>OY756411.1:85000-2585000 GCA_963576865.1 Anania hortulata | reverse complement strand
TAAATACACTTAAACGGCTATGTAACAATAAATATTATAAAGAAACATCCAGTTATTAGATCACAAGAATCGCCTCAAAATCACTTCACCTTTTACACTTCCACTAGGTACAACATGTTGGTTTGGAGTATGGTTTCAACACCAAAACATTGGGCACTTGGCTCCATTGGGCCAAGGAGTAGAATTTTGCTGAGTGAGAGCCCTTTATCTTAAGTACTTTTGTAAAATATTCATTAAAACTTTCTACCCACGAGCTTTGAGAGTGTTCTCAAGATACTGATTCGTACATAACGTGACCTTAATAGCATCATCATCATAATCAGCCCAAGTCAGTCTATTTCTAGAAATAAGCCTTTCCCCATGCACGCCACTAAGCCATTCTTTGCTATTTGCTGCCAGCAGTAGAAGCAGCGTATATCATCGATCGACTCAAGAGTCGAAGAGCGCCTACTACATTTGTCAAGTTGTGAACAATTCTACGTCACGTTACGTTATGTCTCATATGTTAAAACGATCTTTTGTAATAACATAATATGACGTACTTGTTCGGTATTTTCTAGATGACCAAGGTTGTGTTTTACCTGTCGATTCTGGCAGCAGTCTTCCTGCCAGTTTACTTCCTATTCCTGGCTACACCACCACTGCCTGAGCTAGACTTCGATGCTTGGTGGGGACCAGGTAAACTAAAGGCGAAGCATGACATCAGCATCAAACCGTTCCAGATCAAGTTTGATAAAGTGGTGAGTGAGGAAAAGTTACGAAATTAATTTTAAACTTGTTTAACGTAGAGAGTAAGGAAAAATTGCGAAATTAATTGCGAATTTAATTAATTCATTCCTACGTATTTCACATCTCATGGTAAAGATTTATGCAAGTCATCTAGCAACTGCGGCTTACTTGAAATTCAAATTGTCAACTTAGTTTGTTACATCAATTAAATCTGATAAGCAATCCAGAGCTAATTGGCTTTTGTATTAATATTATTATTACAAAATACTTAAAAACTAGAAAAATACACTTAAAAATAATTTCTATTATTAATATTAAGTTGAAAATATTCGGTTACGATTACCATCACGGTAAACCAGGATTTAACTGTTCTCTATGGAAAGGACTCTAATGACAAATTAAAGAAAGTTCTGTTTTTTATGAAATGAAATGAAATATATTTTATTGCATACAATACGGTACAGACAACAGCACGTCAACCGACCACAAAACGTCAATTTTTCTCAATTGATATTGATCTCTACGCGTCGGACTTAAAGTTGAAAATCAATTCAATGACCTTTAACTTTTTGGCTAGGTTGACAGACAACGTCTGTACGATAAAGATGTTTTCTTAATCGGAAACAATTTCCAGCGTATTTTACCGATTTATCGGTAGGCAAAATTATAATAGAAAATTACTAAACTAGTGTTATATAAATCATTGATGTCGTCCGTAATATTATTTAACAAACACTATGCACTAAACGGGTATTATGCAACACATACCTTATTTTGCGTTATTAGTTTTACCGACGTTTCGACCTAGTTGCATAGGCCGTGGTCACGGGATGACTGGCGATGTGCGGCGTCGTCTGCTCGAGCGCGATGACAAATATTCACCCACCCGCACTTCCTCAATATTTGTGTCCTTAGTACAGTCGGTCTGACAAACTACACTAACAGTATCCGGGTTTGTTTTGGACGACGTAACGCGACTTACACTTCGTAATCATTGTATTCCATGCTGATAATAACTTAAATCCGTCTTCCCGATTGAAATTATTGTACTTTTTTATTTCAATAGCTTCTCGTACTAATCTCGAATGGTAGTGCCGATCAGTAGAGAGGATTTTTTGAAACGTCGGGAAAACCAATAACGCAAAATAAGGTATGTGTTGCATAATACCCGTTTAGTGCAGAGTGTTAGTTAAAAAATGCAACAAGAAAGTTTAAAATATTATTTAACAATTAAAATTTGAGTTAATTATAATTTGAAATTTAATTAAAAGTTAATAATGTCCAAATTTTAATTTATTATAAATGTTATAAAGTAATAATTAGTAATAATGAGATAATAGTTATTAGAAATAAATTAACAATAAGCAATCAGTATTTATTTACATAGCTAGACCTCTGTTTCATATTTTCAGTCTTGCAAGTTAGAAGTACTGACTAATAAATAAAAACCTTCCAGTTAGTAAACGAACTCCTTGATCGCCTCAAGATCCGACCTACCTTTGCACCTCCACTTCAAAATGTTGGCTCCGAGTACGGCTTCAACACTAAAACATTGGACAATTGGCTCCAATATTGGGCCAAGGAGTATAATTTTGCTGAGAGAGAGGCATTTTTCAACCAGTACCTTCATTTCAAGACTAGCGTTCAGGGTTTGGACATCCATTTCATCAGGGTAACGCCAAAGGTAATTTTTTTAGGTTTAAGTTTTGTTTCGCGTCTTTTTTTAACATGCTTTACTTTTAACTACGACTATCTATGAAATTAAATCCTAGAAGTCGAATTTAATCTATTTCTAATTGTCGTCGTATGTCGACAATACAATTAATTGTTAGTTTTTTCAAACTATCATGTTAATAATTATCTAAACTAAGAAACAATTTCCAAATTTTTTTATTGGTGTTTTTTATGAGTTTGTCAGTTTTATTAAATACAAACAAATAAAAAATATAACAATTTAAAAAACAAAACTTTAAATAAACTAACTTAACCTAAAACCTACCTACTCAAAAATAAAAGCGTGTTCGTGAGGCAAGGAGGCGAGGATACCGGCAGTTTCCTGTTTTCAGTTTTCTTGCTGAATGGTTAGGATAAGCCTTTGTGCTAGGAACGAATTAGCAATTTTATTTTCCGTAATGAAAATCAATTTTGAAGGTATTTAGCCAAAAAGTAATTTAGCATTGGTCCCCATTATCTAAACGTCTCTACGCCAAATGACGCAAACACGTAGTTTGAGGTTACATAATTGGTGTGATGGGTAGAAGAACTTATTTTTTATTTACTTATTTCAGGTTCCAGAAGGAGTTCAACTGGTACCTATGCTCCTAATCCACGGATGGCCAGGATCTGTCAGAGAGTTCTACGAGGCCATCCCATTTCTGACTGCTGTTAGCAAAGACAGGGATTTCGCTTTAGAGCTAATCATCCCCAGTATTCCTGGATACGGCTATTCTTCTGTAAGTACTGTATTAGATAAATAAAATACGTATATAAAATACAACCGAATTGAGAACCTCCTCCTTTTTTTGAAGTCGGTTAAAAATGCACATAGTTTGATAATAAACAATAATCTCGTTTTTTACTTTTTGAGTCATAAGTCGTCTTCTGATTTGCTGAGTCCCAACTTGAAATACATCTATAATTTGAATCTTGTAATGGTTTTCTCTACCTGAAGGTTGTCTAGAAGACATCACTACTAGCGATAAGACCGTCTAAATTGAACGTCCTTCTTTGAAAATGATTTATTTATTTATTTATGGACAGCTAACAAGACATACACATACATTAGCACAAATACAATAACATTTATACATGTTTACAGTGTTGCCTTCATTAAAAGCTGCCACGACATGTATAATTATCTGCGTGGAAGCGACGTATAGCCAGCAATCCAATATCCCGCCCTCCAGACAATATCTGAAAATTATCTCGTATTGTATGTGTATTTTACTTGTATGGTGTGCAATAAGGAGCATCTATCATCTATCTATCTTGTGTCCTAGTTTTACAATGTCAGTGCCAGTGCAGCAGTAAGTTAGTCAATCGCTGTCTTGTAACTTACCTCGTGTGGCGGACTAGACACTACTTAAATGTCAGCCCAGTGGTGATTTTCTGATCACATGAAATCCAGTCACTGGCCCGTCAAATTGACTCACTATTTAGAGTTTGGTTTCATGTATTCAGTTCTGTCTATCGTGCAACTGCCAATAAGTGTCAAATTGCTGGGTTCAGTTACTTCCATCGTGTGAACTTGTTAGAAAATTTACCTACTGACATGTTTCTTTTAACTTCTTACATTTATGTTTCCAGCCAGCGGTACGACCAGGATTGGGTCCATCTGAGATCGCCATAATCTTCAGAAACCTGATGCAGAAACTCGGCTTCGAAACGTTTTACGTCCACGGTGGAGACTGGGGCGGCATCATTGGATCACATTTAACTACTATATTCCCAGAGGTATACCTCAGTTTCACTTGGCCTTTGACTAATCTATGCACTTTAACTACAAGAACGCGTACAGTAAAAGTTCAGCATAAATTGTGAAATCCTGTAAAGCCTGACTTATTCCTGTTAAAGACATGCCCTCTTATTACAAAAACATACGTTAGTAACGGGTTTAAACCAGGACTTAAAGGTCTAGGCTTATTACGGCATTATTGCAATGGAGAGTTTTTAAAAAGACTTAAAAAGTATTTTCAGGAGGTGCTAGGATTCCATTCTAACATAGCTTTTGCGATGACCACTAAATCAACGCTCTTGACTATGCTTGGTGCTTACTTTCCCTCTCTTGTGATAGACGAGAAGTATGCTGACAAAATGTATCCACTTTCTAAGTTCTACAGCACTCTTGTTGAAGAGATGCTCTACATGCACATTCAGACGGCGAAACCTGATACAGTTGGTAAGTGATAGACTAAACATGGTCCAGAATTCTACTAAGCTTTTGGCTTGAAAAAATTTGACTGCTTCACTTAAAATCGAACAAACCCTTTCGCTATCCGGGCGACAGTTTTTTCTCGTCATTGTCTTCACCAATAAGTTTTCTGTGTTTTTTATTTTATAGGAATCGCGCTGATGGACTCTCCCTCTGGCCTCCTAGCCTATATTCTGGAGAAATTCTCGACTTGGACGCGACTGGATCACCGAAGCAAAGTCGACGGAGGCCTGGAGTTCAGGTTCACGAAAGACCAGCTTTTAGACAACCTGATGATGTACTACGCACCCAAGTCAATAACCACCTCGATGAGGCTCTATTCTGAGTTTTTCAACAAAAGAGAAATCTCTATGAAAATGGACGTGTGAGTATTTATTTATTTAAAATACAATCAAATCAGACCGTCTGCATAAGTTTAAGCTTCTTCTTTGTCTATTGCATCAAGCCGGGTTCAAAACCTTAAGTTGTCTGTCTCAAACCATTAGGTCTACACCGATTTGCAGTCTCTACTCGAGAAATTATCTGATCCTAACTCTAACTGCAAGATAATCCTTTTCTTCTTTTCGAGTGAACGACAACGTAAATATTTTTATGTTGACTAGTTTATGGTTGCACAGGGTACCAGAATCGATGTGCGGAAATGCTAGATATGGTCTGTTATCAGTATTTTACTTCAAGATAGGAGCAGAAGGTGTGTTATCTGGTCTTGTGAATATTTATTTTATTTAATGAACCTTTTCCTAATTTTCAGAATCCCTACTCCAGTCCCCGTTTGGTTTTTGCAGGCCAATCACGAGGTAGCTTATAGCCCTCCCTTGTTACTCAAGTTCAAATACCCATACCTGGTGAACGCTACTCACCTGGACGACGGAGGACATTTCTTGGCTTTTGAGATGCCTCAGCCCTTCTCGAAAGACGTTCTTAACGCCATTACGGCTTTTAGAAATCTACAAAAGAATGCTAAGAAGACTGAACTACTACTATCTAGGTGTACGAGCAAGCACCGTACATTTTAGTAAAATCATCATTTTACACTTTGACCTCATTTACCAATTAATGTGTCACTTTAAGTATGAAAAGTATTGAAAAGAGATACTGCTTAAACTCTCATCCCTATAGAGTTTCATATAAAGTAGAGGTCACGATAAATGGATAGCGATTACTAACTTATTCAGAGACTAGCTGTGCATCTTCATTCACGTGGACTACCCTGTCGTTGAGTATATCAGATATAAAGTAACGCTGTGGTCTGCGGTGAAGAAGGTATCAAAAAGGAGCTTTTATACATTTTGTAAACTCTCAGGTTGTATTCATCAGACGACAGTAAATCAGGTACCAGGAGACGTATTTTTAAATCATGCGAATTCCAATCCGAACACGAAAACGAATGAATCGCATGCGAATTCCTAAAATCACTACTTTTGAAAATTCATTCCATTAATTCTACAACGACGTTTTTCTCTTTCTACTAGTAGAAATTATGGAAGAATGACATTGACAAGTAAACATGTTTGACAAAAATTTGACATAAAAACTTTTTATTAACGTTTCATTTTTAGCGATTCACTACCGGTTTTTAAAATCAATGAGTTTTTTTGCATTCCGATTCATAATATTTTCTGCGTAAAACGAAAATAGTTATGAGTGATTAAAAAATGCGTAAAATCGTGAGCAATAGAAATGAATTTCATACACAAATTGTTTTCGTGTTCGAATTCGAAATTTATTTTAAATGCTTCAAAAATAAGTCTCCTGGTCCTTTGCGGCGTAGTGTTGATTTTATCGAACACAATTTTTGATGATTTAATTTTGACCGATTTCAAGAATGTATTATTATTATAGACTTTTAATTTATCAAAATATTTGTATGCCTGAGGGCGGGACATAGTAAAATTAAAAAAAATATGTTGCAACCAACTCTGTATTACCTACCTATTGACTTTATTAAAATAATTTGAATTTCAAGAAAAGTGCTTTATGCAAGTCTTCGGAATTAACACTGTAAAACAGTGTCTTTTCGCCAAGGCTGTCCTCGTTTGGTCGTAGAACGAAGATAGAGATATGACTTAGATTGTGCAGTTCCATTGCACTATTTCCGAAATGTATTCGGTAATAAAAAAATAAAACCGACTTCAAAACACTGAAATGCTAAAAATAATCCTAACACTTAAGTACCTAATCAGATACTTTTGGAGTCGGTGCCAGCCGATGAGAGATTCAATGTTTTTGTTTGCACCGACTCCAAAAGTAACTGATTAGGTACTTAAGTGTTAGAATTATTTTTAGCATTTTAGTGTTTTGAAGTCGGTTTTATTTTTTTAAATAAAATTTACTTATTTCATAAATTTTTAGTGATAAATCCTAATCTAACTGCTGAACACCGATTTCATCCCCTATTTTCCTACCCTTAGGGGTGATTTTTATTTTGTAAACTTTTAGCATATTATCTTTGAAGTATAAGCTATTCAATAAAACAAAAATCATCAAAATCGGCTCATATTTGTCGAAGATAGGTAACAAGAACCACAACCAAAGTACTATCTGGGTATATATTTGTTGATTTTCTCAAAAAGTTCTAAATCAATTTCGATAAAATTTATATGGGACCACCTCTGAAGTATGATCTACCAAACAAAAAAAGAATCATTAAAATCGATTCATAATTGGCGGAGTAATCGCGTAACAAACATACAAAAAAAAAAAAACATAGTCGAATTGAGAACCTCCTCCTTTTTTGAAGTCGGTTGAAAACAGAGAGTTAAGACAAAGATTTGATTATGGCGATGTTCAAGGTATTCGATTTAGAGTTTTATTTTATCACAGTTGAATCCATAGTCTCCAGTTGGTTAGCGAATAAATCCTAGAGTACTGTAACAGTTTTATATTTTTTCGTAGATGCCCATAAATAAAATCCATCAATAATATTGAGTAAATGATTACAACCAAATGTCAAAAGTTATCCATCAGATAAGGGTATGTTGAAAGTTGTTCGTATTTCCTTTTCTCATAACTCTGTACAAGTATGAACAGTTATTAATATGTTCGTTACCTATATTTGGCTATATTATGACGGTGTTACCTTTATACACACAGCTTCCCTGCATTCTACGTTATGTGTAAAGCCGTTGGAACAACATACGAACATAATATTGTAAGCAGCGTCACTTCACCCTCGACAGAGCGTCATAGAGTTGTCCATGGCTAAAAGAGCTCGTTGTGATTTGGTTTGGCGCCTTGTTGATCGTCATCGCAAAGCATTTACTCACCGAAAACTGCTCGCGTTTAAAGCGGAATGGGAAATTATTGGGTATCTTCGAAGGGCATCCGTGTGCAATCTACTATTGCTACTGCCCATAGCCGAGTTCCGTTGCATAATATAGGCAGGCTTGAATTACGCAACAGGATAATTGGCACTCCAACTTTTGAGAAAACAAATTAATTGTATTTTACCATATCATAAATTATACAAACACCGGAGTTAGGTACTTCTTGTGGAGCAATGTTGCATCATCATCACCATTATCAGCCTACTGACGCTGGACCGTGACTTGGTAAACGAAGGGCCCCATCCGACAAGGTCGAGCGTTTAAATACGGAAAGCTGGTGGCAGAAGAGGCAGGGAGAACAGTAAAACCGAGGATCGGGCTCCGTGGCATATATTGGGAGAGGCATAAGTCCAGTGGTGGACTGGCGTAAGCTATGATGATAAGATGATAGCCTCACTTCAGAAGAACTTTGTGTGTAAACAATATAGTCAGCTTAAAACAAAATATGTTATTGATGTACTTAAGTAATATGTTATCTCGTCTGGCACCGTGCTTGTGCGCGGTGGTGCATTGGCCTATCGGGGGTTTCTTAGAGCGATTTTGTGATCCCCATGAGCTCGGAGTCCGTTAGAGGGATTTGGGATTCTCTGGTGGTCCGATGTGCCTCTGCATCACTCGCTGCACGTCCTAGCGTCTGAGGTTCCTACCGAAAATCAGCGTCGTGATAAGTCCGTGGCTGTCACGACTAATGCTGAGCACCTTTTCGACACATCAGATTTGGTTTTGAATGTTTTATGTATTTTTACTTGTGTGTCGAATAAACATTTCTATTTCTATTTCATATAAGGATAGGTTTACTTTAGACCAATTTTGTACTTAGTTGATGGGTCAGATTTTGATGCAGTTTCGCAAGAAGGTAGAGACCATACTGACTGCTGGTTATAGGTTTTCTTTTTATTGCGGTAAGTAACAAAATTTTATATAATTATGCTGCACACACCAGTTGTTACAGACTTCATCATCATCTGAATCATCATTTCAGCAATAAGACATCCACTGTTGAACAAAGCTGCTGGCTACCTTGTGGACGTCCGTGGACGAGGTGGTGAGGTGAATAGGTTTAGTGACCTCTTACAAAAGGAACAAGCCCACTAAAGGACATTTGTTTAATACAAACCACCAGTCCTTTATCATAGATTAAGCCTTGACCCTGATATCAAGTTATCTAGCGACACTATCGATCTTCATTTGTTGGTTGTTCGGATGTTGTTCTTCAAACGAGACCCAAAAATCTGTCCAAGTCACCATCCATCTCGGTCTCTATTCTTTCATTAATAACATTTCTTAATAAAAAACCTGCAATGGTATCTAAACATTTTTTGTATTATGATTACGTAATAGCAAGTCATGATGATTTAATAGCAGTAATAACAATTTGGTTGGTGTCGTTTTATCAGTCAGTGTGATATCGTGGTGTGGGATAGATGTGTTGATTCGGAGCGGATCATACTCAAGGTAATTTTTTTTCGGTTATATGTTATTATCAAAACTAATGAGATTATCGAGTTAGCTCCTGTTTGAGAAAGTAAGTTTTGGGAGCGATCGAGCGTTGTCATGTTTTAATAAATATATAGTCTCTGAGCTTATGAATTGAGTCATTCATTTTAAAACCTTGACATTGATAAGTTTTGGTGGTGCATATACATAAGTAAAGGCCGGCGGTAAATAATGGTTATCATAGATATATAACTAGCATGTAATTGCTAATACTAAAATTGAAACAGTAATAATTAAATGATTCTTAAACAGACTGACACTTTAGTAGCCCAAACATAATGCGAGTATTCTGAGTTGGCGAGTTTTTTGGATTAATCTAAGCTCACTAGTGCCGTGTGGGACCAGCCGTAAAGAATACACTTCCCCACTGCCTACAGGAGGCGTGTCGTAAGAGACGACTGTAGCACAAGACGGGCAGCAGCGTCGTACTATTATAAAAAAACTGCACTCGCCAACCCACCTGCTAAGCGTGGCGAGTATTGGCAATACTCCTCTTTTCCGGGAGGCCTATGTTCAGCAGTGGACTCCTACGGCTGAAATGATGAAGCTCACTTGCTTGATAGTAAAAAGTAGTTTTTTAACATCTTACATACATAAAACGTAGTATGTACCTTGGCGAATATTATTGTGCTTAATCTTGACATTTATTTTCAACGAAATTATTCATTTAAAAATAACTTGGACAAAAACAATCATTTAATACAAATCCTTTTTATTATCATCATCATCATCATCATTACAGCCACAGAACGTCCACTGCTGAACCTATGTTCAGCAGTGGACGTTCTGTGGCTGGCCTATGCCTTCCCCAATGACTTTCATTGGGGGGGATTGCCAATACTCACCACGCTTGGCAGGCGGGTTGGCAAGCGCAGTTTTTTTTAAAGATATCGCATTCAGACGCTGCTGCCCGTCTCGTGCTACAGGAATTAGTCGCGTCTTACGACACGCCTCCTGTTGGCGGTGGGGAAGTGTATTCTTTACGGCCGTCCCTTTTTATTCTAACAGTTCGTTAATTTTTTGTTCTGGTATTTTTTGTAAAAATACATGCCAAGTTTGTTTACAATATTCACTGACGCCAAATAACGATGAACGGACTAAAAACGGTTTGATAATGGACAGGAGGAGGCAATCCAAGTACATACTTAGAACAAAACAAAACATTACCTACCTACAGAATAGTATATTAATAATTCTCTAGAAACTTATTAAATTTTTATCATTTTACAATTTTCTTTTATCAACATATTTGAAGCAGCTCATTTTATTAAGACATTGTATAGCGCAAATGGAAGTGTTATCAAGCTCGTAATAATCGCTTACCCGTTTTCAAATAAGATAAACTAAATTAATTACTGAAACACAAGATACAGGGTGTAACATCGAGGTTACATTGTATATATTAAAAAAAAAAAATGATGTAGGTAATTAATGAAAAATAAGAACTGGGATTCTGTGGAGTACCTACCTACTCGTAGATACGGAGAGAAGTAAGTATTAAAAGTACGGTATTTTATTGATTTTACTCGTAGATGTTATGTTTGTTGGAACGACGTAATTGCAGATATTGACTTTATATCGATTTGCGTCATTTTCGAGCTGTAATTTTTTAGGGTTCCGTAGTCCTGACAAGGAAACTTTACAGTTTCGTCATGTCCGTCCGAGGTTTTGCTAAGAGACCTTTAGTACTAGAAAGATGTAATTTTGTCCTCTACCCCATCGTGTGTATCGTTGAGTAGGTCTTTTAAAATGACTTGCCAATACTATTTTTCAATTTAATGCTCCATTTACGAAATACCTATCAAAGTTTAAAAATCTTACGCCGCCTATTTACCTATGGCCTTGCTTGAAAAATCTGAAAAAATTCATGATGATAGTGCTCTTTATAAACTTTAAAGGAAAATTTTATTAGTTTAGCAGTAATAGTCGTTGAAATTGGGTGTTGGATAATTTTGTACTAAATGCCATCTTTACCATTAATTATATCCAGAATAAAGAACAACAGAATCGTTCTATTGTTATAACGGGCTACTACGGAACCCTACACTGCGCGTGGCCCGACACGCACTTGGCCGGTTTTTTATATTTGTAATGGTTTGACGCAGGTATAGGCAGGCTACTGATGCAGTTCTCATAAATTTAAATCATTACTTTTACCCCATATAGTTGACCCAATCCGATGTGACAGCGTGTATGTATTATATAATAATGCATGTTTTCTGATTCTCATGCTTATATTTTTAAACTAATAAAAATTGATGTGCATATCTTTATTATCTTTATCCATGATATGATAACTACTTATTATGTTAGTCATCAGATCATCGTTGCTTATTTACTTATTAGGTTCTTCGGCGCCTTAATATAAATCGTAGTCCTAAATCACTTGAAAATTAGAACATTAAAAAATCTATTGTACGTGAACATAACCTATTACATTCTTATCCGGTATTTTCTAGATGGCCAAGGTTGTGTTCTTCCTGCCCATTCTGGCAGCGGTCCTCCTGCCAGTTTACTTCCTATTCCTGGCTCCTCCACCACCACTGCCGGAGCTGGACTTCGATGCTTGGTGGGGACCAGACAATCTAAAGGCGAAGCAAGACACTAGCATCAAACCGTTCCAGATCAAGTTTGATAAAGTGGTGAGTGAGGAAAAGTTGTGAAATTAGGTTTCAACCTACTTAAAGTAGGTATTGGTAGTATGTGAGGAAACATTGCAAAATTAATTGCAAATTTTAAACTTACTCATTTTCATATTTTTCATGATAAAGAATTATACAACTCATTTAGCAACTGCAGCTTACTTAAAATTCAAACTGTTATGAATGACTTAGCATGTTACATTTATTAAATCTGTGCAATTATGGGATATTTAGCTTTTGTATAATATTATGCTAATTTGGAAGTCAATTGGGGAGGCCTATGTTCAGCAGTCAAGTGGACGTCCAATGGCTGAAATGATGATGATGATTCATATTATTATTACAAAATACTTACAAGCTAGAAAAATAAAATAAAAAATAATGTCTATCATCATGCTACACCAGGATCTGACTGTTCTCTATGCAGCTGACTATTAAGTACCCTTATAATGACAAATTAAAGAAAGTTCTGGGTTATATAGAAGTACTAATAAAATAAAAACCTTTCAGTTAGTAAAGGACCTACTGGATCGCCTTAAGATTCGCCCTACCTTCACACCGCCCCTACAAAATGTTGCCTTCGAGTACGGCTTCAACACTAAAACATTGGACACTTGGCTCCAATATTGGGCCAAGGTGTACAATTTCGCTGAGAGAGAGGCATTCTTCAACAAGTACCCTCATTTTAAGACCAACGTTCAGGGTTTGGACATCCACTTTATCAGAGTCACGCCAAAGGTATATTGATGTATTAATATTTTCTTTCCCGTCTCTTTTTTTAACACGTTTTTTTAACTTTACGTAACCTTTACCACTAATAAATCTAATAAAATCATAGAAGTGGATTTTACCATACTTCTTATTGTTCTATTGATGTGAAGCTCAGTGTGTGAAATCCAGATGACATGGAGTTATTCTGATGATGGAGCTACACGGTGAATTTCAAATTAGTTTTGGGCCACAAGAATCACATTTTATTGTTCAATTTTTTTTTGCGACCACCGTCTAATTTTTTTAAAAAAAGTTGGCATTTTGTTACCAATCGTATCGCATCGTGTAGACAGTTGGTTATTTTGTATAGAAAAGTTAATTTTTTCTTAAAATTACAATGTTGGTTCCATAAAAGAAGTTGTTTTATTTGAGCAGGCCCCTGATTCTGAATCATTTGATATCAAGTTGTCAACTGGTAAAATAAAAGTGAAGATCACATTGCTCGCAGAAATAACAACCGAGAAATAATAAGAAAGATTCTCGAGTGGCGGGCACGAACTGGAAGACGCAGTGGACTAACGACTTGGTCGAGGTAGCAGGCAACCGCTGGGTGCAAACGGCCCAGAGTCGCTCGCTGTAGCATTCTATATAGTCTATGTCCAGCAGTGGACTTCTAGAGGCTGATGGTGATGATGACGATGAAACCATGTAATACTATATGATTTAACATTAGTGTTGTGTGATTTACCAGTTGTCAATTCGTGATCGAAGGATTCAGGGGAGCAAGAGAGTGTTTCACTTTATGGCTCCAAAATCAAATATTCACTGTGTATAAAAGCGCGTTATATGGGTTTTTTTTAAAAGAAGTCCTTAATTGAAAACATTAAGAAATGATTACCGAATTGATTATGATTATTTCAGGTACCAGAAGGAGTTCAACTGGTACCCATGCTTCTGGTCCACGGATGGCCAGGATCTGTCAGAGAGTTCTACGAGGCCATCCCACTTCTGACTGCTGTTAGCAAAGACAGGGATTTCGCTTTGGAGCTCATAATCCCCAGTATTCCTGGATACGGCTATTCTTCTGTAAGTCATCTTTTATAATATACATTTCGACACAATTATCTCTTTTTTTACTTTTTGAGTTATGAAGTTATCTTCCGATTTGCTATGTTCCAACTTGAAATACACAATGAATTTTGTGTCCTATTTTTACGATGTCAGTAACATGCCAGTTCAGCAGCAATTCAGTCAATTGCTGACTGGTCATTAACCTCTTGAGGCGGACTGGACACTTCTTGAATGTCAGCTCAGTGGTGTCTACGCGATTGCAGGACAGTCCAGTTAACAGGCCCGTCAAAATGACTTACTGTGTAGATCCCGTCTTCAGGTATCCGGTTCCGTTGGTTGTGCTATGTAACGGTCAGCTATAACGTCAAGTAATGTCAAGTATGAGTGCTCAAGGGATATTTAAAATGTTGTAAATAAATTAAACACCCAAGTTAACCGATTGGCTTCTTATGGAACACTGCTTTATTGTTGCGATTCATACGGCGAGATTCACCTGATGTCACTGTCCCGAATGTGGGTCGCGACCAATGTGCAATTTCATAATCATGCGTGATCGCAAATATTAACTAATATTTAACTAATGTACGTACTTCGTACATGCTACCTGCCAATAAATAATTGTACAAACCTGTTTGTAATTGGACCCAGCTAATGAATACTATTTTTGAAAGAAATATAGTGCATTGACAGTTTTTTCTATTTATGTTTCCAGCCAGCGGTACGACCAGGTTTGGGTCCATCTGAGGTCGCTGTTGTCTTTAGAAACCTAATGCACAGACTTGGCTTCAAAAAGTTTTACGTGCAAGGTGGAGACTGGGGTGGCATCATTGGATCACATTTGACTACTATATTCCCTGAGGTATACCTCAGTTTCATACGTAGCCTCAGACTAATTTATAAAAACTACATATTTACATTACTCATTCCTATTAGGGATATGATGTTTTAAAAGACGAGCTAAAAATATAACAGAAACAATGATATGGCAGCAGTGCATTGAAATGGAATAGAATAGAATAGAATTTTAATTTGCTATAAACATGGTAGTACAAGTTGTTACAATATAATTTATCCTCAAGTATAACTTAAAGGTCGTGCAAATATGATTACTACAAAAAACAATTAATTATAAATCCTACATTTAAAATGAGTGATAATTAGTAAAATTATTTACTATTCTAAACATATACAAATTATTAAAATTATAAAAAAATGACACAATAAAGTCTGTGACATTATAACTACAACTATAAGGTCCTATTTTATAAGTGTACATCCTGTTAACCTGTGGGTGGTGGTGGTGGTGTTTTATAGGTGAAATGCAATCATAAAAACCAACTTTCAAATGTCAATGTCATAAAAACTAAAAAAGTTAAAAATATAACACATATTAAATTAACACTGAATATTCATCATTATGAACTGTATGAAGTAGAAGAAGCTAATAAAAATAGATGCAGTGGAGAGTTTTTAAAAGACTTAATGATATTTTCAGGAGGTGCTAGGACTCCATTCTAACATAGCTTTTTCACTGAGCGCCAAAACAACGCTCTTGACTATGCTTGGTGCTTACTTTCCCTCTCTTGTGGTAGACGAGAAGTATGCTGACAGAATGTATCCACTTTCCAAGTTCTACAGCACTCTTATTGAAGAGATGGGCTACATGCACATTCAGGCGACGAAACCTGATACAGTTGGTAAGTCATCCTAAACATAGACAAGAATTTTACTAAGAATTTTAATTTTGTTAAAACAAAATCTACTGCTTCACTTGAAAATCAAAATCTTTTTGCTTCATTGTTTTTGTCTTCACTAATTAGATCATTGCGTTTTTTATTTTATAGGAATCGCGCTGATGGACTCTCCCTCTGGTCTCTTAGCCTATATTTTGGAGAAATTTTCGACTTGGACGCGACTGGATCACCGAAGCAAAGTCGACGGAGGTCTGGAGTTCAGATTCACGAAAGACCAGCTCTTAGATAACCTGATGATGTACTACGCACCCAAGTCAATAACCACCTCGATGAGGCTCTACTCCGAGTTTTTCAACAAAGAAGGAATCTCAATGAGAATGGACGAGTGAGTTACTTATTCAAAAGTTAATCAAAAACAATCAAATCAGACCGTTTAATTTTAAAGCTTCTTCTAAACTGCTGGATAGCTTTCAGTTCTACAGTCTCTACGCAGTCTCTACTCAAGAAATCATCTGACCCTATCTCCAATTGTAATATAATCGTTTTCTTCTTTTCGAGTGAACGACAACGTAAATGTTTGTATGTTTCTGTGGTTGATTAATTTATGGCGGCACAGGGTACCAGACTCGCTGTGCAGAAACGCGAGATATAGTCTGTTGTCAAAGGGTGTATTGTCTGGTTTTGTAAATATTAATTTTATTTAATTGACCTTTTCATTATTTTCAGAATCCCTACTCCAGCCCCTGTTTGGTTTTTGCAGGCCAGGCACGAGCTAGGTTATAGCCCTCCCTGGTTACTCAAGTTCAAATACCCCAACCTGGTGAACGCTACTCACCTAGACGACGGGGGACATTTTTTGGCCTTTGAGATGCCTCAGCCCTTCTCTGAGGACGTTTTGAAGGCCATCACGGCTTTTAGAAACCTACATAAGAATGCTAAGAAGACTGAACTGTAATGTTTTGGTAGATTTAGGATTTTAGAGGTGATTGTTTTTTAAAATAAAGTTTTGTATATTTGAGTGAGATTTTTATTTCGATACATCTGTATATAACTGTTAATGTCCGATATTTGTAACCGGTGTATTTAATATATGTAATTATTTTGCTTACAAACTTCAAGACTGATAATAATATATAATAACCTGGGTGTAACGAGCGAGGCTCGGTATCTTCGAAAGTATTTAGGTTATTATCATTCATCGGCAACAATACAAGTACAAAAAATTGCGAGTAACGCTGTATGAAATTGTCAGCATGAAAGCTAATATAAAATAAAAAACTTTTTAAAATCAAATCAAATCAAATTTATTGTAGACTACATGGGTTTAATAGAAATAGATTATAAAATAATTTCTTTGTGCAAAATTGTGTTCATCAAGAAACGCAACTAGTTTCATACAGGTGAGTAAGTAAATAAGTGACATATAAAATAAAAATAATATTTTGACCAAGTTTTCAAAATATTAATATACAGTTAATATAAAGGTAAAAGACTGCTCGTTTCAAGTAATTACTTATATTGCTACGCACCTTAAAACTTTTAAGAAACTTTTTTACGCCCTGTATATCGTCGGCATTTAGTATCATTCGTTATATACATCGTCGTCCGTTTGCAAACGCTCGCTGTTTTGTAAAAGGCAAATTGAAAAATGCCTCGTCAGTTTGTCCATAAAAACTAAATTGTAGTAAATAGTTCTATTATTAATTAAAACAAAAGCAAGCATTTTTGAAAATAAAGAGACGGGTGAAAATAAATTTACCGAATCTAAAACAGTAACAAAGCCGTGGGCATGAGAAAAACGTATTTGATTTTATTATCCGGCACATAAAATGTTAATACGGCACATAAAGTGTCCATAAGTAGTTACTAGAGTTCGACGGATTTTTTTTTCCAAAAAAAGGATTTTTATATTAAAACCAAAGGAACCGAAATAAATACAATTAGGGCCGAATTTTTTAATGGTCAGATAACTTTTATGCGTCGAATAAGTTTAACATGTTGACAGTTTTCGAATAGAAAATGTGTCAAACGTCAATTTTATTCGTGAGATAAAAGATATCTGGCGTTTGAAAAATCGGCCCTTAGTAACAATAATATTTAGATTATTTAACAAAAAGTATTTTAAACCAGTGCAAAAGTAAGAGTATCGCAAAAGTAGCCGATCATAGTACACAAATATGCTGGTTTTAGGGTTCTAAAAAGGTAAAAAAGGAACAAGGGTTCCAATATAAGGTTTATAGGATTTAGTTTTTTGTCCGTATGTCTGTCTGTTTGTCTAGACCCTTTTTCCCAGAACGCAGGAGGTATCAAGTTAAAATTAATATTAAATATTTGGGTCCGCAATCCTTAAAGCTGTAAAATAATAAACATAAGAGTCAACGCAATCTAAAGAAACAGCTGTTCATGACGTATTTTTTGCAAACGCAACGGAATCGAAACCTATAGGGCAAGGATCGAAACCGGTAAATATTTATTTCAGAATGTATAAGACCCATTTCAAATTTAATAGTAGTTGTAAAGATTTGACCATACAACTAAATTTGCCATAGCTTTTAAGTCGGTATTTGGAGAATTGGAGTATGTGATAGTTAATTTAGCGAAAACCTTAATTATTCCGGTTAAGGTTCCATAGTAAAATAACCGGTTTCCAATCCCTGATTAGGGTACTTCTCGTAGACCTAGAATCACGAAATTTGGCAAGAAACACCGTCTTTTAGCATAAGTAAAGAAGAAAAGACGATTTGTAGTTACATCACAAGAAAAATACCGGCCAAGTAAGAGTCGTACTCGCGCACGGAGGGTTCCGTACCATTATCTATAATATTTTGTAAATATTTCAAGCGTCTACCTGTTGCCGTTGAGCAAAAAACTGGCAAAACAATCACGTTTGTTGTATGAGAGCTACTTAAATATTTATTTTATTCTATTTTTAGTGTTTGTTGTTATAACGGCAACAGAAATACATCATCTGTGAAAATTTCAACTGTCTAGCTATCACGGTTCATGAAATACAGCCTGGTGACAGTGGTACAGACAGACGGACAGTGAAGTCTTAATAAAAGAGGCTCGTCTTTGCCCTTTGGGTACGGAACCCTAGAAAGAGAAAAAAGTCGCTTTTAACATTACGACACATTACGAAACATTTGTCGTAATAAATAATCTGAAAAGAATTCATAAGGATGACTTACAAATTTCACATTCATATGTCCTGAAGATTATATCAACTGAACGTATCTCAAATCTGGCCTGAAAAGTTGGTTGCGCAACAATTCGCAATATTTAGTGTATAATATTAAATTACATACATAGCACGTAGAACTGACGGCCGATGGGGCAGAAAGGTTCTAGAACAGAGGCCGCGTACCGGCAAGCGTAGCTTAGGATGTCCACTCACTCCGTCCTCACACTCACATGCAAGCATGCATGCATTAGGATTCCTCCTGTTTGGCGCTGCGGGAAGAGCATCTAATCACAGCAGCTAATGTTGCCAGATGTCCCGTTTTTTAGCCCTCTCAGACGCCTAAAATCCCGTTTTACATCTTCTTCTTCTTGTTCATATAGATGAACAAACGGTCAATCCCGGTTGCGTCCAAAGCCATTGCTTTGGAGCCCAGGGTCCGCTTTCCTTGATTTACTCCTCCACTTCACGCGGTCTTGAGCAGCTCTAGTTGTGAGATCATTGGCACGCATGTTAGCCCTCACGACGTCAAGCCAGCATTTCTTGGGTCTACCCCTTTTGCCAGGACCTGGCGGTAGCAGCATGGCCTGACATTTGTTTCCTACGTAGCTTTTCGGTTTCCGCAAAACATGGCCGTACCAGCGTAGGCGACTCTCCTGCAGTTTGTCTGCCATATCACGGACACGAAGGCTACCGCGGATGCGTGAGTTTCTCACGCGGTCCTTCCGCGTGACTCCGCACATCCACCGAAGCATATTCATCTCAGTGACACGCAGCTTCTGCTTGTGTCGCTTAAGTAGCGACCACGTTTCGCTGCCATATAAAAGGACAGGCCTAATGATGGACTTATAGATCTGTCCTTTCAGCTTAACCGGCATTCTGGGATCACAAATGAAACCAGTCACCTCTCGCCATTAGGCCCACGCAGCAGCAATGCGTGCTTTGACGTAGCAATCGATGTCTTCCGACGCGTGAAGTACAGATTCAAGGTATTTAAACTGGTCCGTGCGCTCGACCTTGTTTTCGCCTATGCGGACGAGCGTTGGATCTGTAGAGAAAGAAGAAGAAAAGAGAAAATCTCGTTTTACATCTAAGTAGCATAAGTTGTCACACAATAAAATAATAACACGCAGCGAACAAAGAATCGCACTAGACGAATGAGAGCAACCCACGGCTTAAGACGGGGAGGACCGTTTTACTACGTCCCGATCTCTTTGTCTCTGTCCCGATTTTATTTCACTCAAGTCCCGATATTTGAAAAATGGATCTGGTAACACTCGCGCACAGTATGGAGACTTCTTACCCTCTTCCGGATTTTAAATTAGCTTCATCGGGTTGTTTGGCCAATACTATGAACTAGACAACTCGATTAAACTTATTTGATAAGAAATTTTGATTATTAGTATAAAAACTAGTAATTTGAAAAATAAAGTTGGGTGTGTAATACATAACAAATAAATAAATATTGGACACAACCACATACATTGCTCTGATCCTATGGTAAGTAGCCAAATGACTTATGTTGTACCTAGACCCGAGACAATACAGAAAAGTTATTTTTCTACATCGACCTCACGACGGGGACCTCAGAGATAGCGACACCGAGTCCGGTTTGCTCGACTTTCGGCTACAGAGGTCGTTAAACATTGACTCGATCAAGTATAACCTTTGTACAAACACAATTTATATAACTACCTATAACTTCTGCCTTGACAAAAATGGGTGCGTCTCATTTGTTATATTATTATTTGATATAATTAAACCTTAATAACGATCAGTTTACATAATAATCATTTTTCATAGCAACACGTGATATAATTTTGTTTGTAATAACGTTTACTTTACATAATATTTATTTCATATAGTGCCATTTAGTATAACGTTTGTAAGCAATAAACCCGTTTGAAATAAAACTCATTTTTTATATCGCTCATTTGATATAATTTTGTTTGATATACGCATTATTTCATGTAACTAATATTTGAAATAATAACGTTTCAAATAATGATCAATAGAAATAGCCGTCAATTGATATAAGCTTCACATGTTATAACTTTAATTGGTATAATCTCAATTGGTATTTAATATATACCTACATACATACTTACTTACAAATATAATTACATACATATTGACTTTATTTCTACTTTAGGGCGAATCCGACTCAGCCAACCCCCTCTCCAAGCGGTACTTGTCTGCCCTACCTCTAGAGTGTAATTCAATAAGGCGAAGGCGCGGAGGGAGGCAGCCTCCGCCCGCTGTAACAAGTTACCCGACGCCCGGGCTCTCTGTAGCGGCTGAGCAATCCGAAGCTGCGAAGGAGAGCGTGGGCTTGTTACGCCAGGGTGGAGGAGCTGCTTTCCCCTAGCGCCGAAGCACACGAAATCCTAAGTGCATGCTTGCAATGCTACATGCCTGCTTGCATGCTGCATGCCTGCTTGCATTCTGCATGCCTGATTGCATGCTGCTTGCATGCACTTAGGATTTTGTGTGCTGCACGCCTGCTTGCATGCTGCATGCCTGCTTGCAAGTTAGCTATTATATTATTATTGTTAAGTTAATTTAAATTGGGTGATTCGTTAATAGCAATGAAAGAATGATTTTGTATTTGTTGTCATTGTTTTTATATTAAATAATATTATATGAATTGGAGTTTATATTGAATAATCATTATATGTTTTAAATATGATATTAAAAGAGTGTTATCGTTAATGAATGATATACCAAATGTTATTATACTAAATACATGTTATTTGTTTTAATTATTATATCAAGTAAATGTTATATTAAACTGTTGTTATATCAAATCAATCGTTTTTTATACTTTTCAGAATTATGTAATTTAAAATTATATCATTCCATCATTATATTAAAAAAGTGTTATATAAACAAAATTATGTCATTTGATTGTATATGTTCTAATCTTTATACGATATGTTGTTATATTTATATATTACACACCCGACAAAAATAGGGTGTCCAATCATTTGACAAAAAACAAAAAACAGATACTTATTTGAAAAATAACATTTGACAAAATTGTACTTGTTAAATTTATCATTTACAAACTATTGTTTGGTAAACTACCCATTAGACAATATATTTCCAAAAAAAAATAAATATTTGCTAATACATTATTTCACAAATTGATTATTTTTTAAACATGTTAGTTGGCATAATAACGTAAAGCATAAATAACATTTAAAAAATGCATTGTTCTGTAAATATTTTATTTACCAAAATCTACGTTAATACAAAAATCTTTTTTACACAGAAGAATGTAGTAAGCTATTAAGTACGTGTATATTATTACTTTAGGTTCATGCATGGAAGTTTAATAATAAAAAATGGTTCATCCTGGGCATCGGGGGTTAGTAGTTTCCTTCGTGAATGCGGCCTTTTGTGGCGGCACCGTTTCGTCGCAAAGGGCGGCCGCGGATCAGGCTAGGAAGGATAACTCCTTGCTGACCCGATCCGAAGTCGAAAGAGGGGAAGAGGGGGGGAGGCGTTTCGCGCCGAACTCAACTTCTACCCTCTAGTAGGCTAGTGAGCGTGGGGCGGGGGCCCCCTGCTCTCATTGCACAGCCTACGAGTGGGGAGTGATCCGTCGTGTACAGGATCACCCAAACCTTATGCCTGAGGCCCGGCATAGTAGCCGTACGTAGGCGATGCATGGATAGCTTTCCAGAACACGGGTGCCCATGTATTGCCTGCATACGTTAGTGTGGTACACCGCAGGTTTTTTAGTGGGTGATACCTCGTCGGTTAACAGTTCCGAAAGCCACTGTTCTCTGTCGAGGGATTCCTACATAACCTATCGCTGCCCCCGCGGCGGTAGGTATGCGAAATGCATTTTTCCTGCGACAAAAAAACAAACAAAAGGTTAGAACAGTGATCACACAAAAGCGCGAAGCCAAGCGACCGGAGCGTTCCGCGGCAGCGGCCGGCGAGCGCCCAATTCTTATTCTCTAATGGAAATATAGATTTGATAACTTCCCTTCACAGCCCCCTCTACAACAACCCTAAAAACCGTCATTTGTCAAGGTCACCGCGGTAAAGTCATTTTTAGCAGAGTTCTAGGTTAGGTTAGGTTAGAACAGTGACCACAAAACGCCAGATCCAAATATTTTTAGCAAAATCAAGATAAAAACTAAGGTTTTTGAGGTTAAGTTTTAATAATTTTCATTAATTCATATCTTCTATCCTAAGCATTTCCAGAGGGGGTGTAGTACCGAGGGTAGCCTACCCTCCCCCTCCCCTCACCGCCCAAATCGAGGGTGACTAATCAAAATATTTTACTACAAAATTATTACTGTCTATAAATAATAATCTGTCCAAGAAATAAAAATACGGCTTCGCGTAAGTATTGCTTAGAAAATAGTTATTTTTACAAATTAATAATTTATCTACAAAATTTTTGTAAAATTACCAATTTGGCAAACGAATTATTTAGTCCTGTGAACATTATTAAAATAATATTTTAACAGTTGAAATATTTCCTAAGTAAAACATTTGCGAAACCTGTATTATGTCAAATGATTGTTTTTAAGGTAATATGTTTGCAAAATGAAAGTTTGTCAAATGATTTGTTTTTCAAACGTTGTTTGTAAAATGATCTTTTGCCATACGTTTTTTGTTAAACAATTATAGTAAACCCAAAAATAGCTTCCAATTGTAATTGTTAAAAAAAAACAAAAGAATTTCACAACAGTCGAAACAGAGCAGATACAAGACAATCTTATATCCGAAACGATAAAAAAGTAGTTAGTCATTCTCATATTAAAGATTAATGTTTGTATGTTTGTCTACTATGCGTTCCTAAACCATTCATCCGATTGGAATTAAATTTACTTAAGCTCTACTTAAGCACCGCACCGCACCGCACAAACGTTTTCATTCGGAAAGAGCTTCGGATCAAACAAAGACTTTCATCAATGGGCTAGTTTCCTGGGTCAAAAAATGATTATTCTATTTAGTCCGTCAGTTAGATTATCAAAAAATATTGGACCCATATTTTGTCTTTTGTCAATCAACGGACTAATTAGATTTTTTTAGGAAACTAGCCCATTGTGCAAAATATAAAATTGCAAGTCATGACGATTAAGATATATAAAGTAATAGAATAATTACATAACAGTTTGATTTATTTGGTAGTAATTAAAATTCAACAGTCTGTGATATCGTGTTGTGGCGTTTACTTATTGATTCAGAGTCGGTCTCAAGGTAAAATCATTTATTTAATTACGATCTTATTGACAAACTTTTTGTGGTTAACGCTTTTTGTTGAATAACAACTCGTGTGGCTAGGCTTATAAATAAGGTCTTATTTTTAACTTAAGTTAAGCTTTTTCAATAATGAAAAAGCAATTTATGGCACATATTTCTTAAAGTAATGCTTGGAAAACCGAGGAGATACAGCACAAACCTACTGTATATTGAATGTCCAGTCCTATCAGTAAGGAAACTTTTCGTTATGAACGTAGTAGGACATACACTGCTGAACAAAGGCCTCGCCCAATGAGATGCATTCAGCGGTTTCCTGCAACCTTTACCTGGTCGTCTGTCTACCTTGTGGACGTCCGAGGACGTGGTGGGAGGTGAATAGGTTTAGTGACCTCTTACAAAAGGAACAAGCCCACTAAAGACACTTGTTTAATACAAACCACCAGTCCTTTATCATAGATTAAGCCTTGACCCTGATGTCAAGCGATCTAGCGACACTATCGATCTTTATTCGTTCGTTGTTCGGACGTTGTTCTTTAAACGAGACCCAAAAATCTGTCCGAGTCACCATCCATCTCGGTCTCTATTCATTCATTAATAACACTTCTTTATAAAAAACCTGCAATGTTATCTAAACATTTTTTGTATTATGAACGTAATAGCAAGTCATGATGATTTAATAGCAGTAAATAACAATTTGGTTGGTGTCGTTTTTATCAGTCAGTGTGATGTCGTGCTGTGGGGTAGATGTGTTGATTTGGAGCGGATAATACTCAAGGTAAAATAGTTTCGGTTATTTATGTTTTTATCAAAACTAATGAAATTATCGAGTTAGCTCTTGTTTAAGAAAGTAAATTTTGGGAGCGATCAAGCGTTGTCATGTATAAATAATATTGTCTCTGAGCTTATGAATCGAGTCATTCATTTTAAAACCTTGACATTGATAAGTTTTGATAAGTGGTGCATATACATAAGTAAAGGCCGACGGTAAAAAAATATTATCATAGATATATTACTAGCATGTAATTGCTAATAATAAAATTTAAATAGTAATAATTAAATGATTCTTAAACACACTGACAATTTAGTGAGTTTTTTGAATTAACGATGACTAAAAACGGTTTGATAATGGACAGGAGGAGGCAATTCTCTAGAAACCTATTAGAAAGAAAGAAAGAAAGAACAGACATTTATTACATTTTTATCATTTTACAATTTTCTTTTATCAACATATTTGAAGCAGCTCATTTTATTAAGACATAGCGAAAATGGAAGTGTTATCAAGCTCGTAATAATCGCTAAGCCGTTTTCAAATAAGATAAACTAAATTAATTACTGAAACACAAGATACAGGGTGTAACATCGAGATTATATATTATATATAAAGAATATCTTTTATCTTGAATATTTAAAAAAATAATTATGTAATTAATGAGAACTAAGAACTGGAATTCTGTTGAGTACCTACTCGTAGATTAGCAGAAAAATAAGTATTAAATGTACGGTCTTTTGTTACAGTTTCGTCATGTCCGTCTGTCTGTCTGTCCGTCCAAGGTTTTGCTAAGACACCGTTAGTACTAGAAAGCTGTAATTTTGTCCTCTACCCCATCGTGTGGGGTATCGTTGAGTAGGTCTTTCAAAATGATTTAGGGGTTGCCAATACAATTTTTCAATTTAATGCTCCATTTACGAAATATCAAACTTTAAAAACAAAACTGCTGGCTTGAAAAATCTTGAAAAATTCATGATAGTGCTCTTTATAAACTTTGATAATTTTGTACTAAATGCCATCTTCACTATAAATTATATCCAGAATAAAGAACAACAGAATCGTTCTATTGTTATAACGGGCTGCTACGGAACCCTACACTGCGCGTGGCCCGACACGCACTTGGCCGGTTTTTTATATTTGTAATGGTTTGACGCGGGTATAGGCAGGCTACTGATGCAGTTCTCATAGATCTAAAATCATTACTTTTTCCCCATATAGTTGACCCAATCCGATGTGACAGCTTGTATGTATTATATAATAATGCATGTTTTCTGATTCTCATGCTTATATTTTTAAACTAATAAAAATTTATGTGCATATCTTTGTACAATTATCTTTTTTCACAATAAATCTTAATCAAAACTACAAGCATTCTTAACCAGTTATTATCTTTATCCATGATATGATAACTACTTATTATTTTAGTCATCAGGTCATCGTTGCTTATTTACTTATTAGGTCCTTCAGCGCCTTAATATAAATCGTAGTCCTAATCACTTGAAAATAAGAACATTAAAACCGATTTATCGTACGTGAACATAACCTATTACATTCTTATCCGGTATTTTCTAGATGGCCAAGGTTGTGTTCTTCCTGCCAATTCTGGCAGCGGTCCTCCTGCCAGTTTACTTCCTATTCCTGGCTCCTCCACCACCACTGCCGGAGCTGGACTTCGATGCTTGGTGGGGACCAGACAATCTAAAGGCGAAGCAAGACACTAGCATCAAACCGTTCCAGATCAAGTTTGACAAAGTGGTGAGTGAGGAAAAGTTGTGAAATTAGGTTTTAACCTACTTAAAGTATGTATTGGTAGTATGTGAGGAAACATTGCAAAATTAATTGCAAATTTAATTTTAAACACTCATTTTTATATTTTTCATGATAAAGAATTAAACAAGTCATTTAGCAACTGCAGCTTACTTAAAATTCAAACTGTTATGAATGACTTAGCATGTTACATTTATTAAATCTGTGCAATTATGGGATATTTAGCTTTTGTATATTATTATGCTAATTTGGAAGTCAATTGGGGAGGCCTATGTTCAGCAGTCAAGTGGACGTCCAATGGCTGAAATGATGATGATGATTCATATTATTATTACAAAATACTTACAAGCTAGAAAAATAAAATAAAAAATAATGTCTATCATCATGCTACACCAGGATCTGACTGTTCTCTATGCAGCTGACTATTAAGTACCCTTATAATGACAAATTAAAGAAAGTTCTGGGTTATATAGAAGTACTAATAAAATAAAAACCTTTCAGTTAGTAAAGGACCTTCTGGATCGCCTTAAGATTCGTCCTACCTTCACACCGCCCCTACAAAATGTTGCCTTCGAGTACGGCTTCAACACTAAAACATTGGACACTTGGCTCCAATATTGGGCCAAGGAGTACAATTTCGCTGAGAGAGAGGCATTCTTCAACAAGTACCCTCATTTCAAGACCAACGTTCAGGGTTTGGACATCCACTTTATCAGGGTCACGCCAAAGGTATACTGATGTATTGATATTTTCTTTCCCGTCTCTTTTTTTAACACGATTTTTTAGCTTTACGTATCCACCACCTCTAGAGGTAGATTTTACCCTACTTCTAATTGTCGTATTGATGTTAAACTTTTTGTGTGAAATCCAGATGACACCGAGTTAATTTGATGATGGAGCTACACGGCGAATTTCCAATTAGTTTTGGGCCACAAGAAACACATTTTATTGTTTTTTTTTTTTTGGGATCACCGTCTAATTTAAAAACAAAGTTTACATTTTGTCACAAATCGTATCGCATCGTATCTAGACGATTGGTTATTTTGTACAGAAAAGTTAGTTTTTTTAAATTTCGATGTTTGTTCCATGAAGAAGTTTTTTTATTTAAGCAGGCCCCTGATTCAGAACCGTTCGATATCTAGTTGTCAACCGGTAAAATAAAAGTAAAGGTCGCATTTCTCGCAGAACTGATAACCGTTGGGGAAGAAAGATTCTCGAGTGGCGACCACGAACTGGAAGAAGCAGTGGACTAACGACTTGGTTAGCAGGCAACCGCTGGGTGCAAACGGACCAGAGCCGCTCGCTGTGGTGTTCTATATAGCCTATGTCCAGCAGTGGACTTCTAGAGGCTGATGGTGATGATGATGATGATGAAACCACGTAATACTATATGATTTAGCATTAGTGTTACGTGATTTACCAGTTGTCAATTCGTGATCGAAGGATTCTGACAGGGGAGCAAGAGAGTGTTTTACTTTGTGGCTTATTCACAGCGTATAAAAGCGCGTTTTTTTTTAAACAGATAATTGAATAAATTAAGAAATGATTACTGAACTGTTTATGGTTATTTCAGGTACCAGAAGGAGTCCAACTGGTACCCATGCTTCTGGTTCACGGATGGCCAGGATCTGTCAGAGAGTTCTACGAAGCCATCCCACTTCTGACTGCTGTTAGCAAAGACAGGGATTTCGCTTTGGAGCTCATAATCCCCAGTATTCCTGGATACGGCTATTCTTCTGTAAGTCATTTTTTACAATGTACATTTCGACACAATCATCTCTTTTTTTACTGTTTGAGTTATGAAGTTATCTTCCAATTTGAGTTTGCTTTACAATTAATTTGTTTGAGAAATACATGAATCTTAGTTAGTTGAACAAGTGCCGGAATGGCGTGTGATTGCAGGACGGTCCAGTTGACTGGCCCGTCAAATTGACTTACTGTGTAGATTACGTCTTCAGGTATCCGGTTCCGTCTGTCGTGCTACCTGTCAATAAATACTTGTATAAAACTGTTAGTAAATAGACCCAGGTAATGATAACTATTCCTGAAACAAATATAGTTCATTGACACTTTTTTCTATTTATGTTTCCAGCCAGCGGTACGACCAGGTTTGGGTCCATCGGAGGTCGCCGTTGTCTTTAGAAACCTAATGCACAGACTCGGCTTCAAAAAGTTTTACGTGCAAGGTGGAGACTGGGGTGGCATGATTGGATCACATTTGACTACTATATTCCCTGAGGTATATCGCAGTTTTGCTTGGAGCGCAGACTTGTCTAAAAGAACTACTTCGCACACAGACGCTGCTGCCCATTTCGTGCTACAGGAATTAGTCGCTTCTTACGACACCTCTCCTGTTGGCGGAGGGGAGGCCTTTGTTCAGCAGTGGACGACCTATGGTTGAAATGATGATGATGATGATGAATGGAAATGAATAGCTTGACTTGTTCCTATTAAAGTTGTGACGATTTGAAAGACGTGCCATTAAATTATGATGAAAGCATTGCATTATTGCCAAAATAAAAACAAAAACAAAACTCTATTATTACGCTCTGACTGAACTGTAAGAAGACATAAGGAGAAAGCATAAATAATTTGCAGTGGAGACTTAAAAAAAATACTTGATAATATTTTCAGGAGGTCCTAGGATTCCATTCTAACATGGCTGTCGCGATGTCAGGCAAAACGATGCTCTTGATTGTGCTTGGTGCTTACTTCCCCTCTCTTGTGGTAGACGAGAAGTATGCTGACAGAATGTATCCGCTTTTCAAGTTCTACAGCAATCTTATTGAAGAGATGGGCTACATGCACATCCAGGCAACAAAACCTGATACGATTGGTAAGTGATTAACATCCGAATCACACTCGTAGACAAGAATTTTACCAAGCAATTTTATTTTGCTTGAAAAAATTCCACTTCTTCTCTGGAAAATCTTTTCGTTATCCAGGCGACTGATTTTCCGCGTCATTGTTTTCGTCTTTACCAATTAGATCTCTTTGTTTTTTATTTTATAGGAATCGCGCTAATGGACTCTCCCTCTGGTCTCCTGGCTTATATTCTGGAGAAATTCTCCACTTGGACGCGAATGGACCACCGAAGCAAAGTCGACGGAGGCCTAGAGTTCAGGTTCACAAAAGATCAGCTCTTAGACAACCTGATGATGTACTACGCACCCAAGTCTATAACCACTTCGATGAGGCTATACTCTGAGTTTTTCAACAAAAGAGGATTATCAATGAAAATGGATGAGTAAGTAGTAACTAATTTTATAATTAATCTGTCAAACTCAACTCAACAGCCACCCACTAATATTGTGTTTCGTTTCCATGGCCCGACGGGTTAAACAATCAAATAGGCCTGTCTACTTCTACAAACAATCTTTTCTGAACTCCTCGATAGCTTACTATTTTTTGCCTTGGCTTAACTCTGCCGATCACGCCTGCTAGTATGGGGCTTCACATGTGGCGGGTCACGGAAACCATTACTTGGGCGGACCTAGGCGCCAACTAATGTGTAGGTAATAGCCCAATGTAGCTGAATAAAGCTTTCTACAAAAGCAGTAATTCGCAGTCACCATTAAAAATAATTTGATCCAAGCTCCAATCGCAATTCATCTTATTTTTTTGTTTTAAGGGCAAAACCTTTTTATATAACCAGTACCCAAATGTTTGTATGTGATACAGGGTAGATTAAATCCAGCTAAATGCGGAACATATTTTTTATCAGTAAGACAACAGCTCGTCAAACTACCACAAAACGTCAGATTTTCTCAATTAAAATTGATATCTACTTGTCGGACTTAAAGTTGAAAATCGTTTCGACCTTTAACTTTTTGGGTAGGTTGACTTGCCGTTGACTGTACTTTCATTGTATTTCATTCCTTGATATTGTTGTTCTAGGAAATATACGTATATTTTTATTTGGTCTTGAAATAAATAGTATATAATTAAAATTAATAAAACCTGAAGAATTTTCGAAAAATATTGATAAATATCTGACTTACTAACCAAAAAAAAAAACTTTAATGAAAGTCGCGTGCTAAACAAAGAGATCCGACATTTCCCGTGACGACACAGTACATTTCTGCCATACATTTTTTATTGTAAAAGTGGTTTTAGAAAGAAAGACTATTAGCACTATAATTTCTTATAAATATAATAAGATAAGATAAGATAAGATAAGATAAATTTATTTCTCTGTAAAAACTTAGCATAAATACATGAAATATAGTTAAACAATACATTGTTTTCGTACCTCATTATTCTCTATTGCTCTGCTATCTTGTACATGTTTATTTGATTTAAATGACTTCCACCTCCTTCTTATTTTCAGAATCCCTACTCCAGCCCCCGTTTGGATCGTACAGGCAAGACACGAGCTTGGTTACCTACCTCCCTGTTTACTCAAGTTCAAATACCCCAACTTAGTCAACGCCACTCACATGGACGACGGTGGACATTTCTTGGCCTTTGAGATGCCTCAGCCCTTCTCAGAAGACGTCCTAAACGCCATCACGGCTTTTAGAAACCTACATAAGAATGCTAAGAAGACTGAACTGTAATGTTTTGGTAGAATAAAGTTTTGTATATTAAATTGAGATTATTATTCCGATACCACCGTATTTAACTGTGCGACGGTGACATTGACAGGGACGTTAAGCAACGAATTAACTCAGGTTGGATGAAATGGCGACAGATCACATCAACAACATGCGACTCACGGATGCCCTTAAAGCTAAAGGGAAAAGTCTACAAAACTATTATAAGACCTGCTTTACTACATGGCTCTGAATGCTGGGCCATTAAGAAGGTAGATGAAAAGCGATTGCATGCAGCAGAAATGAAAATGTTAAGGTGGATGTGTGGGGTGACGAGAATGGACAAGATAAGGAATGAAGATATTAGAGGAAGTATGAAAGTGGCACCTGTAGCAGAAAAGATGAAAGGACACCGTTTGTCTTGGTATGGACATGGAAGAGGAGCACGTAACGAGAAGAGTGATGGATATGAGTATTGATGGGTGGAGAAGTAGGGGACGACCTAAGAAGAGATGGATGGATTGTGTGAGGAGAGATATGACTGAGAAGGGAGTGAATGACTCAATGACGAGTGACCGGATTGCATGGAAGAGAAAGACATACTGCGCCGACCCCAGATGACCTGGGAACAGGGCAGGCAAATGATGATGATCTGTATTTAACTGTTAATGTCCGATATTTGTAACCGGTGTATTTTATATTAAATAATTATACATTTTATTGCTTATAAACCTAACGACTGATAATAATATAATTAAGTACCTACTTGCGCGTAACGAGCGAAGCTCGGTACATTTAGCGCCATCTCGTAAAATATTTAGATCACAGGTTTCTTACCATTTATCGGCACCAATACAAGGACCGTACCCATATACCAGGAACGTATTTTTGAAGCATTAGAAATGAATCTTGAATTCGAACACGAAAACAATTCGTGTATGAAATTAATTTCTAATGCTCACGCTTTTACGCATTTTTGAATCACTCGAAATAAGTGTTGCTATTAAATTGAAATCTTTTAAAGGAAAAAGAGAATTAGCATCGTTTTTGCTTGTTTTTTTAATAGTTTCAATATTTTTTGTCTCCTGAAGTATAAGTATAAAAAGCAAATGCCATGCTCAGAATGTTGTGTAGGTTTTGAAAATTCTTAGCATATTATTAAAATATTTTTCTGACAAATGGGGCTTAAGTAGTAGGCTTTTGAAACCACATTTAATTTGTTGACTATACGGACCTTAAAAGGCCGTGCACTTAATTTCAGTGTAAAATTGGAATACAGTTCTATGCTTGTGTGCGTCTATGATGCGGGATAAAGTGTCAACTATATTGATCCTTTACAAGATAATATTAATAGTTTATTAGGTAATGGACGTCCTACTTAGGTTTGAAAAACGATCGGTTTTGCGCGGTGGATTATGACTTACTACTTATTTTTTTTAAATAAAAATTGAAATATTTTAAAAGTATACCTGAAGATTATTGTGTAGTGTTTAAATCTTGACAGACAGAAAAAAAAAGATATTTGAATGGTACTTTCTAAGGTTTTATGTTCTTTCAGTTTTTTTTCCGTTATATTTTGTAAGAAAGTAAAAAAAAAGTTCAACACATTTGCTAATAGACCATAATATTCAATTAAATGTTAAAATCGAATTGTCAGGATAACTTGTAGTCTCTTGTAAACCTATGTTCAAATGTAACTCGAACGTCATTTTTTTAAAACAAGGGTGGTTCTATTGGTGATTTACCTTAATTTTTGAAATGATATGAAAAATCAATTGTCACATGCAAGAATAAGAACTATTCTTTTATTAATTTTATTAAAAAAATAAAAACCGATTCCAAAAAACTAAAACGCTAAAAATAATCTTAACACTTAAGTACCTAATCAGTTACATTTGGAGTCGGTGCAAACGAAAACATTGGTCTCTCATTGACTGGCACCGACTCCAAAAGTAACTGATTACATACTTAAGTGTTAAGATTATTTTTAGCGTTTTAGTTTTTTGAAGTCGGTTTTTATTTTTTTAATAAAATTAACTTATTTCATCTATTTTAGTGATAAATCCTAATCAAAACAAATCTTACGAGTGCAAACATAATTTAACTGCTGAACACCGATTTCATTTCCTATTTTTCCACCCTTAGAGGTGAAATTTTTTCCAATAATGTTTTATTATAGTATCTTTGAAGTATAAGCTATTCATTAAAAAAAGAATCATCAAAATCGGTCCACATTTGGCAGAGATATAGGTAAGATAGATACTAAAATCAGTTGGCGTGGTACAGAGTTCATGCAATGTTTAATGATTTTCTTATAGATCCCATCATCAGAATTTAACCAAATTTATATGGGACCATTCTGAAAGTATCACCTTTCAAACAAAAAAATAATTATCAAAATCGGTCAACGCAGTAACGAATGATCGCTGAACATACATAAAAAAAAAAGATACCGACGCATTGAGAACCTCCTCCTTATTTGAAGTCGGTTGAAAATCACGTGTTATTTTGTTTCAGTTATCATTCACGTCTTTACAATCAGAAAACTTAATGAACGGTAATAAAACGACTTCTAGGACGGCCTCTTAATAGTCTAAATAATCCAACTCGGTTCGGCAGCTATGCTTTAGTTTTACGCCTCAATATTGGTACCCATATCGCTCAGAGCCTAAAGACTTACATTTTCGAGTAGTGATGACTTACAGAGACTCGATCAAGTAAAACCTTTGTCAAAAACACAGGTACAAATATTATAACTTCAGCCTTGACCAAAATAGATAGACGTAGGTACTTATACTTGTTGCACAAAAAAAAAACCATAAGAACTCACAACAGTCGAAACTGAGTAGATACAAGACAATCTTATCATCAAAATCCGAAACGATAAAAAAAAAGTTGTTAGTCATTCTCATATTAAAAATTAATGTTTGTATGTTTGTCTACTATGCGTTCCTAAACCATTTATCCGATTGGAATTAAATTTACTTAAGCACCGCACCGAAAGAGCTTTGCTTCAAACAAAGACTTTCATCAATTGTGCAAGTGTCAATTGAGCAACTTTCATCAAATCCTCCCGATGTTTGGACATATCATCAACGCAAGCTTATTGGAACCATTAAGGCGCAGGGTAAGGAGAATACACGTAAAAGAGGAGTTTTTGCACAAGTTTTCTGGCAAAAATACTGGATATAGGATGTGGAAATTAATATATCATGTAAATTAAAAGTTGAAGTTTTTCCTGATGTTATTTCTTATAAAATATAAAAACACTAGTTATTATTTCTTACAAACACTAAAAAATATTTCAAAGTACCGCGAATACAGCGATCTTGTACACATTTATATTTTAAACGACGTTTTGTTTAGTTTGCAAGTTGGTTTAGTTATTTATTTAGGCACATTCATGCCTTGAGGTTGAAGTTTTTTTTTTCAAATAGTCAACAAATTAAGAATTATAAGAATTTTTATTGGATTTTACTCTTAGCGCCTACTTTTCCATGAGCTGATATTTTGCTCGCAATGATAATAATCTATTTGCGCAGGAGCGCCACGGATGGATGTTTAGTCTGCGGGAAGCATTTGTACTATCTTAGGCACGTAATATATATCGCGTTAGTCGACGCTTAATGCTCAAGGTCACTTGCCTTACCCGTTGCTTTAATGATAGAAGGTAGAGTGGAGTGGAAGGTCAATGTTCTTGCGACCGGTCACCCACAAGATGGACAGACCTCATTGAATCTTGTACGAAGCGTTCCGTTGCTAAGTGTGTCCACAGTGCTGCAGTGCCACGAGTAGAGAGAGAAAAAGAAGTCTTGCAAAAGCCGCAACCAACTCAACAAACGATCCATAACCACGACAAATCCGTAAGGCTTTGGTAAGTAACTTTGGTAAGTTGTTGAGCGCAAGTCAGTGAAGCTTTCTGATGTAAATTGATGACCACGCATACGAAGTCGCGAGGAACTGCTAGTATATGAATAAAAATGACTTGTAATTTAACGATACTATTGTTCTGTCATCGTCCAATTATTGTCGTTCTTTAAAATACAAGATCTTTGTGTATAGGTCATGTGTATCATGGTAACAAAATATAAAATTACAAGTCATGACGATTACGATATATAAAATAATAGATTAATTACATAACAGTTTGATTTATTTGGTAATAATTTAAATTCAACAGTCTCTGTGATATCGTGTTGTGGCGTTTACTTGTGCTTCAGAGTCGGTCTCAAGGTAAAATCATTTATTTAATTACGATCTTACTGACAAACTTTTTGTGGTTAACGCTTTTTGTTGAATAAAAACTTGTGTGGCTAGGCTTATAAATACGGTCTTATTTTTAACTTAAGTCAAGCTTTTTCAATGATGAAAAAGCAATTTATGGCACATATTTTAATAATCGTAAACTGAGTTAATTACTGAATTAAACCGGCCGATCTGGAAGACCTACGTTCAGCAGTGGACGTAATCCTCAGTATATAAGTATAGGCCCTCTTCCGGGCACTTATACGTACTATGGCTGAAATGATCATGATGATGAAACTCAGGAAGTATACTACGAAAAACGATATACGATGTTTTGGACGAAGCCAAAGGCAAACGATACGCAAACGACGATAGGCTTACTGCGTAACACTTTCGGATTTCGATGCCGGTACACATATTTTCGGAACGACTTAGTGAATTAATGAATAAGGGTGTTATTTACCGTATTATTTGTAAAAATCCGAAGCGTTTTATAGTAAGCAATCTGAGAAACGATAAGCGTATTGACGGATTTCGTTTTTCGTAGTAGACCTGCAGCTATCAAAACCTAGGTAATATAGATCCCGAGTCCCGTTGATACCTACTTTTAAAAAGCAATAAAAATATATTTGTGACTTGTAGCACCAAAAGTTAATTTTTAATTTCGTTATCAACATAATTTGAAGGCCGTGTGGTGTACAGTCAACGGCAGGTCAATTTACCCAAAAAATTGAAGGCCACTAAACCGATTTTCAACTTTGAGTCCGACATGTATAGATCAATATCAATTGAAAAAAAATGTTTTGTGGTAGGTTGAAGAGCTGTTGTATTTATATCAGTCTTCCATTCGCATCTGTCTTTGAATTACATTTTTTTATTTGCTATTACAAACTCACATTTGCAGTAGGAGCATGAGCTATGAAACATAATTTAGAAAGAAAGAAAGAATGAAAAAAAAAAAAATAATTAAGTATGTTTATCCGTTATCTAGTCGCCACAGTACAAGTTTTGCTTTGTTTGGGGCTAGCTAATTGGTGTGATTGTGTAAACAATTTATTTGTTTATTCATTGGACAAATGACAAAAAAAAGTTAAATAAAAAAAAAACAAACAAGACATTAATTAAACAACAAAAAAAATTGTATTTAAAATAAAAAGCAAAGCGGTGTCACTACTCACTATAGATATTATTATGTCTGTGATGTCCAGGATAATGGGACCTCACTCAGTTGGAGCCACGGCATGTGTGAGGTATACGGGCGGATAACCGACATAATAAACCTAAATTTAAAGTAGTAGTAGTAAGCTGTAAGTAAGTAAACTAAATGATAAAAAGCGTAATAACTAAATAGATAACAAGGTAATGTCAGCCTCCAAAAATAAATACTCAAATAAATATTGGATTTCAATCCGAAGATAACAAGAATAATAAAAACATTGTGTGATATATTAGATTATTATATTGGCCACGCACCAAGTAATCGTCATGGCCGCTAGTCACACGCCGAGCGCCATGAACGGGACGGTAATGCGCGATTAGTTTGCTAGTTTAGCAACCGTTTACCGTATCTTACCGTACCGTACCGTACCGTTCTGTTCTTGGTGAGCTATACAGTGTCTAACATGTTTGAATGTCAGTGGATAGTAATAATATTCAAATTAATCAAATTGTTTAGGTTAAGTCGGTGAAAGCGCGAGTCCTACGTATATTTGTCTTGTTAGAGCGCGAGTCCAACGTATACTTGTCCTGTTAGCAGCGCAAGTCCTACGTATAATTGTCTTGTTAAACCGCAAATACTTGTCTTGTTTTGTTCTAGATGGGCAAGGTCGTATTCTTTTTGCCGATTCTGGCAGCGGTCTTCTTGCCAGTTTATTTTCTATTTCTGGCTCCCCCACCACCGCTGCCAAAGTTGGACTACGCAGCCTGGTGGGGCCCGGACAATCTGAAGACGAAGCAAGATACTAGCGTCAAACCTTTCCAAATTAAGTTTGATAATGTGGTAAGTATAACTGACGGCCGATGTTCTAGAATGAAGACCATGTACCGACAAACACGTTCTACAAGGCGGACAGACGACCTAGTAAAGGCTGCAGGAAGCCGCTGGATGCAGGCCGCTTCCGACTGGCCAATCTGGAAGTCATTGGGGTAGATCAGCCTATGTTCATCTAAGACTGTGATCTTTAGAAACTGCAAGTTTGGTGCGTTTGACATCTGACCTGTGTGTCAATTGAACATGGGAACCATACCGTTTTGTAATCAAAAGTGTCAAATCAATTAAAATAGTCCTAAAACAGCTACGTAATTTGTTTTCGTTTCTAACAGCTATAAACATAAAATGATTGAGTACTGCTGAGAATTAAGTTAGAAAATCGGCCAGGTGCGTGTCAGATAATGCGCAATGTAGGGTTCCCGGCACTAGTGGTATTTTCTAAGTATCTCGGTAAAGCCTTAAAAATATTAAACTCAACTTTATGTTTTATTGGGTTTATTCTACTTCTTTGCCACCTCAGAGCTAAGCCGCGGACAGACACACAGAAAGACAGACATACAGACAAAAACTATAAGGGTTCCGAGTTGCCTATAAACCCTAAATTTTTTCCAATATATATAGGACATTTTGTTTCATGTGTAAATGTCATCACTACCTCGATACATAGAAAAAAATGTAAATAAAATATTAAATAAATATGTTTTATAATTTTTATAAGTTCATAATGAGGCACCCGGTACAATGCAGCTATCTTGATGCTACACCAGGATCTGATAGACTATAAGATAGCTAGATGTCTCTAACCTCGACTATAATGCGAATCGAAAGGTTCCTGAATCGTGACTGCGGCGGAAAGTATTTAGTTAGTGCCGAGCTGTTTTTTTAAATTATTGGCGTAATTAGTGTCAAGACGTAATTCCTAAACTTCCATATATGATAAACTTCCAGTTAGTAAAGGACCTCAAAGATCGGCTCAAGATTCGTCCTACCTTTACACCTCCACTACAAAATGTTGACTTCGAGTACGGTTTCAACACCAAAACATTGGACACTTGGCTCCAATATTGGGCCAAGGAGTACAATTTCACTGAGAGAGAGGCATTCTTCAACAAGTACCCTCATTTTAAGACCAACATTCAAGGTTTGGACATCCACTTCATCAGGGTTACGCCCAAGGTAATCTTTTCAGTACTATAATTTCGTAATTATTTTTGAATAAAAGGGAAATGAATAATTAACTAAAATAGTAATTATTTCAGGTACCAGAAAGAGTTCAGTTGGTGCCCATGCTCATGATCCACGGTTGGCCAGGATCTGTCAGAGAATTCTACGAGGCCATCCCACTTCTGACTGCTGTTAGCACAGACAGGGATTTCGCTTTGGAGCTGATTATCCCAAGTATTCCTGGATATGGTTATTCTTCTGTAAGTAGTAATTACAGATTAACATTATAGATAGAAGTGGTAGTGGGCTGGTCACATTTGCCGTAGAACCGATAACCGATAGGATATACCTGTTCTTGAGTAGAGACCGCGATTAGGCTAGCGCAGCGTGGGGCGCCCTTCGACAAGGTGAAGTATACGCCAGACTGTTTCGTGTATTGGTAGAGGCCCATTTGCAGCAGTGGACTGACGTGGGCTGATTATGATGATGATGACTACTATATTAAAAATTAGCTCCATATGTCTCATTTACACTACGACTTGGCCAACGCAGCGTTCTACAATCGGGCTTAGTGGTCTATGTTCAGATGTGGCATAACGTAGGGTGACTTTGATGACGATAAGTAATGTGCCAATTATCAAAAGTGAAAAGTCAAAAATCATTTATTCAGTTTAGGACAGAAAACTGCCACTTATGAACGTTAATAATAACATTATTGGCCCATGTGGGGCAGAACATCTCTCCTTTTTTGGGCCCTACTAGTCTATCAGTGTATTTAGTCAGCCCAGTGCTGTCTTGTCTTGTTACTAACCTCCTGTGGCCAAAGCATGGCACTTTCATGCCAGTCTGCTGCTGACTTTGTGATCTCTTGACAACAAAATTACAATTAGACCCCGATCGACTGGAAAAGATCCCGTCTATTCGTATCCAGTTGTTTGCGCAAAAACCATTTGCTACCCAGCAATATCATATCAAGCCAGCTAATTGCAAATTCAGTGTCAGCGTAGGGCAAGGGACAATTTAAGATGGCCCGAAGTCACGCAAAGCAGGCAACGGATGTGTCCAAATCGGCTGGTTATGAAGGCTAAGTTAGTAAAAACCCCAAATAAATGTAAGAGTTTGTGATTGTATTGGGTTAGGTTAGTTCACCCGACTGCCAATAGATGGCGCTATCTTCTGTTGCATCGCGGTGAGGTTTGGATTTCGAGATGTCATATATACTCTACGGCTTGATTTTAATAAAGTGTCTTCGCCTAAGTATCGATTGGTGTTTATATTCATGGTCCTGTACGAACCGGATGTGGCGAGAACCAGCTAGAGGAAAGGTACAATAGTGAGAAAATTTGTGTGGGCGAAAAACTGTAAGTACACTTGAACTAATAAGTGCTAAAGTAGAAGTTTATAACTAAGTGATTAGAGTGCATGGACTTGTAAAATTTTAAGCTAATATCAGACATTGCAAGACTCTTCGATCCTATGGGCTGGATAGCTCCAGCAATTATTAAAGCAAAAATATTTATTCAGCAGTTGTGGCTCGTAGGACTTGGTTGGGATGAAGAACTTCCATCAAATTTATTAAAAGACTGGATTACTTACCGAGGTGAACTCACAGCACTTACTCACTTTCGACTTCCGCGATGGATTGGAATTCGTCAGAATGCTGTTACACTAGAACTCCATGGCTTCAGCGATGCTTCTAACGATGCTTATGCTGCTGTGGTTTACGTGCGCGTTTTGGACGAAACTGGAAATGTTCAGGTTCATCTTATAACCTGCAAAACTAAAGTGGCTCCAATAAAACAAGTGTCTATTCCACGACTGGAATTGTGCGGAGCACTTTTGTTAGCGAAACTGTTAATAGAGGTATCCGAAGTTTTAAAGATATCGAAGCATAATCTCCACGCTTGGATCGACTCTATGATAGTGTTGGATTGGCTAAGCAGTCATCCAAGCCGATGGAAAACATTTATCGCAAATCGAGTTTCAGAAATTCTCAACCTATTAGACCGACATCAATGGTCACACGTATCCTCACCCAGCAGATTGTGCTTCGCGTGGAGTTAACCCATCAGAATGCGAAGCAATTCCTCTCTGGAAAACAGGTCCTAAGTGGTTAAAAAACATGACTATAGAATATAATCATAAAGAGATGGAAGAAGCGAATTTGGAAGAAAAGGAAAAAAAGGTATGTCATATCTTAGAAGAAGATCGGTTAGATTTATGGACCAAACTTTCATCATTACGGAAACTAATAAGAGTTTTAGCTTATTGCAGGAGGTTTATATCAAAGTTGAAATCAGGAAACAAATTATCGTTTCCGGATTGGCTAACTAGTGATGAATTGTCGCAAGCAATTCATACCTGTATTAAAGAATGTCAGAAGCAATATTTTCAGAAGAAATAAATGATATCAGAACTAATAAAATAGTAAATAAAAAAAGCAAACTTACCTCATTAACTCCATTTCTGGACGCAGAAGGTATCTTGAGAGTAGGTGGTCGTCTTGAGAGGGCAGAAATTGGCAATGACAAAAAACATCCAATGATACTACCTGCAAGGTCTCATTTCACAGATTTAGTTATTGCAGATACTCATGAGAAAACCTTACATGGTGGTCCGCAATTGATGATTAATTACTTAAGATCAAAATATTGGATTATTGATGCTAAAAATCGTACAAAGTTGTATGTCCGCAAATGCATTACTTGTGTGCCGTTTGCAGCACAATCCAGAGACCAACTGATGGGACAGCTACCTCCAGCTCGTGTCACTCCAATTCGCTCATTTTATCAAAGTGGAGTCGATTACGCCGGACCTGTGCAAATCAGAACTACTAAGGGCAGGGGTTATCGAGCATATAAAGGTTACATAACATAAAAAAACACTTTCCCATACTAAAACGCGACCAGCTGGCATCAGTTTGTATGGAAACGTCAATTTTTTTTTTGAGATTTTGATGTTGGTCCCGTAGAAAAAGTTGATGTAATTTAGCCGTAGAATAACCCCTTAAAGTTTTATTTCACCTTTTCGTTACACACTGTATATCTAGTCTCAAACGTTGGCAATTGACTTAAAGAATGTTACAGAACTTTTGGCGTAGATGGTCCAATGAGTATCTGGCTCAATTTTTACATAGATACAAATGGGCAAATCAAAAAGTTGAACCAAACGTCGGTGACTTAATTTTAGTTAAAGAAGACGATCTTCCCTCTGGCAAATGGCTTATGGGAATAATAGTTGAAAAACATAAAGGTTTGGACAACATTACGAGGGTTGTGAGTCTCAAATGTAAAGGTGTGATAATAAAACGACCTATTGTAAAGTTGTGTACATTGCCTATTACAGATTAATTGTAGTTGCTTGAAACATAATATGATTTCGTTTTAGTTAAGTTTATGTTGAATTGGTACATGTCAATTACTATAGATAGTAATATTGTTTAAACACAGCTTCATATGAAGTTTTAAGTTCAATTATCTAATAGTTTAAACCTAATTAGTTACTTATTTAAGTTAACTTATTTTGATAGTTTCTAGCCGCCGTGATGCATTAATGTTTAAATATATTTATTATGTGTAATTTTTAAAGTTTAACATACAGTCTATTTTGCTTTTGTGTTATTAATGATTCACGGTAGGCAGAAATTATGTACTTACGTCCATGGTGGGCGGAATGTCCAAATCGGCTGGTTATGAAGGCTAAGTTAGTATAAACCCCAAATAAATGTAAGAGTTTGTGATTGTATTGGGTTAGGTTAGTTCACCCGACTGCCAATAGATGGCGCTATCCTCTGTTGCATCGCGGTGAGGTTTGGATTTTGAGATGTCATATATACTCACCAGTTTTAAATTTTAATAAAGTGTCTTCGCCTAAGTATCGATTGGTGTTTATATTCATATAAAAATATATAAAATAATAGCCTAGGATCTGGCTCAGAGGCGTACATTTAGAGAAGCCCTAGCAGCTAACTGACGTTGGCTGATTTTAGTAAAGTCAGAAAATTGGCGTTTTTGACAGTAGCAGATAGTCTCTTAACATGTTTTATTTAACTTCTTATATTGTTGTTTCCAGCCAGCAGTACGCCCAGGATTTGGCCCAACCGAGATCGCCATAGTCTTCAGAAATTTGATGCACAGACTCGGCTTTAATAAATTCTATGTGCAAGGTGGAGACTGGGGCGGCATCATTGGATCACATTTGACTACTCTATTTCCTGAGGTAAGGCTACAAGTTTAGCAATGAAAGCTGTACAGTTCCATTACAAGACTACTCTTACTCTTGACGACCTTCGTAGCCGAGAGGCGAGCATACCGGACTGGGTAGGGCTATCTCTTAGGTCCCGGGTCCGATTCCCGGTCGGTCAATGAAGAAAAATACATACAAATACAATATAGTCTTGGGTCTGGGTGTTGTTGTACCGTCGTTGTTTCTGATTTCTGTAACACAAGGCTACTTACCATAGGATCAATAATGTATGTAATGTTGTACATATTTATGGGTTTATTTATTTTATTTATAAAACATAAAAATAAAAACTCGCTTGTAGAAATGAAAACATATTTATTGAATTTTGTAAAGCCAATGCTCTTGGCTCATGAACTGCAAAAAGAGTGGAAAGACAGAAGCGCTTATTCTCGGCATGGCCGTAGCTATAGCTTTTGCTGTAATTTAGTATTTTTTATAGAAACATTTTCAGTAGCATCGCACCTTTAAATATAAGGTAATTTCCATGAAATAACATTTAAATACAATGTTGCCCAGGCGCAAGTGACCGTCCGAAATATTCTGAATTATTACAAACTCGTCTTTTTCGATTTTGTCGTGTCTTGTTCGATTTCAGTATTCTTTGTTACTCGTAATAAAATTTCTTAAAGCATATGAGTTATTGGGCATTTTAAAAATAATAGGTAAATCAGAAACTGTTGATTTTAATAAAAAGCGAGTCGGACTCGCCCACCGAGGGTTACATACAAATTTGTAGGAGTAGAGTTGTTTGCAGTTTAATTACAAAATTTAATTACAAATATTCAGTTTTTAGTTTTTTCCCCGTACCTACTTGTAGTATGAGACAATATTTCTTGCCAAATTTTATAGTTCTAGGTCAATGGAAAGTACCGTATAATTTTTATTCCCTTGAGAGTGTCGAAATAGATGTTTTTGCGGCATAAACGGCTTGTCTTTTTTTCACGTTAACACAGTTGTTTGATTATTCCATAGTTTTATGGGACTGTAGACTGGTACTTACATGGCTTTAATTACAACTCGATACCTCCACGCGTTTCTGAGATAAGTATAGGGTCTTGACAGAGATACGGACAGACAGACAGTGATCCAATAAGGGTAAAAAAGGGTACTTAGACTGAATTTTCCAAAATGCAAATCTTTTACTTTTACTGCAAACCAATACACAGGTCTTATCACGATAGTTAAATTAACACTGGGTTTATTTGGATAATATTGCCTAATGGTTAAATGGGTTTTTTAAATTAAAGTCATTTTTTAATTAAGAAATACCAAATAAAACTAAAATTCATTGGAGATTATGCAAAAATGTTAAAGCGTAATTTAGAAATTATCTGTTTATTTTTAAGTACCTATCACGCAAATCACACACATTTTTAACCAATTTTATGGTGATTTTTAAAATTCTGCGAATGCTAAAGGGATACACAAGTCCCCAAAGTAGGTACCAACCCATAATTTGCGGTGGGGAAATAGTGTTTAAAAATACTTGATGATATTTTCAGGAAGTCCAAGGATACCATGGCAACGGAATCATGGCAATGACCACCAGAACAATGGTTTTGACTATGCTTGGGGCTTTCTTCCCCTGGCTTGTAGTAGACACGAATGAGAAACATGCTGAGATATTGTATCCACTTTCCAAATTCTTCAGCAATGCTATGGAAGAGATGGGTTACATGCATATCCAGGCGACAAAACCTGATACAGTTGGTGAGTGATGGAAAAAGAAGTTTAAGTATTTTCATTAAACCTGAAAAATACTGGCATAAGTAAAAATTGAACGTCTTTTTGATATCCGGCGTATTCTTTCTAGTGCATGATACGTATTATAATTCTACATCATCTGTATTCTGGTGACACACCCCTCAGCATTAATAAAAAAATTATTACGTTCTATTTCGTGTATTGCCCCTTTTCTGGGCACTTACAGACACCCTTAGTCTGATCTTGATGTTGTCGATTTGCAATCCTTTCTAAAACGGATGGCTTTACGAGGCAGATTCAACTGCCAAAAAATAAGAAATAGGTAATTGTATTTAGCTTCACCAATAATGTAATCATTGCGTTTTAATTTTTAGGAATCGCTCTCCTGGACTCTCCTTCTGGTTTATTAGCATATATTTTGGAGAAATTCTCCACCTGGACGCATTTGGAACACCGAAGCAAGGTCGACGGAGGCCTGGAGTTCAGGTTCACAAAAGATCAGCTCATAGACAACCTGATGTTGTACTACGCTCCCAAGTCTATAACCACCTCGATGAGGCTCTACTCTGAGTTTTTTGGCAGTAAAAGATCCTTTCCTGTCATAAATATGGACGAGTGAGTAGTTATTTATTGTATAATTAATCAATCAAATCAGCCTGTAGCCACTTCTACATACACATAAACATCTTCTAAACTGCTCGAAAGCTTTCAATTCCGTGCCTTCTGCATCAAGTCAGGTCTACGACCTTAAGTTGTCTGCCATTAGGCCGGGTGTCTAAATCAATTTGCAGTTTTTACTGAAAAACCTAAGCCCAATTGCAATTACTTTTTTTTCGCGTTATCGTGTCAAGGGCAGAATTAGTATTTTTATATTATTATGTTTGTTTGATCCGGATTGTTGCAACTGGTTTGTTTTCTGGTCCTGTGAATATTCATACATTCATGCAGCATGCATGCACGCAATTCAGTTGCAGGAAACTACTGGAAGCAGCTTCTACTACTAGGCTAGAAGCTGCTTAGTTAGTTAGTAAGTTAGTAGGGGAGGCCTATGTTCAACAGTGGATTTTCTACGGCTGAAGTGATGATGATGAATATTTATTTGATTTCACCTATTGCAGTCTACTGCTGGACGTAAAAGGGCACGATCGCGATCGCTCTTTTTTCATCCAGCCACTGCCAGCCATCTTTCAAAGGTTGTCGGTCTATCGAGACAGGTTCATTTGATTTAATTGATATTTTTATTACTTTCAGAATCCCTACTCCAGTCCCTGTTTGGGTTGTGCAGGTCAGAAACGAGCTTGCTTACAGCCCTCCCTGGTTACTCAAGTTCAAATACCCCAACTTGTTGCACGTCACTCACCTGAACGACGGAGGACATTTCTTGGCCTTTGAGTTGCCTGAACCTTTCTCAGAGGATGTTCTAAATGCGATGACGGCTTTTAGGAATCTATATAAGAATGCTAAGAAGACTGAACTGTAATATCTTGGTCGAATTAGGATTTTAGAGGTTGTTCGTTTCGTTTAATAAAGTTTTGTATGTTTGTGTGTGTTTATTTATTTGGATACTGAAGATTAAATATACTTATTATACAGGGTGTAGATTTAGTCAATTATAATGTTGAAGGAGGTTAATGTGCTCAACATAAAAATTGTAAAAGAAACGACGAAGCCCATTCATTATCGGGTCCGGCCGTTATGGTCCCATTCCGTTACGCACCCACATAGAAAAAAAATTTATTCCGGTTCGCCCCCGGCCGTGAGGCCCCCAGTAAAAGAATAATTTTTTGGACAATATATTTTAACAAATACTGTTAAAAACAAGTGTTTTTGAAATTAAATATTTTTTATTATTTTTGTTTTGTGGTGTGTTTATTCTACCGTCATAATTTAGAATTAGCAAGATACTGTTTTCAAAATATCTATTAAAAATTTGTTTAAAAATGCAAACTAAATTATCAGTAAAATAAAAAATAAGTGTTTATTTTTGAGTAAGTTAAAATTAAAATAAAACGAGTGCAATATTGTATGTAGAGAAAAGTATAGGCCATCGCTTTTCACTATGTAGTCTGCACATTTATAGATCGATATTAGTTAGATAACCTGATTTTTCATGATTGTGATCTTAATTTCATTTTAATTTTTGTACTCGGCTGTACTTAATTAGGTATCATGGCAATAAAGAAACATTGAGGGCGTTGCGGCCGGGGGCGAACCGGAATAACATTTTTTCTTTGTGGGTGCGTGGCGGCCGGGTGCGTAACGGAATGGGACCATAACGACCGGACCCACGTTATCTTTAAAGTTATTTGTATTGATGACAACGTTCGCCTTCGTTAATATGAATTTTAAGAAAGTGAGTACGGGATTGGAGAACAACATTTTTTTTTTTACACAAGCAGCGCTGTTGCATCTCTGATTGACAAGTTTCGACGTGACCCTCTTGACAGTTGCAATTGTTACCTCGTACTTTGTGGTTTTTTACCAATTTACACTAAATTGGTAAAAAACCACTGGACTTGGTCAACAACATCAATATGTTGTAAAAATAAGTCATCGGTATAATGAAGCAACTTATTCAATCAATCAATATCAAACAAGATTAAATTTAAGAAGACCAACTTAAAACTTTTAATAAGCCCTGCCCCCCTAGCATGAGCACTAAAACACGACATGATATAGCGATACGAGTATATGGACACCAACTGTAAAAATATGATAGATATAGCCGCCATGTTGAATCGCCGTGCCGGTGACGTCATATATTATGATCGCTGTTTCAATAAAAATTCAACATGGCGACTTCTTCTATCATATTTTTACAGTTGGTGTCAATATATCGCTATATCATATCATATTATATCGTGTTTTTATGGTCATGGGGGGCTGGAGAAGCAATCAAAAATACGTAAAATATGGAAAATGTAATAATAGGAAGGAACTAGGGATAATTGACAAGGGTTACTCAAAAAATTTGTAATTTAAAAAAATCTGCGGAACAGTCCAGGATCAGCAGTTCTTCTAGGGTATATGAGAGCCAGTCTTTCATGGTCAGCCCGCTTGTTGGAAGCATGGGGAGTCTCGTTATCCTTTTACATTCCATTATCATCATCATTTCAGCCATAGGACAGTCACTGGTGAACATAGGCCTCTCCCATTGACTTCCAGATTGGCCGGTTGGAAGCGGCTTGCATCCAGCGTCTTCCTTACCAGGTCGTCTGGCCATCTTGTAAGTGGACGTCCTACGCTGCGCTAGCCGGTAGGCGGCCTCCATTCTAGAACCTTTCTGCCCCATGGGCCGTCCGTTCTACGTGCTATGCGCTCAGCCCGCTGCCACTTCAGCTTGCTAATCCAATATACCTCATACCGCCGCTAAAAATGACTTGGTTTTGTTGGCCGTGTGTGAAGAAGCGTTGTCATGATGTAGGAGAACGCGGAACTTTTTCTAACACCATGGGTAAACAAATGATAGAATACCACTAGCCGGCATTAACACTTTTTTGATCTTCAAGTGGAATTGTACAGATGGGACCCGTAGCTGAGAAAAAAAACGCGATCATTTTTTTACCAACGTTTCTCGCCTGCCTCACTTTTGTTGGCCTGTTCTCATTTTCAAACACCCATTCACAAGTTTGCTTTTTTGTTTCGGGTTCAAAACAATAAATCCACGTTTCGTCTCCTGTGACAATGTCACAGCATTAGAATGTCCGTGGTCGTACTTCAGTAGCATCTGTGAGAACCATTCCACGCGAGCCCGCTTCTGGTCCGCTGCCAGTTCATGAGGGATCCAACGACAGCAAAGTTTCCGAACTTTCAATTCTTCGTGTAAAATTTTCTGAATTTGGGGATTGGTATGAACCAATCCCCAATAGTCCTCGAATTGTCTCATAGGTAATCCGCGGGTTTTCTTCAATTAGCCGCTTAACAGTAGCCACATTATTTTCGTTGACGGCAGTTGAAGGCCGCCCTTCACGAAATTCGTCATGTAAAGGAACTCGACCTCTCTCAAATTCAGCAAACCATCAACTCACGGTGCTCAAACAAGGTGCTTTTCTCCCAAAAGCATTTTGAAGACGAGCGGCACAGTCTTGCGGAGAGAGAGAACTTTTAAAATAATAAAAAATCATCGCTCTTTAATCTTTTCGACTTAATTCCATTTTCGTCGCGTTACGTAAAACTTTGATGTGTGATAAAAAACAATTGACAAATCATTTTCCGCCAATATTTTTTTTTTATTGCTAAGAAGGTTGAACGTTTAAAAAATATAACATTCGATTAGCTAGAAGTGCAAAACTTTTAGTCAAAATCAAAATCAAATCCAAATCATTTATTTTTGCAAATAGGCCATTAAAAGCACTTTTACAGGTTTTTTTTTTTGCCCTACCACTGCTTCGGGACAATTTGTGGGCTAGTACCGAGAAGAAGCCGCGCAAGAAACTCGGTCACTGTTGTCAGCCTCTTTTAAAATTAATATTTTTACAAGTTTTGGTGTGAGCTAAGCAGTTTTAAATCCACACATTTTTATCATTTAATTAATCACTAACGGTGTAATAACCCTTTTTCATTAAAATCATCTTAACATGTAATTTAAGTTCAAATATTGGCAGTTCAGCAAGGGATTGTAGTAATTTATTAAAAATACGAATACATTTTCCCATGCCGCGGATTATACTTATGTATGTCCCAGTGTGCCCCATGTATAGATTTAATAAATTTAATAAATAAATAAAAATGTTTTTAAGAAACGCTTCCTCTCTATTAACCTTATGCTGTGTCTGACAGGGCCGTAATGATCTTAAACCTAGAATGTCACACCCAAATGTACATTATGGATGCAATAAAGTATTGACTATTGAGTATGTTTTTTATTTAAGTAATACAAAATATAGTACTTACTAATTATTAGCAGTATTTCATAATAACGCATTCCTATCTTTCGAACACGTTATTGATTTGATAAAGATATTTAGTACATCTGTATCAGTCATTTTAAAATTATTAAAAAATTATAATGCTGTTATTCATCCATCCATGAATGTAACTGACTTAAAAATATCTACAAGAAGAAGGTTTTCATTTTTTAAATTAATCATCATCAAATCATCATGTTAGCCTATTGCAGTCCACTGCTGAACGTAATTAAACGTCCCTTAAAGATCGCCAAAGAGCAAGATCTTCCGCTTTTTTCATCCAGCCACTGCCAGCCATCTTTCTAAGGCCATCGGTCCATTGAGCTGGTTCAATATGCCAAATTTCATCAAAATCTGTTCAGTTGTTTTTGCGTGAAAAAGTAACAAACACCCATACAAACTTCCGCGTTTATACGAGTAATTAGTAAGGATAAGGATGTTTATCCGTTATTTAGTCGCCATAGTACAAGCTTTGCTTAGTTTGGGGCTAGGTAATTGGTGTGATTGTAAAAATAATTTATCTTTTTAAATCCCGTACCCTGCACTTTATCATCGATACGAATAACTTTTACTACAACGTAAAAATGGTGCTCGATACGAACTAACGCTCTAACTTGACTGTAATGTATGGAACGTGTTATTATATGTTGAACACATTGACTTCCTTTAATGTTAAATCTACACCCTGTATAATAAGTAAATCCATCTACATAAATGTTCAAATGATACAAACACTCAAACATACAAAACTTTATTAAACGAATCGAACAACCTCCGAAATCCTAAATCTTCCAAGACATTACAGTTCAGTCTTCTTAGCATTCTTATGTAGATTCCTAAAAGCCGTGATGGCATTTAGAACGTCCTCTGAGAAGGGCTCAGGGAGCTCAAAGGCCAAGAAATGTCCTCCGTCATTGAGTTGAGTGACGTTCAACAAGTTGGAGTATTTGAACTTAAGTCACCAGGGAGGGCTGTAAACAAGCTCGTATCTGACCTGCACAACCCAAACAGGAACTGAAGTAGGGATTCTGAAAATAATAAAAAGATTAGTTAAATCAAATGAACCTAGCTCAATAGACCGACAACCTTAGGAAGATGGCTGGCAGTGGCTAGATGAAAAAAGAACGATCGTGCTCCTTGGCACTTTTAGGGGGAAATTTCCATCCAGCAGTGGACTGCAATAGGCTGAGATGAGATGAAATCAAATAAATATTCATCATCATCACTTCAGCCGTAGAACATCCACTGCTAAACATAGGCCTTCCCTACTGACTTCCAGATTAGCAGGTTGGAAACTGCATCCCGTGGTTTTCTGTAACTTTACCAGGTCATTGGTCCACCTTGTCCTGCGTGCTTTATTGCTGCGTGAATGTGTGAATATTCACAAGGCCACAAAACACACAAATTGCAACAATCTTGAGGGAAGAAGAAGACAAAAATATTGATTTAATCACATTAACAGATCCAGGCTGCCGTTGATATGATAACACAAAAAAAGTTATTGCAATTGGGGCTTAGGTTTTCGAGTAAAGACTGCAAATTGGTATAGACCTGCGGCCTAATGGTCTGACAACTTAAGGTCGTAGACCTGACTTGATGCGAAGGCACGGTATTGAAAGCTATCGAGCAGTTTAGAAGATGTTTATGTGTATTAAGTATTCGTGTATAGGCTGATTTGATTGCTTAATTATACAATAAGTAACTACTTACTCGTCCATATTTATAGAGGTAGAGGATCTTTTGCTGCCGTAAAACTCAGAGTAGAGCCTCATCGGGGTCGTTATAGACTTGGGAGCGTAGTACAACATCAGGTTGTCTATGAGCTGATATTTTGTGAACCTGAACTCCAGGCCTCCGTCGACCATGCTTCGGTGTTCCAAACGTGTCCAGGTGGAGAATTTCTCCAAAATATATGCTAATAAACCAGGAGGAGAGTCCAAGAGTGCGATTCCTAAAAATTAAAACGCAGTGATTTCATTATTGGTGAAGCCAAAACCGATGACGCATTTCTTTTTATTTGGCAGATAAATTTGTCTGGTAGAGCCATCCGTTTTAGAAAGGATTGCAAATCATCAAGATCAGACTGAGGGTGTCTGTAAGTGCCTAGAAAAGAGGCAATACACGGAATAAAACGCAATTATTACTGATTGTTTCTAACAGGTAGATTTTAAATTATTGTTGAAGAGTGTGTTACCAGATGATATAATAATACAGTGTTATAGTTAAACATTGATGCCACAACATATTATCAAGTAAAAAAATTCACCGGATATCAAAAAGACGTTTAATTTCTACCTACGCCAGTATTTTTTAGGTTTAATGAAAATTCTTAAACTTCTTCTTCTATCCATCACTTACCAATTGTATCAGGTTTCGTCAACTGGATTTGCCCATAACCCATCTCTTCTATAAGATTGCTGAACAATTTGGAAAGTGGATACAATATCTCAGCAAGTTTCTCATTCGTGTCTACCACAAGCGAGGGGACGTAAGCCCCAAGCATAATAAAAATCATTGTTTTGGTGGTCATCGTTATGAGTCCGTTGCAATGGTATCCTTGGACTTCCTGAAAATATAATTTATTATTATTAAAATTGATTTCCCCACCGCAAATTATGGGCGTATATGTATAAAGGGGGTACTTTGGGGCCCTGAGCATCCCCTTAGCATTCGCAGAATTTAAAAAATCACCATAAAATTGGTTAAAAAGCAAAATTTTTATTTGCGTTCACAATTACAGTATTTTCTGCGCTCGCTTCGTTTATATAATGTCGCCCAGGGCCCAGGCGTAAGTGACTGCCCAAAATATTTCAAATATTCGTTAAAAAATATTGAGAAAAACCCTTAAAAACACTTGCCACAACCACAAAACTCAGACCCAAGACATTATTTATATAGAAAATTTATTTTCATACATTGACTGACCGGGAACCGAACCCGGGACTTCAAGATAGCGACACCAAGTCCGGTATGTTCGCCTCTCGGCTACGGAGGTTGATATGTAAGTCTTTAAATGTCCCCTTATATGGGCGTTTTTTTCTTCATTATTTTTATGGTGACATATGTATCACGCGGCTGGATTCAGAACCCTACGGTTACTCTGTTATCAACCAATTCGGTCAGAAATCGGTCGATTTCTAATAATTTCAATTCACAAAACCGTATCGTCAATTAACTTGACATATTCCATACCGAATCGAAATGACGTCACACATGTATGATTACTAGTACTTCTCAACCTGCAAAGAATATCAACGCTATTCACAACACAGATATCGGACAAGACTTTTCTAACGTCCGATCGATAGCTGTTAGTAAATTGTCGAGTGATATCAAGCACCAAATATGTTTATAATATTGTAATAATATATTTTTGAGTGCTAAATACGCATTTTGAGGTCTCTGTGGGATGCATCAAATATATTTTATGGTCTGTCCTTAGGAAAAACTAGATGTTATTGTGAATTTAAAATTAAAAAAAAATACGATGGCTTTGGCGATTTTTTTTTTATAAAAGCATGCTCAGATGTTTTTTATGAAAGTGTAACATACTTTTTGGTAATGTTAAATATTTTTTCTTGTAAATGTTTTTTAACAATAGGCTTTACGTAAACGCAACTTGTAATCAAACCGATACCGATATCATACTCGAACTGGAATCTGATGCTGTTCTGAATTAGCTCTAAAGCTTTTAGCCTCAGACTATACCTCAGGGAATAGAGTACTCATATGTGATCCAATGATGCCGCCCCAGTCTCCAACTTGTACGTAGAATTTATTGAAGTCGAGTCTGTGCATTAAGTTTCTGAAAACTATTGCGATCTCTGTTGGGCCAAGTCCTGATCGTACTGCGGGCTGGAAACAATAATGTAAGTAGTTAAATAATTCATGTTAAGAGAATATCTGCTACAGGAATCACGTCAATTTGCTGACTCCATCAAAATCAGCCAACGTCAGTAGCTGCTGGATATTGGCTTCTGTCAATGTACGTCACTGAGCCCGATCGTAGGCTATTCTTTTCTGTCCATTACCTACTTCGCGTGACATTGCGGTAGTTGGGGAATTTTAGTCTATTTACTGCTTACAGAAGAATAACCATATCCAGGAATACTTGGAATAATAAGCTCCAAAGCAAAATCTCTGTCTTTGCTAACAGCAGTCAGAAGTGGGATGGCCTCGTAGAACTCTCTGACAGATCCTGGCCATCCGTGGATCATGAGCAAGGGAACCAACTAAACTTCTTCTAGTACCTGCAATAATAATTATTTTAGTTATACAATTATTTCTCGACGTTGATAAAAGAACAAAGAAAACATGATACTGAAAAGATTGCCTTGGGAGTAACCCTGATGAAGTGGATGTCCAAACCCTGAATGTTGGTCTTAAAATTAGGGTACTTGTTGAAAAATGCTTCTCTCTCAGCGAAATTGTACTCCTTGGCCCAATATTGGAGCCAAGTGTCCAATGTTTTGGTGTTGAAGCCGTACTCGAAGCCAACATTTTGTAGTGGAGGTGTGAAGTTAGGACGAATCTTAAGCCGATCTTTAAGGTTCTTTATTAACTGGAAGTTTATCAAATATGAAAGCTTAGGAATTCCTAATAATACGTAATTACGCCTAGACACTTTTTACGCCAACGATAAAAAACATTATAGAGACACACTATACCTATATTAAATTTTATGCACTCAGACTAAAACGTTCCGTCGCAGTCACGATTCACGAACCTTTTGATCGCACACTGTTTTCGAGGTTAGAGTCATCTAGCTAGTTTATAGTCTGTCAGATTCTGGTGTAGCATCAAATTAGCTATATCATATGTAAGGTAATTTTTAGAGATCCATAGTCAACACGGAACCCTTTTATTTTTGCCATGTCCGTCTGTCTGTCTGTCCGTGGCTTAGTTCAAAGACTCTTAGTACTAGAAAGCTGTAATTTGGCATGGGTATAGGTATGGGACAGAGCTACTTATAACATGTACTGGAAAAAGAGAATCACTCAGATAAAGTGTTACAAATTACGTAGTCAATATTCATAAGACTACTATTATCGCTTTTAGCGATAAGACCGCCTAAATTGTGCATCTTTCTGTAAACACAAATTGTAACTTCTTTGTATGGTGTACAATAAAGATTATCTATCTATCTATCTATTAATTTATTTTATGCGGCAATATTATGGTCGTTAACAAAAATATTTCAAATCAAAACCGCTATGGTTCTCATATTCAGTTGATATACACAGGTCTAATGTTAATGGCATCAAACTTACAGAAGCTAAGGATCATAGTTTCAGAGTACTAATACTGGATACAGCCCCCCCCCCCCCCCCCGTAATGATTTCCAGATTGTCCGGTCGGAAGCAGCCTGCATCCAACAGCGCGCTTATCGGTACGTGGGCTCCATTCTTAAACCGTTTTCTGCCCCATCAGGCGTAAGTTTTACTTACCACACTATCTCAAACTTGATCTGGAAAGGTTTGACGCTAGTATCTTGCGTCGTCTTTAGATTATCGGGTCCCCACCAGGCTTCGTAGTCCATCTCTGGAAGCGGTGGCGGGGGAGCCAGAAATAGGAAATAAATTGGCAGAAAGACCGCTGCCAGAATCGGCAGTAAGAACACGAACTTCGCCATCTAAAAAAATCGAGAGAACCCGCGCTCTAACAAGACAATTATATGTAGGACTCGCGATCTAACAAGAGAAGTATATGTAGGACTTGCGGTCTAAACAAGACCAGTATACGTAGGACTCGCGCTCTAACAAGACAAATTTACGTAGGACTAAACTGTAAATGCTAAGATGCGAATGGAAGATTGATGACCAAAAAAAAGGCCTAGAAACACTTACTGTGGCAGCTTGGGGGAGGCCTAAGTCCAGCAAAGGACTTTGAAAGGTTGATTATTATAATAATAATAATAAATTGTTTTTACAATCACTCCAATTATCTAGCCCCAAGCAAAGCTTCTATACTATGCGAGTAGATCTTTTAAATACTTTTTTTAAAATCCATGACTTAAGTGCAAATGCTTGAGCTCATCACACAAACATTTGTCCCTTGCGGGACTCAAACCCGCAACCGTTGGCTTTGTACTGCACCAGACGACCTTCAAATATGTTGATAACGAAATTAAAAATGAAATATTGTGGCACGATTTTCTTTATTCGTGCTTAGGTTACAAATAACATTTTTATTGCTTTTTAAGTATCACTGTCTCCGCTTTCTCTTAAGTTGTTAAGTTACCAGTACGTTGGAAAAGGTGTTTAAGGGTCTCGCCAGTCTATGGACAGGTAAAGGGATTGGGCTGGGAGCAAAGAAATTAATTAATCTCCGCTTCGCCGATGATATCGTGCTATTTGCTGAAACACCCGCAGAAATACAAAGTATGCTTGAAGAACTGAGCATCGCAAGCCTCGAGGTTGGACTAACGATTAACATGTCAGAAACAAAAATCATGACCCATTGCGCAAAAAGTAGGGTCATGTTAGACGGACAGGAAATGCAGTATGTCGACGAATACATTTACTTGGACCAGGAAGACTACTACGAAAAACGAAATACGATGTTTCGGACGAAACGAAAGACAAACGATACGCAACCGATAGGCTTACTAACTACGTAACACTTTTGGATGTCGATGTTTTAATCGGATGCGACATATATTCGGAACGACTTCGTGAATGAATGAACAAAATGTTATTTATAGTATTATTTCAAAAAATCCGATGCGTTTCGTACTAAGCAATCCGAAAAACGATTATCGTATTGACGGATTTCGTTTTTCGTAGTAGACCTGCTGATAGTCTCTTTCGAGAACAGGCAAGAAAAAGAAATCGAGCGTCGTATCGATATCTTTTTCTTGCCTGATCGATCGATAACGCCTGGAAGAGCTACTGGTAGATGAAAACGCTCATGAAAGGGGATTTACCTCTGTCATTGAAACGTAAACTCGTCGATGTATGCATTCTGCCTGTCCTTATCTACGGCGCACAGACGTGGTCCCTGACTGAAAATCAGAAGTTCAAACTCGGGGTTTGCCAGAGAGCGATGGAGCGTAGCATATTAAGTATAAAAAGAACCGACAGGATTAGAAATACGACTATCCGATCCAGAACTGGCATAGTCGATGTGGGTAGGAAGGCAGTGAAACTGAAGTGAGAGTGGGCGGGTCATATCTGCCGGATGTCTACAACATTGTATTTTCTAAACTAATTAATTTGTAACGATTTAACTCACTTATTATTGAGTGGAAATGATTGTCCTCTTAAAATTGTAATCCATGAAAACATCGAAAATAAAAACGTATTTTTTAACAAAATCGTTTTTTTTTCAATAATTTAAAAAATTCGTAATAAAACTAACTCCTTGCATTTTTTATAACTTTAAATTATTCTTATATTCTACTGCGAACTACTATCTTTTCTTTACTTTCAGAATCCCTACCCCAGTCCCTGTTTGGGTTGTGCAGGTCAGAAACGAGCTTGTTTACAGCCCTCTCTGGTTACACAAGTTCAAATTCCCCAACTTGTTGCACGTCACTCACCTGAACGACGGAGGACATTTCTTGGCCCTTGAGCTCCCTCAGCCCTTCTCAGAGGACGTTCTTAATGCCATCACGGCTTTTAGGAATCTACATAAGAATGCCAAGAAGACTGAACTGTAATGTCTTGGTAGATTTAGAATTTTAGAAGTTGTTCGTTTTGTTGAATAAAGTTTTGTTGTACGAGTATGTTTGAGTGTGTTTATTATTTAGACACTGATGTAGGTGGATATACTTATTATACAGTATGTTGATTTAGTCAATCATCACAGTAAAGGATAATCTGTTCAACATAAAAATTGAAAAAATAATGAGACGTTCCATACATTGGAGCGTTAGTTTGTATCGAGCGACTGTTTTTTTACGTTATAGTAAGTTATTCGTATTGATGATAACGTTCGCCTCCTTCAAGATAAATGCTAACTAAATCTTCATTGTTACGAAAGAGGGTACGAGATTTAAATTGTTTTCACAATTATCTAGTCCCAAACTAAGCAAAGCTTGTACAGACAACGGCAGGTCAACCTACCCAAACAGTTAAAGGTCATTGAATTGATTTTCAACTTTATGTCCAACATTTAGAGATCAATATCAATTGAAAAAATTTTGTGAAACGTGAAACGTTTTGTGGTAGGTTGATGTGCTGTTGTCTGTACTATGGCGAATAGATAACTGATAAATATACTTAAGGCGCCGGGTAAGGAGAATACACGTAAAAAAGGTGTTTTTGGACAAGTTTTCTGGCTAAAACACTGGATATAGGATGTGGAAATTAATATATCATATAACTTTTATGTTGAAGTTTTTCCTGTTGTATCTTAATACTAGTTATTATTTCGTATAAACACTAAAAAAAATTTTAATTAAATTAAAGTACCGCAAATATTGCGAGCTTGTACACATTTTTTTTAAACGACGTTTTTGTCTAGCTTCAAAGTTGGTTTAGTTATTTATAATATTTATGCCCTTAGGACGAAGTTTTTTTTTTTCAAATAGACAACAAATTAAGAATAATGAGGAGTTTTAAAGGATTTTACTCTTAGCGCCTACTTTTCCATGAGCGAATATTTTGCTCGCAATGATAATGTATTAGCACAGGAGCGCAACGGATGGATGTTTAGTCTGCAAGAAGCATTTGTATTATCTTAGGCACGTAATAGAAGTCGCATTAGTCGACGCTAAATGAGTAAGGTCACTTGCCTTACCCGTCGCCTTAAATAATTTTATAAATATCCATGACTTAGGTATTAATGTTCGTGCCTATCACTCACACAAACATTTGTTCTCTGCGGGAGTCGATCCTGCAACCGCCAGCTTTGTAGTCCGGAGCGCGAACCACTACACCAGATGGTCGTCAGGATTGAAAGAAAATAACGTTTGAATAATCATCATCATTTCAGGCATTGACACACTACTAAAGACAGGGCTCCCCTAATGACTTTCATCGGAGGCGATTGCCAATACTAGCCACGCTTGGCAGGCGGGTTGGCGAGCGCAGCTTTTTATAACATTTCACACGCAGACGCTGCTGCCCGTCTCGTGCTACAGGAATTAGTCGGACCTTACGACACGCCTCCTGATGGCGGTGGGGCGGTGTATTCTTTACGGCCGTCCCCACATGGCACTTTTGTTTGAGTACTTAACGGTCCATTAATTTTTAACGAATGCAGCGCAGTGAAATAATATGCGCAACCAAATATTTATTTACTGATGAGTTTAATGCTAAGTATTTCTGTTGCCAATTTTATGGGAATAAGTGTGTTTTGTAACTCATTATATTGTCGTTGAAGCCAGGTCATGACACAGTAATGGCTGAGATAGCTTTTGGCTCACCTGGTAGTGAAAGCAGCATATCTACCTTGTCTCGGGATTTTGTAGCGTATATTAAAATCAAGCTGTTCCAAGAGTCCAGGGCAGGACAAACCACCTCACACAATCTTAAACAAAAACATGTGATCTTAAACCTTAAAAGCCTGATAGCGCACGAAGGCAATTATCTAGCTTGACCAGATAATGACACGTGCCATAAAAACCTCTTTTGGACTCATTGTTATCGTATGCTATGTAATTCATAGTCAGTCAACCACACCAGGCCACAGTATTCTATAATCAAACGCACATATGCATTATATAATTAGATTACGGGCTTTAGTATGTCACGCGACTTGTGTCGAAACTTTAGCCCCTTCTCATCTTAGGGAATCAGCTGTAAAAGCTGGAGCTGCAGCGGAGTCCGCAGACTTGTCTGTCACTTGCAAGTGATTACGTGTTTGCGCCATTTGGCATTGAGACTTTTGGACCGTGGGGATTGTGTGCAAAGTGTGTGTGTGCAAGTGCAAAATTACTTTTGGAAAAATGATTCTAGGTTAGTTTATTTTTGTGTTATTAGAATTTTATTTGTTATTAAATAAAATATCCATTGACATTTTTATCGACATAACATTAGATTTTAGTTAAGCTTCAGATCTTTACGTTATGTTGTCAATGTGTCTGTGAAATCGAAGTTTTTTTATCTAGCACCACGCCTAGTTCCCGAGTCAATTCTACCTCTTTAAGTGATTTATACCATTGATGATAACGTTTCCAACGCCACCAGGTGGCGTTGGTGCGTTTTCCTTGAGAATCTAATGTATTGACATTTATCGGCGTTTAGTTCCATCTGATTATTTTAATGTTCCCGGTTAAAACTAAATTCTTCAAGCACCTTCAGTTCTTCTATAAAAATATATAATAAATTACCTGACTTACTAAAAAACGAAAATAACGACGTCATATTTACACAAAAAACAAAACAGTTTTTATCTAGTAAATGTTACAATAGCTTAAATGAATATTTTATCGATAATACATACATAGGTTATACCAAATAGCTCAATTTTAATTATATTGTATCTTTATAATATAATAAACAAAAATGTCATTAACACATAGGTAGATGAAAGCGCTTCCTCTCTCTTAGCCCCCAAGTTGCGTGCCCAACCCAACTGGGTCCATAACACTGGTTCTTTAATTTGTAACATCTATATGTACATTATGGTTTTGCAATAAATTATTGAGTGAGTATTGAGTATTGAATGTATTTTGATGAAATTTGGCATACCTACTGTTATTGCCTGGAATAACACATAGGATTCTATTTATCCGGGTCAACGCAGACGAAGTCACGGGCAAAAGCTAGTCGTTAATAAGGATGTTAAATAGAGTTGGACCGATATGAGAACCTTGAGGTACACCTGAAAGTAGTGGCAATGGATCAGAAGTATAGCTCTTCATAACAACATAGCACTTGCCACACGATCCGATAAATAAGAGGAGAACTATTTAGTATTACTAAAACCGGGAATCAAACCACTGTCACTCGCCAAGCGACGTCAATGTACCTAATTACCTAATTTCGCTTTAAGGAAAATAAAACTAAAAACGATATACTCGTATAATAAACATGCTTAATTTTGACAACAGATAATAATTATCAGAATGACTATCCAATTTTCAATTTTTCCTCCGGTGTATCGACTCTTGCGCATGGTATCTGTTACGTCAACTACACACACATATACAAATGCCGGCCGGCGCAAAACGAGGTCATTTTAGTAATACGCAGTCTAGTACACAAACCGGCGTCGTGTAGGTTGGACGTGTTGACGAATTTGACAACACATTACATATTTCTTTCAACTCTCCGGGTGAGTCTTCCAATTATGTGTTTTGTTTTTACAGTAATCACTTGTTTTAATCTATTCATTGAAGAAAACCGGTATATCGTCGGGTATTTTCACTAAACCGGTATTTCTTTGGATATTAACATTGACAGAAGCCGGTCATTATCTTGCTGTTTAGATAATAATATTCTCAGACGTAAGCATAACGGTATTTGTGGAAGGTTGTAACTCTAGATACCTATCCAACGAAGACTTAAGACTAGACTGAATTAATTATACAAAAAAATATGTAGAGGTTATATTGATAAATAAATACTAATGTTATTACTGTGTGTGTACAGGTATAACATTAGTATTTATTTATCAGTATAACTATTTATTAGGTTATATACAGTATAGGTTATTACTGTTATTGCTCAGTTATTAAGCTTTTCATGATTAAGCCTATGGAGTATTGACGTCGTTTCCATACTGAATATGTACACTCATACTTTCACGGTCAATAACTTAAGAAATACTGTAACTGGCTCACTCCACGCTTTGGCGATAAGCTGTTAGTGGAGTGTGCAATTGAATTTAAATAAAGAAATAAAGAAAATAATTTTACCTATTACTAAAAAGTCATTTAATCTTTTTTTTAAAATTTCCTATTTTAACTTACTGTACACAAAAATATTTGCATATTTTGGGAGATCAATTATTTGAGTATCCACCATCAAAATATCAAAAACTCGACGTAGACCTCTTGACACAGCAATGACTTGGAGCGAGTCAGTGTTGTGTCGTCAGTAGAGGTTTCTAGGTTGTGTGAGAGGGAACAATAGAGTCGAAGAGTCGGACCAGGATGCATGGAAGAAGGAAACATACATACATTGACATACTGCGCCGACCCCAGATGACCGGGAGCAGGGCAGCAATGTCGAATATTGTTGTATTTAAATATTTAACTAAAGCCCCGACTAATTGTTTTGTTGACTTCATAGTATCTGGTACAAATAATACACAAACCTGTTTCTACTGTATGAGTATGTAGACTAGGTAGCAATTGTAACTTGATCTAATGTTAACTTAGTGGCGATAAGGGGAACCTGTTGAACCTCGGTACATATGTATATGTACCTAGGCCAGTTGGATCGTATCAAATATTCCCGTGATATTAAATTGTCTGGGGTATTCAGTACATCACTGCCGTCTATACAATGTGTAATTAGTACCTGAACGGTTATAAGATCTTGACAGACGTACACCGCACTGCATTGTTTAACACTAGACAGTGAAATAGTGAGTCTATTTCACTTCACTACTTTCACTTTTCTTTCCTTTTATTCCTTCTTTGACTTGTTTTCTCTTCACTAGACTTTTACTAACTGCCCGTAGTGCGGCTCGCAGCAGGGCAAATCTATATTTTGGACGTGTCTGGAAGAAGGCCAAAAACTGTGTTTAACTGTGTTTGAACTGTGTTTTATACACAGTTCATAAAAATATTACTAGATTAGACAGATAACGGTTTTTAAATTACCTACTCTATCTATTACGATGATTCATGACACAATCAAAACATAAATCACAATCATTTATAGTGGTAAAAGTGACCTTATGAATAACTGCCATCTTTCAATAAAGCTGGTAAGTTCCTTTAGCATGATAGAAGTACCTTTACCTTACAAAAGTAAGTTTATTTATTCCTCTGTACTTTCAGACATGACAAAACTTCTTCTTTTGTTCGTTCTCCTGGGCATTGGAGCCGGAGTATACTATGCCCTCTCTTGCGGGGGGGACCGCAAGCCGCCCCAGCTGGACCCCGAAGAGTGGTGGGGACCAAACGAGCTAAAGGGACGAGTGGATAAAACTGTTAAGCCTTTCAAAGTCACGTTTGACGAAGCTGTAAGTCCAACTATTAATTGAATTGAATTAAATTTTTCTTGTTCTTACTTAATCTATGGACTGCACGTAAAACTGACGGCTGATAGGGCAGAATGGAGGCCACCCACCGGCAAGTGCAGCGTAGGACCTGGTAAAGGTTGCAGGAAGCCGCTGGGTGCAGGCCGCTTCTAACCGGCTAATCAAGAGGTCACTGGGGGAGGCCTATGTTCAGCAGTGGACGTCCTATGGCTGAAATGATGATGATGATAATGTATTGGCACATGTGCTCGACTAGTCAGTCCCCACGGTCGGCGATGGCTTGCAGGATATTGTTACGGCTGCTACGTACTTGCCGTAAGCCTGCCGGCTTTTTTTCGTATGATGGTTGAGAAACTGTCAACCTCTTTATACGCAAACATACTGGATGCGCTGAAGTTGTGAGCCATTAGTAAAACCTTAACTGATAAACACCAATAGGAAACAAAAGAACTATTGAAAGTAGTCTCATGATGGGCCACAGTCAACTCTCTAATTGTGTCATCATAGTGCATCCTTATAGAATAGAAATGTCAAATGATCTGTTTGACAACATTTTCAACCAATTATTATTCTGTATCTGTACTGTTCTTGTATAGGAGAGAGTTGACAGGACTTGTCATTTCATACTAAATGTAGGTGAAAAATCACTAACGAGTTTCAGAGAAAGATCAATACAATACGAACTTGCTGCTCTATAGGGTATGTGTTTAATGTGTGGCATCCAGTGTATCCCTATTTCTTAACTCCTGAATATGTTTTCTAAGATCCCAGAATTATTAGCAATTCGAATCAAATGAAAATGTTTAATTCTTCTAGATGATCAAAGATCTGCGTCAAAGGCTGAAGAGCCACAGACCCTTCACCCCCCCTCTTGAAGGTGTCGGCTTCGAATACGGGTTCAACAGTGACCAGTTAGACAGCTGGCTGACATACTGGGCTGACAAGTACAACTTCGCTGAGAGGGAGAAGTTCCTCAACCAGTTCCCTCAGTTCAAGACCAATATCCAGGGTCTGGATATTCATTATATCAGAGTTAAACCTCAGGTAATGACGGCATTTTAAAATTATAGTGACTAGACCAAACTAATGGCCAAATACTGAATAAACGGTCAAAGTTCAGGCTCTGTCATTTATTGTGATTTAATATCAATGTAATGTAGGTGTAACACTCTGTAGGTAGGTACGGGTGTAATGGAAGGTCCTGACTGAAAGTGGGTGGGACTGGTAAGAATAACATAAACTATCGGACCAACTTTGAAAGTGCAAAAACAAATTCAGATGTTCAAACAATCGTTGACGTAGATAGATACTCGTACATAACATAAGCGAAGAATATTCTCGCAATTTCAATGTTCTCGCAATGTTGTTGTTTGCAATTTCAACCTACCTACGTAACGTTACAACTTATACAGGGTTGTTTGTAAAACATCAAGAACCTCCTAGGGGCTCCTCATTCTGGTGCTCAAATACAACAACTTTTTCTATGGGACGAACATTGAAATCGCAAAAAAAAAAACACTTCTCTATAAGTAAGTATAAGTGATAAGTCCGTGGCTGTCACGACAAATTCTGAGACCTTTTCGACACATCTAATTTATATTGTTTTGTGTTTTTTTTTTCTCTCTTATGTGTCTAATAAACGTTTCTTTCTTTCTTTCTTCTTTCTATACCCCCAGTTTGTATAAGCAAGTGAATTTTTTTTATTTCACCAGAATCAGCCCCTATGAGGTTGTTGATGTTTTACAAATAACCCTGTATATACAATTCAAACTGCACATGCACAAAATACCTATCAGTATAAAACTGTCTTAAGTGAATGATATGAATTTAATAAAGTAGGTATTTATAGTACTGGCGATTAATTTAAAAAATATGCAATTTACAAGGAAATGTATAACCTAAATATCTATTGACAAAATTGTAAACTTTGGACTATATATCTGACTGATAATAAAAGCTAGAAATATCTTCATGACTTGCTGATTTAGATAAAAAAGACGGTTTGACAGCGTGATTTGACAGTATTAGTTTAATGATTGGTAACGGTTAATAGACACAACTATTTTAGGTAATTACCAATGTACAGATTTTCCTCTTAACAACTAACGCAATGACTATAGGTACTTAAGCGTTGTTGAGTTTTGACTTGTGGTATTAGACATAACTTGGCTGCGTTAAAAACATTCAATTCTTTTCTAATATGATTATGTTTTTGATTGATTTTTTGTGTTTTGATTTTATTCTTGTTTGAGTTTTGAGCACTAAAACACGATATGATATGAAATGATATAGCGATATATCGACACTAACTGTAAAAATATGATAGACATAGCCGCCATGTTGAATCGCCGTGCCCGTGACGTCACATATTATGATCGTTGTTTCGATAAAAATTCAAAATGGCGGCTATATCTATCATATTTTTACAGTTGGTGTCGATTATCGCTATATCATATCATATCGTGTTTTTAGTTGTCATGCTAAGGGGGCAGGTGTGATTTTTGCGGCTCCAATTAATTACCGAGGAAAATTTACTGTGTTTATTATGTTACGTACCTACTCCGGAGCAAACTAGTGATACAAGTCCTAATTACCTAACTTAAATTAAAAGGTTAATTACCTAAATATTTGATATAATACTCTATATTTTAGCTTACATGATACTCAAACTCAAAACTTACTAGAAAACTGCCATCATTATTTTGGCCTGTAATTTTCCAGTATTATTAGCGATCTTCATTTAATCCCCTGCATCATTCACGACCACATATAATGTTCTTCCAAAGACTGCAATCATATGCTGTGTAGCCGCACGATGCTTCCGTCCGTCGTCTTCCTCAACGCATCTGACTATCTCGTAGGTCTACCGCGAGCACGTCTGCCCTCCATTTGGCCAAAGATAATTTGTTTCTCCGAAAAAAACTGAGGGTACTCTTTCTGCATATAGTGGAGAGCCGCGTGATATGTTAGGTTCTTTTTATATGAACTTGTTAGTTCGAATGGCAGTCCAGTAATTTTTGCCAACACCTCATCTTTAACATCATTTTACAGGTCGTCTAAGCTGTCAATATGTTTTGTTTTCAGGTACCAGCAGGGGTGAAGGTTCTCCCACTCCTAATGGTACATGGCTGGCCAGGTTCTGTTAGGGAGTTCTATGAAGCTATCCCACTCCTCACACGTCAGACACAAGGATACGACTTTGTGTTCGAGGTCATTGCGCCCAGCATACCAGGATATGGATTCTCAGATGTGAGTATCGACTATCTAGCAACCCTTTTATGGTATCTTTATGAGTCTATTTTTGGACGCAGGCCTCCTTTTTAACTATCGAGTTGAGTCGTTTATCAAGAATGTTTAATTCTCAAAACGCCAAGCGGTTTCTAAATGTTATTTTTTAAACTAAAACGAAAAGTTATTTTTTAAACTAAAAATTTAGTAATTAATATTTTTGATTAAAAAACATATATAGTTTTACAATAAAAATATATGTAATTTCTGAATTCATCACATAGACACAAAACACAAACACACCGATTGTCATGGTCTTGAAGAAAGGAATTAATTCTGGTGTTGTGAAGTACCAGACAATGATTCTCGCCAGGGGCGTCTCCCAACACCCCCAGCCTCCAGCCAATATAGAAAAGTTATTCTTCTGAACTGACCCGACCCGGAAATGGCACTCAGGACCATTTGTGTTCAAGGCGAATCGCCGCGCTAATCGGGTCGCCTTTACTCAATATTGTTACTTAGTTATCGTTTTGTATGGAAATAAAATACATACAACATCATAGCATACTAATTTTGGCTTTGACTGTTTTCATGATGTAATATCTTTTAAAATATAATATTATAGGCTGCAGTCCGCCCCGGTCTTGGTCATCCTCAAACAGCGGTCATCTTCAAGAACTTGATGCAACGTCTCGGCTTCAAGAAGTTCTATGTCCAGGGCGGAGACTGGGGCGCTGCTGTTGTTTCCAGCTTGGCCACTTTGTATCCGGAGGATATCCTTGGCCACCATTCAAATATGCTCATCGTTCAAGTATGTAATAATAATAATGAATAACCTATAGTCCTACTGCTAGGAAAAGGCCTCTCCCAGACTTATTCATAATTTTTTATACATCGCCAATGACTAAATCCCTCATCAGATTAATCAAATCGTTCAAAACAGCTTTTGGCCGTACTTCTTTACTACTTATACTTCTTTGGCCGTTGCCATCTGCAGGCAGTGCTGGCACCCATCGTGTGACAATTTGGGCCTACCTATTTGGATACATCTTTCAGATTTACCTACCTACCCTGCACACTTGCACACTCCCATTTTAGCTTAGCTTTTTTCTTGCCTACATCAGCGACATTGGTTTTTGGAGCGAATTCCGGTGTTCCGGATTCTATCAATCCTTTTTGCACCTAGTATGTTTTGCGCCATTGCCCTTTGGTATACTTTGAGTTTGGACTTTTGACTTTTGTTCAAAGACTAGACGCCCAATTCCCATAATTTAACATTAGTCGCAATCCAGTGCCGATCCGTATCTTAACATTACTATCAAAAACGATTCTCGTAAGCTTTAAATAATTTAACGTAAAATTAATAAAAAAAAAAAGTATTTAAATGACTTACTTCCCCAGAGTGCGTACAAACAAATCTGACTAACGCGCCTGGAATCTGTTCGCGTCATAGTTAAGACTGATTTCTATGTTGGTCTTTAAGTACAAGTTGTTGTATTTGAGCAGTAGATTTATCCCCTAAAGTATTTGATATTACAACATAGCACTCGAGTATCCATAAGACGCGGTCTTTATTGTCTGACAAAGAAAGAAAAGCCAAGTACATCATCATCATCATTTCAGCCATAGGGCGTCAGTGACTTCTAGATTGGCCGGTTGGAAGCGGCCCGCATCCAGCGGCTTCCTACAACCTTTACCAGGTCGTCTGTCCACCTTGTAGGTGGACGTCCTACGCTGCGCTTGCCGGTACGTGGCCTCCATTCCAGAAATTTTCTGCCCCATCGGCCGTTTATCAGTACAACTTTGTAGTAATTGAAAATATTTTGTAAATGACACCTTAACTTTATACAGAACACTTGCTCCCAACTGATGTACTTCTTCGGGGCCTACTTCCCGTCATTCGTGGTGGAGTCCCATCTGGCCGACCGCATGTACCCCATCGCGGAATGGTTCGCTTACGCTCTCGAAGAGTTTGGATATTTCCACATTCAAGCTACTAAGCCGGACACTGTTGGTAAGTTACTGCAGAGAACAGAAGACGTATTTTTGAATCATGCGAATTCCAATCCGAATAGCAAATCGCAAGATTATACCAAGAAGAAGAATACCTAAAATTCAATTTTTAAACATATCATTGCACATACGAGTGGTCCTACCTACTCGTATTACGTGTTCTACTAGTATAAAGTACAGAAGAATCACATTGACAAGTAAACTTATGTTAACTTTATTATTTATTACTTGCTGTCCCGACAGGCGTTTTCTTGACCAAAACAGTTGTTAGAAGATAAAAATTTCTAGAACCCGGTTACAGCACACAAGTCTAATTGTGTTTCCAAACCATTCAGGAACCCATTGAAATAATTCGTCCAAATGAGTCCTGACGTTTAGAAAGAGTTAGGTGACAAAGACACGTACAGAAGAATTATATATATTAAGAAGATGTTCAATTACAGGTGTAGGACTAACCGACTCTCCAGCTGGCCTCCTCGCCTATATCCTCGAAAAATTCTCCACCTGGACTCGAATTGACTTCAAGAAAACCAAAGACGGTAACCTCGGCTTCAGGTTCACGAGGGACCAGCTGATCGACAATCTCATGCTGTACTGGGCACCAAACAAGATTACCACTTCCATGAGATACTATGCAGAGAATTATAGCAATAAGATCAGAGATTTGGATATGGACTCGTGAGTAATGACACTTGGATAATTCATATTAATATTATTATTTAAATATCCCTTCTTAGAGTTATCAGATCCTGTACACTATGTATTATCGCTATAAACGAAACGATTCTCTACGTTCGTTGCCCATGTCTTAGAATCAAATGAGGGTAGCTTTACTTACCTAAATATAAATACGTAACATTGTAGAAACATTAATAATAAATTTATGTATGTTGCACTAAGATAGATGGCGCGTAAGCTAACAAACAAGCCGAGGCGAAAGTTTATGTCATTCCTAAACATTCATTAGATTAATTAGCGAATTTTTTTTAAATAATAAGCAATTGAGATTCGAATATTTAAAGTTACTCTGTCTAGATTCCAAGAGCATTAGAAGAACATGACTATAATTATTTATTTCAAATCCAGTTGCAGATGTAGATGATCCGCGCCGCTGTATGGACGCCCTTTTTTTAAGAAAAAAACTATTTCAGTTGTAACAAATCCATCTTAAATTTCAAAAACCTTGACCGAACATAATTTTGGGGGCTCGTCCGGGTAATAAAGTAATAAAACTCGATTTAAGAAATTCTCGTGGACCAGATTATCTTAATTTTGTATCTTTCCCTTCTTCCAGAATCAAAACCCCAGTTCCCACATGGGGTTTCCAAGCGAAATACGAGCTCTTCTACCGATCACCTAGGATGCTCCGTACCAAATACGTGAACCTTGTTAACGTGACAGTGACAGATGATGGAGGTCACTTCTTGGCCTTTGAACTTCCTCAGGTCCTCACTGCGGATGTTTTTAAGGCTGTCAAAGCATTCCAAGAATTTCATGCTAAGAATGTGAAGACTGAATTGTAGAAACAGAAAAGACGAGGTCGGGTGGAGTCTAGGGAAGCGGACTCATATTTTCACATCAAACTATTTGAGTACTCGAACCCTGTAGCAGGTCTTTATTACCATACCAGAACACTAAAAAGACTGAATTTTGATGTCTTATTAGCCGTAAGTTTTTATGATTGTTGATTGTTAATAAAGTTTTCTATTTGAAAGACTTTTGTGTTTTAATGTTTAGATTATGTTTCATATAATCACTCTGTACCACCTTACCCTTTCTTTAGTATATTATATAATTGTCCTCTACCTGATAGTTGTCTGGAAGAGATCCCTTGGAAGATGACCAAAAAAAAAACATTTGCACGCACTTACTGTCATACACACTCACACACAATCCCACTCACACACCCCCACACACACACACAACACACACACAACACACACACATACACATACACACACACACACACACACACACACAATTGCAAATACCTTATGTTACTTCTGGAATCGGATCATAACCACACGTATTTTTGTTTATATTATTACATTGTTATCTTATAAATTCTACTTTATCAAGTCTCTGTAATGCTTATTTTTGTCACTCTAATCCGACAAGTACCTACCTGTACCTGTAATACAGGTATTTGTATACCTATCTCAGGCACCAGACTCTCACATTATAGGTATTAACTGTATGCATACTAAGCTAAGCACTGAATGTATTGTGTAAACCTATGTGAATAGTAAATTAAATTTTAAAATTAATTGCTGTTCGTTTGTCTCGCTAAAACTCGAGAATGCTTGGACCGATTTGGCAAATTTTGATCTTGAAATATTTGTGGAAGTTTAGAGAAGGTTTAAAAGGTAAGAACATGCAAAGGAATTGCAACTAAAGTAGTAGAAACAACTATTTTATTTTCCCATACAAACTGTTCGTATTGTCAACTGTCAAACAAGATGGTTCAGTAATAATATAGATAAATTCAGTCAGTATTTGTTGGCGGTACGAAGTTCGCCGGGTCAGCTAGTAAAATTATAAATTATGACCTTAATTGCATCTGGAAACATCCACTCAAATCACTCGTAATAAATAGTATGTTGTGTATATTTTAAAGTTATTATATTTAAAAAAATATATCGAGTACTTAGTGCATCTTTAGATATTTTCACGAAATTTTATATGATACTCCTCAAATTGGTAGTTCTATATGTTTATCATTTCTATTGGAGCCAAATTGTTTTATTGATTTATTAGGGTCCAACAATTTGATCGAATTATTGTCTATTTATATTTCGCTCACTGACGTTTGCAGACTGTGAGATTTCTCCAGCAAAAGTAATCTTTTGCAGATAACTGTCATGATGAATCATCATCATATTATCTGATGATAATATGGGATTCTTTATTTCATAGTTAGTTAAAGTACAATTTCTTTTAAAGACATGAGCTTGGTTTTGTCCATGTTCATCCGCAGGCCTACTTGTTGGGAGACTCGAGTAAGGGCATCGAGCATTGTGCTGAGGTCTTCAAGCGATTCTGCCATGACCACAATATCGTCGGCAAACCGAAGGTGAGTGATATACTCGCCGTTGATGCCAAATCCTTTCCATTCCAGGAGCTTGAAAGCGTCTTCCAATGCAGCGGTGAAAAGTTTCGGAGAAATAACATCTCCCTGTCTTACGCTTCGCTGCAGATGAATCGCCTTCGTGCTCTGATCCTGTACCCGGACCGACATGGTGGCGTTTTTGTATAAACACTTCAACGCCTCGATGTACCGATAGTCATTATAGCACAGCTGGAGAGACTGTAGCACTGCCCAGGTCTCGATCGAATCAAAGGCCTTCTTATAGTCCACGAACGCCAAGCATAGTGGCAAGGAGGCAAAGGAGTTTAATTACTACGATTTACTAAAATAGTATTCTATTCTACTACTTGTTAAAAAAATGATTATGGTGCTTGTAGCTCATTGGAGGCAGCGTTATGGCAGTGATTACCAAAGTTCAGAAACGGTTGTGAGCAGATTTGTGATTCCGACCACATTTAGTGACATTTATTACAAGCATCTCCGTGCTTCGGAAGGCACGTTGTAGTTGGTCCCGGATAATATCGCTTGATACTAGTCGTAAAGCCTTGGCAGTAAGGTTTAGTCACTGGCCTTACAACACCCCTCTACCAATCCGCACTGGGCCTGCCTGGTGGAGTATGGCCCAAACCACCTCATAGTTGAGGTGAGGCCTGTGCCCTGCAGTGGGACGTATAAAGGCATACTTTTATAGAATAGATTAAGAAAATTTATGTCATCATGTTATTTGCACTTGCCAATATCGTATGAATTTTATCGTGTTAAGATATGCACAGCAATAACTTATCAAAATACTAAGAACCCCAACCAATTTTCGACTTAAAATCGAAGCTAAAGAGTTCAAGATTAACTGCAAAATTTGTATTAGGTTTAATTAAGATAGGTAGTAATATTCAAATAGATTTTAACGAAAAGTCTTGATAGCTGAATTTTCTAAGTATTGAATTAGTACTTATATCTAATAATGCAAACCCTATTGAAATTCATTCATTTGATTCGAAGAAACAATAGACAAACGCAGCGATAGACTTTAGTCTATAAATTATAAGAATACGTCACGCAAACAGGAGACGTATATTTGAAGCATTGAATTCAGAATTATGCATAAATCGTAAACAAATTCTAAGGAAATTAATTGTCTAGGATTCTGAGAATTTCCTACTTTGGAATGAGCTTCTCTTACTCTGACAAGTAATTGGCTGCTGGTTATTCAAAATAGTTTTTTTTTCATTGTGTCTTCTCAGATAAAGGATTATGATAATGTGCATATTTTTATGTTTACATTTTTAAGTTGGAGTGTGCGTTTTTTGATGCTTATTTAAGGCAATTATTTTACAAAATGTCTTATTGAGCTACTGTGTAATTGTGTACCAATATGTTTAAGCCTTGGGCACACAGCCGGCGGGACGCGACGGTGACGGGACGGCGACAGGGCAGCAGCGCGGCGTGCACGTCACACTGTGGGCGTGACGGTTTCGTTGTTGTTCCTAATAAGACGTTCGATTTCGATTTTTCCACTATCCATTATTAAATGACTAAAAGATGTAAAAATAAACAAATACAGAACGCTACGTGACTAATCAAGTACGATTACCATCGAAAACAACATCTTACGCCCGACAACATGGCGTCGCGTCGCGCCCGTTTGTAGGCACGCCCGACGGGAGGGCGACGGGTCCCGTCGCGCCGAGCGCGACCGCCACGGTGCTGTGTGTCGTCTTCTAAGAGATCAACATTACAAACACTGGCGTCGCGCTAGCGACCCGTCGCCGTCGTGTCCTGCCGGCTGTGTGGCCAAGGCTTTAGTTGAGCTACTGTGTAACTGTGTGCCAAATATGTTTAGTGGGGCTTTACACTATGTTATCGTCGTAAATCTAAATGACATTTATAAACTTCTCCTTATCTACGACGGGATAATAGGATCTGAGTCACAGTATAATGTAAATTAATGTCTACTATCTTATCTTGGTTTAGTTATTTAAACTAATTTCTACTCCTATCGCTTCATTTATTTAGCAAGCGTGACAGACATCTACATCTCACCAAATCCTATATTTGTTCCTTATCTTCCGAAAATGTATCTTTTGATTTTATTCTCTCTTTTCATCGGAGTGGGAGTATGGTATTTTATCATTCGCAAAGTTAAGCCTCCTCAGCTAGACCCTAAGGAGTGGTGGGGACCAAATGAGCTGAAGGGACGAGTAGATGAGACAATAAAGCCTTTCAAAGTGAAGTTTGAGGAGTCGGTAAGTCTATTAACTTAATACGAGTCGTACTGGTAGTACTCAAGGGCCCCAAATGTGAGCTCTTAAAACAATTACTTCAACCTGGTTTATAGGGTTTCGCACCTCATTAGGTATAAAGAAACATTTTACAATCACTTCGTTGTCCGTCTATTCGTCGGTCTGTCTGTCAAGCAAGACCCTTTTTCAACCGACTTCAAAAAAGGAGGAGGTTCTCAATTCGTCGGTATCTTTTTTTTTTATGTATGTTCAGTGATCATTCGTTACTGCGTTGACCGATTTCGATAATTATTTTTTTGTTTGAAAGGTAATACTTTCAGAATAGTCCCATATAAATTTGGTTAAATTCTGATGATGGGATCTATAAGAAAATCATCATACATTGCATAAATTCCGTACCACGCCAACTGATTTTAGTATCTATCTTACCTATATCTCTGCCAAATGTGGACCGATTTTGATGATTCTTTTTTTAATGAATAGCTTATATTTCAAAGATTCTATAATAAAAATTTTTGGAAAAAATTTCACCCCTAAGGGTGGAAAAATAGGAAATGAAATCGGTGTTCAGCAGTTAAATTATGTTTGCACATGTAAGATTTGTTTTGATTAGGATTTATCACTAAAATATATGAAATAAGTTAATTTTATAAAAAAAATAAAAACCGACTTCAAAAAACTAAAACGCTAAAAATAATCTTAACACTTAAGTACCTAATCAGTTACTTTTGGAGTCGGTGCCAATCAATGAGAGATGTTTTCGTTTGCACCGACTCCAAAAGTAACTGATTAGGTACTTAAGTGTTAAGATTATTTTTAGCGTTTTAGTTTTTTGAAGTCGGTTTTTATTTTTTTTATAATATCAGGAACGCGTTGAAGTATCAAGTTGTAATTACAAATACTATGGTCCGCAATCCGATGAAGATGTAAAACATTTCCAGATTCAAAATTTCTACAAATTCAAGCTAAAAATTTCTTCAAACTTTCAAATTCGATTTCCGTTATGGACGACTAGTTACATCATCATCATCTATACGGTCAATCCCGGTTGCGTCCAAAGCCGTTGCTTTGGAGCGCAGGGTCCGCTTTCACTTAGGGGACGACTAGTTACATATTTACAAGTTTGAACGGAACCCTCGGTACGCAAGACTAACAAGCACTTGGCCGGTTTTAAAAATTTTTTTTTGTTTATTAGGGATAACAACAGCCTATTATATACATAGTTTGATTTACTTACATAAAAATATTTTCCAAGTAAGGCCAATAATTGATTGAATAGATAAAGCTACTGCAAGGAATCTATTTAATCAATTGAATTTAAGCCTTAAGCTCGGACTACATGCCTCCGGAATTTTTCAGAACTCCATACAAAATGTCTCGGGACAAGCCCGGATTCAATCCTTTTTGTGTGGGGTTCTAAAAAATTCCGGATGCATGTAGTCCGAGCCTTAGAATCTCCTAAATAAAGTTTGTGCAATGATTAAAAAAATCATCCAGGGTAGGCAATTTCCTTCAGGAACTACAATTTGGTTGGTAATGAGGAAAAGCAGAACAAGAAACTTAGCCCCCATGAAAGAAGTAGAATACGCCAATCTGTAATTAGTTTTACTTATTGTGTATTTAAGAAGAAGAAGAAAAACATTTATTAACATTTTGGTATTGTACTCAAATAGCACAGACAATACACATTTACATATGCAATAGTAACATGAAATATATAATACATTAATAAAAGAAGAAAAAATCAAGGAAAAACGATACATACGTACCTCTGAACATGTTTATTGGTTTTCTAGATGATACAAGATCTTCGCCAGAGGCTGAAGAACCACAGACCCTTCATCCCTCCCCTCGAAGGTGTCGGTTTTGAATATGGATTCAATAGTGACCAGCTAGACAGCTGGCTGACCTACTGGGCTGACAAGTACAACTTCGCTGAGAGGGAGAAGTTCCTCAACCAGTTCCCTCATTTCAAGACCAATATTCAAGGCCTGGATATTCATTTTATTAGAGTAAAGCCTCAGGTAAGGTGTAATCTTCAGACTTCATTGTTAGGGTACTAATAGGATCCTATTATTAAACCATCTCTGTCTGTCTGTCTGTCTGTTTCTGTCCAACCATCCTGTATAAAGCTGTAGCTTTTAAAATAACTTTCCAATATAAATTGCAAAAACTCATTTATAAGTGTATTTAATAAGTGTCATTTTATGGGATAAATGTTTCAAAATAATTGATGTAGTTACGTGTTAGTGATGTTGTATTTTAGCATCAGAATCAACCCATAGAAGATATTATTGCATAACCAAAAAATTACGTTATGTATTACTGCAAGATATCGATTAGGTACTAGATAACTGACTGATAATTATTTATCTGATTAAATTTCACTTAGTTGCATAAAAACAAACATCAAGATAATATACGAGGAGAGTTAGTCACTGACACTAACAACGCTAGGTGATTTTGAATGGTTCGACAAATCTTTCTTTTGGTGAATACTTGTATACTTAATACAGGCACCTAATTGCCATTGCTTGTTGCAAGGATTTAAATCTATTTTTAACCGACTTCAAAAAAGGAGGAGGTTCTCAATTCGTCGGTATCGTTGTTGTTTTTTTTTTTTTATGTATGTTCAGCGATCATTTGTTACTGCGTTGACCGAATTCGATAATTATTTTTTTGTTTGAAAGGTAATACTTTCAAAATGGTCCCATATAAATTTGGTTAAATTCTGATGATGGGATCTATAAGAAAATCATCAAACATTGCATGAACTCAGTACCACGCCAACTGATTTTAGTATCTATCTTACCTAATATCTTTGCCAAATGTAGACCGATTTTGATGATTCTTTTTTCAATGAATAGCTTACACTTCAAAAATACTATAATCAAACATTTTTGGAAAAAAACTCACCCCTAAGGGTGGAAAAATAGGAAATGAAATTGGTGTTCAGCAGTTAAATTATGTTTGCACTCGTAAGATTTGTTTTGAATAGGATATTTCACTAAAATAGATGAAATAAGTTAATTTTATTAAAAAAATAAACCGACTTCAAAAAACGAAAACGCTAAAAATAATCTTAACACTTACGTACCTAATAAGTTACTTTTGGAGTCGGTGCCAGTCGATGAGAGATTCTATGTTTTCGTTTGCACCGACTCCAAAAGTAACTTATTAGGTACGTAAGTGTTAAGATTATTTTTAGCGTTTTCGTTTTTTGAAGTCTGAAAACGACAGCGAAGCGAAAGCTTGAGAAAAATACTAGGAGCAGGGCAGGGCTTAACAAAAGGCTGTACTTACATATTATTATGCCAATCCAATTTAATTTACTTATTTTACTTATGACAACTCTTCTTCACACCAAACAAAATCACACTACTCAAAAAACAGTATCACTCAAGCACATCAAAAATATTCAAATTTTAAAATAAAAATAAAAAAGTATAAACATGTGGTGGTAAAAAGGTCTGTCGCCAACAGAAGTCGGTTTATTTTTTTAATAAAATTAATTAAAAATATCGTTGTTTAAAGAATTATATACCTGAGGAATTTTATTATACGATTTAGGAGCCTTGCATACTACACTCTTTCTTAGCAGAGCCGTTTTTGATGGTTGCAAGCACAGTTTGCTTCCATCTCGACGGTTGCGTATAACCTTATCAGATAACCGAGGAATAATAAATAGATTAGCTCTGACAAAGAGAGCCACCTCCATTATACATCACGTATAAAGACGGAATCAAAGAATTGTGTGCTTGATAAAATATGGCACGCAACTATCGGTGGTCTAAAGACCAAACATAGCGCGGATACATCGTTTCTGATTTTTAAACGCTACTTCTTTGTCGAGCGAGCTAGCTTGTATACCTGCATGCATCACTCAAAACATGGTCTGGTATAGTAATTTCTGCGCCTCTTCAAGTTCTGCGCTCTGTGTAACTAAGGCTGTGCCAAGCCAGCCTTAGTTACGGCACAGGTCATTTGTTACAGTATTTCAAATGTGCAATAAAGTGTTATCATCATCATCATCATCATCATCATCATCATCATCATCTCAGCCTATTGCAGTCTACTGATAAACATTATAAGCCTTCTCCAAAGAGCAGAAATGAGCACGTCCATCTTCCGCTATTTTCATCCAGCCACTGACAACCATCGGTCAGCCGGTTCTTCTAGCTGGGGGTGGCCTACACTACGTTTGCTGAGATGTGGTCTTTATTTAAGAATAAGAATTTATTCAGAAACCGCATATTTGATAAAGTATTGCAGTAAGATGAAATTTAAAACAAAATAAATTCAGTGCTAAGTTTGTTCGATGATGATATTTGTGCTAAACTGGCAGAATATGATTTAATGATAATAATGGTAATCTTTTTGTTTAGGTACCAGCAGGAGTTGAAGTATTACCCCTTCTTTTAGTCCATGGCTGGCCAGGCTCGGTCCGGGAGTTCTACGAGGCTATCCCCCTTCTGACGCGCCAACAAGAAGGGTACGACTTCGTGTTCGAGGTCATTGTGCCCAGTATACCAGGATATGGATTCTCGGATGTTAGTATCTATACTAATATTATGAAGCTGAAGAGATTGTTTGTGTAGTTAGCGCTAATATCATTAAAAAAATATGTTTGTGTTAGATAGATCGTTTATCTAGTTTGTTTGTTTGGTTGAACGCGCAAAACTCAGGAACTACTGGTTTGAATTGAAAAACTATTTTTGCGTTAGATAGCTCATATATCGAGGAAGGCTATAGGTTACAGTGGAGCGTCGATTATCCGAACGTGGCTCAACCGAACGACCGCTTATCCGAACTACTACGCCCGCGCAACCCGCGCTTGTCTCTCTCCCGCCTCCCCCGCTACAGTACTCGCGCACTCGTCGCGATTAGAGTTGTAAATTGACGGTCATATGCTATAAGCGTCCGTCTTTTATGATAAATGCTTGGTCACATTGGACATTTATTGTCACGATAGTCACATATATTTTTTTAAGATACATAAAAAAAAAAAGAATTCCTCTAAAGTAAGTCTTCATCGTCTTCGTCTTCAATATTATGTATTTGACAATAAAAACATACAATAAAACATGTAAGTGGATCTGGATTGAACTCAAAAAAATAAACTCGCGCGTAACGATACGACGCTTTTTAGCTTGTTCGTGCAGAAAGATAAATTAATTTTAGAAATTTCATTTCGTTATAGATCATCACTACTAAAGCTTGTCTTTCTTATAATAATGCACTTATTTGTGACCAAATTTTTTTTCTTAGTTTGTCAATAGAATTGATTGTGACGATAGTGACAATAAATGTCTAAAATGTCCGGTCACATTGAGAAAATGTCCAATTTTCTCGGTCATATTGGTCAGTCATTTATAACGTGACGGACACTTTACAACTCTAGTCGCGATCAAAATGTCTGTGCTTTTATACCGTCTAGTTAGCAGTCACAACATAATGATAGGCAACTACAGACTAATGGGTAGTCAACCAACACAGCTTATCAAACTACTTACTACAAAATGACAAACTCGATTGATTTTCATCTTGAAGTTCAACACGTAATATCGACTTGTCGGCTTGCTAATTGTACGCGTGTAACTTCCAAGTAACCGCTAGTCGATAAACTAAATTTTTCCGCGTAAAAGTAAACTCTCGATTTAAAATGCCTAAACGTAAATGTGTTGTCTTTTCTATGAAATAAATATTTTCTATCAAAATACATATGTAAAGGTAGTTAGTTAGGTAGTAGTAGTAACACCCAAGTCCCCCAATTAGTTCGGATAATCGACGCTCTACTGTACATGGGGCACACTAAAAGTTTTGCACTTCTAGCTAATCGGAACTATTTGAATTTCGAATGTTATATTTTTTTTAACGTTGCAACCTTCTTAGTATTAAAAAAAAAAACAATTGGCGGGAAATGATTTGTGAATTGTTTTTTATCACACATCAAAGTTCTACGTACGCAACGAAAATGGAATTAAGTCGAAAAGATTTTAGAGCGATGATTTTTTATGATTTTAAAAGCTCTCTCTCCGCAAGAGAGGTCGAGTTTATTAACATGACGAATTTCGTGAAGGGCGGCCTTCAACGAAAATAATGTGGCTACTGTTAAGCGACTAATTGAAGAAAACCCGCGGATTACCTATGAGACAATTCGAGAACTATTGGGGATTGGTATGAGCCAAATTCAGAAAATTTTACACGAAGAATTGAAAGTTCGGAAACATTGCTGTCGTTGGATCCCTCATGAACTGACAGCGGAGCAGAAGCGGGCTCGCGTGGAATGGTGCTCACAGATGCTACTGAAATACGACCACGGACATTCTAATGCTGTTTATGACATTGTCACAGGAGAAAAAAAGGGGATTTATTGTTTTGAATCCGAAAAAAAACAGCAATCTTGTGAATGTGTTTGAAAATGAGAACTGGCCAACAAAAGTGAGGCAGGCGAGAAACGTTGGTAAAAAAATGATCGCGTTTTTTTTCTCAGCTACGGGTCCCATCTGTACAATTCCACTTGAAGATCAAAAGAGTGTTAATGCCGAGTGGTATTCTACCATTTGTTTACCCAGAGTGTTAGAAAAAGTTCGCGAAAGACGACCCAAAAGCCGCGTTCTCCTACATCATGACAACGCTTCTTCACACACGGCCAACAAAACAAAGTCAGTTTTAGCTTCCAAAAAAGTACAACTCGTCACCCATCCTGCGCATAGCCCCGACCTAGCACCCTGTGATTTCTGTAATTTCCCCAAAATCAAAGATTTGATGAGAGGTTTTACTTTTACCAACTCCGAAGAGGCAGTGATAGCGTTTAATCAGCACGTAGAAAACATGCCTATAGATCTGTGGTCCTCTTATTTAAAAAAATGGTTCGATCGCATGAAAAAATGTTTAAAATGTAAAGGGGAGTATTTTGAAAAGTAATAAGCATAATATTATGGTTATAACATGTTGTTTTTTTAAGATACGCAAAACTTATAGTGTGACCTACGTATAATATCACGCTACGATTAGGCCAAACAGGTCTTTGACTATACTCTCACTAAGTAATAACACCTTGGTTCTTTTTATAGGCCCCAGTTCGTCCTGGCCATGGTCTACCCCACACAGCTGTGGTCTTCAAGAACTTGATGCAACGACTCGGCCACAAGAAGTTCTACGTCCAGGGTGGTGATTGGGGAGCTGGTGTCGTGGCCAGTATGGCCACGTTGTTTCCAGAGGATATTCTTGGACACCACTCAAATATGCTCACTGTAGGAGTAAGTGAAATGTACCGATAAAAAGTCTCTGTCTCCTTATTTTGTGTGACCCTGGCCCAATCTACTATAAGCTTGGTATAACAGGCTGGGAGGTATTTTAGTGGATATTTGCGTTGTTTATCATCATCATGACGATGATATGATTTAAATGGAAAAAGCTTAGTAGTTTTGTTTTCGCGATTAAGCGCCTAAAATACATTTCTGGTGAGAAGACAGCATTGCAGGCTTATCATGGCTACGGTGCTTCAGTTTTACGATACGGACTTATTTTATGGGGCAATGCAACTAATATAATTAAAGCATTAACACTACAAAATAAAATTATTAGAGCTATCTCTGTTCTGAGTCCCCGAGAATCTTGTCGACCAATATTTAGGAAATTACAAGTTCTAACTTCTACTTACCTCTATGTCTATCTTGGAAATAGGTATTTTTGTAAAAAACCAACTGTAAATCTTAGACTGCGACCAAGAGACCTTAAAAAATTGGTGATACCATTTCATAAAATCTCTTTATTCAAGAAGAACTGTTATATATAATGTTAATTGCAATTTTTAATCACATTTCACTACAAATTAGAGAGCTACCACTGAAACTATTCAGATCAAAATTACAAAAGTGGCTGATTGAAAAGAGTTTCAATAGTCTGAAGGAGTATTTTGACATTAAAACTTAATTGTAATTTAATGATTTTGCTATTGATATTGCAGACATTTGAATTTTTGCTTTTTATTATTTAAATTTTGTCATTTTTATTATTATTTGATATTTATTTGACCGTAGTATTTTTATTTATTGTTTGTTTGTTTGTGACATTTCAAGTATTTTATTGATAGAATTAAATTATTACTTGTTATTGCTCAGTTAACTATCGATTATTATTGTAATTTTAAATTTAAAATGTGTACAAATTTTGCATGCCGAATCGCGGTAAAATATGCGGACATTATTATTGTGACCACCTGTACTACCATATTTTGTGCAATATGTACTATTTCTATTTCAAAACTTAGCTGTAGAATTTTGGTAGTGCCTGGGTGCCAAAGGTATAAGATAGATACTTGCGTAATTAAATAAATTAATTACAACATTGTTAAAATAAAAACATTTCAATTTAAGCCTCGCAAACCACTTTCGTGGTTGACTGCGAGTGCGAACCTTGGCTTATTATTTACAAACTGTTAAGAGTTACTACATACTATATTTTATTTAAGATGTGTCGTTTAATTTTACATGATAGATGATATCACTGTTGTGATATTGATAGGCAGCAAGCAAGATCATTAGGAATAATATCTCGAAACTGTGTTTTTGGACTTGTCATCATTTCAGCCATAGGACGTCCACTGCTGAACACAGGCGTCCCCCAATGACTTTCATTAGGGGGGGTTGCCAATACTCGCCACGCTTGGCAGGCGGGTTGGTGAGCGCAGTTTTTTATAAGATTTCGCACGCAGACGCTGCTGCCCGTCTCGTGCTACAGGAATTAGTCGCCTCTTACGACACGCCTCCTGTTGGCGGTAGGGAAGTGTATTCTTTACAGCCGTCCCCACACTGTTTTGGACTTGTGCCTGTACTGAATTCAGTGAGCGATATAATGAGTGGAAAAAGCGCAATATTTTATCGATATTGTTGGAAGTTTCTGAAATACTCTGATAGATCTATCATCTTGAAAAAAAAAATTGAAACAATTTATGTCCTCTCCGCATTGGATTTGTATACCTTCTTGAGCACAACAGGTAATTTTCGATATAAGCTCAAATTATTTTGCCTCGTGTCCGAACTTATAGACAGGCAGCAATTGAGGCGCCAAAGCTCATCTTTGCTGTATGTCAATTGTTTACAGGTAAAAATATTCTAATACTTAGTAGAATTACTAATACGTATTATATTTGATTTGCCCAGACTAGATCTGCCAATCTGATGTACTTCTTTGGCGCTCTCTTCCCTTCATTCGTAGTAGAGTCCCATTTGGCTAAACGCATGTACCCCATTGGGACATGGTTCGCTTGGATGATGGAAGAGTTGGGATATATGCACCTTCAGGCTACCAAACCTGACTCAGTTGGTAAGTTACTGGCGAAATACTTATCATCATCTTCAACATCATTTCAGTCACTTGTTGACTCGACGTCCACTACTGAACACAGACCTCCCCAATGACTTTCATCGGGGGAGATTGCCAATACTTGCCACACTTGGCAGGCGCCTAGGCGGGTTGGTGGGCGCAGTTTTTTTATAACATTTCGCACGCAGAAGCTGGTGCCCGTCTCGTGCTACAGGAATTAGGTCTCTTACGACACGCCTTCTGTTGGCGGTGGGGAAGTGTATTCTTTACGGCCGTCCCTACACGGCTAATAGTTTTGTTAATAAATTGATATATTTTTTCTTATTTGAGGCTCTGAAAGGGCACTGAAGGATGCTTAAATTGATTTAATTGACAGTGTATCAGTCAGAAAACCCTCTTAATATCAATAAAATTCCAGGTGTTGCCTTGACTGACTCTCCAGCTGGTCTCCTTGCGTATATCCTCGAGAAATTCTCTGCCTGGACCCAAAATAAATTCAAAACCCACAAAGACGGTAACCTCGGCTTCAGATTCTCGAAAGACCAGCTCATCGATAACCTTATGCTGTACTGGGCACCGAACAAGATTACGACTTCCATGAGATACTATGCAGAAAATTTTAGCAAAAAGGTCAAAGGGTTAGGTATTGACTCGTAAGTTTACCCTAAATACTAATTTTGTTTTTCGATTACTGTTGATATGCTTAGTTAAAATTGTTTGCCGCTAGAGATATTTTTAAGGAGTCTCTTATCTCTGATTAAGATGTGTCCGAATTCTTGGTAGTCTTGGCACCATTTGTTACCTTGGAGATCCTAAAGATAGGCGGTAGAATCTTCCATCTAAGAACTTCTGGCCTCTTGTAGCTAAAGCCTAATCAATCAATCGATTCATAGGACTGCATCCAAATACAATGCCTCCCTGCAATTTTTGTCAGGTTGTCTGTCCAATGGGAACTAAACCGATACATTGCCTTTCTTTTAGAAATTTGTACAATTGTTTTATAAAACCCCCAAATTCAAGCGCGGAACATTATCCCACAACTTTCACAAGAAAGAAATAAACGCAATACACGTACATAGGAAGGCCGCCAGGCATCCAGGTAATTTGGGTGAAAGTTTGAATTAATAACAATTTGTCGTTTCCTGCATTTCAGAATCAAAACTCCAGTCCCTACTTGGGCTTACCAAGCAAAAAATGAGCTCACTTATCGACCACCTGGAATGCTTCGGACCAAATACGTGAACCTCATTGACGTCACAGTGGGAGATGATGGCGGACACTTCTTGGCCTTTGAACTGCCCAAGGTGCTGACTGCAGATATCTTTAAGGCTGTCAAAGCATTTAAGGAATTCCACGCAAAGAATAAGTTATAGTAAAAATAAGCGTAGGGGGACATGGTAAAATAGAACAAGGATTTTTACTTTTGCAACATCTTTCAAAGCTGTAAGGAAAGTTAAATGTCATCAGTACCATAAATGTGTCATTCATTAGTTATGATATTAAAGCTGAATTTTCAATAGTTTAATAAAATAACAATGGAATAATGACATTTGAACTAGAGGTCTGCTCTGCTGCAGCATAAGACTATATCATCAGCTATGATGCAGATACGGCTTTTTAATAAATTATTATATAACATATGATTGTATTTTATTGTCTTGTTGTAAGTTTAATATGTCCTATTTTTAAGCAACAGATTCATCATTTAATTATTAATGATTATTTATAAATCATTCAATATTTTTTTTACCGCCACAGCAACCTACTATCCCGCACCCTTTTCAACCGACTTCAAAAAAGGAGGAGGTTCTCAATTCGTCAGTATCTTTTTTTTTTTTTTTTTTTTTTTTTATATATTACTGATTGGCTTTAAGGCGCGTCGCTCAAACGATTAACAGTCGAGGCGGAGTAGAGGCACGGACGCATAAGCGGCACGCCGCAATCAAGGTTTTCATTAGAAACAAATGGCAGTGCGCTCATATACATAGCTCATATACTTATCAGTGAGATACGCGCCTTAAAGTGATGTTTCTGATACTTATATTGCTTTTGATTTTGCATCTTAGTAGAGATCTATAACGCGTGTACGACTAGCAATCAGTGTTCAAGTACGCAATACGCGTAAGGTGCACGCGAGTGGCTAAAATGCTGTTCGCGAGCCGCGGATTTGCTATATTTATAAGCATCCTTAAATATTGTCTTTGTTTGAAGTATGAATCTGACTAGAAGAAAACCAAAATCACTGAAAATCTCTGAAAACCACAAACACTTGTCTTTATCTGACCATTACTGTCCCCTTCCCCTTAGGAATAATTACGCCTGGTTTATTGCAGTGGACAAGTAGTTATCATTCAGTCATCATTTAATCGCTTATTAAACATTGAATTTATATTTTAATTCACTCTATGCCCACAAACTTAATAATAATTGAAATTAAATACATTAACCCTTATGATATGTCTTTCAGTTTTGAGTCTTTTATGGTCCTAGCAATGTACTTCTACTTCTCGCAATTTTACAAGGTGTAAGTAAGTATGCCTGTTAGGAATTTGAGGATACAAGTCGTTTTTTTATTCTAAAAGGAATTCATTTAAGATTTTTTTACACTTATGTGAAAATCCCATCGTATCTTATACTAAAATTCAAACCGAATATCTCCTTATATTCATTTCGTAGTATCTAAGGTACTTATACAGCATTTTGGCTGTTACCAAGGTAGGTTCAGCAAAAACACTGCAAAATTCCGATATCAGATCGGCTTAGGTTTAATTTTCGCAACAGTCATTTATTTTTAGCTGCGTTACGGACACATTCCATAAACATGTGTTGTATGTCTTCTTCTGTACCACATATTTCACAATTAGGTGAGTTAATCTTCCTCATGAGGTAAGCAAATTTGTTGAGTGGAACATGTCCGGAACGCAACCTTATTATTTCTTGTCGACTTAATTCTGGTACAGAAAAACATAGGATTGGAGGAGGTTTGCTTTGGATACTTCGATACCAAATTTCTTTGTTCATGGATCGCTCATCGAAGTATTCTTTTCATTTGGAAAAATATGAATAATAATGGTCTGTTGAAAAATCTGAAACAAATAACGAAAGAAAAAAAAAGGAATATGAATATAATAGAAATTAATAAAAAGAAAAATAGCCACCAGGCAACTTACTACTTTTTCCATGATCTCAAATTAAGATATTAATTTGGTAACTCAAGTCAGTTTTGATTAAGTATAAGATGCTATTGGTAATTGACGACACGCATTGCATCTATTTAAAGATTTGCATAATACGTATACTCTGTATCGCACAGCATACAAAGTCAACATAGTCCGGAAATATAATTAGAGTGTCACCGACGACGACTTGGCACCAAGCTGCTGGCAAAGGATGGATATGAAGGATATGAGCCAAGGATCGGGTAAAGTGGCGTGCTTTGGAAGAGGCTTATGTCCAACGATGGGCTGACGTAAGCTGATTATGATGACAATGAAGACTAAAGTCTATAAAAGAGAATGTATCAAGATCCAATTAAATTCTTTCCATGCTGTTTAATATTAATTAGTCGCGGCTGGGGTTCCATCCAGTCCTGAAATATGAGTTTTTATAAACTATTGCTTCAATGGTGTAAATACATGCACCAGAATATCATGCTGTTGATATTATACGGGGGAGGTCTATGTTCAGCAGAGTACGTTCTATGGCTGAAATGATGATAATGAATCAAAACGAGATTGCGAAGTTTTAATCACTGGATTCCAAGTCGCAAATAGTTTGACTCTCGATTCGGCTCGACTCGATTAAAATTCTTATACTTTTTGATTTCAACACTAGGTCACTACTCCTGAATAAAAGCTAATCAGTCATTTAGTATGGAGAAGTGAAGACATTTTTTATGAGGTATTGCGTTGGAAAAAGTAACGTTGTAAAATAATACAAACTATTTGCCTTAAGGGGTTCAGCCTCATCCAGGAAGACGCATCGGATTGAAATCTTCAGAGAATCTTGCGCGGCTAGTTGTAAGCGGCTAGCCGTATAGTGCGTAGGTAATATGTTGTGTATTATGTGTACCCAGTCTGCGAGATAGCCTTGTCTAAAGATAACATCAAAATGACTCCGATTTTTACATTTTATTCATACTATTATAATGTATTATCTTTCATCTAATACAAACGTCCACCACGCAATTGGGCATATAATGTTAATTTACACAAACAGCCAACCGCGAGGAGCGCAGTCACTCATTCGTCGGGACATAGTCGGGTGTGTGCCAGCAATATCGCCATCAAATTAATTACTTATTTCAATCTTAAGTAACTATGAATATTTCCATAATAAAATTTTGAAAATTGTGTCTCCAGTACTGATAAATTTAAATGAACCATTATTTTAGTTGAAAAATCCAAAAATGTATATTGCCTCAGGCACCATCAAAACCACGACCCAACGCTATTCTGGTGATTCTATTCTTTCCATTTCTGAGTCATACACCTTGAACTCAACCGTTTAAGTTTAAGCCATATCCCAGTTTAACTCAAATTTGAAAACGAACTTTTCTAAATTGCTTCGGGTCTGGTATGCTGAGAGCTGGAGCCCCTAGCAATTAATAGCGTATTGAACCACGTAACACAATATTGTTAATTCCTTACTTACCATTGGTGGGTTTTCTGGCGCAAACCCTATTTGATTTGAAATAGGCGGGATCAGCCTATTTTAAATCAAATCAATGGCTACCATGAAATTAATGAAAGTTTCATTTCATTTGTTACAGAAATGGCTAGGTTCCTATCTATCTTCGTTCTCCTGACTGCGGCAGTGTTCTACCTCCTCATCAGCGGCGAAGACCGCAAACCTCCCCAGTTGGACCGTGAGGAGTGGTGGGGACCGTTGGAGCTGAAGGGGCGTATGGACAGTACTATCAAACCTTTCAAAGTCAAATTTGAGGAGTCTGTAAGATATTTATCTATGCTAACAGTCTTATAAGTTACTTAGTCTTACATATTATTTTATAAGACTACCTCATAAAGAAATATTTTACTCTATAAATTGTCCTGAAGCAATAGCATATGAAGTGATAGTGGGCAGGCCGCTAGATGCCAACAGCTGTCAAAAGCCGGTCGCTGTGGCGTTCTTTGATGGGAGGTCTAGTCTAGCAGTGCATTTGATGATGATTATTAACATTCCTGCTTATCAAAAAGTATAACAAGGGTTATGCAACGAATAAAGTGGGATTACTTTGTTTATAGTATTTATCATAGTTGAAAATGTCCTATCCAATACCTACTTCTTCAAGAAATTACCTAAACATTCAAGAGAATGTATCACCATATTATGATCTACTCGCTGCAGAGTCTGTATACCCCAGCATTTGCATTTTGTCTCCTTCTTATCACTCTTTTTCACTTGAGGGAAATCTATTATACTTCCAACTCCTGATATTCTACTTCTGATTCATTTCGCCACGAGCCTAAATACGTCCGTCAAAGGAAAATCCTCAGCGTCGACTGATAATCTGTTTGATTTAAAATAATAACAATTTGCCTTTCACGACAGGGTTCCGGGTACGATTCCCAATTCGGGACAATTCACAAAACGAAGATAAAACACGAACTGGTTTGCCAATTTAGAACCAATCGATTTGAAGGCCTGTGTGTGTTGAGAAGGTCTCTGACTAAGTCTGTCTGGTACCTCGTAAGACAAAGAGGCTAATTCCTTTCTTCGAGATCATGTCAATTAACCGGTGTGTTATCTAGCGGATATGTATTTATATAATTTGTACTACTTACTATCATCCTACGCTGCGCTTGCCGGTACATGGCCTCCATTCTCGAATCTTTCTGCCCCATCGGCTGTCAGTTCTACGTGCTACAAGTACCTATGTGCCCCGCCCACTGCCACATCAACTTGCTAATCCATTGGGCTATGTCAGCGACTTTTGTTCGTTTCCGAATCTCCTCATTCCTGATTTGATCTCGCAAAGAAACACCGAGTATAGCATTTCCATAGCACGCTAAGCAACCTTGAGCTTAATTATGAGGCCCATAGTGAGAGGCCACGTTTTAGATCCATATGTCATCACTGGTAACACACACTGGTTGTAAACTTTTGTTTTTAGGCTATATACCTATATAGGTATTTTAGACGAGAAGACGTTGTGTAGTTTATTGAACGCTGCCTACGACCTGATAACCGGTTAATCTATAAGTCACTGGGGGAGGCCTATATTCAGCAGTGGACGTTCTATGACTGAAATGATAATGATGATGATGACTCCCTGTTGTGATATTTTCTCCTCTATAAAAAAGGATGTTCGTAAGTAGTTACTCTTCTTGATATTTCAGATGATAAAAGACCTCCGCTAAAGGCTAAAGAATCATCGTCCCTTCGTCCCCCCTCTTGAAGGCGTCGGCTTCGAGTACGGCTTCAACACGGACTAGCTGGACAGCTGGCTGACCTACTGGGCTGACAAGTACAACTTCGCTGTCAGGGTCAAGCCTCAGGTAATTGAGATTTTTAACACAGTTTATTGGTACGAAAAAAGTGACACTTAATATTTTATATTGTAGTCCTTTCAATTATCTGCCTTTTATTACTTAATTAAGTACCTATACTAACTAGGAAAAAATATATGTTTTAGGACCACTTTAAACAAATTCTGTTATCCAAAAATATAAGATCATGATTATCATTGCGTATGGCATTCTTCCTGCTTGGATTAGACGTCTATTTCCAGGTTTTTATATGTATATAGGATTAGTTCATTTCACAGAAAGTCATTGGTACTTGAAAGCCTATATTACTGAATAACATACATTGGTAAAATTAGATCTTAAGATCCTATATCTTAAGGGGCATTTATACCAAACAAGCTAACGATCAGTCTTTAACGGGTCGTGAATGCTTCGATGGACATACTACATACGTATACGTACGATGGGCATACTATCTGATGACAATTCCATCTGTCATTTGCAGAGTGCAGAGCAGTGCAAGACCCTGGACACTACCATACCTAATGGTATGGTACTGTCCAGGGTCTTGCAGACCTGGTCTGTGCAATTCATCGGGCTTCTTCCTCTTCGTCTTCTGTATTTGATTTTGTCAGTTACTACCGCATATCTTATCATCGCGTAACTTATAATAAATCCATTGATAATAGGTTACGTGTAGAATTTGACTCATTAATTGTAAATTAATTATTGTATTTGGGTCATTATGATCGTGCAGAAAAATAATTCTATTGTTATTGATAAGTTGTGTTGATAGTTTAATCCGATAAAATGATGTAAGTAAGTAATACCTAAATATTTTTATGGGGTTAAACTTAAAAGTATTAGGGACTTTTTTAGGATCAGATGATTGTAATAGAATGATATTATTGTTAAATATAATGAGGTGCTTGTATCTTAGTGGCGAAGCACCTTGGTAGTGATTACCAAAGTGAAGCCACCTACGCCGCGGTTGTGATTAGATAGGTGACTATTTCAACTATATTTAGTGACATTCATTACAAGCATCTCCGTGCTTCGGAAGGCACGTATTATTTTTTCAAACCTTGACTTAACTTATGAGATGTTAAATTATTGGTCTTACAAATGACATTACTGGAATTAATAAGATAGACCCTTTTATTTCCAAAATATGTAAACATTTACAAAAATCTGCCTTGATCTGACTTGCGCAACTTATAAAAAAAACTGAAATCCAAAGTTACTCGTAGTTAAAAAAAAAAACTAGTAGTGATTCAGATATATCTCTACTTCTGAAATAATATGTTTTGTTTTCTTATAATTTCTAGGTGCCAGAAGGTGTCTGGTCTTAATGGTCTTACCCATACTCATGAATGACAGTTTTTAAGTAATATTTTTCAAGTGTTATTTCATAAACTTCTAGTATGTAATTGCTAAAATAAAAATTGTAATAAATGATATTAATGTGACACCAGTAGAGAGTTCAGTGGAGGATAAGTTTGACATTGTAACGAAATGTAACGTGTTTGGACACAAATCTGTCAAGGTTATTGTTCTGCAACAATTCATTATACAAGGATTCAAAGATTCAAAGGAGACTGACACTATCCACCATGATTGATTAGTATTGATCCCAAAACTCTTTCAGGCAATCAATTAAGTCCACGCCCGCGACTGAAATGTTTTTGCTGTGAAGGAACTCTTTCTTCCTTCTCATCTCACCCCTCCTCGTACACACGCTTAATCTGATCGCAAAATCGAAAACCCGTTGCATATACAAAATAATCAAAACCACAAAAAAAAATATTAAATGTGACCAACAAAGGTGTTTAGAGCACATTTCCCGAAGTTCGCGCAAGTAGTCGTACTCCAGTACTCCACCTTTCTATAAACAAGAATCTTCTTTGTCTTGCTACTAAAAATATTAAATTTATTGTGACCGAGAATCCGATTGGTACACTGAAGTTTTTTGCTTGTTTTTTACGAGAGACTGGTGGCAGCTCAAGGTCAAAGTATCAAATCACACGGATGCGTCGTGAGCAGAGGTTTAGTCACAGGCCTTACTCTACACTCCTCTATCAACACGCACTAGGCCCACATGGTTGTGTATGGCCCAAAGACCACTTCACAGTTGAGGCGCGGTCTGTGCCCTAAGCTTATGTTTTATCTTTGAAATAAAATTTTAAAACCAATTTTAGCTTTATGTTGTGGTACAAAATAGATAACCAACACATAAATGACAGATTTTTTTAAGTCGAGTCATGCTTACCGTGCAAAATAATGTTTACTAACGGACTGGGCCGGTCGGTGAGGGTCACAGTGAATTCGTCGGTACTCAGCGTCGGTCGTGTGCTGCCCATATCTCAAATTGTGCCTCCTTAAATTTAAAGTGAGTTTTAAATACCCAATTATTGCCCTCGATTCGGCGGATGATGGGCTGAGAGACGCCACTAGCAATAAGTATAGTACATCTCTATATTACTTTGTAATACGTAGATGGATCAAATTTAGCTAAGTGCTCAATTATACTCATTTATTTTGTATATAGGCCCTCTTCTGAGCACTTATACACGTCCCAAAATATAGCTTAGTCTTATCTTATCACCGCTTCGGGACTACAAATTGGCTGGTGATGAGAAGAAACGGCGCAACAAACTCAGTGCAAGTGCAAGTCGGACACGTTTACCGAACGTTTGGAATTACTGTAATTTGTCTCATTAAGTTCAAGGGCCTAACCCTGAACTCTAAACAGTACCTAATACATGTATTTGTTTGGTAAACAATCTTGACGTTTCTTTATACAAAACTATTCATTTCAAAATAAGTAGACACTAAAATAATAAACTTTAGTTCGTAAAATTTTAAACAGAAACTTTTTTAAACGGTTTTTAACTATTTTTTAATTTTAAACACTGAAATTTCTGTAAAAATACATGTTAAGATTCTTGTATCATTTGCATGAGCGACCTTTGTATGTATTAATGTTCTTACGGTTGTCCCGTTAACATCCAAGCGGTCTCATGAGACCGCATAGCAATAGAATTTCTATTGTGTCTCGTTTACGTATGCTTGATCAATAAACGTAATCATTTTTTCTATCTTATATATTATTTGTATAAAATAGCTATTAGTTTTCTAGAATTAATAATTTAATTGCGGCTTGTCTATCATAACATTAACATGGTACCTGACATCAACGTTTGATGTCGTTTCTAGCTAATATGAGAAAATTTAGAAGAGTTCCTCTAAGTAAATTGACCCAAATCAATCCTATGGCGAATGGTCACGGCAATAGCTTGGCCAGTCTTTAGATTAGTACTTGTAGTTGGATAGGAAGTACCAATAAAACACATTGAAAACTGACTGGAAGAAGAACAATACTTTTACGTAATATTAAATTTATGGTTATTTGGCATTTTTTCGGCGATCAATTTTATCGAAGATGACAGTTTTTGGTGAGAATTGAATTTTTGCTACCGGGCGAATACTAATTCAATTGAGCTTCAGATAGATTAACTTCATCGTTATGGGATCGATTTCCTCTTGTCGCAGTCACTTCTTTCCAAAGGTAATATTCATCAACAATAATTACTTGACTTTGGTCTCTGACAGAAATGGCCAAGTTCCTGGTTCTTTTCGCTCTCCTTGCTGCGACAGCCTTTTACTTCTTGACCAGCGGCGAAGACCCTAAACCCCCACAGTTGGACCATGAGCAGTGGTGGGGGCCGCAGGAGCTAAAGGGGAAAGTGGACAACACTATCAAGCCTTTTAAAATCAAGTTTGAGGAGTCGGTAAGTACCTAAAGTGTTTTTTTATTTATATTTCGACGTATTTCATAAGTTGTCGGTTTGCGCGGTGACACAGCTCAAAGACCAGTGACCGAGATGGAGGCAGAGACAAGAGACTGAAAACGTAACTGATCACTAGGCTTTGTATAGTTTACTAATTACTATATATTTATTTGCGTATTTCAGATGATAAAAGACCTCCGTCAAAGGCTGAAGAATCATCGTCCCTTCGTCTGTATCTGTACCTACTGTTTTTGTATAGGAGAGAGTAACTAGTTTCGGAGAAAGATGAATACAATACGAACTGCTCTATAGGTTATGTGCTAGATGTGTGGCATCCAGTGTATCCCTATTTCTTAACTCCTGAATATGTTTTCTAAGATCCCAAAATTATTAGCAATTCGAATCAAATGAAAATGTTTAATTCTTCTAGATGATAAAAGACCTGCGCCAAAGGCTGAAGAACCACAGACCCTTCACCCCCCCTCTTGAAGGCGTCGGCTTCGAGTACGGCTTCAACACGGACCAGCTGGACAGCTGGCTGACCTACTGGGCTGACAAGTACAACTTCGCTGAGAGAGAGAAGTTCCTCAACCAGTTCCCTCAGTTCAAGACCAATATCCAAGGCCTGGATATTTATTTTATCAGGGTTAAGCCCCAGGTACCGTTTGATTATAAAAAGTAGCTACTTTCTAGCTAGACTATCGGCCAAAAACTATGAATAACAAACCAATTTTATTTTTTAGTCAAAAAATAAAATTGGTTTGACGAAAAAACGATCTGCGTTCAGTGGTAATTGAACCAAGATAAGACGCACAGATAGCAAAAGATCGTAGATAAAAAATTTAAAATCTGAGATTTTTTCAAGAGTAGTATCTTTTTTTAAAACCCAAATTCCCAATAAAAACCTTTCCATCGTTAAAATAAAAGGCAACACTCGCTTGTCATATTATTATAGCAATTTGTTTAATTAGGAAAAAACACAAATTAACTATCAGGTGGTTTGGGCCGCCTTATCAAGTCGCTTTAGGCCTCTGACTACAGGCTTTGCAACTATTAAGCGATATTATCCGGGATACATTTTTAATGTGCCTTCCGAAGCACGGAGATGCTTGTAATAAATATAACGAAATATGGTCGGAATATTCACCCATGGCTACGCTCACAACTGCGGCATAGGTTGCTTAACTTTGGTAATCACCACCAAAGGGTTGTCGCCACTGAGCTACAGGCACCTCATGTGTCCTGTTACAGTTTTATTATAGTATTGATTCTCATTATTTTAACATAATTCATTTTACTGATAAATACTACTGTTACTGTGACAAAATTATCATGGTGAGTTGCTGAGTAACGACGCTTTGATAACGAGATCGCATAATTGCCGTGATAATTCCGCTATTTATGAGTAAGTAGGAGTCACCACTCAGATTCAGGCATTTTTCCCTAAAATTACATTGTAGCAGAAGATCAGCATTCCGATATCCACAGCTGAATATAGGCCATGGAAAGGATCCGTGGCGGCTTTCATTCTATATCTGCTCTGCAATCATAATCAGACCGTCTGATCTGCTCTCACCTGTGATTAATTTTGATTTCCAGGTCCCAGAAGGAGTGAAGGTTCTGCCTCTATTAATCACCCATGGCTGGCCAGGTTCTGTTAGGGAGTTCTATGAGATTATCCCTCTTCTCACCCGTCAGACACAAGGATACGACTTTGTGTTCGAGGTCATCGTGCCTAGCATACCAGGATTTGGATTCTCAGACGTAAGTATCATCTATTACACTAGCCCCTCTCTAACTTTTCACTCCTGTCTGTTTGCTGTCATATGCACTCAGTTAACGCTTCTAGTAATTTGCTTTGTTGTGATGATGGGCACTTACCACTTGTGTTAGCGTGGGGGATCGTCCCCAAATTGCCCTTTAGACACACCATATTACGGCACACTGATCCATTAGTAATTTACGTATACGTAAGGAAAAATTGCTTTTTTCAAGAAATAAATATTTCCGCAATTACACCGAACATTGTACACTAATCAAAGTAACTAGATAACGGATTTCTAGCACTTAATAAGTATCAGAATTAGTCAAATGGGAATGGGAATGCCCCAGGGCTCAATATTGGGACCGTTGCTATTTTTGATCTATCTAACGATCTCCCTTTCTATTTCAAAGACTGCTGTGAGATAGTTCTGTTTGCTGACATACTCACTGTGGCATCTCAATACATATTTGATAATATATCATCTCATACGCAAAAATTTTGATCTTTTTATAAAAAAAGTGTATATTATGATTGTTTATTCATATATCACAAGAAACAAAAACAAACTTGTAGTTCCAAACTTTAGATTGGCCAAAACAAGTAATTCACTTGGGAAATTGTATTAATTTTTTTAATAATATACCTTACAATGTTATGGAAAAACTGCACTAATGTCTAAGGGGTATTATAAAATTCAAGACTATCTTGATGACAAGAATGTATGGTTAGTCCAGCCTGCACTAAACTGATGTACCTACCTGTTTATTTTGATTGATTTTTTTTGTGGCAGCTAGTGGTGACTAAGTTTGTTCCGGCGTTTCTTCTCAGCACTTGCCAGATTGTCTGTGTCTTGTCTCGAAGCGCTAGTAGGGCCGAAAAAATAAGAAGACATGTTCTGGCCCCATATGGGCCTATAATGTTATTATTGACGTTCATAAGTGGCAATTTTCTGTCCTAAACTGAATAAATAATTTTTGACTTTGTCTTTTAATATTCTAGGCTCCTGTCCGCTCAGGCCTGGGTGTAGCTCAAACTGCTGTCATCTTCAAGAATCTGATGCAGCGTCTCGGCCATAAACAGTTCTACGTCCAAGGGGGAAACTGGGCTGCCGTTATCATGGCCTCGTTGACCGTTTTGTACCCTGAGGATATACTTGGACACCACTCTAATTCATTGGTCACTCAAGTAAGCCCACATTCTAGTTTATATCCGTTAAGGTTGAGGAGATATTAGGATGTGATAAAAAAATAACCGACTTCAAAAACGCCAAAAATACCAATTAAACAAACATACCTAACAGTTATTTTTGGAGTCAGCGCCAGCTGTAGTGTTTAAATGTTTTTGTTTACATCGATGTTTGTTTAAATGTTATGTTTAGTGTTTTGTGTGCTTTTTAGTGTTTTCGAAGTCGGTTATTTTTTAAATTAAAAAGCTTTATTTATCTGTTTTTGGTGTGAAATTCTCATCAAGACGAATAATCAGAGTGCAAACACATTACATATTTCATTATAATATATTTTTCTACTCTAAATGGCGATCTGTGATGTCCATTTTGTATAATAGTTCTAGCCAAAGTTCATCTCATGACGATTTAAATAAGTCCAAACACGGCTCTGATACATTGTTTTATCACAGAATTCCGTTGCCTACTTTCCGCTTTCGTCATCAGATCAGTTCGATTGTACCATTTTCACCAGAATCATTTATTTAAATTTGTTTTGTCGACTATCATTATCAGTGATCGGAATAGGTAGATTGATTTAATGTACTTTCGTAGTGCTAGCATAATATGGATATGTCTTTTGTTAAAGAACTGATACAAAGAAATTCCGAAATACGGGTGGCATGTCCATATTAACATCAATGTTTGAGATCATTAACCCCAAATCAATCTACCTATTCCGTTCACTGATCATCATTGAGTGCCATCTTCTAACGAAGTTTGGAGAACAGTATGTGAATTCTTGGGCGGTCGCTGGTTAGGTCTTTGATTTCGCGGTAGCAGAGGCCCGTCCAATCTTTGATGTCGTCAAACCATTTGCGTCTTCGACGTCCTGGGGCTGTTTTCCTGGTATTTTTGCCTCTATTATCGACTATGACGAAGCTTAACTGTCATAATGAAGATAAATTGTGGCCATCTATGGTCGCTTTTATCAGTTCCACCTCAGGCAACGATATTTTCGGAATGCAATTGCTTAACTTGTCTTAATAAAATTGTTGAATATATACTAAAATCGCTTTAATGTAGGTATGCCTATAATATTTTAAGAGTTTCCTCAATGCCTACTTACAGAAAAAAATATTAGATTTTGTTTTTTTTTGTTATATAGTTTATTATTGATTTTAGCTGCCGAAATAATCAGATTTGCAAGTTTCAACTGAGAGCGCTGTGGCGTTATTGTTTTTATTGCTGTGCTTATGTTTATTTTATTAAATGTACCTTTCTTTCTTTTGTTTCGAAGGCTAATGTTTGTAAACATAGGTGAAAAATCATTATATTGTAAACTTGTAATATTAACTGTATTCAATTTGTTTTCTTCAGAATTCGCGCTCTGAGATGATTTACTTTCTTGGCGCTTGGTTCCCGTCGTTTGTGGTGGAGTCCCACTTGGCTGACCGTTTGTATCCTATCTCACACTGGTTCGCGTTTTTTATGGAAGAATTTGGGTACCTTCACTTACACGCCACAAAACCTGACACCATTGGTAAGTTATTAACATGCTAATTGACCATTTACAAAAGAACGCTGGACGCATTATTTAGATAAATACAATTTATTTTAATAGAATAAGTTTGTATGACATTGTTTGATTTGTTGGATTTTGACGTGCTGTTAGACCCAAATGGCTTTGTGTAAATGGATTTTATGGTAACGGCTATTAAACATATATCTGTTCAAAAATTAAAGACAATCTAGTGTTATCTATTTAATTAAATTATTTGAAAAACAAACTGAGAAAATGAGGCAATGTTACTAAATTATTATATTCCTGAACAGTAATGCTTAGCTATTTTTGAAACGATTATTTTAATTTGTATTTTAATTGCAGGTGTAGCCTTATCCGATTCTCCAGCTGGCCTTCTGGCCTATGTGCTCGAAAAATTCTCCACCTGGACCAATTTCGAATTCAAGAAGACTAAAGATGGTAACCTTGGCTTTAGGTTCACAAAAGACCAGCTGATTGATAACCTTATGTTATACTGGGCGCCCAACAAGATTGCTACATCAGTGAGATACTATGCAGAGCATTTTGCCAAGATAAACAGGGACTTAGATCTGGACTCGTAAGTATAACAATTGAAGACTTCTTATTTGTTATTGTGTCATGATAATGTTGCAAGAAGCCGCTGGATGCAGGCCGCTTCCAACCGGACAATTTGGAAATCACTAAAGGCCTATGCTCAGCATTGGACGTCCTATGAGACTGGCTGAAATGATGATGATGATGATGATGAATAAGACTCGAATGTTAAGATTAAATACTAAACTACAGTAATAGTAAACTTCTGTGTAGACATCTGATTTTGGCTAAAGTGTTACGAATAGTCAACTTACGGGAATAAAAAAAAAGATAAAATTTTCCATTTAAGCTAAGCTAGATCCATATATCTGTGTGCCTCAGTTAGGCTCGGACTAAATGCATCCGGAATTTTTCAGAACTCCATACAAAACGGCTCCGGACAAGCCCGGATACAGTCCGTTTTGTATGGGGTTCTGAAAAATTCTGGATGGATATAGTCCGAGCCTTAATGCCCTAAAATTCGAACTTTTAATGTTAATATCACTGACATGATGAATATAAGTATGGACTGGCTGTCTCATACAAATGACAGTGAATTTTGTGTGCCCATTTAAAATGCCACAAGCTAATTTTGACATTATGCTGCATATGACTGCCTATTTTGCATACATTACAAATTTAGTTCTCAGAACTTTCGCATCTGCATAAGCAGCGCCAAAATTGCGAAAATCAAATAGGCATGAATTTAACATGACAGCAGCCAGTCCATAATTATTTCATGTCAGTGGTTAAGATGCATTGTTTCTTTCCAGATTCAAGACTCCAGTACCCACGTGGGGCATCCAGGCGAAATACGAGCCAATCTACCGTCCACCTAATCTGCTTAGGACCAAATACGTAAATCTCATAAACGTTACTGTTTTGGATGACGGCGGGCAATTCTTAGCGCTAGAACTTCCTCGCATCCTCACTGAAGATATTTTTAGAGCTGTGAAAGCGTTTACACAATTTCACGAGAAAAAAGCTAAGACTGAACTGTAAGAATAAAGGAAATGAAATATGTGATCGGAATCTGGCAATTAGACGTTAAATCCAAAATTTTTGGAGTACCTATTAAACCAACAGTGCTGCTGCAAACTCAAACCAATTTGACTACCTCTGTAGTTCGAGCTAGGAGGCGAGCATACCGGCCTTGGTGTCGCTATCTCTAAGGTTCCGGGTTGGATTCCCGGTCGGTCAATGTAGAAAAATAGCTTTTCTATATTGTCTCGGGTCTGGCTGTTGTGGTGCCGTCGTTGTTCCTGATTTCTGTAACACAAGTGCTTTGGCTACTTACCATAGGATCAGAGCAATGTATTTGATGTTGTACAATATATGCAAAAATATATAAACATCTGCCAACAGATTTTTTAGGAAAATTGTGACTACTCGTAACACCAATCGCCACTGAAATGTTAGGTTTATATGAGTCACCAAAAAAGCTTTAAACCAACACTTTAATAAAAGCCCGTAGTATGTAGGGATTTACTTTTATTATCGTTTGAATTTTAAAACATTAAACATGTCCAACATCCTGCAGTTTACTTCTTCTGGGATTCAAACAGACTACTTTCTCTCTCGTGGACTGAGTAGTAAATTGTTTTATAGTGTGACCTGATACCACAATAATGGCTTGGCTTGGCTCTGCCGTTCGTCTCTCAATCCCCATATTCCCCATTTACCATAGTCAGTCCTCCAGGTTGGCTGAGGCTGTTCATGCTCAGGTGGCAGGTGTTCAGTAGCCGATATAAAAATGGAAAGGAGGTATTTTAAAGGAGGACTACAACTGAATTTGGATATTGGTGGTGATAGCATCGGTCAATATGGGGATTTTTCCGGCTTTTTCAGTCTCGCATCAGGTTCTTACTGAAAATATAATGATTAGGCGAATTTGACGACCTCCGAACCCGAGAGGCAAACATACCGGACTCGATATCCCTATCTCTAAGGTCTCGGGTTCGATTCCCGGTCGGTTAATCTAGAAAAATAACTTTTCTAGATTGTCTCGGGTCTGGGTATTGTGGTATCGTCGTTGTATCTGGTTTCTGCAACACAAGTGCTTATGCTACTTATCATAGGATCAGAGCAATGTATTTTTAACGTACATTTATTTTATTTAAGACAAGTATGTACCTAAGATGAAACTCATCGCCGAGTTTTAAGAAATGATGTTAATATTGTATAAAAACTATCATTGTGTATTTACATGTAAGTACTTTCGGTTATATTTTAATTGCTTGTTATTTAACTTTCTTTCGCATTAATAGCAAAGTGAGAATAAAATAAAAATAATGAATTACATAAAACGTTTTATTTTATTTCAAATGACATAATACATAGTCAGGTCATAAGTTCTGTCACACAATAAAAAACTTTTGAATTTAGAATGCTGGCCACAAAAAAGTTTATTGAATCCGAATTTCGAATTTTTCATGAAAATAAAAATGTGTACTTTTTAGAATTTTCCTCATTTTTAAATATGGAGTGGACACTTAAAGAAGACCGTGTCGCGGTTATTGCGTTGCATCGTTGCGGTTACGCGCCAATTCAGATTTTCGACTTAGTGAAAAATTTGAATATAACCAAAAGATTCGTTTATCGTACCATAAAACGATACAATGAAGACTCTAGTGTAGATGACAGGTCAAGAAGTGGTCGCCCTCGCTCTGTTAGGACTCCAGCAGTGATAAAAGCTGTGAAGGCGCGATTTCAGAGAAATCCCATACGTACGAAATTAAATTATAATAAGAAATATGAGTCCGTTGACATTTTTAATACGTCTAAAAGTGTTTTTAAGCGAGGCCCCCCTCGCTCCCAGATTCAGGGGGTGATTGGTGGTGATACTAATGGTGTTAAGCACAAGCACGCACGCATGCACACACACATATTATAAGTTGTATCGTGATGTTCCTATAGACCGTTTATTGATGATTAACTTATATAATGTAAATCCGTTATTGGCTGTAAGGTCAACATGTAATATCCAAACTATGTTAATTAAGAGCTGTGTGTGTGTGAATTTTGTTAAATAAATAAATAAAAAAAAGAAGAAACATGAAATCTATAGTACTTATGTAAGGAACGTAAGTACGAATATTAATAAGCACGAAGCTAAGTCACGTATTCACACGTACACGGCGTATTTTGCGTCCTCTAAGCCGGGTTCTCACCAAACAGCAATTGACTCGGCACGCGCCTCGCGCATTAGGGTGCACAATGCGCCAGATTGGGCTCCTTATCTTTTATTAGCTGGTTATTGAAAAGATATTATTAAAAGCTCATAGGGGAGCTAAAGCCGCCTTAAATTACAATTGCCATAAGTTAAATTTCTTTTTTACTTTTACGGTTTTTTGTCGAAGTTTCTAAATTTTTTAATGTAAATTTAATTTGAAAGTATTCAAAATAAATAGTTTGATCATCAATACTTATTTTATTTAGATTTTTAGAGAAATTGCAATAAAAGTTTTTTAAAACTATTTTAAGGTTTTTTAGACGAAGTTTCAGAATTTTCCAATGTAAAGATTTTCAAAGTATTCAAAATTAATAATTTTATCATAAATACCTGTTTATTCGGACTGTTCCAATGTGTATTTGTATTTTGTAGGTACAATAACGAGTCTCTCTATCTATCTAACACTGACAAAGTACAAGTGAGTAGAAATTTTTGTACCTACACTTTGTGTTTATTGTGTTATCAACTTCTTTAGTTCTTTTTAACCATCTGCAGACATCTATCTATCTATGCTAATAAACATAGCCAGCCACTCGGGGGCGTCTCAGGCCACGCCCCTTTTCAAGCGAGCAAGATGGCGATAACATTGGCGATAGCACAACAAGGGAAAGAAGAAAGGTTTTACATTCTAGATTTGAGTGTGTGGTGGGTTTACTAAATGACATTAAATTTTGCACACGTCTTTACATTAAACACGTAAATGAGGAAAAATTACATTTTGTAGTAGATTGTTTATCTGACTGTACTATAAATAGTATTAATTGCCTGTTTTCAAATGTCCTATTCCTATGCAGGCTGCTTCCAACCGGCCAATCTGGAAGTCAAAAATTATGTTCAGCAGTGGACGTCCTATAGCTGAAATGATGAAGATGATGAAAATGTCCTATTTCAATATTATTTAAACTCTAAAGTAACTAATTCCTTGGTATTTTTTTTTAGCAATATCAACATTTTGCAACATTGCAGGGAAATCTAACCAATTTGAAACGAAATGCCAATGAAACATCAACAGTTCTTTGTTTACATTTAAGATCTAGATTTTATCACCTTTTCAGTTTTTTTTTATAAAAAGAAAAGTGCCTAAAATGTTAATTAATACTTAAGTGTCGTAGTTTTAATAATTCAATAAGGAATGACATATAAATTAAGAAGCATAGTTTTAATTTAAATACTTTAATTTTCTAATTCTTTTATAAGAATAAGCTAAAATCAAAATTATGTTTAAATTAATTTGTAACGTACTTAAAAATATTCGTAAATAAAAGTACCTACTTACCTACAAGTGTGAATTTTTTTTTTCTCTTTCTATTTAACTCATTTCCTTCTATATCATACACACAATACAACAATCACAATAAAAAAAACAAAATTATCAACGCCTACACATATAATTTAAATATGAAATCTTAAAAACTATAAAACACACTTTTATGTATTAGATTCATCAAAATGAACCAAAAGATCTTCATCATCAGATCAACATGAGTATCACACTGTTGTATGTTATCCGAATGTCACTTGCTTACAAAGTTTTTAATCATTACGACAGTTATTTGAATACATAGTTAGTTAGATAAAATAGTTACAAGATGAGTTAGATAAAATAGTTACAAGTTAAAAAGTGAGTACATTATTACTTGCAACTTCCATCTTTGGGATCTTTTTCTTTGCAGTTCTGTCCATTCTGTGTCTTCCCTTCATCTTTTCCATTCTGGACTGGTGCAATCATTAGCAGGTTATTGCCATTCCTGTCTGCTAAGTTTCTAAACGGAATATTCTGCCGCCACTTCGGGGAAAAGTAGTACTGATTCCTCAACACCCTTAAGTGGTCTTTTCCGAAGTATATATCTGGTCTGTTCGGTCTTTGGCAGTTCCTTCGCATGAGATCTTCGTTTTCTTCATTACCGTATTTTTGGTAATCGTTATCGTTACATATCTTTGGTTTTGGGCAATCTTCTTCGCTGTAATACGGTCTTTTGAGTCTCAGCCTTCTAGCTTGAGGACTGAGGGGGGATTCACACTTGATTGCCAAATTGGCTGTGTTTTCTTTGTTCATAGAATGGTTTTTCTGCCACTCTAGCACTTCGCAGAGGAGGCCAATGTATCTAAAACAATGATTTACCTACAATGAGTTTGGCAGGTAAACATCAATTAACAAAATGAGTTATAGAAGCAAAAGTGCATATTTTTCTTTCTTGTTTAAACCAATTAGTTAAATTATACGAGTAGGCAAGGAAAAAGTCCGACAAGTAGAGATCAATATAAAATTATATATTTTTTGTTTAAATTGCATTTTTTATTATTTTTTCTCATTTCATTTAAATAAAAATTACTATTTCAAGTCTGACCCTACATCACATTTCTCTAATACCAGTCTCTATCAATGATTCTTAAAAAGAAGCTGACAATTATTGTCGTATTGTTGTCAGCCTCTTTTTTAGAATCACTATTATAGTGAACGTGTTTCTTGCGCTGCTTCTTTTCGGCGCTAGCCCACAATATTGCCTGAATGGGATAATGATAATGATATGATAAAAAAATTATTTCCAAGAACATGGTAACACAAGATCTTATAGCTATGCAAAAGTACAACATATTCTGCCATTGGTTTAGGCGTAGAAATGTTAATGTTACAAAATCTGCTATTAAATTATACATTATTATTAATTGAAATAATTTTCTCATGAGTCGTCAGTTAACAGTCAAAGGTACAATCGTTTATTTTTGTGTCCATAAATTCTTTATTAGAGTAAAGCATTCCCGTAAAAGCCAATTATTTAAAACATATTTTAGTTTGTTGAGCGGTAAGGCTCTAACTTTTCTAGGCAGCTTATTATAAATTTTTATACCATGACAATATACATTGTTAGAAGATAGTTGTAACCTTCGAGGTGGTATAAATAATTTATATGGATCTCTACTATTACTCTTTCCAAGCACCGTGTCATGTAAAGGAAAGAGATCTGGATGTTTCTTTATGAACATGCAGATATCCAAAATGTACTGGCAGGGTAGAGGTAGTATTTTTAAATGTTGAAATAGTGGTCTACAGTGGTCTAGATAACCGACACTACATAAGGCTCGAATGCATTTTTTTCTACTTTAAAGGCTCTTTCTACATCTACAGAGTGCCCCCATATAATTAAGCCATATCGAAGAGCCGAAGAAACATAGCCATGGTAAGCTGAGAGTGCAGTCTGTATGGAAGATACTAGTCTTAGACGACGTAGCGCAAATACAAATTTGTCTAATTTTGTGCATAGACTACCCACATGCTCCTTCCAGTTTAAGTTTTCATCTAAGACCATGCCAAGAAACGTAGTGGAGCTAGTTTGATTAACATACATATTATTATAATTAATGTTGACATGCATATCCATCTGGTTATATGTTCTTAATTGTATAGCACTTGTCTTTTTTAAGTTATTATTTAGTTTATTTAGCTCTAGCCATTCTATAACCCTCCTAAGCTCTTCATTTGCAGTGATTCCTATATCATTTTTGTTTTGACATTTTATTAGCAGTGTGGTGTCATCTGCAAATAGGATGCATTCTTGTTTTAACGTCACCGGCATGTCGTTAATGTATAATAGAAAGAGCAATGGTCCCAAAATACTACCTTGAGGCACACCGGAGGTATTCATTTTATTAGATGATTGGCTGACTATCTTTTTATTCTTAATAATTTTGCTAATTTCAGTCAGTTGGTAACGTTCCGACAAGTAGCTTTGCAACCATTCGTAAGTTTGCCCCCTTAATCCGTATTTGTATAGTTTGTGGAGTAGCCTAGAGTGATCAACATAGTCAAAAGCTTTGCTCAAATCAAGAAACAATGCTATTACTGCTTGTTTTTTGTCCAAATATTCTGTTATCTTTTTTACTAAAGTGAAACAGGCCTGAGTTGTAGACCTGCCTTTTCTAAACCCGAATTGATTTGATACCAAAATATTATTTTTATTTAGAAAGCTCTCCATTCTCTCAAACATAGCCTTTTCAAAGATTTTCGAAAGTATGGGTATTAGTGGGTTAACAAATTACCTGTAAAAAAGCTTAATTCAAGCTTGTTTGTTGAAACCAATAGGTTTTATTGATTTTTATTTACCTGATAGCCATCCGCAGTATCTCGTTCTTTGACAGCTTCTTGTCTGGGGGATGCGTTGGCACCAGCCGCCTCAGTTCAGCAAACGCACCGCTGACATTTTGTTGCCGCCAACGCTCTCTGCAGTTGGTGAAGAGTTTCCGAGGTGGTCGTAGGAGGCATGAGTTAAGCGTTGGGATATCATCAGAGATGTTCTGTAAAGAAATCGTTGCTGTGCAGTAGTGTTACGGCAAAAGCAATTAGTTTGCTGTAAGTACGAGGCCTATCTAACCTATAGACGCCACAGCGAGCGACTCTAGGCCTGATGACGATAAAGTACGCATAATCGATTATGATGAAAAGCGCAGGTACGATTTGTCAGAAAAAGACGTCTATAAACTAATTAGACGTTAATGCGTGATCGAGTAAAACTCAGAAATACATTATAACAATACATTTGTACATTACTGTTGATATACAAACTAAGAGAGCAATACCATAGTTCCAGTCACCTAAAAATAGAAAGAGGTGCTTGTAGCGCTGCCGCCAGATTTAGTAGAGACATTGAGCAACCCACGTTGCAGTTGTGAGTGGATAATGACCATATACTTAGTCTGGCCCTAAATACTGTTACAATTAAAAATAAACAAAATATTACATTTGAATTTGGAATATGTCATTTTTATATGATTGTACATTGAGTTTTCTCATTTTGGCGCCAATACATTGTACAATATTTTGGGATAGTAAAATGGAGTGGGGTGATAAAGAAACCGAACCGCTTTGATTGCATTACACAAAGTAGGTATGGAGCCAAATGCAATTTTTAAAACTCTCCATACGCTTGGTATTAGTAAAATGTTTGTGTACCGTGCTATTAGTAGGTAGAATGAGACCGCCTCTGTTTGTGACAGAAAAAGATCTGGCCGTCCACGTAGTGTTCGTACGAAAAAGGTGGTCAAAGCAGTAAGGGAAAGAATTTGAAGAAATCTTGTTCGAAAGCAAAAGATTTTATTTCGGGAGATGAAGATAGCATCTAGAACCATGTCGCGTATTTTAAAAGATGACTTAGGACTTGCAGCCTATAAGAGACGTACTGGTCATTTCTTAACTGATAATTTAAAAAAGAATAAAATTGAAACAACTACTGAAGCGGTACGCAAAGGGAGGTCACAGAAAAAAAATATTTACGGATGAGATTTTTTTTACAATTGAGCAACATTTTAACAAACAAAATGACCGTATTTATGCTCAAAGCTCTAAGGAAGCTTCCCAATTAGTCGACAGAGTGCATCGTGGGCACTATCCGATTCAGTGATGGTTTGGTGGGGTATATGCTATTAAGGAGTGACTGAGCCATACTTTTGTAAAAAAGGTATCAAAACATTGGCACAAGTGTATCAAGATACCATTCTTGGGAAGGTAGTGAAGCCCCTTCACAACACCATGTTCAATAACCAAGAATGGTCCTTCCAGTAAGACTCGGCGGCGGGTAATAAAGCTCGGTCTACGCAGTCTTGGTTGGAAACGAACGTTTCGGACTTCATCAGAGCTGAAGACTGGCCGTCGTCTAGTCCCGATCTTAGTCCGCTGGATTATGATTTATGGTCAGTTTAGGAGAGTACGGCTTGCTCTAAACGCCATGATAATTAGGAATCCCTAAAACAATCCGTACGATTGGCAGTGAAGAATTTTCCCATGGGAAGAGTGCGTGCTTCTATTGATAACTAGCCTTAACGTTTAAAGGACTATTGCAGCCAATGGAGACCACTTCGAATAAACTTTTTATATTTTAAATTGTTCTATATTTATGTATTAAACTAACACACTGTAAGAGTAATAAAATGATATTTGCAATAGGTTTTTTTTTCTGTGTTTCAGTATTTATGGCAAGACTAGGTATTTCATAACAAGTAAATCCGTTCTTTACAAAGCACGTAAAAGTTGGGCCCGACTATTATCTAGTATATATTTATACTAGTCGCGAAGCCTTGTCAGAGCCCTTACGTCACGACGCGGCTTGGTTATATTTAACAGTAAGTTAAGTCACTGACCCTACAACACCCATCCATTATTAATCCGCACTGGTAGTGGCCTACAGCCCAAGGTAATTCTTGTGCCCTTCAGTGGGAACAATAAAGTAAGTACTTTTCTCTAGAAAATAAAAAACGGACTAAGTCGCCAAGAATTAAAATGCTAGGCTGTTCAGAGTCAATAATAAGTTTGTATGGTGAAATCTTCATTTAGTTTGGTATCTAATACTAACCTGAACACTCCTTGGTATGTGCCTCTCATCATCGCTGTCAGGTAGACAGAGATCATCGCTCAGCATCTCGCTATCTGGCTCTTCATCGGAGCAAGACTCCTGGTCGGACGCCATTGATGTTGAGTATGCTGGGAAGAACGTCTAAGTAAGTGTAGGTCTGTTTGTCTTAAGCTTCGTTTAGGGCTTAACCATGAGCTCTTTAACAGTATTATTTCAACGTTAGTGTGTTTCTGTGTAGAGATTGACGTAAAAACAATACTGCTATGGTACTGTTCAGAGTTCATAGTTGGGACTTAGCCAGTCAGCGGTATTAAATATTTAGATAACACACGTAGAACGGCTTGTTCCTGACCACTTTCTGACTCCACAATAAACACTAAAATGGTGATGTAGTCTGATTTGATATTCCTTGAGGTTCTTTTATTGTGGATTAATTATTATTCGGTTCAATAGGTATTGCATAGATGTCGTAATGTAGATACCTTAATCTTTCATTGATTTATCTTTATCTTCTTGCGAGTTGCGCTTCCTACGCATCATCACACGCGTTTGCTTTTGGAGTCAAACCCAAACCTCTTTTAAACCTATTCTCTTACAATTAGTTATAAAACAAAATCCTTATATTTCTTAAAGAAGTTTACGTGGATGACATTATCATTACCTAAAGACCGGTAGCTAACTTTGATTTCAATTAGTTTGTTTATTAACGGTCTGGTTTAAATAAAGTTATTATAATTAAAAACAGTGTTTTACACAAAATAATTTGAATCAAATCAGCTATTGTTGGCAGCGGATGTCTTTATCAGCGGATGTGCTATATTTAAACAAGCGCTCATTAGTTGTACTCTGTTCTTTCTTCTATGTGGTCTTGTTTAATTACTTACAATGGTTTTTGAAATAATAATTAGAGAACCTTTTAACTTATTGGATACAGTGCGGTCGCACGAGACCGTATTACAGTAAAATTTCTATTGAGTCTCGTTTTGCCAAGCTGAGAGGTTATCCAAGAGGCGTTATCCAAGAGGCTTTATATGTTTCTATGGTCTATGTCTGTTTGTACTTTTCTTATTTTATCATAACTTCTAAACTACTATTCAACCGATGAAAAGTGTGATATTGTCATTTGAGATGACAAAATAATTAAATTTTCTGGTATCTTAAGTGACATAGAATATCAAAACTATCAACATTTAAAAGAGATAATCAGGAGATGTAATTCTGTACTCTTTTGTAATAGCAGTTATGTTTTTTAAATATAAATGGTCTAAAATACAATTATGGTAGTGTTTTCAAAGCACTTAACAAACAAATTGTCTATTGCGGTTTTATAATATATTGTAAAATTAATTATTATCATGATAATTTCACAAATAGGCTGACACAAGCGCACAAGTTTTATTGTTGTTTAAAATTTGGGAATATTACGTAGATTAATAATGAATTTACCTTAGTTTATTACCGATATTTAACATTTCAAACTATGATAAGTTACTGATATACTAGGCATTAGTTTGACATTAGTATTTATTGTTTTTATCTTTGTTCGACAAGTACCGACTGTCAAAAAAATCTTTGGATTGCGAAAAATCGAAAATGTTCTAGTTGCAATGATTGAACTTTACGAATTAGGTAATATGCGGAATAGCAAAATGTGTAGATGATGAAATTAGTTCTACCTTTGTAATAACATTAAACAATAATGCTTAGAAATACTAAATAATAAACACGACGTAAGTTGTTTATACCAACAAACTTTTAAACTTGATACCAGCAGAGAATTTCGAATTGTTGTCACAAAATATGCTGTTAATTAATAGCGTTTTAATTCTCATAAGTTTCTGTATTATAGCTGTGAAGGTTATTTATTATTCATGACATTTAAAGAACAAAGTAGTACCATTTACAACTTTATAAGATGAATGATGCTAAAATTGATAATGGTACCTATTACATTTAGAAAGCAGTGAATAAGGTAAATATACAAAAAAAACTTACCTTTGCTTCCCGTAATGTCCGTCACGGTTGGCATAAAATCACACTTAATCAAACCACACAAAAATCTCAACTAAACTAATTTTCACAACGTTATTTATTTTAAATGATTAATTATTTGATTCAATGTTTTCCCTTCCAAGTGCGCAATACGACTGGCGAAAAAAATTTATCAAAATTCAAATTTCGTAGACAATTGCTTCACTCGTATTGGTTGACGGTGTGAGTGCATCGACCAATACGGCTGTTGGGCGGGGCTAGAGGGATTCCCTCTGACATCCCTCTAGGTTTTACATCCCTTTCAGAAGCGTGTGGTAGGTACCTATTGTGTGAAAATGGAAACCTCATCATAATGTCGAATCGATATTTGATGCACCTTATACGGGGTGGAGTGTTGTGTATGATTCAGTCAGTTTGTATGAAGTTTAAAGACATTATATTGATGCCTAATTACCTTAGTGTAGACCTCGTCTTGGCAAACGTAGTAACTAAGGCTTGATGGACCGACAACTTTAGGAAGATGGCTGGCAGTGCATGGATGAAAAAAGCGGGTGATTGAGCTCTTTGGGGGAGGCTTACGTCCAGCAGTCGACTGCTATAGGTTGACATGATGATGCCTAACAAAGCCACAGAATACCTAATAGTACTGACAAAGCTTGATTTAGACTAAATTGAGATTTAAGAACTTTTCTATCTCGAATTGTGGACGTTAACTATTGTGGTAAAACCGCAATTAACATAACTATACATTATGAAAAACACCTGATTAAAATTAAAAATTAAATTAAACGAAGAAACATATTTTTGATGCAGTTTCAGATAATCTTAGTCATAATATAACTTACGGAAGCCAACTTAAATTTTAATTCAAGTAAGGGTTCATTTACTTAGTAAGTCACGACCATGGGAAAGAGATTCATGGGTCATTCATGGTTCATCCATGGGTCATGAAAAACGTATGAGATTGGAAAAATGCGTAAATTAGGGGAAGGTGGCCAAAATGTCCATATTTTGCGTGTGTTATATGGTGTAATATGTGAATGGTCCATAATTAGTACGATATACACAAAAAGTAACTTATCCCTTCGCGTTCTGCTTACCCGTGGCAGGCCGGAAAAACAATGGAGAAAATTTTACGTGGCCCCCGAAGGGAGGATAGCTGTAGCATATAGCTGCGTAAAAAAAGAATTTATTTTGTATCTCTTTTGCTGGGCTGAAGGGTTAATTTAAAAGTAAATATTTGACTGTTTCCAAAATGAGCCAATTGCAGTTGTTTTACATTCAATTAGAAATTATCTTAACTGCATTCTTACCTTGATATTTAACAGCGGACAGTGTGCGTTCACCTGTTTTTTTTTTCTTGTATGGGGATACCCTTTTATGTTTGTAAATCTTTGATGTTTATTATTTGAAGTTACAGCAGCCAAATACAAGGTGTAAACAGAATAGGCTAGTTTCCTGGGTCAAAAAAAGATTATTCTATTTAGGCCGGATTCGACCAAGCAGGTGTAAGTCTTAACTTGAGATTATACCACTGCTTAATCTAGATAAGCTGATTTTTCATTCTACCAACCACTAATCTATGTAAAATATTTAAACGGGTGTGTAATGTAAGTGTATAAATTATACTGTGAATAAGTAACTGTCAAAGTTGTCACTTGTCAAATAAACTCTTGTAACCTAGAAACTGTCAAGTTGTATAATCTACCATTGGCATTCTGTTAATCTACAAAATTTAATTGTTGTGGCAATTGATGACAACCTAGAAGAATTAGATTACATGGATTTCAGTAGGTTTATCCATTCGTTCATCATTAACAATAAAATAAAACTGAGTATAGTGTATTCCTGAAGTAAGTTGGAAAAACGTAAACGAAGTTATCAAAAAGTAAATTCAAGAAGTAAAGTTATTCCTGTTAAAGTTAAACTGGTTCAATTTTGTGTTTGGTCGAATCGGGCCTTAGTCAATTTTTTTTAATTTTATTTATTGAGAAACTCAACAGCTTTATTACAATGTACATATTAGCCTAGTTTAACAAAAGTGACACTTAGCCAATAACAGAGTTTCATAACATGCTTAATTTGTATTCGTACAAAGTTTCTTATTATAAGTAACAACAAAGTTAAACATCATTCATCCAGATGTGGCAAAAGTTGCTAGTTCTAACCAAGTAAGAGTACTGAAAATTTAGTCCGTCAGTTAGATTATCAAAAATATTGGACCCATATTTTGTCTTTGGTCAATCAAACAAAAAATGACGAAGATAAAGCGCAACAAAGTTTGGGAATGGGAGCACGTGACGTCATGCCGTGTTAAAAACTGTCGCAAGGCGTGACGTTACGCGGAACTATAACAGCCTATATCTTCATCGGTTTTTGTTTAATTGAGAAAAGAAAAAATACGTGTCGTGTACTTTCTGTTAATCCAACTGACGGACTAATTAGATTTTTTTTTGGGAACTAGCCCATTAATTCACGTCCTCTTAAGAACTGAGTCTAGTGGTCAACGCATACAACAACTTTTTATAAAAGAAAGATCGAGGCAACATAACCAGGAATCGGCTCTACATCATAAGCACTCCTTCACGCCATTAAGAGTCCCTGCATCTTTTTTCAGTGCAAAATTGAAATTCAGTCCTATGCTTGTGTGCGTCTATAATGCGGGATAAAGCGTCAACAATGTTGATCCTTTACAGGATAATATTAATAATTAATTAGGTAGTGGACGTCCTACCTAGGTTTGAAAAACGATCGGTTTTGCGCGCTTGATTTTATAGTTAATTTTGACTTAGGTTTACTACTTAACTTTTTGTGTTTTTGTGTTTAAAAGCATACCTGAAGATTACTGTGTAGTGTTTAAATCTTATCCTAGTTGTAACTTTCTAAAATTGTATGTTATTTCAGCATTTTTTTTCAGGTGTTTGCGTGAGTTAAACGACAGTCAGCGCCATCCAGTGCGTAGTAGTAGTAGGTAGTATAATGTTTCGATACTTGACTACCATAGTTATAAGGTAGTGTTTGCTTTAATGTTTAATGCTTTATGGCATTATGATGTGGTGTTACAGTATGCCTATATTATCCCACTGCCTCGCCTCAACTAAAGATCCTTGTAAATTTTTCTTTGCCTCAACTATGGATGTGGTTTGGGCCAAACTCCACCACGTGGGCCCAGTGCAGAGCGATGGCGGGGTGTTTTAGGCCAGTGACTTATTAACCTTACTGTCAGATGTTATAAGACCGCCCTGTGGCCACTGACTAGGCTTCACGACTAGTATCAAGCGATGTTACCCGGGACCAACATTTAACGTGCCTTCCGAAGCACGGAGGTGCTTGTAATACATGTAACTTAATATGGTTGGGATGGTTACCCATCCAATCACAACCGCGGCGTAGGTGGCTTAACTTTGTTAATGACCACCAAAGCGCTGCCGCCACTGAGCTAGAAGCACCATATATAAAGAGAGATAAAACTACAATGTGTATCCGAGTGTGTGTGTTTGTGTGTGTGTGTGTGTGTTTACAAAAGATTAAATATCTCAATATTCAACTAAGTGACTATTCATATAAATTCAAGATAATTTAAATGTTAAACGCGATAACGAACTAGTAGAGATCGATCCGCCAAGCACGAAAGTCGTGTTAATAAACTTTTTGAGATAAGGAAATTTAAACTTTACGTGCGTGATATAAGATTTATATTGCAAAACAAAGTAGCTCTATATTATTGGACAATACTCGAACGTTTATAGAATACAGTTAGACAATTGTGTTTTGAAGAGTTCAGTGGATTTTTAATTCGGCCGGATCACGCGTTAAAACGTGATGATGTTTATAAATAGTACAAAACTGGATTTTTAGTGTGTGTTGTCTTCGATTTTATTTGCGCAGCTGTATGTAGGTAAGTTAATTTTACAAGCCAAATGTTCGGTGTTTAATGTTGATCTTTTAATGACAATGTTTTTGTAGAAAAAGTCGTCATTTTACTTTATATTTTGATTTTTTTAAATACAGTCTTATAAAATTTCATTGATCTTACAACTGTTGGAGAGTTTTAATGTGGAAAAAAGCACGTGTGTGTCAAAATCCACTCATCTCAAACCGTTCAGCCGTTTAAGCAAGTCGGTGTTTTAAATCTATATGTCTTGAAAGTACTACAATAATTTAAATTTGTAGGACTGTCATCTTTTTTGTTTGTAAAGAACAAAATATTTATCATCGTTATGTAGCGTATTTTGTTAATCATATAAGCTTATATAACAAGATTCTTATGATAAAATACTTTTTTTTTTACACTTGACACCTAAAAATAAATAACAAAAAAAACTGAAATATTTTTGTGTTACTACATCAGGTTTACAATTTACCATGCTGGTCTGGGAATCTCCCATGCTGGTCTGGGAGGAAAAGAAAAACTTAGAATGTGCCAGCCCCTTCTACACCCCGGGGTGTCGTAAAAACCGACTAGGGGGAAATTGCCCGGTGCATAACATTAAGCACCTTGGGGCATTCGCACGGTGGAGGGAAACCCACCAACAACAGCATTCCCAAAGAGGGTTGGTGTCAGGCAGGCGGCCGACTGTAAAATAAATAGCCGAAACCCTTTTGCAGTATGAATAGTAGGTATAGATGAAAGGACACCGTTTGTCTTGGTATGGACATGTGATGAGAAGGGAAGAGTGATGGATATGAGTATTGATGGGTGGAGAAGTAGGGGACGACCTAAGAGATGGATGGATTGTGTGAGGAGAGATATGACTGAGAAGGGAGTTAATGACTCAATGACGAGTGACCGGATTGCATGGAAGAGAAAGACATACTGCGCTGACCCCAGATGACCTGGGAACAAGGCAGGCAAATGATGATCAGGTTTACAATTTATTTAGCCAGCCATGTGCACACTACATCGAGTGCATACCCTATAGATCAGCATACGAACCATCTTTCTCCGAAACTAGTAAGTTCTTATGTGGCTTGCATGAGCGTAGCCAATGTCACGTTAAAAACGGGGAAACGAGGAGAAAGGAAAGATTACGGAACCCGGGATAAAATGGACAAGGATCAGGAAAGGATAATATTATAATTTATTGTTCTACAAAAATTGAAACAAAAGAAAAAATGGCAAAAACTACTAAAATATATAAACAAATTATATAAAATTTAAAGTTTGATATTATTAACTGATAAATACGAAGCTATATATTTTACACATCAATATTATTTAAATATAGTAGACAAACAATCGAAGTTGGGAAAGGGATACGGAGGGACTGCAGGGATGTTAAGAAAAGGGTGCGATCATACCGTGGACAAGCAAAAAGAACAATGTTAATGTCTTCAATGTTATTTTCACATTCGCACATTTTATAACTAGTAAGTTTCACTTACATTGTATGAAATGACAAGTCCTGTCAACTCTCGCCCATACAAAAAGTACAGATAGAGATTTAAAAAAAACGAACAAATCATATGACATTTCTACTCTACGATATGTGCTCCATGGCACACTATTATTAATAATGTAATGTAGGTAATAACAAATGAGTATTATGAATTACATTGTCTATTTAGTACCTTAATTATTTTTAATGAACCATTTGTTAATTAGACTATGATTAGTAATTATTTATTTCACAAAAATATAAGTGAGCATGTATCTAGACATGCGGTAGCGTGTTAAGCTAAGTTCAAGCTAACATTATACCTAGGTCGAGTGTATAGAGTATCTTGACTCCATACGAGCCTGAATTAGATAGATTTGATTGTTTTCACTATTATATTACTAAGAGGATCAATGATCATACCAACTAGTTCATCTTAGTTAATCCAACAAATACGTTAGTCATTAAAAAAGAAATTCTTCTGAAATTTTTCGATTTATTTTGAAAACATCTAGCTAAGATTTTTTAAAACTTTTTCTGACAACCAGCATGACTTGCCTTATCACTCGGTTTCGGATTTACGTCGAGTTTTGAGACATGTTTATCACACCTGCGGTATAAAGGATCATTGTCAAAGCATACCCCTCTTCAGCAACGCGCTAGGAGAAAACTATATTAATGTTCAACAAAAACATGTTGTTTGTTTAAAACACTATAATCGCATTGTTAACCTAATTTCTAATCTGCCAAAAGTATTTATGTGTCCACGCCTGCCATTAGTGGGTCATTAAACTTTACTTTTGTCTATGCCGAACTTTATGTAGAGAACTCTTTCGATTTGTGATTTATGGATAGATAGAGATATCTTTCTAGAGACGCTCAAGACCGCGCGAAGAGGAGGAGTAAAACAAGGAAAGCGGACCCTAGGCTCCAAAGCAATGGCTTTGGACGCAAAGTCAAAGTCAAAGTCAAAAATCATTTATTCAATTCAGGACAAAATTTCCACTTATGAACGTCAATAATAACATTATAGGCCCTTAGGCCAGAACATGTCTCCTTATTTTTTGGGCCCTACTAGGCACTACGGGAGGATGGACCATATAGATGAAGAAGAAGAGGAGGATAGATAGAGATACTCTTTATTGCACACCTCACAAAACCAACAGTACGTATTTTTATATTTAATTATTTTTCAGTTATAAATTAAGTGATCGTAAATTATTTGACAATGTAATTATGGAAATTGTAAATTTTGACGTACCAATGTTATGCAATGTAACGAAATGGTTAATAAAAAATTTGAATTTGAATTACGGAAAGAAAAAAAATTGCATATTACAATTTACGCGGTTTTATCGCTAGATGCGATCTCTCCCAGACAACCTTCAGGTAGAGTAAAATTTAAAAAGTTGAGAGGTGGACGCGGTGAAAAGACTAAAAATTATGAATAATATATATCAATACAATAATAAACAGAATAAATTATAAACATACCTACTTATTAGTATTCTAGATAATTACCATACATGCATACATACATAATATAAGTACATTAAATACAAACCCTAATAATAAAATTATATAGGTACTTCAATCTATATGCAGTATTTTCATTCTAACTGACTCTACCTAAAATCTGAACTTTAGCATAAGCGATGAAAAATAAAAAAATGCCACTGAAACTCTATCTCAGTTGCAAAACGCGATACAGAAGGCCTAGTAAGATTTTTTTTCGATCGTTCAGATACATTACCATCTGCTTATTGTCTCAAATCTGTAACAATTTATTATGACAATGAAAAAACACAATCCACATTTTTTCTAATAGGTGTCACATTGTGTTTGGTTCGTCGGCCGCTATAATTATAAGATCAGCTGTTCTGCCCCCGATTAAATAACCACTACGATAAAGTTTTTTTTAATTGACTCAATCCCGCTCTGTATGAAGAGCAGTGATTCAGCCAATGTGGAGTATTTTCTTGAATAGTGTTTACAATAAATACTTAACCGGTGTTTAGTTTTTATTGCTTTTCAAGGATTCAGTGAAGCCACTCAGCCACCCTTCCCGTAGAAGCAGGTTTCAAGCGCTATCGGGTCTAAAGCAAGTTGTCTTGAGACAAGTTACTTGACACTCGATGCGGCGTTGAATACAATGATATTTCAATAGTTTCAGATCTTTAACACTTCACCAAACATTGGAACAAAAACTACACCAAACTTGCACTCTAAAGCTCTTTAAATGATAAATAAAAACCATTAAAATAGATCGACCATGCTTTTCGATGATAGAGGTAGAGGGGGTAGTCGAACACCCCCTCTACCTCTATCATCGAATCTATGTAGAGCAATAAAAACTAAACACCCGTCATTTATTGTGACTACTTCAAATATTTCACTCGACACTGGCAGATATAAACCTAGCGCAGGGGTTTAGTTGCCATCAAAAAAAACATGGAGTGGACATTCGTTGACAATATCTGTCAAGACCAAACATGCTGGCGCCATCTGAGATTAGCTTTGCCTAGACGTACGACTTACACGGCGAGTATCAGCTGTTAATATTTTTCAGTTAAGACGGTTGAGTTGCATGTAGTTCAGTGGCGGCTGCGCTTTGGTAGTGATTACCAAAGTTAAGCCACCTATGCCGCGGATGTGATTGGATGGGTGGTGACCATTCTAACTATATTTAGTGAAATTTTCACAAGCATCTCCGTGCTTCGGAAGGCATGTTAAAAGTTTGTCCGCGTTAATATCGCATGATACTAGTCGTGAAGCCTAGTCAAAGGCTTAATAAAATCTGACAATAAGGTTAAATCAGTGGCCTTACAACACCCCTCAATCGCACGTACGGGGCCTGCGTGGTAGAATATGGCCCGAACCACCCCATAGTTAAGGTGATGAGGCCTGAGCCCTGCAGTGGGACATAGATACGAATGACACGTTTTCATAATAGGCCTATAAAACGTGATGCAGCTGCCAAATCGCCAATCGGAAAGGCCAAGTGTATATTTCGAGCGATTTTAGTTCGTTTACGGATCTCCTCATTTCTGATTCGAGTTATTAAATGCAAAACAATAATTATGTGGCTAGATTATACTAACAGACCCTCAGACTGGCGGCAAATATTGTCTTTTAGATAATTACAAATATCAAGTAGGATACTTATTATTGTGAATCAAAACCCGTTTCTTGTTTCATAAGTTCGTTGAATCTAATGTTAAATATTAGAAAAGGGATTGCTATTGTCCATATTGACGATATCAAATCTTGTTTTCATCTTTAAGTTGTTGTTAGGATGCATGGATCTTTGTTACTCTTTTCCGTAAAAACTACTGAATGAATTTTAATGAAATTTGGCATACTAATAGACCATGGCCTGGATTAACATATAATATACTTTTTATCCGGGTAAAGTCAACGCAGACGAAGTCGCGGGAAAAGTTCAAACTAGTTTAATTATATAACTATTGGACAATATCACAATATTGTTCTGATCCTACGGTAAGTAGCTAAAGCACTTGTGTTATAGAAATCAGAAACGACGCCCCACAACACCCAGACCCGCCCCAACATAGAACAGTTTGTTTTTTACATTGACCCGACCGAGAATAGAACCCGGGACCTCAGAGATGGTGATGCCAAGCCGGGCGTACTACGGATCGACATTATCAATCAGAGAAAGATAGTGACCAACCAACATTTGTGATCTTTTTAGGATTTTTCCTAATTTTAAGCCGTACTCGATCGCCGCAAATTCATACCATTTTTAAGATCAGATTATTTAGGAGGAGTATTTTATCTAATTTATTTAAATAAATAAATTGTTCCAACAATCACACCAACTAGGAATTTCCAAACCTGTGCCCAAAATAAGCATACCTTGTATTATTTTGACTAGATAACGGATAGACATACTTAAATACATATGACATCCATAACTCAGGTACAAATGTTTGAGCTCAACACACAAACACTTGCCCCTTGCGGGATTCGAACCCGCAACCGTAGCTTTATAGTCCGGAGCAGGAACCACTCCACCACACCAGACGGTCGTTGATTTAGAAAAGAAATGCCAAAATACTTAAAATCCGGTCGAATTCTCACAAAAATAAAAATACTCTATTTGCTATTTAATTAACTGAAGATTTTGCTTCATGTGTAATTTAAGAGATACAAAACAAAGTCGGGTAAGTTACACCATTTATAATTCAAGAACGGCTTGACCGATTTTTATGGTCTTTGATTTGTTGAATGTGTCTCCGCCCCGAATAGCAGAATAACTATCAAAACATCGGAAAATCTCAAAAATATATATTAAGAGACGGCATAAAACTCGCCGGGACAGCTAGTATATAATAGATAAATTTCTCTCTAGTTTACTCCAGTATCTAAGTATTTTAACTTGGAAAATGAAATTGATTAGAATTTAAGTCCACTAGAATGCCTTTGCTTGCGTAGGTATTATGGAAATAGAAAAAAATGTCAGCAATTGTCTTGAAATCAATGTAGTTGCAATTTCTATAGTTAAGCAAGCGATATATTGTCATGCACGTTTGCCGTGACTGAGTCAATGATCTCTAATCATTGAAGCCTGTGTCACCATTATATAGTACCTACATGTATTGTACATAATATGACATTATCTCATATGTACACGGAAGGTATTGTGTTGTTTTATCTTTGATATACATCTGTGGTTATTACAATAATCTTCTGTGTGTAAAATGGGTCATAGATGCAAGTAAGTGTTTTTGTCTTTTGTAAACAAGTTACAGAAATGTGCAGTGGAACTTTAGTAAGAGGTGACTACTGCTCAAAAAATACATTCAACTTTTTCCATGAGATCAACATTGCAATAATAATGATTTACAATGGCAGTAGCACTTTCCTTATTATCGAAGTTAAGCTATCTACGCCGCGTTTTTGATTGGATGGGTGACCATGACCATTACAACAATATTAAGTAATTATCATAACATCGCCGCGCTTCGGAAGGCACGTTAAAAGTTGGCCCCGGTTAATATTACTTGATACTGGTCGTGAAGCCTAGTCAGAGGCCCTAAGGCGGCTTAATAAATAACGTCTGACTTAGTTACTGGCCTTACAACACCCCATCACCATTCCGCAACAGGCCCGCGTGTCGGAGTATAGCCCCAGCGCGTACCAAATAATAATTGAGGCAATGATTTGGTTGAGGTGAGGCGTGCTCTGCTGTGAGACGTATTTACTTTTCTTTATAACCACATAAAGGCTGTTTTATTGATATCCATCTACTATGATTTAAATTCAATTTTTAATTATGTAGTCCATTAATTCATCTATTATTGTTAGAGACCGAGATAAGCATTGGTGAAACGCAAAAATATTATTTAACAAAACCCGCTGGGTTGGACAATTATTGGACAACATCACATACATTGCTATTGCTAGTGGCTTAAGCAGTTGTGTTACTTATGTAGTAGTTGTAGCACAGTTTCAGCTGCACACAAACAAACAACACACAAATACACACACGTACATAAAAAAACACATACATACACGCACACAAACACACACACCTATGGCTAAGGAAGAGTGGGGTTTTCTTATTATATATATATTTATGAGAAGACCTCAATAGAAATCTAATACCTATTGTGATGTGATTTTTACCGGAATACTTGGCGACCTTCGTAGCCGAGAGGCGGGCATACCGGACTTGGTATTGCTATCTATGAGGTCCTGGGTTCGATTCTCGGTCGGTCAATGTAGAAAAATTACTTTTCTATATTGTCTCGGATCTGGGTCTTGTGGTACCTACCGTCGTTGTTTCTGATTGCTGTAACTCGTGCTTTGGCTACTTACGATAGAATCAGAGCAATGTATGCGAGGTTGTCCATTAAAGTCCAATATTGTTTATTTGTCCAATACTTTCGTATTTTTTATTTTTGTACTTATAGAAAAGTACTTGCTGGACTACTGGAGTGGTCTAGATATTGATAACTGTCTCATGTTTAATTATTTTTATCATCAGAATATCAACATTCGCATTTTTGTTTATTTGTTAACTTTAACAGTCAACATGACGATATCCTATTATTTCATATTAATGTTAACTTGAAGTGTCATCCTCAGACAACAATATCTTTGTAGTGTTTACAGTGAATATAACAAGCAATTGTGGCCTACATCAGTCATTGATAACAGTTTTACTAATTGATAACGATCTTATACAATAACAGCATTCTATTTCTAAGTGAATGTAAGGTGAATTTTCGGTGGTTTGGGAGCCTAAAAAAAGGAAAAATACTCATACTCGAAAAGAAGGTCTGAAGTTACCTGAGGAGCGGGTTGAAAGTAATACTTTTCAACCCTAGAGAATCATTTTCAACTGACATCTGTCTAATTATTTTAAAAATAAAAATGTAATATTGTAATGTAATAATTATAAAAATGTTGTATTCTCACATTTCTATTGAACCATGTTCCAACTTTATCCACAAATAACATAAAGTTCAGGATTAATCAAAAAGCATTTTTTTAAATGACTTGATTATAATTTACTTCACACAATGTCTTTAAAATGACATAGATTTGGTCTAAATATTTACCATTTTTACATAAAGATTTTTACAAAAATTACTTCTGTTTGTTATAATAACTTAACTTTTTCCATAGAAACTAGTCTACTACACAAAGTAAAAAAAGTACTTCTTTCATAAAAAGGCTTTAATCTGTTGCATGCGCGCGCGTTGCGGGTTAGAAATTATCTAATTCTTTTTTATACTTAAAACTAAAAGACATTTCCCCGCATTTTTTTTTGTATTTAATTTGGTTTCATCTTTAAGGCTTAGTTAAGCTTTTTTTAAGCTTAGTTAAGCTGCTGCGCATTCCTTGGACAGCTATGAAAACCAATGTTTCCATCCTCGAAGAGCTAAAGGTCACCAAGCGCCTGCTGACTACGTGCCAGGAAAGGAAGGAGTTTCTTTGGGCACATAATGCGATCCTGCACACAGCCTGGAGAAACGCATCATTCTAGAACGAATGGAGGGGAAGCGCGCGAGAGGAAGAGCGCCAGCTAGATGGGTGGACCAACTCAAGGAGGTGACTGGAGGCCAGATACGGGGAGCGGTACATATGGCGCAGAACCGGACCGAGTGGAGAAGATTGACATACAGTCACGATCCTCAGCATTGAGGGAACGACCAGAAAGAAGAAAGAAGCTTTTTTTACACCCTGTATAAAGTAAAGGCGCAGAGGAGAAACTTATTGAAACCAAATGCTAGACAATGACTGGTTTACTGTAAAAAGGAAGATCCCTACACAGAAATATATAAATAGATAGAGGAATACCCACACTGAAGGCACACCATATCTCTTAACCCCTCAGCCTAGGGAAAAGAGACAATGGAATGTTTATTCTTATGTTAATACTCATTAATACTAATACTCATTTATTCAGTATATAGGCCTTCATCCGGGCACTTATACACGTCCCAAAATATAGCTTAACCCTACCACCGCTTCGGGACTACATATCGGCTGATAATGAGAAGAAACGGCGCAACAGACTCAGTCACCTTTGTCAGCCTTTTTTACAGGAAATACAGTTACAAGACATGAAAGTAAGTGCGAGCTAAGCAGGTTAAGTCCATGCACTCTTGTCGTTCAAATAATCGTCTACCTTATAATACCCTTTTTTCATAAGGTTTTTTTAATGTGGATTTAGAACTCATGTACAGGTAGTTCAACAAGAGTCTGGAACTTTATTAAAATAATTAATACATTTCCATTTTACATTTCATGTGGTATAAGTCAAATTGTTGAGGTACCTAGTATTACTTTAACCCTGATTATTGTTTATATGAGTTTGACGTTTAAATGAAAGTGATGTTTCTTCTTTTACTATCTATCAAATATTTCGTCTTAGAGCCGATTTTTCAATCGCTAGATAACTTTTATCCACAAACAAATAAAAATAAAAAAGTTACGCTTGACACATTTTCTATACGAAAGCTGTCATAATGTCAAATTTATTTTTTAAAAGAAGTTATCTGGCTGTTGAAACATCAGACCTAAGTTACTTAATACCCACTCTAAACATTGCAAAAGAATCAACGACGCATGTAATATCTACTGAATTACAGGCCCTTACAAGAGCTCAACTATTAAATAGATAAGGGAATAGATTAGTCTATCGACTCGATATGCGAATGACCTTATTTCAACAGTCCATATCGATAAAACGGGAATCGCGGCATTGAAATATTAAAAGAGCTTTGTTTTTAATCTGTAAATAAAATACATATTAGTATCTAAATAGTTAAGCCATTTGTCAGATTTGAGCCCGAATTACTCATAGACTTATAGTTTTGCCAAGTCCGGTCCGTCTGTCTGTTTGTTTAGTTTAGAAATGGATAAAAAAAAGTAGTGGAGTCGTTCTTTGATTTCTTTGATTGACGGAGTTTTACTCCAAAAGTAACTGATTAGGCACTTATGTGTTGATATTATTTTTATCTTTTCAGTTTTTTGAAGTCGGTTTACTTTTTTTTATAAAATTTACTTATTTCATCTATTTTTAGTGATATATACAGTGATAATCCTCAACAATACGAATCTTTTCAGTGGAAACATAAGTTAACGGCTGAACACCGATTTCATCCCTTATTTTTTCCACCTTAGAGGTGAAGTTTTTCCAAAAAAAATTCAATATACCATCTTTAAAGTATAAGCTATTCGATAAAGAAAGAATCATCAAAATCGGTTTACAAATGCCGAAGATATTGGGCAACATAGGTACAAAAATCAGTTGGCACGGATGGAGTTCATGCAAAGTTTGATGATTTTCTTATAGATCCCGTCATCAGAACTTGATCAAATTTATATGGGACCATTCCAAAAGTATTCCCTTTCGAACAAAAAAAGAAGTATCGAAATCGGTTAACCTGGTAGCGAATGATCGCTGAACATACATAAAAAAAAAACAAAGATACTGACGAATTGAGAACCTCCTTCTTTTTTGAAGTCGGTTAAAAAGAATAGCTAAACATTGGGCTCACTGGCTTCAATTGGGTTGAGAGAGGCCTATGTCCTGCAGTGGACTGACGTGGCAACCCACGTCAGTCCACTGACTTTTCCTGACCTAATCAACATGAGGTTCAGGATGAGGATACATTTTTTAATTTTTCCAACAATCATATAGTCAAGGAAAACCTGTGTAAAACTTCAACCCATTTTTATTCATCCTAAGTGATGAGTTTCCAAAATGAATAAATAAAACGTCACCGAACTAAAAGCACCATAATAGAAAAAAATATAAATGAGCATTATAAATCTTCTTCAGTGGAGTAAATGCCATAAAATTGGTACTGAAAAGCCCAGTATAGGTATGAATTTAGAAAACGTCATTTTTAAACAAGTACATTCGTTATACTTTACAACAATGCCTATAGAAAATCACGGTAATTACTCCACAATTGTTAATTACAAACCAAGTTCTAAATATAGTATGATAGATTCTAATATGATTCAGCAAATCCTCAGGCAATATATTTTATCGTCCAATAACTATCTGAAAGCAAACTTATGAATTCTACACGTTATTATGATATTATCACGTGTATTTGAAATGATAAATATTTAATAACAATATTATTATTTCGTATGGGGACGGCTGTAAAGAATACACTTCCCCACCGCCAACAGAGGGCGTGTCGTAAGAGGCGACTAATTCCTGTAGCACAATACGGGCAGCAGCGTCTGCTTGCGAAATCTTATAAAAAAACTGCGCTCGCCAACCCGCCTGCCAAGAGGCAATCCCCCCAATGATAGATAATTGGGGGAGGCCTGTGTTCAGCAGTGGACTTCCTATGGCTGAAATGATGATGATGATTTATTTTTCTTTATTTGTAAGCGTTGTAGGGTTTGTAGACTACATGTTCTTTAGAATTCGCATTTATCTAACCGCCGATGACTCTTCTCAGCGAAAAAATAAATTTAGCGACGTATAAATTTCGTTTATGATAAAATGACTTGCAAATTACACGTGTCATAAACTTGTATTTTATTTATTATTTATTTTATTTTTTACAAAATCCACAGCTCTTAAGTACATAATACATTTTCTTGGTGACAAAGCAGACAGCCAGTATTGGATTTACATTTTGTTACATTTTATACAATACGTGTTAAAGAGGGGAACGTGAACTTACACCATACAATCAACAATGTGCATAATGTGTGTGTTTGTGTGTGTGTGTGTGTGTGTGTGTGTGTGTGTGTGTGTGTGTATGTCTAGTATTAATATTTATTTATTTATTTTTCCTATCACACCCAAAATGCCTTTCTTAAATAACTGTTTACTCGAACAAAAAGGATCAACGGTATGAAAGTGTTTGTTATATGATCGCGATATGCGACATACAACAGAGTTCTGGGCATAATTCGTTCGGGTGCTAGGGACATGAAATAACATTGTATTAAAATAAAGCTTTAAAAAACTATCTGAAAGAAATACTAGGTGATAGTAAAGTCGAATGAAAACTCAGTCATAAATGTACAGACAACAGCACATCAACCTACCGCAAATCGTAAAAATTTCTCAATTGATATTGATCTCTATCTGTTGGATTTAAAGTTGAAAATCGGTTCAATGACCATTAACATTTTGGGTAGGATATCCTGTACTTACTGTACTTAGCTTCTCACATTAAAACCATTGTCAATGTGATTATAAAAACATATTTTATATTTGATTGTCTAACTTTCTTGATAACTGTTTGATAAGAACTTTAAACTTCATGAGCATTCAAAACATAATAAAATTATGGTGTTATTCAAATTAATGGAATGTAATCATTAACATTAACATAATACTTATTACATTGTTATTGTTTATTACGTAATTGACGTAGAATAAATGTACAGAGTACACAGTCAACTTAGATAAAGCAACACATTATTGTAAAGCGATCAATGAGTGCAGCATAACACAAAACATATAAAATGATTCATATAAAATATATAATGACACATAGAATGATAGTTAGGTACCGACCTACGGCGATTGCAAAATCGAAGTAACAAAACAGTTTTGTTTGCAAAGGTTTAACACATACGCATACCATTTTTATTTATTTTATTTGTAAAAGACACAAAACAGAATACAGTCATTACAAATACATTTTACATGAGTAGAACTTAATATACCATTATAAAATAGGGTTGCTCATAATAGTAGTTTTCCCCAAAACCTGGGAAAATTCGATAAAAGCAATGCCTGCGTCTAGATTGTTATGCGTTTGGAGCGGATGGACTTTAAACACTACGCGGCTGTCAGGCGTAGGGAGCTCTCTGTAGCTCCAATGAAGTTACTTCAAATTATGCGCACGGATTACGTATCTATGTGTCATTCATTACTCTAAGACTTACGTATATTAATTGTTTACTGCTGACAGTGAGCATAATGCTTATTATACCCTGAATAATTATCGGCACGTGGCTTTACATTTATCGATAAAATGGAGCTATACCTAAATAATACGACGACCTCCTTAGCCGAGAGGCGAGCATACCGGACTTGGTGTCGCTATCACTGAGGTTCCGGGTTCGATTCCCGGTCGGGTCAATGTAGAAAAATAACTTTTCTATATTGTCTCGGGTCTGGGTGTTGTGGTACCGTCGTTGTTTTTGATTCCTGTAACACAAGTGCTTTGGCTACTTACCACAGGATCAGAGCAATGTATGTGATGTTGTAGAATATTATTTATTTATAATAGTGTCTTAAAAATAATATCATGCAGAACTTCAGACAACTAAGTATCACTAAAGAATCCATTTTCCACGATTTTTTGTTCTTTTCGAGTTTTAAAATATATTTTTTTATTAAACATTGAAGCGTCATTGTCTTGACTTATTAGACATTATTTTTTACGGAGACATAAATTGTTAAGGTATGACTAAAACCAATTAATTTCTGCTAATATGGCCTAAATTAGGTTATTTTACAAATCCCATTTTTTTACAACTGCTTCGCAACAATAGTGACTGATGTGAGGGCTAGCGCCTAGAAAAAGCAGCGCACGAAACTTGCTCACTGTTGTCAGCTATGGAACCAACTCTTTATTTATTTATTTAAAAATTCACCCCAATACAGTATTAGGTTACTAAGCTATTTATACTATACAGTGTCTAATGGGCTAGTTTACGAAAAAAAAATTAGTCCATCAGTTGGATTAACAGAAAATATTGGAGACGTATTTTTTCTTTTCTCAATCAAACAAAAAATGATGAAGATATAGCCCGTTAAAGTTCCGCGTGACATCACGTGCTCCCATTCTCAAACTTTGATGCGCTTTGTCTTCGTAATTTTTGTTTGATTGACAAAAGACAAAATATGGGTCCAATATTTTTTGATAATCTAACTGACGGACTAAATAGAATAATCTTTTTTTGACCCAGGAAACTAGCCCATTACACTTAATCCATTAAACTGTGGATCATCATCATCTTGACAGCCTATAGCAGTCCACTGTTGGACGTAGGCAAGGCTGTCACACAGTCAGCTGGCAGTCACAGGCTGTCAACAGGCACACAAGTTTTTGGGGGCCCTATTGCAAATGAAAAATGAATTTTAAATGATTTGAATTCATGACTTCCAAAAAATAATTTCATATCTCCGTTAGAAGTGTTGTTTTAAATTTTCCTTTCTTTTTTCGATTTGACCTTCTTTTTTTCTTTTCACTTTACAGTGTTTCTTAGTTTACAAACATGTTTAATGCTTTGGGGTACGTGAGGCTGGGGGCCCGGGGCGCAGGCCCCGTGTGCCCTTATGGTAAAAACGGAACTGGATGTAGGCCTTCCCCAAAGAGCGATAAAGAGCACGATCTCCCGCTTTTTTCATCCAGCCACTGCCAGCCATCTTCCTAAGGACGTCCGTCCATCGGGCTGGGGATAGGTCATCATCATCATCATTTCAGCCATAGGACGTCCACTGCTGGACATAGGCCTCCCCCATTGACTTCCAGATTGGCCGGTTGGAAGCGGCCTGCATCCATCGTCTTCCTGCGACCCTTACCAGGTCATCTGTCCACCTTGTGAGTGGACGTCCTACGCTGCACTTGCCGGTACGTGGCCTTCATTCCAGAACCTTTCTGCCCCATCGGCCGTCAGTTCTACGTGCTATGTGCCCCGCCCACTGCCACTTCAGCTTGCTAATCCGTTGGGCTATGTAATTTTGTTCGTTTACGGATAAGTAAAAAAAAATATCAACTAGAACTATATTTAAGAATATATATATTTTTAACATTTTCTTATGCAGTCCACAAGTTAACATCTCAACAGCAGATCAACCTACCATAACTTCAATTGATATTGATCTTTACATTATGCACTTAGGGTTGAAAATCGGTTGTATCAGTGACTGTTTTTAAATTAATGATAAATGATAAATATAATAAATATTGGACAACATCACATACATTGCTCTGATTCTGTGGTAAGTAGCCAAAGCACCTGTGTTACAGAAATCAGAAACAACGACGGTACCACAACACCCAGACCCGAGACGACGACGAGAGATAATTTCTTTATAATCTTTCTTGGCATTTTAAATTGTGTTTATTTATTTATTTTGATGACTGTCTGGTATAGTGGTTCGCGCTTCAGACTACAAAGCTAGCGGTTGCGGGTTCGAATCCCGCAAGGGGCAAATGTTTGTGTGATAAGCACGAGCATTTGTACCTAAGTCATGGATTTTTATATAAATATTTAAGTATGTTTATCCGTTATCTAGTTGCCATAGTACAAGCTTTGCTTAGTTTGGGGCTAGATAATAGGTGTGATTGTGGAAACAATTTATTTATTTATTACAATGTAGGGCACAAATTAAATTAGTGTACAAGGTGTAAACTTAACTGCCACGAGTCATAAAATCGAATCGATTAACATGGTTAAAACAATGTTGGCTTGGCTCGGGAGATGTTATTTATTGGGTATTTATAAACACTGTACAATGTACCAGATAACACAGAAAAAAAAAACACTACGCAGTAACTCATCTTAGCTATCTATCTTTAAATATATAAATAAATGAATCGCTGTTCGTTTGTCTCGCTAAAACTCGAGAACGGCTTAACCGATTTAGCTAATTTTGGTTTTGAAACATTTGTAGAAGATCAGGGAAGGTTTAGAAAGTGAGAAAATATAAAGAGAGACAACTTTTACTAGCGGTACGAAGTTCGCTGGGTCAGCTAGTTTGTTATAAAAATGGCTACTACCTGTACATTCCAGTAGGTCAATTACAATATAAATTCATTATGGTCGACTGGTAAAGAATGCCTCATGGCATTAAGTCTACCTTTGTATGGTTTTTTAAATCTGTGCAATAAAGTCTAAATAACTAAATTACACTTTTGTAATTAAACCAAATTTAAATTAGGTACATAAAATTAACAAAGAAATTATAATGAAATTTAAATACGTTTGTAATAAAAGTAATTTTAATTGCAATTTCAATAAATAAATATATTTTCAAATAAATTAAAATTATTTAACATACTAGTATTTTGAGCATAAAATAAAATTAAAATCAATTTAGAGACATCATCAGAACTTATTAATGACTATAGCAATGCGCATCAGTATTGTTCATAAGGATAATCAATGGGACTGACAATTAGTTGAGCTAATTAAATAGATCGTCGATGAACTAAATTACTAATGCTGTGTGAACCAGGCTTAAGAGCTCGTATTAACGAGTACCTATGTTAGGTAGAGCATTTTGTACGAATAATTACTTCGGTATTTCTACCATGTACCTTCTTTATATGTTTGCGTTGTATCCCGAAGTAATTATTTCTAATTTCTAATGTTACCGTAAACATTTATTTTGTAAGAAGTCGAGATACTGCTGTTCAGTGCTCTGTTTACTGTGCCTATCGTCTCAAAAGTAAAGCAATGTTTATTTTCACCCTGTTTCTGCATGTCAGGATGGCCGAGCGGTCTAAGGCGCTGCGTTCAGGTCGCAGTCCACTTCTGTGGGCGTGGGTTCGAATCCCACTTCTGACAAGTACTTTTTGTACATAAATTGTAAATAAATTTAATTAATAAAACTTGAAGTGATTATTATGCATGATAACCTTTTTTTAATGATAAATGTAAATATTGCTGGCTTTGCTGTTTCACAAAAAAAAAAAAAAATAATCTATTTAATTGTGATAATATGAACCAAATAAACAATTTTCTTTCTTTCTTTCTTTTTCTATCAAATGAAATGCTGAAAAACAATAAGATAATAATAATAAATAATAAATATTATTAGACCACATCACATACATTTCTCTGATCCTATGATAAGTTGCTGAAGCACTTGGGTTACAGAAATCAGAAACAACGACGGTACCACAACACCCAGACCCAAGACAATATAGAAAAGTTATTTTTCTACCTTGACCCGACCGGGAATCGGACCCGGGACCTCAGAGATAGCGACACCAAGTCCGGTATGCTCGCCTCTCGGCTACGGAGGTTGTCTAACTAAATGCATTAAGCAATAATTACGTTATTGTTTTTACATATAAAACGGTTTTTATATGAATTAAACTTAACACATCATAGATACCTGCTCTCTACGGAGAAAACAAATTAAGACGCGCTTCAGTAGTTCGCGTTCCGGACTTCAAAGCCAGGCGGTTGCGAGTACGGATCCCGCATTGGGCAAATATACATACAAGTGATGAGAACGAGAATTAATTTGTACCAATGCAGATTGTCAATGTATTTAAGTTTGTTTATCCGTTATCTAGTTGCCGTGTACAAGTTTTGGTTAGTTTGGGGCTAGATAATTGGTGTAAGTAATTGTTCGACAGGATTACATTTTAAGGTAGTGGCAAATTTTAAAAGTAAGATCTACAGAACAACATAAAAATACTAATTTATTGTAATTTATTTCAGTCGTCGTATTTCTGGAGTCAAATATTAAGTATATTTGACTCCAGAAATACGACGAAAATTTCCGAATAAAAAGAAAACGCGAGATGCGCCATCAATCATCAGAGATCACAGGCAAACGCCGACGCCGCACTCTAACAAGAATCTTATGCAGTGCACATACGGTGCAATTTAATCGAGTAATCGTGTAAATTTTCGATGAATTCAATTTTTCAAACGCTGAATGTAAGAATTAAAAATGAAAAATTATGTGTAAGTATTAGTATATGTAATGTTTATTTTAATTAGAGTATTTTCTTATGAAATAAACTTGTCAGTTACTTCATACTCCGCCACAAACCTGCATTAACTCTGCATTACCTAAAGGTTGACTGGTAGAGAATGCTGTATAGCATTAAGTCCGCCAATTGTCCCCACCTGTGCAATAAAGTTTAAATAAATAAAATAATTTTGTTTTTATTTATAGTAATGCTTAAAGAAATCATACAAAAAAATAATATAAAAAAATACAAAATGTTTATTTCATTAACTTAGTGTATACAATATAAGTGAGGTGAGAGCTACCTTTTAAGCAAAATTTGCTTGTGTTAGGTAACACCGCTCTTCCATAGCATGGTTACAACAGACTAATTTAGGCCACCTGGATAGTCTCTACCATAACATAAACATTAAATAGTTTTTAATTCAAACATGTGCTAATAAAATTACTAATTGATAAATGTTATTATAATATAAATTATTATTTTAGGTAGGTATGTAAAAATCTGACATTTTATTAATATTATTATTATTATTTATTTTATTAATATTGATTAAGAGTATGACATTAAGTAAGTAATATGATGAATCAATTTTATTTTAAGTATTATAATTAAACAATTAATCTGTTACTCTATCCTTATGAATGTGTGTGTCTGTGTGTGTGTGTGTTTGTGTGTGTGTGTGTGCGTGTATGTGTGATGAGTGTGTTTCAGCTTATAATTAATTCTATTTCAGCGTAGCTTTTAGCTTTCAACCATTTAGTAATAGCAATTTTGCATTTTGTATAAGTCATATTATAAATATCTAATTCTTTATTTATTCTGTTATATAGAACAGTAGCTCTCGTGTCATATTGCCTCTTCGCAAATACTGACCTCACTCGCGTTTGTTGCACAACATTAAGTTTCCTTCTAGAGTTAGTCTCGATCTGTTGGTAAGGGAGCGATTTGTGTTTACTTAGCACAGTATTTAAAACGTATAATTTTCTAATAGATAACAAATCACTAGAGGAGTAGAGTAAGTCTGTAGAGAAGTCGCGTGGCTTAAAATACATCACTTTCAATAATGATCTCTGAGCTCTCTCCAAGTCTAGAAATCTAGTTTTGTTTGCTCCGCCCCACACGGTTAAGCAATACGACAAAACTGATTGCGAAGTGTATTTTTTATTAATAAGCATAATTAGAGTACCATGTAACAGTTACTTATTACTTACTTACATAACAAGTATAATAATAAATATAACATTGAAAAAGAAAAAAAATCTAACTAATGGGATGTATGAAACTGTTTTTTATTTTTCATCAATTGGTTGATATCAGGTTTCATAGAGGACAGTTGAAGTCTCATATCAGGTTCGGCGTCCAGTCTATTGCGGTATTTTGTTTTCGTGCCTGCATAGGTTGAGAATCCTGTTTCGCACAAATATGTTGTTGGAAACGGGAGAAGAATATTCAAAGCCATTTTGGCAAGCATTGGATATTCATTTCGGATTCTGCACCAAAAATCGTTGAGAGGCGTCGTTTTGAACAGTGACTCCATACTTGTGTCAGATGACATTTCTAAAAGAGATTCATATATCTCGTTTGACATACTTTCGGGCTTTTGTAAGTTGGGTAAAAAAGGATTATGAATCCATGAATTCAGTTTCATTTTTGTATTCTGTTCTTCAGGAAAATACTGCTCAAAAGATGCGCGCATCGAAGTGAGATATTGGACCAATTCTTCAAATACATCATCTTGAAATATTTCTGAGTTGTTATCGCCAAGAAACTCACTGAGTGACGTAAAGCTTTCTATTTCTCTATTTCCAACGCAAATAATCCAAAAATCTAATTTTCTTTTGAAGGCAGTTATTTTGTTACAGGCCTGGAACACTGTTGTCTGTTTACCTTGCAATGATAAATTTAATTCGTTCAGTTTCTGAAAGATATCCGCCATAAAAGACAGTCGGAACAACCAAGTTTTATCATACAAACGGTCTTTCAAATTAAAAGAAGTATCTGAAAGAAACATTTGTAACTCGGCTCTAAGTTCAAATAGCCTTGTTAAAGTTTTACCCCGAGACAGCCATCGCACTTCTGTATGGAGCAGCAGTGTTTTATGTGTGCTGCCATAATCTTCACACAATAATGAGAACAATCGGGATTGTAGTGGTCGTGATTTGATAAAATTAATTATTTTTACCGCTTCATCCATAACTAATTTTAGATTGGACGGCATTTGCTTCATCGCAAGTGCTTGTCTATGCAGGATACAATGGCTGGAACTACAATTAGGCGCTTTATTTTTTATTCGTGACACTACTCCTGCTGTTTTACCCGTCATCGCCTTGGCCCCATCTGTACAAATGTCAATGCAATCGTTCCAACTGAGATTATTTTCCTCAAAAAATATATTTATTTTATTAAAAATTTCCTCTCCGGTAGTGTTTGTGGGTAGAGGTGAACACATAAGCATGTCTTCTTCAAAAGAACTTTCACATGGATATCTCACGATAACCAGCAAGATAGCCAGACCAGCGACATCAGTCGACTCATCCATTTGCAAGACGAATTGTGTTTTTTGTAGACGTGTAACTAGTTCTTGTTTGACGTAGCTTGCTAGATCATGAATTCGCCGTGAAACAGTATCGTTAGATAGCGGCACAGTAGAAAGATGCTTTGCAGATTTTTCATCGAGCATGCATTTTGTTATGTCTAATACACATGGTTTTATTAAATTCTCAGCGATAGTGTGCGCTTCTCCTGCTTGTGCAATGCGATAGCTAACTAAATATGATGCCTCCGTGGCCTTTTCATTGATAGTTTGGGTTACATGCATCATTGTTTTTTGACTTTCCAATAACTGTTCTTTTTTACGTACAAAAAATTCTTTATTCTTGTCTTTAGACTCGGGGTGTACAGTTTCTAAATGTCGGCGCAACTTGGCAGGTGCCATGGAACTATTAGGAAGCAGTTTACTACATAACATGCAGAGAGGTGAGCCGTTGGAATCAACAAATCCAAAACTGATATATGATTCATCATACTTCCTTTTTTTCGCCTTTGAAACCGTGGAACTTGACGTCGTTGCATCATCGTCTGGATCGGTAATTGCTGTATACTCCACGCGGACTGCTTTTGAACATTCGGCTTCGTTGGAAGATGTTGTTGCGACACGTTTAACGCCTTTAAGCCAACGTTCCATTCTTTCAGGATGGTGAGGTTAAAATAATGCACGGTCGTTACTGCGTAGAAGAGTTTAGCACTTTAGTCCAAAGAAGAAATGTACAAAACTGATACAATCAGAAAACAGCAGTAGAACAATACACAATTTTTTTCTAGCAGGTAGGTACTTATCGCTCCGAACGCTAATCGTCGACTGACTAGTGTCAAGGCTTGATCATCGCTTTTATAGTCCTAGCCTCAATCTCGAACATTCTCAAAAATACTCGCGTCGGCGTCTTTGATAAATAAAAAGCCGATATAAAAATAGAAATTCAAAAAATGTGGTGTAAGCAATCTCGACTTTACGTTTTGAAGTTAGAGCCGAAAGTCGCTTGTTCACAATTATAGCGTCTAATTTCAAAGGCGGCTTTTATCAAAGGGATTGCGCGGTCACAAGTAGGTATCGGCGGTGGCGGCATAGTAAAATTGTTCGTGAATCGTGATACGCCGCGACAGAACGGTCGACCAGAGAGAGGTGTTTTGATTTTTTTTTCTAACTTCTTGCGGAACCCCGACAGGGGTATCGCGGAACCCTAGGGTTCCGCGGAACACACTTAGAGTATGGCTGCGCTAGTGATATATATGTTAGGCGTAAGAGATGCTCAGAGGCCACATGCCGTAATGTTTTTAAGGTCCATATAAGTTTTCTTGTTCTATTCATAAGTAGTTCAATGTGACAATGCCATGACAATCATGAGTTTGAGAACGAAATAAACAAACCGTGTGTTATGTATGAGCTTCATTATGCTATCATAGTTTCAAAACACGTAAACAAATTTAGAAATGTATGGTATTTTAGAATGCTTATGTCATCCCAACACATGCAGTAGAGAAGTGCATGCATGTGGTAGAGAATGCCACATGGCCAGTGGCGGGCATTGGTTTTATTTCGAGGTAGGCAGTGAACACTTACCAAAGTGTTTTATTGATTTAAATCAGTGGTTTTCATCAATGACACACATTTATAAGTACCTACTGCCTATCTCATTTTATTTACCAGGTAGGCATTGCCTTATTGCCTATATGCACCGCACGCCCTTGCACATGGCATTAAGTCCACCTTTACGACTTTATTTTGTGCAATAAAGTTAAATAAATAAATAAAATAAATGCAGTCATTTTGTTTAGTATTTAATTTGCTGAACTTGTATATTTGGTAATATTAGTTGTACTTACCTGCGGTTTCGCAATACATACCTCATTTACACTCATGGCGGTGGATTTGAAGGCAGGTAGCCCATGTCGTTCCATAGGGTTTAACCTGTCTACGAACCATCTTCTTCTTCATCTATACGGTCAATCCCGGTTTCGTCTAAAGCCGTTGCTTTGGAGCTCAGGGTCCGGTTTCCTTGATTTACTCGTCCACTTCGCGCGGTCATGAGCGTCTCTAGTAGTGAGATCATTGGCACACATGTCAGCCCTCATGACGTCCAGCCAGCATTTCTTGGGTCTGCCCCTTTTGCCAGGACCTGGCGGTGGCAGCATGGCCAGACAATTGTTTCCTACGTAGCTTGCCGGTTTCTGCAAAACATGGCCGTACCAGCGTAGGCGACTCTCCTGCTGTTTGTCTGCAATATCACGGGCACGAAGGCTACCGCGGAAGCGCGAGTTCCTCACGCGGTCCTTCCGCGTGACTCCGCACATCCACCGCAGCATATTCATCTTCCGTGACACGCACCTTCTGCTTGTGTCGCTCAAGTAGCAGCCACGCTTCGCTGCCATAATATAAAAGGACAGGTCTAATGATGGACTTATAGATCTGTCTACGAACCATATTTCATCAAAATCTGTTTTGTGGTTAACAGACAGGCAGTTACTTTTGCGCTTATGATTTAGTATGGTTTTTTTATGCGCAGTTCTTTTATCATCAAATATGAATTATGGTCGTAGAACTCAACTTTAAAAAAGTGGAGTCATCTTTGATTATAAATAATTATAATTCGCTATAATATAATTTTTTCTTTACAGTTGCAGCCTGGCTTTACTAAGCGCAGTATGTGCTAAGGAGAGAATAATGTAACATTACCTAAGTAATGTATAACATTACTTCTGTAATGCAACAAGCACCATGGATCCTCACGAGCTAGTTCCTTTAGAAGGTAGTTATTGTTTTATCGTCATGGTTCACGTTTCCTATGTATTATTCTATAGGGGAGTAGGGGGGGGGGGGGGTTATACTGTACAATACAAAAATCATAGTTTTTTTATGATTTCGCTGTTGACCTTGTATTGGAGAACACATACGCCTTCTTAAATTTAGCAACTGTTTTGAAAATAACCCCGTATTAAAGCTAAACAACAGATTTTTTTTTTATTAAGTCTAATCGACTGCCTAAGTCATACTAAATCGTTAAGTAAGTAGTTAGTATTCGTATTCGACTTTTCTAGTTACCTGTTAGTTTAACATCTAGTTAAGTTTTGAAAAATGTGTTTTCTTAAGATTTCTGCTTTAGTTCTATAATCTAAAGTTGAAAAAGATAAAGAGCAAATTTCTCCAAAGATCTAGTCGTCATTTTAAAGTATAATTCATTAAAATTTAAAGGATTAAAGGAAATAAAATTAAAGTTAAAAATATACGCGCGTCCCTTTTATCTCGGCCAATCTAAGATAATACAAAAGTTAGCACCTCGAGATGGCATTTATTTGCTGATTTTTTATCACCAAGTTGTACTTTAAATAAATAAATAAGTAAGTAGCGTCTTACTAGGCAAAATCATCTGATTTCGTCTAAGCCACTGATAATCCCTAATTATTCCTTACGCATGGACCACAAATTATAAAAAAAACGATCACAAATTATATTTCATTGACTACTAAATTACTGGCTAGTTAGAATTGGTTTACCCTAGATTGGCCTAGACTAAATGAGCCGCACAAAATAAGCTTATCTACCATTTTAGCAGCCACCGCCCGCCCTCGCGTCACTCGGCAATGCACACATCTCGCCTCCCGGACTTGCTTCAGGGGGCCCATCAGAATATGCCGGCTTCTGGCCCTGCTCATCTTTCTACCAAGCATTTTTATCTTCGTGCCTTTGTATATGAGGTAAGTCCACTATAATAAGAGTTAACAGTTTAGGGGACCATACCATTATTATGGTTATGGTACATCCAGTGTTATTTTAATGTGCAAATTGTTTTTTCTGAATCTAGATGTTGTCTTGCAAAAAGCATAGTGTAAGTTTTTTACCTTTTAAATTCAGCTAAAAGTAAACGTGTATTTGTATGTCATTTGGGGTGACACTACTCATTGACACGTAATCATAGGCACCTTTACCCATACAAACCAGCGTTAACGTTGTCATTAAAAGCTATCGAGTAAAACTCGGATTAGCTTCACATGATAATACTCAATAATACTAATTTATTCAGTATGACCCTACTAGGTTCTCTTTTGAGCACTTCAGTAATTGCAGTCCACGTTAGCCTCCCCTAAAGAGCGCCAATAAGCACGATCTGCCCCTCTTTTCATCAAATTACTGTCAGCCATCTTCCTAATCATCTTCTTTCCTGGTAAGGGTCGCAGGAAGACGCTGGATGCAGGCTGCTTCCAACCGGCCAATCTGGAAGTCAATGGGGGAGGCCTATGTTCAGCAGTGGACGTCCCATGGCTGAAATGATAATGATGATGATGATCTTCCTAAGGTCATCGGTCTATCGAGCCGGGGCGTCCTGCATAACGATTGCCAAGGCGCGGTCTCCACTCGAGAACCCGTTTTACTTCACCGTTCTGCGACAGCCGATAGTTTCTGCCGAGCAGCTGGGTAGAAAATCTATTTGAGAATTTAATTTTGGTCTCATGGAAGAACATTTTGTTGGTAGTTAAGCTCCAAGAGGTTTTGCTTTATTTCAATAACATCTTGTATATACGTTCCAAATGTTGTTATATTCCTTACCGCCACTTGTATATACGTTCTAAATGTTGTTGTATTCCTTACCGCCAAGCGAGTGCACTTGTAATTATTAACAAGTACACTGAAAACCATTGTATACCTGAAAGTACAATTAATAGATATGTTCAAAGTAAATGGGCTTAAGTTTATCATAATTATATATTATTGAAGCTGATAGTGCTCTAAGGATGTATATTTGGGCATTTATGATTACAAACAACATCATTAAAGAAGATTGTAAACAAATTATGCTGAATCGGCAAACATTGCAAGATAATCAACTTTCTTTAAAAATATGATGTTATTGCAGTAGAATGTGTAATTACAGTGTCTGTCGATTCAGCATGATTTGTTTTCACAATCTTGTTTTATTATGAAGTTTATAATCATAAAACACACAAATATACACACTGACAGCATTATCAGCTTTAGGAATATAAAATTCATGATAAACTGAAGCCCCTTGACTTTGTTGAACATATCTACAAATTATACTTTCTGGTTTATGATGGTTTATAATAATAATATCTTATTTTAAATATTTACTCAGTTCATTATAAACATCATCGTAATGGTCTACTTTCTTCGTGTTAGTTTTTGATATAAACATCTGCAGACTGCAGTAGATGAGTAGACAATTAAAAAAGGCCAAGTGCGAGTCGGATTCTTACCACAGGAGGCTTAATCGACACTGTATTGGTTCCAGGTTCCGCGTGTTTTCAGGTCAGATGTACCCAATGAGTATGAGCGACATGAGGCTCATAGATAGCAGGATTTCGACCACTTGGTGCCAGGTAGGTGTGTACTGTGAGTTTTTAACTAAGATATTTGACAACCTACTGAGGTTGTCAAATATCTTGGTTACTAAATTACTGCGTCTGGCGGTTCCAAGTCTGGCGTTCTCGCCTCTCAGCTACTGAGCCTTGGCGTCGCCATCTCTGAAGTCCCGGGCTCGATTCTCGGTCGGGTCAATGTAACTTGTCGGGTCTACGTGTTGTGGAACCGTCGTTATTTCTGATATCTATAATAGAAGTGATTTAGCTACTTACCTTAGAGTAATGTTAGTGATGATGCCCAATATTTATATCGAGTAAAGTAGTAGTATTGTCTTAACAATATAGCTATTGTTACAGTTATATAATTGTTGTTATAGTAACTAGTCATAGCAAAAAAGCTTTTCAAATAATTGACGTATAAACATCAGTAAATTTTAATGTTATTAAATTTAGCGTATTAAATTTTTTAACATATATTTTTTTATCGTTTTCCAAGTGATGTGAGCCGTCGACCGATATGTTATCTTTATAGGCCGTATCGCTACCTAAGTCTAAAATAAATAATGTGATAAAACAATAAACACGCTCGAAAAATTGGTTATGTAACCAACTTATTTATTATTTATTCGATAAAGTAGGTAGTAAAACAAATTATGCACATTTTCAGTTTTTCCCCGAATTATTCTAAATTAGTAGAACTATAAATTTTATTTAAAAAAAGTAAACCGACTTCAAAAAACCGAAAAGCTAAAAATAATATCAACACATAAGTACCTAATCAGTTACTTTTGGAGTCGGTGCCATCCGATGAGAGTTTGAATGTTTTCGTTTGCACCGACTCCAAACAAAAGTAACTGATTAGGTACTTATGTGTTGATATTATTTTTAGCTTTTCAGTTTTATGAAGTCGGTTTACTTTTTTTAATAAAATTTACTTATTTCATCTATTTTTAGTGATACATCCTCAACAAAACGAATCATTCGAGTGAAAACATAGGTTAACGGCTGAACACTGATTTCATCCCTTATTTTTCCCACCTTAGAGGTGAAATTTTTCCAAAAATTTGTCATTATACCATCTTTAAAGTATAAGCTATTTGATAAAGAAAGAATCATCAAAATCGGTTCACAATTGCTGAAGATATTGGGCAACATAGGTACAAAATCAGTTGGCACGGTATGGAGTTCATGCAATGTTTGATGATTTTCTTATAGATCTTATCATCAGAACTTGATCAAATTTATATGAGACCATTCCGAAAGTATTCCCTTTCGAACAAAAAAAGAACTATCGAAATCGGTTAACCTGGTAACGAATGATCGCTGAACATACATAAATAAAAAATAAAAAAAAGATACCGACGAATTGAGAACCTCCTCCTTTTTTGAAGTCGGTTAAAAACATAGTTAACTAGTAAACAAATCAAGTCACAAATAGATATTTATTTCTTAATATTATAGTTCATAAAGATTTAAAACACTCTTTTCATATGATATCTACTCACATACCAAAACCAAGAATGAGCTCAGACTCGATATTATTCCTACCTTACCATTTCTAGTAGGCAATGACGGGTTACATCAACCTCCGGGCAAAAAACAGTCAAAATCATCAGGTCCTCCACACCGTTTTCGGTGACGGCGATTCCTATATGTTCAGCTGGTCAATGATGAAAGGTTATATGACTTGCAAAGCTGAACTGAACCTTAAGACACGCAAGGCGTACATACGCACAATATAGCAGGCCATAACAATCAAAATTACAAACACTGTAATTATTCTGTTTATTTTCTGTAAATTTTATTGTAGGTATGCATAGTTCTGCTATTTCTCCTTATAATCGGTGAGGTAATTTGGCATCTTGTGATAGGTTAATTGTTGACTGTACTATTTACATTTACACTAATCTATAGTAAACTAATTAACCTAATTTTTGCACGTACCATTCAAATTGCAATTACGAGAGGTTATTTTTTGTGGACTGCGGTGGTCACTTCAGTAGTAAATTCTGTAGCTAAACAACCCACGCTGTTGTTGTGACTTGATGAGTCACCATTTCGACCATATCATTTATTGGCATTCAATCCAAAGTATCGTCAAGTTGAAGTTTCATGTTTTATTTCAGAGTCAAGTGGTCAAATCAAATACGACCTTCAACGCGTTCGTGGTGCCTGGCCCCCCTGAGTTGACAGATGATCTGGTGCCTGTGTCGATGACAAGGCAGTTGGAGCTACAAGATGATATGAAGGAGTATTGGGGTTTCTACCTGTTGAAGGGGTCTACAGTGACTGTTTCTACTTGCGTGCGGTAAGGGTGTCTGATAATACACTTAATTTTTATCTCATCAAGTATGCGTAATCAAGACACAATAGAAATTCTATTTTTATTATATTTCATGAGACCGCTTGGATGTTTATAGAAAAGACCACAGCGCATCGGGTTTTAAGTATTATTTTTTTTGTAAAAAATAAATAAATTACCTACTTGTATAATAAATAAGAACATGAGACTGACATTGACATTGGAAAGTAAAATTTAAATTTGCTGTAAAACTATTTCGTAAACTGAGGTGGAAACAAAATTATGGGGAAAATAACATCGACACAACATCGATGTGTTTAAAGTATGGAATTAAAATGCAATGAAATGAGTTTCATAGTAAAGATTGATTGAGAAAAAGTAAAAAATTGTGGATTTGATTACTTATCAAACAAAAACATCTGCGAATAGTGTTATGGGAAATGAAAATCGATGTATTTGATTGCGATAAAGTCACGGATTTCTATACCGGTAAGCAAGCGGCATAGAGACTCATTTTAAATTAGAATGTAACTCAATGGTTGGGATCTGCCTATTTCTGGTTTAGATTCCTAAGGTTTATGAGATGATCGCACGATTAACTTTAAACTTTAAACTATACACTCGATGGAGCAAAATGTATTATGAGTTCCGTTTGCTCAAGCCCTGTGATAGTTTTATCTACCGCTTATCTTTTGTTTTAACTAGACAGATAATTACAATAGGTATAACATTATTATGTTGCGATACTTTTTTTCTTTATAAAGCTTTATCGGCTTGGATATGAACTGCTATCTAATATTAATTTTAGGTTCTGTTCAGCCCCTCTGTTCATTATGCTCTTCTTGCATGTCGATGTTAGCAATACGTGTGTTTTACTTCTAAATAGTTTTTACACAGAAACAGAGTAATAAGAGAGCGCTGCGCTGTGATCTGCCAGCACGTTGTGGTAGCGTCGTTATTTCTGATTTCTGTATTACAAGTGATCTGGTTATTTACCATAGGATCAGAGCAATGTATGTGATGTTGTCCAAATTTTATTTAATATTTAAATTACAAAAACGATATATTAAGCAAAACATATATATTTTATCTTTTCAGATGGCCCGGAGCTTCCCTCATCATGATCAAAGGGTACAAACACTTACAAGAATGCGCGTACATCGGTGACGATTCGTCTGAAGAGTTGGACGAGTTGCTAGAAGCAAACAAAAAAGGTCTACTATCTAACGACTTGCTGATGCAGAAGATACAGGAGCTGAAGAAGGTGGATGGAAAAGCGAATGACCCTGGTAATATATTGACTTATGTAAAACGCAAGATCATACTGATGTACCAGATGGCAGATTTTTTCTTGAATTGTCCGGAATTTTAAGAAAATAGGCTAAATTAGAACTTTTGTGGAATAAACTAAAATAAATATACATACTTTATAGTTTAGCTGCCTAAGCGTGCCATAAATATAACATTGCATACAATATCAGGAAAATCTAGAAGTCAAAAGGATTTTTAGGATCTTTATTTTGGATAGCTTTAAGATAATTTACTGCCTGTGTAAGTTTTTCCGAAATAATACAATACAAAGGCCTTTAAGCCACGATTGCATATGCTTCTAGATAAGATTACTTTATCATGAAGAGATCTACACACACGTTGTCGGTTGCTAAAGCACTTCTAAGATATTTGGAATTGTCAGATAGGGTTCCCAAAAAACTGACAAAGTTTAAGTGCGCATGCGCATATAGATCTGGCATATTATGTACCGCTCACACTCACGCTCAGATACTGCAACTATCAGTGCAACTCATGTAAGGCTCATAAATTACTAGCCTCGCCATATTTACCTTTTTTGGCCATTGATACACTAAGAAGAAGAGTCACTTATCTCTGAGGTTTCGTGTTCCATTCTCGTTCGGTCAATGTAGAAAAATAACTTTTCTATATTGTCTCGGGTCTGGGTATTGCGGTGCCGTCGTTGTTTCTGATTTCTGTAACACAAGTGCTTAAGCTACTTATCATATGATCAGAGCAATGTGTGTGATGTTGTCCAATATTTATTTATTTATTTAACATGAAATGTCACTTTAATAAAAATATATATTCTTTAAATAAAATTAAACGTATGCCTTGTTCCACATAGTGATCAAAATCTAGTTTGTTCAGGGATAATAAAATGCGGAATCTCTCCTGACAACAATCCTTATCAAAAGGTTTTGGCACGCGAGCATATCATTATCAGATGATCCGCCACGCAGATAAGCCTGTAATATTACCGTTTCTGCAATAAAAAGTACTTATATATAATATTAAACATCAAAATCTGATATCACAATTATGGTTTAGATAACTGTTAACTCTTGTTAATCCAAGAATTTAAAGTATCAAAAACTTTCCATTCGCTTACATAAAATGTGCGCAAGTTTACCACTGGCTGATAAAGTGATAGGGCTTCATACAGCCTATAATAAAAATTATTGTTAAGTTTGGGTTTTAGGTACATGCTATTATAACTAGAGCTTAGTTATTTTTATAATTAGATGCATTCACTGATATTTCAGAACCTGTACTGTGTGAACACAAAGAAGAATGTACGTGTCAGAAGAACTTCTGACACGTACATTTGGTTTTTTGAACTATTATCATTAACAAAATCTGTATCAGCTGAAAAATTCACATGTCTAAAAATTGAGCTACATTTCTAGTACATAATAAACTGCCAACCCTTTTAGTGAGAGGTGAGGGAGAGGGTATTTTGTGACTATAGCACAAAGAAATTTCTTGCCTGATCCGCTCTAGGGGAGACCGGGGATAGTTAACTACACGAGTAGGTTGAATAAGTGTCGAAAACCAGACTGTTTTAACGTGTTGAGTCATTCAACTAAGCGCGAAAATGAAATGTCGAGTGTCCGGTGATTAAGCGGGAAGAAGAAACGGCTTTTTGACCCAGTTGAAAAAATTCAACACCTTTAAATAAGTAAAGTTTTTGACAGTTAGGCAACCTATCCCTATAGTCAGCTATCCTCGGTCTCTCTCTGGTTGCAATGGCAGTAAATTAATTAACTGATGGAAGACCATGGTTGAGCATACCTCTATATGAAGCAGAACAAAGCGCGTCAAAATCTCTAGAAAAATCTTAAGAATAATAAATTGTGACAATGCTACAAATATTTAAAATAAAAATCAACTTATAACTTTATATCAAGAATATTTTCTTTCTTGAATAATTTTTTTCAGGGCATATGGCAATAATATTTGATAAACTACTATTATTCTGAATGAAAAAAAATAAAAAAGTTAAACTTATAATTTAACTGGGTTAATTTTTACTTATTTCATTATCTGCGGTAAAGGAAATCAGAGGCAATATTTAGTTTTCAACTGATTTAAATTAAACGTTAAGAAGTATTATTTCGATTTTATTACAGGAACAATGAAAAGACACAAAGCAGGAGTGAGCTTCCATGACCCAAGTCACGGCGTCAACAATATCACATCAGACAACGTCCCCATTGTCGATGTCACTGATCATGATCCCAAGGTAGAATCATTTCATGAATTCCCTTTACCTGTCACTGTCTAGGCACACTCAGTCAGACAGTTTTTTACGGCTCCGTACCTCAAAAGGAAAAAACGGTACGCTTATAGCATCATTTTGTTGTCCGTCTGTCTGTCTATCCGTATGTCTGTCAAGACTCTTTATCCCGGCAACGCGTGGAGGTATCGAGTTGAAATTAAAACCATGTACTCAAGTCTACAGTCCCTTGAAGCTGTGACAAAAATCCAACTTCTAAGTTAAAATAAAAAGAAGATACGGCCGTTTATGCCGCAAAAAACATATATTACGGTCCTCTCAAGGGAATCAAAATGTATAAGGTACTTTCTGTTGATCTGGAACTATGAAATTCGGCAAGTGATGTCTTATAATTTACTTGTTCACAAAGTTTGTATTTTTTTTTATTAGTTCAAGTTCAGTTGACCCTAAAAATATATGGTCATTCAAGTTAAATCATCATCATCATCATGTCAGCCATAGGACGTCCACTGCTGAACATAGACCTCCCCCAATGACTTTCATTGGAGGGATTGCCAATACTCGCCACGCTTGGCATTCGTGTTGGCGAGCGCAGTTTTTTATAAGATTTCGCACGGTACGCTGCTGCCCGTCTCGTGCTACAGGAATTAATCGTCTCTTCAAGTTAAATAAATGAATAATAATATAATATTTCTAAAATTAAACCATCTATCTAGCCTTTAACTAACCAAAGCTTGTAAAATAAAGGATAAACATACTGAAATACAATTTAAACTTCTATGACTTAGGTACAAATGCTTGGGCTCATCACACAAGCATTTGCCCCTTATGAAATTCGAAACTGCGACCGCTAGCTTTGTATTCCGGAGTGCGCAAACGACTATACCAGACGGTCGTCAAACTTTATTAACATACCCTATGTTATGCTACTTGGTTAATTAAAGGATAATGTCCACTTACAGGAGCTGCGAGCAATCCTAGAACACTTTCACGCTCTCCGGCAGAAAGCAAAAGACGAAATGCTGAAGCACTACAAACCACCGTCACACCTGATGTCTCTGCCGGGAATGCACAGGCATCGGGACACCAATGTAGATAGGGACGAGAGAAAATGGCTGTCTTTTAAAGGTTAGAGTAAGAGAGATTTTTTTAGACATACTTATATTGCCATAACAAAAATGACATAAAAAACTTCTAATGTCTAGTCTTAGCAATCTTTGATAGGAAAGTCCGTCTACCGGACAATTTAAATATCTACTTTTACTGAGAGCACAATCGGATTAAAATAATGATTTATCAATCAACACCTCATTAACTTGCCCTAAAATCTAAAATTTTCTCATTTAATATTGGACTATGTCCCTGTCAAACTTAGGGTTGAAAATCGGTTTCCGATTCATTTACAAGAAACACGGTGCATAAACTTTCTAAAATTATAAATGTTCAAGTTACGGTCGAGGAAATTTGACGTCTAGTGGCAGGTGGATAAGCTGTCGACTTTACAGTCAATCTGATTCTACAATCAGATTATATAAATAAATAAAATAAATAAAAGAAATAAGTTACCTAAATCCTTATTTATCTTTGAATATTTTAAATTAATGTAACTAATCCCTCCCATTTTTGTAGTGCTTTAGCGTTCACGCCCTTTTTCTAATTTTAAAAAAACTAGGAACAGGACTCACTTGCACAAGCTTTTAAAGTTTAGGCTAACTATTATCCAGACCAAAATTCAAGCTAAATATTAACCTAGGACTTTACAAAATGAACTTGTGATTTTTTTTCATGATTTTTTAAATGTATCCTTCACTCTCCCAATGCTGTAGGTTTAAAATGATATGTATATCTTATTGTATCTGTGTATTCATTAAAAAAATCATTGCTTTAAAATAAACGGAGACCACAGTGAATGTACTATATCTCATTTCAGATCTTGACAACAAGAGTGAACAAGTAGGCGGTAAATTGAAAAATTCTCACGAAGAAGCCACAACAACCGCTTTACCAAGAGACACAGAAACCACAACGGAAGATTTCAAAGTTCATCCAAAACTGAAAGCAGTTTCAGTGAAACGTGAGAACCATTTTAAAAGTGATAGTGAAACTAGAATAGTGAATATTGATGGTGATCACAAAAAATACATAAACAAAAGTGATAAATTTGAAAGTAATAAAGTGAATGAAGAAATTAAAGTGAATAAAACTGTAGTTAACAAATTAGTTCCAATTGTCGAGTTAGAAGAAGTCGATGCAAATTATACTTCAGAGGTAAGTTTAAAATGTCTTTTTGTGATCTACTTACAGATTTATTATGACTCAATAAAGGACTCGTATATTGCTGAACTGATTACTAATCGTTAAGTTGAAGTTGAAGATATAGTTGATAGGTACACACCAGGGATGTTACGAATATTTGCATTCGCATTCGCATGTGCGAATGTTTCGCATCATTTTGAACATTCGCATCAACATTGACTTCACTCATATTGTGTCCTTCAGTTGCCAATGACTATTATGATAGTAAATTACTTAGTTAACAAGTCTATAATTGTTTTTGTGTTGTTACGTTGGATTTTCAAATGCCACCGGGTAAGAAAAGTGAGATATGGAAATATTTTTCGACTGTCGAAAAAAACCACGCAAAATACAATATTTGCGAAAAAATGTATTCACAAATTGGACGTTCTACCTCGGCGTTGCGAACTCATTTGAAACTTTTATTCTGAAGAGCACGGATTGATAAGTTGCTCGTCATCAAATACATAAATATAAATAAATTTGTGTATTTTAATATTTGACTATTAATTATTAATAAAATTAATAATAAACATGTTAATTATAACAAATTTTGTTTGGGTATTAATTACTGACCCGAACATTCGCATTTGTGAATTTCGAAAATATGACACCGTAACATCCCTGGTACACACTAACAGCTGTCCCAAAAATTTAGCCAATCAATGGCAACTTATGTGTTAGAGCTGTTTTATGCACGTCCTAGCGGTCGGAGGTCCCCGCCGAAAATCAGCGTCGTGATAAGTCCGTGGCTGTCACGACAAATGCTGAGAGAAAACCGTTTTGACACCAGATACCCTTCATTGTTTTATTGTTATTAGATTTTCTTAACCTGATGTCTTTTATCCAAGCTTCGTTTAAGGATTTCAACGCTAGGCGGTTGTCTAACATCTTACAGAAATCAGAATTGTTTTCTAGTTCCAGAGATTATTAACACATACTTTGCCTACAAACTCTTAATGTTTAAAATTGTGTTACAAATCTATTAATCACTTTTACAAGGTTTATGTGCATGGGACTCATCTAAACAAATCACATGAGTTTGAAGGTTTTAATAGTAGTTAGCTATTGAATAGTTTAACTATTTTTATTTATTTTTTTAATGAACTCAATCCCGCTCTATAAGTAAAGCAGTGATTCTGTAAATGTCAAGTATGTATCAAGTGGACACTATTGATGACGGGTGTTTAGTGTTTATTGCTTTTCATGGATTCAGTAAGGCTACTTTTTCCGTAGAAGCAGGTTTCAAGACGCAATCGAGTCCAAAGCAAGATGTCTACGTGACAAGTCACTTGACACGGGATGCGCGTTGAATTTAAATTTCAATACATAGTTCCGAATCTTTATCGACTTTCAACTAAAATCGACTTCTTTTAATTGATCTCACGATCTAGTGTGTTGCTCTATCAGTAGTTTTGAATATAGTTTCGAGTGGCTCATCAAATTTTATCAATACTGTATGATACTGTTATACCAGTACGTTCTACCATGCATTGTTTTATACATGATTTCCAGCTCTATTAACGATAAATTCTTCGAAAAAATCAAAGATTGGCCCTTGTGAGGAACAAAATTTTGTATAATCACTATTGAGAAAAAAAAAACAAACAAGAAATACCTAACAAAACTTAATAATTGTATTGTTCTATGAAGTGTCTCTTACACTATTTGTAATGCTGGTTCAAAATGTATATTGACTGCAATTAAGATTGTTTGGTGTGCTGATTAAATAAAACCAAATAATATTCGCGAATCTGAGTATCTACATTATAATGGAAAACTACAATGTGTGAAGAGATTATATTTATCAGGTTGCGTAAAATATACAGGGTGTCTCTTGATTTAAGGATAACCTTGTTATCACATATTCTATACATCATGTTGATTAAATTTTGTTTTATGACTTGCAAATTTGCATGATAATTTCGACTTTCCAACAGAATTTCCGATTGAACTTGTAAAGAAAGACAATTAATATTTTTTTTTTTTATGCGTATTTTTAAGTCATAGAATTAAAATTGATCACTTTGAGGTATAGTATATTTGCACCTTCGGTAGAACAATTAAAGTAAAGAAACTAAATGTTTTTGTATCTTGTTAACAGCAGGCCTAAAATAATTATCAACTATAGTTTATTTCATGTTAAGGAAACTACTTAAGGTTAGCAGAGCAAGAGCATACTAAATGCAAAAAAAATATTAAAATGGCTCTACTGTAAAATTAAAAAAACTCAATTATGGCCTTGTTCTACCGAAGGTACTGAACTGAGGAAACTGGTGTACCTACCTGTTTTTTTTTTGTGGCAGCTAGTGGTGACTGAGTTTGTTGCAGCGTTTCTTCTCAGCACTTGCCAGATTGTCTGTGTCTTGTCTCGAAGCGCTAGTAGGGCCCAAAAAATAAGGAGACATGTTCTGCCTCATATGGGCCAATAATGTTATTATTGACGTTCATAAGTGGCAATTTTCCGTCCTAAATTGAATATATGATTTTTGGATTTACTTTTTTTGATACGAATGGTTACAAGGTTATCTTTGTATTATGGGACACCTTGTATATGTATAATAGCTAATACTGTATTTAAATACGTCACACTTTTCTTGTTGTGACGGGCATTTATATAAATTTGTTTAGATATTATCTCACTAATATCATAAAATGTGAATGTTTAAGTGTTTATTATTTAATTAACGGCTAAACGTAATTAACTGAAAGGCACACATAAAAATATGGCTATTGTCAACTTCTAGATAACCCTTGTTCAAGTATTTGCGCCTGCTTTGATTTTTAAACATTATTTGTGTAAGCTTTAAATTTGAAATTCTAAGGCAAACATAAATATTCTTATCATGAACAAACAAGTTATTGTCAAGGTTGCAGGGATATTATAACACAACGCTTATGTCATTTCATTCATTACACTTAATTAGTCGTGGAAGCTTTACAAATGACTTGTATTTGTTAAATACCGTACAGATTTATCTTTTATCTTAAACACAATACAGTTATCAACCGTAACCGTTTCAATGACCGTTAAAAATTAGGAAATTTGCTACTGCGAAATAAACATTCAAATGTGTGCTAATGCAAATTAAGTCTTTGGTAAAGATATCTTACCAAAGACATAAGATATATCTATGGAAAGTGGAAATCGAACTTATGTCCTTCCGCCATATTATTCTGGTGCTAAAATAACAAACAAAGGTAGACCGAAGATGGAGCATCTGAAAAAAAAAAATGCGATTTCGATTTTGCTGCCATAGAAGCAGCTGATCACGTGGTCTTAAGGAGTGTCCTATTCTTTTTTACACCCTGTATAAAACGTGATCTTTAATTAAAATATACCTAAAAGATGTAAAGTGGGAATCGAACCTAAATCCTTCCAACATATTATTCTTTTAACAAACGAAGGGAGACCGATGTATGGACCATCTGAAAAAAAAAACACGATTTCGATTTTGCTGCCATAGATAAAGTTGATGTATATAAGCAGCTAATCACGTGGTCTTAAGGGGTGTCCTATTCTTTTATACACCCTGTATAAAACGTGACCTTTAATTAAAAGTTACCTACAGTGTGTTCACTTACTTTTTTTTAAAATTTATTCTACAAAATTCACAGCTCATAATACAAAGAAGAATCACAGTCTTACATTCTGGAACATACAGCCAATAATGAATTTACATTTTATAATAAAAGAAATTATTTATAAAATTGCGTTAACACGGTGCAAACAAGACATTACTTAAGCCTAGAATCTAAACATCTGCATGTTTTATATTATTATTATTATTTTATTTTATTAACTAATACTCCTTAAATTTTAACATTTTTTGTCAGTGTGCGTATTAAGTACCATATACCACTGTAAGAGAGAAAGTTATGATAAATACATACGAGTATGTATAAAATGTAATACTTAGGCATATTCATCTCCACAGCATGCAAATATTTTTTTTAACAGATGATAATAATAAATTTTATTGTTAAAAGTAAACAATAAAACCGTAAATATACTTAGGGACTATTTTTCAAAATCCAGATAACTTCTATTTGAAAAATAAGTTTGACATGTTAACGTTTTCGTGTGAAAAATGTGTCAAGCACCAATTTTATTCGTCAGTTAAAAGTTATCTGGCGTTTGAAAGATCGGCCCTTAGTCAAATTAATCATATATCTGTAATTAATAGTAAACAATGTCAATAGAATACAAATTAACAATTTATGTTTACATTTATTTTTTACAAAATGGTCAATCAAACTATGCATCAACTACGAATGGGTTCTTTATTTTTCATAATTTCGTCAATTGTGTAGATTAGTTTAGCACACATGAATTTATTAAATTGCATAGACAGAAAGAGATAGATATCGGACAACATTACATACACTGCTCTGCCCCCCTAGCATGAGCATATCATATTGTGTTTTAGTACACAATATGATATGATATGATACAGCGATATATCGACACCAACTGTAAAAATATGATAGATATATCCGCCATGTTGAATCGCCGTGCCGGTGACGTTACATATTATGATCGCTATTTCGATAAAAATTCAAAATGGCGGCTATATCTATCATATTATTACAGTTGGTGTCAGTATATCGCCTTATCATATCATATCATCATCGTTTTTTGGTGCTCATGCTAGGGGGCGGGCATATACGATTATAGAATCCTGATCTGATTAAAGGAATCAGAAACAGCGACGGTACCACTAAACTCAGACCCGAGATAATTTAGAAAAGTTATTTTTGATTGAAAGACTGGGAATCGAACCCGGAACCACAGGGATAGCGACACCAAGTCCGGCATGTTCACCTCTTGCTGCGGAGGTCGAGGAGATAGATACTTTTTATTGCACACCACACAAAACAAACAAAAAGAAAAAATACATTAGGCGTCCAATTTAGGCGGTCATATCGCTAGGAGCGATCTCTTTCGGACAACCTTCAGTAAAGTAGTACAAATAGCATTTAATGCCAAAAGCATTCTCTACCATGGGTCCAAATAAAATTAGGTTTTATAACTCAAATGGTATTTACCTAATAAGTAAGTATAAAAGCCATGCCAGCATATAAATTATACATCTGATTGAGGTGATTACATTCACTTAAAGGAGTGTCTTCTTATGTTCAGCAATAATTTTACTACGAATCATTAAAACGCGGTCAGGCCCTTGAATTAATATCAAAGATATGGTTTCCTTGTAAAAGGACGGTTTACAACTGCCGATATAAAGTAGTTTTTTTACCCGAGTGACAGAAGAAGGGTAATGTTTTTATTAGACAACATGATGCAATACAAAAATTAAATAACAAAAGAATACTCAAAATTAAAAGCATTAAGAATACATTTTTTTTTTACATTAATAGCAATGGTAGATCATTAAATAAACGTACAAATGTTTCTCACCGTGGATTTGCTCATATTTACTTATAGACACTTTTGCTATATGTCTGTATTATTAAGATGGCCTGTAGACTTATATTTGAAGCATGGAATCAAGTTTAAGAAATAGCAAAAATTTATCGTATACGATATCCTAGGAGATTGACTTCTCTAACTATACCATAAGATCTTAAAAAATACCTACTTTGTTTTTTTTGTTACATGGGTTGGACATAAAGCAACATTTATAGTTCATAATCTGTTTTCGTTTACCTGGTCAGGTCAATGCAGAAAATGTACTTTTTATTTTATTTGCAATCCGCTTCCAGCCAGCCAATCTGGAAATCATTGGGGGAGGCCTATGTTTAGCAGTGAACGTCCTATGGCTGAAATGATGATGATGTTTCTAATTTGGCTTCCTACCAAAGATGGTTTGGTCCCCGACTCGACCGACGACTCCCGTAAAGTCCGCACGCCTGCTCAGTGCTACATCAAAGACGTACTTCGCGCCACTAAAAACAATGTCCACCGGAGTATTAGTGACATAAAAATATTTAGATGCCTTCGAGAAGAATTTTGCTTGTGCTGAAAAACGCCTCCGGCGATAAATCATCGTCTAACCTAGTGATTATGTAGCACAAGGATTATAAATTCTCACTTCGACACCACAGACAAAGGGATAATGAAATTGATAACAACACCAATAAATTGACGTACTTATGAGCTGTCTAAACGCGATATGCCCATCGATTTTGTATAGGTATACATAGTCGTGATGTCACGTGTATGTATGTATGTAGCCCAAAAAGAGGTCAAATTATTAAATTAATAAAATCTAAAGCGATTAAAAATCAATCTTAGCAACTAGTTGAGAATATTAAATGAAATAATGTCTTAAATAAGGTATTTTTATAAAGAAATAGTTTTTTCAAATTATTTCTGAATGATGTCAATTAATGTGTATTAATTTTAAGATAGCTACACACACGTCTAGCGCAATAAAATATTTACCTATTTTAGTTTTTTTATTAAAAACGTCCAAACTAGCATGATTGTTAGTTGTCAGATGTAAATCGTCCTTTACGCACCATTAGTATAGTACGCATAGCAAATCGATCGTAGCGTATAAATGCTAACCACCCGCGTTTAAATTGGCATCGCACGCGCACCGTACCGAACGCATGACGTCATACGGCTCATTTGATACGGGTATTAATGTTTTACTAAGGCAACGATAAAAATCTTTATGAAGCCACCAGCAACATGATTTAAATTCTTTCTTAAAAATAATTATTACGTCTCACGACCTGATATTCAAGAGTAATCAATGCATTTAAAAAAGAGATTTTATTGTGAAAAAACATAATAATGATGCAAAATCTTCATTATCATCATTTCAGCCATAGGACGTCAACTGCTGAACATAGGCCACCCCCAGGTCAGTATAAAAAGAAATGAAAGCTTGTAAAATATAAAAGTTTTCCAGAAAATATTCCAATTTGGAAAAACGAAATGTTCTTTTTTCTATAGCAATTTTGCTACTTCGGGCAAATATTGTTTCATAGCTTGTTATCAAATTGGATAAGACAACTTTTGCTAGCACAGCAAGTCTTACTAATTATGTGTCACATAAGTACTGTGTGTCATACATTAACGGCTCAACGGATTTAGCTGAAGTTTGGCTGAAATTAGATATTCATTTAGCTTATAATTTTTAATAATGTAATCCTTATTCCGAAGCTTAGCTAACTGACAGACGCAGACGAAGTAGCGGGCAGTGGCGGGCATTGGTTTTATTTCGAGGTAGGCAGTAAACACTTACCTAAGTGTTTTATTGATTTAAATCAGTGGTTTTTATCAATGACACACATTTATAAGTACCTACTGCCTATCTCATTTTATTTACCAGGTAGGCACTGCCTTATTGCCTATATGCACCGCACGCCCCTGGTAGAGGGCAGAAGTTATTCGTTTTTAAAAGACAAAAAAGTTGAAAAAAAAGTTTTTTTTTAACAAAAAAACATCAAGCGCCTTAAATGAGGTTCAATCTAATAATACTGGTGATATAATATCGTTTATAAACTAAATCTGGATCCAATAAGGCGGTGCAAGTGTACCTAATGCAATTTTCTTCTACAGGTGACTTCGACAGATGAGCAGAATTCCAAGGAAGTCTTTGAAGATGTGCTCAAGAGGCTCCGGGCCTTGGGACCCAAAGGGAAGAGGGTCCTGGTCAAACTTCATGCCACCATGGGAGTGGAATACAACGAGGCAAGTAGACAAAATTGGTTTTAAGAGATAAAACCATCTTGCTCCTAGAATTCCAAGTTGGGGTACGCTTGACTGGTCTTAGATGGGGCAAGTCTGGTTATTATATTATATGTACAAAAGAATAGAAAGAAAAAGAAAGAAAAGAAAAGATTTCCAAGAAAAATGACATACATAAGTATAATCCGCGGCATAAAGATAAACTTGTCGTTCCAAATTTCAGATTGCACAAGGTAGGAAGTTCATTCATGGGAAAATGTATTCGTATTTTTAATAAATTACCACAATCCCTTGCTGAACTGCCAGTATTTGAACTTAAATTACATGTTAAAATGATTTTAATGAAAAAGGGTTATTACACCGTTAGTAAATATATAAATGATAAAAATGTGTGGATTTAAAACTGCTTAGCTCGCACCAAAACTTGTAAAAATATTAATTTTAAAAGAGGCTGACAACCGTGACCAAGTTTCTTGCGCTGCTTCACGGCACTAGCCCACAAATTGTCCCGAAGCAGTGGTAGGGCAAAAAAATATAATGGGACGTGTAAAAGTGCTTTTAATGGCCTATTTGCAAAAATAAATGATTTTGATTTTTGATTTTGATTTTAAATAGGATCTTGAAACGACGTGGTCAACTGCTGATAGACCTCAACTTTTTCTATGGCAGCAACATCAAAATCTAAAAAAAAATTCAGATGCTCCAAACAAACTAACGCGCTACTTTGATGATAATTAATGCATGGAGCATTTGAGCAACACGATTTCGCCGTTGCTTCCACAGAAAAAGGTGTTGTCTATCAGCAACTGATCACGTGGTTTTAAGGAGTTGCCTATTCTTTTGTACACCCTGTATTTGGAGCGATTTCCTCTCTAAAGCTTAGACAGCAACTAGAACGCAATGGATCATCATCATTGCTACATATCTTGTTTTATGTGAATGTGCAGGTTTCCTAAAGATGCTTTCACCGTCAAGCTACCGATGTATAATTTATTATAAAGTTCTGTCGAATTACACCAACTTATGGTTCAAAGATTGCCATAAAGGGAAGAAGAAAACAGTGTTTGTATCGAAGGGTTCGGGACTACGACGTCACTTGTTATTTTAGTGCGTAAAATTCGTTTGGACGTAAGCGTATCTAGTTTTTAGGGTTCCGTAGCCAAATGGCAGAAAACGGAACCCTTATGGATTCGTCATGTCTGTCTGTCCGTCCGTATGTCACAGCCACTTTTTTTCCGAAACTATACTGTTAACTATACTGTTGAAACTTGATAAGTAGACGTATTCTGTGAACGGCATTAAGATTTTCACACAAAAATAGAAAAAAAACAATCATTTTGGGGGTTCCCCATACTTAGAACTGAAACTCAAAAATGTTTTTCATCAAACCCATACGTGTGGGGTATCTATGGATAAGTCTTTAAAATGATATTGAGGTTTCTAATGTCATTTTTATCTAAACTGAATAGTTAGCGCGAGAGACACTTCCAAAGTGGTAAAATGTGTGTAACTCCCCCCCTGTAACTTCTAAAATAAGAGAATGATAAAACAAAAAAAAAAGATGTACATTACCATGCAAACTTCCACCGAAAATTGGTTTAAACGAGTAAGTAGTTTTTTTTAAAACGTCATAAATCGTAAACCGCAATTTACACTATTAAAACATCGATCAAAGTTACAACGAACTACAAGAACTTTTATATTATATTACTTGCTGCTACGGAACCCTTCATGGGCGAGTCCGACTCGCACTTGGCCGTTTTTTTAAACATTTAATAGGCGTAAATACCGTCTCGACAGACATACGTTACGTAATTTTAAAAAAGCCTTTTGAATGAGTCGGTATGTTTAAGGATGTGAGACAAGACTTCCGACTAATAAGCTACCATTACTCTTTCGAGACGTTAACTGAATACGAAACTATCTAAGATAAATAAATAATTATTATTTTATGCATGTATTTTTACATGTCAATTAGATTCTAAGAGACTCTAACATAGTCTGTCATATAGGAAGTCATATAAAATATCTGAGAATATAGATTATTTTAGAATTCTAACCAGCCACCTCATATATCCAAATATATTTAGATAAGGTACCCCAATAGTAATAACACTAATACTAATAGATGTTTTTTTTAACATTTAATCATTTTTAACGTTTCTAGAGATTTATTTAATAAGTCAACAAGCTTTTTTGTTGCCTACGTGGAATATGGCTTTTCACCCTTTATATCCTGTCATCGTCTGACCCCGAAACTACCACTATGAAAAAAATCAATTCGTTCCTTTGCTCTGTGAAAGGATAAAGTTATAATATTTATCCACCATCGCTTACATAGTAGTCAGCTGACTTAGCTGTTAGTAACAATAAGTGAAGCTAATAAAATTGTGTTAAAAAGAGATAATATTACGAATGTTGCAATACCATTGTTCACGATCTATTTCTGTCAAGTACAGAGTTGCAATTTATGCATCAATCAGTGGAAGTCATGCATATCTGATGTCCTTATTCATCTAACTGCCGAAGCTGGGTCAAGTGTAATGTCTCATAAACATACAATGTGGCCACTCCTTCGGTAGGGTTGCCAGAGTTCAGAATTGTCGAGGTTTCAGAATAAGTTATACATCATCATTATTTCAGGCATAGGACGTCCACTGCTAAACATAGGCCTCCCCCAGTGACTTCCAGATTGACCGGTTAGAAGCGGCCTGCATCCAGCGGCTGCCTGCAACCTTTACCAGGTCCCACCTTGGGTGGAAGAAATGTGGAGATTCGTATTCGAACAAAAGTCGCTAACATAGCCCAACAGATCAGCAAGCTGAAGTGGCAGTAGACGGGGCACGCAGCACGTAGAACTGACGGCCAATACGGGCAGAAAGGTTCTGGATGTCTACTACGAAAAACGAAATCCGTCAATACGATAATCGTTTTTCGGATTGCTTACTACAAAACGCTTCGGATCCGATATCGGAGACGAAGTTCGTTGTTTGACGTTTAGTATCGGAAAACGCTACTACGAAACGACTACTGACAGACGATATTTCGTTTTTTGACGTAATTCGTTTCGAAAATTAACCTCAAATTATACGATAGCCCTGACCGTATCGTTTTAGCTTAGGTGGATGTATAAAAATAACATTTTAATGTAATTTTGCGATGCCTACTCGTGAAGAAGCAATTTAAGAAGAAGAGAATAGACAGGAGAGACGAGAGACAAAAGAAGGAAAATTAAACTTCTTTATAAAGTTATGATCACAACATATTATTTATTACCTTATTATGAAGACTAGAAAAAAAGACCTAGTGTCTGTTGTATAGGGGAACTAGCACAGTGAACTCTATTATCATTGTTTTACAAAGACCTTACGGTTGGGCTAATAACAATAAAACAATTACATTACAACTAACTGTTTTATTATTGCATAAGGCTATGTTGTTTATTGCTACAGTCATTTACACTTTAACATAAACACTCAACCAAACCCGAACTTAAATTATTTATTACATTAAGGACAAAGAAACGGTTAAGGTAAGAATTCATTGATCAATAAAAAAATTATAAAGAGAAGTGTAACACAGTGCAGAACAGCACTGGTTATTTCTGCCGTAGGCCTCCTAATTCTGCAATTTTCCTTTCTTCTAGCCGCATTTAGTAAGTATTGTCTTAATATCTTCTGGTTGACGTCGGACTTTAAAAAGTTTCATGAAATGCCCAAGTAAACAAACTTGACAGAACTCGTGACAGTCAACAAAGACTTGACTTAAAAAAATCAAAAAACTTGGGCTACAGGCTTTTGAGCCCTCATCTACCAAAATATGAGACTTATTTGCTAGGATTTTTTTAAGAGAAGCGATTGTTATTTACAATAAATTAGATTAATATTTATTTTAAGTTCTAAAACAGAAATAAACGTAGCGATTATTATTTTTAAAATGATTTTCGGTTTTTAATCAATAATACGGTTTTTAACACCCTTGTCATTCATTCACGAAGTCGCTCCGAAAATATGTCTATGGATCCGATTAAAGCATCAAAATCTGAAAGTGTTTCGTAGTAAGCCTATCGTTTGCGTATCGTTTATCTTTCGTTTCGTCCGAAACATCGTATTTCGTTTTTCGTAGTAGACTTCCTGGAACGAAGGCCACGTACCGTCAAGCGTAGCGTAAGCTATACTCGTACAACGTAACTCCAACTAAGCCAAACCTCCAATGGGACGAATTAGCTGCTCAAATGCAACAACTATTTATATGAGATTATTATCATGTCAGCTTATTGCAGTTCACTGCTAGACGTAAGCCTCCTAAAAATAACACGAAAGAGCTTGATCTTTCGCTTTTTCATTTAGCCACTGCCAGCCATCTTACTAAGGTCGTCGGTCTATCAAGCTGGGGGGTGTCCTACACTACGTTTGCCAAGGCGCGGTCTCCACTCGAGAACCCGTTTACTCCACCTGTCATCGGTTCTGACAGATTTAGCCAGCCCACTGCCACTTTAGCTTGCTACATTATGGTCTATATTCATTGCTTGGTCTTCTTTAATGGTCCGACTAATATACTTATTTATGAAACCTGTTTAACATTATAGAACGCAATAAATATATTGTATTGAGATTTGTGACAACCCTGCCATGCCATGATAAGTATTTGACAATACGTTGCAAAAAATTCACGCGTCTCGTCAACACTACAACCAGTGTGTAATGTAAATATTTACGGTCTCGTCACGGTGCTTTATACAGAGTGTAAAAGAGAATAGGACACTCCTTAAAACTGGGTGATCAACTGATCAGATACAACAACTTTTACTATGGGAGCAACATCGAAATCGTGTTTTTTTTTCAGATGCTTCATACATTATCTTCGAGGTAGCGAATAAGTTTGTTTGGAGCATCTACATTTTTTTTTCTTTTTTGATGTTGCTTCCATAGAATAAAAAATTGTGTATGGGCAGCTGATTACGTCGTTTTAAGGAGTGTCCTATTCTTTTGTACGCCCTGTATACGTTTATTCTATTTATATTCTAGTACTCGTCCCCACTTCGAACGAGTAGCCAAGTCACCAGTTTTATTTTGATTGTAATTTTTTTATTTTTAAAATATTAAGCAACATCACATACATTGCTCTGATCCTAAAGTAAGTAACTAAAGCACTTGTGTTAAAGAAATCAGAAACAACGACGTTACCCCAACACCCAGACCCAACCCAACATAGAAAAGTTGGTTGACTACATTGACCCGGCTGAGAATCGGACTTGGGACCTCAGCCTGCCTAGCATGAGCATTAAAACACGATATGATATGATATGATATAGCGATATATCAACACCAACTGTAAAAATATGATAGATATAGCCGCCATGTTGAATCGCCGTGCCGGTGACGTCACATATTACGATCGTTTTGATAAAAAATCAAAATGGCGGCTATATCTATCATATTTTTACAGTTGGCGTCGATATATCGCTATATCGTATCATATCGTGTTTTTAGTTGTCATGCTAGAGGGGCCGAGATGGCAAACGCAAAGTCTTCACACATTTCACAGAACGACAGAAAAACACGGCTGAGTACTTGAATATAGTAACCTACCTAGTTGATGAGTATATCATGTAGTAGTTATGCCCGCAGCTTTGACCTTGTGGAATACGGCTTGTCACAGTAAATTTTATTTACAACCTTGTGAGTGACGCCCTTGGTGCTTTTCACAAAAAATAAACAAAAACTTTAGATATAACAGTATTTATATCTTTGAAAAAAAAAACAGCTCGTAGGTACGAGTTTATATGTTTTTGATATCCGATAAAATAGGTTTTTTATATTTTCAATAAGAAAGAAAGAGAGAGAAAAGAAAGAATGAATGAAAGAAAGAAAGAAACGTTTATTCGACACACAAGAGAAAATAATAATAATAATACACAAAACAATATAAATTAGATATTGTGTCGAAAAGGTGCTCAGCATTTGTCGTGACAGCCACAGACTTATCACGACAAATCAAATTCACAATTTATTATATCATACAATATTTAAATTAGATCAAATTTACAATCATTATTAATATAATTAGAATACGAAAGTTAAATAGAATATTTTAAAACAAACAAAATACAAAAGTTTAAAACAAACAATTTACCAAGTGGAATGCATGCAGTCGATGTCAACGACTTGACTTGTCTCAATGGGCCGACGACCTTAAAAGATGGAGGCAGTTAAGTGGCTAGATGAAAAAAGCGGGAGATCGTATTCTTTGGCGCTTTTTGGCTCACGTCCAGCAGTTGATTGCAGTAGGCTGACTAGGATGCTTGACACCGCTGTGCATGCTCCCATTCCCAATTTGCTGATACCCTTGTCATCATCATCCTTTGGAAGTCCACAGCTAGACAATTTCCAAAATTTATAAAAAAACAGATTTTTATTATCCTCCGTAGCCGAGAGGCGAGTACACCGCACTTGGCGTTCGCCATCTCCGAGGTCCCGGATTCAATTCTCGGTCGAGTCAATATAGAAAATAACTCTGTCTCGGGTCTGGCTGTTTCAGTGCCGTCGTTGTTTCTGATCTCTAGTTAACACAAGTGGTTTGTGGATCAGATCTAGCATGAGCACCAAAACACGATATGATATAATATAGCGATATATCGACACCAACTGTGATATATGATAGATATAGCCGCCATGATGAATCGCCGTGCAGGTGACGACAATTAGGTATGATCGCTGTTTCGAAAAAAATAAAATGGCGGCTATATCTATCATATTTTTTACAGTTGGTGTCGATATATCGCTATATCATATCATATCATATCGTTTTTTGGTGGTCATGCTAAGGAGGCAGAGTTATGTATGTGAGGTTGTCCAAGATTTATGTTTATTTATTTATTAATGGTTTTATTTCATATAATTTATTAATGTTTCGAGCGCATAATCACACGGAATGTAATGGTCTCCAAAAACTACTCTTAATTATTACACAGACAATGCACTGATTGTCAAATCAAACAAATCAGGGGTTTTCCAAGCGGGAATACCCGACGATGTATTCAAATTGGCATACATCCAGAATTTCCAGTAATAAAACAATTGCTAGTCGTAAGCTATTTCTAATAATTCAAACAAGACTTTAGACTCCTAGAGGTAAAGTAGTTTTAATATTTAACTAACAGTGGGTTCCAACGCACTTTGGTTTCTAAGGATCTCAGAGTTTCATGAAATTCTGAATATTATAAGGGTAGTTCAACAATAGACAGTGGTAATTTGTTAAAAAATCGAATACTTTTCCCCATGAACGAATTACTCACTTTATGCAGTCTGAAATTTAAAACAGCAAGTTTATCTTTATTCCGGGTATTAAAATTATGTATGTCAAATTGATCTATAAGAAAATCATCAAATATTGCACGAACTCCATACCACGCCAACTGATTTTTGTATCTATGTTACCCAATATCTTTGACGAATGTGAACCGATTTTGATGACTCTTTTTTTATTGAATAGCTTATACTTCAAAGACACTATAATAAAAATTTGCGGAAAAGATTTCATCCAACACGGTGAAGGAGGACATTGAGGCCAATAGCCGGAAATATAATGCAAGACTTGCAAACCACTCGCCGTGCAACTGACCATTCCGGAAGCAATGCATCGACTGAAAAGGAGGCATATCTTCATAGGTTCTGAAAACAGAAAGCCACAATTAAGTAGAGAATATTCCTAATGAGGAATGTACTCTGATTGCCATTCATCCAGCAACACATAGTCGTTAGACCGATCGCATGATTAATCATTAAAAAAAACTAACAGTGGGTTTCGCTGTGGCGATCCATAGGATAGGCCTATGTCCAGCCGTGGGTTGACGTGAACTGATTATGATGATGATGATCCAAATCTAATTTTTTATTACTTTTCTAACAAAGCAACGAAAAATTGTATATGGTATTACTGCTGTGAGCGCCAATCGAATGACGACTTGATTAGCAAAGTGGCACGATTTGCCTTAAACGCAGAGAATCCCGCTCGGGTTTGTTTCCCAGTTCAGGTCAATTAAGAATTCAACTTTTCTAAATTAGCTCACCACTGAGTGTATTTCCCAGTACGTTACATATACGTAATAGTACGTTATCGGCAAAATTAATTTACTAGTACAGTCAACATCAAAAGTAACTTAGTATCTGAATTGTCCAAAATAATGAATCTTATTGCAAAACATTCACAATAGTTTGACAGAATGATTACGCAAAAGACAAATAAAGGATTTAAGTAGGTTATAGTGACATTTTGAAGAGTCAATACTTTTCAAAATTAGTTTTTGATGAGCTGCTTTTAATGCTGAGTGTACCTCTTGATTGTCTCTGTAGGATATTTATTCCTTACATTAAGACCGTGAAAATAGGCTAGTTTCCTAGGTCAAAAAACTATTCTATTTAGTCCGTCTGTTAGATTATCACAAAATATTGGACCCATATTTTGACTTTTGTCAATTAAACAAAAAATTACGAAGATAAAAGCGCATCAAAGTTATGGAATGGGAGCACGTGACGTCACGCCTTGCTAAAAAGTGTCGCAAGGCATGACGTACGCGGAACTTTAACGGGCTATATCTTCATTTTATTTTTTTGATCGAGAAAATAAAAAATACGTATACAATGTATTTTCTGTGGACTAATTAGATTTTTAAGAAAGTAGCCTATTGTTTGGCACTTATTTATTTATTTATTTGATCGTGTTTTTTTTCATAAAAAACAAACATCAAAAATAAAATAAAACTGATCAAAACTGTTTCATGTTAGAAGTCTCTCAATTAACTCTAAAAGCATGGGCAACATAATAAGAACTTTTTGTTTACTCCAGGTATCAGCAGAGTCCAACGAAAATATAATGTCTGCAGTCAGAGGCAGCGACGAAGAGCTGGATAGACTGAGAAAAGTGTTAGTTGAAGCCATTGATGAGGAGAAGACTAGAGCCCAGAGACAACGTAAGTCTTATAAAACATTTGTAGAAGATTCCTATTTCTCAGATTTATGCTATGGTTTATGGTTGGTAAATTTTTATAGAACTGAATGGTACCAAAGCCTAAATTAATGTAAGTCCGACACAGTAGTTTTTCCAGTCACTAGTGTATTTATTTCTACAATTACTTGATTCTATCATTTGATTAAAGTAGGTATAATCATCTTTGCGAGATCAAATCAGAAATGAGGAGATCCAGCAAAATAGATTCATCATCATCATTTCAGCCACAGGACGTCCACAGCTGAACAAAGGCCTCCCCAAATGACTTATCATCGGGGGGGATTGCAAATACTCGCCACGCTTGGTGAGCGGGTTGGCGAGCGCAGTTTTCCGCCTCCTGTTGGCGGTGGGGGAAGTGTATTCTTTACGGCCACGGCACAATAGATAAGAAAGCTATAATGGCGGTAAGCAGGGCGGGAGCAGACGTTCAGCAGTAGGCGTCCTATGGCTAAAATAATGATGATGATGAGTATATTATCATTAAGTCTTTACACTTTGTCTAGCTTTTAAATACTTTTTTGACTCACATACTTGTTATTGTTACAGAAAAACGACGGGATGCAAGAGAAGAAGCAAGGGCGAAAAGAGAACTGATGCTGGGCCAGATTGACCTAAAAAAGGAGCTGAACGAAGATGATGAGGCTAGGGACTACGCTGCGGAAGAGGTCAGTATTAAAACTTACATTAATATTCTAGTGAAAACTTGTATCCAAGAAGACTCGAGGTTGAGTATGCTCGGTAGCAAAATGCGCTATTTATGGATTTATTATTATTGCACTTACATGCTTGTTACCACAAGCAAAATGCGCAATGATAACCTCTGTAGCCGAGAGGCGAGCATACTGGATTTTGTTTCACTATCTCTGAGGTCCCGGGCTTGATTCCCGGTTGGACAATGTACAAAAAAATATTTTCCATATTACTCGTATCTCCGGTCTAGGTGTTGTAGAACCTTCGTTGTTTCTGATTTCTGTAACACAAGTGCTTTAGCTACTTACCATAGGATCAGAGCATTGTATGAGATGTTGACTTATATTTAAAGTTTATTACCATCATCACCGGCTACTTCTAGAAGTACACTACAAGACTTAGGTCTCCACAGAACGCAATAACGAGCAACCCTGGACCGTTCGCATCCTTTCATCCCTTCCTTTTCAATGGCTCCCCATGACTTGAACTAGGTCATTGTTCTACCCAGTGAACCATACAAATCTGTCAGCAGTGAGAAAATCTCATCTGTATCAATGTTTCCAGGGTCTTCAACCAGACGGCTACGCAGAACACCACGATCAAGTAAACGAGACGACCGCGTTCGATATGAGCAACTCTGAGTTCTGGTCCTCCTTCTCCAGCAGTGAAGAGGCTCTACTGGAGTGCGAGGGTCTGATCCTAAACCTGCCTCTGACCCCGCACAGCACTTGCCACGCTGACGCTTCAGAAGACGAGACTTTTTCTGCTGCACGGGCGAATGCTTTAACTTACAGGTGATCTTAAGTTCTGATGTCTTTTCTGGATCCTTGAAAACTTCCACTATTTTACGACCACCATTAGTTCCGACTACAATTACTCCTATGTGACTTTGCAAGCTGTGAAGTGCCTAAACTTTAATGAATTCTGACCATTTAAAATCCCTGAGAAAAAGCAAAATTAAATCCACAGGGTTCAAAAAGGTTTTCAAAGGCTTTTTCCTTCTTACGGGAGATGGTGGTTTTTTTTAAATTTAATTTGTTTATTACTTTAAAAACATAAATTAGGTAAGAGATTTTACCTACATGAATAATTTTATATTATGAAAATTGCAACACCTAAAAAGGGTAGTTAAGTATTTAAGTTACATATATCTTTAAGATCTCAGTTGTACACTTAATTGGCAATAAACGAATTTGAATTCAACTTTCCGCCCGTAAGAGATAGTACTCCTTATTCCTACCAACCTACAAGTAAGAAAAAAGCAGTATTGCCAATTTAATTTACTTTAATGTTGCCATGCTGAAACATAAATTCACCTAAAAATATAAGACAGATTCAAAGGTACTAAGTAACGGTACTAGTTATGACTCTACAAATTCGTATCGATATAATTCCACAGCTGGATATAGTTGTGTTAGAATGACATACAATTTAACGTTGAATCACCGTCACTCCTAGCCACGCATGGGTAGTTGAGATGCCATTTAAATTCAAATTGCCACAGACTATAAGGGTTTGGTAGTATTGTTCCACTTGATAGACTGCTATTCTGCTAAGAGTATTATTGTTTTATTCTCGTGAGAATGGGAATATTGATATTCTTTATTCTTTTTCTTTATGATATTCTTTATTTTTTTATAGATAAAGTAAATTTTTTTCTTAACAATAGGTACAGCACAGTAAGTATCACGCATGCAAATATTTAATTTATAGAGATAATGACAATTGTTGCATAAGGTAGGATAAATCTGTGTTACAAGCAACAGGCTCCAGGCTCTTCGGTACAGTCTTAACAGTCTTAATGTACGCTAATTTTAAAATTATAAAGAGAATGATGCTTATGCCTGGTTATAGTCCATGCTAGTATTGTGTGTGTGTATGTGTGTGTGTTTGTATGTGTCTAAAAATAATATTGGAAGTAAACTGTTCTACCTAGGCAATGTTCTTGAGATTTTTAATCCTATAAAAGTCAATAGTTACCAAATTCCACTAGAACGTTGGGTCTAATTATTTACGCTTTGAGCTACAAAGCCAGGCGGTCGCGGGTTCAAATACCGCAAAGGGAAAATGTTTGTGTATTAAGCACTTGAAGCATTTTTATAACTCATGGATGTTTATAAGCGTACATAAGTATGTTTTCTTGTTATTTATTTATAGTCAATAGTACAAGTTAGTAATTGGTGTGATTGTTGAATGTATGTAGAAGGTTTTTTTTCAAAAATAAAGTTCCACAGACTCTTGTTGAACTACCTGTACATGAGTTCAAAGATTTAAAGATTCAAAGATTATTTATTCACCAAGACAAGGTCATACAGTAGTGATGTTACAAAATATTAAAAGTGCAGCTTAACTTACCAGCGCAGCTAGTGTGTGATAGTAAGTACATATTAATAAAATTATATTATGAACAATAACAATTAGTTAAGATCAATTATTGCACAATTATTAACAATTTTACATGCATGAATCGTAAAAAGACAACCATCAAGAAATATGTGTATCCTAAAAAAAATATATATAATCATCAATAAGTATTTCATCAGTTAAAATGTCTGTTTAAATCTACTCATGCCAGCATATTAAAATAAAAAACATTTCTAAAATCAACTCATGTCAAAATATTATATTTAGCTAGAAAATTTTCATACACACTAAAATTATAAGTAAGAAAGAAAGAAACGTTTATTCGACACACAAGAGAAAATAATAATAATAATACACAAAATAATATAAATTCGATATTGTGTCGAAAAGGTGCCCGCTCAGCATTTGTCAGATAGTCCTTTATAGAATAGAAACATTTGTCCACCAGTAAACTAAACAATTTTCTATTGAACAAATTTCCATTTAGTTCTCTCAGTTCTGTCGGTAATTTATTAAATATAACAGTAGCCATAGCATAGCTGTTACGACAGTACAGAGCAGATCTTCCCCTGGGGTGCGCTAGTCTGTTTTTATGTCTGCCACTAAACTTATACACATCTTCAAACTTGACAAAAAGATCAGGATACGTTTTAGCAAACTTGCACAATTCAAAATCCACATTTAAAAAAATCTTATGAAAAAAGGGTATTTGTAGACAATTATTTAAACGACAAGAGTGCATGGACTTAACCTGCTTAGCTCGCACTTACTTCATGTCTTGTAACTGTATTTCCTGTAAAAAAAGGCTGACAAAGGCGACTGAGTTTGTTGCGCCGTTTCTTCTCATCATCAGCCGATATGTAGTCTCGAAGCGGTGGTAGGGTAAAGCTATATTTTGGGACGTGTATAAGTGCCAGGAAGAGGCTATACTGAATAAATGAGTATTAGTATTGTATATGGCGACTAGATAGCGGATAAACATACTTAAATACGTTCATAAACATCCATGACTTAGGAACAAATGCTCGTGCTCATCACACAAACATTTGCTCCTTGCGGGATTCGAACCAGCAATCGTTGGCTTTGTCGTCCATGAATTTATTGAGATCCATGTGGTCATTGTTCATTTTTATACGAAATAAATGAAAATATGCTGGTCAAGTGGACAGTGACAAGAACATAATGGGTCAATCTAATACCATCGCGCCATAAAAAAAATTAATACAAAAGTTAATAAAAAACAAATTAATCGGAACCCGAAACATACATAGTATGTGATTCAGATATCCTTAGGAGAGCTCTATCTCTAGACCGAAGTCTGAGATTCATTATATAATGAACACCCTATTTAACTGCGTCATCGTAGTATCCCCTCTGTGACCTTTGTCCCTCAATTATGTATATTTCTTCCAGGGTACCATCTAACGGCTACTACTTCTTCGTGTTCAACTCCGAGAACGAAGTCCAGACGAACTTCATCAAGGCGCGCTTTGACCTTCAGAAGACCAGATATGATGTCGCTAAGACCGCTCTGAGAGAATGCAAGAACAGCACGACGAGATGTGACCTGTCTCTAGACTTATTTTCCAGTCAAAAAGTTAGTTATTTTTTTATAGATTTCATTGATTTATTCACTTTTATGTAAGAAAGGTTCTTGAGTTATGATCATAAAATCGAAGACGGAGCGTAGGCAGTGACTCAGTGAACTGACACCCCAATCAAATTTAAAATTGGACTGATTGAAATAAATATTGGACAACATCACACACATTGCTCTGAGCCCATGATAAGTAGCTTACGCATTTATGTTAGAAAACATCAGAAAAAATGACGGTACCATAACACCCAGACCCGAGACAATATAGGAAAGTTATTTTTCTACATTGACCGACCGGGAATCGAACCCGGAATCTCAGAGATAGCGACACCAAGTCCGGTATGCTCGTCTCTCGGCTACGGAGGTCGTTGAATCGCTAAAGGCAAACGGCCAAGAGCTGCTTGCTGTGGGGTATGGCCATAGTCCTGCAGTGTACTTCTAAAAGCTGAAGAAAGTGATGATGATGATGATTCATCATTTCATAATGTTTCAAATGTTACTCGTGATTGTTGTCATGAGGAAAATGCAAAAATACTCGTTGACCAATTCAAGGAAACAAAATTGACGCATTTTGGAATAAAATTATTTATCAAACCACTTTATTTGGGAATAACTACAATTTTATACCAAAAAAAAAAGAAATTAACAGGAAGCATAAATTGTATTTCTAAAATACTTAATATTTATGAACACGGAAAACCACTGAACAACGTTTTGATTATTATTTTAGTTTGTATTATGTGCTTCTATTATTAATTTTACACACGCCTAAACTAATATGATAATGCGAGGAAAAGAGAAAATGCCTTTTACCTGCTGGTACATTAAAAGGTATCATCAACATAATCAGCTCACGTCAGTCCACTGCTGAACAAAGGCTTCCCAATTCCCGCCACTGAGTCCAATCCTCGGCTATTCTTTTCCATCCGATGCCAGTAGCAGCGTATAATATATCATTGCTCCACTTTGTCGGGGAGTACGCTGCGTTTGCGTAGTCGCGGCCTCCACTCAAGAACACGTTTCCATCAGACGACCTCTGTAGCCATAACTGCACCATGGGATTCTGGATGAGAACGTCCCAGAGCCGCTCGTTGTGGCGTTCTATAGGGGCAGTTCATGCTCCAGTAGTGGACTTTAAAAGGCTGATAATAATGATGATAGACCTGATTTTATTACGTAGCTTTCAAAACAAGTTTTTCATTTGGCTTTATCTACACTTAATAGCTATGGAACAGCATCAGGCTTTTACTTCTTTTAACACGAATTAAATTCTACAGGTTGTCTTGGAGGTTCCTCTCAGAAACAACGATTCTCTATGGAACGAGCAGTTCGTGATCATATCGGAGTGCGAACCCAGGAAATCGTTATACCTCATCTGTGTCATCGCTGTGCCGATACTCATCATGATGTTTGCCTTTCAGTAACTTGGCTTACGCACGGTTGGGGTACGTAAAGATTGGGGTACGTATACACCCTATCAATCAGTCTGGGGTATATGGTCACCCCAAAGATTTTTTGGATTTCTGATAAACATTTCAGTTGTATTTTATTTTTATATAATCGTATAGGTAAAATCAGGTTACCATATTCTACATAATATTTTGTTAGACTTTGAAGTTCATATTAATTTAAAGCGCCTTTATTGTTGTGATTACTTATATATAACACAAACTTCACTATCTGCACTACCTCAAGGTTGACTGGTAGAGAATGCTGTATAGCATTAAGTCTGCCAATTGTACCCACCTGTGCAATAAAGTTTAAATAAATAAATATATAAGATTAGAGGTTATAATAATACACAAATTGTTAAAAATATTTTATTATACGGTTACAAATAATATTTATAGTTTTATCCAAAAAAAAAACAGGCATCAATGGATTGATAAAGTTTTACTAGTTAACCTGAGGTTTACTGTGAAACTCAATGTGTGAACAATAATGTTAAATGAATTTCTGTCGGTATCAGTTCTTTTATAAAACATTATAATAATTTAAGTGATTTAATTGCATTTAGTTCAGCTAGCAATTACAAATAATTGGTCAAATAGTAGGTAGGAAATTACACAAATATAGTTGTGTGCATTTTAAGGTAATTAAATTAAGATAGATTCTCATAAATGTTTACGTCTGTCATTAAATTTAAAATTGCATTTCAATTGAAGATTACGGTTTTAATTAACTATAAATCACTTTTGTATATGATCAAGAAATGTCAAGTGAATATTAAAACTCAGTTATTTTTGGCCTAAGCACGACTCGCAAATATTGCAATCACGTTAACTTCCGCATTCAGCATGTTTAACAACCAGTCCTCCTTTGCGGGACGTTGATTGTTTATCATCTTGATTTATAAAGTGTAGTAGTGCTTATGAAGTTTATTGCAGACGATGTGTTTAATAAGAATCGTAAAAGATGTTTTAAACAATTTAAATTCCTGGGACACTTATACAACGTTCATATTTTATTCTAGGAACGAACCGAGATACTTATAATTATGTTCGTTTTTGCATTAATGTATACTTTTAATGAGATTTAATATCTTTAATTAAAACTAAGATAGTTTTAATAATCGCAAATCGCTTATTTTAACTGTTTTAATATGATTTTCTGATTTCAAATTTCATCATTTTAAAAATATAAGACAATTCTTAAGAAAATTTATAATAATATTATAATTTATTCAGAGATAAAGAACTGTTCGGGGTATAACTGAACCCCTAATAAAATTTATTCATTGGGAAGAATTTAATTTATGAGACAATTTAAATAAATTTAATCAGTCTATTAATTAAAGACCGAATATTTTATTTTCTAATATCGATCAAAATCTAATTAATTAATATTCCACTACTCATTTAAAATATGGCTACTCGAACGTTGTTATGTGACCAAATAACGTGATGGGTCGTAATTAATCAGTCTGGCTAGTTTATTAACAATTTGATGTCGGCTAATTTGTAGTCAGTCCCAAGGTTGAAATAGACGTTTTAATTCAGAGTTCCACGTTCGATTGCCGGCCCCAGATCTTACGTAAAGCTAATTGCATATGGCGCCGATGCATTACTTTCTCGTCACTCTCGTTTGATTGATGTTGTAATATCAGCATTCAAAGCCTAAGGTTGCTTCAATTTTATACAATATCTTGGCTGATTGGAAGGCTCCTAGGTAGATAAACTGCTTAAGGCGCAGGGTAAGGAGAATACACGTAAAAGAAGTGTTTTTACACAAGTTTTCTGGCGAAAATACAGGATGTGGAAATATAGGATAGGATATATAGGATGTGGAAATTAATATATCACGTAATTTATATGTTGAAGTTTTTCCTGATGTATCTAAATACTAGTTATTATTTCTTATAAACACTAAAAAATATTTCAAAGTACCGCAAATACCGCGGTCTTGTACACATTTATATTTTAAAGGACGTTTTTGTTTAGTTTGAAAGTTGGTTTAGATAACATTCGTGCCTTTAGGTGGAATAAAGTTTTTTTCAAATAGTCAACAAATTAAGAATTATAAGAATTTTTAATGGATTTTACTGTTAGCGCCTACTTTTCCATGAGCGGATATTTAGCTCGCATTGGTAATCTATTTGTACCGAAGTGCAAAGGATGGATGTTTAGTCTGCAGGAAGCATTTGTACTATCTTAAGCACGTAATCGACGTTAAATGCTCAAGGTCACTTGTCTTACCCGTCGCCTTAAAGAAGTAACGAATTAGGTAATTATTAATTATTCTCACTTGAAAACAAATTTTCAACTGCCTCTGGGGGGATTCGAACCCACGATTATAATAAACTAGCATAATTGTGATTGTAACAAATAAAAAAGTTTAAGTAACGAATCGTCACTTATCTATGTCTTTTTGGCTGTTTATGGTTAAGACTACGTTGTCCCACAGCTGGGCAAATGTCTCTCACTCTAATTATGCGCCAGAGAACACATTGGTGTGTTGTCTGTTAGTAGCAGACAATGAATTAAGCCAAGGGCGTCTCCATACACACCCAGATCCAAGTCAATTTAGAAAAGTTTTTTTTTCTGAATCGACCTGAATCGTAAATCGACCCTGTGACCCTTTGCGTTAAAGGCGAATCGCCGGGCCACTCCACCAATCGAATCGGCGTAGATATAAATGAATAAACATTTAAGTGATTAAGAAGGCACTTATTATATATTATGCCCCTCTAATTGGGTCTCTTGTCAATGTTTAAAATTAATAAATAGTGTCTGTATTAACTACACAAAGTACGTTAATGTATTGTATTAACTAGTAAGTTATTGTGAAGTAACTGACTTTTCAACCGACTTTAAAAAAGGAGGAGATTTTTAATTCTTCGGAATATGTTTATTTTTATTTTACCTATTCAGCAATCATTTAATTTTATTACCATATTGACGGGTTTTTTGTTCATGAATGGTTCCATATTTAATCCGTTTTTGTTTTTCTTGTTGAATAATGTAAACAATCTTGACAATTCTTCTAAACAAAATTATAAGTAAGTTTAAAAATGAGATAGGCACAAAAATAATACTTAGGGCCAGTTCCACCACTTGCTGATAAGTTTCAGATAACCTATCTGGCACTTTTTTTACGGGTTATCTGTTAAAAAAAGTACCAGATAGGTTATCTGAAACTTATCAGCAAGTGGTGAAACTGTCCCTTAACCTACTATTTTAGTGTATTATTTTAAACTTAATCCTTTTTATTTTAACAATTTGTTGATTTTAAACACTGATATTTTTCGGAGTGCAAATTTAACAGACGTTTAAGAATGTTTATAAGTGTAAGTGCCGTGTGGGGACGGCCGTAAAGAAAACACTTCTCCACCGCCAACAGGAGGCGTGTCGTAAGAGGCGACTAGTTTCTGTAGTACGAGACGGGTAGCAGCGTCTGCGTGCGAAATCTTATAAAAAACTGCGCTCGCCAACCCGCCTGCCAAGTGTGGCGAATCCTATGGCTGAAATAATAAGTGTTAGTTGCGATTTACATTAATTAAATTAAATTGATTTTAATAAATAAATAAAATAAAATAAATTATTCGACCAGCAAAGAAAAACGGCCTTTTAATTTGGTTAAGTTATGATAAATAATGGGACCCATACAACGTTAACAGATTTTTGTATCTATTTTACGCAATATCTTTGCCGAATGTGAACCGATTTTATTGATTCTTTTTTATTAAAATAGCGTATACCTACCTACTCCTAAAACTTAAAAAAAACACTCAAAGATAGAAAAATAATTATAAGCTCAACAATTTTAAAAAACTGGTAAGAAAGAGGACTGTACATAGGGAAAGAAAAGAAGAGCTCAGATAAAGTAGGATAATAATTACTGTAATAGAATATTTACTTAGCGCAAAAGTAAAAACACACACCCCTTGTCATATTAAAAAGATTGTCACAACAGAGAACAAAAGACCATAAACAAGGCATTTATAAAAACCTAAAAGGTATCTATGATAAACAAGGTCAGATCTAATTCCGATAAGAAAAGGACCGGTTCGCAACAACAATCTTCTGCAAAACATAACATTATCTTAATTGATGATAGTGCCGTGTGGGGACGGCCGTAAATATACACATCCCCACCGCCAACAGGAGGCGTGTCGTAATAGGCGACTAATTCCTGTAGCACGAGACGGGCAGCAGCGTCTGCGTGCGAAATCTTATAAAAATTGCGCTCGCCGACCCGCCTGCCAAGCGTGGCGAGTATTGGCAATCCCCCCGATGTTGCGTCATTGGGAAAGGCCTGTGTTCAGCAGTGGACTTTTTATGGCTGAAATGATGATGATGATGATGAATTGGTGTTTTTTTTTTTTTTGTTGGACTCTAAGTAGAAAATCGGTTTTAGAAATGTATTATTTATACGTAGTGCTTGTATAGTCGACGGCAGGTCAACCTACCTAAACAGTTAAAGGTCATCAAACCGATTTTCAACTAAGTCCGACACGTAGAGATCAATATCGATCGAGAAATCTGACGTTTTGTGGTAGGTTGACGTGCTGTCTTCTGTACATACTTGATAGATTAATTACTGAATCACATATAATAATAATTCTTAGAAAATCTTGAAAAATACATAACTTGTATTATATATAAACTAAGGCCTTAATTAAATTGTTGTAATAAAACCATTATGTCATATCTGTAATATTTAATGTAACAAGATATTCAGTCATAGCAATAAAAATTTTATTAGTGTAATAAATACTTACTTGAGTTATTCTGTTAAGTTTTAAAAATACTGTAATACTACGACTAAGACATAGTGCGATACAAATTAAGATACAAATTATCATAATTTTAAGACCTATTATTGTACACATGTTTTCGGAAAATAATTTCGGAATAAACAATTCAATTCTATTCTATAAGGTTTTCGAATATTGTTTAAAATATAGTTACATTGTATTCTTACAAACAAAGCATACTATTGCCATAATAAACTACGCGCGAAGCTGTTTTTGTGATACTAGTCATATATACATGTTAATTCTAAGTATTGTTAAAATAAACGAATTTAAAAATACTTTTGTTTCATTCACACCGTCGATCAAAAACACAATAGATAACGCCTCGCTTATTAAAACTACTCAAATATGGCACCGTCTTTCTATATTATTAAGTAAAAAAATTGTTCTAACGTATGCCTTAACTGCAAATGTTAAGGTGAAGTTTTGTTTGTGTCGATATTCACATGCGTTCGTAAAAATCCGGTCACGTTCGTATAAATACAACTCTTATGGTCTGAGAAATAAAATACAGAATAACTTGTACAAAATAAAACCCCAATATGAAGTGAGGCGTTATTTACTCGGCCGTTTATGAGTCGCCGACCGGTTATCTAGTGTATTCTTGATCGAAGATTCACACCTAACTAATACACACTGGGAATGGAATACATACCGGCAAACAGAATTATTTCAGTTTTCTTGTCGACTAACATGTATGCAAATGGTTTGTTTGCGATGAATTCAAACGAATTTTTACCTGACACTAAAAAATCGGCCACCGCACCGGCCTTCACACCCTTTTCAGTTACCTCGATGTCGGCTGTTTGAGTCATCAAGGAAGCATACATAGTGTAGTCACTAATACCTGTCAAGTTAGCGTCATTCGGATAAAATACCTTTTTCACACCCATATCATGCACTAACTCGGGAATATTGTCAATATCCGACGTTATTTTAAACCTAGGAAGTTTCACGTGCACAAGTTTTTGTTTTTCATATTTAAAAGTGTTAAAAATTGACATTAATCGCACTTTGTTCATATTGAAAAAGAGATCATCGACGTAATTACGTAGAGGCAAAAAAACTAGCATGGAAACTCTCTTATCTGATCCACAAGGCAGCTCCAACACTTTTGCATCTATCAAAGGGATTTCTGCATAGTTAAAATAGTCTATACGCGTCATCATCTGAACTTGACCTTCTTCGACGTTATAAAAGGAATAAAAAGATTCAATGTTTGTGTAAACTGGGTTGAAAGGAACATTCCAGTAGCTTCTGTAATAAGATGTATCAGCCATAAGTAGGACAGTGGAGTTAAAATCTTGTGGTGTGAACACCTCCTTGATAACCCCGTTCGTTGCTGCACTAATCACTCTGTTCGCTCTGTCAGCAGCTTTGACAGGATAATCAAAGTCCATTAACAACACGTCCATCGACTTTAGCCTTTCAATCTCGCGAATGAAAGACGTTTTAATAGCCATTACTCTATCCAACACAATCAGAGAACGTCTCTTCGATTCGACCGCCAACTCCGCGTCTAATCTGTTCAATATGAACCTCCATTTCCTTCTGAAACACTTCAGTCTGTGGTGTCTCGTTACATTCCATATTTCGTCCAAAGTTTTTCCTTTAGCTCCCTCGGCTAGTGCTAGTAGTTGCAGATATGTTGAAATTGGGGAAAAAACGAAATGATTTTCAGTGTCTTGAGCTACTCGGTCTAGGAGTTTTAAAGAAAACTCATACGTTGGTCTTTTTAGTATGAGTAAAGCTGAATTGGTACTGCAGTTGTATTTCGCGGCAGAAACGCCGCCGTAGATAAATAATAGTACTATGAGCTTAAACATCGTCCGATCGGAACCGGCTAGGCGGCTACAGATTGCGCACGCGGTTTGGTTTGTACTGAGCAAATTCTGTCTACGGCAATGGTTGGTAAGGTCAGGCGCAAGCTAGGGTCCAGTAAGAAGGGGTTCAAACTATAAAAACAAACTTTTTATTTGGTTGGTGGACAGGTCTTTTTATAGTGTTAGTATTTGACATATATTTAATTTGACCATGTATGTTTTCTATTTAAAAAAAAAAGACAATAAATATAACTAACATAATAATTGTATTGAATTGAATGTAGTTGAATTGTAATGTTCGAACATTAAATAATTGAATTGATTATATAAATATTTGCACGTCTTAACTGGACAAAACATGTTGAGCCTTTATTTAATGTCACCATTGAATTTACTGTGTTTTATGCAAATAACTTCTTCTTTATAATGACGAACGTCTGTAACAGACTTCAGTGGTTCACGCTCCGGACTTCAAGGTCATGAGGTTGTGGGTTCGAATCCTCGGAGTTTATAACTGTATATCCGTTATGTAATTAACATAGTAGCTCTGCTTAGTTAATAATATGTTAACCGTACCGACGGCGCAGAGGATCGCCTAAAGCACAAGGTACCGGTTCGATTACCGTTTGGGGTAACTTAGAAAGTGTACCGTTTGTTTTATGTGCTGTGCAATAAAGAGTATATATCTATCTATAATTAAGTATTTATAACACAAAAAGGACAAAAATAAACAGATTGAGTGGTACATAACTTTATTTGTATAGACGTTCTTTTTATTGGAAGCTATCTAAGGATCTACCTACGCTGTAATTATGTAAATCTAATTTGTATGCCATATTATTTTGTATGAAAAAATAAAACGATAAAATTAAAATACAGTGCGGAACCTTAGTGCGTAAGTCTGAAAAGTATTTGCCAAATTTTTTCCTCACATTAGATCATGAAACAGTTCTCCTGTTGTTACTCCTGTTTCAATCGCCGCAAAGGTTTATGAACTGTAACCAATTAAAATAAAGTTTACAATCGTTTATGTGTTTTAAAGTGTGATAGACCGTGTAACGGTAAGTTTTGAAGACAGTAATGCATTCAGAATAGTGCTGTCCAACGGCGCAGTCAACAGTTTTTATCGATGAAAAATAGTAAAATATATGTTTGACGGAGGGACGAGCGGGATCTGCGGAGAGCTTGGTTTATCTTCGTCCGCCATCTTGGATAGTGTGGGTGATGTTTCTTCGAAATAAACTCGCAGATTGATCACAGATAACCCCTTTAATCGATTTACTTAGTAATTCACATGAACTATGGTAACTCTATTGCGATGTCAACGGATTGCAATACGAAACGTGGAGAGTTCTGCGCTTACGTCCGTTCGTCCGTCTGTCGGCTGCTTCTTTACCAGAAGTATGTCAAACCTCTAAACATTCTGTTTCCTCGACTGATGGAAACGACGCTGCCACAGAGTAGGCAATGACCACTAACAGTCACGTTTTTGAATAGACGGAATTCGTTTTTGTATATTTAGTAGCTTGGATTTATCCATGAAATTAAAAAAAGCAGGTAGATTTCGCGAATTTTTGGAAATAAGTCAGTAGATCAGTAGATATCTCTAAAATCAGGTAGATCTACTGCTTTATCAGTAGATCTGACATCACTGATGCCAATATAAACCAAGCACAGACCAATCCCAAGCGTTGACAGCTGTCAATGTCATAGCTTGACGTTTCGCAAGGCACCATAGACGTAGACAGATGACAGCTACAGTTGACAGTTGACGTTTCGCACGATCGAAGCGCCACCTCGCCGACATGTTTATTATGCACTATTTTTTATATTCTTGAAATAAGATAGAGTTAGTTATATCAAGGAAGACACAAATGTTTTTTTTTATACTGAAATTGATCTTTTAATTAAAGTTAAAAAAAAACATACATTTGGGCACAAATATGTGCATTATTATAAGAGAGACAGGCTTTAGTAGTGGTGATCTTTAAAGAAATGAAATTTCTAAAATCTTTCTGCACAAAAAAGCTAAAAAGTGACGTATCGTTACACGCGAGTTTTGTTTTTTAGTTCGATCCAGATCCCATTACATGTTTTATTGTATGTTTTTATTGTCATAACTATTATACTTAACATTTAAGACTTACTTTAGTGGAATCCTTCTTTTTTAAATTTATACAAAAAAAAAAATCGTGACAATAAATGTCCAATGTGACCAAGCATTTATCATAAATGACGGACGCTTATGGCATATGACCGTCAATTTACAACTCTAGTTATACCTTAACGATTGTGTAAGGAGCATTCATATTTTCTTTTGCGCTTTTTGAGTTAGTTACTACGCGGTTATTATAATTTAATTATTTGTGTATCAGCTGATGACGTACTTACTTTGAGGAAATACACGATTTCATATTTTACCCAATTTTAGATTATTGTGGTTTCAGCATGAGCAGATAGACTTAACGAGAAAATATTTTCTGCAGATACGTTTTTACTATGCCTCTATTTCAAAGTGCCTAGTTTAAGCTTACTTGCCGAAATAAATTGTTTTTATTGGTTTTTATTATAGAACTAGCTGTTGCCCGTGACTTTGTTCGCGTGGTCGTTAGTTTATCCATAAAGGACTTTCTGAGCCACTTTCTTAATTTTTTCTTTCGAACCTTCTCCTGACAATAATAAACACAAGAAAAAAAGAATTAGCAAAATTGTTCCATCCGTCCACGCGTGATGCGATGACCGAGGGAAATAGAAATGTTATATACAGGGTTACATTGCAAAGAAGTGCCAAACTTTTAGGAGTGGCTCAGAATAAGCAACTTCATCGAACTATGCAAAGGACAAAAAAATATTTTTCACATTAAATTATTTCTATCCACTGTTAAAAACCGTACGCGTGGATAATTTAACTCATTCATAAAAAAAAACATCAGCGGCGTAGGTACGGCGAGCCAACAAGGACCTTACGCAGTGCACATACGATGCAATTTTTTCATTAATAAGTAAATTTTCGACGCGTACGATTTTTGACAGCGGATAGGAAAAATTTTATGTGAAAAAATTGTTTTTTGTTCTTTGCATAGTTCGATTGAGTTACTGATTCTGAGCAACTCCTAAAGATTTTCAAGTCAAGTCAAAGTCAAATCAAGTCAAAAATTATTTATTCAATTTAGGACAGAAAATTGCCACTTATGAACGTCAATAATAACGTTAAAGGCCCATATGGGGCCAGAACATGTCTCCTTATTTTTTAACACCCTTTTGCAATGTAGCCCTGTAGATTGTTACATTGAACTGACTGAAACTTAGTTTCATAACTCACTTGATAGCAAGACAGCGAAGGTAAGATTTGGTAATGCTTTTCGTTATCCAGTAAATTGACTCATCACACGATCCAAAGTCATTTTATCGATACTGAAACTATCGACCAATCAGCATCGTTTAACAGATAAGTGGAAGACAATATATCAATTTGTTTACAGCAAGGATTCCCAGCGTAACACAGTAATGTAATTCAATATGGAAACAAGTCTCTGTTGTCGTTTATTTTTGCATTAAGTAGGAATATACCTACTGAGTCTGTGTTTTTGTTTGATAAGATATCAATAATTTTCAGACTTGATTTGCCAAATGCAGCATAGAGCGCCCTCCGACAAACTGCAGTGTGAGATAGGTACGCTAATCTAGTGGCAGCGGATGGAGAAGAATAGCCGAGGGTCAGGCTCAGTGACCTGCGTTGGAAGAGGCCTATGATGATGATGACTGGTAGAGAATGCTGTATAGCATTAAGTCCGCCAATTGTACCCACCTGTGCAATAAAGTTTAAATCAATAAATAAATAAATGATAACATGATGTGGTGCCCTTTCTTTAGACTTTTTGTATGGTTAAAACAAATGTACTTTTCGCACGACTGAAATAAATATTCGTGTAGTCTGTCACTCTTAGCATCAAGGCTGGTCAAACAAGCAAGCTAAAGTCACTTTATAAATACTTCTAATACATTAGGTACCTTGAACTTTAAATACATGTGCAAACAAATTGAAAGAATAGTAATAATTTATGTTGGCAGGTAAATTATTAAAATACTTTTATTAGCTTTTACTTGTATTGTAACTAACTAACTATGTAGGTACCTAATCAAATATTGGAAGTAGTTTTTAAGCTACTTCTAACTGACTTATCGGTTTGACACTGTAACTATCTGACATTTGGATGAAAATACAATAATTTGACACCATTATGACGATCTGACGATGGAGCCATTAGGTGGTTAGTCGAACTTCAATGGCTCGTGTTTGGGCTCATTTCTTTTGTCGTGGCGAGTTAATGTATATGTCGTAGCCAGATCGTAAAATTGACCAATTCATGATGTGACCGATCATTTCATAAAATGGTGGTATTTCATGATATGGCCAACTAAAACTGACCATATCGTTTAAACGTCAACATTCGATGAAATGTCAATCCACGTTTGGCCATATCATTAAAATAAAAATATGTTCACAAGTTACGTGAATTTGGTTAATATTTTTAATCTTGGTCGATATAAATAATAATATATACGAATACGATACGAATATAAATTAAAATTTAATAGTTATTATTTTTAAACAAAACTAATTAGTAAAACACTTGAATAGCTATATAACATAAATAACCTCACAAATTACGTTCCGTTCTTCTTGGTTTTTTGACTTTGCGCTCGTTTTTTGAGTGACTTTCATAAAAATCGCCTAGGTTGGTGTCGTAACGATATTTCACTTTACTTTCACCTTCAATTTACACATTATTATTCATTTTTAGAATAAAATACTTGTCCGCCGCCATTACTCATCACAAAAACTACACACACACCGCCTCTGCCGGTGGTTAATATAACGATTTTACGATATGATCACTAATGTTTGACCATTTCATGAAGTATTCGTGCGTTTAGCTGTGTATACTGTCAAACGCTGAGTGTTCATTGATCTGGTCAGACCACATCACGTTTTAGGCAGCGTGTTCTGTTCTATGTCATGAAATACCACCATTTTATGAAATGATCGGTCACATCATGAAATGATCAATGTTACGATCTGGCCACGACATATATAAGTGTATTTTTTTAATGTGATAATTGGACCGATTACGTTTTTGAAACCTTAAGGCAATTCTACCAAAGTAGTTGTTTTTAATTACAAATATAATGTAGGTACTGGGGCCTAACCATGAGGCCAACAACAAGGCTCTTACTAACTAACTACTGACAGTGTTCCGAGACTAGCTGGTATGTGTCACATAGACATTGTGTGAGGCTTAACTTCTGTTAATCATAACTTTTACTTATTCTTTGGTCCAGACACTAGACAAAAAATTTATGCCTGGGCGTCTCCTGAATACAGACCTTAATCAATTAAGAAACGTTAGTTCGTTAGTTTTCTTAACCTTACCCAGAATCAATATCTCAAAGTATATTATGGAATTGTAGCACAAGGTCCAGACAGTTTTTTCTTCCGTGGACGTCTTCAGTAACCTACATTTTCTCGACCTGACCAGGTATCAAACCCGGGACCCTAGCACTCAAAGCGAAACATCTCACAACGCGCCAATTGGGTATAAATAATCTCAACAAGTATTGCTCGAACTATCAATTGAATGCCGCGTAGCCGCATATTTTCCCTTATTTGCACCAGTACATCTCGCCACTGCGCCAATTGGATGATAATAATCTCAACAAGTATTGCTCGACCTATCAATTTAAAGCCGCGTAGCCGCATATTTTCCCTTATTTGCACCAGTCCGGTTATAGCACCACTTCTTATGATAACTAGAGTCTAGGCTAGGAGTGAAAGTATAAGATCTAGTAGAGATATCTGAGTCGTATATCTCTACATAAGTAGCAGGTAAAAGTGGAAGCTTAGGATAGCTTACTAGGTTTTGGTAGGTACATAAGAGTTGTATAAAGTTTAAAAAAAACATGCCTACGATACGTCCCTCTGCAATGAGGTTTGGGGCTTCAGCTGCCTTTGCGGTTAGAAAAATTTGACATCTAACTGACGTTGTAACGGCAAGGCTGGTGTATTTCAGTTATTTTCATAGTATTATGTCTTATGGTCTTCTCTTGTGGGGTTCTGCTGCGGACATCGATACCATCTTTATTTTACAGAAAAGAGCCATTCGTGCTATATACAAACTTATTCCGCGCGAATCCCTGAGAGATTTCTTTAAAGAAATTAACATACTCACTGTGGCCTCTCAATACATATTTGATAACATCAACAGTCCAGCCTGCACTAAACTGATGTACCTACCTGTTTATTTTGATTTATATTTTTTGTGTGGCAGCTAGTGGTGACTGAGTTTGTTCCGGCGTTTCTTCTCAGCACTTGCCAGATTGTTTATGTCTTGTCTCGAAGCGCTAGTAGGGCCCACTCTCACAAACACATACACTATAACTCACACACTCACACACTCACTCACACACACACACACACACACACACACACACACACACACACACAACACACACTCACACACTCACACACACACACACACACACACACACACACACACACACACACACACACACACACACACACACACACGCACACACACACACACATAATATAGATACTTAAATTTAATTTAATTAATTTAATACTCAAACTTACTACTACTGTGAAAAAGAAATGTTTACTGGGATAAGTTTACCCATACTGCCTTGTAAAGTATGGATATAGTGCTGGAAGAGCGGGCCCTCCAAACACAGGCATATTTTTGCTTAAATGGAGGCTCCAATGTACTAGTTTTTAAGGCATTACCTTTGTTAATGAAATAAACTTATTTTATTTTAATTTTTTTTATTTTACGAGAAAGATGTGACACAAAACGCAATAATTGATTTTTAGCTACATTTATATACACAGGTCAGAAATAATCAACTTAAAAATATTAGAGGGTAAGACCTCCAAATAGTCTAGCGCTATCGGACTACAAATCCAAGACGCAATTTAACGTTTTTTATCAGTCTAAGGCCACTGGTAAAAATAATCTGTTTATAGCTTTGACAGGGACATTAGGTCACAAGTCAATACCATTTAGTGATCCTTCACATACCGTGTTATACAGGGCTAATAAGAAATGCTGACATTCTCTCAAGTGTCGCTTCTGGTATTTTATACAACCATTTCGATTATGAGGTCAACATCGAAGTCGCCAGAAATTTCTATAGAAAATTATCGTATGTTTTCGCAAAAACTATTTTTGTCAATAAGGCCAACATCACATACATTGCTCTGATCCTATGATAAGTAGCTTAAGCACTTGTGTTACAGAAATCAGAAACAACGACGGTACCACAATACCCAGACCCGAGACAATTTAGAAGAGCATTTTTTCTACAATGACCGACTGTGTCCTCAGAGATAGCGACACCAAGTCCGGTATGTTCGCCTCTCGGCAACGATAGATTAGGAGACGTATTTTTGAAGCATTAGATGAATCTCGAATTCGAACACGAAAACAATTCGTTTACGAAATTCATTTCAATTGCTTACAATTTTACGCATTTTTGAATCACTACAACAACAACAAATAAGTGTTGCTATTAAATTTAAATCTTGTAATTAACTATTTTCGTTTTATGCAGCAAATATTATGGATCGGATTTAAAAACTCATTGATTTTAAAAACTGGTAGTGAATCGCTTAAAACGGAACTTAAATAAAAAAATATTAAGTCAAATTTCTGTCAAACATGTTTACTTGTCCATGCCATTCTTCCGTACTTTCTACTAGTAGAAAATGAAAAACGAGCGGGTAGGACCGAATAGGGTTGCAGAATTCACGAAATGAATTTAAAAAAATAGTGATTTTAGAAATTCGCATGCGAATCTTTTGATTTCGTATTCGGATTAGAATTCGCATAATTAAAAAAAGCGGCCAAGTGCGAGTCGGACTCGCTCATGAAGGGTTCCGTAGCAGCAAGTAACATAATATAAAAGTTCTTGTGTAACTTTGATCGATGTTTTAATAGTGTAAATTGCGGTTTACGATTTATGACGTATTAAAAAAAACTACTTACTAGATCTCGTTCAAACCAATCGGTGGAAGTTTGCATGGTAATGTACATCATATATTTTTTTTAATTTCATCATTCTCTTATTTTAGAAGTTACAGGGGAGGGGATGGACACTCATTTTACCACTTTGGAAGTGTCTCTCGCGCAAACTATACAGTTTAAAAAAATATATATTAGAAACCTCAATATCACTTTTGAAGACCTATCCATGGATACCCGTACACGTATGGGTTTGATGAAAAAAAATTTTTTGAGTTTCAGTTCAAGTATAGGAGACCCCCAAAAATTTCAGTTTTTCTTCTCTTTTTTTTGTAAAACTCTTAATGCGGTTCACAGAATACCTACCAAGTTTCAACAGTATAGTTCTTATAGTTTCGGAAAAAAGTGGCTGTGACATACGGACGGACAAACAGACATGACGAATCTGTAAGGGTTCCGTTTTTTGCTATTTGGCTACGGAACAATAAAAATACGTTTCTAGGACAGTTTTCTCAAAGATAAGAAAGTCCTAACTACCGACAAACTAGTTATGACTTTGACCACTAGTAGAATAGTGATGTTGCTCGATGTTTTGAATTACCGCACCTAATTACAAACGGACGAGGTTTGCTAAATGCCTAATATAACTGCCCGGAATTGTATGTTATTCCTAGCGCTATTTTTAATTTTAGCACATACCGTCATAACTAACGTACACCATGTGTTATTTTTCATTATTGATATGTGTTGTTTGACAGCTGTACAGATGTGGAAATTGAAGATCAGTATTTTTGTTCTGAATATTATTAGTTTTCGCCAATAATGCTTTATTTTTACAATTTTCATGGTCATTACAAGAAAACCATACAAATTCGTATCGATTTTTTTTAGTAAGGGTTCCATTATCTAATGTACCAATTTTCCTAAAGGAAAAATTAGAAAATATTTCTATACTACGTGTTGTTTTTGATTTCCCGAAACTTTCAAGAAAATCTCCTCGCTTTCTCATTAGGTGTCATCATCATTATTTCAGGCATAGGACGTCCTTAGCTAAACATAGGCCTGCCTCAGTGACTATCTAGATTGGCCGGTTGGAAGCGTCTTAACTACAGAACTATTGTTCAGAGAAGTTTAGCTAACATCATTAAGTGACGGTATCGAAACGGCCAAACCACATATTTAACTATGATGTAGAGTTTGTGAAGTTAGCACTTAGCGAGGACACTTTTGTGTCTTGTGTCAGACACAAGTTATGAATATTTGATTTCTATAGAACCAGTATGAAATTAACCACTCTCTGCGCATACGTAAACATTTTATTGTGTCCAGATGCTTCTACTTAACACATACTCGTGACGATAAAAAAGTGTTTGGTGTCGGCAACTAGAAACTAAAAGTGTCCACATTTGGGCAGCGCTTTATATAGTTAGGGCGTATAGAGTTAGAAGTTTGGCTCTACATAAGATTTAGTAAATTTTTGACAGAGCGTACCTTGTGGTCTCGTCTTAGCAACATTTCACATGAAAATGTTTTTGATGGGATAAATATTATTCCCCAAATAGCACCTAAGGCTTAGGTAGTAGCTTTTGGTGTTGGGACATTTAGACGTTTCATAACACCATTAAAGAAAGGATGTGACATAAAATCAGTCACAATTTAAACAATAACTTAAAAAAACACAAAACAAGGTAAGAATGAACAGTCAACAGCAAACAAAAAATATATTTTGATTTATAAATAGTAGATTTTTGCTAACGTAGCCATTTAAAAAAATGTTTACATTAACAATAAAATTAAAAGTTAAGTAGGTAAACTTCAACCTATGGTAATTCTCGTAACAATAACAATAAAAGTCAAAACCTTGCTTTTATGATCGTTTATGTTTGCGTAAATCAACCATTTGGCATGTTGTTGCTAATTGCCATTCACAGTACTTGCTTATTTTTTGCGTACTTAAATTGATTGAGCTTAATCATGAGTAAACTATTTAAGGGTTAGGACGATACAGGCTTTAAAATTAATATTTTTCTAGCCATTTGGAGGGAAAAGAGTCTACTTATTTATCAAAATATGTGGCAAAAATATCATATCATTGTCTTTAATGCGCTTCTATTTAAAAAAAAAAGTTTTTTTTTCATTCATCATACTGACCCATACGACAATATGCGTGCAATTACGGCGCTGTCTGTAATGTTTACAAAAATCGAAAGATTCATTTATTTTTTTTAAATTAACGCTAACATAAGGCGACTGAGACATTTTTTTATTTTGCAAATGAAGCAAATTCTTATACAATAAGGCGTCGTTGATTAAAGTTATCTTAAATTTTCGTAGATAAAAGTAGATTTAAGTGTACGACTCACTAGGAGCGAAGCGAAGCGAAGCGAAGCGAAGGCGAAATATAATATACGTCCCACTGCAAGGCACAGGCTTCACCTCAACTACACTTGTGTTTGGGCTCCACTCTACTGCGCGGGCCCAGTACGGTGCAGTCATAGAGCATATACCTACCCTATAGAGTAGAAATGTCATATGATTTGTTCGACAAAAATTTCCGTCATTTTTAAATCTGTATCTGTACTGTTTTTGTACGGGCAAGCGTTGATAGAAGTTGTCATTTCATACTAAATGTAAGTGAAAAATCACTTAGTAGTTTCGGAGAAAGTTGGTTCGTATTGCTGCTCTATAGGGTATGTGCTGGGTAGGTGCAGTGAAGGCCCCTCTACCAATCAAGCCATCTGACATAATAACATCTTACAGTAACCCTAAAGCTGAAGTGGCAGTGGGCGGGGCACATAACACGTAGAACTGACGGCCGATGGGGCAGAAAGGTTCTGGAATGGAGGCCACGTACCGGCAAGCGCAGCGTAGGACGTCTACCTAAAAGGTGGACAGACGACCTGGTAAAGGTTGCAGGAAGCCGCTGGATGCGGGCCGCTTTCAACCGGCCAATCTGGAAGTCACTGGGGGAGGCCTATGTTCAGCAGTGGACGTCCTATGGCTGAAATGATGATGATGATGAGTAACCCTTACTTTCAGATGTTATTAAGCCACCTCAAGGCCTCCGACTAGGCTTCACGACTAGTATCAAGTGATATTATCTGGGAACAACTTTAAGTGCCCTCAGAAGCACGGAAATGTCACTTATTATGGTTTAAAATGTCACTCAATTAATCATAACCGTGTCTGGTAGTCTCTACCAAAGTGCTCCCTCCACTGAGCTGCAACCACAGCAATTCTACACTTTAATGTCCTTAGCTTAGCCAAGACGTCACGACTTATCACAAAATCATGTCTTTTTATTAATTCGTGGTAAACAATGCAGGGAAGACGCTGGATGCAGGCCGCTTGCAATCGGCCAATCTGGAAGTCAATGGGGGAGGCCTATGTTCAGCAGTGGCCGTCCTATAGCTGAAATGATGATGATGATGATGATACAATGCAGGTGTCATGTTTAGACTACATTTTCTTTACGCGAATGCCTGTAGCTACGTTTGAATGAGAACTCAGTACTCATAGATTGTATCAATGCTGTTGGTGTTCCGAATAAAATAAAATAAATAATTAGGTGACTTTGTAAATAAACTGTATTTTGACACTGTCTGTTAACCCAAATAAATTTAAAAAATATATTAGTGTGATTAACAAACAATGTTATGAGCAAGGACCGGAACACCCCTTTTTTTGATTAAGCCGATTGTTAGGGAAACCCTATTAAAAGCTTACCTAAAAGATAGGGTTACCCTATTGATAAGCTACTCCAGTGTTAGCCTTTCGTTACGGAAACCTTTTTGAATAAAGTTAACTGCTTTCAATGCGCTTACTGAATCAAATAGGGTATTGGTAATTTCAATATTTAGCACATACCAACTAAAAAGGTTACCCTATTGTCTATGTCTTTTTCGCGCATTTTGGTATTTGTATTAACCTGTCTGTGTATTAAGGTTCACCGTGGCGATAGCCACACACAATAAAAGGTTATACAATAATGAGTCGAATGGTGTGCACGAAGAGTTTTAAATTGCTTGAGCGCTTTTAAAACCCTTTCATAGGGTAAGCCTCGATAGGGTTTTCAGATACGGTTAGTGCTTACCCGAATTAACTGTATTCATTTGGTTAGCCTTTCGTTGGAGTAAGTCGATATGCTTACCGAATTGATAGGGTTTGTGGAAACAAGTCTATGAAATACCCAATTAAAAACCCTTATATTAGTAAGCGGTTCCGGTCCTTGGTTATGAGATAACTGGCGTATTCTAGCTCTGCATAGTTCGCAGTGTGAAGAATACACGCAGCTCTCCCAATATTGTATGGAGATTAAAATTCTCGACCTCAGAAGCATAAGGTCTGATGTATGCACAGATCACCCCCTGACACACTTCGCAACCCGCTCCTTCCGCTAACTTTGGTGAACTCGGAACGATACACATCTTCACATGCTCTATCTATTGGAGGTTATCTGTGGATGTATGCAAGGTTTTCAATCACACATCAGACCTAATGCTTCTGACGTCAAGACTTTATAATAAATTGCCTGATACGCTTAAAAATTAGCCCCTGCCAATATTCAAACGGCATCTACATATTTGGCTACTGACCAGGGGCGTGCATCCCATATAGGCTATTATGCATAGCCTACCTTCATAAAAAACCGTCAGAACAGCTAACCATAATTATTAATTACGTATTCAACAATAAACAATAAATATATTGTAACTATTTTTTCGTCTACCTGTACTTATTCCTTACTAAAGCGCGCAACTTAGATCGTTACTGTGCAATTTAACCAATGTTAGGCTGCCGCGAGATCGCCTACTGTTTCACGCAAACTTACTCAATTTTCACTCACAGCCTACCCCCATCTGAAACCAATGCACACCCCTGCTACTGACAAAATGATTTTACTCAATTCAGTAATACATTGATGATAAATAATTATTGTTTAAATTTTATACATTAAATTTGGTGACATTAATTAATTAATTTTTTGACATGTAACTCGTTTTTAATTTTGTATGACAATGTATGTAACCAAGACTATTATAATTGTGACATTTGTACCCTGTTATTAAAATTTCTGTATTGAATCAGTTTAATCAATGTTTAAATTCTTTTTTTTTTATAGTGTAAATATTTGCATGACTACTTATATGGTTAAACATGACACAAACATACAATAGTTCTAACATCTGTGTATAATAAATTAATAAATCTTTCGCTCCCAGTGTGGCCTATGCTTAAAATAGTGTGTCTAAAGTCATTTTAGTACGTACATCTTGCTAGGTGTAGGTTATGATCGGTACTCATTTATTTTTTGCGCTACTTCGGTATAATTTTTTGCGCCACTTCGGAATATAGATCGGTGGACATTAATCATCTAGCTCACTTATTAACTGGGCACATTTTACTGATGACATGTTCTATCTACAGGGCGTTCTAAACACCTATCCTATAATACTGTCAAGGGGCAGTCCAATAATGGTCGACTGGTAGAAAATGCCACATGGCATTAAATCCTTTTGTACCATTTTATTTTGTGCAATAAAGTTTAAATAAATAATAGAAGCACTCAAAGAACTAAAGAATCATGATCCGTATTTTTTTTAAAGTAATTGTGTAAATTAAATGTAAATATTAATAGAAGAAGAAGAAGATTTAACATCACTTATATTGCTCTGATCCTATGATTAGTAGCTTAAGCACTTGTGTTACAGAAATCAGTGACAATGAAGGTACCACAACACTCAGACCCGAGACAAATTTATTTTTATACATCGACCGACCGGGAATCGAATAAGTAATGTTCGTTGAATTTCACAAACTGACTTGAAATCCTGGTGTTGACATTAACATTTCGATGATTGTTTCTTAAGAAAAGTTGTGCATTTGTGCTCCTTTGTAAATCTGTTCATCATCATCATCATTTTTAGCGATAAGACGTCCACTGCTGAACATAGGCCTTCCCCAGTGACTTCCAGATTGGCCGGTTAGAAGCGGCCTGCATCCAGCGGCTTCCTGCAACCTTTACCAGGTCGTCTCAGACGACAAGGTGGACAGACGACTCGTCTGTCCACCTTGTGGGTAGTAAACTTGTCATTTAAGAGTATATTTTATCCCTTTCTCTTCTTATAAATTTTAATTTAAAAATGTGTGTAATATTGATACACGAGCTTGTATTAGTTGCTTACTTTGTCCTTGGCTCTTCTTTTAAGCGAGAAGCGACCTCGTTACGTATTTTCAACCGACTTCAAAAAAGGAGGAGGTTCTCAATTCGTCGGTATCTTTTTTTTTTTTTTTTTTTTTTTTTTTTTTTTTTTTTTTTTTTTTATGTATGTTCAGCGATCATTCGTTACTGCGTTGACCGATTTCGATAATTCTTTTTTTGTTTGAAAGGTAATACTTTCAGAATGGTCCCATATAAATTTGGTTAAATTCTGATGATGGGATCTATAAGAAAATCATCAAACATTGCATAAACTCCGTACCACGCCAACTGATTTTAGTATCTATCTTACCTATATCTCTGCCAAATGTAGACCGATTTTGATGATTCTTTTTTTAATGAATAGCTTATACTTCAAAGATACTATAATAAAATTTTTTGGAAAAAAATTCACCCCTAATGGTGGAAAAATAGGAAATGAAATCGGTGTTCAGCAGTTAAATTATGTTTGCACTCGTAAGATTTGTTTTGATTAGGATTTATCACTAAAATGGATGAAATAAGTTAATTTTATAAAAAAAATAAAAACCGACTTCAAAAAACTAAAACGCTAAAAATAATCTTAACACTTAAGTACCTAATCAGTTACTTTTGGAGTCGGTGCCAGTCATTGAGAGACCAATGTTTTCGTTTGCACCGACTCCAAAAGTAACTGATTAGGTACTTAAGTGTTAAGATTATTTTTAGCGTTTTAGTTTTTATTATAATTAATTAAATAAATAAATAAATAGTTTATTTGTGAGTTGGGAGTAACAGTAAAGCTAGTCACAGCTACTGCTACTAAGAAAAATTAATACATACAAGTCAAACTTGGTGGACTAAGTTTGTCCGTCCGTAACCGGGAAACTATAACCACAGACTCCATATTCCAAAAAATCGCTCACATATCGCGAGTTAAAACTGCACAGCGCCATCTTTTGACAATCTTAAACACGAATTTGAGTGGGTGAACAATAAAAAAGAGGGTAAAACAAATCTCAAAAAACATCAGCTAAAAAGTTAAAAGGGTGCATCGCGCTACCTAGCGCCGCCAATTGATTTTTTTATTACATCTAAATCAGACCAATAATAAAAAAAACTGAAAACGCGTCGACCTCAAAAAGTGTCTCTTAGATTTTTATGATATCTATCCACAACTTTTTATTCTGTATTTTGGTTAAAGTCACCTCTTTGCTAAAAGTGGCCATTTAGAGTAAAACACCATTTGTAAAAAAAAACATTTTTAAGAAGTTCACACTATGCATCGTCGTTACAACATTATGTATCCGTAGTAAGAATAGTTTGATGTTTGAGTTAGATATCCCTAATATCTGACCTCAGTGTGGTGAGGTAATTAACATATTTTAATTACCACTATTACTCTACAACTCTACATTAAAATTACTAAAATTATTAGTAAGTATTGGTATGTTGTTTAATATCGCAGCTTGTTTAGCATTTATCTCTAAGACAGTACTATATTAAATTCATTCCGGCATAATTACAAAAGGTAACTTGCATTAACTTGCAAAAAGAGGTTTAGATTATTAATTAAAAAAAAACGACATAAAAAGCTAAAAATAATAATAACACTATTACTTTAATAATTGCAATAAATATTTGAAGTTTAAGTTTGATATTAGGTAAATAATAATCACATAAGTTTTAATGTTATGTAAATAATAAACAATAATCACGAATATAAACAACTTTTATATACATTTTGTTTGAATACTATTTGGATTTTAGGATGTGTTTAATTCATAGAATGTAGTTAATTTACAAATAAAAAGAAAAACTATTTATTAATTATTTTTAACACCGACACAACGTTTTAGCTATCACAGCGTATGGGGAAGAACTGATCAAGACCTCTGAAAGAATAATGAACGATGCAGAAAAAAAAAACATCTGTTCAAAACAGACTATTAATATTTATAGTATGAAACAGCAAGATTTTTTAGATTACATATATATATATATATATATTATATTATCTGTCCGTGTCTTATAAAAAATCTTAATCAATCAACCATGATGTTTGCAAAGCAGATGCTCTTGCATCAAGCGAACCAGACGATGACGACGCGTCAGGGGTTTTAGCTCAGACTTTAACAATAGATAATTTAAGTTTTAAGTCATTCAAAACCATTAGACCGGTTAATTCCACGACTCATAATTAGTGGCGTGGTGAGTCGCATTAAACTAAATTGAAATGAAAGAGTAGCGGAACCCGCAATGAATTATTTTAAGGACTAAACCGATCCCGATTTCGAGTTCGGTTCAGTCCAAAAAATTAACATTTCTATATTGGCTTGGTTCGGGATGTGCTGGGAGATGCCCTGGATAAATTCATTGTCTAGTACATCACAAACACAAGGATTTTTATTTCTTACTTTGTAACCACAGCAATTGATACATTGTCTAACTGATATATTAAAACAATCAACGGGTTTTATTTTATATCATGAAATATCACCATTTTATGAAATGATCGGTCACATCATCAAGTAATCAATTTTACGATTTGGTCACGACACTCATAGTAAGCCGCCAACCAGCTGACATCAGTTTGTATGGAGAAGTGAATCTTTGTACCGTGTGGTACCGTCGCCAACATCCAGACCCGAGGAAATATAGAACAGTTCGTTATCTACATTGACACGACCGGGAATCGAACCCAAGACCTTAGAGATGGCGACACTAAGTCCGGCGTGCTCGCCTCGCGGCTACGGAGGTCACAGTTGATGTCACAGACAGCATGATTGAGTTCATCAGCATCATCATTTCAGCCATAGGACGTCCACTGCTAAACATAGGCATCCCCCAATGACTTGACTAGAGATTGGTGATTAGTTGGACGTCCACCCCAACCTGGTAAAGGTTTCAAGAAGCCGGTGGATGCAGGCCGCTTCCAACCGGCCAATCTGGAAGACAATGCGGGAGGCCTATCATTGAGTACAAATTATTTTGTGCCGTGTGGGGTCGGCCGTAAAGAATACACTTTCCCACCGCCAAGGTGCCAACAGGACTACTAATTCCTGTAGCACACGACGGGCAGCAGCGTCTGCATGTGAAATATTATAAAAAACTGCGCTCGCCAACTTGCCTGCCTGCCTGCGAGTATCGGCAATATCCCCCGATGTAAGTCATTGGGGGAGGCCTGTGTTCAGCAGTGGCTGAAATAATGAAGTATTTTGTCTTTGCCCAACAGCTACGTTTCCAGAAGCTATGTAAATATTCTCCCTAGCGTTTTGTTTTGTTCCTAGTGCGCTTGACCAGGATCCTAAATGCGGCAAAAGTGGTAATTACATTTGGAGCAATTGCTATCATACCTCCGTAATATTAAGACAGAAAAACCAGCAGCTCCTTAAACTGTACACATATACATATTTGGGACTGCCAACTTGTAAAGCCCTTCTGACCCCAGTTATCGCTACAAGATATCGCTTGAAAATTTTATTTTCTACATCAATGTTACTAGTCATTGGGGTCTATCAGCTGCGAACAGTTAAAATGGCGTGTATTTATAAACTTATTCTCACTTTTTGTGCTATAATTCCCATAGCCATAGGACAATGCACTTTAGAACGAGCTACAGTGAACTTCAGAAGATCAGTATATACATTCTCCGTGGAACTGTTGAGGAGAATTGTTGATCATAACGAGACTCATTACGTCGCTTCACCGCTGTCTGTCTGGACGCTGATATCAGCAGTATCCTTAGGGGCTACAGAAAATACACTTTATCAAATCAAGCAAGTGCTACAACACCACCCTTACAAATGTTACAACAACAAATACTTAGAACTGGCGAAGATGATTACATCCACAGATAAATGTGTCCTAGAAAGGAGTTCTGGTCTGTTCATGGACAATACGATCGAACTTAACAACATATTCAGAAATAGAGTAATCCGAACTGGGGTCTGTAACATAACTTCAATTTCAATGGAAAACGTCATATCAGCTGCTAATGTCATCAACAATTACGTCAAAGAAGCGACACATGTCATTATCAACGATATTATTACCCCAAATGATTTGAAAGACATATACTTGATCTTGGTCGACGCTTTGTCCTTCAAAGGTTCATGGCGGAAGGCTTTCTGTGTGGAAGATACAGAAATAAGTTACTTCTACGATGCCCACAAAAATCCTATTGGACAAGTAAATTTGATGTATACCAGCAATCAATTTAATTATACTTCATTAAATTTCATTGGAGTCAAAGTGTTGGAACTGCCATATAACAACAGGTTTTCAATGTTGGTTTTCTTGCCGTACGAAGACGTTCCTCTTTTGAATGTTATTCAGTCATTAAATAGGATCAGTCTTGCTTCATTATTCGGGAAATTCCGTCAAGAAGGTGGCCCGACGACAGTGATAGTGCAGATTCCAAGGTTCAAGATTACGTCTGATTTGGATCATTTAAAGGATCTGCTAATTGGTATGGGACTAAGCGATATGTTTGATAGTTCCAAGGCAAGTTTTCCAGATATTTCTGAATACCAGCTGCATATATCTAACTTTATCCAGAAGACCGATGTGGAGGTGACTGAAGAAGGGGATGCTGCTGCTGAGACTGAGTTTGAACTCTCATCACGAAGTTTTACTCAGTCTGAGCACTTCTTAGCTGACAAGCCATTCTTTTTCATGATTGTGGATAGGCAGACCGAAATTCCAATTTTATGTGGAGCATACTCGAAGCCCGAGCTTTTTTAAACTAAAGTCTTGTAAATAAATCAAAGTCATCATTATTACTTACTGTGATACGTTCTCTGGCGGTCGTAAAGCACAATCCATATTACAATACAGAGTTAATAGGCCCTCTCATTCACACAATAAGCCATTAAAACCGGTATCAACACCATGTTCAATAACCAAGAATGGTCCTTCCAGCAAGTCTCGGCGCCGGGTCATAAAGCTCGTGCAGCCTATAAGAGACGTACTGGTAGTTTCATAACTGATAATTCAAAAAAAGAATATGGTGGTAAAATCGAAACAACTGGTCACACAAAAATTTTGTTTACGGATAAGATTTTTTTTACAATTGAACAACATTTTAACAAACAAAATGACCGTATTTATGCTCAAAGCTCTAAGGAAGCTTCCCAATTAGTCGACAGAGTGCAACGTGGGTACTATCCGACTTCAGTGATGGTTTATAAATATGGACAACATCACATACATTGCTCTGATCCTGTGATAAGTAGCTTAAGCACTTGTGTTACAGAAATCAGAAACAACGACGGTACCACAACACCCAGACCCGAGACAATATAGAAAAGTTATTTTTCTACATTGACCGATCGGGAATCGAACCCGGGACCTCAGAGATAGCGTCACCAAGTCCGGTATACTCACCTCTCTGCTACGGAGGTCGTCAAGTTAAGTTTGGTGGGGTATTAGCTATGAAGGAGTGACTGAGCCATACTTTTTTGAAAAAGGTATCAAAACATCGGCACAAGTGTATCAAGATACCATTCTTGAGAAGGTAGTGAAGCCCCTTAACAACACCATGTTCAATAACCAAGAATTGTCCTTCCAGCAAGACTCGGCGCCGGGTCATAAAGCTCGGTCTACGCAGTCTTGGTTGGAAACGAATGTTTCGGACTTTATCAGAGCTGAAAACTGGCCGTCATCTAGTCCCGATCTTAATTAGCTGGATTATGATTTATGGTCAGTTTTAGAGAGTACGGCTTGCTCTAAACGCCATGATAATTTGGAGTCCCTAAAACAATCCATACGATTGGCAGTGAAGAATTTTCCCATGGAAAAAGTGCGTGCTTCTATTGATAACTAGTCTCAACGTTTAAAGGACTGTATTGCAGCCAATTGAGACCACTTCGAATAAGCTTTTTACATTTTAAATTGTTTTATATTTATGTATTTAAAAAAGGCTAACACACTGTAAAAGTAATAAATGTTATTTGCAAAAGAAATTTTTTTTTTTCTTTGTTTCAGTATTTATGGCAAGACTAGGTAAGACGTGACAGTAGTAAAGACATAGTAGTTAAGACGTGAAAAGGTAACAAATAAACTTACTTTTGTTTTAATAAGTCCCCCAGATCAATCTTAAACAAACATTTAGGTGTGAAAAAGCTGTGCTAGCGATGGATCACACAATTTGACTGCATGAGGCTTAAAATCGGACCGGTTCACACTTGGAGCAATGCCATGCTTGCCAAATTCAACAAAGGGGCATAGAATTTGTTGTGAACTTATCTTATAAGCCATCAATATTTTTTTTTTTGGTCCCTAAAAATTAAGAACCAATTGCGTGGTCAACGATTTTTATCACCAGAAGAGGCTCCGAAGATGAAAAACACGTTTCCGTGGTCACCACAAAGGAATAGGATAATTGTTTGTGAATTTACGCTAACGGATAATATTTTGAGTAAAAATAAATTTATACCGTTCATTATATTTTTTATTATCATTTATTCCGGGTTTTTTTTAGTTCGCCCCACATAAACTTAGCTTACGACTCCGCCTACATGGAGTCCAATTTGTCACTAGATGACTAACGGAAGCCTGCTAAAACTCTTTTTTATTAATTTAAAATTTATCTTCTTACTATTTATTCATGCTCTATTTTTGCGTCAAATGTTAATCCTAATTCGTTCAGCCGTAGATGACAGGATGAATTAGTAACAAAACTATCAAACATACAAAGTTTTTGTCTCTGTCCAACAGATACGTAAATAGTATATTTGGGACTGCCCACTCGTAAACCCCTTTGAACCTCGCCAGGGTTATCGCTACGAGATATCGCCTCACAATTTTATTTTCTACATTAATGCGCTAGTCGTCGTGGTCTGTCAGCCGCAAACAGTCAAAATGACTCGAATTTACAAACTTATTCTCACCCTCTGTGCTATAATTCCCATAGCTATTGGACAGTGCACTTTACAAAAAGCTGAATTGGATTTCAGAAGGTCAGTATACGAATTCTCCGTGGAATTGTTAAGAAGAATCGCCGAAGATAATGAAGGCCATTTCATCGCTTCAACGCTGTCTACATGGACCCTGATATCAGCAGTATCTTTAGGAGCTACAGAAGATACGCTTACTCAAATTAAGCAAGTGCTTAAACACCACCCTCACAATTGTTTCAACACCAAATACTTAGAACTAGCGAAGTTGGTCACATCCTCAAGCTCAGGTGCTTTACTGGAAAGAAGTTCCAATCTGTTTATGGACAATACGATGGAGCTTAGGGACGTCTTCAGAAATAAACTAATCAAAACTGGGGTCTGTGACATAACTACCCTATCTTTTGAAGACTTCACAGCGGCTGCTAATGTGATCAACAACTACGTTAAAGAAGCGACACATGGCATCATCGACGAAATTATTACCCCAAATGATTTGGAAGGCGTATACTTAATCATGGTCGACGCTTTATACTTCAAGGGCTCCTGGCGTAAGGCTTTCTCTTCGGAAGACACGGAAATAAGTCCTTTTTATGATGCCCACAAGAGTCCTATTGGTCAAGTGAATTTGATGTTTGCCAACAATCAATTTAATTATACTTTAATTGATAAAATTGAAGCTAAAGTGTTGGAACTGCCGTATGGAGATGACAACAGGTTTTCAATGTTGGTGTTCTTACCTTACGATGACGTTCCTCTTTTAAATGTAATTGGGTCTTTGAAAAAGATCAGTCTTGCTTCTATATTTGGAAAATTCCGTCGAGAAGGTGGCCCGAAGACAGTGCTAGTGCAGCTTCCGAGGTTTAAGATTACCTCTGATTTGGACAATTTGAAGGAGCTGCTGGTTGATATGGGTCTGAAGGATATGTTCGATAGTGCCAGGGCGAGATTTCCGGATATTTCTAACTACCAGCTGCATATATCTAGCTTTATACAGAAGGCCGATGTGGAGGTGACTGAAGAAGGAACGGTTGCTGCTGCTGTGACTGAGTTGGGATTCTCGTTCAGGAGTTCAGTCTTACCTGAGAACTTCTTAGCTAACAAGCCCTTCTTTTTCATGATTGTGGATCGGAAGACCGAAGTGCCTATCTTTAGTGGAGCATACTCAAATCCCAAGCTGTATTAATCTTGTGAGTGAATCAAAGTAAAATATGTATAATTGAAAATTTGTGCTGTAAAAGTATATTTCATTAGAGTCCTAAATGTTCGTATTATTTGTTAGAATTTGCAACAAATACAGTATAAATTGGATCACCTGAACTTTTGAGCATTGTTAAGATCACAGGTAGCCTATGCTCTACTAGAGGAGATACATAGTGTAGGTAAATAATAAATACTCAAACAATTGGAATTGATTTAATATCCCTTTGGCATACACAGTGCCCACACGCAGAGTACGTATATTTCAATTTTTTTTGTTATTTCAATATTTATGGACAGCTTCTATATACAAGGATGTATGTCTACACCCATCCATCCATTTATTATAAGGATACCCAGAAAGATTTTTACATGTGTAACATCATCATCATTATCATTTCAGCCATAGGACGTCCACTGCTGAACATAGGCCTCCCCCATAATGGGGGGGATTGCCGATGCTCGCCACGCTTGGCAGGCGGGTTGGCGAGCGCAGTTTTTTATAAAATTTCGCACGAAGGCGCTACTGCCCGTCTCATACTACAGGAATTAGTCGCCTTTTACGACACGCCTCCTGTTTGCGGTGGGAAGTGTATTCTTTACGGCTGTCCCCATACGGCACATGTTTACAGTGTTGTCTTAATTAAAAGCTGGCACGACATGTATAATTATTTGCGTGGAAGCGACGTATAATTAAATTCGAAACTAGTGTCGAGCTTAAACCAACAATCCGGGATATTGGATGCATATTGTAGCGACATCTATCTCGCTACATATAAAACTGACGTATCCTTCATCGCGATATTAAAGTTATCGGAGCGATTGAACCATATATACAAGAACCCGACAAACAACCGTCGGACAGTAGCCCACCAGACACAACACCCGTCTGGTCGGAGGATCCTCCCTTTTCAATGGGGGATGAGGAACTCAACACCCTGTTCCTTACCTCCCCATAACTGGTGACCCCGACGTGATCTTCAGGGCAGCCTTCGCCAAATACTACGTCATCGTGACGTCATCGTCACTTCCTCAAGCTTTCGAGCAGCGAGTCATACAGCCAGCCAGCATTCACCATAATTTCTGAGAATTATCTCGATTATAAATGCAAGGGTGGTTAAATATCACATTGGTGCCCGAAATCACATATTACAAATATAAAAGAAAAGAAAACCATGATGCGAATCATTGTTGATAATATCTAGATCCACATCCACAAAATTAAAAATTAGGAGAACCGGGCGCCGTCCACGACAGTAACCGGAAAAAATGCACAGATGATGATGAAGAAGATGATCGTGGATACACAGGTGTGTATTTGTAAGTGGATAAACAAAATTGTTACTCCAACTAAAGATTTTGTAAGAATAATATTAAAATTGTTGGTAGGGAAAACAGTTACATTAAACTGATGGTCGATGGGGCAGGAAGGTTTTAGAATGGAGGCCACGTACCGGTAAGCGCAGCGTAGGACGTCCATCCACAAGATGGACAGACAACCTGGTATAGGTTGCAGGAAGCCGCTGGATGCCAGGTCGCTTCCAACCGGCCAATCTGGAAATCACTAGGGGAGGACTATGTTCAGCGGTGGACGTCCAGTGGCTGAAATGATGAAGATGATTATGAAAATTAAAATTATGAGAATACATATAGAACTATAAACTTCTAAGTTTAATTTCAGGATAATGAAACTCATGTCATTTAGATAAAAGACATCGAACCTAATTGGCATACCTCAAGTGGCAAGTAACCTTTAAAAGCGTTATTTTCGTGTACACCTATGAAACATACGTTAATCGATAAAGAAAATTATTACAAACAACAAGTACTCTTTGACAAAATGAATTGAATTTCAATTTGATTATAAAAATTATAGTAAATATTACATGTTCACTCTGAAATTCTGAGCAAAGTATATGATAACGACATTTTGTCAAGGAGTATTTGTTGTTTGTAATTATTTTCTCTTTCGATTAACGTATGTTTCATAGGTGTACACCAACATAACGTTATTTAAGGTTTCTTGTAACTTGAGCTATACCAGGCTCCATACAAAATAGTTCGAAGTCTTGTAGAAATAAATAAAAACAAATGTTTCTCCTCTCCATAAACAGAAAAGTGCTCTTATTCCCACCCTCTAAGCAAACTTTTTGTTCCAATATTTTGACAATATTGATAAAATAATAATCTATTTAACTCATGCATAAGGGTGTGCGACGCGTGCCGCGGCTTTTCTTGCAAATTAATTACGAGCATTAACTCTCAAAGGGAGATAAGTCACAAATATCCTTATCTATTGTTGATACACCCTACACGAATTACAGAAAAAACAATGAGCTATTGGGAAAACCCTGTCTTGTACTGTAGTAAAGTAAATAAGCCTTCAATACCGGGTCTTGTTTTAACAGCAGCAAAAAGGCATCAAACCTAACTGGCATATAAGTAACCTTAAATATTGTAATTATGGTGTACATCTATGAAACATACATTAATCGACAGAGAAAATAATTACAAACAACTAATACTCTTTAACGAAATGTCGTTAATTATATACTTTGTTCAGAATTTCAGATGTACACCATGTCATATTTATTTTTATTTACTTAATCAAATTGAAATTCTGAACAAAGTATATAATTTACGACATTTTGTCAAAGAGGATTTGTTGTTTGTAATTATTTTCTCAGTCGATTAACGTATGTTTCATAGGTGTACAACAAAATATCGTTATATAAGGTTACTTGCAAGTCTTGCAACTTGAGGAATGCCAGGCTTCATACAAACAATTTCGAAGTTTTATAAGGAGGCGGGAGTGTTCATGAATACAAACAACTTTTTCTACTGGGCCAACATGAAAAGGGCGTTTTTTTTTGTTTCTCCATACAAACTAACGCTCTACTTCGATGATAATGAGCTGCGATTTTTTTTTACCATAGTAAAAGCTGTTTGTATTGAAAAAACAATTTATTGGAAAAACAAACAAAAAATAAATAATAAATAAATATTGGACAACATCACATACATTGCTCTGATCCTATGATAAGTAGCTTAAGCACATGTTTTACAGAAATCAGAAACAACGACGGTACCACAACACCCAGACCCGATACAATATAGAAAAGTTATTTTTCTACATTGACCGACCGGAGATCGAACCCGGGACCTCAGATATAGCGACAACAAGTCCAGTATGCTCGCCTCTCGGCTACGGAGGTCATCAAAATAAAGATAAGTATATGGCTGCTCACATTTAGCCAGAAAACAATGGCATGCAATAAGTGGAGAGAAGCGGTAGTCAATACAATTATACAAATAAAAACACAATAAAGGTTTAGGTGACGAATAGTAATGTACCTTATCGTTTATAATATTCTTACGATACGATAATATTCTTAGCAAGCCGCGGTAAGCTGCGGTATGCTTAGGGATACTGAATAATTATAATAAGTAAATAAAATAAAAATCATTTATTGTCTTTTCCAGAAACATTTTACATTTTAAAAAGGTATTTTGGTTATGATCGCACAAAAAAAAACAAGAAAAGACAGGGAAAAGAGGTTCAGGCCACGCTGCCACAAAACTGTCTCGGGCCGCACAAGCTAGGCGATTTTTATGAAAGTCACTTAAAAAAACGAGCGCAACGTCAAAAAATCAAGGAGATCGGAACGTAATTTAAGAGGTTAGTTAGGTTATTTAGCTATGATTTTCAAACCCCCCCCCCCCTGCTCTCGACAGATGATATTTAGAGCTATTTGTGATAGTGCTGACTGACTACTTACTTAACAAGATCAAAATAGACAAAGAGAAAAAAAAGTTGACACAGACAAGTCACGAAATACCAATAAAATAATAAGTGCTATCCCGTCACGTGTGTGTGTTTGTGGGTGTGTGTGTGTTTTTGTGAGTGTGTGTATGTGTGTATTTAATAAATAGTCACTGAAAAAAGAATTGGTTTAGGGCTATATGTTTAAGGTAGGTATTAATATTAATCTCAGCGGCACAAAATTAAGGTAAACGAATAGTTATTCGTCACCTACAAATCCTTTGCCGTGGAGTCCCAACAGTGAGCGCAGGCCCATAAATTTCGATTGATCGGCAAACTTGATAGCTATGAACTGAGCATTGGGATTTTCAATCAAACAATTACGTCCATGCCGTGTAGGGACAGCCATAAAGAATACACTTCCCCACCGCCAACATGAAGTGTGTCGTAAGAGGCGACTGATTCCTGTAGCACAAGGCAGGTAGCAGTGTCTGCGTGCTTAATCTTATAAAAAAATGCGCTCGCCAACCCGCCTGCCAAGCGTGGCGAGTATTGCCAATCCCCCCGATGATAGGTCATTGGCGGAGGCCTACGTTGATGATGTATTGCGTCCATGTAAAAAGTAATAAATTTCTCAATTTACTACATTAATACAATTTGCTAAATAAAAACGTAGCGACGGTCGTAACGTTTCATCGCAAGCTGTTATGAATAGTATAATTGAATGAGTTTCCGTGCGACATTCGTGTATATTTAACGCTTTGAGTCGCTAATAGAGGCACTTAGCCTTAAAGGATCACTATGCTATATGTTGTACTTCTATCAAAACCTTTTAACGACAGGTGTCTACCAGATTATGTATGTATTTGATATTAATTATTCTTTTATTATTAAAAAGACACAAAACTGAACACAGTTAATACAAATAGGTTATACATATAAAGTGCTAAACTTTAGCCCAAAACATGTATCTCTTGTCTTAGTTTCAAAACTAGGTTATCGATATAATACCGATAGGGTTAAGTAAATATAGGCCACGTACCGGCAAGCGCAGCGAAGGACGTCCAGCCACAAGGTGGACAGACGACCTGGTAAAGGTTGCAGGAAGCCGCTGGATGCAGGCCGCTTCCAACCGGCCAATCTGAACATCACTAGGGGAGGCCTATGTTCAGCAGTGGACGTCCTGTGGCTGAAGCAATGATGATAATGATAAAACGGGTTCTGGATTGAAGACTACGCCTTGGCAAACGTAGTGTAAGACGTCACCCAGCTTGATGGACCGACGACCTTAGGAAGATAGTATTTTTATAAATACTTATTTATGTATCGTTTATCATCCCTTATTCAGTCCATTGGTCTAGTTAGGAATATATTTAAAAATAATTTTATTAGTGGCAAATATTTATTATCACCCCTTTGCACTTTTCACTTCACACCCTTATCATTTCGACACACGCCTGCTAAGTCTGCCAACCCTTAATGCAATGGGGTGAAAAAAATTACAGGCATTCTGGTTTTATTGACGACCTCCGTAGCCGAGAGGCGAGTATACCAGATTTGGTGTCTCTGAGGTCCCGGGTTCGATTCCCGGTCGTTCAATGTAGCAAAATAACTTTTCTATATTGTCTTGGGTCTGGGTGTTGTGGTACCGTCGTTGTTTCTGATTTATATAACACAAGTGCTTTAGCTAGTTACCATAGAATCAGAGCAATGTATGTAATGTTGTCCAATATTTATTATTTATTTATTTATTGCTAAAAAGATCCTAAAAAACACACTTGCGATTACGTTATCGATTTCCTAGTATTTTTTTTATTAGTAAACTTATTTTATAAGAATAATACCTACGATTCATAATCACTCAGTATTATTGCGTTATTCATAATACCTACTTAGCAACTAAAACATTTATGGAAAAAGTTTATCAAAGGTCAATTAGTTAGTGTCTAAAAGATTCGCAGAATTGTATGATGTAATAAGGCAAAAAAATATGTTTACTTCTAGATTAACATTTTAAACACAGCTTCCTTAGCCGCCTTTTATCGTACTTTACTAATTTTGTATTAAGAAGTTTTTTTATTTAAAAAACTAAGAAGTAATTCATTACTGCGTTTGCACGAACTTTTCAATTCAATGACCAAAATAATTGTAGTTTGCAATAAATCTTCAAAAATCGTATAAATTTCCATAAAAAGTCTTAGGTTTCAAATTTTCAGCCGCCTTCGATGTGTATGAACTTTATAGACCCCGTTCAATTGAAATTAAATGAAATTCATTTATTTTTTTTGGAAAAAGATTAATTGTCTAAGCCGTTTATAAATTGCATTTTTAATGCTTTCCATTAACCGTATAGCCTACCAAAACGACAAACAACAAAAAAAAAGTAAATAATTATGTCATGAAATGCGCTACAATACCTTTAAGAGAATATCTCTGTCGGATGTTATTGGTTAAAAATCTGATTAAGGCGCCGGGTAAGGAGAATACACGTAAAAGAGGTGTTTTTGGACAAGTTTTCTGGAGAAAATACTGGATATAGGATGTGGAAATTAATATATCATGTAACTTATGTATTGTCATTTTTCCTGATGTATCTAAATACTAGTTATTATTTCTTATAAACACTAAAAATATTTCAAAGTACCGCAAATATCGCGAGCTTGAACACATTTATAATTCAAACGACGTTTTTGTTTAGCTTCAAAGTTGGTTTAGTTATTTATAACATTCGTGCCTTTAGGGTGAAGTTTTTTTTTTCAAATAGTCAACCCATTAAGAATTATAGAGTTTTTTAATGGATTTTACTCTTAGCGCCTACATTTCCATGAGTAAATATTTTTCTCGCAATGATAATATATATATGCACAGGAGCGCAACGGATGGATGTTTAGTCTGCCAGAAGCATTTGTATTATCTTAGGAACGTAATAGAAGTCGCATTAGTCGACGCTTAATGCTCAAGGTCACTTGCCTTACTCGTCGCCTTAATTTACCATCAAACATTGAGCGACAATTTGAAATGAGTTTAACAAATCTAAACGGATTGGCAAGCTGAAGTGGCAGTGGGCGGAGCACATAGCACGTATAACTGGCGGCTGATGGGGCAGAAAGGTTCTGGAATGGCGGCCACGTACCGGCAGGCGCAGTGTAGGTCGTCCACCTACAAGATGGACAGATGACCTTTTAAAGGTTGCAGGAAGCCGCTTAAAACGGAACGTAAATAAAAAGTTATTAGTCATGTCAAATTTCTATCAAACATATGTTTACTTGTCAATGTCATTCTTCCGTACTTTCTACTAGTAGAAAACGCAAAACGAGTAGGTAAGATCACTCTTTGCAAAATTCACTGAATGAAACTTCAAAAATAGTGAATTTAGGAATTCGCATTCAAATCTTGCGATTTCGTATTCGGATTGGAATTCGCATGATTCAAAAATACGTCTCCATAGCTGTGTAGGCAATTCCTGCTAGGTTAGGTCACCTCTCACTTATTATTTTTAGTATTTTGTGCCTTATTTTATTAAACTAACATAGAGACTAAGTTCAAATTTGTTACTAACATGAATATGGACTCCGGTCTGAAATAAATTTCTTTCATTTCATTTCTTCCAACACAAAAATTGCGGCAATTTATCGGAGATTTTTTACTAAAGACGGGATCAACTTTTAATTACCATCTTGTCTTTCTTCGGAGCTTAGAAAGTTACTAATAACTTGCGACAAAAAGTGTTTTTTAAGAAGCGAAGCGAACCGATCCTTGGGGGATTTTTTTGCCCCAGACTAAGCAAAGCTTGTACTATGGCGACTAGATAACGGATAAAACCACACAGAACCCACGATCGCTGGCTTTGTCAGGCCAGGCCAGTGGTATCTGAATGTGCTGGTTCTTCATGTATGTTTTCTCTTCCCGCCAAGTGGAAAAAATCATAAATCATTCATTAGTAACCACACTTAATAAACTTTTTTATGTTTCAGGAATTTTCCTATTTAAGGTTTTTTATATTTTAGGTTTCAGGAAGCAGCTGGGTGCAAGCTGCTTCCAGCCTTCAGTATGATGATGATGACATATTCGATTAGTTTATGTAATCTGTACATCATCATCATCGTTTCAGCCATAGGACGTCTACAGAGGAACGCAGGCCTAAATTGCGCCCTACCCAGTATCAGTTGGGAGCTCTTCTTTCCATCCAACTCGGCTGGGCAGCGTTCAGAAAACTACACAACGTCTTCTCGTCCAAATTACCTCACACAATCAGTGTGTGTCACCAGATGACATATGGAACTTAAGCGTGTCCTCTCACTATGGGCCTCATAAGAAGCTCAAGGGCGCACAGTGTGCTATGAAAAGGGCTATTGAACTGTTGGTTAGTAGGTTGGTACGGTAAGAAGCAATGAAACGACCGTTTGGCTATCGAGCTCGTTTATTACTGCTGATGTTCGTTCCGCATCGGGGATGGTCGGTAACATACACGCCAATCCCTTCCACACTATTTTGAAGCTCTGTTAACAATATTTAACAAATTAAAAGAATTGCTTAAAATCTATTTTCTTTCTAGGCCTTAATGTAGGACCTGTTTGTCTCCCTACCGCCTCATCGATATTTGAACTATCATTAACTGTACAAGTTTCGAGAGGTGAGACAGCAGGTTGGATAGTCACACCATCTTCTAGGCTTACATCCTCAACGGGCTCATCATTTGCCTCCGTCCACACTTCATCGTCACCGCACGCTTCATTCTCGACCTGCCCACCCATACCTTCGCGGGGTGACGTAACAAGCGTAATTGAAGTGTCGGGTGTTAAGGGTGGCAATGGTTGTTCCTGCTGTGGCAGTGGCGATGACAACTGGGACGCTCTGTCGCCCGTTTCAATATGTATTATTGGTAACTTATTTTCCAACAAAATGCATTTAATCATCTTCTTACAGGTTTTAACCGAGTTTTCTGCCTGGCCATTACTAGCCGGGTGATACACCGGAGAAGTCAAGTATCTAATACCGTTACATTTACAAAATGCCTCAAATTCCATAGAACAAATCTTAACATCATTATCTGACACTATAACATTCGGTATGCCAAATCGCGAAAAAATGATTTTTAATTTCGATATAAGTGCACCAGTGGAGGTACCGCAATTCATATGAATGCATTCTAACCATTTGCTGAAGGAATCCACGACAATTAAATAGATGCATTGTCCTATAGACATATAATCTATATGTATACGGTACCAGGGCGCCGGAGCCCTCGGCCAGGGCGCGGGCATGTCCGTGAACTTAGCAGAGCATTGTCTGGCAGATCAACAAAAAACACGAGTTCCCTTCGCATGCAGATGAGTTCTGTAGTTCCTGATAGTTTATAAGAATAGTTCTGGCGATTTAACCAGAAAAAAGTTAATCGACCAAATGCTCTGCTAACTTCCCGTAGCAGAGCATTATCAGCAAAATAACAAACTAAAGCATTATTACAACTCTAACAGACCAGGTAAACAGTTCCTGATACATAAAAATAATAGTTCTGGCATATTTAACCCTAAAATGTACAATGGAAAAGTAAAAAAATAAAAATAAAAATAATTAAAAGAGTTATTTTGAAAAAGCAAAAAGGTAAGTAAAAGTACAGTAAAACCTATAACAATTAAATAACGGAGCAGATCTAGAACTACTCTATAGCTCACGTGGCAAAGTTGACCTAGAAATCGCACTTAGACCCCAGCAAAGCATAGTTGAAAACTTAAAAATATCATATTTTGCTTTATTTATTTTTACCAAGTGCAATAATCCAGGAAGCCAGAACTCCTCGGTTCTAGATAGACCTAGAACTATTCCACAGCCTAGGTAGCAAAGTTGACCTAGAACTTGCACTTAGACCCCAGCAGAGCATAGGTGAAAACTTGAAAATAGTATATTTTGTTAATTTTTTTTTCTATCAAGTGCAAAAATCCAGGAAGCCAGAACTCCTCGGTTCTAAATAGACCTGGAACTACTTCACAGCAGACGTAGCAAAGTTGATCTAGAACTTGCACTTAGACCCCAGCAGAGCATAGGAGAAAACTTGAAAATAGTATATTTTGCTTAATTTTTTTTCTATAAAGTACAAAAATCCAGGAAGCCAGAACTCCTCGATTCTAGATAGACCTGGAACTACTTCACAGCCGACGTAGCAAAGTTGACCTAGAACTTGCACTTAGACCCCAGCAGAGCATAGGTGAAAACTTGAAAATAGTATAATTTGCTTAATTTTTTTTCTATCAAGTGCAAAAATCCAGGAAGCCAGAACTCCTTGGTTCTAGATAGACCTGGAACTATTTCACAGCAGACGTAGCAAAGTTGACCTAGAACTTGCACTCAAACCCCAGCAGAGCATAGGTGAAAACTTGAAAAACTTAAGCAAAATATACTATTTTCAAGTTTTCACCTATGCTCTGCTGGGGTCTAAGTGCAAGTTCTAGGTCAACTTTGCTACGTCGGCTGTGAAGTAGTTCCAGGTCTATCTAGAACCGAGGAGTTCTGGCTTCCTGGATTTTTTCACTTGATAGAAAAAAAATTAAGCAAATTATACTATTTTCAAGTTTTCACCTATGCTCTGCTGGGGTCTAAGTGCAAGTTCTAGGTCAACTTTGCTACGTCGGCTGTGAAGTAGTTCCAGGTCTATCTAGAACCGAGGAGTTCTGGCTTCCTGGATTTTTGCACTTGATAGAAAAAATATTGAGCAAAATATACTATTTTCAAGTTTTCACCTATGCTCTGCTGGGGTCTTAGTGGGAGTTCTAGGTCAACTTTGCTACGTAGGCTGTGGAATAGTTCTAGGTCTATCTAGAACCGAGGAGTTCTGGCTTCCTGGATTATTGCACTTGGTAAAAATAAATAAAGCAAAATATGATATTTTTAAGTTTTCAACTATGCTCTGCTGGGGTCTAAGTGCGATTTCTAGGTCAACTTTGCCACGTGAGCTATAGAGTAGTTCTAGATCTGCTCCGTTATTTAATTGTTATAGGTTTTACTGTACTTTTACTTACCTTTTTGCTTTTTCAAAATAACTCTTTTAATTATTTTTATTTTTATTTTTTTACTTTTCCATTGTACATTTTAGGGTTAAATATGCCAGAACTATTATTTTTATGTATCAGGAACTGTTTACCTGGTCTGTTAGAGTTGTAATAATGCTTTAGTTTGTTATTTTGCTGATAATGCTCTGCTACGGGAAGTTAGCAGAGCATTTGGTCGATTAACTTTTTTCTGGTTAAATCGCCAGAACTATTCTTATAAACTATCAGGAACTACAGAACTCATCTGCATGCGAAGGGAACTCGTGTTTTTTGTTGATCTGCCAGACAATGCTCTGCTAAGTTCACGGACATGGCGCGGGCGGCGCGCGCGGCGGCGCTGAGCGCAGCCCGGCGCACACGCCGCACGCCCCCACCCATGACTCGATGTCACTGTCGATTCCTGGCCACCACATTCTACTTCGCGCACTAGATTTAGTTTTAACAACGCAGAAATGTGACGAATGTAATTCCTCCAACATTTTATTACGAAAAACTGGGGGTATTACGATTCTATGTCCCCTAAACAGACATCCGTCCTTTATTTCCAAATCACATTTACAGTGGAAATACGGCAAAACATCATTGCATCTTATTTTCTTTGGCCAGCCATCATTCATATACCTAACTACGGTTTGCAAGGTCCTATCGCGCTCGGTCGCCTGCCGAATCTGGCCGAACGAAACAGGTTGTACAGTCGCGTCTAGAAAGAGAAAGTGTCGTCCGTCCTCATCACTGTTTACCGGCGGACTGTTATCAATAGATAACGGTAATGGCGCTCGAGAAAAGAAATCTGCAACTAGATTATTTTTACTGCTTATATATTGTACATTGTAGTTATATGCTGATAAAATTATCGCGTACCGTTGCAAACGTAGGGCGGCCGTAACTGATATACCATTTTTCTTACCGAATATCGATAATAGCGGGCGATGGTCTGTTTTTAGAATAAAGGGGTCCTGTCGGCCATATAAATACTGATGAAAATGTTTAACTCCAAATATTATAGCCGTCGCCTCTTTCTGTATTTGGCTATAATTCTTTTCGCTCGCCGACAGAGCTCGCGAGGCAAATGCTATCGGGCGCTCGCGGCCGTCGGCACCGACGTGCGCCAGCACCGCGCCCAGGCCGGCGGGCCCCGCGTCCACGCTCAGCACGAGCGGCGCCGCCGCCTCGAAGTGCGCCAGCACTCGCTCCGATGACAACTCCCGTTTTACATTATCAATCGCTGCCTGCTCCCTCTCTGTCCAGCACCACGGCGCACCCTCCCTTAATAATCTATGTAATGGATGCATCACTGCCGAAGCGTTAGGTATGAAATTACGGTAATAATTCACGACACCGAGGAAACGTTTACCTCTGTGACGTTGCTAGGAATAGGAGCATCTAAAATTGCTGAAACTTTATTAGGACAGGTCCGCAGGCCATCCTTATCGATAACGAAGCCTAGATATGTAACACTCGGTTGGAAAAAGGAACACTTGTCTCTTTGTAGCCTCAGTCCCGCGTCCTGAAGTCTCCTAAGTACTTCCGTTAACCTGGCCATGTGAACTTCCGGTGTTGGACCAGTGCAGCAAACGTCATCGAACCAGCAGCTTCCGCCTTCTATGCCCGACAACAATGTCTCCATCGTTCGCTGAAAAATTGCCGGTGCGTTTGCGAGTCCGTAAACAAGACGTGTGTATTTAAATAACCCTTTTGGCGTATTAATCGTAGTTAAGCATTGCGATGAGTCTTTTTTTAAATTGATTGTATGCGTTGCTTAAATCTAGTTTAGAATAGAATTCACCTCCGCCAATTTTTGCAAATACTTCTTCTATGCGGGGTAATGGGTATTTATCTATTTTTAACACTTTATTTAATGTGCATGAAAAGTCTCCAGCAATTTTAATTTTACCATTATCTTTAAGCACGGGCACTATAGGTGTCGCAAATTCAGAAAAGCTTACAGGCTCTAAAATTCCTAATTTAACCAGTCTATCCAATTCTAAACTAACCTTTTCTTTGAGGGCAAATGGAATAGTACGTGGTTTAAAGAACTTAGGCTTTGCATCGTTTTTTAAATGTAACTCAACCTCGAATTTGTTAAAACAACCCAATTCATCTTTCCACACCTCGGGGAATGCATTCAGTAATTGCTGTACCTCATATTGATTTTGACCAGTGATTTTGTTATTGCAAAATGTAAAACAAATGTTAAATTTTGACATAAAATCACGTCCCAATAGTCCTGGACCTCCGTTTTTAATAACGTAAAATTTAATATTGTCACATTGATAATAATAAAACACTTTACAAATAAAATAACCAACAGGTGTAATTTTATGGCCGTTATATAAACACATATTCAAATCACTAGGTTGTAATTGAAAATTTGAGAACATTTTTGAATATAAGTTTTCTGAGATAACACTGGATCCTGAACCTGAATCTAGCTCCATCGTTAAACTATTATTATTAGCTACAATCGACAACTTAATAGGCTCATATTTTACGTACCTCAAATTAAACAATTGGCATTCCTTACAATTATGCTCATCATCACTGTCCCGATCTGGTTCCGCACCTATATTATTTAATCGCGCCGCTTCCACACGTTCCACTTTACACACTTTCTTTAAATGCCCTTTTACACCACACACTATACACGTGTAGTTCTTATAGCGGCACTTTGTTGCATCGTGGTTTTTAAGGCCACACACCGAGCACCTCGGACCGTCGTTGTTACCGGCGTGAGCTGCTCCCCGTCGTGGCTGGAACCCTCGGCGCTCGCTCACGCGGTACACCGGCTCCTCCTTGATTTTTGGCACCGCTCCGACCGCAGCCCCTGCAACGCTGCTGCGCGCGCGCCGTGCGCACTCGGCTTGCTGAGCGATCTCCAGCGCCCTTGCCAGCGTTAACGTAGCAGAGTCTTGTTCGAAAAGACGGTCGCGAACCACTCCCGCACCCAGGCCTAATACAAAGCGGTCTCGTAATAAGGTATCCAGCGCCGATCCAAACTCGCAATAGACAGCGAGTCCTCTGAGACGCGCCGCCCAGTCCTCGATACTCTCATTGTCATATTTCGCTGCTTCGTAAAACATTGCCCTATCGGCAAATGTCGACCTCTTCGGTGTGAAATGATCTCCGAGCGCTTTAACCAAGTCTTCAAATGATAACTTTTCCAGCTCTTTCGGATGTACTAAATCCCGCGCCAAACGGTATGACTCGTCGGATAGGTGTGTCAACAATACCGCACTCTTTTTTTCGTCCGTGATGTTGTTTAACTTAATAAACTGTGACAAACGACTATGAAATATTGACCACTCATTATTTTTATGATCAAAAATGTTGATATTTCCGATTAAATTCGACATCGTCACTTTTTTTTTTTTTGTTAAACTTGTGGGTACCCGTCGCCAGTGAACTGTTGGTTAGTAGGTAGGTACGGTAAGAAGCAATGAAACGACCGTTTGGCTATCGAGCTCGTTTATTACTGCTGATGTTCGTTCCGCATCGGGGATGGTCGGTAACATACACGCCAGCTATGCTCGGTGTTTCTTTGCTAGATTGTATCAGAAATGAGGTGATCATACGAACAAAAGTCGCTGACATAGCCCAACAGATTAGCAAGCTGAAGTGGCAATGGGCGGGGCACATAGCACGTAGAATCCGTACATAGATTCTGTAAAATCCAGAGTTAGGTACTGGGTTCAAACTTAAATCGAGTCATTTCTAACACTTAGTTGTTTAGTTTGGGACCCCAAAAATAAACAAAATTTGAAGCACACTTTTTATTACATTAATGAATAAATATGCCACCACACATTATTGGATTATCCTTATCAGTAAGGCACGCGTTTCCCATGGGGTTGGATGAGGGGTGAAGTCAAGTGTTATAATCGGATATTGCGGACAAATGATCGTAAGAAGGGGAGAGTGATGATGATACAGTGATTTATTGATTTAGATTTACTAATACTTACGTTTTATTCATAAGTTAGTTGACTTTTTAGATACAAATAAGTAATTCTGGGTTTTATAAAAGATTCAAGTATTTATAACAAGGTATAGTTGGTAGATCTAAGAAGGTTCTTTAGGTAGGCCTAGGTTTTACCATAGTTCTGGATTTTGAGTACAATTTTTTTAATTTTTATTAGGTCTACCAACAACTGTTACATTATGTAATAACTCTTAAACAGGGGTAATTTCTAAGCTAAATGCACAGCCTATTGTTCTGCATTAAGTAGGCCTTCTTGTTTCTGTATTTCAATGTTAGGTTATAGATATATATATTTTAAAATTGGAATACATCACAGATAAACATTGCTCTGATCCCAAGGTAAGCTAAGGCACTTGTGTTATACTCGTAGAAATCAGAAACATAGAAAAGCAATTTTTCTACATTGACCAAACTGATAATCGAACCCGAAATCGAAACCCGGGACCTCAGAGATAGCGACTCGCTACATCCGGCGTTCTCGCTTGAATTTGCCATCGCCAAAATGCTGTTGCATAAGTACTATTAACCACAGAACGTAGCGTTAGCTATTACCTAATACTAAACAGATAAAGGCAAGGTAAGGGATAAGGCGCCGGCGGAAAAAAAAACCCAGGGGGCCTTTAATTTTTCATGTAAATTTTCTTAAGGCCCGTGTAGTCGCCAAAAGTAAACTAGCATGTGTTTTCAAAAACCTACTACTTAAGCCCCGTTTGTCAGAAAAATATTTTTAAAATATGCTAATAATCGTCAAAACCTACACAACATTCTGAGCATAGCATTTGTGTCTTGTACTTATAGTTCAGGAGAAAAAAATTATTGAAATCATTGAAAAAGCAAGCAAAAAATATGCCAATTCTCCTTTTTCTTTAAAACCGCTTGACTGATTTAATTCGTTTATACGTCGATTGATAGACCAACATAATAGCTACAAACTAGGATTTTTAACTCGAACAGTATTATTTTTCTCAATTTTCGCTACCTAAAGACGCAGTGACTGTCGTAACAGCGACGTTTCATTGCGCGCTGTTATGAACCGTATTTTAATGAGTTTTCGTGCTATATTCGTACTAACATTCGTCAAGTCGCTAATTTAGGGGCACTACTCGCCTTAAAAAAGGGTTATTTAATTAAATACTCGTAGCGTAGCTCCGGGTAATGTTGATTTCGAGGTGCAATTACACGGCACCTGCTGGCGCCCATAAATACAGGGCGAGTACATGGAATGCTAATACAATGTTTTAAGCGTTAGATTTTCCCTTCTAGCTACATCTGGTGATAAGTAGTGTTATGTTTTGTTTTGGTTGTAGAGATAAAATGCCTTCGTCGCTTTCAAAAGCATACGAAACGCTACATCTGTTTAGCAAAAAGCTGCTTTCGTTTAGTTCCAATGTAATTTTATAGATGGCGCGGTTTGCCATTACAGTTGTAGTTTTAACTAAGTCTGGTTGGTGGCGCTAGTTTGTTTTGTTGGGTCTTGACAAAGAAAGTGATTGTAGGTATCTCCTACTGGTATCTACGGTTAGACAATAAAGCCTAAACATCGTGTATCAAAAGATTTGTGAAAGAAATCGTCGAGTTTTCACGTCACGGGCTATTTGTTTTAAGAGAATGCAGTATGCTACCTAGCGCCGCCATTTTTTATTATATCTTTAGACCAATTATATAAAAACTGGAAACAAATATAGATAGTACATAATAATTATAATTAAAAATTATACAGAGATAAATAAAACCCCGTAATAACAAATCAATCTAATATTTATTTAGGCATTTTTCAGCATTATTACATAAATCATCTAGAAGTAAATTAGATGTTAATAATTAACTATACCTAAGATAGATTTTCTAGAACTATAGAGAGAAATATAAAATAACTGAATAATATTATTGTCAATATTTATTGTCATAATTTTGATTTCACACGCCTCGAGATCTAAATGAAAAATAGAGATTTCGTTGCAAACGTTAGAGTTATACTTTGAAATATTAAGGCTATACAGGGTGTAACGAAAAGGTGAAATAAATCTTTAAGGGGTTATTCTACGGCTAAATTACATCAACTTTTTCTATGGGACCAACATCGAAATCTCAAAAAAAAAAATTACGTTTCCATACAAACTGATGCCAGCTGGTCGCGTTTTAGTATGGGGAAGTGTTTTTTTTTTGCGATTTTGATGTTGGTCCCATAGAAAAAGTTGATGTAATTTAGCCGTAGAATAACCCCTTAAAGTTTTATTTCACCTTTTCGTTACATCGTGTATAGGCCCACCGCTGCAGTTATAGTGACACTAGTAAAGTCGTGCTGTAGTGCGAATCTATTAACATTTCCGCGCTCACTTCGACACTGAATTCACTTTTTAATAAGTAATGTGAAACCACTTCGTAACACAAACAGAGGCTAAGTTCGTTTGTACCGCTTAGCTGACTTTTAAAGCGAGTTCACCTGCGTGTTTTACACAATCGACAGACTGGTCTCTGTTTTGTCAGTAAATGTGACAGTTCCATTTTACCAGACTTAATTAGACCTAAAAATCTGTACGTAGACCTACACTTTGGGTGAATGAAATACACACAACAAACTAAGATACGATACGATTCCAATCGTCGATTAAAACTAGTTGATGTATCGTAATCAACGTTAATTGTTATTACAATCTTCACGATTAATAAAAAAATTGCTATTGCCCGCGACTTCGTTTTCGTGGCTTTTAGTTTAGACAAACAATGTTTTAGCATAGACCACGCGAACAAAGTCGCGGGCAAAAGCTAGTGTTTACTATATCTACGACAATACACTTTACACTGCTGTTCAAGCTGGAGTTAATAATCAGGTACAAGGTTCGATTTAAATAACGCAAAACCTCTTAGAGGCTGATTGATTCTGGTGCTGAAAATCTCAACAAAAATAGCACTTCCCAAACAAATCGCTACTTGGTTATTAAGTAAGAGAAGTCAAAATAATTTTTGGGACTTCGAAGGTCGCTTCATAATAAAAGTTACTGTATTTGGGCAGTAGAATCAGCGCCTTAAAGGTTTTACGTTATTTTATATGTTGTAACTTGTAGTGTTTTAGCTCATAGTAAATATTTCGAAATAACAATTTCTCAGGGAAATGTTTCAATGACTTTACATTTCTAGAGAAACCACCTACACTAGCGCTCCTGGCGGCGACTTGAAAAGAAAACGATTCAACGCAGCACTCAGCACTACAGAAACAGTGGTTCACGCCAAAAGCAGCGGAAGGCCTAACTTTATGAGATATTACATTACTTTGTACAATCTATAGTCTTTCAAGGAAATACTAAGCTAGTTAAAGCCATTCTATCTTAATTTCTACGATATAATCGTTTGTTTTAATTAAACTTAGGAGTTTTTGCGATTATCCGACATACGCATTCGAAAGTCACATTTTATATTTTACCGTCCCACAAAATTTCATATTTATTGGTTAATCGATAAGTGATTGATCATCCAATCTCAAAATAGGCAATTATTTGATGGCTTTCATTGTTACATGCACGGGGATCTAACCATGAGCTCATTTAGCAGTATTACTTACTTCAAGATTGTTTTGTTTCTAATATTATTTATTAATATTATACAGAGTGTGTTTTTCAACAGTAGCGAAATTGGCTGAGTCCACCAGGATCCCCTAGCCCGATAGCCTGGGGGATCCCAGTAAACTCACAAAGTTCACCAGGATTCCCTAAGACAAAAATATGTAAAGTTAAACAAGTGGCCATTGGAAAAACAAATGAGCATTAAGAAAACAAGTGAGCATCGGGAAAACAAGTGAACATCGAGAAAAAAGTGAATATCGGGAAAATAAAAATTTAAGGAGGCGAATGTGTTCATCAATACAAACTTGTACTATGGAGTCAACATATTAAATCAAACATCAACATGTCAAAATTATACAAAAAAAAACTTGGTAGAGCGTAAGTTTGTATGAAGAAACAAAAAAAAAGTTGGTTGTATTGATGGACATACTCGCCTCCTTAAAGATTACTATTCAAAATCAGAGCCTGCAATAGTTTGAGGTAAAAATAACACTGCTTAGATCTAAGTTTACAGTTTATGGTTAGGTCCCGGGACATTATCTCAACTTGTGTTATAAGTAGGTACATTAGGACAAACGCAGACGATGGACATTTAATTTTATTATTAATGTGATACTTTGTACTTAAGTGGGATTTAGCATTTAGGTGTTTACACACATTTATTGTCATGCCCTGCTTGTCCCTACACATGCACGCGCGAGGATCTCTACAAGGCCACCAATACTGCTTTAACGGTGGCTGAGTTTTGATCCTCACTTAAATGAAAGCCTAAGTCGACACGCAAAGAAGAAGAGAGATTTGATAACTTTTGATAAAACCAATAAAACCTGCCATGACATTATCTTGGTCGAAGATTTTACATGAAAATGGTTTGGTTGGATTATTTATTACAATATACTGGGATAATGGAAGCCATTCCACTCAATTTAAATTACTACTTTATGCCCCTACGGTGTGGGTATGTGAAGTTTTAGCGGAAATATGATTTATGACTCAAAAAAAGATGGTGTGACGACTTGGTTAACTTAACGAGGGATTGGGAGTCATTGGCGATAGATAGAGATCGATGGAAGAGTCTGGGGAGACCTTTGCCCAGCAGTGGGATTGAACAGGTTGTAAAAAAAAAGATTTATGAAGCACGTTAAATTTCTTTGAGAATATAATCTACTGGTTATTATCTGCTTCTCAGATATACTACCATACGTATTGCACTTGATTGATGACATATTTATTTATCAAAGTCAAGTGTTGTTCGATTTTTCTCACATTATCAGAAATGTCCACCGTCTAAAATACACCAGTAATAACTTTAAATTATTTAAAACTAAGCCTAGAAATTGGAATAGAATCTAGGACAGGCACACTTCACTACCACATCACATAAGCTAAAAGGCTAAGCCTTACGTCTAGATATTTAGATTAGTTTACAGAAAAATAAAACTAACAAAGGCGAGATTTACCCAAACTCACCAGAATTGATAAAACTATTTAGTGAGGATATTATAAATAATATATATAAATATATTAGGTACATCACTAGCAACCCTGCTTCCCTAGCATGAGCACCAAAACACGATATGATATAGCGATATATCGAAACCAATTGTAAAAATATGATATATACAGCCGCCATGTTGAATTTCCGTGCCGGTGACGTCACATGTTATGATCGCTGTTTCGATAAAAAAAATAATGAGCCCTGAATGATTTACAGAATTACCCTTGAACGATATAATTGTACATAGAATGAAAATAATAGAATATATGTCTTTTACCGACAGCTCGGTTCGCCGAAAGAATGACAAGTATTTCTTTCGGCGAACCGAGCTGTCGGTAAAAAAAATATATTTGTATCGATGAACGATGAACAGTGATTTCTATCTACAATTATATCGTTCAAGGGTAATTCTGTAAATCATTCGGAGCCCAAATTTAATGGCGGCTATATCTATCATATTTTTAAAGTTAATGTCGAATATATAATTATATCATATCATATCGTTTTTTGGTGGTCTTGCTAGGGGGCCTGGATGTAAAAAAAAATATCAGCCTAATTTTAGGGGGTGATTCAGAATCCAGAATAATTAATTTTAAAAATATTTGGATGTAGGTAATTAAAAAACTCAGAAGTATTACAAAAATTTGACGTCTACCAGTCAAATGCGTCGGTAACCCTTAAATTTTATTCATCATTTCAGCCACAGGACGTCCACTGCTGAACATAGGCCTCTCACATTGACTTCCAGATTGGCCGGTTGGAAGCGGACTGCATCTTCCTGCGACCCTTTCCAAGGCGTCTGACCACCTTGTGAGTGGACGTCCTACGCTGCGCTTGCCGGAACGCGGACTCCATTCTAGAATCTTTCTGTCCCATCGGCCGTCAGTTATAGTTAATTTTGTTACACAAGTTAAAAAAGAGTTAACAACCAGTTTCATTTGTTTTGATTGGTTCGGATTTTCAAGCGCCCCCTATATCAAGACTTATAGATATTAGGCCTGTTTCATTGCACTGACAAGTTTAAACTGATCTATTTCAATGGTTTTTATTTATCATTTAAAGAGCTTTAGAGTGCATGTTTGGTGTAGTTTATGTTCTAATGTTTGGTGAAGTGATAAAGACCTGAAACTATTGAAATATCATTGCATTCAACGCCGCATCGAGTGTCAAGTGACTTGTCTCAAGACAACTTGCTTTAGACCGGATAGCGTCTTGAAACCTGCTTCTACGGGAGAAGTAGCCTTCACTGAATCCAAGAAAAGCAATAAAAACTAAACACCGGTTATTTATTGTGAACACTATATCAAGAATCACTCGACATTGGCAGAATCACTGCTCTGCATATAGAGCGGGATTGAGTCCATATATAAAAAAACAAGTTTTAACTGTCAAATGTCTGTCAAAGTTATTAAGCAATAATTTTCAGCTTAGTTGTGGTTTATGAGTTAAGTCAGTGAAACAGGCCTATTAGGTTTAATTAAATTATATTTTTAACTTACACAATAAAATTAGGTAATTATTAACACAAATAATAAAATATTATATGATATCATTTTAGTAAATTACTTATAATGGGCTAGTTTCCTAAAAAAGTCTAATGAGTCCGTCAGTTGGATGAACAGAAAATATTGGACATGTATTTTTTCTTTTCTCAATCAAACAAAAATATGATGAAGATAAAACCCGTTAAAGTTCCGCGTAACGTCACGCCTTGCGACACTTTTCAGCAAGGCGTGACGTCACTCCCAAACTTTGATGCGCTTTATCTTCGTCATTTTTTGTTTGATTGACAAAAGACAAAATATGGGTCTAACATTTTTTGATAATCTGCCGGACTAAATAGAATAATCTTTTTTTGGCCCAGGAAACTAGCCTATTGTTTTATATTCATGGCGCGAATTTGGAGACCCATTAATTTATTTAAAAACAGCATTATTAGCAGCATTATGTAAAAATATTAGAATTAACATCTAAGTCTTATATATATAAAAATGAATCTCTATTTCCCTTGGTCATCGCATCACGCGTGAGCGGATGGAAAAATTTCGCTAATTCTTTATTTGTTGTGTTTATTACTGTCAGAAGGTTCTTTTGAAAGAAAAAAATAAGAAGGTTGTGTAGAGATTCCTTTATGAATAAACTAGAGACCATGCGAACGAAGTCGCGGGCAACAGCTAGTTTCTAATAAATATGTTGACATTATGAAAGAATTAGACGATATCCACCGATCAAGTAACTGTACCAACCGCACCGTCCGAAAGTCGTACGGCCAAATGTCAAAGCTAGTGAATTAGATTGGTCATGTACAGACAATAGCCTACAAATGTCAACCTACAACAAAACCTCAAGTTTTGGCGTCTTTAGTCGTTTCGTACCACGAGTTATTCGCCCCGCGAGGCGAATCGCCCATGAACTTTTTCAGGTCGATTCGGACCGAAGTGAGGAACAAAACAGTTCTGTACAAATAAATAATTGGAATCGTTAAGTTTTTGTTAAAGTCTAAAGCGGACTAGAAAATGAGCATTGGGTCGTTTCGTCCCGCGGTGCGAATCGCCCAAGAGCTCTTTTTAAATGGGGCCTCGAAACGACCTATATAAAAAGAGCTCTTGGGCGATTCGCCCTGCGGGGCGAATAACTCGTGGTGCGAAACGACTAAAGACCCAAATTTTCTCAATTGATATTGATCTCTAAATGACGGACCTAAAGTTGAAAATCGGTTCAATGACCTTTAACTTTTTGGGTAGGTTGACTTGCCTTTGACTGTACATACTCGGATTTAGGTAATAAAGGAGACAAGCCCAAAACGGGTAGCCCATTCAAAGACAAGTAACCGTTTTAAATTTTGTGCCTTTCCTATAGTTTCAATGTGTGCTTCAAAGTGTTCAAGTGTGGGTGTCAACTAGGGTTGCCACCTTTTCAGGCTTTAAATAAAGTATTTCTCAACTAAAAGGTTTAAAAAAAAGTACCAAGCATAAAAATAAAGTATTTTTTTTTTGTTTTTAAAAACATATTTTGTTACACCTCAGTATCCAGTATTTTTTTTTGTCAAAAACCCCCTAGTTTCTAGCACTTTTAAAGCACTTTATAAAAGCTAAGCTATGGAGTGTCAATGTCATTTCATTGCTGTCAATAAAGCTAGCGTTCAGAAACATAGAAACATTATCAAATATATTGTATAGTGCAATATTATTGATGTAAATTACTCTGAATTTCGAATAATTGCATACAAAATTACGATATTTACTTAGGGCCTTAAATAAAGTATTTTTGCGTACTTTATGTGTCTTGTAAAATATAATGTACACACAGTTGAAATAGAATACAATACTTTATAATAAAGTACAGGTGGCAACCCTAGTTTCAACACTTACGCCATCCCTCTACCTACACGCACACATTGAAACTAACGGAAAAGGCAAGAAATTTAAAACGTTTAACCGGTTTCGTGGCTTGTCTTTCTTACGACTGTAAATCGCATGTAACGAGAAACGAAAAGTGTAAATCGGCCAAAAGAGAGGCAAATTTGAACTTTTTTAACAGTATCTCTTCAACTTTGTTGCGTTTTTTCTGTGTTGAGTTTGGCGTTAGAACAACACTGCTTAAGTACTGTTTTGTGTTAATAGTAAGGCTTAGTAAGGCGCTATGCACACGGAGCAACTTTAGTTTCCTGATGCGGCAATCAGTAACTGGCAACAAACTATTTTTTTATTACAATTATTATTATTAGTAATTTTGAGCAACTGCGTAGACTTAGCTACCCTAGGTGATTTAGATTTAAATTGCAAGTTTTCCTCTCATGGGTTCAGGTGCAGCGGGCGTCATTCTAGTTAGACGGATTCAAATTTCGAAAGTTGATTTAAAATTGCAACAACCAGGCCTTAATTGCTGGTTGGTGATAAACCAGCAAATTGCAACTGCTTAAAAAAGTTGATAGTTACGTCAAGTCAACTGAAGTGGCTCCGTGTGCATAGCGTCAATCGAGTACATACCCTATAGAGCAGCAATGAAACCTAGTAAGTGATTTTTCACTTACATTTAGTATGAAATGACAGCTCCTGTCAACGCTCGCCCATACAAAAACAGCACAGGTACAGATAAAAAAATGGCGGAAAATTTTGTCGAACAAATCATATGACATTTCTACTCTATGGGGTATGTGCTCCATTATAGCGCCTAACTGTCTATGGTTACCATATCGTCCGTACCGTATCGTATCGGTTTCTTCTGTCCATATCGTCAGATCGTTCGTTTGTCTTTTTCTAATTAAAAATAAATTAATAAAAAATACAGATTGCATTGAAATGATTGTTGGTTTAGAGCGTTATTCCAATGGGTCTCAAATCGCGCCATTAATAATATTTTAACAATTTAATATTATCATAATATACCTTATGCAAGCAAGCTGATTTGAAAAGGATTTTACAATAATAACAAGCGATACTATTTTTTTTATAATTTTTATAAACACTAAACATCATTATTATAAAAATCTAGAAAATGTATAAATTCACAACCTATTATTTTGTCTATTAATTTATTTCAATAATTCATTTTATTATCATTTTTCCTTATGAATTTTCCAATTTTTTTACTATTGAGCAAAAAATCTATCGCAAATTATTATATTTTAACAAATAATGTATTATTTTTTATTTTGCGGGGTTTAGGCCTTCTAAATACGCTATTATTAAGATTTTATTATTATGTTTTTTTGCAAAATATTCTCAACAGTAGCCATTTTAATATATTTTTAAATAGTCAAAGCATTAATAAATTTAATATAATACATAAACAATTAACGTTTATCTACCAAACTTTAAAATAAATATAAGTAAGTACTTAAGTATTTTGAAAATGAAATTTATTCAGTCGTATTTTTATTTATTTAATCTTCATTTAGAAGTGTCAATGGCAGGTAAGCTAGAAGGCAACTGTCTAACTATAAACAATTTTATAAGTTTTTATTCAATATTCAAATAAATTTAAGCTCTCAAAAATATTGTAAAAATAATAGTCAAGTTTATTTTCAATAATTTAGTAGGTATCACCTAAAATATTAATAATAAAAAGACGAGAACACATACGGTAAAATGCAAATCATTATTTAAGACGCTTGCATTAACTTTTTCGAAATAAATGCAACATACAAAAATTTTATATACCTTTTATGTATCGTATTTCCTACTTATTCTATGAAGCTTTTTAAATTATTTGATTTGATTTTCAATAATGAAAATGAAATCTTTTAGTTCCATAAATTAAATAATTACAACTAACATTTCTTATTTACTTCATAAGTGATATAATAGATGCTATGAAAAATCTGTTCCCAAATATACTGTAGATATAATAATGAGCGATTTTTCTAAAATAAAGAATCTCTTAGGAATAGTTAATAAAATTAAAATATTCGTTTATACATATAGCGTGGAAATCGAGTCATAGCATGATTTTGATTGCAAGAAAGAGATGACAGGTTTAAAAAAAATTTTTTTTTAAAAATTAAATGCCCGGCAAAATAGGTTTGTGTTATTTTTCGCGTTTTTGCAGAATTTTGACAGTTATTTTCATTTTAAAAGTTAGTATAATAATTTTGTGCCATTTTTTGCAGTCAATTATACAAATACAAAGTTATGAAATGCTAATCTTTGGGGCTGATTTGGTGTTTCATAACCTCTATTTTGCCACAGAGATAAATATAATTGTAATAGTAATCGCAAAAAGCGTTTTCGCCTTTACAAACACGTTTTTTGATATTTTTCGATATTCATTCCGTAATATAAGTTGTTTTTAATTACCAGAATTAACCCCCTAGTTGATAGGCATTGTTTCGATAACCCTGCATAAATGTAAACTAATATACTTCTGCAGTAAATGCGTAGTTATGTGCACATCTAAAAAAATCTACACAACACACATACTCATGACCAAACTCTAAATTTAGATTCAACAACTAATTCTAACTAAATACAAATCATTACAGTATATTTAACGTAGGTTATAATTATATTATTGTCTTATAATATTGTCATAGATAGGTAGGAAAGCTCGTTAATATTATCCAGTATTAGTTAAGAGTAGAATCGAACGTGTGAAATATAATTTTTCTAAGTAATATTAAGAATTTCTAAGGATTAAGTTAAAGGAGGTAATAATGGACCACTGCAATGTTGAAAATGGATAAACTATACTCAGTTTATACAATAGACTAAATCACTCCTTGAAACCATGTTCAGCAGCTCTATTTAGCAACTCCAAGGCAGCATCATACAAAACAGGTGAAAAAAAAATGCTTCAAATATTATAACCGGACAGCGCGTTAGGGATTTAAATGTTTTTAAAATTTAGATTTTGCTCCTACTTTTAACTCCTTAATTTACAACAACTTTTTTCAAGGGAATCAAATTACAGGAATAAAAATGATTCTCCATGCATTATCATTTATCATTGACTCAATTTGTAGAGCATCTAAATATTTTTTCATGATTTCGATGTTGTTCCTATTTTTTATTTTATTGCATGACTGCGTGATTTTAATAAGCGACTTATTCTTTTGTACACCTGGTATATAATAGGTACATAATAATAACCAGGGATTATTTATGAAAATATCGAAAAATAAAAGCACACGTTTTATTTTAATTAGAGAAATCAATTGATTAAATCAAAGTCAATCAATACTTTGTAGACTTACAAATAAACCTGGTTATTAAGATGCCATTTCAGGGACTAGTCAAGTCGTTTCAGAATAAATGTACCCCTTAAAACCAAAGGAAACATCTTTCTGAAGAAAACAAATAAAATATGTAGAGATATGGATTTCCGATATGCGAATATATATTTTTTTACTCTTTTACTAAACCTACAGATTAAGACCACCTTAAATAAAGTAGCTTTTTTGTTTTATTAAAAATTTAAAAAGCACAGCCCAAACTTTGCGGTGGATTCGATTAGTATTTTGTTCCTACATTTGGGTATAATTAAGTATCCAAATTCCCTTGGAAACGTTTTTCAGGCCACCCAAACGTTTTCAAAATCTAACTACCTATTTCTAATAACCACCAAACCTATTATTGACGTCAAGAAAATAGTATGTTAGTTAATCGTCAAGATTATTCAATTAACGGGCACTTCTTTACTAGTCTTTATGAATAATGACCTGCCTTTCTTAGACTATTTTCTTAACTCCAAGACATCAACCCAACCACATGCATTCCATCCATTACACAATTCCTAAGACCAGCTACAATCTACTCTTAAACGTTTCCGAAAGAATTTAGACTGTGCCTAAATAATTTACCTCTTTGGCGAGAGACTTTGCACATAGTTCGGGTCCATTTCATCTAAATCTTTGCCTTTTGTCTCTGGTACACAGCAAACTACAAAACACAAACCACCCACACTTATAGAAGCGTATAACCAAAATGCCCCATGCAGTCCTAAAGCCTGCTGAAAATCCACGAAGGTCTTAACCCCAACGAACGCGCACAAGTAACTGAAAGCAGTAGCCATTGCACTCCCAAACGCTCTATACTCCAGAGGGAACAACTCCCCGATGAGCAGCCAAGAAATGGGACTCATTCCCAAAGAAAAAGCAATCGTGAACACCAACACACAAAGTAAGGGAATCCAATCGTTCTGCCCTAGAGCCTGATGAAACATCACATTCTGAATCCTTTGATTACGGTGCACTTCTTCATAGTACGCGTAGCTCCCAAAACCCGCTAACGCCATCGACATCAAAACCGAACTCAAGATCAGTAAAGGAAGTCTTCCAACTGTGTCTATAAGCAGTCCTGAGAGACATGATGCAAGCAGCTGAACGAACGAGACAGCTATAGCTGCACCATGAGGATTCATTCCGCCGAAAGTCTTCCTAAATATAGGCACAGCGTAGAAAGAGAACGCATGAGCTCCGGAGAACCTTTGAAACATCATCAGTCCACATGTAACTAGTATGGGTCCTAGCAGTCTATTCATCGTTCTAACATCTAAAGAGTTAATGAGCTGACTGCCAGACATCTGACTCTGGCGTTGGCTGAAGTTCTTACTAGCTAACACATTGGTTCGTATTGTGGCTAATTCTTGAGCAACATCAGAATTGGGACCGCGTAACCATAGTAAGCTTTTGTAGGCTTCCTCGTCTTTCCCTATGAGTACGAGATAGCTGGGTGTTTCTGGGATGTAGAGAACGGTGCAGAAGAGTAAGAGAGGAGCAGCGGAGATGCAGAGAGCGAGTTGCTGCCAGTCGAGATAGGCGCCGATGGTGAAGCTGAAGAGAACTCCAAGATGGCCGACGATCTTGAGGACGGCGCTAAGACAGCCGCGGATGTCTGGCACTGACACTTCGCTGATGTATACCTGGAAATGCGAAACACTTAGTTAGTCATTTCTTTTTCACTTGTTGTGAATGTGAAAATACCCATGTGTTTGGTTACCACAAAACGTCAAATTTTCTTAATTGATATTGATCTCTATATTTTATTTTATTTTTATTAAAAAGGTACACTAAGACACATAAAACAATCACAATAGAAATCAAAAAGGTCTTAGTTTTTATATGTTTGCAAATTATAGGTGTATAAAAAAGAAACAAAGCAAGCCACTATACCATAAAATAAATTAAAAAGTTAAATTAACTGTGCTCCGAGTATGAGCTGAAAGACTGAAAGTAATTTAATAGTTAATTTCTAAAAATATTTGTTTGAATCATTGAAAATGTCACATGTCGGACTTAAAGTTGAAAATCAGTTCAATGACCTTTAACTTTTTGTGTAGGTTGACCTGCCGTTGTCTGTACATCGGATAGGTAGAATGAAAATAGTCGGACTCAAGTGAAGAAGGTTTGCAAAAGAATTTAACTTCAAGATGTTTTAATCATAGCATAAGTTTAAAATGGTACACCCATAGAGATATTTTATATTGTAAAATTAATAACATTTACAAGAATTTTTATTGCAAGGTTTTTATTATCAAAACAAGATAGAGTTCGGCCAAGAACTTGGGACCAAGTATCGCATTTATACCGCCACACGAGAGTAAACTTGAAATTCTTAAACAAACAAAGTCGAGCTCATTTCGTTTTCATCGCTCCCTGGAACTACGCGTAATAAATAATAATTTTAGCTTTCCCCCAAACTTTATCTTTGGATATTTTCAGAATTAGGCTGTGTTTTTTTGACAGCGTCTCTTTATAAATTTTGCTTCTAACCTTAATTACTAATCACGACGACGAAACTAGGCTTAACATATTTGTGATGAGGGATATACGACGTTTTTTTCTAGGGGCGTCTTCCAGTACACCCAGACTGAATCCAATTAGGAAAACTTAAATTTCTGAATTGACACAACCGGCAATTGATTCAAGGATCCTTGCCCTAAAGACGTCACTACCATCACTACGTCAATGGGATCCTTAAAGCTCATATTAATACAAAAACTTTTCATAACGTACAAAAAAATCCACTGTGACATTTTGAGTTAATAAACGCATCGCTATCAATCAAACCCCGGATTTATAAGACTCTGCAGTGTATGCGAGCCAGACGCCATTTTGGGCAAACGCTTCAACTTCAGCGAAGTTTGGACTTTATCAATTATATGTAGGGTGTTTCGTTCTAGGAATTTTAATAGGACGTTTTATTCTTTTATCTACTACAGAAGTAGAAGAGAAGTAGAAGTAAGTACTCACGGATTATAGAAAGCAAGAGATTTATAATTCTAATGTATTTAAAAAAACATCGTCCATAGAAATACGTTCGTTTATTAAATATCTGTTTTCAGCAACCTGCAATTATGCAGCTAGAAGATTAAAGTAAAGAAGTTAGTTACGATATAAAGGCACCTAAGACTAGTATATGAGTAAGTTTTGCAAACAATGTTAATCATTCTTAATACTTTAATTTCGTGTTCTTATTCTACTTTGACTTGTAATTTAAACTTTAAGTAGTATTTCTCACTAATAATTATTTCAAATTGCAAAAAAATCTCCTTCGAATTAAAAACATAAATACATAGTTTTATGATAAATTGTCATTTGTCTGAAAATTTCATATTTTACTATAAGTAAAATTTTTATACATTGTTACTTGGCCTGCTTGCAATGTTTTTTGACCTGCTGCAGGTAGGTATTTTTTACAAATCACTCCTAATGCAATTTTTTTCATGTGAAAATTCACGAAATCTTTGTCCGCATGTTCTCCCAAAACCATACCCACCCGAATAATTCCGCCTAAAATATGCGGGCGGCTCGAAAATTAGTTTCTTTGGCAGACACGGAGCCAAATATCCTATTTAACCTAATCACATCACTTTAAGGTCCATTTTCGTTTGACCGATGGGCCTTTGTAGATAAAGTATGGACCACGAGGAATTTTAATGAGTGATCATCACTGGTCAATCTTGAAGATCATCTTGTCTGTTAAATATTTAATTTATTGCCATTCTAAGTTTGTTTCAACTAATTGTGTTAGGACAAAGAAGAAATTTAATTTACAAGAGCTTAGGTTGAAAGTTAAACGAAAATAAAATCTTTTTAAAGCAGTGAGACACATTATGAGACAATTGTGGACTATATATATAAATATAAATAATTATTTAACGACCTCGGTAGCCGTAAGGCGAGAAAGCTGGACTTGGCGTCGCCAATCGCCATCTCCGAGTTCCCGTTTTGAGTCTCGGTCGGGTCAATGTCGAAAACAACCTTTTCCGTGTTGTATCGGGTCTGGGTGATGTGGTACCGTCGTTATTTCTAATTTCTATGACATAAGTGCTTTAGCTACTTACCTTAGGATCAAAGCAATGTGTTGACGTTTTCCAATATTTATTTATTTATATACATATATTGTCTGGCACAACACACAAATTCTGCCGCGTACGTAACGCAAAAGGGCTAGGCGAAATGCAGTATTGACCGCTTATCGCAAGTTGATGTTAAAAACATCATCCAGAGCATGCCAGATCGGATGCAGGCAGTCAAAAGTCAAAAAGTCAAAAATCATTTATTCAGTTTAGGACAGAAAACTGCCACTTATGAACGTCAATAATAACATTATTGGCCCATATGGGGCAGAACATGTCTCCTTATTTTTTGGGCCCTACTAGCGCTTCGAGACAATACACAGACAATCTGGCAAGTGCTGAGAAGAAACGCCGAAACCAACTCAGTCACCACTAGCTGCCACAAAAAAAAAGGAAAAGAAAATAATGTGTACCTGTGCGAGCAGGGCAGTATTTAATTCCAGATTCCAGTCATCAGGGCAAGAGGTGGAAACACCTGATACTAACGAGTACTACAACCTAAGAAATTTTGTTGACTTTTCATTGTGTACTGTTTGAAAATTAAGTAAAAGTTTCTGTGAAAGTGCCACTTTTCATCAAAATTTTCTTTTTGATACTGTTATGTATTTGGGGGTATTTCGTAAACAAGTATTATACGTTGTACTTTCGAAAATAAAACCAGTATGATTCTAGCCAGCGGTTTGATTGTACGTCCTACCTACGCCTCGCAAATCGGTTACATATATACCAACTGGCGACGACTGAATCTACGCAAAATATGTCGACAAGTGTTGTTTTCGGTACCCTAAATAATTTTGACCACCAAACAAATGAGTGGAATACTTATAAATTAAGACTCACTCAGTGGTTTATCGCTAACGACGTGTCTGACGCGACGGACAAAGGAAAGGTCAAGCGGAGGGCAATCTTACTAAGTGCGTTGTGTGAGTCAAGTTACAAGCTAGCAAGTGATCTAGCGCTTCCTAGCAAGCTTGAAGAGGTGGAGTACGACGTCATCATACAACTTTTAGATGAACATTTCACACCCAAACGGTTTGGGTTTGCGGAAAGGTACCACTTCTATTCGGCCACGCAGCGAGCTGGAGAAAATCATACTCAATGGGCAGCAAGGATTAGAGGACTATCGGCGCACTGTGCATTTAAAAATCTGGAAGAGGCCCTTCTTGACAAGTTTGTGATGGGAATGGCAGCAGGCCCCGAGCGCGACAAGCTGTTCGCGCAGAGTCTGCAGGAACTGACGCTGGGAAAGGCCGTGGAACTGGCGGAGAGCGTGCGGTGCGCGCGCCTCGCTGCGGCCTCGGCACCGAGCGGCGCGAGCGTAGCGCGCGCTCCGCCCGCACCCGACGCTGTGTTCAGCATCTCCAGGAACGAGAAGTGCGCCGTGTGCGGTTACAATAACCATAAGTCTAATCAGTGCCGATATAAAAATTACAAGTGCAAAAAGTGCAACCGGAAAGGTCATTTAGCTAGGATGTGTGCAGCCAACTCGAAAGTTCATTACGTTGAGGAAGGTATTGTGGATGCCGGGGACGACGGTGAGTCATGTTTGTTTAACATTAAATGTGTCAGAGGGAAACCTATGTCGGAACGCGTAAAGGTGAATAGTACTATTTTGGAATTTGAAATAGATAGTGGTTCCGCTGTAAACGTTATTTCTGAGAATACTTATAAATCATACTTTGGCGCGGTACCATTGTCCGGCACCGATAAAGTTCTATTTAACTATACAGGTGGTAAGATAAACACACTCGGGTTCGTGCGCTTGCCCGTATCCTATAACGGCAATACCTACTCACTAGATTTTTACGTAGTTCGTGGAGGGGGCCCGCCGCTGCTAGGTCGGGAGTTCATTCGTATATTTAATTTAGAGATTGGGCCTGCTCTTAATTACGTTAGTAACTCTGAGGAAGGCACAGTGCCACAAATATTGTCACAATTTCCTAAGTTGTTTTCTGACGATCTGGGGTGTTTTAATAAATATACGGTAACCTTAAAGTTAAAACCCGATACTAAGCCATTGTTTTTTAAAGCTAGACCTGTTGCGTTCGCCTTGAGAGAGAAAATTGAAGAGGAATTAAATAGACAGGTAGACCTAGGAATATTAAAGCCCGTAGAAATATCAGATTATGCATCCCCCATAGTTCCGGTTTTAAAGAAGGATGGCAGTGTGAGGATTTGTGCCGATTATTCTGTGTCGATTAATAAACAATTGATTATAGAAAAATATCCCTTACCCACCGTGCATGAACTGTTTTCAAAGCTGCATGGCGGTAAGCAATTTACTAAACTGGACCTTTCTCGCGCCTATAATCAGTTTTTACTGAGCGACGACTCACAGGACCTTACCTGTATTAATACACATCGCGGTCTCTTCAAATACACCAGACTCGTGTTTGGTCTCTCGAGCGCACCAGCCATTTTCCAACGAGCCATGGAATGCTTACTCAGGGGCCTAGATGGAGTAATAGTGTTCTTGGATGATATTTTAATCAGTGGCACAGATAGAAATCAGCATATAAGTAGACTAAACACAGTATTGAAGCGGCTAGAAGATGCAGGGTTGACGCTTGGTAAAGATAAATGTGATTTCTTTAAAAATGAAATTTGTTATCTTGGTCACATAATCGATAAAAACGGTATAAGGAAATCACCAGATAAAATAGAAGCCATCGTCAAAGCCTCAAAGCCTCTGAACGTAACACAGTTACAATCATTTTTGGGTCTAATTAATTATTATAGAAGTTTTGTTCCGAACGCGTCGTCAATTCTATCCCCATTATATGAACTGTTACATAATAATAAAAAATGGGAATGGACCACGATTCATGATGAAGTATTTGAACGTATCAAAATATTACTTGCTTCTGACCAATTGCTAGCTCATTTTAATTCTAACGCAAGGATAATTCTAACTGTGGATGCTTCGTCAGACGGGCTGGGTGCGATACTTTCGCAGGTATGTACGGACGGGCGCGAGAGGCCGGTCGCATTCGCGTCTAGGACGCTCACTGTAGCGGAGAAAAAATATTCGCAGATACAAAAGGAAGCCACGGCTATTGTTTACGGTGTTAGGAAGTTTCACCAATATTTATATGGTCGGGCAACACCCTTTGTGTTACGAACGGATCACAAACCGTTACTTACCATTTTTGGTCCCTACCGTGGTATTCCTGAAGTGTCTGCGAATAGGCTTCAACGCTATGCATTGTTCTTATCCGCATATAACTATTCGGTAGAATATATTCGTAGTGGGGATAATAGCGCTGATTTTTTATCACGCGCTTCACTGCCGGTGAATATAAATAGTAGTGATAGTAACACCGCTTGCGATGACAAAGCTGCTTATATTAACTTTATAATCGAGGGGGGTTTTCCAATTAAATTAGACGATTTACGGCGCGAAACGGACCAAGATTCGATTCTGAAAAAAGTAAGTAGATACGTATTACAGGGTTGGCCTCGCAAAGTAAATGATATAGAATTAAAACCTTATTTTAATTGCCGATTTCAATTATCTTTAGAAAACGGATGTTTGTTGCGTGGTCACAAGGTAATTATTCCACACTCACTTCGCAATAAGGTATGCAATGAGCTACACGATTCTCATTTTGGCGTAGTTAAAATGAAAGCGAACGCCCGTAAGCGTTTCTGGTTCCCTGGCGTGGACGCGGCGCTGGAGCGGCTGGCGGCGGCGTGCACGGTGTGTGCGCAGCTACGGCCCGCTCCGCCGCGTGCGGCGCCCTCGCCTTGGCCGTACCCGCCACATGTTTTTCACAGGTTGCATTTGGATTTCCTCGGGCCATTTAACAACCAGATGTTTTTGGTCATCGTAGACGCATTTTCTAAATGGGTGGAATGTTACATACTAAATTCCTCATACGGAACAAAAGCTGTAATAACTAAGCTGTATGATTTAATGTCTAGAATAGGTATACCTCACACATTAGTGACGGACAATGGTACATCTTTTACATCGCAGGAATTTGAATGTTTTTGTAATTTAAATGGTATTAACCACATCTTATCGCCAGCTTACCATCCGTCTAGTAACGGACAGGCTGAAAGTTTTGTCAAAATTATAAAAAAGGGGTTAAAAAGCATCATAATAGACAGTAATAATAAACTTTTAATTCAAGAAAAAATATCAAAATTTTTATTTGATTACAGAAATTCACAAAATAGTACTACCGGTAAATCACCAGCCGAATTAGTTTACGGTCGCCCTCTGCGTTCGCGACTCGATCTCTTTAGCCCTAGGCCAATTTCTTCGGCGTCCACAGACCTTTCTCAAACCGTACATGGTAATCAGTCCTTGCAGACTAAGAACCCCCGAGAGATGACGACTCGTCAATTTAAAGTAAATGAAACTGTATGGACTAAAAGATTTTTTGGCAACAACAAATTTAGTTGGGTAAAAGGCATAATAAAGAAAGAAATCGGCAACGTCATGTATTCAATATATATACCAGAATTAAACTGCGAAATCACCCGGCACATCGATCACATTCGGCGGTACCAAGACCCCGAGGACCAGGCGACCCCTCATAATTCAAGTTGGAACCCTCATGACGTCATACCGGACATTACTACACCTGCCCAACCCGTGTGCAATAGTACAACTACCACAGAGGAAGAGGACACGAATAGTGTATCCGAAAAGACTACGTCATGCTCGCCATCTCCTGCGGGAAGTATCAGTAGGCATCTCGACGGAGAGGAGGAAGCGAGTAGTGGGTCGCCAGCGCTCGGTTCTCCGACACCTTCTGGGAGTGCGGGTGATAAAAGCCCCGAGTTTTCAACACCGACAAATGCCAATGCCGATGTTCAATTAAATATAAGATCAAGGCGTCCAGTTGCATCTGTTAATTATAAACCATTCTTTTGAGTTATACCTTTGTAATTTATATATATTTATAGTTATTAGCTATAAGAGGGAGGAATGTTATGTATTTGGGGGTATTTCGTAAACAAGTATTATACGTTGTACTTTCGAAAATAAAACCAGTATGATTCTAGCCAGCGGTTTGATTGTACGTCCTACCTACGCCTCGCAAATCGGTTACATATATACCAGATACAAACATTTTTCGAAGACTCAAAAAGTTTGTTAGTTAGTTCCAAATTAAATTAAATGCCATATTTAAGATTGTATTCAAACTATAGCAAAATTAAGGGGTGGCCAAGTTTCCGTGCCGGTGAGATATGCCCTTTGTATGATCCCGATCCCGAATATGTATTATATATAAGGTGCTTCATAAATATCTGCAACGGCTGAAATGGGTAAAAGTATTGCTTATATAGATTACGGTTCTGAAGGAATTACGTGCCCCGGATCAGTAATTAATATTTGCGAAAAGACAGTAAATAAATGGTTACTTGATTCAATTTGCATAGCACACTTCGTCATCCGCCATTGACACTGCGCGGGAGCGGTATAATGTGAAACGTTAGCATTTTTGGACAGATGTGGACGGTTTGAGACAGAATAAAGCCTAATCTTTGTTTATTATAATTTTTTTATGAAAAAAATTAATGATGTTCTGGACATAAAATTTCTTCACTATCGTAATCTATATAAGCAATACTTTTACCCATTTCAGCCGTTGCAGATATTTATGAAGCACCTTATATAATACTTATCTAGATTCCTTAAAAAAAAAGTTGTGTCATTTTTCGTTACGAGAGCAGAACTTTCAACTTTCTCGGTTACTTTTATATTTTTTTGGAATTTTCATCATACCGTCCAAACGATAACTTCAAGCATCTGTGCAAATGTTTATTTTTCGGCGAAATTATTATCAAGGTTTTAGTTAGTACTCCTAGGGGCTGATTCTGGTGCCCAAATACAAACACTTCCCCATACTAAGCCGCCGACCAGCTGACATCAGTTTGTATGAAGGAGTGAACATGTTTTTTTATATTTCAATATTGGTCCCAAAAGATTAGCAATTAGAAGGTTTGAAAAAATACGGAAATAAATAAAAACTCAAACAAATAATAACGAAACATACACTGGGGTGATTAGATTATCCGTAAGGTCCTAAGGATAATCTTTCTCTACATTTCTACTTGACACTATTTTTGGAACAACACCCTGTGTACCTAAACTTGTAAGGTAGGTTACAATCTCATTTCCATAACTTTTACATTTTTATATTTGCTTTCGCATTATATGCTAGTCAGTATTGGAGATCAGTTGAAGGAGATTAAATATTGTGACATATCTTAATATGCTACCAATTTCCTAGAAATAAAGGCTTTTCCATTTCAATACAATACACTTAGATGCGTGATTTTACAATATCAAATTTAAAGTGCAACCAATTCAATAATGTGTTAATGTTAATATCGAAAATCGAATAGCGGAAGGTCGTGGGTTCGAATCACAACAGAGGTAGATTTTTGTCTCGTTAGACATCCCATTATGATGAAAATGTAATATTTTCACAAAAATTTTTTTTACTTTCCCTGGTGGGATACAAACCCACGACCTTTTGCTATCCGAGCGACTGCTCTTACCAACTGAGCTACGGAGGACACAGTTAAGTTGGCAAATTTATTCAAGTGTTTATACTATCCTCACCGTTTCAGCCTCAGGACGTCCACTGCTGAACATAGGCCTCCCTAATGATTTCCAGATTGGCTGGGTGAAAGCGACCTGCATCCAGCGGCTTTCGGCAACCTTTATCAGATCGCTGCGCTTGCTTGCTGCGCTTGGCCTCCATTCCAAAACCTTTCTGCCCCATCAGCCGTCGGCTCCGCGTACTATGTCCCCCGCCCTATACTATCCTATTAAAATAGTTTTGTTCTTACCTGAGATAACATCGTCAATATAGAACAGCAGAATCCTCCCAAGAAGGAAGTGACGCACATCATGCGCACAGATGTGGCCAGTACTGTCAGCAGCCAGGAGAGGCTGCAAGGGGCCGCGGCCAGGGAGAGCACCCGGCGACGCCCGTGCCTCATGGCGGCCCCACCCGCCATGCCGCCGAAGAGAGCCCCTGGAATCAGAAGAGGATACTAAATACATACACATAATGATTTGGGCACCATTGGTTGTAGACATCAGTATATTACAAACACAGGCGTCGCACTAGCGTCTCGTGCACTAGCCGCACACACAGAAACACACGCTTGTGTGACATAGATAATAAACTTTAAATAAACTAACTTAACCTAAACTAAAAACTACCTACTCAAAAATAAAAGCGTGTCCGTGAGGCATGGAGGCGAGGATACTGGCAGCGTTTCCTCGCTGAATTGCTAAACTAAGCCTTTGTGCGAGGAACGAACCAGCTTTTTTATTTTCCAAAATAAAAATCAATTTTGGTGCTATTTTGCCAAAAATATAATATTGGACAAATATTGGACAACATCAACACATATATATATATATATATATATATATATATATAATAATTAAGATTTGAGTGATGTAAATATTTTGGCAATTTTGAAATGTATTAAAGCTGTAAATTAGAAATCCCTTATTGGCCGTTTGAACGAGTAATATAAGTATTATGACTCTGTTATTTAGGGGTATGGATTTTGTGTAAAATAAAAATAAAATGATATAAATAAGATGTCAGCTATTAATTTGGAAAATTATCTTATTATATTTTAGATATTATTATTTTTAAATGACTCATCATCATTAGAACACAGTGAGCGGCTCTGGACCGTTCTTGGCCCCCGAGGTCCTCCTAAGGATAGCATATATATTTTTTATTTTGATCTTCGTCACTCGGTAAAAACTGTTATATGGGAACACCAGAGATAGTTGACCATACAGGTTGCCTAAATGTTCAAAAAAAAATTATTTAGAAAGTGTTGCCATATTTAACTGGGTTCGAAAAGCTATGCTCTCACTGCTCAGTCGCTTGATACGCAGCATTACTCGTCATGACGAAACACTGTCAAATAAGTAGTTTTTAACAGTTAGTCAACCACAATGACCTATCATCGGGGGGATTGCCAATACTCGCCACGCTTGGCAGGCGGGTTGGCGAGCGCAGTTTTTTATAACATTTCGCACGCAGACGCTGCTGCCCGTCTTGCGTCAACCTATAGGATCTATACTCAACTATCCCCGATCTCCCCTTTTTGATCACCAGAATCAACCCCTTAGTTTTCTATCTTATTTTTTATATACGATGTAAACACAAAAGATATTAAAAAGTCAAAGATACTTAACTATACAAAACATATTTAATGGTTTCACTTCCAGCCAAGGTCAAAGCTTTTTGTCACATTTTAGCCCTAACTCTGTTGTTTCAGACCTAAATTAATCTCCAGGCTTAAACCCTGCGCGTAATTTGATGGCTTGCCACATACTAAAGAGAGCCTAGGTAAACATTGACTTTACGCTGTAATAGTCACAATCCCTAAACACATCTCCGTAGACTAGAGACACGCACCGGCTTTGTTTATTATGTAAATCTGAAAAAAATAAGTTTATTCTTTACGGGAAAATACAGGGTTATACAAAAACACTTGGCTATTTTTGTTCCTATGAATTCGTATCATCATCATCATCTTAGTCACAGGACGTCCTATGCAGAACATAGGCCTCCTCCAGTGACTTCCATCTTGGACATTGGAAGCGGCCTGCATCCAGCGGCTTCCTGCAACCATTACCAGGTCTGTCCACCTTGTGGGTTTTCCTTACAAATCGTAAGAACTTAAAATTGTATTAGAAATAGTATTTATTGCATAAAATATGGTAATACAGGTGGTAACAGTAATAATGTATGCATATTTTGCCGATTATTCTATTTAGTCCGTCAGTTAGATTATCAAAAAATATTGGACCCATATTTTGTCTTTTGTCAATTAAACAAAAAATTACGAAGATAAAGCGCATTAAAGTTTGGGAGTAAAGTCATGCCTTGCTAAAAAGTGTCGCAAGGCGTGACGTTACGCGAAACTTTAACGGGCTATATTTTCATAATTTTTTCTTTGATTGAGAAAATAAAAAATACGTGTCCAATATTTTTTATTAATCCAACTGACGGACTAAGTAGATTTTTTTAGGTAACTAGCACTTTCAGCATGCAAAATTTTAACAAAAAAGTACAAAAAAGTTCACTTTTTTGAGATTTCAATTTCGGTCGCATAGAAAAAGTTGTTTTATTTGAGCAGAATGCGACTTTTGCCTCTTCAAAATCAACGAAAAGTCACCCTATATTTTTCATGTCAGCAACCCCTGTGAATCGATTCCGATGTCATACATAACCATTACTCTGATTGCGCCCTTCCACCTTCCATTGCCGTAACGACCTCGTGGCGTGACTTCGTTTATGTCTTTACACTAGGTTTAGCATGCGGCTTTCGTCAAGGATCTGTGTGGGGACGGCCGTGAAGAATATACTTCCCCACCGCCAACACCAACGTTTCGAAAGAGGTGACTAAGTCCTGTAGCATTCGGGCGAGACGGGCAGCAGCATCTACGTGCGAAATCTTATAAAAAAACTGCGCTTGCCAATCCGCCTGCCAAGCGTGGCGAGTATTGGAAATCTCCCCCAATGAAAGTTCTATGTTTAGTGGACGTCCTGTTTAGTCATGTGGAGATTGCAATTTTTTCCGTACCTTAACCTTATTATCTTACTAATCTATTCAGGGCGTCTTGTAACTCAATCAACGCAAATCAACCTTAAACTACATATTCTATACATTATAGTGAGCAACTTTTGCTCTATGAGTTTTGCAAAATTGAATGAAAATTTTATTCGCCTGAGGAGCGGGTTGATTGATAGTAATACTTTTCAGCCCTAGGGAGAATCGTTTTCAACTGACAGCTGTCAAATTATTATTTTTAAAATAGTTCTATTTTTACATTTTTAACATTTTTATTGAACCATGTTCCAACTTTCTATACAGTTCTATTTTCTATTTTTACTATATTCTATTTTTACAGAAATGTAAAAATAGAACTAGTTTCTTCTTTTTATAATTTGACAGCTGTCAGTTGAAAACAATTCTCCCTAGGGCTGAAAAGTATTACTTTCAACCCGCTCCTCAGGCAACTTCAGACCTACTTTCCGAGTATGAGTAACAAAAAATTGATTTAACATAATTAAGATAAATAGTAATTAAAAATATTTTTTTTAATTACCTTGTTTTATGTAATTCACTTTCAACTATTTCTTTAAAATGACATAGATTTGGGCTAAATATTTGCGACTTTTTTCAATGATGGAAATGAAAAATTATGGCTGAATAGCTGGCCGGCCACATAAAAAAAAATAGGCGGGAAAGCGGCAATCCGATTTTTATTTGTTTTTTCGAGTTGTAGAATGTAGTGAACATACTCTTTGGTAGATTTTTGTTAAAATGCACTCATTTTTTCTTTAGCTTTTTCATGTTTTTATTTTTACTTTCCTTGTATTCGTAATGAAAAGCACAGCGTTTCCCTAGAGTTAAAGACTTATTTAGTCCCTCGAACTATTAAACCCCGTCTAGTCTAAATAAGTTACTTTCACCCCTAGGGTAACAATGTACTATTAAGATTTGCACATAGCTTTTAGTTAGTTAGTTACAAGTGAAGCTGTGTCAAAATACATTCTACACAGCTTGAAAATGCAAATTTCAAATACCTATTAACGAAGCTTTTTAGTTGTCAATACTATAACTGTATGGGGTCGCCTGTGGTCATGGACAATCAACCTAATGGCTAGTGGCCCATCAAGGATACCCATCAGCCATTCAGGGCGATAGGGCTACCATAAATGTAAAAAGTAATGACAGAGGTAACGTCTGTCCTGTTCGGTGGTTATCAAGTCGTTATGACTAGCGAAGATTTTGATTTGGGTTGTCGTGAAATTATATAGGTGTCGTAGAAGTTTTTGGCAAATAACATTCGCGCCTGTAGTAGCAAAAAAAAGATATTGTTTTTCCCGAAATTGGAAAATTTAGTAACTTTTCTGATCTTTATTTTCATACAAGTCTTGTTCTGACAACTACAAACAAATGTGCTAATTATGAACCATCTCATACTAAATTTTCATAACTAACTAGCTGTTGCCCGCGACTTCGTTCGTGAGATCCTTAGTTTATTCATAAAGGATTGTCTGCGCAACTTTCAATTTTTTTTCTTTCATAAGAACCTTCGCCTGACAATAATTAACACAACAAAAAAAGAATTAGCGAAATTGTTCCATCCGTTCACGCGTGATGCTATGACTAAGGGAAATAGAGATTATATAGATTACATATTATATTGTTCTGTTTATTGTGGCATAAATACATTTTAATTCGAAATAAAAAGTCTTACCTATGCTGCCCTGTTCAATCTCAAAATCTCGTAAGATCTCGCACTAATATTGTACGAGATTGAATCTCGAAATATGGACGAGATCTTGCGAGACTGCATCTTCAATAATTTCATTGCATAACAGTTTAGTTTTTCTCTGGATTTTTGATGTTTTATCAGATTTAGAGAAATTTATCTTTAAATATAGTAATACGAAAAATACTATTTAAAAAAGATGTGCGTCGGCCGGGAATCGAACCCGGATCAACTGCTTGGAAGGCAACTATGCTGACCATTACACCACCAACGCACTTAAAGGCTTAACTAAATTCAGACCACGTAATCCGAAGTTTGAGTAAACGCAATGTTGAACATAAAATGTAAATATTTACTCAAATGGGCGAAGTTTTCGAATAAACGTGTACCCAAAGAATTGAAATTGATAGGAAAAACGTGTTTTTAAATGAAGATGTAGATAAGCGACTGACTAAAAAGTTTTTAATGTGTCTTTTGTTTGCAAAATATTGCATATTAAAAGGACATTCTGCGAAAAGGTCATTTTGAGAAAAGGACATTGTGTGAAAAAGACATTTTAAGAAAAGGCATTTTTAGAAATGGACATTTCGAGAAATGGTCATTTTGAGAAAATGACTTTTTAAGAAAAGACATTCTGAGAAAGGACAGTTCGAGAAATGGACATTTTGCGCCGAGTCGATGAATTTGAACAGAAAAAGAGTGTAAGACGCTTTTTACCGAGTTGTTACCGAGCTGTAGGTCGTCCAATCATATCAAAACTCAATAATTGTCATCATCATCATCATGTCAGCCATAGGACGTCCATTGCTGAACAAAGGCCTCACCCGATGACTTATCATCGGGGGGGATTGCCAATACTCGCCACGCTTGGTAGGCGGGTTGGCGAGTGCAGTCTTTTATAAGATTTCGCACGGAGACGCTGCTGCCCGTCTCGTGCTACAGGAATGAGTCGCCTCTTACGACACGTCTCCTGTGGGCGGTGGGGAAGTGTATTCTTTACAGCCATAAACTCCTAAAAATAGGTTGATTCTAACATATCGCTTAAAATGAATAGTAGCTTATTTCAAAATCAAAACCCAGAACATTTATATCGATAATAGTAATAATTAATTATCAATTATTCTTTCACGAGTAGGTTTACACCATACCACACTAGTTTTGGTGTTAGTCATAGAAAATAGCATTTATATATTATCAAACACTGCAAACAAACCAGTAATAAAGGTTGTTAGAGCGAATGTTTGCCGATCTCCGTAGCCGAGAGGCGAGCGTACCGGACTTGGTGTCGCTATCTCTGAGGTTCGTTTGATTCCCGGCCGGTCAATGCAAAAAAACACTTTTCTATCTTGTCACGGGTCAAGTGCTGTGGTACCGTCGTTGTTTCTGAATTATATAACACAAGTGCTTAAGCGACTTATCATAGGATCAGAACAATGTATGTGATATGTGATGTAGCATTACCTTTTGTAAGACCATTTCTTGTACCTGTATTTCACAGTCATTAATATTATTTTGCCGTGTATATTTATATTGTGCCGTGTGGGGAGGGCCGTAAAGAATACACTTCCCCACCGCCAATAGGAGGCGTGTCGTAAGGGGCGACTAATTCATGTAGCACGAGACGGGCAGCAGCGTCTACGTGCGAAATCTTATAAAAAACTGCGCTCGCCAACCCGCCTGCCAAGCGTGGCGAGTATTGGCACCCCCCCCCAATGATAGATTGGGATTATTAAGGAAGGCCTATGTTCAGCATTAGACGTCCTATGGCTATAATGATGATGATGATGATGATGTATATTATTTTACAGCCTCTTCAAAAATAAAGAATACTAAAGAATTAAAACCTTGGTTGGGTAAACAGATTCTGATCTTTGTGTCTATGATACAATTGCCCCAGCATAATAGGAAGGTCCAAACAATTTGTAATATTGCCCGTTTATTGGAATGGTTCAATACTCCATTGTTTGTGTTGCGGAGTATCCGATTCGTAATTACACAAACGATGTGTTTTGATAGTTTCCTTTGATAAATAAGGTCGGATATTGTTGACTTGGGCTTGGGATAGGTCGTCAACAGTTCATTAGGTTTCAGGATTTTAAAAGGATTATGAAGTGTTCAAAATTGCTATAATACAACAATTTTAAAACAGCTGTTTTTGACCGCTGGCGAGAGGGGTTTTTCGCTAAGGAAACAAGAATCTAGGGTATTGTACTATCAAAAAATACTTAGTTCTTATTATTTAACATATTACAACGTTTTTTCATCTTCTTAAAAATATAATGTGTGTAACCCTCAGATCATATTTCTTTGGTGTAACCTTTACGCGCGATTGAAGATAAACTTCAATGTGGTAGATATGATAATTGACGTAAAAAACACATGAAGTATAGTAGCACTAATAGTGAGAAGATATATGTATTGTTTTTGAAATGGTTTTCACAATTACACCAATTATCTAGCCCCAAACTAAGCAAAGCTTGTACTATGGCGACTAGATAACGGGTAAACCAAACTAAATACTTTTCTTTAAACGATGACTTAGATACAAAATATGCTCGTGCTCATCACACAAACACTTGCCCCTTGCGGGATTCGAACCAGCAACCGCTGGCTTTGAAATCAAGAGCGCCAACCACAACACCAGACTGCAGATGGTCACATCAAATATGAATTAAGCCCTCTTCGAAAGTTCCTGGCTACGGCCTTGACTTACCCAAGAAAGACAGCGAAGCGAGCCACGATGCCTGCTGGTCGGTGAGGTGGAAGTCTCTCCTTGTAGCGTTGGCCCCAGACCCCTGCAGCGACGCGATGGCAGGAGAGCTATACCCCTTGCCGAGGCCAGCTGAGAATGGGGCCAGGGATACTGCTAGTGCTGCCAAGACCTGGAAGAAAGGTTTTATAAGAAACTTCTGCTACAAAAAATATACTATGAATAGAATTCTCGTCAATATCAAACTGTACATCACTTTGAGTTTTAGTGAATCTTAAAAGACATTGGAAGTAATTGGGAAAGAAGCATTTTTTGCCTAAAAAGTCTGAGGTAGCAGTTATTGGGATCTATTTGATACTGCGATCTTTAGAGATCGATTCAAAATACGTTATAATTTTTGCATAGCCTTTGATATCATGCTGTCCCATAAGCGAAGCTACCATAATATTAAGCTCCTTCAGCTTTTTCTTGATGTTTAATTAAAAGTACAACCTGCATTGTAGTCATTCAAAGTACAAGTGAAGTGAAATATTATTGAATACTTGAAAATATAATAGAAATATTGGTAAATATGTTGAAATACAAGGTACGGAACCCGGAAGTATATTTATCTAAGGACTTCTAATATACTACACGAGTCCTACACAGAGTACCTACGTCGGAAGATGTCACAGAGTCTTGTCACGTCCGTGCGTGCCACCGAATACATTATTTACACACAATGCGCGAAATTACCTATTACAGGAGACGTGAAACATATTTTATCTTGTTTTATGGGGTCTTTGTGAATTCTAGTAGAATTTTGTTTAGCAATGGAGAAATCATGATTGAACGAGCTGCCTTACGTATAAGGTAAGGTTTTGAGATGGGAGTGGGTGGTATGGCCCAATCTGTAACAATGATCATCATTCATCATTTCGGCCACAGGACGTCCACTGCTAAAAATAGGTTCAACTAAACCAACATACTCTTCAAGTTTATTATTATTATTATAATATTATTATTGTATCTCTCCTACGGGAAATCACGGCACGGAGGCCGGTCCTATTAGAAGGCGTTCGTGGGGATACAGATCCAACACGAAGAGGCCCCTTTAAGATCCGATATTGAGTTGGGATATGTACACCTAGCGGATACTATCTCTGCCTGTACTATTGAGAAGATACAGCCAAAGACAGCACCCGCTAGGTGCAAGGACTATTGCAGTTAAGATGGAAACTATACCGGGTCTATAGAATTATTATTCATATTTTGTTAACCTTTTTTCTCAGCTCGAATGCTAGTTTTTTTAAAAACATGTTTACCGCCCGTAAAACTTGCCAAGTAAATGATATTATATTATTTTAAATATTTGTATCTCTCTTATTATTATTTAGAACTGAGTTGTCTGTTCCTTTTGCACTGGAGGCTAATGGACGAAGAGTTTCCTGGGCCGACCATTAATATTTTAATATTCATTATGAATAATTATTAGGGTTGTGGGCACCACTCGGTGGCTATTTTAAGATTCAGTTCGAGTCTGCATTCAATTCGCCAATTATGTAATTATGTTTCATCTCAATGTGTGTTGTTATTTTAGGGTGTTATTAATAATAATAATCGGTTCGAATGTTCAATGGTTCAATTTTATAGAAATAATTATTTTATTTCCTGAAATATGACTGAAACTATCCTGAAGTATGTTACACTATATACAGGGTTATTTGTAAAACATCAACAACCTCCTAGGGTCTGATTCTGGTGATCAAATACAAAAACTTTTTCTACGGGACCAACTTTGAAATCTAAAAAAAAAACACTTCTCCATACTAAGCCGCCACCAAAGAGCGCCAAAGAGCAAGATCTTCCGCTTTTTTAAACCAGCCACTGCCAGCCATCATCCTTAGGTAGTCGGTCTATCGAATTGGGGGGCGTCCTACACTACGTTTGCTGACGCGTGGTCTCCACTTGAGAACCCGTTCACTCCGCCTTTCATATCCATTAATGAGATCCTAAGCATCGACATTTCCATAGCTCGCTGAGTGACGTGAAGTCAGTGAGCTAGCTTTACTGTCATGTTCCACGTTTCGACTCCGTAGGTCTTCACTCTTTAGGCATTGTGGCAATGGCGATGAAAAGATATGATGCAACTTTCGGTAAATGAGTGTTAATAACTTTTCTCTTAATTTTTTAATAATGATTTTCTAAAACACCTACCTACATTAATATATGTAACAGTGATACATACTTAGTTTTTAACAAAAAACGCTTATTGTGACTGCAGTGCCATTCTAAGAATTCTTCATTACGTCATAGCAGTTTTTTTTCGTTCGTGCATGTTTTATTCATTTCCAACATCAAGATGGATAGAGAAATAAATGGATAGCTGCTGTGAAAAGAAAAAAGTTTGTTGGGGGTTTGTGTCACTGACGTTTATCTCATGATCATAGCTCTTATTAAGTAGCTTTGTCCGTTGGTTCTAAGCTCTTTGACGTCTCTCACATGCAGTGCTAATACTAATTTATTCCCTTTTTGTACCAGTTTAAGGATAAAAAGTTATATCATGTTGTATTGATTCAAATCACGTACGTATTAGAACGTTTATATTTTAGTTCAAGTAAGAAAATCATAATATGTACAAACTTTTTAGATATTTTCATCTAATTTCGGACAAAAACAATCCGAAAATCATTCTCAAACCATCCAGCTGTCATAATTTAAGAGATCTTATTCCACAATAATTGTGGTCACTAGGGACGCTGTCATCGCGCACACAGCGACATTAACAGTTAATGAGATTTCCTATGACCCTGTGTGATGCGAAACACGGTCAAATCAAAGGCTTTTTAATGATAAAATCTGGTAATCCCTACGAATTAAACTAAGTAACTTTTAGCTCAAAGTCATTCTCGGTCAAGCCCCGTCGCACGAGCCGGCTCATTACCGACCGCAGTTTGACCGAAAGCGGGTAAAAAGTTACCCTTATTTAAAGGGGTAAACTCACTATGTGTGCAATTGTAAATTAAAAGAATATTAATAAAATAAAAAAACTACTGCCGTTAATAAAAGCGAACTAAAAAGTTTAAAATAAATTGTGAATAAAAAGTGTTACAGAATGGGTATTCGATTTTATTAACAGAAGTCGTGTTTATTTTTTTCGATTGCATACTTTTTTGATTTCTGTAACACAATGCTTTGGCTACTTACTATAAGATAATATGTCTTTGGCGCTCTTTGGGGGGTGGCTTACGTCCAGCAGTGGACTGCAATAGGCTAACATGGTGATGATGATGAATGTATGTGATGTTGGACAAGTTTTTTTTTAAAGATCAATATCAATCGTTGGACGTCCTCTGCTGAACATAGGCCTCCCCAATTCCCCCAATGACTTCCAGATTGGCCGGTTGGAAGCAGTACATCCAGCGGCTTTCTGCAACCTTTACGTCGTCTGTACACCTTGTGGGTGGACGTCCTACGCTGCACTTGCCGGTACGTGATGAGGGCTGAGGGGTCGAAGAGACATAATTATTATGTCACCTAAGTGAGTAATCACCCTTATCATCAAATATCCCCACTCCATAAGTAGGCATGACGTTTTAACATTAATGAGTTTGGGAAAACGACTATTTAGGTCATCCATGTTTTTTATGTTATCCTAAAATGTAGGGTTCATTTTGCTGTTTTGTCGACCTAACGTTTCTAGATGTACATAAATAGATTAAATAATAAATAAAAAACAAATAAGTATCAATAATTGCAAAGTAACAAAAATTTTAAACAATCAGATCTATATTAAATATTTTATGTAGTTTGTAAAAAATATATTTTATTTATTTAACAAAATCCACTTAACTTAGTTTGGATATTACATGTTGACCTTACAGCCAATAACGAATTTACATTATATAAGTTAATGTGTGTGTGTGTGTGTGTGTGTGTGTGCGTGTGTGCGTGCGTGCGTGTGCTTAACCATCAGTATCACCACCAATCACCCCCAGAATTTCTCGCTTAAAACACTTTTAGACGTATTAAAAATGTCAACGGACTAATATTTCTTATTATAATTTCTGTGCAGTCTACTAACAAGTGAGTTTTGTGCATAATTAGTAGATGTATGTGTAGCTGCAAACAGCTTTGTGTGCCTTGTACGAGTTTTTGGGCAGCAGAAGCTTATAACTCTGGACGAGAGTTCCGGGCAGTCAATATAGCCGTTGCGAATTCCATGTAGGAAGGACATGTCCGAAAGAGCCTCTGGCTCTCCGTGTTGATAGATGAAAATGATGACAGGAGTCTACATAGTCACCCCTTGCGCAAAAACTGCGGAAGTTCAAGGTTTTTACAAATTTAGCTTGGATAAGTAATGTAATGCGTGTTCCAGATAACACTACAATACTCTTTAATAATATAAAATAATAATTATTAAATTTTAAAAAAACTTATTGAAATGCCATGCTTGAAATGCGGCCGGAATGATGATGGCGGAAATGATGATGGTTGATATCACGTTTGTACAGATAACAGCACGTCAACCTACCACAAAACGTCAAATATTCTCAATTAATATTGATCTCTACATGTCGGACTTAAAGTTGAAAATCGGTTGAATGACCTTTAACTTTTTGGGTAGGTTGACCTGCCGTTGACTGTACGTTTATATTCTTTAAATATTTGAAAAGTCTTAGAGATCTTTAAACAAATGAACGGATTTTTATAACAAATGCTTACAATTAGAGTTGTAAATTGACGGTCATATGCTATAAGCGTCCGTCATTTATGATAAATGTGACCACATTGGACATTTATTGTCACGATGGTCACATATATTTTTTTTAGTATAATTTTTTTAAAAAGAAGAATTCTACTAATTTAAGTCTTACATCAATTGAGAAAATTTGACGTCTTATAGTATAGTAGGTTGACGAGCTGTTGTCTGTACGTAAGGTGCAATTTAGCAAATGAAATATGAATAAATTTAATTAAGTGGTTAACCTTAAATAACTAACAGTAATTGCAGATTTTAGAAATTTCACTTCGTTATAGATCATTACTACTTAAGCCTCTCTCTTATAATAATGCACTTATTTGTGACCGAATGATTCTTTTTCATAGTTTGTCAATAGAATTGAATGTGACGTTAATGACAATAAATGTCCAAAATGTCGGGTCACATTGAGAAAATGTACAATTTTCTCGGTCATATTGGTCAGACATTTATAACGTGACGGACACTTTCAAACTCTACTTACAATACTATAATTTATAATACCTCTTTTCACGAGGCAGACAGAGATCATGAAGGTTTTTGTTAACATGCCTTTCAGACAAAATATTCATACAGGGAGTTGATTAATTTCCCCGACAGAATACGGTTTCCTTTCCGATATTCCAATTGCTATTCTTTTAAAAATAAACAAAGAATAAAAACGCAAAATGGAAGAATAATAGAACAATATCGATGGACAAACAGCCATTATGGAGGCTCGGGATTTGTTTGTTCAGTATTCCGTTATAATCAATTTGCGCCATTATGTTTCTGAAGGCTGAAATAATAGCGGATTCCGTGAAAAATGGCGAAGATGCGGTAGGAACGCTTTCTGAAGTAGCTTCTCGGCTTATGCCCAACTCGGCACGTTTTCCACTCGACACACAAGATAAATACAGGTTATCGTGTCGAGTTGGGAATTTTGTTAAGTATTTATATTGCGTGTCGAGTAGAGAACGTGCCGAGTTGGGCATCTCGTAAAAGATATGTACGAATGAATAATAAAAATTGCCTTGCGATGTGCGTCAGAATATTTATAATAAGACCAAAATAATTTAAATTGCTAAATATTTAATAATTAAAAAAAGATTACCTGAATGGCTCAATGACAAAAAATATAGTGTTAAGGAATTTATTGACAACTAGCAAAATTTTACTGACATACAGATTCTAGACATTTTTAATTATTTCAATTTTTTATTCTGTAATGTAATTAAGACCACATACAATATGCATGCTATTTTAATTAGCGAAAAATGAGCATCTTTTATTGTTGAATGTTACCATTTATACCGTGTTTTGTGCAAATAAACGATTTATTTATTTATTGAAATTGTTTTTTGTTTAGAAGCACCAGTGTCAGTGCACATAATAGCTCCCTCAAAATACCAGTCTCATAGCATGCTATAACCTGTCATGAATAAAACTGAGCGGACCTTTTTTCCACAAATAGGAACCTTTTATTTCTTATATCTTGTAACGTAAATTTTGTTTTTATTTATTTTAAATTTTGTTATGTAATTAGAAAGAAAGAAACGTTTATTCGACACACAAGAGAAAATAATAATAATAATACACAAAACAATATAAATTAGATATTGTGTCGAAAAGGTGCCCGCTCAGCATTTGTCGTGACAGCCACAGACTTATCTTATCTACTTAATTATTTTTTTTTATGTGCCAAATAAAGCTATTCTTATTCTTACATTTATTTATTTACATGTATTGAAAGTGGGACACTGGCAAGTGATTTTGAACTTTATCCTCACCTAGTGCGACAAATGCCATTCTACCGTTTTTTCCAACAATGTTTTCTCAAGATTGTGAAAAAATATGTTTTTTTTAATTGCCTGGATTTACCCACTGCAGGGAAAAGGGTAAGAAGATTTGGAAGACCAAATCCTTCTCTATCTATAGCCACTCTTTCTACATTATAGGATCTGTATTAGTAAAATTAAATTTTGTTTTGGAATGCACTTTATGTAACCGGAATAGAAGATATTAAATAATTATTATTATTGTGCTGTTGACAATTTTTTAGACGCTCTCATTCACTTAGGAAGGGACGAGAAGAGAAATATGACTTTGTATGAATAAATTACTCAGTCACAAATAAAATTCAAACATGAAACTTCTAATAAATATACTTAGTCATGTAAAAAACGAAAAAAAAATGGTTAGCTTACTTTTTTCAATTGTGTGTTTAAAACCTTAAAGACGTTCGATGGCGCCTCCCCGTCGCCAGAAGTGGGTTGTCAAGAAACCTCACAAGGCTGACGGGACTACGGCATAAATCTCAGACAGACAGGCAGTAGCTCTTTAGGGCTACCGCACACTGAAATATTTTATCCTTAGGACCATTACAGACGGTCTGCATACAGACTTAAAGTCCGTTTATTTATTTATTATTAGGAGCAACCAACAAATCTTACACCAATGATACAATTAACAAGTAACAAGTTTAAAATATGAACTAAGTGTAGATTCAGTTACAGGCTGCCACGACTTGCAAATGTGTTATAGTTTACTTTTAAAACAAGAGCTTACTTATAATAATAAAAATCGATATATTATTGTTTAAAGACGAAAATGGTAAATAAACCATTGATCTTGGTGTAACTTACCAATTTCGCGGCATACCGTGGTGAGAAAGTGAAAACTCTCATGATAAGACTGCACCAATAACCACTTTACTTATTTTTTTTTACTTAAGCAACTTATAATAACTTGTCTTTTTTTTTACCAAAATAGTACAAAACTGCAGCAAGCAACAGCGGTCACTGCACTAACCAATAATGCTTATATTGGTGGTGGTCACTAATAATAATTACAAACAAAAGTATACAGTAACACCTGCCTGCCTAGCATTAGCACTAAAAACACGATATGATATGATATGATATAGCGAAATATCGAAACCAACTTTTAAAATATGATAGATTTAGCCGCCATTTAAATTTTTTATCGAAACAGCGATCTTAATATGTGACGGCGATTCAACATGGCGGCTATATCTATCATATTTTTACAGTTGGTGTCGATATTTCGCTATATCATATCATATCATATCGTGTTTTTAGTGCTCATGCTAGGCAGGCTGGTTGACAGGACGTGTATAAAATTATTATTAATAAGATTATCATTAAAAATATCCTCGTTTACGTATGTGATTATATAATAATGTTAATTTTTGTAACGTCATATGCACCACAAACAAAACATTTCTGTTTAGCCTAATGGTCGACTGGCAGAGAATGCCACATGGCATTAAGTCCACCTTTTGTACGATTTTATTTTGTGCAATAAAGTTTAAATAAATAAATAAATAATTGTTAAGTTTGAAAACTGTTTCTAGTTGCAATAAAAATTATGACAGAAGCAACGATTTTATATTGTCTAGATTGAGCATACTGCTTGAACCGTACAAAAAAAACAGGTCAACATTGGTCGAAAATTAGGTACTCAGCGATGGGATTTAAATTTTTTATTTGTCTTGTCTCACACTTTATTAGAACAAATCTCCATTTCCGACACCTCAATTTTGCCTAGCGGAATATACCAGACCAGGGACTGGAACAATTTTTATTGTAGCGTCCGCTGCCTCGACTGTCCGTCTAGATATTATATACTTGGTCGAAGAACAGAAGGCATAATTAGTATCATAATATATCATCTTGTCTGTGCATTTTTAACCGACTTCAAAAAAGGAGGAGGTTCTCAATTCGTCGGAATCTTTTTTTTTTATGTATGTTCAGCGATCATTCGTTACTGTGTTGACCGATTTCGATAATTATTTTTTTGTTTGAAAGATAATACTTTCAGAATGGTTTCATATAAATTTGGCTAAATTCTGACGATGGGATCTATAAGAAAATCATCAAACATTGCATGAACTCCGTACCACGCCAACTGATTTTTGTATCTATCTTACCTAATATCTATGCCAAATATGGACCGAATTTGATGATTCTTTTTTAATGCATAGCTTATACTTTAAAGATACTATAATAAAACATTTTCGGAAAAAAAACACCCCTTAAGGTGGAAAAATAGGAAATGAAACCGCTGTTCAGCAGTTAAATTAAGTTTGCACTCGTAAGATTTGTTTTAATTAGGATTTAACACTAAAATAGATGAAATAAGTTAATTTTATACAAAAAAAAAAATGGATTAACTTCGTAATGATCAATTGAATCGATTTTTCTTTGGATTAACTTCGTAATGATCAATTGAATCGATTAATTGAGATTACTATCCCAACTCTAAAAGGTTTAAATTAATTTTATTTAAGCACTTATTAATATGTAAAGGTATAATGAATGTAATAATTCTATTAATTTTATTAAAAAAATAAAAAAATAAAGTTTAGTTAGTTAGTTAGTTTAGTTAAGTTTAGTTCAAAAAACTAAAACGCTAAAAATAATCTTAACACTTAAGTACCTAATCAGTTACTTTTGGAGTCGGTGCAAACAAAAACATTGAATCTCTCATCGGCTGGCACCGACTCCAAAAGTAACTGATTAGGTACTTAAGTGTTAGGATTATTTTTAGCATTTCAGTGTTTTGAAGTCGGTTTTATTTTTTTTAATAAAATTTACTTATTTCATCTATTTTTAGTGATAAATCCTAATCTAACTGCTGAACACCGATTTCATCCCCTATTTTTCTACCCTTAGGGGTTATTTTTATTTTTTAAACTTTTATCATAGCATCTTTGAAGTATAAGCTATTCAATAAAACAAAAATCATCAAAATCGGCTCATATTTGTCGAAGATAGGTAACAAGAACCACAACCAAAATATTATCTGGGTATATATTTGTTGATTTTCTCAAAAAGTTCTAAATCAATTTCGATAAAATTTATATGGGACCACCTCTGAAGTATGATCTACCAAACAAAAAAAGAATCATTAAAATCGATTCATAATTGGCGGAGTAATCGCGTAACAAATATACAAAAAAAAAAAAAAAAAACATACAGTCGAATTGAGAACCTCCTCCTTTTTTGAAGTCGGTTAAAAATAGTGATTTTAGGTATAAAAAGCAGGGGCTGCAGCAGAGTCAGCAGAAAATGCCAAGCGGCGCAAATACGAGTCTCTTGCAAGTGACTATGTGTTTGCGCCATTTGGTGTAGAGACGTTTGGACCGTGGGGACCGAACGCTAAATTACTTTTTGGCAAAATAGCACCAAAATTGATTTTTATTTCTGGTATTCTGGTATTAAAAAAGCTGGTTCGTTCCTCGCACAAAGGCTTAGTTTAGCAATTCAGCGAGGAAACGCTGCCAGTATCCTCGCCTCTATGCCTCACGGACACGCCTTTATTTTTGAGTAGGTAGTTTATAGTTTAGGTTAAGTTAGTTTATTTAAAGTATTTATTTTATTTTATTAATTCTATCATTTAATATGTGTATTTTATATGAATGTATCAATAAAGTTTTTAGGTATTCGCTTGCGAATTTTGCGACTTTGTATTGGAATTCGCATGATTCAAAAATACGTCCGCAGGTATGAACAATTTACTCGTAAAATATAAATGATTACACAGTTAATCGTTCGTCCGGACCGCTGTTGGTGGGAACTGATGCCTTCATAATGCGCTCACAGGACCATTCTGCCCTTTGGTCTTTGTAGGATCAAATTTTAAGGCGGGAGCGGAAAATTGTTTTAGAACAAAAAAAATATGTTAGAATAAAAAAAAAAAAAGTGTTTTGTTTCTGTTTGCGTGCTGTATATATGTTTGTATAATATTCATATTATGTATTTATGTAATATTATGTATGTTTAATTAACATATTTATGTTTTGGAACTCTTTACCGCCTCCCTTCTCTCAATATTAATTCAACATTCCTCTACCTGAAGGTTGTCTGGAAGAGATCGCTCCCAGCGATAAGACCGCCTAAATTGTGCTATTCACTAACTACTTTCCTGTGATTTGTTTGTTTTGTGTGGTGTACAATAAAGAGTATCTATCTATCTATCTATATTTATGCCATCGACTAAGTATCTAAATACCAAACACTTTCATACCGTTCTTTTTGTTCGAGTAAGAAGTAATTATTATTATAGTCATTATTACACAAATATTAGTTATTTTATTTTATTAAAATAAATCAATATTAATACCACACACACACACACACACATGCACACGCACACGCACACGCACACGCACACGCACACGCACACGCACACGCACACGCACACGCACACGCAAACGCACACGCACACACACACACACACACACACACACACACACTGTGGATTTTGAAAAAAAAAAACAAACTGAATGTCCAGGCGACAGCGCCTACGTAAATTTATATAGCAAAACTCATGATTTTGACTCATGAAACTCATTTTGTAAAATGTATTCATTTGTTACCTCAGATTTATAGTGGTACATGACGAACATTCGCCTTCTAGATACGGTAGTTGCAATCGATCGATTGCATCAATTTTTTATTAAACAAGTATTCACTTAAATGGGAGTTTTTCTACGCGCACAATTATATCCTCCAAAGATATAACTATGAAATGTCTACTTTAGGCCATACTCTAACACGCAGGCCCACTGCGGTTCGGTGGAAAGGTGTCTGTTAGACTGGCGCCTTACTCTATTGTCAGATGTAATTAAGCCGTCCTAAGGTTTTTGACTAGACTTCACGACTATTATCAAACGATATTTACATGGAACTACTTTTAAAGTGCTTCCCTTAGCTTAATAATTTCCTAAATTTTGTACCATACGCTATTTTGATCGTAATTAATAACCTGCCATTGACAGACTGTTAATTAATCATTCAATTCTCTATATTTCGAGTTGGTTATTGTTGAGAACGTTACAGACCTCTGGAACCACGTTTTTTGGGAAGCATTTGAAACCACACTTCATTAGGGTTGTCCTGAGTATTTAATAAGTAAATTTTATTTTAAAAAATAAAACCAACTTCAAAACACTAAAATGCTAAAATTAATCCTAACACTTAAGTACCTAATCAGTTACTTTTGGAGTCGGTGCAAACAAAAACATTGAATCTCTCATCAGCTGGCACCGACTCCAAAATTAACTGATTAGGTACTTAAGTGTTGGGATTATTTTTAGCATTTTAGTGTTTTGAAGTCGGTTTTATTTTTTTTAATAAAATTTGCTTATTTAATCTATTTTTAGTGATAAATTCTAATCTAACTACTGAACACCGATTTTATCCCCTATTTTCCTACCCTTAGGGATTATTTTTATTTTGCAAACTTTTATCATAGCATCTTTGAAGTATAAGCTATTCAATAAAACAAAAATCATCAAAATCGGCTCATATTTGTCGAAGATAGGTAACAAGAACCACAACCAAAATATTATCTGGGTATATATTTGTTGATTTTCTCAAAAAGCTCTAAATCAATTTTGATAAAATTTATATGGGACCACCTCTGAAGTATGATCTACCAAACAAAAAAGAATCATTAAAATCGATTCATAATTGGCGGAGTAATCGCGTAACATACATACAAAAAAAAAAAACATACAGTCGAATTGAGAACCTCCTCCTTTTTTGAAGTCGGTTGAAAATAGTCGTGCGGCTTGATCTAATCTGTCAGTAAGGTTTAGTTTCTGGCCTGGCAACACCCTTTCATCAATCAGCACTGGGCCCGCATGATAGAGTATGGCCCAAACAACCTCATAGTTGAGGTGTAGCTTGTGACCTGCAGTGGAATATTATGTAAGCCTTATACAGGGTTATTTTTAATACATCAACAAACCCCTAGGGGCTGTATCTGGTGCTGAAATACAACAACTTTTTCTATGGGACCAACATCGTAATCTAAAAAACAATTTTTACTGCTTCATACAAACTGACAGCTGGTCGACGGCTTAGTATGGGGAAGTATTTTTTTTTGCGAGTTCGTTGTTGGTCCTATAGAAAAAGTTGTTGTATTTAAGCACCAGAATCAGCCCCTAGGGGATTGTTGATGTGTTAAAAATAACCCTGTATATTAAGTATATTATTTTGGTATTAGTATGTTATTTCTGGCTTTCTCAAAACTGTTGTACTTTACAAATCATATAGGAGTTTAGAAGTCTGTTACTTCGGTGGTAAGACACTCTGAAACTAATTTCAAACAAAAAAGTAACGTCATGGAATGACTTTTAATACGGATAGAAACCAGTTCTACCCTTAATTAAATTTCGTGTTTCTTTTAGAATGGGCTAGTTTCCTAAAAAAATCTAATTAGTCCGTCAGTTGGATTAACAGAAAATATTGGACACGTATTTTTTCTTTTCTGAATCAAACAAAAAATTATGAAGATATAGCCCGTTAAAGTTCCGCGTAACGTCACGCCTTGCGACACTTTTTAGCAAGACGTGACGTCACGTGCTCACTTTGATGCGCTTTATCTTCGTCATTTTTTGTTTGATTAACAAAAGACAAAATATGGGTCCAATATTTTTTGATAATCTAACTGATGGACTAAATAGAATAATCATTTTTTGACCCCGGAAACTAGCCCATTAACCAAAATAGGTAAAGTGTTACTTGTATTACTCGGAGAGTTGTAAGTTCGGTGGATGGATTCTCGCACGTACGTCTGATTTTTTTGGGGTCTATGTATAAATATGTAGAGGACCTTGCAAAGGTTGCAGGAAGCCGATGGATGCAGGCCGCTTCCAACCGGCCACCTGGAAATCACTAGTGGAGGCAATGTTTAGCAGTGGACGTCCTGTGGCTGAAATGATGATGATGATGATGATGATGTGTGGACGCAAGGAAACATGCACAATGTCATAACACTAGTTATATGTTTTTTTTTTAAGTTGGACGATTTAACATACATTATTCTGGTCCTATGGTAAGTAGCCAAAGCATTGTGTTACAGAAATCAGAAACAGCGACGGTACCACAACACCCTGTCCCGAGACAATACAGAAAACCGACCGGGAATCGATCCCGGGACCTCAGAGATTGTGACACCAAGTTCGGCGTGGTCGCCTCTCGGCTACTGATGTCGTCAAGGTACCTACCTATATGTAGTATGCTCAATTTTCTTTGGTCATGCTATAAAAATAAGCTGGTTCCCCAATCTAGCGACAGCATTGAATAGGTCTGATGGGAATCGCTCCAAATGTTACAAAATAACTAAGTATCTACTTCATTCTGTGCCCAATAAAAATCATTTGAACAGAGGATTGAGGACTTTTAAAGTAAATTTGAATATTATTTGGGTTAACTAGTAGGTATAGAAAAACCAACAGCAAACTATTTAATTAAAAACCTAATTGTTTAGAAGAAATTGATTTAAAGGATAAGATCTTATTGTACAATAATCTACCTTATTTGTAATTGCCTGAGTACTATTGTTTTGTGCAATCAGTGGTTCATTGTGAAATTTCCAAGGAGTTGAGTGTTTCCTTTCACGTTCCTTTCACATAATGACCACGGCCCTCAATTGAGGCACTAAAGAGTCCCCATCAATCTATATCTACAACCTTGATCAACCTAATGACATAATCAAGTTGAGCTATTAATATTCATCCCGAACTTAATGACACATTTTAATCACAGTGCACTGTGATCCAGTAGGCTAACTTAAATATTCCTGGGATCGAATTGTGCTTTGTTGTTTAAAATTCCTATGCCCTTAGGACAGCATACGCATAGCTAATGGTGCCAGTGTTCGGTCTTGTTAACCATTGTCAACACATTGTCCACCAATGTCCACGTTAGCACAACTAAGCTCAAACTCTTGAGCGCTGAGCAAGAAAGACCAATACGATTACGTGATTGGCCAGTCGCGTGACGCGCCTGCACCGCCAGCCGGGATTGGTTGCTACCTCCACGCACACGCGTCTCTGATACGACTATCGTATCGTAAGATGCCCAACGCGATCCCCATTCTTCTCTCTTCCTCCAGCGCTCAAAATACGTGCCTGATACAATTAAATGTTTTTTTTTTCTTATAAATATGTGCCAGACAACATACCTATTCTAATGGTCATTAACTAAGGAATAAACATCATAAGTAACGAGGTAACATACAATTATTTTTTGCTAGGGGCGTCTCCCATTGTATCTGTAAATATTGCAGACAGCACCGTACTTATAAATTAGGGAGAACTCTTTGATAGAGGTTTTCGTTAAGCAATATGTGTAACCGACAAATCAGAGAGCGGATCGGGAGTGACCCTACTATATCCGCCTGTATTGTGGCCAGACTGAACTGTCAACATTAAGTCCCGAACTCCACACAAGACTGTGGGATCGATATGGGATATTATTCTTGCCCTAACCGTAGCTCAAACTAAACGGCCTTCTTCCTTTGATGTAGAGTAATAAAATTGGTATAAAATAATCAGCCCACGGCTGGGGAAAAGCCTCTCTTTCTCTTTACTTTGGAACCCTGCTCAATAAAATCGTACATCGATTAGTCGTTCCCAAATTTACTCGAACCAGTAATTGAACCTTGCGTTGAAAATTAAACACAGCGCCACTTCTCTAATAGGCTTTAAATATTTTATGATGTTCTTAATTATCAATCAGCATAGTAAAATTGAAAGCAGATATTAATACTGCACAATTGGTTTAATTTGGCCCATTTTAGTGGTTCTTCTTTTTGGGCCCTGTCCAGGGATCGATAAGGCACATTATTCTTGCCCTAGTTCAGCCCTGCGGACATCCATTAGGGGCACAGATTGCCCTAATGCCGGCAATTATTACGCTACGTAACATTTCGTGTGTTGACGTTTATGTTTTTGCGAGTTCACGTGGAAGAAATTGGAGAAACAAATCGGTGTTGGGAAAATTTTGTTTATTTCTGGTAAAAATAAAATGTTTTCAAAACATGTTATATTTATTTTTATTGAATTGAATTATTAGATCTAATATAATAAGTATTATATTATTAAGTATGTGGAATCGGTATATTCTAGTATTCGCGGTCTTAAAGTAAACCTACACTGAGGTGGGGCTGAGCTATGCAGTTTAAGTTGGTTGATTTCCACACAGTCAACTGATGATGATGATGACAATTCATTACCATTATTTTAGTCATAGGACGTCCACTTAACATAGGACTTCCCCAGTGACTTCCCGACTGGTCGGTTATCAGGGGCCAGCATCCAGCGGTAGACTTCCTTCTGTCCCAACGGCCGTCAGTTCTACGTGCTGTGTCCCACTTTAGCTTGCTTATTCGTTGGGCTATGTCAGCGACTTTCATACCAGCCAATAATAGTCTCTTCATTTTGTCTCAAGCAGAATTTTAAAGATAGATAGAGCCCCTATAGGTTTAAAATCACTATCAGTTTTTGTTTTTAACTTTAAGATGGTGATTCATTCTTGGGGAAATGTATTAAATTTTTAAATAAAGTACCACAGACACTTGTTGTGTTGGTAACCTGTACATGAATTCAAAATTCACATTAAAAAAATCCTTATAATAATAATAACCAACGGCTCCAAAGCTGAGGGAGTTACTAAACATCGTTGTTGATTTTAGTGGCTCCATCAGAATGGAGTTGGGGGTTGATAAGTGTGCGGTTATCCATGTGTCGAGGGGGAAGATAACTCGGTCGCAGGAGGTTGACCTTGGTGTCGTCCAATTGCAAACATTTTCCGAAACTGATACATACCGGTATCTGGGTATGTCACAGAATATAGGTGTGAGGGAATCGGACATAAAACAGTCTGTTGGTGAAGCCTTCTTCGACCGCCTTACAAAGGTACTTAATAGTTCTTTGTCGGGGGTCAATAAGGTCAAAGCCTATAACGGATGGGTTATGCCTATTCTCTTATACACCTTTGGCATACTCAGATGGACTCAGACCGAATTAAACGCTCTGGATCGGAAGGTCCGCACGACTATGACACTACATAGAATGCATCACCCCAGGTCGTCGGTCATGAGGCTGTATATCCCGAGGAAGTGTGGTGGTCGAGGCCTCTTAAGTGCTAAAACCATGCACGACCGCGAGGTATCTAGCCTCAGAGCCTATTTTCTGGCAAAGACCAACACAACGATGCATTGTGATGTCATAGAATGTGATAAAGGACTCACCCCTCTTGATCTGGCCAACGAGTCATGGCAGTCGCCGGCGATACTAAGTGTCTCTGATCGCGAGGCCGTATGGAAAGGGAAAGAGCTGCACGGGCGGTTTTTCAAGGCTCTACACGAGCCCCACGTGGACCGAAAAGCTTCCGTGCATTGGCTGCGCTTTGGAGACCTCTTTGGGGAAACCGAGGGATTTGCTTGTGCGATACAAGACCAGGTTATCAAGACGAACAACTACCGAAAATACATCATAAAGGATGGCACAGTGGACATTTGTCGGGCCTGTCGCCATCCTGGAGAATCCCTCCGTCATGTAGTTTCGGGTTGTTCGGCTCTTGCTAACACTGAGTATCTGCACAGGCATAATCAAGCAGCCAAAATTCTCCACCAAGAGCTCGCCCTGAAGTACGGTCTCGTGAGCCAGAGACTACCCTATTATAAGTACTCGCCGGAGCCAGTACTCGAAAGTGACAGTATCCGGCTCTACTGGGACCGGCCCGTCATCACTGACAGGACTATTCTTGCGAATAAGCCTGATATAGTGCTGATGGACCGGGCGCAAACGAAGGTGTTTTTGGTGGACGTCACTATCCCTCATGACGAGAACCTTGTGAAGGCCGAGACCGAAAAGCAACGCAAGTACTTGGACCTAGTACACGAGGTTACCGAAATGAGGGAAGTGGCGTCCACTGAAATCATACCAATTGTTATATCGGCAAACGGGTTAATCCCAGTCACCTTAGATGTACACCTGAAAAGACTGGGATTGGTCGGCGGCTCGCTTCCAGCAAAGATGCAGAAGGCGGTGGTGCTTGATACCGCCCGCATCGTCCGCCGATTTCTTTCTCTTTTGCCCTGATCACGGCCAACTGTGCTATTGCCGGTCATTACCGCCCAAGAGGCGAGAGGTTTTTGGCCTATGAAGTAATAATAATAATGCTTTATTGAAACAAATAATAACATGTTACAAATACATGGTAACGTTACTTACTACATTAGTCAGTGACTGTGTCGCAGTCAGTAACGCCCGCCCACAACGGATAAACTTATATAAGGTACTGAAGATTTTATTTTATTTTATCTCTAGATTAGATTATCTCTTATGAAAAAAGGATATTATAAAATAGACGATTATTTAAACGACAAGAGTGCGTAGACTTATCCTGCTTAGCTTACACTTACTACATGTCTTGTAACTGTATTTCCTGTAAAATAAGGCTGATAAAGGTGACTGAGTTTGTTACGCCGTTTCTTCTCATCACCAGCCAATATTTAGTCCCGAAGCGGTGGTAGGACTAAGCTATATTTTGGGACGTGTATAAGTGCCCGGAAGAGGGTCTATGTACAAAATAAATGAGTATTATTGAGAGATTCAACCTTTTTTTGCGGTGAAGCAATGGTATAAATTGATTGACACCCGCATACATTTTTGGAACTATTTACTTATTTCAGAAAAAGCTGAGGGAAGTTAAGGTTTAAACAAAAAAAAAAAACATCTAGAAAACTACAAAAATGTGGACCAACATCGTAAATTGGGTGCTCAATTTCTGACCTTAAGAAATTCATTTTTTGGGACAGCCTATACTACATTAAACTTAGTTGGTTTCACGTGTAGTGTCACTAAGCCTCAGGGAACGAGATTTCGTAGTCGTTGAAACACGAAAACAAAGGAAGCCGTACTAAAACAAAAAAGCAATTTGACAAAAACAAAGTTCACTACAGTATAAAATTACAAATTCCGTAACATTCCATACCGGAGCGTTGACAAAACGCAATTGTTCTGCCGAAACTTTTTGGGTACGGGAAGTTTCACAAAATGTTATTTCAATACGAAATCATTTTGTTAGGTGTTACGTTCGTCCTAATTATTCATTGCTTTGTGTTACGTTACGTGTACAGAATTTTACATGGAAATAGAAATTTTAGAATTGAATAATTAACATTTATGACAATCTTTTTGTTTCACTTCTCGCTAATACAGGTAAAGGTGATCTTAAATAAATAGGGTTTGTACAAAATATCAAAAGAAATGATGCCTCCGAAAGCTGTTACTAAACTAGTAAAACAATTTTAAAAAAACTTGAGGACCTACTTCAAAATAAAAAAAACAACAGTTATGTCATAATGTGCATGAGGAGTAAAAAAAAACATCTTGACATCTTAGTATTCTTTTTCTGATGCCATACTATTTTTTAATCGGCTTTTTATTTTATGTCCATGATAGATGATCAGTTTTTTTTTACTTAAGAAATAACACATACCGCTGTAGCCTTCAATAAAAACATCAAAAACTTCTTACCTGTGGCTTTTTTTTTTTTTTTTTTTTTTTATGGACGGACCTATCGCTGAGTGTCTTTGAGGAAGACATTCGCCAGCTTAACCCGGGCAGTTGTGGCGTGCGCTGAAGGCGCACAGCCTAGGTCCGCCCCGCTAGCGGTCGCCGCGACCCGGCCGAGTGTGAGGCTTCGCGCAGCGAAGCCTCAGACTCGTACGTGTCGAGCCCCATACTAGCAGGCGTGATCGGGCCAATGTGGAGTGCAAAAGGCACCCTACCAAGCGGCGAACCCGCTAGTGGTGGCGCCGACGGGACCGGAACTGCCGAAACAGGCCGGACCGCTGCCGGGCTCCTTTCTAGCGGGCCCGATCTGGGGGTGAGTCGGACTCTGGCCTCAAGGGCGCTCTTACCTGTGGCAAATGTCGAGTCCTCCTAAGTGGCTGTTTTTCCTTCACCTCCCCCGACAGACATTTCCCGTTCGGCATCACGACCTCCTCCTTCGTCGCATTCGCTCGCTCTAACGGGATACTCCTAGATATCGGGATGTTGTGCTTCTCAAAGTACCCATTTTGGATCATTTGGTCTAACGACACTTCTAACTCCCTAACTGGCACGACCTTACGACCGCAAATCGGGTCGTCGACGATCATCTTACGATTGCAGCCTGATACTTCAGAGAATTTCACGTTCTTCTTCTGATCTTCGGGTTTCTTCGGCCGCCGTGGACGATCGGGCTCATCAGTCGTCCAATACCGAGCGGTCTTTTCATTCAAATGCAACGGTTTGCATACAGCAACGTTCTTAGGTTTTGAACTTGGAGCCGTAGTACGTATGCTTTCGTTAACCTTTGGCGCTCGCTCGTAATTCTCTGGCTCTTTTCGTCTGATTTCGGGTGTGCGTCGTTTATACGGCTCGTATACCTCTCTCATTCTTCTCCGTTCGCTCTCGATTCGAAAGTCGTAATAATCTTTTTTATGTTTTCGATTGCTTCTATCGTCATAATTATAATAATTACGCGGAAGAGAATTATATTTGACGTCATAGCTTGTCGGCAAGTTTAGATATTCAGGTCTGATTGGTCTAAATAGTGACAAACGTCCTTGAGCCTCATCAAAGTCTGAGTAGATGTCTTCATAGACATACCCGTTCTTCCTTCTCGGCCTTGGTTCATAATTGTTGTCTCTTTCCTGCCTGTATCTAGGCTCAGGCTTGTTTCTTTCATATCTGGTTTCGTACCGTCGTCTGTATTCGTATTCGTAGTCATAATTTGAGCGGTTTTCATGGAGCAAGCGTTCCCGGGAGCCGGCCATTCTTTCCTTATTCGTTTTCCTGGAACAAAAAGAGAAATAATGGGCAACATTCCCAACATACACTACACGAAGGTTTAGAAGTCGCAAATAGATTGTCTTTTCTGTACGTAAAAATGGAATTTTTATAACTTACGAACAGTAATTTTATGCGCATAAGGGCTCGTACAGATCTGACGAGCTCCCCCCCCCCCATTTAGATAATTAATTGTCAACCGATAAACCACGTGATACAATATGGTTTAACATTAGTGTCACGAGTTTTATCGATTGTCTATTCGTTGTCGTAGCGTTTTAAATTGAGGGCAGCACATTCTACTAAATGAGTAGCCATGGTCCAAAAGGTCTGGTTTTAGGAAAATAAGTACGTTACACGTCTAGCCTTGCCACGTCTAGGCTTATAATCAAGCGTACCTCAACTAAGAACGAGACAATGCGCTAGAAGAAAGGGAGATGGGTGCTACGGTGTGGACCTACTGTATATCACTGTAATATGACATCTAGGTCCGTGCAGCGAATCCCTCTTGCAAATTTTACGACATGGGACACTGAATGAATGAAGGTAAGTAGATAATTCAGTTTCACCGAGCGAGATTGGAAGATGCGGCTTGTAACAAGATTACGTTCGGAATTGCGGATTGTTGGATTTCAATTCTATTAGGCTAAGGCTCTGTTGGATTGATGTACTTTTTACCAATTCACAAGGCGTGTTTTAACAAATTTAAAGTGCTTAGAAATCAGCCAGCTGATTTTTTCGGTTATTTTTTATTATTTTATGTGTTTTTATTTGAATTGCAAAATTCACAACTTATTTTTTGAGTCTTAGACTCAGATTCTTTGTTTTTGTGAATGTGGATTGAGTTTGGTTGGTCTAAACGAGTAGTTAGTCGTAAAGCTACGACGTTCTCAAGTTCAAACAAGGTCACTTGTCCAGTCTGATCAATGGTATGCTTTATGCCAATATTACACAGAACAATATTTAAGAGTAGTTTCAGCGCTACTTGATAATATTGATAGTATAGTCACTATTGGTGTCTGATATTATCGATGCCATTATAAATAAATAAATATTGGACGACATTACATAATACATTACTCTGATCCTACTTATGTTAAGTAGCTCAAGCACTTGTGTTACAGAAATCAGAAACAACGACGGTACCACAACATCGAGACTCAAACAATATAGAAAAGTAATTTTTCTACAGGGAATCACACCCGGGACCTCAGAGATAGCGACAACAAGTCCGGTGTTCTCGCCTTTCGGCTACAGAGATCGTTTAAAAATTAGTATTGACGTGAAACAAACTATCGTTAGTATTAATACTATCGACGGTAATGATAGTATCGATAGAACTATAAATGGAGCTGCTGATTTTGGATTTTGACCAATTTGAAGGCGAATAAATTATTGTGTTTCATCATCATCATCATCATCATTTCAGCCATAGGACGTCCACTGCTGAACATAGGCCTCCCCCATTGACTTCCAGATTGGCCGGTTGGAAGCGGCCTGCATCCAGCGTCTTCCTGCGACCTTTACCAGGTCGTCTGACCACCTTGTGAGTGGACGTCCTACGCTGCGCTTGCCGGTACGCGGCCTCCATTCTAGAACCTTTCTGCCCCATCGGCCATCAGTTCTACGTGCTATGTGCCCCGCCCACTGCCACTTCAGCTTGCTAATCCGTTGGGCTATGTCAGCGACTTTTGTTCGTTTACGGATCTCTTCATTTCTGATTCGATCTCGCAAGGAAACACCAAGCATAGCCCTTTCCATAGCACGCTGTGCGACCTTGAGCTTTCTTATGAGGCCCATAGTGAGAGGCCACGTTTCAGTTCCATATGTCATCACTGGTAACACACACTGGTTGTAGACTTTCGTCTTGAGGCACTGAGGTATTTTGGACGAGAAGACGTGGTGTAGTTTCCCGAACGCTGCCCAGCCGAGTTGGATTCGACGATTGACCTCCTTCTCAAAATTGGATTTACCCAACTGGATAACTTGTCCTAAGTAGACATATTTGTCAACAATTTCGAGAGTAGAGCTCCCAACGGACAACATTATTGTGTTTACGCTGTGCGTTTCCTTTCACACCTTAATAAGGTAGGTACCCACACCTAAAACGTAACACCTTAGTGAACCCACTGAGTTCACCTATAATAGTGCTGTTACATAATGTGAATATGCATGAGTTCCCAAACAGATTTCAGTCTGATGCATCGATTTGCATCCAAATGCAATAAAATGTAAATCCCTACATGATTGAAACTAGGTGACGTTTGTATCAACTGAATTATTATTTGACATGAATTTACACTATACAGGGTTATTTGTAAAACATCAACAATCTCCTAGGGGCTGATTCTGGTGCTCAAATACAACAACTTGTTCTATGGAACCAACATTTGAAATCGCAAAAAAATATTTACTTCCCCAGTAATCAGTTTGTATGAAGAAGTGAATTTTTCGGATTAACGTTTAGTTTTTTTTACATTTCGTAAATATAATATTGCTTACAGCTCCTGATACAAAGAACTGTAAACAAAAAAATAAAATAAAACAAATAAACAGTCTGATTGGTTCATAAAAAACATATTGCCAAATAACTCAATACATCTACAAAATTGTGAATAAGTATCATCGTACACTAAATTCATAATATTCACTGGTTTGCTGCCAAACAGCTGAAAAGCGATTTTACGATTTACTTTTATATTTTCAGTCGACCCGTCAATATTTTATTTCTTTTTTGTTTTATAGCCGAGCGACCGTTTTGCACGGTTTTATCGTACGATACCTACTAACACATCGTAAAATTATTCGAAATCATGCCCATGGAAATAACGAACGGTTTAGTTGCAAACGATATTTATCTGATTTAGCTTAAACAAAGACGCGTAAGACAAGTATTAGGTTCCGTGCTAAAGGATGCCAAAGATGCCGCCATATTGTTAGAATCTGCTGTCATTCCGCCCGTTCATCTGTCATAGTGCTATATTTTGGACCGTATTAGCACAGTATAGATATTTTTTATACTGTGGTATTAGGTAGACACCTCAAATTTTAACAGAATGCGTACTCTGTTACTATCCCTGTACAAGAAAGGTGTTATTTGGCGTTTTTAGCTCGATCTTAATAATGTCAGTACAAACAAATGCATAATCATAAGTAAACAATCATCATCATCATCATCATTTCAGCCATAGGACGTCCACTGCTGAACATAGGCCTCCATTGACTTCCAGATTGGCCGGTTTGAAGCGGCCTGCATCCAGCGTCTTCCTGCGACCCTTACCAGGTCGTCTGACCACCTTGTGATTGGACGTCCTACGCTGCGCTTGCCGGTACGCGGCCTCCATTCTAGAACCTTTCTGCCCCATCGGCCGTCAGTTCTACGTACTATATGTACGTAAACAATAAATCATTTAAAATTAAATACTGGCGAAGTGTGAGTCGGACTTCTGCTATTGTTCTTGCGTCATATTTACAGATTAATTTGTGTTAATATTAGTAGGTATAACCCTTGTTTTTTATTTTACTTATTTCAAAATAATGTAGCGTTAAATTTAAATTGTTTGGTGGTACTAAACCCTTCGTGTGCGAGTCTAACTCGCATTTGGCCGCATTTTTTATAACATATTTAAAAACTTACGCTGTTTTATTTAAAAATTAATGTTAAACTTAAAACGTAATTAATAATTCGACGTTTGTGTTAACCCTTGATAAAAAATGGTATAACAAATACCTTCAAAGAACCGGCACAAATTATGTGTTACCAATATATTGCGTTCATATTTCCGTTGGCTAATTACACGTACTTACACCGTAACTAGACTGTTGGTACTTGTATCTATTAAAGTTTTAAGTACGTTTGTCTAGAAGACCCCTGTATACAGACTCTGTATACAGGGGTCTTCTAGGGGGCAAATGTTGCCCATTATTTCTCTTTTTGTTCCAGGAAAACGAATAAGGAAAGAATGGCCGGCTCCCGGGAACGCTTGCTCCATGAAAACCGCTCAAATTATGACTACGAATACGAATACAGACGACGGTACGAAACCAGATATGAAAGAAACAAGCCTGAGCCTAGATACAGGCAGGAAAGAGACAACAATTATGAACCAAGGCCGAGAAGAAAGAACGGGTATGTCTATGAAGACATCTACTCAGACTTTGATGAGGCTCAAGGACGTTTGTCACTATTTAGACCAATCAGACCTGAATATCTAAACTTGCCGACAAGCTATGACGTCAAATATAATTCTCTTCCGCGTAATTATTATAATTATGACGATAGAAGCAATCGAAAACATAAAAAAGATTATTACGACTTTCGAATCGAGAGCGAACGGAGAAGAATGAGAGAGGTATACGAGCCGTATAAACGACGCACACCCGAAATCAGACGAAAAGAGCCAGAGAATTACGAGCGAGCGCCAAAGGTTAACGAAAGCATACGTACTACGGCTCCAAGTTCAAAACCTAAGAACGTTGCTGTATGCAAACCGTTGCATTTGAATGAAAAGACCGCTCGGTATTGGACGACTGATGAGCCCGATCGTCCACGGCGGCCGAAGAAACCCGAAGATCAGAAGAAGAACGTGAAATTCTCTGAAGTATCAGGCTGCAATCGTAAGATGATCGTCGACGACCCGATTTGCGGTCGTAAGGTCGTGCCAGTTAGGGAGTTAGAAGTGTCGTTAGACCAAATGATCCAAAATGGGTACTTTGAGAAGCACAACATCCCGATATCTAGGAGTATCCCGTTAGAGCGAGCGAATGCGACGAAGGAGGAGGTCGTGATGCCGAACGGGAAATGTCTGTCGGGGGAGGTGAAGGAAAAACAGCCACTTAGGAGGACTCGACATTTGCCACAGGTAAGAGCGCCCTTGAGGCCAGAGTCCGACTCACCCCCAGATCGGGCCCGCTAGAAAGGAGCCCGGCAGCGGTCCGGCCTGTTTCGGCAGTTCCGGTCCCGTCGGCGCCACCACTAGCGGGTTCGTCGCTTGGTAGGGTGCCTTTTGCACTCCACATTGGCCCGATCACGCCTGCTAGTATGGGGCTCGACACGTACGAGTCTGAGGCTTCGCTGCGCGAAGCCTCACACTCGGCCGGGTCGCGGCGACCGCTAGCGGGGCGGACCTAGGCTGTGCGCCTTCAGCGCACGCCACAACTGCCCGGGTTAAGCTGGCGAATGTCTTCCTCAAAGACACTCAGCGATAGGTCCGTCCATAAAAAAAAAAAAAAAAAAAAAAGCCACAGGTAAGAAGTTTTTGATGTTTTTATTGAAGGCTACAGCGGTATGTGTTATTTCTTAAGTAAAAAAAAACTGATCATCTATCATGGACATAAAATAAAAAGCCGATTAAAAAATAGTATGGCATCAGAAAAAGAATACTAAGATGTCAAGATGTTTTTTTTTACTCCTCATGCACATTATGACATAACTGTTGTTTTTTTTATTTCGAAGTAGGTCCTCAAGTTTTTTTTAAATTGTTTTACTAGTTTAGTAACAGCTTTCGGAGGCATCATTTCTTTTGATATTTTGTACAAACCCTATTTATTTAAGATCACCTTTACCTGTATTAGCGAGAAGTGAAACAAAAAGACGGTGTGTTTTGTGTTAACCCTTGATAAAAAATGGTATAACAAATACCTTCAAAGAACCGGCACAAATTATGTGTTACCAATATATTGCGTTCATATTTCCGTTGGCTAATTACACGTACTTACACCGTAACTAGACTGTTGGTACTTGTATCTATTAAAGTTTTAAGTACGTTTGTCTAGAAGACCCCTGTATACAGAGTCTGTATACAGGGTTACATTGCAGAGGATCTTTAGGAGTGGCTTAGAATCAGTAACTTAATCGAACTATGAGGACTAGGACAATATATATATATTTTTACGTTTATTTATTCCTATCTGCTGTTAAAAATCGTACGCATGGATAATTAACTCATTCATGAAAAAATTGTACCTTATGTGCACTGCGTAAGGTCCTTGTTGGTTCGCCGTACCTACGGCGCTGATGAATGACCGGCTTTCGTAGTCTCACTTGATTTTATTCTTGGATATTTCAAGTATTTTTTTCGTAACATACGATTATTAAAAATAAATACCGTGGAAGGGGGTGACTTTGATCAATTTTGAAATTGATATGCATTTTACTCCTCAAATTTAACAGCAAAAAATATGAAAAAAAAAAAAAAACGGTTTTATTTATACTATCCAATTTGACAATAAAATATGTTTTATTATTATTATTATAGTTTTGTAGAAAAAAAAAATGTGTGTGGTCAAAGTTAAGCATTCAAAGTAACCAGTAACGATTTTTTAAATTTGACACCCTTTGCAATGTAACCCTGTATAATAATATATGAAACATCTAGAAACATTATTCTCAGATATTATGAAAGTGATATACAAAATAGGTGAGTAGGTACAGACAACAGGTCGTCAACCTATAAAACGTCAGAAGTATTGAACTCTATATCTCGGATTAAAAGTTGAAATAACCTTCACTTTTTGGGTAGGTTGTCCTGCCTTTGACTGTACTTTTGTAAGGTCTCGAAAATCTGTCAACTGGCATCAACTCATCAGCCGTCTTACCTTGAAATAATAGTGATGGGATAATGATGCATACTCGTAAATACACACATCGTTGACGAAGCTCGAATACTCCGGCGCTCGTATAGAGCGGCGTGGAGTAACGAGCTTGCAATATTGCCCCAAGCTGACGAGTAACAAGAACGATCCCGACTATTTGAGTATTGTCGATAAATTCTGAAGGCATGTGCGGTGATGCCGGTGACAGTGCAGTATTCCTAACGTTTTAAAAACATGTAGCAAATTAGAAGAGATCTCAATATTATACGATATTGTAAGTATTCAAATTAAGCGCATGCTAACTCGTGTTAGATACATGTAACCGTAACCATTTATTTATGGGTGGATCGCCATCAATCAAAGATATCACGCTAGCAACGTATCATCATCGATATCATCATTTCAGCCATATAGGACGTCCACTGCTGAACATAGGCCTTCCTCAGTGACTTCCAGATTGGCCGGTTGGAAGCGGCCCGCATCCAGCGGCTTCCTGCAACCTTTACCAGGTCGTCTGTCCACCTTGTAGGTGGACGTCCTACGCTGCGCTTGCCGGTACGTGGCCTTCATTCCAGAACCTTTCTGCCCCATCGGCCATCAGTTCTCCGTGCTATGTGCCCCGCCCACTGCCACTTCAGCTTGCTTATCCGTTGGGCTATGTCAGCAACTTTCGTTCTTTACGAATCTCCTCATTCCTAATTCGCGCAAAGAAACACCGAGCATAGCCCTTTCCTTAGCACGCTGTGCAACCTTGAGCTTTCTTATGATGAGGCCCATAGTGAGAGGCCACGTCTCACAATTATATAGACGTCTATTTGTTTAGCGGAACACACATTTTTCAGGGGGAAGGGGGGGATTTTCTATTCTGAAAAGTATTGTTAGCAAAATTATAATTTTGCCAAGGGCGCTTAAGCCCAGCTACGACCCAGGTTGTCAGGATTGTTAGTCGTGATTATACGACGAAGAAAAATAAGAACTCATATTACAAAAAATATGCCACTAAAGTACACAGTATATTAGATTTCCAGCGGTACAGAGGCTTCCTAGAAATTCCCGATTTATAGCACTCACATAGAGACATATACGGCTAAATGAGTTCACGAGTTATCAGGTCGATGTAAAAGTGTGCGCGTCTCGTAAAGGTCAAATATAAACATAGCTTTTATTCGATATTGTTATTTACTAAAGCAAACTAACTAAATGTGTCCATCCATATTGTGACCAGTAATCTAAGTTATAATTTGAAGGAATTCGGTGGGGGGTAGTCGAACGAAAAGCATGGTCAATCTGTTTTAATAGTTTTTATGTATCATTTCAAGAGCTTTAGAGTGCAAGTTTGGTGTAGTTTGTGTTCTAATGTTTGGTGAAGTGATAAAGATCTGAAACTATTGAAGTATTATTGTATTAAACGCGCATCGAGTGTCAAGTGGCTTGTTTCGTAGAGAACTTGCTTAAGGCCCGATGTCATCTTGAGACCTGCTTCTTCGGGAAGAGTAGCCTTCATGGAACCCATGTACAGCAATAAAAACTAAATACCCGTTATTTATTGTGACTACTTTAAATATTCTATGTACTCGACATTAGCAGAAACAAACATCGCAAAGTTTATATTGCCATAAAAAAAACTTGTAGGAATGGTTTATTTCACTTATGTTACTTCATATCCTTAAAAAACAAATACTCTCAGACAACATACTGGCAACTATAAAAAATATATTTAAGTAATGTAATTTGGATCGTTTTTTGAAAAAAATATGGACATAATATAATTGATATTCTAACTAGAAAGTTATGGATGCCAGCATTAATTTAGCATTTGTTGATTTGTAAATGATGACAAATTAATATTTATAATTTCATTCGCAAGTTATAAATAAATGTTTCTATGCAAATGTCGATTTCCTAAGTTCATGTTCTATCTATAACTGATTAGGCAGTGCAATGTCAGTCAGTGTAAATACCTAGTTGATCGATATCAACTATCTTATCGATACAAGAAGTGTCGTCTCACTACATCGGCGCGCGTGGCGCAGTGCGGTACAAAACTTAACAGTCCATCGATAAAACATCTGACATTTATCTACTTAAACAACGTGTAACGTTAAATGCGCAAAACCTCTTAGGGGCTGATTCTGGTACATACAACAACTTTTTGTATGGGACCAACAGTAAAATCTTTAAAAAAAACCTTCATCTTCATACAAAATGTCCAATCAGCTGTTACGCTTTGTATGGGGCAATGTTTTTTTTTGCGCATTTAACGTTACACGTTGTATAATATAAAGTATGAGTCCATTAAAACCCAGGACTTGCCTAGGTAAATCCTGAGACAAAGGGTACATCCAATACATTATTTAGTATATTTCGAATTAATTAATTTTTTTTCTTTTTCGTTTGTTTATTCTGCTCTCGGGCTACGGATTTACCCAGAGCTAGACAAGAGAAGCTAGCACGTAGAACTGATAGCCGATGGGGCAGAACGGTTCTAGAATGGAGGCCACGTACCGGCAAGCACAGCGTAGAACGTTCATAGACGACCTGGTAAAGATTGCGGGAAGGCGTTGGATGCGGGCCGCTCCCAACCGGCTAGTAAGGTCAGTAAGGGAGGCCTATGTTCAGTAGTGGACGTCCTACGGCTGAAATGATGATGATGATGATGATGATGAGACATAATTTGCGAATTAGGTACGAGAATAAATGCCAATGCCCAAACTAGCAAAGCTTGTACGACGACTGGATACCGACTGACTTAAGTAACTAAAGTTTTCTATATTATTTCGGGTCTGGGTGTTGTGGTACCGTCGTTGTTTCTGATTTCTGTAACACAAGTGCTTGGCTACTTACCATAGGATCAGAGCAATGTATGTGATGATGTTCAATATTTATTTATTACTGGCTGTCCCGGCGAACTTCGTACCGCCCCTACATATTTTTTTTTTGTGAATATTTCCGTGTTTTTTAAAGTTATTCTGCTATTCGGGGCGGAGAAAAATTCAACATATCAAAGATCATAAAAATCGGAAAAGCCGTTCACGAGTTATAAATGGTGTAACTAACCCGACTTTCTTTTAAATATAAGATTTATTTAGGTACAAATGCGCTTGCTTACATACAAACATTGGCCTTTTGCACAATTTGAACCAACACCGTCTGGCTGTATAGTCCGGAGCGAAAACCACATAACCTAGGCACAAATGCTCATCACACAAAAAAATGCATTTTACGGGATTCAAACCCGCACTGCTTGGCTCTGTAGTCAAAAACCACTAGCGTCAAAGGTGGCATTGGTCCGTAAACTACCTACAGCAGTCAGGCAGCACAATACGTAACGACATGACGCCGGTTGCGCAGTGCGACTCCGCTGCTGCCAAAACGCTAACAATATTAAACTCGGAACACCTTGAAATATTTCATTATACATGAGCACAGAGCTGAAGTATATACCGAGGACCGAGGTGACAAGGGAATAGCTTTAATTAGCTTAGCCTTTAGCTTTAAAAGTGAACAGGTTTTACGCATCGAGTAAATATCCGAGCAGAAATACAGACCATCTTTCTCCAGAACACGTAGAACGAGTGATTCTTAATAGTTTTCAATATAAATACCGGGTGTTTAGTTTTTATTGCTTTTCTTGGATTCAGTGAAGGCTACTGTTCCCGTAGAAGCAGGTTTCAAGACGCTATCGGGTCTAAAGCAAGTTGTCCTTGACACTCGATGCGGCGTTGAATACAATGATATTTCAATAGTTTCAGGTCTTTATCACTTCACCAAACGTTAGAACACAAACTACACCAAACTTGCACTCTAAAGCTCTTTAAATGATAAATAAAAACCATTTAAATAGATTGACCATGCTTTTCGTTCGAAATCGTTAGTGATTTTTCCTTATCATTTAGTATGAAATGACAGGTTCTGACAACTCTCGCTCAAACTAAAATAGTATCTACAGTCACAGAAAAAATAATGGCGTGATTTTTGTGTAACTAACAAGAAAAAAAAAATCTACTCCATGGGGTAATTATTAAAAATAATTCTCAAACTCTTCTCTCATTGCTCTAACGTAACGTCGCAACACAAAAAAGTAATGCAGTCATACAATATCGTCATGGAAAGTTAATATTTTGTGTAAACAGGTAAGTTTTTCTCTAGGTTTCAATATTGGTAAAATAAATAAAGTTGTATATTTTTTTAAGTGAACATGATAATTCTCTCGTCTAACTATCAATGTGTATGAGGTAGATATACAGTCAGCGTCAGAAGTTGAATTAGATTTTTTAAATCGTTTTACACCATTATTATACCTTAATCGATCAACATGACAAGCGCCAGAATTAGATAAATACAGTTCCGTCTTCACCAGAATGGCACACGGGGCCTGTGCCCAGGGCACCCAGCCTCACGGGGGCCCTGAAGCACTAAAAGAAAAGAGGGTCAAAGCCTAGAAAAAAGAAGGGAAAAATTAAAACTATGCTTACTTCTAACGGAGATATAAAAATATTTTTGGAAGTCATGAATTTATACCAACAGTATTTCATTTTTACTTTTCAATACGGCCCCCAAATTCTTGTGTGCCCCAGGATATGTTAAGACGGCCCTGATCGTTATTTTATAAGGCGGTAAGCAAAAGTAATGCATTAAAAATATGAATCAGGAACCAATTATGTAAAACAAAAGGTTCTTTCTTATTTTTAGGTGTGTGTTATTTTATTTAGTTTATTAAATATTACATGAGATTTAAAGCAGTTTTATATAGATATAGGGTCTTTAATTTTTTTTAAAAAGTCTGTTCCATTTTTAATTTAATATGTTAAAAACGCGTACCTACTCGTTTTCATTTTTCCTGATTTTAGTATTAAAGTTTTTATCTGCACAACGAGTTTTACTCGAACTGAATGCAACATCATATTGTAGAGGTCTACAATTGTATCACTGTAAAAAAGTTTAGATACTATTGTGTAAATAGGTATTGTAGTTGTTCCGTAATTTCATTTGTTTTTATCGTAACTATATTATAGCACATAAAATATTCAGCAGTCATCGTGTTCGGACGAGATATTCTTCTTCTACTCGTGTCGATGGCAAGGCAATAGCACTTGCCAGATTGTCTGTGTCTTGTCTCGAAGCGCTAGTAGGGCCCAAAAAATAAGAAGACATGTTCTGCCCCATATGGGCCAATAATGTTATTATTGACGTTCATAAGTGGCAGTTTTCTGTCATAAACTGAATAAATGATTTTTGACTTTGACTTTGACTTTGAATACTCTCAATTTTTTTATGACCAGTATTCGGTGCGAACGGCACTGCCGGTGGCGCGTTACAGGTCTTCGCGTGTGCAGCTGTCCGAACACGCGGGACATGATAGAAGGTGGTTTGGGGGGGAACACCGCAGACAATATTTATAATAATATATTAATATTTTGTCGTCGGTCACTAAGAAGCTGGCTGGCGAACCCGCACCTCGCACTTCCGCCGTCTGAAAATCAGCGTCCAGGCGTTAGCCTGTGACACATGCTGAGACGGGGACATTTTTGTTGCTGGAGCACTGCTCGCGTCCTGCTACTATCTCGGTTTGTTTGTACAGTTGCAAAAAAAATTATTTTATATTTAAGAACTTGATGTAGTGTTTCCAGCGAAATAAACGTTTACTTACTGACGAGTACTTACTTACTTGCTGTTGGTGCCGTCAACTTTACTAGATTTTCCTTACAACGCCCGACCTGTGTTCGCAGCCTGTTCAAGTCTTTCCAGGTATTAAATATTATTGATTAAGTCGATTTTTCGATAACTTAAATGAGACTAAAATCAAGATTTTTTGGCGTAAATTGGCTCAAAATACATAAACTTTTATGATGTTTGGCGAATAATATAAATGTCAGCCACAATGCGAACTATGGCACTTATAGTAAAAAAAGGTTTCTTTGACATTCGATACAAGAAAATCGAAACTCGACATTCTGAAAACGAATGTTGTAGTTTCAGGCTTCAGAATCCACAGTCAACAATATACTTATGTTTGTCTTTTCTTGAATGGTTGGACATCAAATCTCTGATCCGCAATGCAACTTGTTCTTTTACGCAACAGTCCTCGTTCATTCATTCGAATGGAACCCATTCACTCCATCGGCGAGTTCATATCTTTTCATGTCGGCGTATCTATTTCATTTTGAGCTGCAGAGAAGTAAAGTCGGTCGATTGCGAAAGGTTCCGTACTATATTCGATAAAATACCCCTTTGAATATGCAAAACTTGTATTCATAGAAGCTTTCTCTTTGAAGGATAAAATCCACAACGATATTATCCGGGAAAAGAGCGAGAAATCGATACGACCTTGCTTCTGCAACTCCAGTGAACGCACACAAAATACTAGCTGTTGCCCGCGACTTTGTCTGCGTGGTCTTTGCAAAACCATCGTTACTGAGGCCGTGCAGAAAATTTCAGTGCAAAATTAAACTGCAGTTCTATGCTTGTGTGCGTCTATGCATGCGCGATGTAGCGACAATAATGTTGATCCTTCACAAGATAATATTGATATTTATTAGCTGCTGGACGTCCTACCTAGGTCTGAAAAACGATCGGTTTTGCACGCTTTATTTTATAGTTTATTTTGACTTAGGTTTACTATATTTTTTTTTCATAAAATAAAAATTATATTTTTTTTTAAGTATACCTGACAATTATTGTGTAGTATTTAAATCTTATAATAGTTATTCATAACGACAGAAAAAAAAAAGATATTTGAACAAAAATTTCTACAAGATTATGTTATTTCAGCCTTTTTTTCTGCTATGTTTTGTAAGAAAGTAAAAAAAGTATTTAACTCATGTGCAAATAGACCATATTTTCAATTAAATGTTAAAAAAATTGAATCGTCAGGATAACTAATAGTCTCTTGTAAACCGATGTTCAAACATAACTCGAACATCATATTTCTGAAATACTACATGCTACATGCAAGAATAAGAACTATTCTTTTAAAATAACGTGTTATTTTGTTTCAATTATCATTCACGTCTTTACAATCAGAGAACAAAATGTACGGAAATAAGACGATTATTAGGAAGAACTCTTAAGAAGCCGTTCTAAAAATCGTCTTATTTCCGAATCGTCTTATTTCTACACGAATCATCTGATTCATGTAGATCCTTTCAGCTGTGGCGTGATTGAGTAACAATCCATCACATCCATCCATCCAAACTTTTGCATTTATAATATTAGTAGGAGTAAGATAGTAGAATAAAGAAGTAAGCTGCATTGCACTTCTCTGAGCGTGACGACAACGTTGTTATCTGACATGCATTACATTTGACAGAATTTGTTTTTTATCTTAAACACTGTATTAATAATATTTGCACGACGCATTGTGATAGGATATGCTGGAAAATTTGTCAGGAATTAACCTCCTTATTGTAACCATATTCTGGGATTCGGTGGGGGGTAGTCGAACGAAAAGCTTGGTCGATCTATTTTAATGGTTTTTATTTATCATTTAAAGAGCTTTAGAGTGCAAGTTTGGTGTAGTTTGTGTTCTAATGTTTGGTGAAGTAATAAAGATCTAAAACTATTGAATTATTATTGTATTCATGTCAAGTGACTTGTTTTGAAGAAGAAGAACCGATAGCGTCTTGAAACATGCTTCTACGGGAAGAGTAGCCTTTACTGAATCCAAGAAAAGGAATAAAAACTAAACACCCGTTAGCCCGCCTACCCATTAAAACCTCACGGCGCCCTCCGGTGCCTTAATTGAAACACAAAACATTTCTGTTTAGCCTAATGGTCGACTGGTAGAGAATGCCACATGGCATTAAGTCCACCTTTTGTACGATTTTATTTTGTGCAATAAAGTTTAAATAAATAAACGGAGCCAAGGGTTTCGCCATTGGCCACAGCCGCAGGCATGCTCCTTGACTCCGCTTCGGCTGCGGCCCACCTTTATGGCAGGCCGCCCGGTCTCTGGGAGGGAGATGGAGCTGTCCCCCCCCCCATTCTACTGCGAACGGCGCGCGGGGTCACACGCTGCGCCAGCGCTGGTCGGAGAGAACCCCGTGTCTGTAGCCCGGGACCCATCCGGAAGGGGCAGGTGGAGGAAATAATATGCTCTCCTCCGACACCCAATACTTCTGCGAGAGTGAGCTCTCCTGGCACAAGTGTTCTCATACTTAAAAGGAGTGGGTCAGCTACTGACATTGCTAACTCACCTATCTAAACAAGTAAACATTTTCATTTTTATTTTCATTTTCATTTTCAAACAGACGACGTATCTCTAGGATCTTATTCAAACATAACTATAAAAGAGACAAAGCGCTGGCGGAGAATGGTTTCGTAAAATTTTCTGGAGTCCAACGGAACCCCAAAAAAGTTGGTTGCTTTTTTAATTTCCGTAAGGTTTTGTTGCTGGGTTTTTGTACGAAATGTATCGTGAAAATACATATTTCCTCTGGAACTGGGAACGAGTGGCGGAAAATTTCAGCATTTATCTGCTTCCTACGGGAGACCATTTTGGCGGTTTCCTTTGAAAATACTTAATTTTAATGGCTGTTGTGAGGACTAAGCGATATTTTTGACGTCAAATGTTGTTTTTGTGTTTCCTTACAATGGCGTATTAGTTAATAAATTTTCCCAGATTTTTTTTCGGTGGCAACTGTATTTTTACATTAACTAGCCACTATGCGTGCATCAGTAAGTTTATATACAACGAAGAGTTATTTTTATTAATATTTTCTATATTAGACCACCTAAATTGTGCATCTTTTTGTAACTATCAATTGTAACTTCTTTGTACGGTGTACAATAAAAAATATACTATCCATTTATATTATATATATTTTAATTAAATTGGTTAAAATAGGTAACTATGATAACCCTATAGTTTAATCACCACTATCGATTAAATATTGCGTCAAGAAACCAATGTAAAGCTATAAACTACGTACTTACTCAAAAACAAAAGCATAAATAAAATATTAATTGGTATTTTTTATTACAAGTTGTTTAATTTCATGAACATAATTGTATCCTGAAATATTACCGACTATTTAAATCACACCTTTTATATTTTGATAGTTTACTTCTTGTATTCTATTTTATAATTTATTTAAAAGTATAGGGCACAAACTGAACAAGATTAATGGACTCATGTGTAGTTGATTAAAATGATAATGTCCGATTTCTGTCAAGGGAGTTCGGTCGTGTGTGTTACCAGTAATGACATATGGAACTGAAACGTGGCCTCTCACTATGGGCCTCATAAGAAAGCTCAAGGTTGCACAGCGTGCTATGGAAAGGGCTATGCTCGGCGTTTCTTTGCGAGATCGAATCAGAAATGAGGAGATTCGTAAACGAACAAAAGTTGCTGACATAGCCCAACGGATAAGCAAGCTGAAGTGGCAGTCGGCGAGGCACATAGCACGTAGAACTGACGGCCGATGGGGCAGAAAGGTTCTGGAATGGAGGCCACGTACTGGCAAGCGCAGCGTAGGACGTCCACCTACAAGGTGGACAGACGACCTGGTAAAGGTTGCAGGAAGCCGCTGGATGCGGGCCGATTTCAACCGGCCAATCTGGAAGTCACTGGGGAAGGCCTATGTTCAGCAGTGGACGTCCTATGGCTGAAAAGATGATGATGATGTGTTCGGTCGGACACTACCTAATGTCAAAATGAAATAAAATTGTACAGTGCTCATTCAAGTTGTATGTAGTACTTATAAATTCCGTGATAAAAATAGATAACTTATACTTCACACATAGCTGTGAAGTGTCATTTCTTTGTTTATGAAAGCTCGGAAACTTTTTGGTTAGCGTATTAATATCGACAGAAGGCAAACTCGCAGTACGGACTCACACAGAAGTAAGAAAACTTTTTTTTTAGTTGAGTTGGTCGTGATATTTTAATTTATAAAAAATATTTATTTTGAATGTTTTTTTTAATAAAAACGAGTTATTAAAGTATTTCTGAATTTTTTGGAGATAAATGTACACGAATATATATATAAATGTAAAAAAATAATAAATCATAATTTCATCATCTTTCAGCCATAGGCCGTCTCCCTGCTGGGCATAGGCCTTTGACTTCGTTTTACGACTTTGATTAGCCGGTTGAAAAAAAAAAAAAAAATGTTCATCCTGCCGAATATTGTTGTGCCCATCAGGGTTCATAGAACTACCATAAAACTAAGTAACACCTTTAGAGACCTATAGAATGATTGAGTATCTCTTCGCATTCCACTTACCCACGGTAGAACGGAAAAACATTGGAAAACAATAGGGAACATTTTTAGTGGCACGCGATTGGTGCTTTTGATTTGCGAGTCCGACATCTACTTGGCTAGTTTTTTTAGACTGAATTTTCCTCCTTTTTCAACCGACTTCAAAAAAGGAGGAGGTTCTCAATTCGACTGTATGTTTTTTTTTTTGTTTTTTTTGTATATTTGTTACGCGATTACTCCGCTAATTATCAATCGATTTTAATGATTCTTTTTTTGTTTGGTAGATCATACTTCAGAGGTGGTGCCATATAAATTTTATCGAAATTGATTTAGAACTTTTTGAGAAAATCAACAAATATATACCCAGATAATATTTTGGTTGTGGTTCTTGTTACCTATCTTCGACAAAAATGAGCCGATTTTGATGATTTTTGTTTTATTGAATAGCTTATACTTCAAAGATAATATGATAAAAGTTTGCAAAATAAAAATCACCCCTAAGGGTAGGAAAATAGGGGATGAAATCGGTGTTCAGCAGTTAGATTAGGATTTATCACTAAAAATAGATTAAATAAGTAAATTTTATTAAAAAAAATAAAACCGACTTCAAAACACTGAAATGCTAAAAATAATCCTAACACTTAAGTACCTAATCAGTTACTTTTGGAGTCGGTGCAAACAAAAACATTGAATCTCTCATCGGCTGGCTATAACCGAACATTGCTCGTGTATAGACACGCACTTGGCCGGTTTTAATAGACTGTAGTAGATAATATATAAATAATAGTTCAATCTTTTAAAATCATTTCATACACTATTTTAGTACATCACTGTTGAACAGAGAATAAAAATGTTTTAAAAAACATCGCTAAATAAAACTATTATCATGTATGTGCCAACCTTTCCCTTTGTCACGATAGCTACTAGACAAGCATCTTTCTTTGTGTAAACAAAAAAGAAACTGTTAAGTAAAATCTTTTTTGGTTAAGATAAAAATTTTTTAATCTAAGAAAAATTTTTAATGGAAAAAAAAACCTAGTTGAAGAAGCTATTGAAGAGAAGAATTAACTGGAAGCCATTGAAGTGTTACACTATCCTCATCCTGGATCTATCCATCCATGCTTTTAACTTTATCATCATCACCATTTCAGCCATAGGAGGTCCACTGCTGAACATAGGCTTTCAGAATGACCGGTTGGAAGCGGCCTGCAACTAGCTTAGCTACTTTTAGCTTACCCGAAACAAAAAAAAAACGTAGCAGAATTACAATTGATATGCCAATAATTGCCTTAAAAATATACGTATACAATAATAATGTGTACTCAATTCATTAAAAGTAATAGAAAGTTTTATTAGTGGCATTTTCCTCTTGATGAGAATAATCACGTAATTCGATGGAACCGTTTTCCTCCGCTGCCATAATAATAACAAAATGGATTCATTGTACTCCTCCGGTCCATTACCATAACAACATCAGCGTTTTATGAAAAAACGGCCAAGCACGAGAGACGCCGAACGATTACAGTTCACTTATAATTTCTAATACTCTTCCTTTTAGATAGCTTTATGTCTCGTTGAGTTAGAGTATGCTTGACTATGATTCTAGAATTAGAAAATCTGGTTATTACCTTTGGAGCAATTGCCAAATTTGGGGAGGGCCTATTCTTTATCTGATTTCCATTACCCTCAATGGGCTAGTTTCCTAAAAAAAACTTATTAGTCCGTCAGTTGGATTAACAAAAAATATTGGACACGTGTTTTTTCTTTTCTCAATCAACCAAAAAAATTATGAAGATATAGCCCGTTAAAGTTCCGCGTAACGTCACGCCTTGCGACACTTTTTAGCAAGGCGTGACGTCGCGTGCTCACTTTGATGCGCTTTATCTTCGTCATTATTTGTTTGATTGACAAAAGATAAAATATGAGTTTAATATTTTTTGATAATCTAACTGACGGACTAAATAGAATAATAATTTTTTGACCCAGGAAATTAGCCTATTCTCAATAAGTTGGGTCTATTATATACCTGACTTCCATTACCCGTCTATCCCCCTGTCTTACAAGAGAATCTTAATTATGATTATGGTAACACTTTTATTAAGTATCGACACTTAAAATGTATCCTATTTGCTCTGGTGGTACCTATCGGCATTCGCAAAACTTCAAGCGTCTCCCTAAGTACAGCCATTCAGCGAGGAAATGCTGCAAACATTCTCGCCTTCTTGCCTCATGGAAAACAACTCAACATTAGCATGCTTAGTAACGTTTTCAAATATAAAACTAATTCTAATTTATTTTTATATTACATTTCCAGTCTACAATGTGAATAAAACTTTTATAATTAACACACAAGAGGTATTCCTGTTAGCTATAATTGAACATTGTGAATAAAATATCAATGACGCCCATTTCGCTTTAAACGGAACCCTAAAACCCGTTTTAAATCCTGAAACGAAGCAGACTCGGGTCCGGCTCAACATTAACACGTACCGGATTAATCGAGTGCGCTCCGGTGTGATCCGGTTACAGCCGGCGAGATCTGCTCGTTGGGAGTGAGATGCTTTCTGCAAGATACGTCAACGCTTGTAGAAACGACAGTTGTCCAAAAACAAATGTCTTCTCTAATATTATTTTGTAACATTAATCAAATGCCTGTCTGCGTTTGCCTTTTGTTTTTTTAAACTTAATGGATTTCAATACGTTTTTTTACTGTCATTGTTGTTGTTGTGTCACCTGACAACGCATCTGACAAGGTTTGTTGATGTTTTACAAATAGCCCTGTATAAGACGCGTCTAAGTCAGAATAACGAACAAAGGTTACAATTAAAAAATAAATAATTCTCTTGGGTCCCTGAGGCAAAAAAACTATTTTCGGAACTATCCACCCGCTTGATTGACGTTTCTAGTGACCGGAGGGCCGGTAGCTACCTTGGCCAACGAATAAGCTTGGCCATTCAACGAGGTAATGCAGCCGGCATTCTGGGCACCTTTAACATTTCTGTGGGAATGGGTGATGTTAGGTTTTGAAAAACTTTTATTTTATACATTTTTTTTATTTTGTATGTCTTTTATGTACATTTTGTAATATATTATTATTTGTCTTTTATTTAGTTTTAAGCTGTATATTTATTTGTATAACGCTCATTAAAAATAACTTTTACTTTGACTAAATATTCTTCCTCTAACTTCATTTCTTATAATTTTCAAAAGTTACATATTATAATAACATTTTGTGTAAAGCTCACAAATCTAACAACAATTTTATGTACTGTCAAAAATGAATAATAAAAAAATATTGGACAACATCATATACATTGCTCTGATCCTATGATAAGTAGCTTAAGCAATTGTGTTACAGAAATTAGAAACAACGACGGTACCACAACACCTAGACCCGAGACAATATAGAAATGTTATTTTACTACTTTGATCAACCGGGAATCGAACCTGGGACCTCAGAGATAGCGACACCAAGTCCGGTATGCTCGCCTCTCGGCTACGGAGGTCGTCAACCTCGCACATTAATGCGTTCATCATCATCTCATATTATTAGCGGTAAAGAGTTTCCCACCTCTTTTCGTCGCTGTGAGCGAAACCTTCATTGCCGTTTTAATAGAATCGAATTGTCAATAATTGTTAAGCGTTTCTCTAATCGTTAACGACTGTAGAAAGCTTCTTGACTTGAAAATGGATAATGAAATGACGCGTCACTGAGGTCGGTCCTCGGACGGTGGCACTCGTAAGTACCTTGCCTAGCGAAGGGATGAGTTAACTAGGGGTGTGAGTAACATATTTAGATAGTAAACTAAACCTATAAATTTTCTTCTTCAGGGCACAGGCCTCACCTTACCTATGGGGTGGTGGTGAGTAAGATTTATTTTTAAATAGCTGTGCTCGTTGCATGGCCTCGTGGAATACGGCATATCACCCCCTATCTTACTCCCATAGGAGGTTGATTACCAAGTAGTATATTTCCATCCCTAGGGTTCAAGCTTTTTTTATACTAAATTTCATCAAAATTGGTCCAGTTCTCACAACAAAAAGTAGCCTATGTCCTTCTCCAAGGTCCAATCTATCTCGTTACCAAAAATATCAAAATTAGTTCAGCGGCTCAGGTCAAAAAGGTAACAGACATACAGACAGAGTTACTTTGGTATTTATAATATTAAGTAAAGAAGTGATAAGTATGGACTAGTATGGATTATAATTAGAACATTTATTTCTAAATAGAATACTTTAATTCCTTCTCACCACATAGTATTATAATCAGTGATCGGAGTAGGTAGATAGATTTGGGATCAATGATCTCAAACATTGATGTTAATATGGACATGCCTCCGGGATTCCGGAATTGGTATCAGTTTTTGAAAAAAAAAAGGCATATCCATATTATGCTAACACTACCAAAGAACATCAAATCAATCTACCTACTCCGATCACTAATTATAATAATAGTGTAATGCAAATAGTTAATACAATACATATTTGAGAAAGGCTAAAGCCTAAACGAATTAAACTTATTTTTGAATTAAGGTAGTTCTGCTGTAATACTTCATCTAGGATTGAAATTTAATTTCTATTTAATTAATATTTATAGAAAGGTGACAAGACAACCCTACAACACCTTTGATTTATCGAATTAACCACTACCAGGTCCATCGTAAAATGAACTCGAAAGGGTTTTGACGAAAACGTAAGGAAAGTGTCTTGAAAACTGATGTTTATTACATCCAATTTTCATGTCTACGTTATAAATAAACAAGTTAATCTTTTTATACAGGTTTGCATTGCAAAGGGGTGCCAAATTTTAAAAATAAGAACAATATAAAGAAGCGTCTAAATCGTTATTATTTTTAATAATCGTATGTTAAGAAAAAAAAAAAACTATAAATATCCGAAAATAAAGTCAATAGAGAGATTACGAAAGCCGCGCGGTCATTCATCAGAGCCGTAGGTAGGTACGCCGAGCCTACAAGGACCTTACGCAGTGCACATACGGTGCATTTTTTTCATGAATGAGTTCAATTATCCACGCGTATCCTGTATTAACCTTTTGATGTGTGACTATGATAGTAAAATACAAATATTTACATCTGTAAGTCATTGATGAAGGCCTATGTTTAGCAGAGGACGTCCTATGGCTGAAATGATGATTATATTGTTATGTAACCTGCTGTGTAATTTTTATTATGTTAATAAAGACATTTTAAAAACAAAAACAAACATATAAAGGCCTCAGCTGGAAGACCCGCCGAAGTTGGGCATGAACCTACTCAGCGCTCACACCGTTTTCGATAACTTCTGCGCCAAGCCATGTAAGGCCGAGATATTTCAGGATACGCCTATTTTCGATAAAGAATTGTGGATGCGATACGAAAACAATAGACCTCAGACTTATTCCATAGGAGAGGGGCCTAGAACCGACCTCTGTGGAACACTGCATGAAGATTACCTAGGTAGCATGCACTACGAAGAACCATACTCCACCTCTCTGCCGGCTAAGTAGCTAGCCAATCTTTTTTGACATCATCATTTTTTATTTTCATACAAAACTTAATTCTCAGATCCGATTTGTGTCTTTTTTTTTAAATGATGATATCAAATTTCTGACTTCACCATAGTATTTATATGCATTTGTTAACATAGTTTCGGCTTGATATGCCATTTACTTATCGTCCTGTATATTAGGTAGTCTACATTAATATCAATTGATATACCATTTACCTAACATCCTGTAGAATCTTCTTTGGGAAGGCATCGAAATTTGAACGGAAATTCTTCTCTAATACGTGTTTCTGTTATTTTGTTATTGATAGCTTCCGTCAGCGGCTTCGCCCGAGTGGAGTTTGTTCTGTCTCATAAGGCGCCATGTAAGCAGAATACACGTAAAAGAGGTGTTTTAAAACAAGTTTTCTGGCGAAAATACTGGATATTGAATGTGGAAATTAACTTATTTGTTGAAGTTTTTCCTGTTGTATCTAAATACTAGTTATTATTTCTTATAAACACTAAAAAATATTTTCAAAGTACCGCAAATATCGCGAGCTTGACACATTTATATTTTAAACGACGTTTTTGTTTAGCTTCGAAGTTGGTTTAGTTATTAGTGTACTTTCTTAAAGGGTCTCTCGGCTACTGATCTGCTCATCCTATCATATATTCTGTGTCTACTCACAACATTTTTAGGGTTCCATAGGACAAGTAAAAAAGGAACCTTCAAGGGTTTAGAATGGGATTTGTGCTGATTTCTTTGTGAGCTGTACCTATATTATACATACACAAAAACAGCACAAAAAGTTACCAGCCTCAAAGTTGTCCCGGATCCCCGCTATCACCTCGATCAGTACGGACGACCTCCAGACGACCGCCGTAGCCGAGAGGCGAGCATACCGGACTTGGTATTTCTCATTTTCCGGGTTCGATTCCCGGTCGATCAATGTAGAAAAATATCTTTTCTAAATTGGCTCAGGTCTGGGTGTTGTGGTACCTTCGTATAAAACGGTAAATTGTGTTGTGTATAGTAATTCATATTTATATTAATTTTATCACTTCATAATGTAACAGCAGTATCAAAATATACATTGGATTTAAAGATAGTAAACAGTTACATTATAACCTCCATGAGGTATTCGTGAATTTAAATATTTAATCAAATCAAGGTTATAATAATATTACATTTCATCATTCCAATTCAACCTATTTTATAATATTAATATATTAGTGCAGTACATTATTAGATGATTATTCCAGGTGTTGAGTATTGAAATAAGAGTTATTTTGGAAAATGTTTACTGCTTTTAACAAATACGAGATCAAAGATACAGTGTCGTAGGTAACAAGCGTTTGTATATTCAAATTCAATTATTTTAAGGTAAATGTCACATGCTTCATTGGATTACATGTCTATTAATCTACGTACTTATAGTACCGTTCTGTTTATTTTTATTTTATTTAGGTTTATTCTGTCGACTGTCCGTCCGTGTATCTCAGTCGGCAGGACCTCTTAGACATCACTAGCATATAGTGACACCGCTTGATTTTTTATTTTAAATCCTTTCTTTTTTTGTTTTAATTATGACTTGTTTGTTTTTTAATTTTTTTAATGTGTCATATTGCCGTTCGTGTGTGATCTCCAATGGTTAAGAATTTTTTTTTTTCTGCTGAAACATTGTTCGGTGGGACGGAATCCTTCGAATGCGAGTCCAACTCGTACTTTGCCAGTTTTTATTTGTTTCGAGTCCTCGTATGTTGTGCGACACGTTTAGGGACATGGAGTAGCCGTAGCCAATTTGCGAGGGTCTATGTAAAAATCGTTTGTCAGAAAGTTTGTTTGGAGTTCTTGGATATTCGTATCTGTTTTCCATGACCCCGTTTCTGGTCGACTAACTGGATAAGTTTTTCAACTCTTTAAAAGGCACATGGTATAACTTTCCATTGATATTATCGACTTTGAGACTGGGAAATAAAGTTGAAAATATAGTGGCTATTATGTATATTCATATCAAACGGGCACGGACAAATCACGTTTCTTTTATTTCAACTCTTGTGATGTGTGATCAAGGTCTTATGCAGTGTATCTAATTAACAATAAGTCAGATCTTGAAGTTAAGAGTAAGCGGATTATAATGCGATTTGTCGGTAGAACGTGTTCCGTAGTATCTTTGGCAGACAATGCTTATGAGGTACCGGGCCACAATTTTATTTGCTGGGGGCGTAAATCACCACACCCAGAAACAAGTAAAAAAAATTGCTTCTCAATTTGACTTAGGTTACGGTTATGGTTACACCAGAATAAAGCAAGCTTACTTTCAACTGGATCCAGCTTCATATTGTAATTATTTATCTTTTACATTTACTTCAAAAAGGAGATTCACAATTGGGCTCAAATGATTACGTATTGGGATCGAATCCTGTTAAGGCAAATTTTTGTGTAATGAGTACGAGCATTAGTATTAATATTTATTTAATTTACTGAGAAACTTATTATTTTAAGCTTTTATTGATTTTTTTCGTTGTTTTTTTTATAAGCATTAATGCTGTAGTAACGCAGATAACACAAGGTAGTATATATAGAGTAAAGGTAAATTAATGTACAACTTTAAATTATATGAAGTGCAAAAATCTTCTTCAGTTGTTGAATAACTTCAATAGATGGCGCTGTTTCCTTTTAGCTCGCGGTTGCATTAAATTTTTTTGAAGCTAAGATTTTTTTTAAAATTTTTAGCCTTATTTAATTCTGCATTTGAATTTGAATTTGAGATGCAAGGCAATATAAATAGAATAAAGTTAAATTGATGTGCAAGAATCTTCTTCAATGGTTGAATTACGCCAATAGATGTCGCTGTTTCCTTTTAGTTCGCGGTTGCATTCAATTTTTTCAAAAAACTTAAATAATCTCTTGCTTAATATCGCACGTTTATAATATTTTTTGTGATATCATTGTAATTTATTGCAATGATATAATGTTAAGCTACGGGAAATAATACGTCATCCGACGGACTTTTCACGTCCAGTAGTGATGCCAAACCAATGATGGTTGAATTCAGTTATACAACTGTCGATATTCAAAACTATCGATTGCTTAAATATACCTTTACTATTGATGTGCAGCAGTATTGCACCGTAATAGAAATCATACTATTAATAGTATCGATACTAATGATAGTATGGTTAAGCTTGTCACAAAAACTATCGATAGTTTTAGACTGTATTATATATAATACTATCAGACAGATATAGTGTGTAATGCTGAGAATGACTAGGGTTATTATCGTTTTCATTTAGTGACAATATTATTCAGTGTGTGTAACAAATAAGTAAGCAAGCAAATTTGTTTCGATTGACTATTATAGTATAATATAGTATTAATGATAAAATAAATATTTAGAAAAAATGATATTTTGAAAATTTCTTTGATGCAATTCTTCTGACGTAAATAAATAAAACTAAGAGATCTCCTAAAAATGTTAAAAATAAAATATATGAAAATCAATAGGTTTTAATAATTATGCTTGAAATTATGCATGTTAATAAAGTTACTTGTCCCATTACTACTGCTAATATTATTGCAATACAGCATGACCACCATAACACGATATGATATAGCGATTTATTGACACCAACTGTATTTTTTAAATATGATATGATAGATAATTAGCCGCCATTTTGAATTTTTATCGAAACAGCTATTATAACTGTTGGCTGCTAGCTTCACGGCTGGTGTGGTAACACCGTTTTCTGAACTGACCCAAACCAAGAATCGAAACTGGGACCCTTTTCGGTCTAGGGGATTCACCGACACCACTATCTACACCAATCGGCTCGTATTTACAGATATCAGATCGAATAATATGTAATACACAATATAAAATCATGGTATGATTGTTACCGCAAAAGGTTTATTTTAACCTATATGTATAACTAATCCTAATTCTATTCCATCGGTCGGTACTCAACGACGAACGTAAATCATTCCCATCCAATTGGCGAGTTCCCCAAATAATTACATTTCTAAAGCGTTCATTTCGCACCTTGAATTCGTTATAGTGATGTCACGCGGCATGCATATCGACGAACAATTAAGTATAACAAAAATATATCTAGGATAAATTTTAAAAAAAAATTTTAGAGTTCGAATCCCATCAGAGGCAGTCAAATTCAAGTGAAAATCTTTCATATACTCTTAATAATCTACAGACTGTAAATAAAGTAGAAGTCATATTATTTTCAGGGGGTAATTTAGAAACAATCCTAGAATACAGTGAAAAAAATATTACTGTTGCTAAAATCAAAATAAGCCAATAACAATGCTCATGTTTTTCGGACGACCGTCTGGTGTAGTGGTTCACGCTCCGGACTACAAAGCCAGCGGTTGCGGGTTTGAATCCCGCAAGGGGCAAATGTTTGTGTGATGAACACAAGCATTTGTACCTAAGTCATGGATGTCTATAAAAGTATTTAAGTATGTTTATCCGTTATCTAGTCGCCATAGTACAAGCTTTGCTTAGTTTGGGGCTAGATAATTGGTGTAATTATGAAAACTTATTATATGGAAATTATTTATTTATTTATTTTATGTATTTATTTATTTATTTATCTTATTTATTTATTTTGGAACTGACTAACTAAACGCGGAAAGATCAAGACTAACAAATGAGATTCTTTCACAGAGTTATACTATACACACTTGAGATTGGAAAACTTAGAAACGCGGATTGGCTAAAGCAAAAAGAAGAAGAAATATTTTTCTTTTCTGGATAAATTTGACTTCATCAGCGCAGCGAACACTGTTAAGCTAAACTTATTTTCAAAAAACGTATTTTCAAACGCCAGCTAACTTTTATGTGACCAATAAAATTGACGCTTGATACATTTTCAATAAGAAAACTATCATGTTATACGTATTCATCAAATAAAAGTTATCTGGGTATTGAAAATTCGGCCCTAAGAAGATTATCGATAAATGCGTATCGACATCACTAGTTCGTAACATCCATTAGGTTTCATTGTGTCGAAAATCAACAAACGGCCTGAAAACTTCTTTGTCTGTCTGAATCTGTTTAAACAATGTTTTCAGATATTATTATATTTTGTAGGTATTATATCATTGTAAAGGTCTGTTACTGATTTGTAAATACGAACTATAGTTGGACCTTGGACCGCAATGGAATTCAAACCAAAAAAGCTACAAAGAAAAAAAATAAAGTATGCATAGGTATACATATACAAAATCGGGAGAACGACGGTACCACAACACCCAGACCCGATAAAACATCGAAAAGCTCGTTTTCTACATTGACCCGACCGAGAATTGAATCCGGAGCTCATAGATAAATAAAAAAATATTGGACAACATCACATACATTGCTCTGATCCTATGATAAGTAGCTAAAGCACTTGTGTTACAGAAATCAGAAACAACGACGGTACCACAATTTCTTACCGACCCAGACCCAAGACAATATAGAAAAGTTATTTTTCTACATTGACTGACCGGGAATTGAACCTGGAACCTTAGAGATGGCGACGACAAGTCCAGTGTACCCCCTCTTGGCTAACGAGGTCTTTTAAATGTGTTTGTGATGAGCAAGAGCATTTGTGTTTGTGTGTTTGTGTGTCTTAAGTCATGGTCAAAGAAAATATTATATGGATCTTTGGTCATGGATATAAAAAAATACTATTAAATGTATTTAAGTATGTCTATGTCGCCATAGTACAAGTTTTGTTCAATTTAGGGCTAGATAATGGTGTGGTTGTTTTAATTTATGTTTTTTTTTAAAAAATTACTATGTTGTTCTAACGCAACGAACATGTGTCTTCGTATAGCCCAGTAGCTAGGTCAAAAAATGCAATTAGGAATAAGCCCATCCTCAAAAAATATTTAAGGAGACAGGTGATTTATTTAATGGTTAAATGAACAATCAAGTGTTCTTCACAAATTTTGCTTTTTCATGAAACAAGTAGCAATAATTCATCAAGACTTAAGGCGGTTCCCCGAGGAAACGACCTTGAGCATGAATGGGCTAGTTTCCTGGGTCAAAAAATAATTATTCTATTTAGTCCGTCAGTTAGATTATCATAAAATATTGGAACAATAATTTGTCTTTTGTCAATCAAACAAAAAATGACGAAGATAAAGCCCATCATAGTGAGCACGGGACGTCACGCCTTGCTAAAAAGTGTCGCAAGGCGTGACGTTACGCGGAGCTTTAACGGGCTATATCTTCATCATTTTTTGTTTGATTGAGAAAAGAAAAAATACGTGTCCAATATCTTCTGTTAATCCAACTGACGGACTAATTAGATTATTTTTGGAAACTAGCCCATTTCTTTACTATCCCGTACGGCCCGCCGGAGAAACAAAAGTTCGTAAATCATGAATTATTGTCAGAAATAATCAATAATGAACCAATAAAAAAAAACATTTTAAAGTATTTTAAATTTCCTATCGATTAGTCAAAGCCAAAAATTAAGATAAGGATTACTTACGGAGGAGATGCAAAAAATACATTTTTATCGACATAGTTTAAGAGCCTGTTTGCGTAAACATAAAATAGAGTAATTACAAATTTTAACTTCAAAGATTCTTTTTATGCCTTTCAATTATTTTTATATACATTAAATAAGGAGTAGAAAGCTGGTAAAAAGTTGGATAAACGAGTTTTGGTGGGGGTACGGCCTTAAACTGGCCAGAGAAACAATAAAACAATTTACAGTACCCAAATAAATTAGGCATAAAAAGATCGTCAAGATAAAGTACAGTTGCCGATGCTCTTTGAAAGTTGTTCTTCGGGAACCATTAAAAAAACAGCACAAAAAATATAACGAACGAACTAAAAAGTAGGTCATTTTGAAGTAGGCGGTCGAATCACAATGATGAAGTATGAATTAGATTTTTATTTTGCATCGGTTAACGAGGCTTATACAAGTATGAAAAATAAATTGCCCCTTCCCCTTTTTATCATAATTATCATGTCAGCCTATTGCAGTCCATTGTTGGGTGTAGGCAGCATGTACAGGTAAAGAGCACGATCTCCCGCTTTTTTCATCCAGCCATAGCCAGCCATCCATATTCATATTCATATTCATTTATTCACTTTATAATGTAAACCAATAGCAGTACAGTTAATAGGCTTAAAAAGATGGTAATAAAATAGTTACATTATAACCTCTATGAGGCATTCGTGAACTCAATTATTTGATAAAATTAATCTTAACAATATTATCATTCCATTTACAATTATTAGACAATATTTATTATTTATGCTCCTAAATTATAATAATTATGTCAATAGCGTCACTTAGTATTATATCAATGGATTAAATTAGAATGTCAAATAAAATTAAAAGTTACAATTTATAACAAAAATATCAACATAATTAAAATTCTGTATAATGTCAATTACTTTAAAAATTATAATAAAATTACAATTTGTCATTAAAATATTCACTTAAATTATAGTACGTCTTTTCAATTAATATTTTTTTCAACTCTTTATCGAATTTCATGCCTTGGAGGGCCTTAACAGAGTCTGGCAAATGATTATGCACTTTGACGGCCATATAGTACGGACCGCTCTTATAAAGCGCAAGTCGGGCTGGGGGTAGTACGAAATCATTTGCACGGCGCGAGGCGTAACGGCTTGATGCATCGTCAAAGTGTTGGAAGTACTTACTGTTTTTGCGAATAAATCGACATATCTCGTATATATATACGCAAGTGACCGTTAGTACTTTATATTTAGCAAATAATATTCTACACGAGTCTCTCGGCGATGTAAACGTTATTATCCTAAGACACCGTTTTTGCAACACAGATACCGCAGATACATCAGTCGAGTTACCCCAGAAAATAATTCCGTAACGTATCCAGGCAGCAGCGTGGCTGTAATAAGCAGTGAGAGCACACTCCTCATTTGTACTTTTTCGAAGTTCTCGCAGTGCATACGAGAAACTACTTAGCCTATTCACCACGACTTCTACGTGTGGTTTCCACGAAAGTGTTGAGTCTACCGTTATACCTAGTAACGAGAATGTATTTACCTGTTCAATTATCTGTCCCTGGTATGAAATCGAATACATTAGTTTTTTTCTCTGATATGGCCTAAATTGCATCATTTTCGTTTTTCCAAAATTAAGTGTTAGACCTATGTCTTTTAGATGTGTTGTAATTTTTTGGAGGCAGTCATTTACAATACCTTGTAATTTGTTCACATTATCCAGTTCACAAGTGACTATTAGTGTAGCATCGTCTGCAAATAAAACAATTTTTTGTGGTACTATTGATGGTAACTCATTAATGTAAGCTAAAAACAACAAACAACCCAATACACTGCCTTGGGGTATAGACCCAGTTATATCTCGAGTAGAGGACCTAATTTGCGTCAGGTTTCTAGTTCTGTCATTTAAATGAGTCAATTGTACAAATTGTTTTCTATTGGCCAGGTAGGAAGCAAGCCAATTTTTCGCTTTTCCACGTATACCGAGTAAGTCTAGCTTATGTATTAAAATATCGTGTAAAACGCAATCATAGGCCTTAGTCATATCCATGAAAACAGCGACAGCATCTTCTTGAGGTCGTCTATCCATCGAGCTGCGGGGCGTCCGACACTACGTTTGCCAAGGCGGACCCACTTACTCCACCTTTCATCGGTTCTGCGACAGATGTGGCCGACCCACCGCCACTTTAGCTTGCTACAATTTTAGACTATGTCAGAACTCAATTTTTGCTGGATGATTTCCTTGACTTCCATGACTTTTTGCTGAGTGATGTCTTCACGAGCTCTATAACGAAACTGAAAGCTTTTAACTGAACGAAATTTAAATAAAAACGACAAAAAGAACATCAAAATTAGACTTAGACGTAATGTGTTAATACCAAATAACATAATATACACCTACGCCTCAAATTGCGAACATCATTACTAGTTTTACGAAGTCGGATAAAAAATACAAAAACGGTCTGTATTGTCGTCAGCTAAACAAGTATGTAGATCTATTCACATACGTACACAACTCTATTATAGAGGCTTACATTATATTTTTAACTCGGAGTACCTATACCTAACCCAGAAAGTCTAAAAGGCTAATCCAAGTGAAACTGACGTTCCACCGACTGTAGCTTTCAGTTATCTGTAGAGCAGACGAAACCACAAGGGTGACCCGCCCGAGGTCGCTAGGGAGGGGGGGGACCGGTGCACGGATAATTGGGGCATAAATATCCGAAGATAAATGTTTACCTCAGAAGCATACCGGCGTAAGCTGTATAAAATCATTATGCAACATACGCCCGAATGCTTCTGAGCTGGAGAATGATTGATACAACTACAGATTTTATATCGTCTAGTTTCTAAGTATATAAAGACTTAATAAAACTGGATCCTTAGCGAGAGCCCGACTCACACTTGACCGGTTTTATTATTTTTAAGATAAGATGGACCATGAAAGCCCCTTATAACGATTATATAGTTATTATTCGTTTATTTACTGGATAAATAAAACAAACAAATCCGCCACCGCGTCTGTGGCCTTAGTTCATGTGAGTAAAAGGACTTGTCATCATCACATGGCTATAACTTTGGTTTTTTATTAAATGGCCTTCCATGGTTCACCCAGCTTAGACATAAACTTTATTTAGCAAAACACACACACACACACAAAAACATGACATAATAAAATAACTAGATTAAGAGCTTATACTGTAACTTCATCAAAATCATACCGAGTTCTATGCGACAAAAATTTTAATAAATGAAAGAAAAAAAGAACTCGCCAAAAAACTGCCTCACCTCACAAATTGTCACAAGTTCTTCTAGAGGAAAAGAATTAGAAGACGCATTGTAGGCACGCCGGTGTCGGTGAACTGACGACTTATTTAAAGTTGCGGGAAGCCGCTAAATGCCAAATGCCAAAAGGCGCTCATTGTTCTTAATTCTTATGTACCTTAGTATCAGAGCAATGCGTTCTATAGAGAAGGTCTATGTCCAAATATGGATTCCAAAAGGCTGGTGTGCCCAGTGATGGCTGATGATGAGTCTTGTAGGTAAACTAAATAAAAAATCCGATTCAGGTACACAGGTTCCCCATTCCCATCCCTAGTGATGAATAAGGGAAGGGAGGCAGGGGGATGTCACGAAAAATTTGCGGTGCCCTTTTCACGGCCGAGACCTACATTTTCTACATTGTAACATAATTATGGGGACGGCGCAGCGTGTGGAAAAATACTCTTTTTGGGAGGTTTTTTGGCATAATACATAAACCAATGTAAATATTATGTACCACGGGGCATTGTATGCTGTCACATAAAGAATCTACTAAGACTGTTCAAGAAGATAAAAATATATTCAAGGGGACGAAGATAAACCTGACCAATCTAATCTTTATGATATTTTACCAAACAATAAATACACCAACAGCACAATGAACACATCAGCCCCCCTAGCATGATCACCAAAACACGATATGATATACATATATCGACATCAACTGTAAAAATATGATAGATATAGCCGCCATGTTGAATTTTTATCGAAACAGCGATAATATATATGACGTCACCGGCTCGGCGATTCATGGGCAGATTTTAGAAACTAGTGAATTAGTAACAAAATAAAATAATCTTTATTTACTTTAAAAGCCGATTAAGAAGCAATTATTTTAACTTATTTATTACAGAGGCATGCACTTTTATGAATTGAGACCATAAATTAATTAAAATTAAAATGTCAGTCAGTATGAGTATCATAAGAATCATAAAATAAAATAAATTTTATTAATTACAAAATCCTTCAAGTCATAAAAAGTACGTTAGACGAGCCATTTACGTTATAAAGGTCATATTTTTGTTAATTAGCTCATTAGAAAGAAAGAAAGAAAATTACTTATTTGGTTCATATTATCACAATTAAGCACTTAATTACTTACAATAAATTAATAATGGCAAAAAGGTAATGTGATATGAAACCAAAAGGGTTGCCATTAAAGATTTACATAATACTTTTAACATGACTTTGTTACAATATAAGTATGTGTTAAACTAGAGAAATATTTAGACAGGTAGATCGTCTCATGAATATAAAAAAAATCGATAAGACAAAAATGGTGAAATATTATAAAATCTATACCAAAAATTCTTTAGAACAAATTCTTAGTGCTACTTAACTAAAATGTATGGAATATCTTTAGAAAAACTCTCACATCTGTGACATCATTTTCTAAAATCTTTGATTGTTAGTTTGTGAGAGAAATAAGAAAGGTTTACCCTTGTCAAAGCTAATTAATCGGTACATTCATTTAAAAATATGCGTCGGCCGGGAATCGAACCCGGATCAACTGCTTGGAAGGCAACTATGCTGACCATTACACCACCAACGCATCTGACAATAACTGTCAAAACTCAAAAGTTTAAGTAGAACATACAAAATTGATACAAAATATAATATTAGAATTGATAAAGATGGCGTATTTGATAATACATATCAAGTGCGTTGGTGGTGTAATGGTCAGCATAGTTGCCTTCCAAGCAGTTGATCCGGGTTCGATTCCCGGCCGACGCACGTTTTTAAAGAAGACTACAGAATAATTAGGTTTGAACCTTTGTCATTTATGGCTAGGGTCATAGAGTTATCTTGTGCTCATTATTCATGTGTCAAATTTAAACTAACTCTGACTTTGACAAAGCTAGGTTTGGCAAGTTCTTAGGGGTTATGTTGTATACACTACACATGCCTTCACTGAATCCATGAAAAGCAATAAAAACTAAACACCCGTTATTTATTGTGAACACTATTCAAAAAAATTATCAACATTTCAATCACTGCTCTTCTTATAGAGCGAAATAGTCCATTAAAAAAAATGCCTTGTTGGCCAAAAGGTATTTTTTAAAACCTTAATATGACTTAAGATGTAAATTTACTGAATTTGACCAGTTTCGATGGTAAAATACGATAGAAGGCCGGTAATTTACCGTCAAATTCGGTCAAATAAAAAAAATCCGCACATTTTTATCATTTAAACATGGTTATTTAATTTTTCTTTACGGCCGTCCCCACACGGCACAACAGGAGGCGTGTCGTAAGAGTCGACTAATTCCTGTACCACGAGACGGGCAGCAGCGTCTTCGTGCGAAATCTTATAAAAGAACTGCACTCGCCAACCCGCCTGCTAAGCGTGGCGAGTATTAGCAATCCCCCCGATGATCAGTCATTAGGGGAGGCCTTTGTTCAGCAGTGGACCTCTTATGGCTGTAATGATGATGATAATGATGATGATTTTATTTTTAAAACATCAACGGTTATTGATTTGATATAAAATAACAATGTGGAAAATGTAGGTAGAAAAACTGATTGTATTTGTTGCTTCTGGTGCTCAAATACAGCTAGTTTCCTAAAAAAATCTAATTATTTCGTCAGTAGGATTAACAGAAAATATTGGACACGTATTTTTTCTTTTCTGAAAAGTGATGAATTTATTCCGTTAAAGTTCCACGTAACGTCACGCCTTTTGACACTTTTTAGCAAGGCGTGACGTCATGTGCTCACTTTTATTCGCTTTATCTTCTTTATTTTTTGTTTGATTGACAAAAGACAAAATATGGGTCCAATATTTTTTGATAATCTAACTGACGGATCAGACGCTTTTTGACTGTGTTCTGTAGTCTTTTAATACGGGGTTAATAATTGATTTACGTTCAGATTGCTGAACAATTGAATAAATATTACAATACTGTAACCCTAATTGTAGTCATTATACAATGAAGAAGCTATATGCGTTGGTGGTGTAATGGTCAGCATAGTTGCCTTCCAAGCAGTTGATCCGGGTTCGATTCCCGGCCGACGCACTTTTTAGGGAGTTTACAGATTAATTAGCTTAGGCAGGTAAACCTTTGTCATTTCTATGACAAGGGTCGAGAAGTGACAGAGACAAATTCTGTCGGATGTTACTTTAACGACGTTTGCTCTAACCAAATGTAGACGAGGCCTTGAATTACTCTGCCGTCGTAACGCAAAACGCACTATTACATTTTATTAAACTCAAGAAAATTTAGGTTGAATATATGCCTTTTTTTTCTAATCCCGAATATGTATACATCTCGCATTTCCAAAAAAAAAATTGTCGTTTTACCAAGAAAGATTTTTTTACCAAAAAATGTTTTACCAGTTTAAATACACAAGTAAAAACCGGCCAAAAAATGACAAAGATAAAGCGCGTCAAAGTTTAGGAGTGACGTCACTTATAAGTAAAAATTGTACCAAGACGTGACGACATGCGACTTTTCAAATCTATATATCTCCGTAATATTTAGATTATGTAAAAAAACGAAGAATATGTGTCTGGTACTTTTCAACCGACTTCAAAAAAGGAGGAGGTTCTCAATTCGACTGTATGTTTTTTTTTTTGTATGTATGTTACGCGATCGCTCCGCCAATTATGAATCGATTTTAATGATTCTTTTTATGTTTGGTAGATCATACTTCAGAGGTGGTCCCATATAAATTTTATCGAAATTGATTTAGAACTTTTTGAGAAAATCAACAAATATATACCCAGATAATATTTTGGTTGTGGTTCTTGTTATCTATCTTCGACAAATATGAGCCGATTTTGATGATTTTTATTTTATTGAATAGCTTATACTTCAAAGATGCTATGATAAAAGTTTGCAAAATAAAAATAAGGGTAGTAAAATAGGGGATGTAATCGGTGTTCAGCAGTTAGATTAGGATTTGTAAGTAAATTTTATTAAAAAAAATAAAACCGACTTCAAAACACTAAAATGCTAAAAATAATCCTATCACGCCAGCCGATGAGAGATGTTTTTGTTTGCACCAACTCCAAAATTAACTGATTAGGTACTTAAGTGTTAGGATTATTTTTAGCATTTTATTGTTTTGAAGTCGGTTTTATTTTTTTTAATTGATAATCTACCTGATAGACGAAAAAAAAATTGTTGTCATCCCTACTGTAAACTCCCGACAGCACAAACATAAACCTGAATGGTTTCTAGATGCTATCACTTATACACACACTGTAAAGTTTGTTAAAAAAAGTCTCCTAAAAAAGCTCCCCCCCCCTCGCCCCCCCTCGTGGCGTGTGGGGACGGCCTTAAAGAATACACTTCCCCACCGCCAACAGGAGGCGTGTCGTGAAAGGCGACTAGTTCCTGTAGCACGAGACGGGCAGCAGCGTCTGCGTGCGAAATCTTATAAAAAACTGCGCTCGTCAACCCGCCTGCCAAGCGTGGCGAGTATTGGCAATCCCCCCCCGATGATAGTCATTGGGGGAGGCCTATGTTCGTCAGTCCTATGGCTGAAGTGATGATGATGATGATGAAAAAAGGCTCCCTAGCATGACCACCAAAACACGATATGATATGATATGATAAAGCGATATATCGACTCCAACTGTAAAAATATGATAAATATGGCCGCCATGTTGAATCGCCGTGCCGGTGACATCACATATTATGATCGCTATTTCGATAAAAATTCAAAATGGCGGCTATATCTGTCATATTTGTGTCGATACATCGCTATATCATACCATATCATATTGTGTTTTGGGGGTCATGCTAGGGGGGGCTGTGCCCTTTAAGTTAAAAGGCTTATTTTACTTCACTAGCTTTAATATGCAATTCTCCACAGCCGTCCAAACCGCTTAAGTATTCCAAATGACAATGCCACAACATGCAGACATACTATATTTCTGATGGCATACTGCCAGCCGCATTGGCCTCAATAAAAATGCCTTTCGACCCCACTTTTTATTAGTAAACCGTTTGCAGAGGTCGTATAAATTAAATCAATGATAATTTTGAAATAGTCTTTTTGCGTGTCATTAAAATGGATCGTTGCCATCTAAGCAAAATTGTTTAATAGCGGCATTGCATACAAAGAATACATCTGGAAGTCAATGGGGGAGGCCTATGTTCAGCAGTGGACGTCCTATGGCTGAAATGATGATGATGATGATGATGATACAAAGAATCTAGACTCTAGTAGATTTTATAGCGCGTTGTAGATGTTAGCAGGCTGATGACCATTCAAACAGGCTTCAGGTAATTATTTTTTTTATTTGTATTATATTATTGCTTCTAATAAATGATGACTTACTTGAAGTAGCTTATGCATGCACACTTGCGACGTTAGGCCAGCCATAGGACGTCCACTACTGAACAAAGGCTCCCCCAGTGACTTTCAGATTGGCCGGTTGTAAGCGGCCTGCATTGCTTCCAGCGTCTTCCTGCAACCTTTACCAGGTCGTATGTCCACCTTGTAGGTGGACGTCCTACGCTGCGCTTGCTGGTACGTAGCCTCCATTCCAGAACCTTTTTGCCGGCCGTCAGTTCTACGTGCTATGTGCCCCGCCTACTGCCACTTCAGCTTGCTAACGCGTTGGGCTATGTCAACGACTTTTGTTCGTTTACGAACGTCCTCATTCTAAATTCGATTTCGCAAAGAAACACCGAGCATAGCCCTTTCCATAGCACGCTGTGCAACCTTGAGCTTCCTTATGAGGCCCATAGTGACAGTTCAGTTGTAGTTTCAGTTCCATATGTCATCACTGTTAACACACACTGGTTGTAGACTTTCGTCTTTAGGCACTGAGGTATTTTGGACGAGAAGAATAAGTGGTTAATATACGTTAATATGTTGCTAATCTTTAAAAGCCATTTTACATTTTTAGCGCGATAACTAAAAATAATAAAAACTATGTATCTATAATTTTGTCGGAGTTCAGTTTAAACAATTTGTAAATCATAATCATCATTTCAGCCATAGTCCACTACTGAACCTAGGCGTCCCGCAATAATCTATCATCGGGGGGGATTGCCAATACTCGCCACGCTTGGCAGGCGGGTTGGCGAGCGCAGTTTCTTATAAGATTTCGCACGCAGACGCTGTTGCCTGTCTCGTGCTACAGGAATCAGTCGCCTCTTCCTAATTATTTCTAATATGTAATTTCCTAATATTGGCTCTAGTTTAGATACTACGGATTTTTGCATATTTACAATTAACAGTTTATGTCAGAATACCTTTATTCGAAATATGCAATTTAAGTAATTAGACCCAAAAACGTTATAGAAACTCACCCTAAATATCACGATGCACAAGGGCTTCCATCATTAGGGGCGCGATTTTGTGAAATGGCTCCTAAGATGTACGAAGGTATGTTCAGATCAAGTAACAATCAAGTTAAAGTTATACGTAAGAGTATAATAATGCATTAGTACTGCCTATTTAAAAATAATATGCGTCGGCTGGGAATCGAACCCGGATCAACTGCTTGGAAGGCAACTATGCTGACCATTACACCACCAACGCACTTTTAGTAACATCTTTACTATACAGATTCTTAACCAGACACTAATTGCGTTGGTGGTGTAATGGTCAGCATAGTTGCCTTCCAAGCAGTTGATCCGGGTTCGATTCCCGGCCGACGCAGATTTTTTGAAAATCCTATTGCTACCTAAAAATGACAGTTTTTAAGCTCTCCAAATTAACCCATTGTTGTAAGTTACTTAGTAATAATTTATGCGTCAAACATTAACACAATTGTCAGGTTACAATCTAGGTCACCACCGTACCACAGGTACCAGATAGCTTCATGGTACAATAATAAATTAGTGATGTCTCTTGCTTACACGCAAGTAATATTCATGAACCTTACCATGGGGAGGCCTATGTTCAGCAGTGGGCGTCTTATGGCTGAAATGATGCAGTCCGTATAAGATAGTTATAATTTCTGCCATCATTCAGAACCACATCTGTCAAATCCATAGAGTTTTAATGTAACTTTTTTTGCCATAATCATCAAGAAATGCTCTCAAAAACTTAAGTGAGATTAATTATACCCATACAAAAGCTTCGTCCAAGTTAAAATTTCCGCTTTTGTTATAATAATACTTTTCCTTATTCTTTTGTCAGTGCATGGTGTTAAAATTAAAGCCATCATTTATTTTAACGAGTTTGGGTATTACGTTATAAATGGGAAAGGACAAAAGTGTGTTTTAGAGGTTTCTTACATATTCAATTGGAAATGTAAAAATATTACTATAATTATAAGTGTTAATGTTTGTATACCAGGTTCTGGTGAAATGTGAGAAGAATTTTTATTTATCATCATCACCATTTCAGCCATAGGACGTCCACTGCTGAACACAGGCCTCTCCCAATAAATTGGGGGGATTGCCAATACTCGCCACGCTTGGTTATACAAGATTTCGAACGCAGACGCTGCTGCCCGTCTCGTGCTTCAGGAATTAGTCGCCTCTTACGACACGCCTCCTGTTGGCGGTCCCCACACGGCACTTTTACTTATACTTACCATCTTTTGTAACACATTTTATGCAAATTAATGATTATCTTATCTTACGTTCTGGTTATAATGGGTGTAAACGGGACTCTATTTTATGCCTATGCCTGTCCATACGTAGCTTCTACTTTTAAAGGACTATATTTGTGTGTACTAACATCTCCCAAGACCTTTTTAACAAACTGGATCGTCTGCTTAACAACTGCATACGTTTCGTCTTCGGCCTGCGTAAATATGACCACGTCTCTCAATTTCGCACTCAGCTGGGCTGGCTTCCCATCAGGCAGCGCAGAGAGGTTCGGGCACTTTGCGTTCTCTTTTCTATTCTTAATGATCTCAACGCTCCTTCTTACTTAAAAGAAAACTTTAGGTTCCTTCACAACGGTCACGACAGAAATCTTCGTACTGGTAATACCCTCCAACTACTTACCCCACTTCACACTTCTGGGTTTATGTCCAACTCTTTCAGCCTCACAGCTATACGACTCTGGAATCGACTTCCCACCAATATTAGGAAATCTAAGTCCAAATTTACTTTTAAGAAAGCTCTACGCATTTACATCAAAAATCGCTGATCTAATAATTTGTCTTTCATTTGCTCTGTGTACTAATTATGTATGTGTATGTATATGTATATAATTGATAATCATATATATTTATACCCATTTATTAAGTATGTAATGTTAGCGTGTATATATATTTTTTTTCTTGCTGCACCTCCTGTATTTCTCTGTTTGATCACTGGTTGACTGGTAGAGAATGCTTCTTGGCATTAAGTCCGCCATTTGTACAATTATTTTTAAATGTGCAATAAAGTATAAATAAATAAATAAATAAAAATATTTTTGAACCATAAAATATTAAGTTAAAAGCCGGACAAGTGCGAGTCGGACTCGCCCACAGAGGGTTCCGTACAAATTTGTAAGGTACATATTATTAATGGTTCTCGATAAATTATAACAATTGAGTTTTGCAGTTTAATTACAAAGTAATTACAAAATTTAATAACAAATGTATAATTTTCAGATTGTTTCCTGTACTTGAAGTAAAAACGATATCACTTGCCAAATTTTATAGTTCTAGGTTAACGTCAATCTAGGTCAAATTTTGATTACCTTGAGAGTGTCGCAGTATACGTTTTTTGCGGCATAAACGGGCGTTTTTTTTCACGTTTACTTAGAAGTTTGATTTTTTCACAGCTTCAATGGACTGTAGACCTGAGTATATGGTTTTAATTTCAACTCGATACCTTTACGCGTTCCCGAGATAAAATGTCTTGACAGACAGATTTATTTATTTATTTTAGGAAAACCAGGGTTTACAAATTGGTGGTAGGAAACAGTATACGACATTTCTAAACCTAAAAATAGGTCTTCACAGGTAGCAGATGGACTACAAGATGATCATATAAGGCTTCCGTCTTTTCCTTTTGAGAGACGGAATCCTAAAAAGTAAAGTGTGCCTTTATAATCATAATCATAATCATAAATCTTTATTGTGGAACACAGGTATAAAACAAGGGTCTTATAAAATGTCATGCTAAGAACTAACCGTGTCCTGCCACTAGGGCGTACAATCAAATCATTTAAATACATTATCACGAGTATATCATTTAACATTATTATTATTATCAAATCTTGCAGTAAATAATTTACACCAAACCATTAATATATTAAGTACTATTATTATGTAATCCTACAATAAAATTCATTAAAGGAATAATAACATTTGTCGATTACGATTTGTCGATACGTCCCCTGCAGGGCACAGGCCCCACCTCAACTGTGAGGTAGTGTGGGCCATACTCAACCACGCGTGCCCAGTGCGGTGCGCTGGAGAGGTTTTTCAAGGCCACTAACAGATGTCATAAAACCGCCTTAAGGCCTCTGACTAGGCCTCACGACTAGTATCAAGCGATATTAGCCGGGACCAACTTTTAACTTGCCTTCCGAAGCACGGAGATGCTTGTGATAAATGTCACTAAATATGGTTGGAATAGCCACCCATCAAATCACAATCGCAGCGTAGGTGGCTTAACTTTAGTAATCAGTACCAAAGCGCCGCCCCCACTGAGCACCACGTGGAAATTTCAATTGAAATTTTCACAGAATATTTTACGGTGATGGTAGGTACTCGTAATTGGCTTAGACGGAGGCAGAGGGCGCCCGCTGGCTACCTGGTAAACGATCGTATCCAAAGAATTGGAACAGGCACAGCTGGACCCACATACAATCCTGGCGCCTGAAGACGAGGAGTGCCGACCCCAAATACAGGAACAAGACGAGGTAGAAGAAGATTAAATGGTAGACGAGCTTTTGCCCGCGACTTCGTCTGCGTTGACCTTACCCGGATAAAAAGTATCCTATGTGTTAATCCAAGGCCATGGTCTATCAATACCTATGTCCAATTTCATTAAAATCTGTCAAGTAGTTTTTTCGTAAAAGAGTAACAAACATACTACATAATTTATAATATTATTAAGGATTACATAACAGTATAACTAAAAAACAAATATGAAAAAAATATGTTTTCCTCAATCTACACAAGCGTACCTATGTATGAAAATTTAATTTTTTTGCATTTGATTTCCATTGATTTTACAGCATCTACTTATTATTTTTATATTTAGTTATTCTTCAAATATGTTACCAGTAAAAAGATTAATTATAAAACTTATAGATAGGTACTTACTTAAAATAAATTCGAATAAGTAATTATTTTTAATGTCTGCTCTCCTTTAAATAATTTCGAACCTCTAGTCCGTAAAAACATGGTAATAAGACGTATTGATATTGACAACTTGACACGTAACTATAAAAAAAAGGCTGCTGCTTCACCTGCATCATCACATTTTTGCATGAAGTTATAGCAATATCATTTCAATGCTTGCATAACATTATTAAGTCACATTTGCGATGTTCCAAGCAGTAACGAACATATTTTAATTCTAAAATATTTTATCTAGTTACATTATCCATTTCATATCAATTTACGCAGCACTTTTTATTCAGATAAGTAGTTTACATTTTTATCCCAATCTTGTCAAGTCCGTTACTCACTATGTAACGACAACAATAATGATACTTTCAAAATCGTTTAAAAAGATAACACCAATAATCTACTTCAAGTTAGCACAGATAATCTAAAAATCTCTAAACTGCAGCGAATGTTACACAATCAATAAACCAACTTACTTGGATCAGATCTACCACCATCCTCACAAAGGCATCCGAATTGACATAACTTCACACTTAACTACTCATTACGTAAAACGAAAACCTATAAAAACCCAAAAAAGTCGTTAAAAAAACAAAAAAACGGCGCACGCAAAAATATTCCAGCAATGTCAAATGAATACTGGCCGTTATTCACGCGTGATTCATTTGACATGAGAAAAAAAGGTTGGGTGAGAAATAAAAATAATTGGAAAAAATAATAAAAGAGGTTTTAATATGTTTGGTCTGTGATTACTTCTGCAAACGTGGCGATGCTAGCGCCTCCACGACCGTTCGCGGCGCGGTCGCCGCGTCGACTGGATGGGGGTGTATTCTATACCTACTTATGTGTTTACATCTTAAATGGGGTAGGCACAGAGTAGAGGAGGGTAGAGAATGCTGCAGAAAAAGTTAGTACCTATAATCTTTCTTGCTTGGGTGCGGAAGAAATCCATCATCTGTCAAAATTTCAACTACCTAGCTATCACGGTTCATGAGATAGAGCCTGGTTACAGACAGACAGACAGACGAACAGTGGAGTCTTAGTAATAGGGTCCCGTTTTTACTCTTTGGGTACGGAACCCTAAAAACGGACCTTAAACAATGTATTCTATTTTAATTATGTTCTGTGCCTAAACCTCTTTCTTCATCTGTTAAGACGATTTTTCTTACAAAAGGGGTAAATGTATCATAAATCAAGTACCTTCTCAACGCAGGCAGTTTGATATAATATGTCACATAAACAAGGAAACTTACAAAGTGCGATTGACGTAACAATAACACTACTACATTTTTGAAATTAACAAGGCAAGTTAGTGATAAAATCTTTCAAAATAATTGCAAAAATGTGCGTCGGCCGGGAATCGAACCCGGATCAACTGCTTGGAAGGCAACTATGCTGACCATTACACCACCAACGCTTCTGAGGTTTCAAGTCCAAAATAACTGTTGTAGAATCGAAGTCGTGACTAAATGTGTACACAGCTGATAAATTCACTTTAATTACGACTAGCATTTATATTTTCAGTTTATGATTAATAAAGACAACTGTGGCAAAAAGCAAGCGCAGACTAAGGCCTCCCCCAGTGACTTCCAGATTGGCCGGTTGGAAGCGGCCTGCATCCAGTGGCTTCCTGCAACCTTTACCTGGTCGTCTGACCGCCTTGTCAGTGGGCGTCCTACGCTGCGCTTGCCGGTACGCGGCCTCCATTCTAGAACCTTTCTGCCCCATCGGCCGCCAGTTCTACGTGCTATGTACCCACTGCCACTTCAGCTTGCTAATCCGTTGGGCTATCAGGATTAGGATCAGGATCTAGATAAGGATCATGGTTAAATAATGTGTAGCACAATTAGGAACGAGACAAAACTCTAGGGGAAAGACTACGACTATCGAGCACATACTTATAGAGCAGCAATAAGAACCATTTTTCTCCGAAACAAGTTAGTTATTTTTCACTTACATTTAGTATGAAATGACAAGTCCTGTCAACTCTCAATACAAATAAAAAATGGCGAAAAATTTTGTCAAACGAATCGTACTTATGACATTTCTACTCTAAGGTATGTGCTACATGACTACGACGAACTCAACATCTGGGTTTTACATCCCAAATGGTTTTTTGGTAAATGTCAGTTTAAAAAAAAAACCCTTCGTTGATTTTCTCTGACCTTTCGCCTACTCTGCAAAGCTCATTCTACGTATACGAACGAAATATAAGTCGGCAGCGGATGTTATTATTACCGTAGTAGCGTCTCATTGCGGCAACAGTCTATATTTTCGTCAATTTCAATATGATAATTTTGTGAGATAATCTATTATGGGGATTGAAGTTAAGATTTTTCATAATACCTCCAGTGAGTAAGTCTAGATCAGATCTATTTGCTACCTAAGTTGATGTAGCCAAGTTATGTAGTTACTCGACTGTAAAAGAAGTATTGTATGTTTTCGAGGCTAATTTGTGTCTATAACGTCAATCATCATCATTTTAGCTATAAGACTTCCACTGCTGAACATAGGCATCCTCCAATAACTTCCAGATTGGCCGGTTAAAATCAAGCGGTCTGCATCCAGCGGCTTCCTGAAACCTTTACCGGGTCGTCTGTCCACCTTGTGGGTGGACGTCCTACTCTGCGCTTACCGGTAAGTGGCCTCCATTCTAGAACCTATCTGCCCTATTAGATCGGCCGTTATTTCTACGTGCTGTGCCCCGCCCACCGCCACTTCAGCTTGCTAATCCGTTTAGCGAGTTTTAACGATTTTGTTCGTTTACGGATCTCCTCATTTCTGATTCGAATTAGCAAAGAAACACCAACCATAGCCATTTCCATAGCACGAACGATGACGTGCCACTTTGAGCTTCATATGAGGCCCATAGTTCGGTGACATAGGCCGGTTTCCGTTCTGTCATTACTGAAAACACACCATTGATTTAAAAAACACACACTGGTTTTATAGACTTTCTTCTTTAGACACTGAGGTATTTTTGACACACACATTACTCTGACCCTAAGGTAAGTAGCTACAGCATTTGTTTTATAGAAATCACAAACAACGATGGTACCGCAACACCCAGACCCGAAACAACATAGAAAAGGTCGTTTTTCACATTGACCTAACTGAAAATCGAACCCGGGACCTTAGAGATGGCGACGCCAAGTCCGGCGAACTCGCCTCTCGGCTACGGAGGTCGTCAAATTATGGTCAAAATAACAGACCAATATACAGGGTTATTTGTAAAACACCATTAACCTCCTAGGGTCTGATTCTGGTGCTCAAATACAGCAACTTTTTCTATGGGACCAACATTAAAATCGCAAAAAAATTCACTTCCCCATACTAAGCCGCCACCAGCTGACATTTTTCTGATTTCAATATTAGTCCCATAGAAAAAGTTGCTGTGTTTAAGCACCAGATCAGCCCCTAGGAGGTTGTTGATGTTTTACAAATAACCCTGTGTAATGGTCTCCAAGGAATTAACATTGGCCCGATCACGCCTGCTAGTATGGGGCTCGACACGTACGGCCGGGTCGCGGCGACCGCTAGCGGGGCGGACCTAGGCTGTGCGCCTTCAGCGCACGCCACAACTGCCCGGGTTAAGCTGACGAATGTCTTCCTCAAAGGCACTCAGCGATAGGTCCGTCCATAAAAAAAAATAAAAAAGAAGGAATTAACATCCTTGTGTTACGAGGTAGTAGACACTGTATTTTGCACAGGGCGTCTCCCAGCACAACCAGACACAAACCAATTTAGAATAGGCCGTTTTCTGAATTGACACGAACCGGTAATCTAGCCCTTTGCTTAAAAGGCGGATCACCGCGCCACTGCGTTAATCGGGTCGCCTAAAAACAATTAAGATATAATGTCTAGTCATAATATGTTTAGTTTAAAAAAAAGTGCGTCGGCCGGGAATCGAACCCGGATCAACTGCTTGGAAGGCAACTATGCTGACCATTACACCACCAACGCATCTGACTTGTATGATATAAAGTTACAATTGTAGACGCTAAATCGTGATTTTATGTTTACACAGTTGTTCCATTGTGTTAATGTACTTTACTGACTATATATTTTTATGGGTTTAGTAGTTAATTTTTTTACTATTTGGGCACGTTACACAGCTGAAGGTCATAGAAGGTCACCAAAGGACAACAAAGCCGCCAGCCGCCGGTTTTTGCTCTTACGTTAACAAGTTCATGCAAGACAATAGCAATGTATAATAAATCCGTACATAGATTTCGATAATCCAGAAGTGAAGTGAAGTGAAAGAAACAAATCTTAACGTTATCAAACCGAGTTACATATACTCAATATAAAAGTTGATGAGTTCCAACCATTACTAAAAATAGTCCCAAAACAATATCCTTCTTTAAGAGTTTTGTTGGGGAGGGAATTTAATGTAATTCCTTAAACTAAAGTCTGTCATCCACTGCGAAAGCTATAAATATCGATACAAGCTATCTTTAATCTAGTAAGGTCTTCCAACAATCACAACAATTTTATAAAGCCTCGAAATTGGCTGAAATTTGTTCTACCTATTCAAATTTAAATTCAAATTTATTTATTCGCAGTAAATAGGGTAGGTAATAAAGATGGTACAGGAAAAAAGTTAAATGTTCGAAGACCTATGAGACTAGATAGCGGATAAACATTAGTAATATTTTTTAAACATCCATTACTTAGGTATAAACGTTTGTGCTCATTACACAATCAATTGCATTTGAACCCGCAACCGCAGGTAGTCTTGTGGTTACAAACACAAATCACTTTAGGACCGTCTGGTGTAGTGATTCATGTTTCGGACTTTAAAGTTCGAATCCCGAAAGGGGCATGGCATGACAGGGTTTATGTGATGTGCTTAGACACTTGTACCTGAGTCAGTGATGACGTTTTATTTTATTTTATTTAAATTCAATTGCACACCATAATATAATGTCAATCATTGGCATATAACTAGCTGTGCCCGCAATTTCTTTCGCGTGGACTACAGGTTGTTTGGTATGTCTCATTATGTTATGCAACGCCGTGTTCTACGGTGAAGCTCTCTTATCAAGAAAAGAGCAATTTACTTTGGATTTGAAAACTCCCAGATTGTATTTAACAGAAGACAGTAATTCAGGTAGAGAGTTCTTTCGCAGTTAATATAATAAATGAAAAAGCAATGTTTTCTGCCAGTCTGGTATTTCAACTGTAAATCGGTCTTTTCGCCAAAGTTCTTCTCTGTTGGTGGTGGAACGAAGGTGGGGATATTAGATTGTGCAGTTTAATTGCACAGTCTCTGAAACGTATCCGGTAACAATAGATAGTTTAGACAAAGACAGATTAACTGCGGCGATGTACCATGTTTTAGTTTTATCTTAGCAAGGCAAGCTTTGCCCTCTTAAGCCTCTGGCCTCGTTGCCTCTCACTCCTCGCACTTCGCTACCCAACTTTTTCACACACCTGTCCCTGAGGCTAGTAAATTTAAAATAGAAAAAATGGGATTTCAAAGGAGTGCATAGGACTTTTGTAAACTGATGCTACTTACATTGCATATTATGAAAAATATCGTTTGGATACTCCTGACTCCATTAGTGTGATCCGACTTTGACAATAGGCCTTTAAATTTTAAGCCTATACGATAAAGTGCATAATAAAAGTTCAGGTATATTCTGGGTTTTAAGTTATTTTGACCTAAAAAACTGGGGGTTATGATGTTCATTTCTGAACTACAAAGCTCTCCTTTCTATCTAAAAGTAAAAAATGATATCGGAGTACACGTTAATGAACTAAAACCTACTGCAAATAAGTAAACATTTTGAATTTCAGCCTTTCTCCTCTTCGTTGACATCGCCGTCGTTGTCTTTTGTATTGGGAAAGTGCGCAATTTTATTTATTTTATTTTTTACAAAATCCACAGCTCTTAAGTACATAATACATTTTCTTGGTGACAAAGCAGACAGCCAGTATTGGATTTACATTTTGTTACATTTTATACAATACGTGTTAAAGAGGGGAACGTGAACACCATACAATCAATAAAAAATACAAAGCATTATCTTCATCTTCGCTTTACGCGGAAGACAGGGTTCAAGTCATCTCAGCCCAACGATCTAATCGCGCACTTTTGATTCGAGACGTTTTAATTGTCGCAGCTGAGCGATTTGTGTCGATTCCTTTAGAGGACTTATAATTTGTTTGGTATTTGGACTAGGAATTTGCTAATAGGACATTTATTGATAGAACTCAGTATCTTTAAAGTAATATTCAAACGCAACGGGTTCCGAGTTCGATTTAAGGTTGGGTTAATTAAGAAAACGAACTTTTCTAAATTAATTTGTGTTTGGGTGTGCTGTTCGCCTTTGAGATAATTATTTTTTGGTATTTAATAACTTATCTAAATAAAAATGGTAGTGATTAAGCAAAAGTGTGCGTTGGCCGGGAATCGAACCCGGATCAACTGCTTGGAAGGCAACTATGCTGACCATTACACCACCAACGCTTCTGCTTAATGTTTCGAATTTTATAAACACACATAGCAATTTGACGTAAAAACTACAATTTAATTACTGATAATAAAAAATCTTTCATAATAGGCGTACAATACAAACATGTAAAATTTATTTCTAAGATAAGTATATTACGTAGCTTGTACTTTGTCAACATTTTTATAGCATAAAATATAATGCCCTTAGATTGACAAAAAAAAAAATGTGACAAAGGATTCCAAAATTTCTTCCAGACCTGATTTTAAGAAGTCAAGTGTACATTTTTGAATATTTTTAGAAGAAAATTCTAAAAAACAGGAAGACGAAGTGTGGGCAGACCTCCAGCAAGATGGTCGGACGATATTGCAAAGACGGCAGGACCGACCTGGACAAAAATTGCCGCACTAAGAACTAGCTGGAGAGAGCTTCAAGAAGCATTTGTCCAACAGTAGACGAAACATTTATGCTGAAGAAGAAGAAGCGGAAATTTAATTTTTTTTAAAGATGCGCTTGAAAATATCAATGGAATATTAGTTTAAACTTTTCAAAACAAACGTGACCAACTGGCTCTTCGTTTGTTTTAAGATCCTATTTCGACCAGACTTTACAAAACGGGGGTCGCAAACTCAATCCGTTGCTTACATTTTTTATGCAAGGTGAAAAGTTAAATGTTTATGTGGTCATGGATGTTTAAAATGTATTTGTGTGTTTATCTGTTAACTGGTCTCCATAGAACAAGCATCGTTAAAAAAAAATGGAAGTTCCCGGCAAATTTATCAAATTTGGTATTTTTTTAAAAATAAAATCATATTAATTCAATCTACAACGGGCGCAACTTGTCGTTTGACATATATTTATTCTGTTGTTTGACTGCTGATTGTCTATGGACAGACAACGTTTGCTGGGACAGCTACAATATCTTTCTCATTGCTTCTAAATTGGACCTGACATGCAGGTTATGTCTATTCTAAGGAATAAAATTTTAATAAATAAATATAAGACAACATCACATACATTGCTCTTATCCTATGGTAACTAGCCAAATATAGAAAAGTTATTATTTTACGTTAACCAACCGGGAATCGAACCGGGACCTCAATAAGTCCGGTAGCTAGGTATAAGCAACACCTAGTCCGGTTTAAGGCTCGCTACTCGGCTACGGAGGTCGTCACCTATTGTATAAATAACAGCTATTGTCTTTAAAACGGCAATATTAACGAAACGCTCCGCATCTCGTTATCTGCGCGATGCGAGTGTGCATCGGCTGTATCGATTGACTGCACCGCTTCACACGGGAAACTGTTCCGGAGATAGTATGTTACTTAGATCATAGAAATAAATGATCTGAGGTATGTTACTACTCCGACAAGGTTGAGCAATGTTTTTTTAATTTATTTTGGCACAAACTATCATTATATAAACTCTGTCGTTATGCAGAAATACAAGGCTGTACCGACTACAGTCTGTTAACAAATTAGTTATTGTCAATGTTGTCATTATCATCATCATTTCAGCCATGGACGTCCACTGCTGAACATAGGCCTCCCCCAATAACTTTCATCGGGGGGATTGCCAATACTCGCCACGCTTGGCAGGCGGGCTGGCGAGCGCAGGTTTTTATAATATTTCGCACGCAGATGCTGCTGCCCTTCTCGTGCTACAGGAATTAGTCACCTCTTACGACACGCCTCCTGTTGGATATTACTTATTTATTCAGTATATAGACTCTTCCGGGCACTTGTACACATCCCAAACTATAGTTTCGCGCTACCAACACCGCTTCTGGACTACATATTGACTGGTGATGAGAAGAAACGGCGCAACCAACTCTATCACCATTGTTCAGCCTTTTTAACCGACTTCAAAGGAGGAGGTTCTCAATATGGTTAAATGATTTTTTTTAAATTTTATGTTTGTTACCTCGGAGCTCCGCCATTAATGAACTGATTTGTTTTTTTTTTTTCAATTGGATTGGTACTACTAATACTTCCAGATTGGTCTCGTTTTTTTCAAAATTCAATTCTGATGATGGGATCCATGAGGAATTGAGGGAACTCCTAAAATATTATAGGTATACATATAGCGATTTTAGTATATTCAACAACAAGTCAAGCATTTGCATTCAGAAAGTATCATTTGCTGAGGTGGAACTGATGAAGTGATATTCATTGATAACACAAGAAACAAAAACAAACTTGTAGTCCCAAACTTCAGATTGGCCAAAATAAGTAATTAATTCTAGGGAAATTGTATTTTTTTTTAATAATATACCTCACAATGTTATCGAACTTCCTATTAATAAATTTAAGTCACATGTCAAAACTACCCTAATGTCTAAGGAGTATTACTCGTATAAAATTCAAGACTATCTTGATGACGAGAATATGGTCAGTCCAGCCTGCCCTAAACTGATGTACCTACCTGTTTATTTAGATTTTATATTTTTTTATTGCGGCTTCCGGAGTCGGTTCTCAGCACTTGCCAGGAGACGTATTTTTGAAGCATTAGAAACGAATCTCGAATTCGAACACGAAAACATTTCATGTAGGTATGAAATTCATTTCCATTGCTCACGATTTTACGCATTTTTGAATCACTCGTAACAAATATTATTTTACGCAGAAAATATTAGAATGTAGTGAATGCAATGCAATGCAGAATACAAAAACTCATTGACTTCAAAAACCGGTAGTAAATCGCTTAAAACGGAACGTAAATAAAAAGTGATTATGTCAAATTTCTGTCAAACATACGTTTACTTGTCAATGTCATTCTTCCGAAATTTCTACTAGTAGAAAAAGAAAAACGAGTGGGTACGACCACTCGTTGCAGAATTCATAAAATGAATTTTCAAAAATAGTGATTTTAGGAATTCGCATTTGAATCTTGCGATTTCGTGTTCGGATTGGAACTCGCATGATTCAAAAATACATTTCCTAATTGTCTGTGTCTTCTCTCGAAGCGCTAGTAGGGCCCAAAAATAAGGAGACATGTTCTGGCCCCATTTGAGTCAAGAATGTTATTATTGACGTTTATAAGTGGCAATTTTCTGTCCTAAATTGAAGAAATGATTTTTGACTTTTAACTTCTATTACTTATATGCTCTGTACTTATCTTCAGATCAAGATCTCGTGTATGCCTGCATCCAGGGCAGCCCCTACGCCCCCGGGCATTGCCTGACTCGTTAGCAACTGCTGACATTTGCTTCTGGCTCTAACAAAACAATGACATCGCTAAACTACTGACCTGATTAATTTTAGCATGATTATATTGTGTTGAAAGCACTTTTATTGAGTCATTATAATCACATCATAAAGCGCGTGTATTTATTATTTGTAGTAAAGAAAAGTTATCTTTTACGTCCCACTGCTGTGCCTTTGGCCCACATATAGGGTTACTATATCTCAGGATTTGTCCTGAGATTTCAGGATTTTTGAACTTTTCTCGCTACTGCAAATCTCATGAAATCTCAGGATTTTTAGAATCTTTAATCAAATATAGCTTACATTTTTAAAATCTCTTAAATAAAAAGTTAAACACTAAAAATAATATTCATTTGGTATTAGTAATAATTGCACAATTAAAATCAAAACATATTTTGGGGCGAGTGGGCGGTTCGTAGGAAGTATAAATAATAATATAAGTATAGATAAGATAAGAAGTATAGATAATATTGCGACTTTTTAAAATTTGTAAGTACGTTTTCAAATGGTAACGAAATCTCAGGATTTTTCAATGGAAATCAGGATTTTTTTCCGGACTTTTGATTTCTTCATCTGGTAACCCTACCCACTAGAACTCAATCCAAATAGGTATATAGACTGCTGTAAGGCAAGGGAAATTAGGAAGTGAAACAGCATCCCTCACTTCAAACCTACCCCACCCGCACGCGGTCATTCTATTGAACTATGAACGGGAGCACTGGGACCGATAGGTGGCGGATTAACCAACGAGATTGGCGTAGGTAGGTAGTTAGGCAGCTTATTGTTCATGTGATTTTCCGCGCGACTTATAGTCTTGCCGAATGGCGGCGTCCTCGCTTTTTAAAGGTATTTTGATAAACTGTACAAATCAAGAAAATAATGCTATTATGTCAATACACATTATCATCATCATCATTTCAGCCATGGACGTCCACTGCTGAACACAGGCCTCCCCCAATGACTTTCATCGGGGGGGGGGGGGGGATTGCTAATACTTGACACGCCTGGCAGGCGGGTTGGCGAGCGTTTTTTATAACATTTCGCACAGATGCTGTTGCCCGTCTCGTGCTACAGGAATTAGTCGCCTCTTACGACACGCATACCGTTGGCAGTGGGGATATGTATTCTTTACGGCCGTCTTATAGGTTAATATGTTACATATTTTACCTTTTATTTGCCAGACGTTTCGCCCGGGTATCACGGACCGTGGTCACAGGCTGACTGGATCACAGGTGTAGGTACCTATTGATGATCGCGTTAATTCCCGTTTTAGAGTGTACCTATTAATATGCAACGCGAAAGTTTAAATATAGCTATCATCATGTCAAACTCAGTGAATTATGTACCTATAGAGAATCATTGTGCCTACTTCTAAAAATAATGTCAATACCTTAGGTATAGTATGGAAGAAATACTTCGGGAAGAGGCAGCTTTGTTTTTTATTTTCTACTGAGTTAAATTTAGCAGATTTTATTGTTGTGAGCGAATATATTGTATCAGTTACATCCTAAATTGTAACATATATCTACTTTTCCAGAATTTCATGACACTTAAATTCTGTTTTATGTAGGTTTTAAAAAATTGCAGTAGCGTTAAAGGCGCAAGAATATCAGACTACCCTGCAAACTCCAAGACGTCTGCCAAGCATGGGGATTTTGGCAAAAACCCTGTTTTTATTAAAGCCAAAATAATCGTCCCAATAAGAATGTGTGTCAAGCAGGGTAGCGTACCTTAAACTTAAAATTAATTTGATCCTTAAAGTAAAAGAAATCTTAGTAACTAAATCAAATTGTGTCTAATCAGAATTATGGCTTCCTACAGAACATAAATAGTCAAGTCGCCTATCAGTATTTTCCAATTATACTTAAAATCAAGTGCTCTTGAAAGAAATAGCGACTCAAGGGCTTCAAGTGGATTCTTTGAACTCTCCTATTCCATTTCAAGATGAAGATTTATCATTTATGTCTTTAAGTACTTACAATGTCTCTTAATGACTATTTTGTTCAAATTGTTATTAAAAGTTTTATGTAACTGTCTTCTGAGCTCAACAATTTTTTCAACCCCTAAATTTTATAGTTTTAAAAACAGTTCTATTTTATTATTATTCATTAATTCCCTCATTATACTAAGTATAACAACGTTTCAGGCTAATTCGCAATACTACTGTACTTACCAGAAAATAAACATGACTGCGTGTGCGCTTCTAAGCATTTTTATGCCTTCGCACTCCACTTACAAACTTACTTAAAACAATAGGGAAAAATTTTAGTGGCACGCGACGGGATAATTACGAAGCTAGATGATTGACTGGTCATCGGTTGCCTGATCGTTATCAACGGCAATAAGATTTCTGTGTGTTCTGTTGCTATAATACCACTTTAGGCGCTACTAATTTCAACCTAAGTAATAGACTAGTTGAAACGAATACGTAGACATTACTTTGGTATGCCTTTAAGCTAATGTGTTAATGTGCTAAGGAGTGCATGTTATGTAATATCTAATTTACCTAGGTTATTAGGAGCGCGCAAAATTAGGTCTGGTTTTTAAACCTACCGTACTAAATAAAACAACAACCAAATCATTTTTTTTTATTTACAGCACAAACGTAACATACTCGTAGGTAGAGTTGTAAATTGACGGTCATATGCTATAAGCGTCCGTCATTTATGATAAATGCTTGGTCACATTGGATATTTATTGTCACGATGGTCACATATTTTTCTTTAGTATAAATTTTAAAAAAAGAAGATTTCTACTAAAGTAAGTCTTAAATGTTAAGTATTTGACAATAAAAACATACAATAAAACATGTAATTGGATCTGGATCGAACTAAAAAAAAAAACACTTTTTAGCTGTGCAGAAAGATTTTAGAAATTTCATTTCTTGATAGATCATCACTACTAAAGCTTGTCTCTCTTAAAATAATGCACTTATTTGTGACACAAATAATTTTTTTTCATAGTTTGTCAATAGAATTGAATGTGACGTTACTGAAAATAAATGTCCAAAATGTCCGGTCACATCGAGAAAATGTCAAATTTGCTTGGTCATATTGGTCAGACATTTATAACGTGACGGACACTTTATAACTACTCGTAAGTAATACAGGTATTCAGTCATCATTTTCATCATTTCAGCCATGGACGTCCACTGCTGAACACAGGCCTCCCCCAATGACGTTCATTGGGGGGGATTGCCAATACTCGCCACGCTTGGCAGGCGGGTTGGCGAGCGCAGTTTTTTATAACATTTCGCACGCAGACGCTGCTGCCCGTCTCGTGCTACAGGAGTTAGTCGCCTCTTCCGACACGCCTCCTGTTGGCGGCGAGGAAGTGTATTCTTTACGCCGTCCCCACAACACGGCACTGGTGTGGCCGGTTTTCAGGTACTCAGTACAGGTATTCAGTAGTTCTATAGAATACCTATTTCTGTCATGAAGGGTAAAGGCAAAGCATGTATTATTAATTTGGAATGTAACCTATCATGTCATTTAAAATTACCATTTAATTGTACACAGCCATCTACAATGGGGCAAATCAAATATCTGTGTATGTGCTCGCTGTTCTGTGACGTCATTATTCAGATCATAGTTCCGGTTTCATTGTAGCCACACTTCCGTGTTACGTAATGCCGTCATTTGGGATCATCAGATGCAAATTTGGTTAGTAAATTTGTATATCGAGACATTAACACAGTTCAGGCTTTGTTATGATGACGGCGTAGTGATAATATAAGCGCAATAATACTCAAACGGTCCCTGGTTTGATTTCCGATTCAATTGGCAGTTCATTAAATCTAATCTTGTTCATCATCATTTCAGCCATAGGACGTCCACTGCTGAACAAAGACCTCCCCCAATGACTTATCATCGGAGGGGGATTGCCAATACTCGCCACGCTTGGCAGGCGGGTCGGCGAGCGCAGTTTATATAAGATTTCGCACGAAGACGCTGCTGCCCGTCTCGTGCTACAGGAATTAGTCGCCTCTTACGACACGCATACTGTTGGCGATGGGGAAGTGTATTCTTTACGGAATCCACGCGGCACAATAATCTTGTTTAAATGTATGATATTTGCTATGATAAAATTTTTAAAAAAAGATTATTTTTATCTCCAAGTTTTTATTGAAACACTTAAATTCGACTTTTTTAAGTACAAATTAGAATTATAATAATACAATTAATGTGAATCATCTAATTATGGCAACGCATTAAATTTGTAACACACTTACACTAAAAAATCTATAAAATATTAAATTTACAAACTTATTGAATACTTTTTATATTTACAACACTCACTAGTAAACAAATAACAATGATTTTATAAATATAAATATTTGGAAAATGCAAGGCACCGGCTTAGCACCAAAAGTTAAATTATATATATAATTAGAAACATTCTTATATAATCATATAGTTTCACTGGTCCAAAAACAAATTTCTGAATAAAGTCTTTGTATAATTAATTTTGATATACATACATTATGTAAAGTATATAGATAATTAAGTCTAAAGCGAGAAATTTATACAAAAATCGTGTATTAAAATACAACTTTTATACCCGTACATTATTATTATTAGCACGGTCGTTTTATCAAGTACATAGAACCAATTTCACCTAGGTACTTTTATAAGTCACTATACTAAGGATTAGTTCAATCTTGGATTATATTTTAATTTTCTATTATGTAATAAACAATCATTGGTAAAATTGGATCTAAAGTACCTAAATATTCCTTGTGGCAAAAAGTGGTAATACATTGTAAATACTTTTTACAATCAAAATCTGTCAAGCTCCTATAATATTGTGCAAAAATACGTGTCTAATTGTACCAAAAAACCAAAAAGTATTGGACACGTTTTTTTTTTCATATAATCAAAATATTACAGAGATATATTGATTTGAAATGTCGCATGACGTCACGGCTTGGAATTATTTTTACTTAGAAGTGACGTCACGAACCCTTTTTTAGGATTCTTAGAATTTCAATAAAAAAGTTAATTTAATATCCCCCAAAAGGAAGATAGATTATAAAATGGGAATTTGCATCACTAACGAACATAAAATTGCATAAATGTTAGTACTAAAGTCTTTCAACAAACCTCTTGAAACTAGTTCATTATATCAGTTTGATGACTTTTTGAAAGTCATCAAACCCAGTTTATTTTGATATTATTTTCTGTTCGTTAGATACAATAATAATTTGTTGTAAAAAGATTTACCTTATTAAAAATACTACGACCATACTGCAAGTTTTGCCCTATAAAACTTATTTACAATACATACATTTTGTCTAATTTGTGAATAATACCAAACTATAATATTATGACCAAAACCATTATCATTTCGTAGATGACTATGATTTTTGTACTAAGAAATATTCAGGTATTTGATCATTCAACCTAAAATAAGTTCGTAAGAAAGAACAAATCCCTTATTTTCATTTAATTATAGAATTTTCAATGTTTTAATTAAAACATAAAAAATACCGATTTCATTACATGTTTCTTCAGATCGATTATTAAAAATTATTACATATTTCATTAAAAAGGAACTTAATAAGTTGAGTCTTTGAAACAATTTACAGGAACTACTTAGATATATAGAATATACATAATATACAATTCGGTGGTCATTTCCTAAATTTTTCGTACATTCATCAAATTTGTAGATTTGATTATTAAGATCCTCGTTCTTAAAAAATCAACGATGTTGCTCACTTTACAACAAAACCTCACTTTACAAGGCCATAATTTTGTCATAAACACAAAGCAGACCCTAATTTTCATTGACATTTAAAAAATGAGGGCTAAAGCTAACTAGTCGATGGAAGACAAACAAGTTAAATTGGTTCTTAATAATATTTTTTAAGATACTAATAACAATTTTGATGCAATGGAAGTACCTACTTATGAAAATGCTTACTGTAACACAAGATACAGTTTAAAAAAATAAAGCTACGGTTAACATGTCGTAAAAAGAGATTTTAAGAAAGGTGGCATTTATGTTTTCACTATTTAATAAGAAGGCACTGTCACTATCACTGTTACATAGATAATACTGGACGAACAACACCTACGTCAGAGCCAGGGGCGTGCATCCCATATAGGCAATTATGCAGAGCCTACCTTCATAAAAAACCGACAGAACAGCTAACCATAATTATTAATTACGTATTCAACAATATACAATAAATATTCTGTAACTATTTTGTCGTCTACCTGTACTTATTCCTTACTAAAGCGCGCAACTTAGATCGTTACTGTGCAATTTAACCAATTTTAGGCTGCCGCGAGATCGCCTACTGTTTCACGCAAACATACTTAATTTTCATTTACAGCCTACCCCCATCTGAAACCAATGTACGCCCCTGGTCAGAGCATCTAGCTGCCGTATAACTATAGAACATACTACTACTAAATACTATCGGTTAATGCACAAAGACTCAACGTACTTAGGATCCATCTCGTCTATTTCTCTCCCTTTCGTTTCAGGTACGAACAACACTACAAACAGAAGACATAATACTGATATACCCGCGTACATCCAAAATAGCCCGTACAACCCTATATGATCTTGGAAATCGGCAGCAGTTTTCACGTTAACAAAACCACAGAGATGACTAAAACTGGTAGCTAATGCACTACCGATACTTCTATATTCTAAAGGAAATAGTTCACCTATCAAAAGGGCAGATATAGGACTGATTCCCAACGAAAATGCAATAGTAAATGTTAGAACACACATAAGAGGAATCCAGTCATACGCTCCAGCATCTGCATGGTTGATATTTGTGGTATTTCTGATGACATCTTCGTAATATGCATAGGATCCGAAGCCTGCTAATGCTATGGACATCATGACTCCGCTGATCATGAGAAGTGGTAACCTTCCAACATTGTCTATAAGCATTCCTGATAGACATGACGCTAAGAGCTGGACAACGCTAGTCGCTATAGCCCCTCCGTGAGGATTCATCATTCTGAATGTCTTTTTAAACATTGAAACAGCGTAAAAATTGAAAACGTGAGCTCCTGTAAACCTTTGGAAGAACATCAGTCCACATGTGATAAGGACAGGCCTTGTCAGTCTTTTAGAAAGTAGAATCTTGACCCTGCAAGTGTTTCCATCGTTATACTGCTTGCTAGCTAAAATGTTTGTTCTGATTGTTGCCAACTCCTGCCGTATATCGGCTTCTGGCCCTCGGAGCCATTGTAATGACTTTTCAGCTTCTTGTTCCTTACCCCTTAAGAGTAGGGAAGAAGGTGTTTCAGGGACAAATATCAAAGCAAAGAATAAAAGGACTGGAGCCACAGCCACCACCAGGGCTAGTTGATACCAGTTGAGGTAGGCTCCAAGGGAGAAGGCTATCAGTATACCGATTTGGCTGAGAATCTTGAGGACAGAGCTGAGGCATCCACGGATCTCTGGCACGGCGATTTCTGTGACGTAAACCTGGGGACAAGAGATGGTATAGGTTAGTAAATGATTAAATTATTCCGAAGTCTCAGCTTACTAGAAGTTATTGCAAATGCCAATTTATGATTACACTGTCCAGCAAATATGAAAAAGGATGAAAAAACATGACAGAAATATTTGTTGTTTTTTTTCATAGAGCATCAACAAATCCAGTAAATCGAGTCACGATTTATGTTTATTGTTACGCGGAATTTAATAAGATAATCCAACTATTAATAAATGAGGACTTATTTTTTGTAACAATTACGAATTTTGTTTTTATGAATTAACAACAAGTTTAAATTATAATATGCTTAAGGTAACTACTCGTATTTACTCAAACAGATTGATCTTTAGAGTAAAAATGTTAACATATTGATTTAAAATAGAACTCTCCATGAAATTGTTCAGATAAGACCAAACAAAGGGTGTTGGGTTGTTGACGTTACGACTTCCATAATTTGTTGTGAACGAGACTAATTTTCTTTAAAAAGATAATACTGTTGCAAAGTTTGTTAGAGTATGTTAAGAATAAAATATATTTTTTACCTTCACTTTTCTATTTACTTTGATACATTCCCACTATTGTTATTCGATTGTCAGTCAGATCACACACGACTATAAAAATTCACGATAAGTACAGGGAACACTTTCCATAGCTGGTGGAATGGCAAAAATGTTTCCATAAAATTTCTATTGCGTTTTGTTCGGTTCGAGGAAGCGCAGTGAAGAATAGGTAACGGTTATTTATATAGAAGGCCTAGAGTAAGGTTCTGCCTATTAAAATTTTTCCTATTGCATAGGTACATAATGTACATACAAATTTTATTTATTGCTATTCTATTGATTGAACCTAAATGTTTTGGTTTTTATGTCCATTAATAATGGCCAACAATTATAAATAATGTAATTTTAGATAACATTTTAGTAATTGCCCGAGACCGCATAATCGAATGTTCAAATGTTACAAAATTATTTTTAACAAGACTGTATTATTTGTTGTACGACTAACTAACTTTGGGAAACTAAATGACTAGGCAAGAAACAAGTAAAGGCTTAAAACTAACATTTATTGTTGTCCATTCTTCTTCTGTCGTGACTACAGTGGTTTTGGACAGACTATTTTCGGATGGATTTATCGGGAGGCCCTTGAACATGGTCCTTTCCGGCTACACCAGGCGAGTTGAGGTAAACGCTAAAGATGCTCAGCCTAGATCTGCTCCACTAGCGAGCGGTGGACATGATTGGGCCGTGTGGAATGCAAAAAGCACCCTACTAAATGGCAAACCCGTTAGTGGAAGCGCCAGACAGACTTGGATTGCCGAAACAGACCAAACTACAATGCAGATGGGCTCCATTCTAGCATCATGTTCGTAGCGGATTAGGTCATCAATCATTCGAAGGATGGACATGTGTTGAACCGACTCTGGCCAAAACTTGTCAACTTATACGGCATTTTGTTTAGCTCTGTTCAGGTCCTTCTCACATCATTGCCACTATAGGAAATTGATGCTTCTACAAAATGTAGTTACATCATCTTTGGTGTTAAGGTTTACCTCAGAACAAGAAAGGGGCGTGTCTTTTTGCCATAGCCTCTGAATGGTGTGAAAGGCGCAAACACGCGTTTTACGGTGTACTATACCAAGACCGTTTGTTCATAGTTCACTGTTAAGTACTTTGTGATACACGGCTGAGGAGTTTGTAAGACTAGGATAGGAATTACCAAGCAGCAGGTTTTGGAGGTTGTGGCTCGGGTCTAGCAACTAAAGTTAGCACTGAAGCGGCCTACTATAAGAGAGTATGAAGATAGCCTCTCTGTTTTAGATCAACGTCCCGAATTTTAGTTGATTCGAGTTATACATAGATCTGTACAGAAAGAAAGATAATTACATTTAGTATTGTTTTTAATGAGAATAAAATTTACTAAAGAGAATGTGAGAATCAGCATGGTCATATATCAATCATGGTCCAGTTGATAACACTACTTGATCAACGAAGACTTAAAAGTCGTCAAAGCACTATCACCGTGAATGCTCCCCAATCCAGGGTCATAAGTTGGAAAGAGAAGTACCCTGTACTATTGCTCCCACCGTCAAAAAGTCCCACCAGGCGAAGATTTTCCGTGGCCGACCTGGAAAGCCTTGAACAGGCAGCGGACACAGAGGAAAATCGAATAAAGTGGCGCGAGTTGAGGGCGAGTGTGTTTGCGATGTTATCTATCAAACCATGAGGTTCCTTCTATCATATCCAGAATGTTCGGACAGCTGCAAACGCGAAGACCTGTTGCCACCGATAGTGCGGTTCGTGTGGCCGAGTACTGGTTATCAAAAATATGACGGAACTGCCATCGACCCGAGAAGAAGAACTCAGACATCCATAATTTAAATCTCCCCTGCTAAAATAGAGGTTGATTATTGTAATTTCCAGAGCAAGTAAAGTTGGCTATTTTCAGCGCCAGTGTGTCACACAAAGCTTTTTACTTGAATAACCGTTTCTAATCGTCGAGTTTCGTGCTGGCTGATGTATAAGTCATTGTGTAGTTTTTTACGTGTCAGCACCGTTGTATGTTTGATTGATGTACTAATAATTAAAGGTTTAGATGGGTTTGACCAAGCATTGTTAGTCATTAACAGACGATTAGTTCATTTTGACAGCCTAATTAGTGCAGTGGCCGCGTAATTTGTGTTGAACGCAATGGCTCCCGGTTTCGATTCCCGTCTGGTAGCACGTAACACAATGATGTTTCTTACTTCGCAAGACCATGAAATTGGCGTGTTGTCTGGCTCATATTTATACTAGACTGCTATTGCCTGCGACTTTGTTCTCGTGTTTAGTTTATTCATAAAGGATTGTCTGCGCAACTTTCTTAATTTTTTTCTTTCAAAAGAACCTTCTCCTGACAATATTTAATTCATTAAAAAAAGAACTAGCGAAATTGTTATACCCGTTCACGCGTGATGCGATGACTAAGGGAAATAGAGGTAAATTTTATATACTTACAGGGTTATTTGTAAAACATCTCTGTTTAGCCTAATGTTCGACTGGCAGAGAATGCCCCATGCCCAGAATAGAATAGAAATAGTATTTATTGCATAAAATATGGTAGTACAGGTGGTCACAATAATAACGTCCGCATATTTTACCGCGATTCGGCATGAAAAACTTTAACACATTTCAATTAAATTCAACCAACCTTTTGTTCGATTTTTATTTGTGCAACAAAGTTTAAATAAATAAACCTTCTAGGGGCTCATTCTGGTGCTATACAACAACTTTTTCTATGTCACCAACATTTCCTTTTCGGCTATACCAGTCTGTGCAGATACAGGTAAACAAATGGCGGAAAATTTTTGTATGGCTGAGAGTTGACAGGACTTGTCATTTCGTACTAAATGTATGTGAATAATCACTTACTAGTTTCGGGGAAAGATGATTGCTGCTGTATAGGGTATGTCTGCTAGATGTTCGTTCATATGTCGGACTGTCACTGTACCAACCTACTTGTAATCCTCTGTTAATGGGTAACAAAGATTAATGAAATTAAGGATTACTTATGTCAGAAAGTGTTGAAAAGGTTTTTTTAAAGGTTTTCATAGATGTAAATGATTGTTGTTGGGTTCGGAATTTTTATTTTTATTGACATTCATTTTGCTTATTCATTTTAATTTGTGTTAGACACTGCTTAGACACATTAGCTTAAAGTATAAATTTTTGCCGACCGATGGATCGGTAAAACACTCTTGAACTCTTGTATGTACTGTAACTATCTTATGAATACCGTGTTTAATGTAAAAAAAAATATTTTATTTATTTATTTAAATATTTTATTTTCGTCTAGGCGATTGACTAGAGACGCACTATCAAACTAAGAACTGTCAAACTATAATGAGTTACTAGGAAGAAAAATAAATACTTAAATAGTAAAATAAAAAATATCGAGATAATTTAATCGAGATGGTAGATTTTGTAAGCATTTTAACTTATTTTATTATTATTTATCTAGAGGTTATTTATCGCACAAACAAAAAAGTAATACAAATGGCGGACTTTATGCCAAAGGCATTCTCTACCGGTCAGTACAGGCGGTGCAACAAAAAAAAAAAGTTCCGAGGATAAAACTCTATACAAACAATATAACTTGTTGATACTATGTACCTATACATTATATAAATAATATTATGTACTTATTCTATTTAGTTATGATAAAACAAACGTATATCAGTATTGTTTTGATACATTTATCAGCGTGAGAACAGCACTGATTAAACATCTATTATTTCATTATCTATTGAAGATGTTTGTTTAATATCAACGCGATGACTGAAGAACTTAACAATAATTACATCATAGATTTCGCAGCAGGATATTTTATTTTACTGCTACCGTAGCCAATGCAGTATTTTTTACACCAAGATACACTAAATATTCTAAATAAGAAGTGTGTTTCATCGTCAACATTTCAGCCATAGGACGTCCACAGCCTGCTGAACATATGCCTCACCCAATTTCCAGATAGGAAGTCGGAAGCCGCCTGCATCCAGCGGCTTGCTGCAACGTTTATCAGGTCGTCTGTCCACCTTGTGGGTGGACGTCTTACACTGCGCTTGCCGGTATGTGGCCTTTATCCCATACCCTTTCTACCCCATAGGCGTGTTCTACGTGCTTTGTGCCCCGCCTAACACGCTAGAAGTGTGTTTGCTTGTCATATAAGTTCCTTATCTATTAGTTAATTTCTCTTTAGAGGTTGGTTCTGTTACTTAAGAACAACCACTACTTCTAAATACTTCCCCATACTTAACAGCAGATCAGCTGTGATCAGTTTGTATAATATAAAAAAAATAAAAACCGACTTCAAAAAACTAAAACGCTGAAAATAATCTTAACACTTACGTACCTAATCAGTTACTTTTGGAGTCGGTGCAAACGAAAACATAGAATCTCTCATCGACTGGCACCGACTCCAAAAGTAACTGATTAGGTACGTAAGTGTTAAGATTATTTTCAGCGTTTTAGTTTTTTGAAGTCGGTTTTTATTTTTTTTATAAAATTAACTTATTTCATCCATTTTAGTGATAAATCCTAATCAAAACAAATCTTACGAGTGCAAACATAATTTAACTGCTGAATACCGGTTTCATTTCCTATTTTTCCACCCTTAGGGGTGAATTTTTTTCCAAAAATGTTTTATTATAGTATCTTTGAAGTATAAGCTATTCATTAAAAAAAGAATCATCAAAATCGGTCCACATTTGGCAGAGATATAGGTAAGATAGATACTAAAATCAGTTGGCGTGGTACGGAGTTTATGCAATGTTTGATGATTTTCTTATAGATCCCATCATCAGAATTTAACCAAATTTATATGGGACCATTCTGAAAGTATTACCTTTCAAACAAAAAAATAATTATCGAAATCGGTCAACGCAGTAACGAATGATCGCTGAACATACATAAAAAAAAAAAAAAAAAAAAAAAGATACCGACGAATTGAGAACCTCCTCCTTTTTTGAAGTCGGTTGAAAAAGTAAAACATTGTTTTGAGATTTCAGTTGGTCCCATACAATCACCCTATAAAATTTTACTGCACTCTGTGGTACAACATCCTGAAGCCTGTAAAACATCTTGAATTTTTGACAAATCTCAACGGGTAAGCTAAATAGATAGGAAAAGAAGTCGCCCGGGTAGCAGAGAGACGTAATATAGGCTCTATTCCCGCCTGATACATTAGATTTATCTAGCATGTTATTGCAAAAAAAAACACATAATTTACCTGTGTTATCATAGTCATAGAGCAGACGAGCATGCCTCCACAGAAGGACGTGGCGGCCAGCATGTCCACACTTGTTGATAGAGCTGTCACCAGCCACACGAGCGAGTAGGGTAGGGCTGCCGCGATTAGGACTGTTCTTCTGCCAAGCCTCATCGCCATACCTCCAAGGATGCCGCCGACTAGAGCTCCTGTGAAAAAAGATAAGTATTGCTTATGTAAGGATCTTCTAGCACAGTCAGAAATATATAAATCTATTGCTTGGCTATGTTCCTAAACACATCATCATCATCAGACTCTAGAAGACTGCTGGACAAAGATCTCCCGTATATAAGGCTCTGAGCAGTTTCCATCAAGCAGATGTCTGAAACCTTCACCAGGTCATCAGCTCAAGTAGAAGGCCTGCAAAACGCTGCGACTTCCATTCCGGGGTCACCACTCGAAAACCTTTATTTTCCAATGGTTGCCAGTTCTGCGAGCGATGTTGTCATGTCGCAAAGCTATAGTTTCAATGAGTAAGCTGGCCTACTCATTGCCACTACAGTTTTGCGATTCGACATAGGCCTCTCCTGATATGGCGTGAATTAAAAATAAAACCTGCAGTTTTAATAAAATTATTTGTTTGTATAAAAAACTTATTACATCTTAACGGAGAACTCTGTGACATTTCAAGGAAATATTTTCTATTTTATGAATTTCCCCCTAAGTTATAGTAGAATAAATTTTCTCTGATATGATAAATGATATACTGAGTGTCAAATCAGTCGCGAAATCCAATACTTTTTGCTTTTAGAATTTAACAACCAAAAACCTTAAGCTTAAAATATTTTGTGTCAGAAGGTTCAATCCAGGCTTATCAATCAAAAGCCTGGGCAAAAGTGTAAAATACTGTCTGAATAAAATGCTGAATACGATAGCCAATAAATACACGTAGACAATTAGTCTCAGCTCAGTCCAGAAGTCATATGGACAGACATCGCAACTTATCATGCAGACATTTATAGATGTGCTCCAATCCAAATGATTTAATGCTGCATAAATGTTATTTTCACTCTTTACGACTAGACAGCTTGACGATCAGGGACCATATTGTCTAACTCTAAACCTCTATGATGATCACCTTTTATTATCCATTACATAAGCACATTGACCAACAAACTTTAAATAGAAACGAACTTACACCTCTGTTATGGTAAGCAAGCAATTAAATTCGTACAAATGTCAAATGACAGAGACTGAGTCAAGAATCTGGCAGATTATACTTTAGTAGGTTATCTAAATAGAAATATTGCTGCTGTAAAAGACCTTCATCTAATTTAATTAATTTTATCGAGTAAAGTTTTAAATGGAAAAACTACAAAAAACGATCTATTTTGGGTCTTAATTCAAAATGTAATTAACTTACCACTGATTTTTCAAATGCCAGATAACTTTTATCCGACAAATAAAATTGACGCTTGACACATTTTCTATCTGAAAACTGTCAACATGTGAAACTTATTCTTCAAATAAAAGTTATCTGGGTTTTAAAAAAATTGGCCCATAAAGACAGTGTAATCGACATCCTCCGTAGCCGAGAGACAAGACTTGGTGTCGCTATCTCTGAGATCCCCGGTTTGATTCCCGGTCGGTCAATGTAGAAAAATTACTTTTCTATATTGTCTCGGGTCTGGGTGTTGTGGTACCGTCATTTTTTCTGATTTCTGTAACACCAGTGCTTAAGCTTATCATAGGATCAGATCATAAATGTGATTTAGGCCAATAATTATTCTAATTTTGTTTATCTTTGAATTAGAAGTATCAGCTGCTAAAATACAACAATATTTATTGAATAGGACACTCTCCAAACAAAATTTAGTACCCATTTCAATAACTTTATCTTCAAAATCGATAAAGAAAAATTACAATTTAAAACTGAATATCTTCACACTTGATCTCATCCACGCATATTACTGTGTGGTATGCCACACATTTAGCTATACCACACAAAAAGTCCAAATCACGATAGCTCTTAATCCCCGACGAATCGGTCGGGACTGTGCTCAGACAAAAATAAACCCAACCAGACAGACGGACAGAAACCCAGTCTATATATAAATCGAGTGCAATCACTCAAATGAGATTTAATACATACAGAACCACTCCAGAGTAAAATTGTATTTACTATCAGCGAAAACCAGCGATAGATTTAAGAAAATTGTATTGATAATACTCTAAAGTAAGTATTTGGTGGTGGTGGAGAGAACAGACAAAACAAATAAACCGAATGAAACTTTATTGAACCTAAAATTATACAGAGAATATACATAAAATAACAAGAGATATAAAGCTTGACCATTACTAAATGAGCTTAAATGGAAAATGTTTAGGTTAAAACGAAAATAACGCAAGAAATTGAAATTCTTGGACAATGTATTGCATAAAAAATGTATCCAAAATCTAATATTCCGGCTCGATTATCGGATAAATTTTGTGTAATATAAGAAGAATTTTGGAGAGTAGAGCTCCCAACGGATACTGGGTAGGGCGCAACAGGGGCATTCGACATGAGCTTGGTTTTGTCCATGTTCATTCGCAGGCCTACTTGTTGGGAGACTCGAGTAAGGTCATCGAGCATTGTGCTGAGGTCTTCAAGCGATTCTGCCATGACCACAATATCGTCGGCAAATCGAAGGTGAGTGATGTACTCGCCGTTGATGTTGATGCCAAATCCTTTCCATTCCAGGAGCTTGAAAGCGTCTTCCAATGCAGCGGTGAACAGTTTCGGAGATATAACATCTCCCTGTCTTACGCCTCGCTGCAGAGGAATCGCCTTCGTGCTCTGCTCCTGTACTCGGACCGACATGGTGGCGTTTTTGTATAAACACTTCAACACCTCGATGTACCGATACACACACACACCCCTGTTCCACGCCTCCGGCGTTATTCCCTCGAGCGATTGTTGACAAATATGTCTACTTAGGACAAGTTATCCAGCTGGGTAAATCCAATTTTGAGAAGGAGGTCAATCGTCGAATCCAACTCGGCTGGGCAGCGTTCGCGAAACTACACCACGTCTTCTCGTCCACAATACCTCAGTGCCTCAAGACGAAAGTCTACAACCAGTGTGTGTTACCAGTGATAACATATGGAACTGAAACGTGGCCTCTCACTATGGGCCTCATAAGAAAGCTCAAGGTCGCACAGCGTGCTATGGAAAGGGCTATGCTTGGTGTTTCCTTGCGAGATCGGATCAGAAATGAAGAGATCCGTAAACGAACAAAAGTCGCTGACATAGCCCAACGGATTAGCAAGCTGAAGTGGCAGTGGGCGAGGCACATAGCACGTAGAACTGATGGCCGATGGGGCAGAAAGGTTCTAGAATGGAGGCCGCGTACCGGCAAGCGCAGCGTAGGACGTCCACTCACAAGGTGCTCAGACGACCTGGTAAAGGTCGCAGGAAGACGCTGGATGCAGGCCGCTTCCAACCGGCCAATATGGAAGTCAATGGGGGAGGCCTATGTTCAGCAGTAGACGTCTTATGGCTGAAATGATGATGATGATGATGAAGAAGAATTTTGTAAAATATTCATTTATTTTATTACATCAACGAATTCTTCACATATACGGTCAATCACGGTTGCGTCCAAAGCCATTGCTTCGCCCAGGGTCCACTTTCCTTGATTTACTCCTCCACTTCGCGCGGTCTTGAGCGTCTGATTATTACATCAACGTAAAATATAATATTTCAACAAAATGAGCGTTCAACATCTAAATAAACTCTATGCATGAACCCGGTAATTATACGCTGTACGTAAATGTCAAAGTGAGTTTATTTCGGGGAGTCTGCTCTGATGTATTCGCACGAGTTAACGTCAAAGAAAATATCAAAATACGACCCCGTAGCGTCATTTAAATTTTGCTAAAATTGACTTGAGAATTGAGCCATCATGCAAAAATAATCCAGAAAGACAATCGAAGACTATCATAATTAGATTTTTGTATTCTTGATTCTTCCTTTATTTTTCATTATTTTATTACATTTGATATAAATATTGATAAATTTTAAAGTTGATAATTATTATACATAAGTATAGAAATTTCAAATTGAAGTGGTAACAGTGGGTCTGATTGCAAAAATTTCAAAAGGCAACTTGGACGACTCTCTTAAATATAGATTTAGTCCGAATATGGGCTCAAAATCATTCCATCACTGTCAATTTCAAACAAATTGGGATGTTGACACCATTTATAAATAATTCCGAGACACTTATTTTTTTAAATAATATATTAAATAATGGACAATTAAAAATTTTGACTGAACAAATTAATTAATTAATTTGTTCCACATCACACTTCGATTAATAGGAGTAGAGCATCAATGAAAAATTTTGCAAAAACAAGATAGAATATTCCTTTTAAGAGCTTCCGTAGCGTGCGCTGCGTAAACGGATAAAGAACGCAAAAATGTATGATAGAATTGTTTCCCTAATAAGGTTCTAAAAAATGGTTTATGACAGCATAATTATGTCTATCTTGTTGGCTTACTATTTTTATATGGTAATCAAATTTGTTTAATGCGTTATCTTGTCGTTGTTAAATACTTTAAGTGATAGACCGAACTCCACGCGGGTAAAGTCGCGGGCGAAAGCTACTATGTATAATATCTGAAGCGATAGTAGTGTAAAGCTATACTTTGAGACGCGTACTTGAGAGTGCCCTAAGGGCCGTATTCTAAATAGTAAGTTTTAAGAGTAACTTAAAGTCTATTCCTGGCAATCTGTCCGAAGTCTGTCTGTCTGTTATAAGTATTACTTACTTACAATGAAAATTAAAGTCTATTCCTGGCAATCTGTCCAAAGTCTGTCTGTCCGTTATAAGTATTACTTACAATGAAAACTCCACAGTACCTCAGCAGTGTTGGATTACAGACAAAACAAAACATGGTGTTTTCTGGTTTTTGGAGTTTTTGGTTAGACCCAGGATTTTAATAAGAAATCTTTTTTGCTACCCGCACCGGCTAATATCCACGAAATTTTACTGAATTTCACGTCTGGAATCTATCAAGACAGAGACTAAATCTCTCGAACCGAAATACCGGGTGGGCATACATCTTTCAGTGTCAAAACAAAATGGCTACCGATTCGAAATTAACTGCGGACGTGTCTGGTTGGTATTCCAAAAACGATTGTTTTCGCAACGATTGATAGATGGCGCGCCGATCGTTTATACGTGTCGTTTTCTCCATGCCGATACTGATCTGACGTGTGACATGAAATTGGTTCCTTTTGACGCAGAAGCAAAGTGATTCGCTTTGGACGCAAAGGGTTCCCGAGTTCAGAAAATATTTTGAAAGTAAACCTTTAACTTTGGTGTACTGGAAGACGCCTCTGGCACAATTTATTCGTACCTTGTGACTATAATTGTAGATAGGATGTTAATTATACTGCTAGACCATGACAGTTTATCTGTTGTTTGGACTTATTCACTCTTACTCCTGGGCCTCATAAGAAAATTGCACAGCGTGCTATAGAAGGGCTATGCTCGGTGTTTCTTTGCGAGATCGAATCAGGAATGAGGAGATTGATAAACGAACAAAAGTCGCTGACAGCCCAAAACGGCAAAACGGGGATGGGGGGGGGGGGTTATAGCACGTAGAACTGTCGGCGGCCGACGGGGCAGAAAGGTTCTAGAATGGAGGCCACGTACTGGCATTTGCAACGTAGGACGTCTATTCACAAGGTGGACAGACGACCTGGTAAAGGTTGCAGGAAGCCGCTAGAGGCCGCTTCCAACCGGCCAATCTGGAAATCATTGGGGGAGGCCTATGTTCAGCAATGGACTTCCTATGGCTAAAATAATGATGATGATGTGACTTATTTGTTATTTATTTCTTCTACTGATTGCTGTCATTATGTCAATGAAATTGGTTTAATGTCCAAACAGACACAAATTCTCCAATCACGCAGTAACTAGTGTAGCTACCCATTATAACATGTTTTCAAGACAGCATATTTACTGTCGTCATAAATGTCATAATGTGACATATGGTACTTAACTAGTAATTTCAGGGGTCAAACAGTTAAATGACCATGTACGGAGGTAGTAACGTGAAAATGAAGAATAATTATTATTTCTAGATTCGAAAGATGACAAATGATGATGGATTATCATGATTGCAAAACATACACGTTAATATTAACGTCATATTTTAACAAAACTGACGCTAAAATCGCCCAAATTAAGAAACATTGTGCATAATTGAATATGTAAACCGAGGTCTGAATCTTACTTAAGCACTAAAAACATATAAAACTTCAACTTTATGTAAAAAGTCACAAAGTAAATTTTTCATTAAAATGTTGCCCAGCCCTTTGAATATTACAAGGGAAACTGATTATTCAATTTCCAACTTTATGTGTTCAGATTTTAGGTTTAAAATCGAGTGTTTTGATAAAACATACTTGTTTTATACCGTGAAATCGCGCACTAGATGCCTTGAAGCGTTTATCAATATATTAAATTGTCCAATTACGATATTACGGCAATTTTCCATATAAATTGCATAAAATCTTTGATAAATGACTCTACGTAACACAAGATGAGGCAACCTACTGAACTTTTAAGTGTTAAGGTACAAAATGTAAATAACAGAGGGCGTTCTCTTCAGTCAGTTTACCTAGGTACATCATCAATAGATTAAAATTAAAAAATAGCATAAAAAAATCAAAATCGGAAAAAAAACGAAACTTCCAACCAAATACATTTGTAATTACGCTAGTTACTCTCAATTCAATTAAATATATTTATTGCATTTTATAATGTTACACAGGTTCACTCTTATAGCAACTAGCGTAATTACAATGCGCAAACTGGCAACGCTTTTCTTTCTTGCTCGCGCGGTGAAAAAAGGGTCGGATGTTCATGTTTTTTATTAAATTTAGAAATTAAAATCGTTTTTATTTTAAACGAAATATATATTTTTTAGTAGTTCTATTACACACAGGTTTGGCTACTTACCATAAGTGCAATGTGTGTTATTGTTATTTAAAAAAAAGGTTCTCAAAGTTTTAGTTGATTATTATTTAAAACAGCGAAATCACAGGTTTCTAATTCTAAAAGTCTCTGACCTAAGCCGCGGACAGACATAAAGTCAGACGGACGGACATTGCGAAACTATAAGGGTTTCATTTAGACTACGGAACCTTAAAAAGTATAAGAATTGGAATTCTAATGCAAGAACACGTCTCAAAGTTATACCAGAACCGGCTTCTATTTTTTTCTCCCGGACGTAGCCAGTAGAAGCCAGCCAGATTTTCATAGCACAGATAATATAATACTAGAAAGTTCATAACACTTCCATAATTCTTTATCTTTATGCACAATTATTATGCCCACTGCTCATATGCTACCTACGTCTGACATTACAAACTTAGTACTTTAACTCAATTACAATTTCTCCAAAGAAAGTTGTTATACCACTGCTTCATAATGCGCATGGCTTTATACCCTTGGAATAAGGCTCATTTTCCAGCAAAAGGCAAAAGTAAAATTATAACACTTGCTGCAGAAAACAGCCTATTTTACTAGTACAATATTGAGGAGTTTTCCGCGTTCATTTTCGTTGAGTATAACTCATTATCTTAAGATCAGTGTCCTAGGATATGAGTTTTTATGTAAAAATGTAAAATTTTTGATCTTTGTCACTAAATTACATCATCAGATAAACAACATCTGAACGGATTAAGGTAACATTTGATACAACAAAATATTACGGTCCGCCTTAGATTTTTTTAAAGAAACTTCTATTCCTAATTAGCTTTGTTTGCGTGATTTAAATAGAAAAAATAGGTACCAGCACTTTTACCCGGAATATGAACAGAATCTCACTAGAGTTTAATCACACTTAGTTAAATGATGGCGTTTTTACCATACGTGGCCACTTTTAGCAAAAACGCAGAATAAAACGAAAAGAAAATGTGGACAAATATTCAAAAAATCAAAACAGTTATTTTTTCGACGCGTTTCCAGTTTTTAGGGTTCCGTACCTCGAAAGGAACAAACGAAATCCTCATAGGATCACTTTGTTGTCCGTCCGTCCGTCCGTCCGTCTGTCACGACCCTTTTTCTCAGGAACGCGTGGAGGTATCAAGCTGGAATTTATATCAATTACTCAAGTCTATGTCACTTGGAGCTGTGAAAAAATCAAACTTCTAAGCCAATGCAATCAAAAGATGCAGCCGTTTATGCCGCAAATTTCCGCAAATTATTGACATTCGCAAAGGAATCAAAACCTACATGGTATTTCCCGTGAACTCAGAATCTTGAAATTTGGTACGAAGCAAAGGGATAATTGCGAAAACGTAAATTTTTAGTTACATCATTATAATAAAAATAATTTTAATAATTTTAAACTTACTACTCCTTTCCTCATGAACGCGTAGAGGTATTAAACTGAAATTCATATTAAATACTCAGGTCTATAATACCTTTAAGCTTGGGTGAACTTTTACTTACATACCTACAGGTTTGTACGGAACCCTCGGTGCGCGAGTCCGACTCTCACTTGGCCGGTTTTTTTAATAATTAGTCTGATTTAGATGTAATAAAAGAAAAACTCTTAATAATACTAACCAAATTCCACACGGGCGGCGCCACAAGCAGAATATTATTATTATCCTGCAGAATACAAAATGGCGGAATGGTGCCAGAAGATAATTTGTATTAATACTGTCAACAGTGCATTAGCATAAACATCCCAGACAGAGGCACTCGGAAAACAATATGACAGTGAACTTGGATTAACTGAAATGCAGTTAAGAGTCTCCCGTATAGATGATTTTTTCTATTCAACATGAAAAGGACAGAGAATAATTTTTTAATGCACTTGCACCACATCAAAATTGCTGACGTCGAATTTGAATGAATAATACTATAATTTTTAGGGTAGATCTAGATCCTTTGATTTACAATCATAAAATTTTGTAAGATGGAAAGCAGGTCTTAGTTTCATAGCTATAGCAGCACAATAATGTTAAATATTTTTCATGAAAACTAACTAGTACAGACAAAATACCATTTTGGTTAAGTTGGTAAATCAACTTAAGTTATAAAATCTGATTGCATCTTATTATGGCCGTTTTTAACAGATTTATAATAACTCTGGGTTTCAAAAATTCAGAATATACGGAACTAGCGATTTATAGCAACCTTTAGGAGCTCATTTTTTTATCAGACAGACTACTCACGCTTCATTTATCAGAGTCCATAGACAAAATGCCTATATACTTAGATTAAGAATAAATAGAATTAACAAGTCAAAGTCAAAGTCAAAAATCATTTATTCAGTTTAGGGCAGAAAACTGCCACTTATGAACGTCAATAATAACATTATTGGCCCATATGGGGCAGAACATGTCTCCTTATTTTTTGGGCCCTACTAGCGCTTCGAGACAAGACACAGACAATCTGGCAAGTGCTGAGAAGAAACGCCGGAACAAACTGAGTCACCACTAGCTGCCACAAAAAAAAGGAAAAGAAAATAATGTATACCTGTGCGAGCAGGGCAGTATTTAATTCCAGACATTTTTGTCATTTAAATAGTCATTAACAGTATAATAACCCTTTTTCATCAAAATAATCTTAACATGCGATTTAATCTCAAACATGGGTAGTTCAACAATAGACTGGTAATTTGTTAAAAAAGCGAATACATTTCCCCATGAACGAATTACTCACTTTATGCAGTCTGAAATTTGAAACAGTCTTCGACCAGTCTTTTAATAATGTAACTATGTCCAATCTATTATACCTCTACACTTGTCATTCTATTTTATTTATGAGCGTTGTAATCATTGATAAACTTGTTAGATTTTTACCTGTTTATAAATCCCACGTCACAGCTGACTCTTAAGTAATTTAAAGATGCCAAAGCAAGTGCGTTAAAAGCCCGTCTATTAGCAATGTTATTAGTACCTAATCGAATAAGGATGACAATCCTTTCTCAATGATGTTTAATAACTTTGAGCTTACATTATAGTTTGTGTGAAACGTTATAATGTGGCTAATTGCATTTATTGTAGGAATCTATGATTTGAAGATTATTTACAGGACTAGGCAATTATTAATACCACAATTTTTCCTTTCTCAATAATGTCTGATAAGTTTGAGCTTACATCATAGTTTGTGTGAAACGTTATAATGTGACTAATTGCATATATTGCAGGTATCTATGATTTGAAGATTATTTACAGGACTAGGCAATTATTCGGGCGACAATTGTTCCTTTCTCAATGATGTCTGATAAGTTTGAGCTTACATCATAGTTTGTGTGAAACGTTACAATGTGACTTATTGCATATACCGTTGGTATCTATGATTTGAAGATTATTTACAGGACTAGGCAATTATTAAGACCACAATTTTTTGCTAGCAAACTCTACAACCACAGAATATTCCATCAAACTTGGCTCTTATTTTCACATTTATGTTATTGATGAAACCCAGTATACAATAAGCACGAGCATTACCTATGTCATGAATGTAAAAATATATTTAAGTATGTTTATCGCGTGGTTTATTACAAAACCATAGTTAGTTGAAACTAAAGATCACGTCAACAAGGTCGCGGAAAATAGCTTGTGTAATTTTTTTTTCCAACTGTAGGTACAACTCCATCAAACTGTAAGCAGCGCCATCTATAGTGAAAGTAATCTTACATCCCTTATAAACCGTATGTTTTCCAGAATAAAAAGTATCTTACTTTTATGTCAGACTAATATCTATTTCTGTGCCAAGTTTCATCTAGATCCGTTCAGCCGGCGTGATTGAGTAACTAACATCCATCCATACAAAGTTACACATCTCTATAGTTTAAAACAAAGTCGGGTAAGTTACACCATTAAAATTTATAAGTCAAGAACGACTAGACCGAATTGTATGATCTGTGATTTGTTGAACTTGTTTCTGCCCCGAATAGCAGAATAACTATTAAACAAAAAAAAAACGGGTCAACAAGGCGGTAATAAGTTTGCCAGGACAGCTAGTTTATAAAATGAATTCTGATTTAAGTATTTATTTACACAACAATAACGCCTTTGTGTGGTCTAGGCTTTACATCGCATCAGCATCCAACCAATAAGTTGGCTATTACATTTCATATTTGCACCATTTCGTTCTCATAATAATCGCGCTATAAATCGCGAGTTTCCCATTCATACAATGGAAAATGTTCTCTATAAAACCTGTGGTCAATTAAAACTACCGCACAATGTTTAATGGGTTGTTAAAATGGGAAATAGTGTATTTTATTATAGAGTATTACTATTGTAATATAAGGTCGTTTTTAATAACAAACTTCCTTTTAAAAGGTTTTTCCACGACTTGGAAAACGCAGCTTAAGGCTAGATGGAGCAACGAACACGCAAATCTGCTGGCAGCAGACGAACAAGAATAGCCGAGGATCGGGTTCAGGGGCGTGCATTCGGAGAGGCCTATGTTCAGCAGCGGACTGACGTAGGCTATGTTTTTTCCATTTTATGATATGTTTTATTTCTAGCGACTACTCAATTATAACACATTTAACGTGGATCAACATCGAAATTATAAGAAAAAGTTAAACTTTTAAATACAATCAATAAGCGACTGCGATTTCGATGTTCCTTACCTTAGTAGCAGTTATTTGAGCAGTAGACTTACTACGAAAATGAAACCTAATAAATTAAAATAACCACATACTTCTGTCAAACCATTGACAAACTATGACTAACTGAAATTGCCCATATAAAAAACTCGGCTGTTTTCAATTGCCCCTAAATTGACAAAGTTTTAAAAAAAGTAGATGGTGATTTGATATTTTTTTATGTGTATAATATATATAAATTTATGTGTGTAATCGTGCCGTGTGGAGACGGCTGTAAAGAATACACTTCCACACCGCCAACAGGCGGCGTGTCGTAAGAGGTGACTAATTCCTGTAGTACAAGACGGGCAGCAGCTAAATCTTATAAAAAAAACTGCGCTCACCAACCCGCCTGCCAAGCGTGGCGAGATGATAGGTCATTGGGGGAGGTCTATATTCAGCAGTGGACTTCCTATGGCTGAAATGATGAGGTGTATGAGTACTTCTGAACTAACGAAATATTTTCATAGTAGGTTTTCTTATTCCTAGATCGTCTTGGAAACTGTAGTTGTGTACGCTGGCTGACTGGCTCTCTTCAAATGAGGAACAGGTCTAAATCCCAACAAACAGTCTATTTATAAATAAATTGTGCAATTTCAATGCTTTCTCTTGTATCTGATGCAATGGAACTGATCAATTATTCGTTTACAAATCTCTTTAGCATTGTATGTAAATTATCTTCAATTCATCATGTCCAATGAAAATCAATCTAAAATTGTTCTGAATAAAGTTTAAACTCCATTAACAGATGCAAATTTTGATCCTATTGATATAAATAGTAGACTTTATGGTTTACATAATAAGGTTGACAGTTCGGTAAATATTTATAATACACCAGAGCAACTTATTGAAATCGGCTGTAAAGTGTGTAGTTTATCGTTAGTACGAAATGTTATTCGTTTGAAGGATTCCGTTTAATTCTGTTAGTTTATAAACAATCGGCATGTCTTTTATATTTATTGTAATATGTAATAGGTGTAAAATACAGCAAGCGCAATTAAATTTAATGGCTACGGAGAGAGTGCAGGGCGCTGATTTTTAGAACACTCGTTTGCTCTTGCTCATTTGATGACGCATGAAGGATACGCACTACGCTGCTTTGGCTGAGTCGCGGTGTCCACGCAAAACCGATCTCAACCCTATGGGTCCATATCGGTTATATATATGGCATGTAACCAACCTACTTCCACTTCAGCATGCTTATCCTTTTCGCTTTATACAAGCAGATTTAGTTCTCTGTCGTATGTCCTCATTTCTAATTTCATCCTTCAGAAATCTCTGTACCTTGCTAAGCAACTTTAAATTGGTGTACTAGTCGTACTGTGAGTATATCCGTCAAACAGTATCTCACTGGGGGAGGTCTATGTTCACCAGTTGACGTCCCATGGCTGAAATGATGATGATGGCACCCAAATCCGTAAGACCTGTTAGTTTTCGTACGCATCAAAGACTTAATTACTTTTTGGACGTTTAATTTTATAATGATTTTTGTTGAGCTCAGTATGTGTGACATATCCAGTGATTGGAGTAGGTAGATTGATTTGATGTACTTTGGTAGTGCTAGCATAATATGGATAAGCCTATTTTTCAAAAACTGTTACCAAGAAATTCCGGAATCCTAAAGGCATGTCCATATTAACATCAATGTCATCACTGGTCATATTCTATTGAGCCAACTGTATCCTACTGTATTATGTAGCTATTTTGTTAGTTTGTAAACAAGCGGTGTGACTTTGTAGATTTACTGTATTATGTTGTGATTCCCGGCAATTTATACTAAGATGGGATTATGCCAACTTATTATACGTCCTTTTGGTCTTGTTTATATCAAATTTAATGTAATGGATTTACGTAAGCGGTAATTTTACATGGTAACAAACAATTTTCGCTTATGGCGGGATTTTTTGTTTGATTTTGAGCCTTGATGTATACTAAATAAAAACTTATTTCTTTTGTCAGCTTTTAATTTAGTAAAATATGATTCAGTTTTATAATGAATTTTATAATTGAATCTTTCACAACAAGACAAATCATTAGAATCCGAAAAATATATCTGATGTACATTGATTTTAACCCCTACTTTCCTTTTTCTCTTTAGACCATCCATAAATTAAACAAAATAAAAACATAATCGTCAAAGTCGGTTTACATTTATTTTGGAAAAAATCGCGACCTAAGTAACTTAAGTTACACTAAATAAACAACATACATTTAAATTGCGAACATTCGTACCCTTTTTTTTTAAATTAGTTGAAAATTCAAACAAATAATAATCACACGACAAATTTAGTTTCAGTCAACTAATATGAGAAAGCTCTCAGAGAGATCAGAGGGCCAATTCCCGTAATTTGACAATAGTCGCAATTCGGTGTCGATCCGCTCCCAGTAACATTATGATCCCAAACGGTATTCTCGTAAACTCAAAAAATGCTATTATAGTTCGTAATGCGACTGAAAACGAAAGGAACCAAAATTAGATATTTTTTTGCTCTGTTTTTAGTCGTATTGGGATAGTTTTATTAATTTTACGTCAAATTGCAAGTTTACGAGAATACCGTTTGTGATAGTAATGTTACTGGGACCGGATCGACACCGGATTGCGACAATTGTCAAATTACGGGAATTGGGCCTCTGCTTTCATGTAAAACTTAGGGAGCTATCAGACGAGCGACAGTTTATCAGCGGCTGCTTGCAAGAAGGTTGACGACAGTATAATATTCAGAGCATTTAAAAAAAACATTTTTATGTTGCTTCCAATGTAAAATATTTCGTAAATCAGCAACTGATCACGTGGTTTTAGGTCATGTTCTATTCTATAATACACCCTGTATATCTTGGACTATAACATATATTATGTCCTATAGTATATTGACGACCTCCGTAGCCGAAAGGTAAGCAAGTCGGACTTCATCGTCGCCATCTTTGAGGACCCGGGTTTCCCAGTCCGGCCAATGTAGAAAACGATTTTTTCTATTTATCTCGGGTCTGGGTGTTGTGATACTGTCGTTGTTTCCGATTTGTATAACACAAATGCTTAGGCTACTTACCTTAGGATCAGAGCAGATGTATGTGAAGTCCAATATTTATTTATAAAATACTTTCATATGTACTAGACTCGTCAAAACGAATCGAATGCGCCCAAACACGAAGGTTTTACTAGTAGTCCTTGAAGAGTTCTACTACCTATCTCCTGACTCCATCGTCAGATCAGATCATCATCATATTGTTATCCGAATGTAAAATACTTACAAAGTTTTAAATCAATACGTCAGTTAGAAGTAGGTTAAAAAGTACTTGCAAGATTTGATTACATAGATAGTTCAAAGTGAAGTTAATATTATTAGTATGTTTATACTCGTAGTAAAAAACTAGCTTCATTTGCAACTAATATTGTACTAAACTACTAATAATGTTGTTATTGACGTTCATAAGTGGCAATTTTGTCCTGAATTGAATAAATGATTTTTGACTTTGAACTGGACGCTAGCACGTTTACGCCCATCGCAGCCGCGATCCAGCGACTACGCGACTGTCGCTCGACTGTAAGCTTCCTACATAGCCCTGCCTGTTTAAATCGCAACTCGCAAGTTAAACCGCCATGTGTGTTTGTCACAAGTCAAACAGCGTTATTGCGCGGGATGGACAAACGAACAAACAAACTGGGGGTTGTTCGTCGGTTACATACTGTACGAGTTAGCAAGAATTTGTTTAGAACTTTTCATTTGATATCTGAGTTCTAAGGACCTAACAAAGACCCTTGACCTAACTAGAGGTTACTCTGGTTAAATAAATTAAAATAAATAAATTGAATTCAGGATTGCGTGTTAACGCAATCCTGAATTCAATTTATATTTTTCTTAAATGCCCATACCTACCCTAATACTGCTGTTACATTTATCGATGACCTACGGAGCCGAAACGTGGAACATTGTAATAAACCTGGCCCGTTGACTTCAGTTCGTCAGCGAGCTATGGAAAGGTGGATGCTTAGAATTTTTTCTAGAAGGATAAAATCCGAAACAAGGTTAGCAGACCAAAGTAATGGACGTAGTCCAAAAATGTAAAAAGCTGACTTATCTGTCGCAGAACCAATGAAAACGTGGAGTAAACGGTTTCTCGAGTGGAGACCGCGCCTTGGCAAACGTAGTGTAGGACGCCCCTCGACTCGATGGACCGACGACCTTAGGAAGATGGCTGGCAGTGGCTGAATGTAAAACGAGGGAGATCGTGCTCTTTGACGCTCTTTACTTAGGCTTACGTCCAGCAGTGGACTGTGATAAGCTGACATGATGATGATGACATTATCGAAATAATGTTTCTTACTCGACTTTGTTGAAATTGGTTAAGTATTCCTCGCTTAAATTATCCTATGAACAGCAACATGACATACATGAGGCTTGCTTCACACTAAATACCGCATTAGCTATGCCTTCACATAATGTTCCTAGAACTAAGCTTTCATAATTACTGCACTGTGTTAATAATAGAGGCGAGAAGTATGCAATTATATGGTTGAATATAATATCGTGATGTATTTCAGGAGTGAACTAGTAGCTTATACATAGATGGTGTTAAAAAGTACGAACCAGTGGTTCAGAATCGGGTCTGTATTTCTTCGGAGGATCTTCTAGAATCAGAATTATATCTACAAACAAATAAATATGAAAATAAGGTAAAAGAAGACAATTCAAATCAAGAGATGAGGACTGACACATGCAACAATCCAAAAATACAGATGAATCTGATAAAATCTACTTACTCTAGAATAAAAAAAGCTATTGAAATTGTTTAAAAGATTGTGTTATACGTTACGTAACTGATCTAGTTCGAAGCCTTACAGTTTTTTTAAGAGGAACTAGGACTACTTGGCTATTAAGGAACCCTTTTAGACTAGACAGACCTTTACCCTTTGCGAAAAAATATACGAGCTCGTTACAAAAGGATGGACTATAAACGACATTATATCTAAAATTCACCGGGATAACAATCATGTGGGAGTACCATGCGTTAACTTGGGACAATTTGTGGGCTAGTACCGACAAGAAGTAGCGCAAAAAAATTGGAAAGTTAGAAAAGGCTACTGGATTCCATAAGGAAGATGTAGAACCGGGAGTGAAGAGAGATGCACACAGAAACATATGGATAAGTCCTAAGAATAAGAATAGAATCATGCTTAACAATAGTTTCAGAAGTGCCATAGTTTTGTCTGAAAGATTCATTTGCTAAACAACTGTTAAAACAAGGGTGGAAAAGAGACCAAAGAATGCTAAAAGAATTTTAAATATGTTTATCAACAATGGCTCTGAAAAAATGAAAAGATATAAAACACAAACAACCAAAACTGTTAGCAAAACGATTCCCAATATCGAAGATATGGACGCTGTAATCTGGGGTTTAAAAATACTAATTGCAGTATATAATCAACCGATACACTGTTAAGAAAGATGTTATATAGCTAACATAAAGCCAATTGCCTCACAAAATACCACATTAGCTATGCCTTCACTCAAGTTCCTAGAAGTAAGGCTTCATAGTCACGCCCCCAACGGATAAGTGCTGTTTAAATAACAAATCTGAAGCCTTGATCCAAAATTGTCGCTACAACCACAGCTAAGTTATAACAGGCAGTTCATTCAAAAACTAAACAAGCACGGTGAACATAAATATGATGATTTATAGCAGTAAGCTTCAAGAGCTGAATCTGGTGCTTAACAAAAACAACAAAACAAAAACGACAATCATATACAACAACTATTTGTAAAGCATTAACATCGATTTTTTTTAAAGGATTTACCTTTCAATCCGTTAACAAAATACCGACTAAGTATGATTCCGATATGTTACGATATCGTGTTTTTTGCTTTTATTACTTTCTTGTTTCTAACATACTCGTACATTACTCTTATAACTACAATGTAATCAAATCTTGAAATTAGACCTACTTGTCATACCAATTTATTTAAAACTTTGTAAGTATTTGTAATCAGAAATTCCGGATATTTAACTGATCAAGCCAAAGTAAATGAGACACAATAGAAATTCCATTGTTATGCGGTCTCATGAAACCGCTTGGATATTAACGGGTTAAAATCTATATATAATAGTTAAAAATGAATCTCTATTTCCCTTGGTCATCGCATCACGCGTAAACGGATGGAACAATTTCGCTTATTCCTTTTTTGTTGTGTTATTGTCAGGAGACAGTTCTTTTGAAAGAAAAAAATAAGAAAGTTGCGCAGACAATCCTTTATGATGAATAAACTAAAGACCACGCAAACGAAGTCGCGGGCAACAGCTAGTAATTTGATAAAATCTAGCTGTTCTGATAATGGAGCCAAAAGATGAATAGTGTAACTCTTCAATGGGTACCTACTTCGTGTTTGACATTTTGATTGGCTATGGACGAGTCCCACGATCTTTTTTTTGTTTTTTTATTAAACTTACTGTTTTGTTATTTAATGAAGTTACTGTTCTGAGTTTCCTTTACGAGTGCTGCGTACACTCGGTGCTATAAAATATGGCCATAGATTATATAAATTGGCAGTAGCTGCAAATAAGGAGCCTTTACAAGTTATGTCCCATGTTTTAGTTATTTGTACAATAACTTAATCGTGACGTTTAAACAATGAATTCATGACATCGGCACGAAATAGACAATCTATAATGTTTTACTCGTATAGCTTACAAGATAACTTTTTATTTTGGGCTTGTTATTTTGGTTTTAAAAACAGATATTTAGGTACATAAGTGACCAAGTGTTAATTACAAGCATCATAACGAACGCTGACTAATCATCTATTTCTTGTTTTTTTTTTGTTCACTTGAGATTAATTCTTCTTCATTTAAGTCAATTGTTTTTCTTTTCTATTTCGTAACATTTTCCAGATTGTTGTTAAATTTTAATTTCAAATGAAAAGCATTGTAGCTTATATTGATTTTGATGTTTGCTAGTCAAATTATAAAATCGTAACATGTAAACTGTTCCCTGCTTGGTCCATATGAGATGTGAAAAATAACAGCCTTACGCTGCCAATAACTATACTTACTCGGCCAGATTATAGTGGGGAGGTGGGTAATGGGAAGTGGGGAGGTGAAGTAATGCGGATCACAATCTTGCTATGGAATAATCATGTAGTTTATAAGTTGATTGGGATAATTGGAAGGATTCCATAAAGTTAAAAGAGTGAATTATTTTGTTAGAAGCCATGTTATTGTCTGTAGAGCAGATTTTTCAGTCACACCTATCTCGATACCACTTTTGATTCATTGACAGTGTTGTGTGCAATGAAGATTAACTATAATACAGGGTGTTAGATTATACAAGGTTTATATTTCTACAAGATGTACTTCTCATGTTTTTACTTTTACTAAAAAAAAAAAAGTTAGAGAATTATACAGAAAGATTTTTTTATCACCATCCAAATTTAAATAAAATATTCTATGAGGAAAAAAACAATACACGTGTTTTTTCTTTTGGTATCGCCCATCACAAAAATGTTGAGATAAAGCACCTGGGAATTGTCTAAACAAATACTAAGAGTATGGACACGGCACGCAAACTACTCTACGCGCTAGCGTCGACGCCTCTCCCCGCACCCGCTTTTCATTGATGTTTTACGATCCTTAAGTTGTTGACTTTCCCTTCATATTTTCGCGATAGTATGCAGCGCGCGGGACGCGGAAACGCGGTAATAAGGCACGCATACGTCACGGGGTTGCGCGGGCGACTGATTTGTATGTTTGTTGACACCGGCCGGCGCGTCGCCGATACCGATACGAGGCCGTCGTCATAGCAACCCCGTGCCGCTGCCCACGCGCCGCTGCCCTCGCACCGCCCTCTCATTTATGTATCTAGCGTTATGTTTACGTTAAGCAGTAACCACATTTAATTGAAAATTATATTGGGAAAAATATTTTATGGTGAAAACTTGACTTGTTTTTTTTTTATAAATCGGTTCTATGAAGAAATCCTAATGCCTAGAAAAAAATTAGATGGTGGTAAAAAAGTATTCATGTATATAGTGAATTCGAGAAAAAAACTGTGATTCTTTAAAGCCATGTTGTACGTACCTGTAATAAGTGTATATATCAGTACTTTTTATGTGTAATCTGTTTTTGTTAGTATGTAATAATATGTACACTGTTGGTATGTTTATTAAATTTAAAAAAAAAAGGTCATCGCAAAAATAGATCACATCAATTTCGCCTTAATAAACTGGCAACGAGTAGGCCACATCATGGAGGCCAACGCGTGGAGGTATCGAGTTGAAATTAAAATCATATCAGTCCCTTACAGCTGTTAAAAAATTATGAACGTAAAAAAAAGCTACGGCAACTACAAAAAACGTATATTTCGCCACTCTCGGGGTATAAAAATTTATAGGGTTCTTTTCGTTGACCTAGAACTATGTATTTTTGCGAATAATATCGTCTGTACTACAAGAAATATGAAAACTATACATTTGTATCTGAAAACTATACAAATAAAATGCGAGACTCGATTCCTGAATTAAAATATGCACCTACTTTGTACGGAACCTTCGGTGGGCGAGTCCAACTCGCACTTGTTCAGTTTTTTTCCCTTCCCCTTCCTTTGATTTTCTGCATATACTATTATTATAACATACTCCACACTGCCATATGAGTTAAATCGCACATACAGTCGGCACCACAATGACTGCAATAAATAAACGCACCGAAGATAAATCGCCTCTCTGACGCCATGTTTATTTTGAATTTCGCCTGTTGAATGATTCGCGCAATGATTTACAACAGCAAACGATTGCTGCGAATATTTTGAGGTTATGTTTACGGAAAGACAAGTAGTGTCGATTGAAATCGTCAAAAACGGAATTATAAGGGTTCGGCCAGATCTCATTCGGCTCACTAGCTATGCGCGAAGCGGAGAGGGAAGGAGACAGATAGTTATGTTTTACGTATTCGCCAGTTTTTTTTTATTTTTATGGACGGACCTATCGCTGAGTGCCTTCGAGGAAGACATTCTTCAGCTTAACCCGGGCAGTTGTGGCGTGGCTGAAGGCGCACAGCCTAGGTCCGCCCCGATAGCGGTCGCCGCGACGCGGCCGAGTGTGAGGCTTCGCGCAGCGAAGCCTCAGACTCGTACGTGTCGAGCCCCATACTAGCAGGCGTGATCGGGCCAATGTGGAGTGCAAAAGGCACCCTACCAAGCGGCGAACCCGCTAGTGGTGGCGCCGACGGGACCGAAACTGCCGAAACAGGCCGGACCGCTGTCGGGCTCCTTTCTAGCGGGCCCGATCTGGGGGTAAGTCGGACTCTCGTATTCGCCAGTAAAAGTAATGTAAGCCTATATACGCCCCACTGCAGGGCACAGGCCTCACCTCAACTATGAGACGGTTCGGGCCAAACTCCACGCGGGCCCAATGCGGATTGTTGGAGAGGTGTTGAAAGGACAGAGGCTAAACCTTAATGTCACATGTAATCAAGTCTAGGCTTCACAACTAGTTCCTGTCATAAAGACTTAGTGATCTTTTAACAAGTAATGCCAGATGTGTAAACATTGACGATCTCCGTAGCCGAGATGCGAGCACACCGGACATGGTATCGCTATCTCTGAAGTTCCGGGTTCGACTCCCGGTCGGTCAATGTAGAAAAATAACTTTTCTATATTATCTCGGGTCTGAGCGTTGTGGTACCGTCGTCGTTTCTGATTTCTGTAACACGTGCTTAAGCTATTTATCATAGGATCAGAGCAATGTATGTGATGTTGTCTAATATTTATTTATTTCAGGGTAACCTAAAAAAGTGGGCTTACACCGACAGCCACAAAGGCAAGTGCGACTACAGTGCGTCCCCCCTAAAGTTTGGGGCCCAAGCTATGGGCCCTACGTGTCCTGTCCTGCGTGTTCTGACAGCTGCCCACGCGAAGACCTGTTACGCGTTATTGATAGTGCGGTTCGTATGGTATTTACATATTATACTGAATTGTCTTCGATACAAAAAGAAAAAGCTAGTACTAGAATTAAAGTATAAAAAAAATAGTAAGGGGTAGATTTTAAGGTGTGTCTGTAGTCCACCTTTTAAACATAAAATGCCTGTAGCAGCGACCAAATATTTTGTTAGAACTAATTTGGTTAGACGTTTTAAATAAAATTCCTGAGTAATTATTAGGTGTATCCTTGTGCGCTATATTTTACGAATTCAATTGATTTATTCATGTTAGGAATTGCCTGTCGAAATGGTTTTGTATTTTTCTTACAGCTCAAATAATAAGGTTTATTTTTGCAAAGCTTTTGTGCAAATATAATGATTGAAAACAACAGTAAGCCCTAATTGCGAGGCGTTGACAGTATAATTGTATAATGCATGAGTTCGGTTAGTGGTTTTGATATTTCGTTGATTTATTAATGTGTAACTGGTTAATTTATCCGCCATGACTAAAAACCTGGTTCTTGGTAGTCAGTGTAACGAACGTTTAAAAATAACGGTTACTTTGTCAGGTTTGTGATAAATTGTATTGATTCTAATACAAAACAATTGGCTTAGGAGTACCTTCTTCAATTATTACTAATATAATGTATAAATATATATATAGATACCCAATTTCAGCAATCTGTTGTTTACTATGATAACATTATTAACAAAGTAATACTAGTACCACCGTAGCTCAGACGTGACAGCTCTTTGGTAGTGATCTCCAAAGTTAAGCAATCCACTCTGCGGTTGTAAAAGGATGGGTGGCCATTCTAACCATATTTAGTAACCACTTATCACAATCATCTCCTTTTGAAGGTACATTAAAAGCTCATCCCGGCTAACATTTCTTGATACTAGTCGTGAAGCCTAGTCAGAGGCCTGAAGGCAGCTTGATAACATCTGACAGTAAGATTTAGCAGACTTGTTCGTATCGAAGTTGGAGTCTGGCTAGACTAGAATTGCGACTTACAAGAGACTCTAGAGGGACAATACACTTAACAGACGTAGATCACCTCTGATCTAATCTTGGGCCTCCCCAATTCCCGTAATTTGACAATAGTCGCAATCCGGTCTCGATCCGCTCCCAGTAACATTACGATTACAAACTGTATTCTCGTAAACCCAAAAAATGCAACTATAGTTCGTAATGCGACTGAAAAAGGAAGAAATATAACGTTATATAATATTACGTCAAATTAAAAGTTTACGAGAATACCGTTTGTGATCGTAATGTTACTGGGAGCGGATCGACACCGGATTGCGACTATTGTCAAATTACGGGAATCGGGCTTCAGATTTGAATTAACTGTGAGTACATAAACTAATAGACTTTCAATTGCCTATGCTTATTGTACGTTGCGTATAGTCTAGCTAAGTTAGTTTAAAGTTAATGACTGCCACAAGCCAGGTCGTTATCTATTGACTAACTTTTTGCGCCATTTGCAAATTTTAGCTAAGTGAAAGTATATTAGGGTTGTCAACTGACACTTCTAGAAAACTTATAGTAAGAGCAAGTGTAACATATCAATGCATTAGAAATTAAGCTACAAAAAGTCTTGATAAATAATGGACAACATCAACATCACATACAAACATTGCTCTGATCCTAAAGTAAGTAGCCAAAGCACTTGTGTTTTTTTAAAAGACAGAACCAACGAACGGTACAGTCGGTACCACCCAGATGCGAGACAATATAGAAATGTTTGTTTAACGTCGGCGACACCAATTTCGGCGTGGTCGACTCTCGTCTAAGAAGGTCGTCATAATGAATCCAGTTTGTCCAGAAAAAGCCAATTCAATGAGAATCTTAGAATTAAAAAAAAGCTTTTTAAAAAGCCAATTATTGCTATTTTAAATAGTTAAATCATTTGTTTTGATTTGAAAGATGACTTCATTAGTGACAGCCCTGATCTAAGAAGTAGGTAACCAAACCAGTCCCCAGTCACGATGACAATACAGTTTAAGGATGACTATTGTGAAATTACACACAGCTCTTTAGAAATAATTAAACGGCCAAAATATGTTACGTCTATAAAGATAGAAAAAATTTTTACATTTCAGTATAATTACGTGGTAGCTTAGTGGTCGGGAGTTTCGTCTAATATCCCTGAGTCATGAGTTTGAATCCTAGCACGTACTAATTTATACCACTCACTCGTAATCGTGAGGAAACCAGCTTTAGGTTATAGAGGTCTACATTACTGCACCACCTATGCTTCTTTGTTTGGCCACTGATTATAATTTGACAATAAGGTTAGGAAGAAGAGAGAATTGTAAAGTTTTTGAATGTGTAATACATATTTTTTTAAACTGACAAATGCGAGTCAGGCTTACCCGCCGAGGGTTCCGTACAAATTTGTAGGTACATAAATGTACCTTTATTTATTTTATACCAAGATCCACAGCTCTAATTACAATTTAGATGAACTTATGAACTAAACCTACAGCCAATAACGGATCTACTTTTTAAATTTTGAAACTTGTATAATCGTGTTCATAGTTCAGGAATCGAGTCTCGCGGTTTCATTACAAAATTCAATTACAAATGTATACTTATTATATTTTTCTCTGTCCTTTTAGTATGAGACGATGTTAGTTGCCAAATTCCATGTCAACGGACCCGGAAATTACCCGATATTTTTTTATTACTCCTCTCTTTTATTTTCTGAACTGACCCATGCCGAGAATCGAGCCCGAGATATTTGCGTTGCAGGCGATTCTCGCATCGGGTCGGCAATATTTATGGTCAGGCGCGAACGTGCAATACGCCATAAAACGATAGAACAATGGTTATTACACGAGTGGGCAGAGAAAATACATGTTAAATCAAAGGTAAATTGTAGGAAATCGTCAACATAATTACTTTTGAGAGTATGTATTATGTTACTATAAATTGAACATTATACTTACACACTAAAAAGGGAATTAACGCGATTATTAATAGGTACATATTTTACCTTTTATTCGCCTGACGCGTCGACCCGTTCACACCGACTGTGGTCACAGGCTGACTTCACTCCGTATGTGAGGCAGATTCTTTACCCACCCACATAATATTATTTTAGCGTCAAGTGCCGCCACACACTACACTTACTGTAAGTGATTAAAATTACACAATCTCGTTTTGGTTCGGGATCGAGTAATCACCTGAACACGGACGCGGCCGTTAGTTTGAAGAATAGGGACACATCGCTGGCCCAGTTAGCCTATGACCACAGTCGGTGTAACTCAGTCGAAAAGTCAGGCAAATAAAAGATAAAATATTTTAAGTAAGTTTAGTTTAGATAAGTTTTAAGTATTAGTATGTATTAATCATGCAACTCGAATGTTTGAAAGTAATTACACTGTATGTACATTTTTGGCGTTTTTGTATAAACACTTCAGCACCTCGGTGTACCGATAGTAAATATGGCACCGCTGGAGAGACTGTAGCACTGCCCAGGTCTCAATCGAATCATGGCCCTAAAGTCCATCCACAAGGTCTACAGACGACCTGGTAAGGATTGCAGAAAGACGCTAGATGCAGGCCGCTTCCAACCTCGGAGCGGCCAATCTGGAAGTGAATGGGGGAGGCCTATGTTCAGCAGTGGACGTCCTATGGCTGAATGATGATGATGATGATAATGATGTTGGGTTTATAACCAAAAAATTCACATTGTCCTGCTACAACTTTTTGTATACATATTTGTATGGGAAAGTTAATCTATAACTTACCTAATAAACTAAGACTTGCAACCCAGCTAGCTTGCTGATCGCTGACTGGGAAACCGTCTGACCTCGCCTCCTGCATCGACGATATAGCGGGTGACATGTACCCCTTACTCAGACCCGCTGAGAATGGACCGAGAGAGACGGCCAGAGCTGCCAGGATCTGTGGAAGAAAGAGACAGAGGTTAGTGAATACTTTGGTTGTTGCTTCCTTCGAGCTATTAGTTTTTAGAAGTAGAGAGTGGGCAGCTGGTCAACAGTTGGGGAATTTCATCAAGTTTGAGCAAGCAGTTAGTTATAGTTAGATTGCCTTATTCGCTATGTGCAAAGTGGGTGGTGGGGGCCATCAAATCGATCGCAGCACGCAATCTGGCAGAAATATGAAATAACTCTGGACTGTCATGTATCAAATTGCTATTTTTCCATAGTATTTCATACTTACGTTATTAAGTATTTTTAAGTAAACACGTTAAAATTCGCGATATGGGTCACAGTACGTATTGTGTTTTAAGGTGTAGAAACAATGGGTAAAACAGTTCGTGCGTTTCATTCGTTTCCAACATCAGGATGGAAATTGAAGCAAAGTATTAAATGAATAAGTTCTTATTAAGTAGCATTGTCTGTTGGTTCTAAGCTCTTCAAATTCTCTCACATGCTGTATATACTATTTTTTTCCCTTTTTGGACAGTTTGAGGTTGGAAAGTAATATCATGTTGTATTGATTCAAATCCCGTACGTATTATAACATTCATATTTTAGTTCGAGTAAGAAAATCACTTTTTAGATATTTACATCTAATTTCGAAGAAAAACAAACCGAAAATCGCTGCGTCACTCGCTGCACGTTCCAGCGTCGGAGGTTCCCGCCAAAAATCAGCGTCGTGATAAGTCTGTGGCTGTCACGACAAATGCTGAGCGGGCACCTTTTCGACACAATATCTAATTTATATTGTTTTGTGTATTATTATATTATTTTCTCTTGTGTGTCGAATAAACGTTTCTTTCTTTCTTTCTTAAACGATCCAGTTGCCATAATTTGAGAGATCTTAAGTCCACAATACTTGTGGTCACTAGGGGCGCTGTCATCGCGCACACAGCGAATAATGCATTAACGATATCAATATCACTATAAATCCTATTATTATTATTAAGTCCGGCGAAGACAAGTGCTAAGCTCGGATGTTGATGTAGACTTTAGTTTGAAGTCTGTTCTATTTTTCCGTTAACTTATTTCTTGTTTACAATTGCGGCAATTGATGCCTTACTGTCAAGTCACTTTGGTTGCACATTTTTAGGATTCCGTATCCGAAGGGTTAAAACGGGACCCTATTACTAAGACTGTGCCCGTCTGTCACATAAACCGTAATGGCTAGACAGTTAAAATTTATTTACGGATAATATACAGTGTGTAACGAAAAGGTGGCGATTGGCGAAGGCGATTTCGATGTTGTTCCCAAAGAAAAAGTTGATGTAATTTAGCCGTAGAATAACCCCTTAAAGTTTTATTTCACCTTTTTGTTACACCCTCTATATTTGTTGCCGCTACAACAACAAATACCAAAAACAGAATAAAATTAATATTTAAGTAGGGTTCCCATACAACAAACGTGATTTTTTGCCGTTTGTTGCTCAATAGTGGTGTGCAACCCTTCAGGTAGGACTCGCGATTCGCACTTGGCCGGTTTTTTTTTTGTTAAAAGGTAGTTATTAAACAAATATAAAATTTGAATCTGCAATAAGCAATTATGTATTACGTTGAAGGGGTTTGGAAGTAAAGTTATCTTTGCGCTTCCAATATTAGTTGCCGTTTGGTTTATTTCCCGTTACTATTGAAGGTAGTAAGTAGTAGCCATCGAGTACATACCCTATAGAGCAGCAATACAAACCATCTTTCCCCGAAACTAGTGAGTGATTTTTCACTTACATTTGGTATGAAATGACAAGTCCTGTCAACGCTCGCCCATACAAAATAAACACAGATACAGATTAAAAAATGGCGGACAATTTTGTCGAACAAATCATATGACATTTCTACTCTATAGGGTAACCCATGTCCTCCATGGTAGTAGCCACGTAGATTGGCCAACGTAGTTTAAGACCCAGTTCGATGAATGATGAATGAGATCGTGCTCTTTAGGAAGCTTACGTCCAGCTGTGGACTGCAATAGGCTGGTACGATTATATTATAGTAGGTATTCATTAATTTGACTCGTGTTCTAACATGTACAAATAGTGTACTAAATAAATGTCATGTCTAAATCCTTCTTAATATGACAACATTTCTACAAATGTTATATTACTTAAAACCAGTTACTAATTCAAACAACCTTGGTCAAAATTTTATAGGGTCTAAAAAAGACTCACAAAACCACAACATTTTGACGCCTTAATTTATAAAAGTGTAAACCTTCATTTTTCTAAACAAAAATATTCTTCACTAGCTGTTGCTCGCGACTTCGTTCGCGTGGTCCTTAGTTTATTTAAAAAGGACTTCCTTTTTTTTCATAAGAACCTTCTCCTGACTATAATTAACACAACAACAAAAGAATTGGCGAAATTGATCCATCCGTTCAGGCGTGATGCGATGACCGAGGGAAATAGAGATTTATATTTATTTAATAGATATACAGATTAGCAAATCTTGCTTAATATGTATATATTGTTATGTTAGTCGATATTTAAACTAATCACTATATACCGCATACTGATCTTCAAATAGACAGTGTTCGGCGACGATGTAGCTTGTATGCAACCCACATACATGCACCAGTCTACAAAGATATATAGGATGTTTCGAATCCACTACACGGAATGTACAGAATCGATCAATGTTCCAAACACCATGTGCTAGTGTGAATGGGCGGGCAGGGCTGTGACAGCATCTATTATTATCGATATCGGTAAACTTTGTTATTTATATATTACATTTTTATAATTGTTTTCACAATCACACCAATTATCTAGCCCCAAACTAAGCAAAGCTTATACTATGGTGACTAAATAACGGATATTGATTTTCCACATTCTGTGATTAGGCATACATTTTTATACATACAAAATATTGCAAAATTTTTTTTACCGTTGTCAGAGATTTATAATATTTATATATAAATATTTCGGATATTGCAAAAATATTGTGAATATACCAAAGCCTTTGTATTCCGCTTTCTTACAACCTCTTATAGCCATTTTATTGATTCAATTTTTTTTTAATTAATTTAAAACCACACTAGATGAGATAAGATTAGCATTTTGAAGAGTATTGTTTAAACACTGTTTACATTACAGAAATAAATCAATCAATCAGTTTTATTAATCGATTTATCTAAGCTAACACGCTTTCTTAACGCTTTTAATAGATTGTTATTTACACTTTCTCTTATTGAATTAGACATCGATAAATCATTGACCAGTTCCTATCCAACAAGTTCTTGGTACGACTCGATCCCTTATAGATCTAATTTACAATGGATCCATTACGGCTTTGCCCTTACGAGACTGGTTTTCAATAAATCAATATCGACTTTCACTTATCTATAGCGACCAAATCGATACTAGCCAATTATGTTACGTAAATGTAAGATAATACCACAGTAGATACAAAAGATACAAACTAGGTAGAGGCAGAGGTTGAATGAAAACATAATACTTTTCCTGCAAAGTACGTAATTTACTGCTAATACATATACAGGTACAAATTCCTGACATCAAAATCATGAAAATTTGAACCTTTTCTTCAAAATTAACGATTAGACTCAATCACAAATGTATGGAGTTTATTTATACAGCTGCACGGTATTGTAAGTTCTATTTTGATTTCTGAGATCGCCTGTTGTAGTTACTTATGTGATGCTCATATGTGTTCGACTCACTATGACAATGATCTTACTGTGGCATTTGACTTTAGTTATGGTCGGTACACGCAAAATTAGTAATTATTAAGGTATAATTTAAATTCTGATCACGATTAATTTTATCACATCTTGCTCAGGTTTGCGATAGTCATTTGCCTAGTTGCATTAACTAATCGATTAAATCCGATACCTATTGGAAATTACTTCTTGATTATCAGTAACCTATTACTATAATGATTTGATTACAGTATCGGATACATTTATCTGGTATCAAGATTTAATTAGTTGGTATTATTGCTTTCTAGAAGACATGATTTTGGACTTAATTAAGATTTTGTAAGGCAAATTAGTTTAGTTTGCTTTAGATTAAATTAAATTAAAAATGAGTGCGTTCTCATCTCAGAAATTAGAGATACTGTTGGTCACAGTGAGCTAGCACTAGTTAGATGATCAGCTTGAGGATATGCAAGAGCGGTAAGACATAAATTTTATTTTATTACTTTGTTAAGTATAATGAGAAAAGAATGAGACATAGTACATAATACTATATTTTATGTTCCTAGTTATAATAACTACTTTCGAACATTTAAAAATACAATCAAATGTTCAATATAATTTAATTTAGAGAAGCAGAAACCCTAATTCGTCAACTCTACTTATCCTGTCAGTAAATGATGACTGGATTAAGTCATTCTCCGTTTTTCTCCGAAAATAAATATAATCAATTTTGTCGATATCGATAAAACATGTTAACATCACTATGCACTTTATCTGAAAGCGTTCGCTAGATTGTACAGAGCATTTCGTGAGGTCAATGACCGACACACTGCCATACATTTTGTCCCTATCAGACCACAATTAAAACCTTAAACACAGCGTTATTTCGACCTTACATGCTTTACAATAGAGACCATGTCGATTGTAAGGCATCAGTTGGAAAAGAGACAGAGTTATAGAGATTATGTCACCAGGAAAATGAATGGCAGCGAGTCTGTTAAAATTGTTTTAATAAGTGTTATTAAACTATCAATCTATTTGATTGGTCGCTTAATATTGGATATTAATAAGAACGGTATTTGTAATCATGTTTTCAATTCAAATTCCTTTTAATTATTAAATAATTAACATCAAGGGTAAACATTGGATCAGAAGGCGTAGCGTATAATTAAAGTTTTACTCGTTAGCTTATAATGAGAATTGAAATGAGGATTTCTATGGGAAAACATAGTTTAGTTGATATGCCACCAGGTAGCGCCACCCTAAAGTATATTTACTAGAGATGCGTCGAGTAGCACTTTTGCCGAGTAACGAGTACCGAGTTTTACTCGTTTTTTTTTCAAACGAGTATTTGGCGAGTAACTCGGTTCAATTAAATTCCTGTTTCGGGCGCGTAAACAAGTACAAGATTGTGTGTAGGAGATGTGTACCTGGTACCTGGTGATTGTTGACATAATGAATTCACGTAAAAGATCACGAATTTTGACATTTTACGACGAGATTGAAGAAGATAAAACCAAATTGAAATGTACCTTACGCAATTCTCTGATTTCACATATTGGTGTTGGACGAAAGGCTTCTACGACGGCAATGTTAAACCATGTTAAAATAAAACACACAAAAGTATAACACTGTTCAAATCAAATCAAATCAAATCAAATCATTTATTTACTCACAGACACGGTATAATAAGATGGATACATATTTCAGAATGAATGTTGTTTTAATTATATCTACCAAAATATATTGTTTTACTTAAACCGAGTATGCTCGGCTTTAAAACCGAGTTATTCGGCCGAATACGAGTATCAAAAAACCCGACAAGTACGCCGAGTAACCGAGTACTCGGCCCTTCTCTAATATTTACAAATTCAGGTTTACGCGTTCGTATTTTGTTTCGTTTGTAAACCAAAGAAGTGTGAATAGTCCTCATTTATTAGGTGTTTCGTCTTTCCTGATCAAAGAATCAAGTCACTAGGTCACTGGTCACTGGTCACTAGGGGCGCTGTCGTCGCGCACACAGCGAATAGAATGCAATAAATAATATATTGAATTGAACTGAATTTTTACGAAGACAGCGATGAGGTCGAATCCCGCTAAGGGTTAGCTTTGGTAATAAGTACACAAGCGAAATCAATACTCAGCACAGCGAAATATGCAATACAATTCTCTTTGCATAAGTTGTTCGCCTTTGTTTTTCGTTGTTGCTGAATACAAACAATTAAAACCAAAAAAATGCATGTAGGTAGGTACTATACCTACATGCATTTTTACTAGCAGGCGTGATCGAGTGCATAAGGCACCCTTCCGAGCGGCGAACCCGCTAGTGGTAGCACCGACGGGACCAGGACTGCCGAAATAGGCCGGACCGCTGTCGGGCTCTTTTCTAGCGGGCCCGATCTGGGGGTGAGACGGACTCGGGCCTCAAAGCCTCCTCTGTAGGCTCGGACCTCAGCTTGGGCCGTCGTCTGTAGGGTGGACAGGGGTTAAAATAGACGTGTCAAATAAAAAACCATACTGCACTTTTAATTTCATCCTGTAGAGGATATCTTCAGGTAAGTAGTCAAAAAAGTGTCAAACATGCTTTAAATACATTCCAAAATCATGTAAATAAACGAAATAATTTAATGTAATTAATCGTATCTTTGTTTAGAACGATGCCTCTATGTACTAGGTGTAGTCATTAGCAAATACGTTTTGTGTTTTATCAACTAACCCAACTCGTGCGTACTCGTCTCATACAGTGCTATTTTGGCCTATAATTTCTATACGTCGGGGCCTACTGAAAACCAGCGGCGCGGCCTACTCAGTACCCAGACACATAGTAGCACACAGTAATGTCTTGTTTGTTGGTTTTTTTGTTTTAATTTAAATTATGTTTTTGTGACATTTGCCTTTAGTACTATTTATTTATTTAATTAAACTTTATTGCACAAGTAAGTACAATTTATGTGTGATGTCCAAAGTATAATAAATGTTTTTCTTTTTTTTTTCTATACGGATGTGAGGCGTAGACTATATATGTTATGTATGACTCGTTATGTATTATCTATTCAAAAAGAGTCGAAATTTTTCAAAATCGGGACAATAGCGTTTTGACCTCAGAAAACGTATAGAGGCATTCGAAATGTGGTCATACAGGCGTATGTTGCGAGTCAGTGGGACGCAAAGGGTCACCAACGAGGAGGTTCTGCGACGAGGACGGAAGCGAGAGCTCTTGACCACTGTCAAGAAGCGGAAGACTTCTTATCTCGGCCATGTCTTAAGACATCATAAATACCACCTACTGCAGGTGATTCTGATAGTCAAGATCGCCGGGAAGGGACATGTCGGTCGCAGAAAGAAGTCGTGGCTCTACAATATCCGGGAATAGACAGGAATAACGAGTGCAGCCCAGTTATTTCACCTCGCCAAAAACAAGGACAAGTTCCGGGAGCTGGTAGCCAGCCTTCTGTAACTGGAGAGGCAAACCCAAAAAACTTAAGTCATTGGCATTTACGAGGACATTGGTTGACAAGGTCAATCACGCTGTATGAGATTAGCTTCGCCTGTGCTTCCACATTCAGAAGCTCAAAAAAGATTATTGAAAATTAGTTCGATTATTTTTTTACTTGCTTCTATGCCAGTCGCCAGACGTAAGTTGGCGCTGCGGCAAGTCAAAAGTATGTAGACTTACGGCAATGTATTTTTTATTGTTATTATTATGTGATAATGTTTCACTCACCTGTCTTCTACAACTGCTCCTGCCATCTACCGATCTCATCATCATGATTCTCGTCTCCGGAGTAATGTTCGTCATTTTCTCTTTCACACCTTTTTCACACATAGACACAGTTTTATTTTTAATTTTTAAACTGAAACTGTTTGACACAAACACTTTATATATTTGGCACTTTATTTTTTTATTTTTCGTTGACACTCGTTGTAATCATCTTGGGGTTATCTGAAACAAAGGAATAGAGATGTTAGGTAATTCTTTTATGAGAATAGTTACAGAAAGTCTATTTTAAAATGACGTTTGCGAGTTGAGTTTAACTAACTAATTTAACTGCCAATTCTAAGTTTTAAGTCAAGAATGATACTTGCGTGGCCATTTAGAAGGCCTCAGTTATCAGGGTTTTAAAACTGGTCTGACAATTACTGGGTGGTAATTCTTATTCGGTGTAACTTGGTGTAACAAATGTACCTGTGTCTTGTTTTTGTAATGCCTTTAATGTTTTTTTTGTGCAAAAAGTGTCTATCTATTAAATTTCTTGTGGAATAAAGCAAAACCTGGACCAATCGGCTGGTTATCTCTATTTTCGGAGGTCGTCGATATATTCGGCGCTATGTATCGATAAAAACTACGATGCTTGGACAACCCTTAAGGGCTAAGCAGTATCTAATATCGTTTGTAATATGACTAAATGTGCATTGTTTGCCCTGAGGGCTGATTAGGTAAAACATATTTAGCTAACACTTAACTGCACTGAAAGACGGGATAAATAATCAATTATACCGCACGTTCTCAGAGTTTTGTTTTTGCTTGTAACGTGAACCTTCTCGTAGTATGTATTAAATTTATAAATAAACATAGATAAGGGTCAAAATTTAAAAGTTCACGCTAAGATTAATGGACACAAGATTTGGAAATCCGCGCCCAAAATTTGAAGTAACTAAATTGAGGCCACAGAGGGCTCCCTACGCCTGACAGCTCCATAGTGTTTAATGTCAATGTCAATCTAGATGTAGGCATTTCTTTTACAAAAAAAATCCCGGTTAAAAAAAAAAAAATATATGGTGGTGTAAGTGTGTCGGAGTGTAAACGTTAGCACACAAACCTGTTTTGTTGCTTTAATTTTGTAATCGCCGTAGTTACCGAACTATCATTCTATGTATCATTATTCAAAGGTTCTACGTATTGAGCAGTAATTAACAACTAATTTATTCGAATAAAGCACTGGTTCAAAAAAAACCTAATTCAGACATAAAAAAAACTTCCTGCACTTTAAACTGTACCCATTTTCATGTAATCTGCTTTTCTTGTATTCAACAAACTATTTTATTTATTATATTTGCCGACACTGGCCTGAGAATATTATCATAGTTAAAATTGTAAATCAGTAGCGAATGACGTTATTAATAAATACCTACACGATGCATTCAGCCATGGATAGTAAATTTTAACGTACTTAAAGCTAGGACTTAGGATAACTACTTAAATTATTATACTATTGTATTCTTGCAGAAGAGTAGTTAAGTGTCTGAAATAGGAAAACCTCTTCACCAGTCTGCTTGGCAGATTATATACAGTGTGTAACGAAAAGGTGAAATAAAACTTTAAGGGGTTATTACTACGGCTAAATTACATCAACTTTTTCTATGGGACCAACATCAAAATCGCAAAAAAAAAAACTTTCCCATACTAAAACGCGACCAGCTGGCATCAGTTTGTATGGAAACGTCAATTTTTTTTCCCATAGAAAAAGTTGATGTAATTTAGCCGTAGAATAACCCCTTAAAGTTTTATTTCACCTTTTCGTTACACACTGTATATTATATCTTTTCTCTATAATACGAATAGATAATTAAAAAAATGAAGTCGCTGTAATAGCCCAACAGATTAGCAAACTAAAGTGGCAGTGGGCGGGGCACATAGCACGTAGAACTGACGGCCGATGGGACAGAAAGGTTCTGGAATGGCGGCCACGTAACGACAAACGCAGCGTAAGACTTCCACCCACAAGGGAGATAGACGACCTGGTAAAGGTTGCAGGAAGCTTCTGGATGCAGGCAGCTTGAAATCAGACATTCTGGAAATCTCTGGGGGAGGCCTATGTTCAGCAGTGGATGTCCTATGGCTTAAATTATGATAATCATCATTTCAGCCATAGGACGTCCATTGCTGAACACAGGCCTTCCCAAATGATTTTCATCAGGGGGGGATTGCCAATACATGCCACGCTTGGCAGGCGGGTTGACGAGCGCGGTTTTTTATAAGATTTTGCACGCAGACGCTGCTGCCCGTCTTGTGCTACAGGAATTAGTCGCCTCTTACGATGGTTGGCGGTGGGGAAGTATATTCTTTACAGCCGTCCCCACAAGACACACGACACGAAATTATGATGATGATGATGAATTACTGAAGTCTAATAGGTGACGTTAAAGTTACTTATTAAAATAATTTCTATTCAGTAGTTTCAGTTAGGTTGACACGTTAGGAATGATAAAAATTCTTATTTAATTGCATTATTGGCTTTTATTTACTAAATTATTATTTATTACACAAAAATAGTAATTTTTTTGGTAACAGTTCGTTTTTAAGAATAGGAATAAGAATAAAATAATTTATTCAGAAACCACACATCATTTTTCAACATTTTTTGCTTCAGGTTTACTAATTCGGGTAATTCGAAGTCACTGGGGGAGGCTTATGTTTAGCAGTGGATTTCCTATGGCTAAAATGATGATGATGATGATGAAGCGCAGTGTCTTTGTTTTCAGCGTGATCGTATACGTAGTAATTTAAATAAGTATCGTTCAGGACTTTATGCTAATCGTATCTTGTTCAGTAAGTAGCTAATTACTTATCTTGCGGATCGGCTAAGCTTGTAAGCTGGCGTTTGAGATAAATCGCCATTTAAAATATTAGAAGTAGATGAGGCTATTGACGTCATTTCATTCGTCAGTCACATTTTAAGATCCATGGCTTTTTAAACTACCTTCGTAAAACCCAGAATGATGAAAAAATGCGTATGTTTCATGCTTTTTTGTTTGTTTTATGTATGACCACGCAAATTAATGCTCAAACTAGGTTTCATTAACATGAAAAGAAACCACGACTCGGCAAGCGTAGTTTGACGCCCAGCTTGATGGACTGACGACCTTAGAAAGATGGCTGGCACCATTGGCTGATAGATGGCTGGATGAAAAAACCAGCAGATCGTGCCCTTTTCGCTCTTTACGTTCATGATGATAAAGAACAAAATACATAGAACATGTTTTTTATAAATGGCAACTAAACCTCTGCGCGAGGTTTATTTCTAGATTTCGAGTAGTTCACAATAAATAACATGTGTTTAGAGTTTATTGCTTTTCATGGATTCCGTGAAGGCTACTCTTCCCGTAGAAGCAGGTTTCAAGACGCCATCGGGTCTGAAGCAAGTTGTCTACGAGAGAAGTCAGTTGACACTCGATGCGCGTTGATTACAATGATATTTCAATAGTTCCAGATCTTTATCACTGCACCAAGCCTTAGAACACAAAGTACACCAAACTTGAACTCGAAATCTCTAGATTCTCTAGATCTCTTCATAGTTTAGAACGCTAAACAGTTGTACGTGAGCAGTTGTTTTTTTATTCAGAAAAAACAAGTTTAAAGTGTAAAAGGTACCTACTAATAGTCATAATACTAATCTATTCAGCACTAGCTGTTGCCCGCGACTTCGTTCGCGTGGTCATTTATAAAAAAAAACTGCAACTTTCTTATTTTTTTCTTTTAAAAGAACCTTCTCCTGGCAATAGGTAACACAACAAAAAAAGAATTACCAAACTTGTTCCATCCGTTCATGCGTGATGCGATGACTAAGAGAAATAGAGAGTCATTTTTATATTATAGATATAGGCCCTCTTTCAGTCATTTATTTCACCTTTTTCAGCCTTTTTTACTTACAAGAAATGTAATTATATTATAGTTACAAGACATGTACTAGCAATACTAATGAAAAAAGGTTGTTACACTGTAAATTAATGACTATTTAAATGATAAAAATGTATGGAATTTAATACTGCCCTGCTCGCACAGGTACATTATCTTGTAATGTAGACATACTTATTTAAAAAGAGGCTGACAATAGTGACCGAGTTTCTCACGCTGCTTCTTCTCGGCGCTAGCCTACAATAGTCCCGAAGCAGTGGTAGGGTAAAAAAAAAATTGGGACAGGTAAAAGAGCTTAATTTAGGCCTATTAGCAGAAATAAATTGGTTTTACTACTAGACAGATTATAAAGTATTTTAATAGGATATCTTTTTTTCATAGGATTTTTTAATGTGAATTTTGAACTTATAAATAACGATTTCCGGCCAGGGATTTAATGATATTATCTTATAATAACTAACGAACCACTTCGATTTTAGGCGACCGTAAGTAACTAAACATTTTGCGTTTTAAGATTTTAAGAACTGGTTGGACAAGTTTAACTAGAGTATGTACTGGTCTATAAAATCAAGGTTAGGCCCCTTTAGCACCTCGAATGGTCCTGCAGAATCGTTATTTAAATGAATGCTCCATTTCACGCTATATTTTACTAAAAGAAATAAAGTTAACGGGAATTTGCTTTTGACCGGATTCCGATAATTGGGCGCGAAAATGTCAGAGTTGAGGATTAAGTTTTAAGCTAAAATCCAGGTAAAAATATTGGATTTGACACAAACCAAAAATACTGTTGAATAATTTAGGATTTAAGCTTTAGGAGAGGCCTGATTTCCTTTTGCATTTTTTATTTTATTTATCTATTTAATATTATACACTTTTTGAGTGCGTAAGTATGTTTAAGAAAAAACTATTGTTTTTCCGCTACTCATTTGTATTTTCTCAGTTTCCTTATGGAAAGTCCCTTCAAACTCTGTTTACTGTTCTATAGGTGAGCTTCATGCAATAAACAGAGAGACATAAACAGGTTTTCGGGTTTTAGTAACGTCATATGTCTATTTATTTATTTAGACTTTATTGCAAAGATTTAAAAAAAAAACATACAAAAAGTGGACTAAATGCCATGAGGCATTCTCTACCAGTCGACCACTAGGCTGAACAGAGATGTTTTGTGGGTCGTGCGATATCCTATGTGATACAAATGTCTATCCATGTTATGAGTTTATTTTTGGCAGTTATTTTAAAATAACAGACACATCAACTTTATTTCAATAAGGCATTTCCTCCTAAAACACTTACATAAGTAAAATCACCATTAATCATCTAATCCTTCTTAGTTTTTACATATATTTTATATAAGTCTATCCTTTCTTAGTATCTTTTTCCAACCTCTTAATTGCAAAATCAAAATCATTCGAATTCAATTCACGAAATTCAGATTATTCGAATTCAAATTCAAATTCAAATATTTTTACTGCAGAATGTGGATAACAAGGGTCTTAAAAATAGTTTTGGATCAGCTACTTACATCTTACCATATAGGCATGCAACATTATAAACAAGTGAAAAAAATACCATTATCTTTACCTTATTTCCATAGCCCTTAACAACCGGCACATCACTCAAACCCACATCAACAGAATCACTTATCCTAACCACACACGATCACCAACCAAGCCGGCTGCCGAGATAGAAATTATACACAACGTACATTACTGGCCGGCCACAAACCATCACTACGAAGCCACAGAACCAACTGACTACCGAGATGTGAAGATAACTTACGTCAAAACAATCATTGTTTTGTGTGACGTAGGACAAAAGAAGAGAGGACAATGGACTGTACTAATTGTCGAAATAGTTCCGCTTTTTATTGGTCATGCGTCATTGAGCAGGTAGCCAAAGGTGGAACGCTGAACGGACAAAAGGTGGAGAGGTATGATGCAAAAATAACTGTTACTGAAGACCCTTCTGGTAAAGTTATCAAGGATCAAAGGATTTAACATTACCTCTTACTCCATCCTTGTTTTTACCCACGAGTCCCACGATGGAACGGAAAAGGTATAGGGTTTAGAGTGAGAGGTTGTTTATTTATTTGTTTGTGTGTGTACTCGAATGTTGACAGTAAACTTTTTGAATCCTTTTTGTTACAAGATTTACGATAAAAGATTTGGCGTGAGTTTTGTCAAAGTGTTTTATAGCATACATCATCCTTCTTTTGTTTTTCTGTATAGTAGTAGTGTTTTGTTTCAAGAAAATTTGTATTCGTTAGCTAAATTGTTACACTCAAAAGTTGATTTGCAACATTGATAACAACTCGCGACATAGTGTGGGGTTTCATTCATTAAACGCATACTTACAATTTGGTTTTCCTTTTCACGTTCTGCAATCGCTAAACTTGTTTTCAACGTGGGCGTAATGAATACAAGTTTAGTCACGTGACTTTTCGATAGGCTGGTTATGTTGCGTAAGACCACGTGACTTCTCGATAGACTCAATTCAATCATGCTTAGATTTAAGAGAATATTATCTATCCTCTTGTCGGTGATATCATTTCTTCAAATTTAGCAGAAACCATTTTTTTAAAATTAAAATAAAATAAATCGTCACGTAGATTTATTTTATTCTAAATTTAAAAAAAAGGTTATTAAGGCTATGTGACACTAAATGTCCAATGTAACCGATCATCTATCTATAAATATAAAACAAAGTCGGGTTAGTTACACCATCCAGTCAAGAACGACCGATTGGACCGATTGTAATGATTTTTGTTTTGATGAATTTGTCTCCGCCCCGAATAGCAGAATAACTTTAAAAACATCGGATATTCACAAAAAAAAACAAATGAAGCGGCGGTACGAAGTTCGCCGGGAAAGCTAGTATATATATATATATATATATATATATAAAACAAAGTCGGGTTAGTTACATGTGCACGTTACGTGCATTTATAAGTCGAGAACGGTTGAACCGATTTTCATGAGCTTTGTTTTGTTGAATTTGTCTTCGTCCCAAATAGCAGAACAGCTAGTTTATCATAAATAACGGACGCTTATGACATTCAACCGTCAATTTACAAATCTAGTGACGTGACTCTAGCAAGTCTGTGGCTCTTTTCTTTACGCCACTAATTCCAGGGCCCTACAATCACTCTACCCGTATAGTTATCTCTTTCGTATTGGCATCAATTTCATCTTCGATGGCTTCATTTGATCAAAATTAAGTTAGATTGTCTGGTTTAGTGTTTCGCTCTCCGGACTACAAAGCTAGGCAGTCGTGAGTTCTATTCCCGTAAGGGTTAAATGTTTGTGTGATGCGCATGTATAAAAGTATGTTTATCCGTTAGCTAGACCCCATAATACAATATTTGCTTAGTTTGAGGCTAGATAATTAGTGTAATTGTTTGAAAGTTTTTTTTTAATTCAATGAAGTGAATTCAATCCAACTGGCTAATCTAGAAGTCAATGGGGGAGGCCTATGTACAGCAGTGGACGTCCTATTGCTGAAATGATGATGAAGATGAAGTGAACATTAGATTGAAGAGATCTTATAATAGGTACATCCCCTTTTTACGTCATGTACTTGTATAAATACTTAACAATTGCTTATAAATATATGGTTTTATTGCAAACATGTATAATAAAATAACAAGACGAGTCTTGATTTATTTGCTCTCCAACGTGCTATAGTGAGAGGTGTTGGGGTGATGTCATCTTATAACACGGGAAAGCCCCAAGCAACAAAATGCTTCTCTTGACCCTTGAAACTTAAACAACTTAAAAAAAACTTGGAGTTTGCAGTTAATCAACGTCCTTAGCATTTAAGTATGTTAAAATAAAACTGTGTTTAGACACAAATAAATTCAAACACTTTTAATCACACAATGAGTCTTTTACAATATTTTTGCACAATCAGCGCGCGAAAAGCAAAAAAACGTCCAGTGACAGATCGTAGTGACGTGCAACAGTCATCGATTGAGTAGTGTTGTGTAGATTCGATTTAATCCCGCTAACAGTAGGTAATTATAGTAGCAATAGTTTAGTTTTGTAAGTGTGTGTTTAGGAGAGTATTCTGAATAAAAATCTGAGGAAAAGCTACACTTTTTCCGAGTCAGTAACATAGGTAGCAGCGTAGGATGTCCACCCACAAATAAAGGTTGCAGGAAGCCGCTGGATGCAGGCCGCTTCCAACCGGCCAATCTGAAAGTCACTGGGGGAAGCCTATGTTCGTTCAGCAGTGGATGTCCTATAACATAGGTGACTTTTGTCCTACGAATGAGTGTTGAGTATACTATACGAGTTGCCAAAGGTTGCGTTATTAAGGACATTGCTTTAAATTAACTAAGATAATTAAATCTCTAAAAGATCTCTCTCTCTCTCTGTCTATACCTCGGCAAACTGCATTTAGGGAACTTTGTCAAGTATTTTTAACGCCAATCCCTCAAAGTATGAAGACGACAGGTTTCAACGAGTGCGTACTGCCTGCCATGACGTACGGAGCTGAGACATGGACACTCACGGTGTGACTAGTACACCAATAATAAAGTTGCCAATTAAAAACCACGCTCAAAGTCGCGGAAAGCCTAGTAAATACTTGTCATACTCGTTTTATATCGTGTAATTCAATATGTGCAGTGACGATTGCATAACTGCTAAAGTATTTACAATCGGATATGAGATCATTCTCATCGATGGAACCGGATCAACAACTAATAACTTGTGGTAATTATAACAAAAACACTAGTCTAAGTCCAGAACAATAATAAACAGCTATTTCGGTTCATAGACTAGATGTGACGCATTTTGTTAAGACTGTGTTCCAGGAAATGCGATATAAAGCTTTTTCAACTTTGACACACCTCTTCATGCTAAAGTATATTATATTTTTAAATATACTGAACTAAAAAATCTTGAAATGAATTAAACATTTCGGGACCTGTTATGATTGTTTGTATTAATAAGTATTAAAAGTTTAAATCCACTTATTTTAATAAAATGTCATATTAATAGTTATTGCAATTCCTTCACACAGTTCAATACAAAAAGCGCTTTGGCTTTATCATATTTTTAAGGTACTTAAGTATATGTTTGTGTAAAATATACCTACATAGACTGTATATTGCAGTCATGACTTAAAAGAAATGAAATACTGCTAGCCTGACTATGTTTAGAAAGTAATTACTTGTTTATAATTATCTACGGCTTTGAGACAAGCAATTCTATTTCAAAAGAACTAAGGTGTAAACCCATTTACGTAAAGTCTTATCTCAGGAACAAAAAGGCATGAAACCAAAACAACATTTGTAAAGAATGCTTGACGTATCGAATAGATAACAATATGTGTAATACACGACCAAAAATAGTCAAACAATGCCAAAACGATAGACGTCATAGCTAGATAGTTATAGCTTGCGGTGTACTACTAAGTTTATTATGCAAAGATCATAGTAACCAGGTCAATGGTAAGTGTGAAATAATTTTAACATCGTGGCCACAGCCAAGGTTTTTGCTTTTTATACAAAAAACAAAACGTTTAGATTGACATGTTTTAAATTTAACTCGACTTCAAAGCGATGGTTTGACTTAGATTTCATTTATGTCAAATCTCAAGGCGTTCTCCCATTGTATTTTAGCCTTGCTTAAAGTTTCTTTGGAGGGCAAGATTACTAACAAGGATATAATTGTTGATGCATTTAAACGAATCAGGAAATTATGTATATAGTGTTCAGTGTCAAATTTTAATAATAGTTGAACGTAACAAACGTACCTACATGTCATTCACGAGAACCAACTGTTAAAAATAAAACCGGCCAAGTGCGTGTCGGGCCACGCGCAATGTGTTTCTGTAGTTTTCCGTGTTCCCGTCGCGATATGCGGTATTTGCTACCTGTTTTACATAATTAACAACATCATGTGTCGTTATTTTTTTCACATTATGGGGTGGGTCATTTTACACTAACATGCCATTGTCAAAAGTCAAAGTCAAAAATCATTTATTCAATTTAGGACAGAAATTGCCACTTATGAACGTCAATAATAACATTATTGGCCCATATGGGGCAGAACATGTCTCTTTATCTTTTGGGCCTTACTAGCGCTTCGAGACAAGACACAAACAATCTGGCAAGTGCTGAGAACAAACGCCGGAACAAACTCAGTTAGTTGACACGGCGAAACTATAGAGGTAAGGGTCTTCTTTACGAAATAAAATTTCTATCTAACTTACATAGAAAATGCAAGAAATGTATTTAAAGTATGATTTAGGAAACCATTGTCCATCGGGCTCTTTCAAGTAAGATTGACGACCTGATACGCGTAGTGGCGGGTTCGACTCTCTGTTCGAGTCAATGTTTTAAAATAAACATTACTAAATTGGCTCGGATCTGGGTGTGCCAGGAGACAATACAAGGATGTTAATGTCTTATTTCTAGACCATGACACTAGGTGTAGTGTATACATGTTATCGCCAAATCTCGTGATTGGCATCACGTTCACCCATATGTTGTAATTTCACCAGCTTCGAATCGTTTAGCTCTCTGACTCATTAGTAATATGTGTCATTAACATCTACGTCGCCATAACACAAGAGAAAAAACGTCTACTAAGTAACTAAACGATAAGAATCGCAAGCATTAATTGTGCATCATGTGTAAACATCAACTGCAACTACTTAGTATGGGTTTCTGTTTATCTATCTGTTTGTTAATTCATAAATCAGTCTATATATCTATCTGTCTGTAAAATTACAAACGCAGTTTTTTCCAGTGTACATTTTATGCTAGCTACCTACTTAATATTTTTTTTGGTTTCTTAAGAAAGTGCAATGAATAGCGATTTCTTTTCACGCACAGGTTACTAATAAATAATAAATATTGGACAACATCTCAACATAGATAGATGGGTAGATAGATACTCTTTATTGCACACCATACAAGTAAATTACACATGATTTTTACAGAAAGATGTACAATTTAGGCGGTCTTATCGCTAATAGCGATCTCTTCCAGACAACCTTCAGGTAGAGGACAACCATTAACATTGCTATGATCCTGTGGTAAGCAGCCAAAGCACTTGTGTTACAGAAATCAGAAACAACGACGGTACCATAATACTAGAAAAGTTATTTTTCTACATTGACCCGACCGGGAATCGAACCCGAAACCTCAGAGATAGCGACACGAAGTCCGGTATGCTCGCCTCACGGCTACGAAAGTCGTCCGATTTAATTCCGATTCAATTTTTTTATTAATGAAGAACAATATTGACTTTTGGTAAATTGATCATTGACTAAAAAAACTTGGTCGGTTTTGGCGAAAGCCGCCTTATAGTACATTACTGTTTCCTACTTCTAAGAATATTGTTTGTTAATTCTGGGCAACAAAGTGTATATCAATCTACTTTTATGGTCATAGACGCTTTGCTGTTCAATCTATTTAAATGGTCATGAGAAGAACCGAAAACAGATGATTATCTTATTTGTGATCAACATGGAATATCATAACCGGCCAATCTGGAAGTCACTGGAGAAGGCCTATGTTCAGTAGTGGACGTCCTATGGTTGAAATTATCATGACGATGATGATGATGGAATACAGTGTTCAGAGAACATTATTTATTGGGTAGGTATTTAATTGTTTTCAGATTTAATACGACAAGCTAAACGCAAAATATTATCAGTCAAAAAGTCAACAGACTGTAAATAGTCCACAGAGCGATGTTGTCGACCTTACTAACATTAAAATAGAACATTTTTCGGTACAAAATGTTCGGAAATTTATTTTTAAATTACTAGATCGCTAGGCCGAAAACAAGTATTAGAATACGATAGGAATGTTGAATGATTATTTGGCAACGCATATAATGTTTCGTAGATAGTAGTAGTTCAATAATTATCATATGATTTCTTAATTATTTTAATTCTTTACAACTTCTTAAAATAAACAAATTGATCTAATTATGCATGGCGTCATCCTCTCTGCCCACAATACCTATCTTATTGTTGTGCCCTACAGGGTCTATAATGATCTATTTTATGTATCTAATTATAACACCTGTGTAACATTATAGAATGCAATAAATATATTGAATTGAATTGAATTGAATAGTAGCTTAAGAAAAATCTGATAGTTTTTTTATAATCAGCACCAGAATGCCTGGTTACAACACAAAAATATCCAATACTAACTACCTTTTGCCCGCGACTTCGTCTGCGTTGACCTTACCCGGATAAAAAGTATTCATGTGTTAATCCAGGTCATGGTCTATCAGTGTGCCAAATTTCATCAAAATCTATTTAGTAGTTTTTGCTTGAAAGAGTAACGAATATACATTCATCCTTACAAACTTTCGCATTTATATTATTATTAGGATAGACTGACCTTAAATTTAAAGACATTTGAAACAAAAGGCGATCAGCTATATTCTGGACTTATATAGCTTACAGATGACCTGGTCAAGGTTGCAGGATGTTAAACAGCGATCTTAATATGTTTCTTAATATATCTTAATATCTATCATATTTTTACAATTGGTGTGGATATTTCGCTATATCATATCATATCATATCGTGTTTTAGTGCTCATGCTAGGCAGGCTGGTTTTGTATGGGCATGAGTTAAGACTTGTCATTTCATACTAAATGTAAGTGAAAAATCACTGACTAGAATCGGAGAAAGATAGTTCGTTTTGCAGTTGTTGGGTATGTGCTCGGTGGGCTGAAATGATGATGCTAATATTCATTTAATGTCCTGTTGACTCAACTCAACTGTGTCACTTATGACAATACGAAGAGCAATAAATGGCTGAATCTAAATAGTTAAACACAATCGAGTCTCGGGCTGAGCAGCACTGTTATTACTTATTAACTTTTACGATGATACAATTGAATATCGTAGAAATATCGTAAAAGTGATCGTAAGACCTTATTACACGTCTAACATACATATACCAACAGTTAAAGATAATGAAACTACCATTTATTGCCACGAAATTGTTGCTTAGTTTTGTAAAATACCTAATAAATACAGTTTATGCCTGCCTCGACGCATTTAATTTGTTCAATGTCAAAATCGAATTAATTTTAATCTATCTATATCTATATATAAAACAAAGTCGGGTTAGTTACACCATTTATAAGTCAATAAATTCAAATTCAAATTATTTGTTAACCATTTCGTTACATTACATAACATTGGTACGTCAAAATTTACAATTTCCATAATTACATTGTCACTTAATCACTTAATTTATAACTGAGAAATAATTAAATATATAATAATAAAATAATTTAAACTTAAATAAAATAAACATGTCAATAGAAATTAAATTGTGTGTATGTCAGAAAATGAATATTTCATAAATTCGTTTACATCATAGAAAGCATGATTTAAGAAAAACACCTTAATCACTTGTTCGAACGCATTAAGAGGAAGGAATATCCGCTGCGGACCGATTTTTATGATCTTGAATTTGTTGAATATGTCTTCGCCCCGAATAGCAAAATAAGTATAAAAAACACGGAAATATTTACGAAAAAAAAATTTATATAGGGGCGATACGAAGTTCGCCGGGTCAGCTAGTTAATAAATAAATATTGGTAACATCACATACATTGCTCTGGTAAGTAGCTAAAGCACTTTTGTCATTATCTTCAGTAAAAATCAGAAACAACGACGGCATTAATAGGAAAGCTATTTTTTTGTTAATGGTGGTCCCATACAGAAAGTTACTATTTAAGCATTACAATCACCACTTCTGCCCTTACGAAAAAAGGGCCAAGTGCGAGTGGGACTCGCGCACCGAGGGTTTCGTACAAACTTATAGGTATACAGGGTGTCCCGTAGCTCAAGGATAACCTTGTTACATATTCTATACATTAAGGTGAATAACTTTTAATCTAGGACACTCTGTATAAATAGTTCATCCAATATCGAAAAGGTAATCTTGAAGATTTTTACAGACAGACAGACAAACAGACGACAGACAGGAAGACGAATCCTATAAGAGTTCCTATATATATATTTTTTTTTTATTTATTGGAAAACTCCACAGACATCAATTATACAAGAAACGGATATAAATGTATAATTTATACAGACGCACAGATTGACAGACGTATAGACAGAAAGGCGGATCCTATAAGGGCTCCTATATATATTTTATTATTTATTTATTGGAAAACTCAACAGACATCAGTTATACAAAAAACGGATATGAATGTATACCTTTTGCCTTTTTAAAGAACAACAAACTAATTAACTGACTCAGTCATTTTAATGAATTCTCAATACGACACCCACATACGACTAATCCCGGAAGTTTCCCTCAGATCATAAATCTATTTTATGTCGCGAACACTTGTGTAAACCGGGATTTTACGATTGTTTCGGTTTTAATTGCCACCCGTCGCAATAAAACTAATTAAACGAAAATTTAATCACGATAAGTATTCTGGAATGCGGAATGCGTTCTTTGTGTTGCAATGGAGAGTTATTTATAGATGAATCTGGATAAAAATCTAAAATATAAGCATAAACGAGTGTAGCAGAGATTTGACATTCCTATCTCTAATAAAATGTAAGTTATCAATAGGGAATATGCATGAGAAAAATATATTGTTTTTACTATATTTATACGAAAATATACGAAATTATAGTGCCAATAGTGAAAAGAAAATTGATTTTAGGTAAAAAATAACCGTCATATAGTAATTAGAAATTAAGGTGTACCTATCTCTTTCTAAAGCAACTTTTACTATGAAAAATGTATGGCGGACGTGTAATGTGACGTCACGGTACATATCGGATCTCCTTGTCTAACACGCGACTTTAATGGGCTGTAAATCAGGTATTTATCAATATTTTTAGAAAATTCTTAAAGTTTTATAAATTATAATTAAGTACTATTTATTTTAGGACCAAATAAAAAAAACATGCATATTCCCCATTGCATAAAATAACTCAAGAATATAACATGTACTAAGAGGCGGTTTTGTTGCCAAATGTTTGTCGTAGAAGAACCAAAGTTACCGACATAGCTTTTCGAATTGCAAAACTAAAGTGACAATGGGCAGGCCACATCGCAGCAGAACTGATAACTGTTGGAGAAGAAAGGTTCCCGAGTGGCGACCACGAACTGGAAGACGTAGCGTGGGCAAGCCTCCGACACGGTGGACTGACGACCTGGTCAAGGTTGCGAGCTGGTTGCAACTGGATGCAAATGGAACAAAGCCGCTCGCTGTGACGTTCTATAGGTCAACAGTGGACATCTAGTGTTGCCGCTCGATAGGTCAATATCGATTGTCTATCGATAGCCTATCGATAGTTGAAAGAAAAACGATACTATCGATTCTATCAATAGTACCTATCGATAGTTCATTAGTTGGCAGCGATCGAAACTATCGATACTATCGATAGCATTGCTGTTTACCGATAGTATAGCAGTAAAAGAGATATCGATACTATCGACACTAGCGATAGTATCGATACTATCGATTGTCCTATCGATTGTATAGATGAATTTGGCGTTCAACTATCGATTGCAAAACTATCGATTTTTCGGCAACACTGTGGACTTCTAGAGGCGGATGATGATGATGTAGGTACGATAGCATTACAAACTCCTAGACAAAGATTTCAAATTAAGACCAACGTCTAAACGCTTCGGGCAAACCAAATGAATTAAATTTTTTAATAAAGTTCCACAGACCTGTACATGAGTTCAAAATCCACATTAAAAAAAAAACCTTATGAAAAAAGGGTATTACAAGGTAGACGATTATTTGAACGATAAGAGTGCATGGACTTAATCTGCCTAGCTCGCACTTACTTCATGTCTTGTAACTGTATTTCCTGTAAAAAAGGCTGACAAAGGTGACTGAGTTTGTTGCGCCGTTTCTTCTCATCACCAGCCGATATGTAGTCCCAAAGCGGTGGTAGGGTAAAGCTATATTTTGGGACGTGTATAAGTGCCCGGAAGAGGGCCTATATACTGAATAAATTAGTATTAATAGTATCATGTAATTTCTAGTGTCAAACGATTGGCCAATAATTTTATAAATTGATGTTATGCATATGTATGGGTATCAAGCCCCGTTTAAATGTACATATTCATAACCGCATCCATCACTTTGGCTCATTATGGCGCGTTGTCAGTGCGGTAATGATGGCTCGATTAAAAAAATGTTGCATTTACATGGTGCGATACGATCGGGAGGGGTATTCGTATATTTTTTTATTTGGCATTTGGCCGACACACAGCTCAGCCTATATAAGGACCTAATTTATTGGGCAACTTCCTTCTAGGGGTGATTCTAGAAGAGCAATATCGACATTTAAAGAAAAACACTTTTCTACACAAACTAATGTCAACTGGTCGGCGGCTTATTACAGGGAGGTAGTTTTATTTTGCGATTACGATGTTGGTCTCTTAGAAAAAGTTGCTGTGTTTGAGCAGTAGAATCAGCGCCTTGAAAAATAGGTTCTTATGCCTTATACCTCTACATGTAAAAGACTATAATTATATATCTAAAAATGATAGACTAAGGTAAAATATAAGATAAATGTATAGTTATGGCAACTGCAAACTCCAGTGCAGAAATGTATAATATCAGCTAATTCAGTTGTCTCCATCGTGCACACATGCCTAACACAGACATACATCTTCTTCTTTTTTTAGTCGTGTTAAAACCACGCCTTTCAGGCCGTATCTTTAACTTAGCAATTAGGAATTAGCACAACCATTTGATGTACTAAGAGCTTAACATCAATGTTGCTGATCATCAGCTGTAGCTCCGAAAATTAAAATTAAAGATGACAACTTTCGGCATTATTTTTGCGAAATTGATTAGATCAAACTTAGTTCATGGTCGGACTTAATCGAAGATTAGGCACAGTTCTAGATAGAAATCGTATTCTCTTAGAGAATACCAAACCGGACCAGATTGCTGGCATCTGCGAACATATTTTCTCATTTATTTGTGTTTTCCAGGCAACATATTTAAAAAACATAAATCAAAGGCTACCAGCTATAGTGTCATTTTTTTTTGTTTTTGCAATTACATACATGCCAGTTCTATGGCGCGAACTTGACGCGGTTGATTTTTTTCAAGTGTTATATGTCTTATATTAATAGGTACTAGCTGTGCCCGCGGCTTCGCTCGCGTGTAATATGGTTTGTCACATTCTATTTTACTCGCTTAAAAGATAATAATAAAAATAGTAGTCTGTCCTTCTCTAGAGTTCAAGCTTTTTCCATACCAAATTAATTTAATCTAAATCAGTTCCGTAGTTTAGGCGTGAAAGCGTAACAGACAGACCGAGTTACTTTCACATTTATAATAATTAGCAGGTGTCTGATGCAACATAATGGTGGGAATAATAATAACTCTTGCACAGAAATTTTGATTAAAGATGTTTAATGGATAACTGTATGGTAAAATACAATGACAAGAAGTGTTCGGTTTTTTAGCTGTCAAAGATTATACAACGTCCGGATCGTGCATAGACTATACAATGTCAAAGGAGGAGAAAATATAAAGACATGATAGGTAACGCCGGAACATCTTCCCGCCTCGTTGAAATGGATACATTTCAACACTGGATGTTGTCGTCCGTAGGTAGAGGGCATAACCGGACCAGAGGCCTTCGCACGTTTCCTCTTGTAGTGTGAACGTCGGCGACTCTTGCAATCCCATCTGCGCCTGTGTACAGTCGAGTAACTCGTCCGAGCCTCCAGTTCAAAGGTGGGGCATTATCTTCTTGCAGCAAGACTAGGTCTCCTACATTCAGTCTAGATGTGTTACTGCGCCATTTTGATCGTTGTTGTAATTCCGATATATATTCTTTAGACCACCTTCTCCAGAAATGCTGGCGTATTTGTTCCAGACGTGCAAATCGTTTCAATGTATGCTCCTTAGCGTTCTCTAGCCTTGGTGATGGTAGTGCAGTTAGCGGCCTTCCTATCAAAAAGTGCCCAGGACTCAAGGAGAGAAGGTCGTTGGGTGACGATGATAGGGGATACAGGGGACGACTGTTTAAAATCGCTTCTATTTGAGCAAATAAGGTAGATATTTCCTCAAATGTGAGGTGACTATTACCGATAACGCGCTTCGCGTGATACTTGGCAGATTTTACCCCGGCCTCCCATATGCCGCCGAAGTGAGGAGCGTAAGTTGGAGAGAAGATAAACTTAATTCCTTCCTGACTTGCAAAATTTGATAGAGATTCCGTATTATTTTTTAAGAGTTGCCCTACCTCCTTAGCAGCAGCGACAAAATTACGGCCGTTATCGCAAAAAATTTCCAATGGCTTTCCTCTCCGTGCTACGAAACGCCTTAAAGTCATAACAAAAGATTCTCTAGATAAATCGCTGACACATTCCAAATGAATGCACTTGTAGCGTAGGCAAATGAACAGGCACAAATAACATTTTATGAGACGACTGCCGCGTCCCTTGCGATTTAAAATGTAGAATGGACCAGCGAAGTCCAAGCCAACGGACAAAAATGGGAAATCTGGAGTGACGCGCTGTGCTGGTAAATCACCCATTTTGGGGCACAAAGTTTTGCCTTGATTACGTCTACATTGAACACACCTGTTGTGAGTGCGTCTAGCCAAGCATCTTCCATTAACCGGCCAAATTGTTTCGCGCACAGTGGCTAATAGCAGTTGAGGGCCGGCATGAAAGTTGCGTAAATGTTCACGATGAAAAATAAGTTTTGTCAAGTGGTTAGATGAATGAAGCAGTATGGGGTGCTTTCTTTCGTAAGAGCAATTGGACGCATCGATTCGTCCACCTACCCGGATTAGATTGTGATCATCCATGAATGGAGACAACGCTAATATTTTATTTTTACTGCTCAAAGGCTTCCGTTTATGTAGCGCCTCATATTCCATCGGGAATGATTGTCGTTGCGCAATAATGCAAAGTGACTTAAAAGATTCATCTATTTCTTCTACTGTTAGAGCGCCTACCCGTTTATTTTTTGGATTTTTTAGATTAAATATAAAGCGTTTAATGTAAGCAAATGAATTTTGAAGTTTGCTTAGATTAGAATAATTTTCAAAATCTATAATACTTTCTATTGTGACAGCCGAGTTTGATTTTATTTCTGGTAATGCTTCACAATATTGTTTATTATTAAGAACTGGCCACCTTGACTCGTCCTCAAGAAGATAATTAGGACCTGACCACCACAACGTTAACTTAATTATTTGATTGCCGTCTATGCCCCTAGAAATTAAGTCGGCAGGATTTTCCAAGGTAGGCACATAACGCCACGATGATTTCCTAGTAGTCTCTAAAATTTCACAAATGCGGTTGGCGACGAATGCCTTGAGACTTCTGGGGTCACTGTTTAACCAAGCAAGCACTATGCTTGAATCACACCAGTGGTATACCTGATCTGGTTTGTATCTGAGTGACTCTATGACAGTCTTGTAAAGTCTTGTGGCTAACAACGCGGCACATAATTCTAAACGCGGCATCGTTGTAGGTTTTAAGGGCGCTACTTTAGACTTACTGCATAATAGCTTAACGCTGACCCTGTCATCCACATCAATTGACCTTACATAGATACATGCCCCGTAAGCCCTTTGTGAAGCATCACTAAATGAGTGCAATTCGATCCGTTTTGGCGATTCACAAAGAACTGACCTAGGGATCTCTAATTTTTTTAAATACTCTAAGCTGCTGGCGAAGTTCTGCCAATTATCCTTGATGTCAGTTGGAACGGGATCATCCCATGAGATTTTTTGTAACCATAATCGTTGTATGATCATTTTAGGTATGATTATGCAAGGACTTAACATGCCTAGCGGATCAAAGATTTTAAATGAACTTGACATTATGGACCTCTTGGTAATGTTATTTGACCCAAGAGGACTTTCTATAGGAAAGTGTAAAGTGTCGGACGAAGGACTCCATCCGAGGCCCAGGGTGCTCGATGACTCGCTGATGGTAAGGTTTTCCTGTGTATTCACATTGGCATCTTGTATTAAATTTGACAAATTGCCTTTGTATTTTCTTAAATTGAAACATCCCGTGCTCAACGCCTTGGCTACTGAATTTTTAATAAAACGCATCTGATGCTCGTCATTGCAACCCGTGATTAAATCGTCGATATAAAAGTCCCTTTGAATTATTGTTTTTATTGTCTCATCTTCTTGCTCCTCCCCAATTTGATGCAAACATCTTGTGCTTAAAAAGCTAGCGCTGGCAGTGCCGTAAGTGAGAGTGTTAAGCCGGAATGTTTGAATGGGCTGGGAGCTGTTCTCTCTCCATAAAATGAGCTGAAGGTTACGATCTTCCTCCTGGACTTGAACTTGGCGGTACATCTTTTCGATGTCCCCAGTAAGTAAATATTTATACTGCCTTGCTCTTATCAGGATGGAGAACAGCGAATCCTGAACCGTTGGGCCTACCCTTAATATGTTATTTAATGACAATCCAGAAGAAGAGGGAGCAGAGCCATCAAAAACAACCCTGAGTCTCGTGGACTCACTGCTTTCCTTCAAGACTGCGTGATGACACAAAAAATAATTGAAATATGGTTTGGGAACCTCTGACTTCGATAGATGACCCAGTTCTGCATATTCTTGAATGAACTTTGAATACTCAAGTTGCAGTTTTGAATTTCTTTTAAATCTTTTCTCTAAAGTTATTAAACGTTTCTTTGCTATTGTGTAGGTATCGCCAAGGCAATCAGGAGAATCTATTAAAGGCAATTTAACACAAAATCTACCCGATTCCAATCTATAGGTGTGAGCCACAAAGTGCTCTTCACATGCCTGTTCGTTGTCACTTAGATAAGGTTTTTTGGGAAGTTCTTCTAACTCCCAAAATTTGGTTAGTGAGTTGTCTAAATCATTTAATGTAGTGGAGTTCGTAATAACATGGTTACTTTGAATGTGATTATTGTATGATAAATTATTTGAATTCACTGGGCCTGATATTAACCAACCTAATTTTGAACTACGCAACCTAGGTCCAAATGGACTTAGAGAAGATTCTTCAGTACCCAATAAGTCCCAAAACAAATCGGCTCCAATTAGAATATCAACCGGAGCTGGTTGGTCAAATTTAGGATCTGCCAGCTGTATATGGTTAGGAATGTTTAGCAATTTTTTATTTATAGGTGCTTTAGGTAACTCACTAGTTAGTTCATTTAGCACGAGACAGCATAAGTTTGCATGAAATGTACTGCATATTGCCTGAATTTTAACTGTGCACCTTTCAACGACATCATTTGAATGACTATTGCCTATGCCTATAATTTTCAAGGATTTTATTGGTGTGGAGTCAATACCTAACCTCTCCTTGAGCGACCTTGTCATAAACGATGATTGGCTTCCACAATCCAAGAGTGCTCTAGCCTGTATAATTTTGCCCGAATTTGTATTTATAACATTGATTAGGGCTGTCGACAAAACAACTTGCGTGCTTTGTTGAGAAAAATTAGCGACTGCCTGAGATTCAACAGAGTTATTATTAATAGACACATTGGCGCTTGGATTGTGCAGCAAAGTGTTGTGACGTTTTTTGCAAGTCCTGCAGGGCCCTAATCGACAATCCTTCACTGCATGACCCTGGTGAAGACAGTTGTTGCATAACTTATGATTGTTTACATCGACCAGCCTCTCTTGAACATTTTTAGATTTAAAAACTGGGCAGTCGTAAATCTTATGTTCATCATTGCAAATTATACAACTATATTTACGTTCACTGGTGGTTGTGAAAGATTTTGTAATTTGATTACGTTCTTGTTTGTGCTGTGTGTTAGTGTTTGACCTTGAAGCCGATTGAAAATATTTTAGACTGCCATCAAATTTGTTACGGTTAATAGAATCTAAAACATCAGCTCGATCAATAAGAAATTTATGAAACTGAATTAGGGTTGGCATTTCGCTAAGTGAGTTTCGATACTCTTCCCACTTTAAAACAGTGCCGCTGTCCAGCTTAGAAGTCACCATGTAAATAATCAGCATGTCCCATTTGTCCGTTGGCTGGCCCAAGCTGGCCAAAGCACGTAAATTTTTTGTCACATGATCAACCAAAAAGCGTAAAGATTTTTCAGATTCTGTATGCTGCTTTTGAATGTTAAATAGAGAACCAAGATGCTGATTTATTAATGATCTTTTGTTATTATATCGGTCACAAAGTAATTTCCAAGCCTCTTCATAATTTTTAGAAGACACTTCAAAATTTGTCAAAATTCTAGCCGCATCTCCTTCGAGATATGACAGAAGGTAATGAAATTTTTGAATACCCTTTAATCGTTCGTTCTTATGAATTAAATTTTCAAATGTGTCACGAAATTCGAGCCATCGAAAATATGCACCGTCGAATTTTGAAATTTGAATATGAGGTAATTTTATGCCTAAGTCTTGATCAGGTAAGCATTGAGTGTCATTGATAATTGAATTACGCCTGCAGTCACTTTCAAGTTGTGTTTGACGATCAAAAAGCTCCTTCGCAATTGCTAAGTTTGTAATGATATCACCTTCAATGCTTTCTCTCTCATTTAACTCCAAAGACAAATTTTCTGAATTTAAAATCTCGATCTCACTTTGCAAATCATTAAATTTCACAGATAGCGATTCAATTTTAGATGTTTTAAGCTTTAATTCTGTAAATCCCGTACCAGACATAGGTGCACTAACATTGTTTAAGTAATTTTTGAATTTTGTCACTTGTCCCTTAATTGAACTTCGCTTAACCATTAAGTCTTTCAAAGTTAATGCCATATTTAATAATCACCAAACAAGAAGAGAAAAGAAATATGTACTTATAAAAAAAATAACAGATTGTAAGCTCACGCTCCTCGCCTTGACTGCACACCAGGAAGCCGGTCTCAATTGCAGAAGCAGGTATGTATTCAAATTATTTGCCTTGCCCGGGTATGTTTAGTACCTGTGTTCCGCAGCGAAGCGATTCTGGAATGTTCAGCAAAGTGTGTGAAAAATAGGCTACAATGTGTTAGATGCTAGAGGACAAATATCATCTCAACATTATGATTGGCACATTAAACTAATAACGACCGAATGCTTGACATCCAGCTAGAAATTGTACAATTAATTATCTGTGAAATTGGGTATTTAACATGAGCAAAAAACAATTTATGTCTGTAACAGCAATGATAAATGTGATAGTAGGGACTTAACGACCTTGATTATTTCTTGAAATAGGTATGCAGAAACATACAATTTGCAGATAGCAATAAAGTACTAACTTAAACAAACCTAAATGGTTTGTATTGGAAAAACCTATAAAAATATTGATATTTTGTTGAGAATTGTATGTAAATAAACTCGAAATGTATATTAAAACATAAAACTAGATTTGATGTTTGAGATTTATCGCGATTCAAGTTGTGTTGGATGGGAAACATGGAGAATAATGTGGATATAAGCACATGGAAGGTTGTGGAGGAGGGCACTTATCTTTTGATCTGCGCTGCGGCGTGATGCTTCACTGGTCCGGCCAGACAATGTTTTTCACCTCAATTCCTTAGACAACCTCAGTCTTTCCAAGATAACTCCGATTTTAGTGTTATTAATACAATCGCAGGTGGACGCCAACCAACACTTTGGTACGCCGATTTCTTCGATTGGTCGATAATAATTTTGGTTCGTGATTGTTCCCCTCATGGGCCACCAATTTATGTCTGATGCAACATAATGGTGGGAATAATAATAACTCTTGCACAGAAATTTTGATTAAAGATGTTTAATGGATAACTGTATGGTAAAATACAATGACAAGAAGTGTTCGGTTTTTTAGCTGTCAAAGATTATACAACGTCCGGATCGTGCATAGACTATACAATGTCAAAGGAGGAGAAAATAAGACATGATAGGTAACGCCGGAACAGCAGGGATTAACAACGACAACGACAGAGTACCTACCACCTAAACTAATTATTACTTAATGTGACATGCAATAAACGATTTGAATTTGAATTTGAATTTGAGTATAGAATAAAGCTGTGAGGGTGCTGCTCATTTGAGTAATGTAACTCACAAATCGGGCAGTGTAAAGGCCGCTAATATAAAGATGTAAGTTGTCGATACGGGGGTAATTTTCCCCACATCGCCGCTAATAACCCCTACCGAGCTTCGTTAAAACATGTTCATGGAATAAAACTTGACAAGACCTACTTGAATTAAAAATTAGGTGTTCCGCACGATTAGAATACCAAAACAATCTTCCGTGTAGTTCTTTTTAGGCATTATACGCTTGACCAAGGTACTTTGATGTCACAAGTCTGGTTAATTCAGTTGGACCAAGAAAATTTTTACTTGTCCTACTAATTGTGAGTATGGATGTTTCTTACTCTTTTACGCAAAAACTACTGAATTGATTTTGGTGAAATTTGGCATACTGATAGATCATAGTCTGAATGAACACATAGGATAATTTTTATATAGGTATAGTCAACGCAGACGAAGTCGCGGGCAAAGGTATTTTATTTATATAAGTTTCTGTGTGTGTTTTCCTAAACACAATGGGCTAGTTTCCTAAAAAAATCTAATTAGTCCGTCAGTTGGTTTAACAGAAAATATTGGACACGTATTTTTTCTTTTCTCAATCAAACAAAAAATGATATAGATATAGCCCGTTAAAGTTACGCGAAACGTCACGCCTTGCGACACTTTTTAGCAAGGCTTGACGTCACTACCAAACATTGATGCGGTTTATCTTCGTCGTTTTTTGTTTGATTGACAAAAGACAAAAAGTCCAATATTTTTTGATAATCTAACTGACGGACTAAATAGAACAACATTTTATTGACCCAGGCTATTACAGATAATCAGATAGCATGCTTTAGAAAATATCCAGTTTATTAAATGGAATTAAGGATTAAATTCCTAATTTGTTTAGATCCTTTTTATTTTAACGTTTTAGGGCTTTATAAAAATGTACTTATTAATTGTAATAGGTACGGAACCCTAAAACGCGGGTCGTTTTGCAAAATTAAAGCTTAAAAGCTCTTTTATGACGGCGTTGGTAATGAGACGACTAGATCTGATGCTCGGGGAATATAAATTGAAGCTTACGCCTTTTTCTCTGGCGATTATGCGATATAAGCTTTTTGAAATTAATTTTAAAAGCTTACACAGTTAAAAGTTTACGTTGAGAGTTGATGACCTTTAAAATATGCAAAGGTGTTATACATTATCTTAGTAATAATGCAGAGAAACACATACCTAAAAGAGTAGAAATGACATCCGCCGTTATTTGATCATAGATTATTTGAGATAGTTCTCAGAGATATTCTCAGATGTAGACAGGGAGACGGGGTATTGGATTACTGGTTTGAGCTTAACACTAAGATAGCTTCCACGCAAATAATTATTTACAAATCACGAAGGCTTTTGTGCTCATAGTTGTCAAAGACCTATAAGCGCAAAAACTTGTTAGTTGTCCATAAATAAATAAATCGTTGTCCTACTGTTAAGTGAGATTTAAGTGCGGGAGAAGATTGACAAGATTTGTCAAGTTATACCTACTTAGTTTAGTAAATAAATCACTGACCAATTTCGGAGATAAATGGTCTGTAGTACTGCTCTATAGGGTAGATGCTCCATGGTAAAGAGAGATCAAGCATCTACATAAGATATAAGAGAGCCATCTTAAGCGCTAAGCACGTAGATTTTAGTAATTTTCCCCTAACCCTAAGGCATTTGATGGCTTTTGTAAATCATCAACCCGAAGTGCCTTGATAACTATGAAGATTTTTTTATCTATGTTAAAACTTGGTCCCGGCTAATAACGCTGTATAAATGTTCCGGTTCGCGTAGATAGTTGTATTTTATTTATGTATGTTTTTGTACGTATATTATATATTTATCTACTATTGTTTTGCTTTTTTGTGTATTATATGTAAGTATTTTTTTATTTTTGATTATTTGTCTTACGCATTATTTGTCTTTTGCTCTCGCACTACGTTACCCCACTGTATTACAACTTAATTTCCTCTGCCCAAAGGTTGTCTGGAAGAGATCGCTTTTGATGATAAGGCCGCCTGATTGTACATAACTGTCTTGTGTGTAATAACCTTTAATGATTTTGTGCAATAAAGTGTCTATGTAACTATCTATCTATCTAGCGCTTGATACTAGTCGTGAAGCCTAGTTAGAGGCCTAACAACTGATACTAGGGTTTAGACACTGGCCTTACAACACCCGTCCACCGCACCGCACTGGGCCCGCGTGGCAGAGTATGGCCCAAACCACATTATAGTTGAGGTGAGGCCTGTACCCTGCAGTGGGACGGATGTATATAGACATACTTAACTCTTTTACTTGACAAAAGGTAAGAGATACACCATCTCTGAACGAGAGTCCCGTTCTAACCAACCGTGAAGAAAGAGATAGACAATAAAGGTTAGATAATCCATTGCGTATTACATAAGTAAGTCCTGGAACATGTGTCACCCATTGGGGCAACGAGCACAATCCAATTACAGGCAGTTACATTGTCACAATATCGGTGAGGGTCCGGAGATATAGGGTGTCTACGATAGCACCATCTAGTGCTTATGTATTAGATTACTCTAAGGGGTGACATCTCTTTGACACCAAGGTGGTGTGGCACCGAATGCAGAGATGTCGCCCCCATAAAATGACAGTGAAACAGAACTGCGTTCGTTGATGTTTTTAAACGATTTCATTTTCTATTCATTCTAATTTTGACCGTTGTACTAATATATTCTATTTATCAAATATAACCAATCTTTATTTTCTCTGTAAATCCAACTAAGTACTTTCCCTTTGTAATATTTGAAGCCTGAAGCAGTGCGTAACACAGGGTGAAGTATTTTGAGATACGATAAGTAACTACATAGCTACAAGTTTGCTAGCGGGGTCCTATAGAAGATCATCCACTCCACTACTGAATACACCTATCACCTATCAAGGGGTGACTTTGTAACAGCGCATTGGTGAGCAGAACGCTTGTACGCCCGCTGCCCGCTTCGCCGTAGCCATGCAGCTAAAGGTACGATTCGGATCTTAGCAGTAGTGACGTTCCGCTCTGTAGGGATTTGTATGCAGGAGAAGGGGGGGGGGGGGCGTGGTCTTCTAGCAGCCGCTGCCGGATCGCTACTGCTGGTCAGCGACTGCCAAGATCCAAATCATACCTTAACCTGTCAAGCATGTGTGAACGAGACACAATAGAAATTACATTGTTATGCGACCGCCGGCGTTCTTATAATCCTCAACGGGTTAAGAGATAAGTTTATAAAGGTGTTTACGAAAATGTACCCAAAATCTTAAGCCTGAGCGGCTAGGCTAAAATCTCAAGCGTATGATATTTACCTTCTCATGCCTTATTTTGTTTCTATCAACTTTTAACCCCACTTACAAGACAAAAGTGTAATGAACCAAATTACAGCCTCAAGAAATAGGAGGTCATGGCTGACAAATAGAAAATTAGATACCATCTGTATAATGACTATGCGTTGTTAAACTGCGTAATAAATATAAATCATTCGGAGCAAATTATTCCATCAAAATGCTATTTAATTGATGATTGCGATAGATTTTTATCTTATTGTCATTGGTCTAATTGCACGTTTTATAACCAAGGTTACAATATTGATGAAGCTAAAATATTTACAGACATGGCGCTCAATGAAATTCCCAGACACTAGACTTGCGTCTGATAATCTTAGCAATATTCTAATGTCAGGGGATCGAAACTTCATGAAAGATCTAAGATAGGTACCCACTTTTTACTTCTAGTAACAGCTCAATTTCTACACCACTGCCTAGAACGACAATGATTCGAAAATTATTAACCGTCTTACAATCAAAAGCTGGGCACATAGCACGTAGAACTGACGGCCGATGGGGCAGAATGGTTCTAGAATGGAGGCCACGTACCGGCAAGTGCAGCGTAGGACGTCCACCAACAAGGTGGACAGACTACCTAGTAAAGGTTGCGGGAAGCCGCTGCATGCGGGCCGCTTCCAACCGGCCAATCTGGAAGTCACTGGGGGAGGCCTATGTTCAGCAGTGGACGTCCTATAGCTGAAATGATTATGATGAATCAAAAGCTAAGACTTATACATAATCGAAGAACCACTAAACATCTCTGAATATTCAGTTTGTGTAAAGTAAAAGGCCAAAATATTTCAACATCCTAAAATTTTGAAAAGGATTTTGACATATTTCTTACAAATAGTGACTAAGTTTCTTGTGGTGTGTCTTCTCGTCTACAATTTATAAAAAGTAACAGAAATGGGCAACTATCCACTGGCAATCATGGAGAGGGTTCACCATAATCAGTCTTTGCCACCACCAGTGGACATAGGCCTCTCCGTCCAAGATTTGATTACATAGTTAGTTAGTTACTAGTGAAGCTAATAAATTATATTATGTGATGATAATAAACACATAATACACAATGAATTTGCCACAGATAACTAGAGAGGGGGGGGGGGGGTGAGCCGTATGGGGACGGCCGTAAAGAAAACATTTCTCCACCACCAACAGGAGGCGTGTAGTAAGAGGCGACCAATGCCTGTAGTACGAGACGGGTAGCAGTGTGCGTGTGAAATATTATAAAAACTGCGCTGGCAATCCCCCCCAATGAAAGTCATTGGGGGAGGCCTGTGTTCAGTAGTGGACATCGAGTCGACGAGTGGCTGAAATGATGATGAAACTAGAAGAATATATAAGTCTATATTAAAATTCAGATTTAACCAACATTTTTACTTCAAGATAAGTCATCCTGTACCTACAAAGGTCCTTTAGACCCATCTCGTCTCAAAGCTGTTGCATAATGTTTCACGTCACACGTGCGTCGGCGGCACGTGGGCCTCACTTGTTTACTAATCTTAAAGACCAGGAGCAATTGTTTTACAAAGTTTGCGAGCATTCGGTGTGCGAGCGTTTACTACGCAAGCAAATTTTTTTGTACGCCACTCATATTTTAGTTTTAGTCTTTATTAAAGAAACATATGGATTTTTTGACACTTGAACATATAATTTTCAAAAACTAGAAAAAAGGATATTTTTTATGGTAAATGAACTAAGAAACAACCAAAAAGGTGAATCACTAAATTTTTGTAGCATAACCGTTTGTCACACGAAAGATATTTTCACAATATGCATGATTGTGACAAAAACATGCATTTGAAATTTGAAACTCGCATTGATTGCAAAGACCAAAATCGCCATCTTCTCACGAAACAGATGAATATGACTAAAATATAATATACATTGATGAGGGATGCAGGCCGCTTCCAACCGGCCCATCTGGAAGTCAATGGGGGAGGCCTGTGTTCAGCAGTGGACGTCCTATGGCTGAAATGATGATGATGATGATGATAATATACATATTTATAATTTAGAAACCTTTATTTGCCAAAAGAAGTACAAGTACAACGAGCAATTCGATTTAGGTACGTCACTTGTTTGCATAGATAATTCGAAATTTTGCTTGGGAAAAACAAAAAAAATCTCACACTATGCCTGTCCTGGGAGAAGCTTTTACACGATTCCCTATAGAGATAGGCAGAAAAAAAGAAAGAACAAAACAATGGTGACATAGAACTACTCTAGATAGCTTTTAAAATAGGGATGTAACTACTTATTTATAATACTACAAGCTGTTGCCCGCGACTTCGTCTGCGTGGTCTTTAGGGGTATGAAATATAGATGTTGGCCGATTCTCAGACCTACTCAATATGCTCACAAAATTTCATAAGAATCGGTCAAGCCGTTTCGGAGGAGTACGGGAACAAACATTGTGACACGAGAATTTTATATATAAGATTTTGAAATATCCTATGAGTTGTAAATGGAAATTATGTATATGTTGTATCGTCTTGTATTACCGAGTGAAAGAGATCACTAACACCGACGAACAAGCGTCCTTAAGCCTAGCAGAGCACAGAACGGTTTAAAGACTGGTTAATCGAGTACGATTAACAGTAGCCGGGCATCAACAGTAGATCGAGCAGTAGCCCGAAGTGGTCACGACCCTCAGTATTAAGGATCTTACAAATAAGAACCAATTACGAGGCTTCAGATGTATTTGACTCTAAGCCTTACCTTAAATTTACCTTACCTCCATATGACATTTAATAAAGATATCAAATGTTCGGTTCGCGAAAGAATGTGCTTAAGTTCACTTGTTGGTGAGGTGAATGCCCCCAATGAGTACCATCCTTTATAAAAGCCACTTTATACTATATGGTTATACTAAGCCTTCTAGACAGAGTAGAGGGCGTCTATTGATCGGTCCTGAATTTTAAATCTATCAATTCCGACCGTCTAGCTTGTAAAAGCTATGGAGATGCGGATTCGAATTCTACAAGAGGCAAATGTTTTTCGTTTATTTATAAATATACGAGCTGTGCCCACATCTTCGCTCGTGGAATATGGTAAGTCACACCCTATTTTACTAGCTTAGGACATGGAATAAAAATAGTGTTCAAGCTTTGTCCGTACAAATTTTCACCAAAATCGGTTCAGCTTTTACTACAAAAATTAGTCTATGTTCTTTCCCAAGGTTTAGTCTATCTCTGTACTAAATTTGATCAAAATCGGTCTAGTAGTTTAGGCGTAAAAGTATAACAGACAGACAGACCGACAGAGTTATTTTCGCATTTATAATATTTAGTAGCGATTGAAATAGGTATATTATTGTTTATCCGTTATCCAGTTAAAATACTTACCATAGCCTTTTTCAAATAACATGATTTTGTGTGAAATATTTTAAAGTTAATTATACATTTTGACGACCGTCTGGTGTAGTGGTTCGCGCTCCGGACTACAAAGCCAGCGGTTGCGAGTTCGAATCCCGCAAGGGGCAGATGTTTGTGTGATGTACACGAGAATTTGTACCTAAGTCATGGATGTTTATAAATGGAATTTTTAAGTATGTTTATCCGTTATCTAGTCGCCATAGTACAAGCTTTACTTAGTTTGGGAGCTAATTGGTTGTTTATTTTTTATTTATTACCTCCTTTTAGGTAAATAAATAAATCAGTAGGTATATGGTATTGTAAATCTTTACATACGAGTACACATAGACGTATCTCTTCAAACAACACTTACAACTCTTTTCAAACAACCAATGTTAGAAACAATACAAACAGCTCCTAACTAATTAATTGCAAGCATTTTTAACATCGAGCATGTTTATTGTACCTTTGTTTATGAACGCAGCTAAACAAACAATTGTATGACCATTCATCCTCCGCGCCACCGCACCTGGCGCACCAGGGTAATGAGAATGTGCGGTTGCACGTCCCAGGGAAATGACATCGTGGGTAGCATCAGATTGCGTTATTTGTAGTAGCTTTTACCCTCGACTGCGCCTGCCTAAACTACAAAATTAATAACCATCTCAGTGGAAAACAATCACGGAATGAAAACTATCTTTGTGTTAAACTTGATGAATTAGATAATTTACATTGAGCTGTAGGTTTGTTAAGATCTGTAGTTAATTGTCACTATGTGTAAGATGAATAATTGCATGCTGTGATTTATGGCTAAATAGGTCTTAAGCAACATTAACTGTAAAATCATTTTACCTTCAGTTAGTGCAAAATAAGAATTTTAATATCAATAAGAGTGCTTTTCAGCTTATTCCGTTATATTTGTATTAGTCATGAATATCAATCAAACTTACTTATTTAGTTATTTAAGTAAGTAAGTATCCGTTACCTAATCACTATAGTACAAGCTTTACTTAGTTTAGGAGCTAGATAATTGAATTTATTATTCCAAAGATCTTAAAAGTAATTGGTTTTACACCGAGGAAAGCACCTCAAACGCCATCATTCGCACCGTCGCTCCCGTGACACCAAGTAAATGAGAAAGTTCAGTTCCACGCGCAAGAGACAGGCCACTGACAAGACAATGTATCAAGTTGCCATTTTGCAACTGCATGTTATTAAAGCGTGAGAATTAGTGTTGAATTTGCAATGTTAAGAAAGTGTCTAGCTTCTGTAGTTATTTAATACCTATTAGGTTTATTAATGCAACAAGTTACTGTGTAACTTAAGTGCGATTATTTGCTGTATTTAATCCATTTGATAGGATTTTTTTTTACTGTAAAATATTCATGATATCAAACAAATTCTTAACATGAACAAGAATGGCAAACTACGAGTACACGAACAAAAATAAGTCAAGATAGGTAATTAATGTCTGATGAAAAGATTTTTATCATGAGTAGAATAAAACTTTATAGTATTTAAACTACTACAAATTCACCCTAAGTATAACATTACTTTAAAATATTTTACGTTCATAACAGAATGACGTTATCACTTCTCCTTAGTGATTTTTTCTGGATAAAAAAGGTGGTTTATGACCAAATAAGTGGAAAGCTTCCAGATTTTATTTGGCCAGACTGAAATTCATCAAAATCGGTCCCAAAAAGTTTAGGCGTAAAAACGAAACATCTGTCTACATTGTTATATTTAGTGTAGGACTCGTTGAAGATATTATGTCAATTGCGTTTGTCAATAATTGTAGTGCAACATGTAGTCGAACTTTCTGACGTTTAAACGAGCATAGAACACTTGAGCGCTGTAAATAGAGAGAGAGAGCGTCATCTGGTAACGAACTGCGCTGTTTTGCAACGTTGCCGAGAGTGATGAACTTTACTTCATCATCATAATCAGCCCACGTCAGTCCACTGCCGGACATAGGCCTTTCCCACTGAGCTCGATTCTCGAGTATTTTTTACCAACCACTTTGCATATATCGTCGCTCCACCTTATCGGAGGGCGCCCTAATCTGCGTTTGCTAAGTCACGGTCTTCACTCATAAACACGTCTACGCCATCGGTTTAATGTTTCGTTAATTGTTGCAAAGTAATACATGGCTTAAATTACTTTCAGGTTTCAATGTAAAGTAACATATGACAAAATCACGATTGATTCGAACTTCCATTACTAGTATTTGAAGCACATACTAGAAGCATGCTTGTAGATCTCTTCATCATCATATTTTGAGCTACAGGACGTCCACTGCTCATTAATACTCATTAATACTCATTAATACTCGTTTATTCAGTATATAGGCCCTCTTCCGGGCACTTATACACGTCCCAAAAATACAGCTTTACCCTACCACCGCTTCGGGACTACATATCGGCTGGTGATGAGAAGAAACTGCTGCTGAACATAGGCCTCCCCCAGTGACTTCCAGATAGGCCGCTGTTAAGCTAAGTTTAAGACGCTGGATGCTGTTCCAACCAGCATCCAGCGTGTTAAACTTAAACAGGTCGTCTGTCCACCTTGTAGATCTATTCTGATATAATCATGCTCAACAGTCACAACTATTTTTCGTCTGTTCTAAGTTCAGTAAATCCGCAGTTACGATTTTGATACGATTCTCACTAATAGATAGATTGAGGAAGATTTGTGACAAATCATAATCTTAGAGACTAGTTCTACCCGTGCAAAGCCAGGGTGGGTTACTAGTTGATTGTGGAAATCGCGCATGTCTCAGGAAGCCTTAGTAACAGTAAAAGTGCAACGCTATCCCAAACCACGCTATGCGGTAAACGTGCATTCCTCAAACGCAAGTGTTTTCTTACATCCCTTGCGGTTAGGAAACTTGCACAGAACCGCACGTCAGACTCTGCGCACAATTATTGGAGCTTTTACAAGCTTCTCTAATGTGCTAAATGTCGGAGTTGGACATTTGACTCTAACCTAAAAACCACCTTAAATCTTAAAATCCAATCTACAGGGTTGCATTGCAAAGGGGTGCCAAATCTTTAGGAGTAGCTCAGAATCAGTAACTTAAACGAACTATGCAAAGAACAAGTTTTTTTTTGCATTTAATTATTTTTATCCGCTGTTAAAAATCGTACGCATGGATAATTTATCTTTTTTATGAAAAAAATGCAGTGTATGTGCACTGCATAAGGTCCTTGTTGACTCGCCGTACCTACGCCTCTGATGAATGACGGCGCGGCTTTCGAAGTCTCTCTACTCGTATTGAGTTATTTTCGGATATTTTTAAGTTTTTTTTTTTTCGTAACATACGATTATTAAAAATAATAACGATTAAGACGCTTCTTTATGTAGTTCCGTAGAACTTACTTTTAAAATTTGGCACCCCTTTGCAATGTAACCCTGTATATCTTAACGGATCCCTGAATCGAAATATGGTGTTTGAACACCCAAAATATTTTAAACGACCTATCCAACGTTAAATCGATCTGCTAACCACCTCCTGACTCCATCATCAGATCAGCACGATGCTGTCAAATTATTGTATTGCCATCCGAATATCAAATACTTACAAAGTTTTAAATCGATACGTCAGTTAGAATAAGGTTAAAGACTACTTCCAAGATCTGATTAAATAGTTAGGTAGTTAAATAGTTAGTTAGTTACAAGTGAAGCTAATATTAGTGTGTTAAAAAGCTAGTAGTGAAGTACAGACAACGGCAGGTCAACCTACTCAAAAAGTTACAGGTCATAAAAACAAAAAATGTTTATTCTAAGACAGTAAGAGTCGATACAAGTTTCAAATGACATAAAATTTCAGTCCAACACGTAGAGATCAGAAAATTTGACGTTTTGTGGTAGGTTGACGAGCTGCTGTCTGTACTTACTAGGCCTACGCTATTCAAGTACATATTTTATGTATAACATTGATACTTAATACGCTTCCTGTATTTGCTCAAATATCGCCGCTGACATTAGAAACTGATATCGTACGACACACCCGGCTGGAGATAAGATTAGGACGATGTGACATAACAAATGTACAGGCTGGATAAGAATTCAATATACGGTTGCACCGAATAATAAGTAATACAGGGTGTGTACCATTTAATCTCTGAAGCACATCGCTAAAAGAAATATAACTCCAACTCCGTCGAAATTATATTAGCCGGTTTTTTCAATCGGCTCATTTTTTACTTTTTATTGGAATGACCAATTTTGATGATTCGATTTTTGTTGGTTATTATTATAATTAACTAGCTGTCCCGGCGAACTTTGTACCGATTCGTTTTTTTTTCGTGAAGTTTTTGATGTTTTCATATTTATTGTGCTATTCAGAACGGAGACAGATCCAAAAAATCTTCCCAGACGTTCCTGACTTATAAATGGTGTAACTGACCCGACTTTGTTTTACAATATAGATTTTTTGCAATGTAATTTTTTGTATGTTTGTATGTCATTATTTTCATTATAATCTTTACACAAAACAAAACAGAACGTTTTATATTTGTCTGTCTTGCAAAATTTGTCATAGAACAAAATGTATAGAATAGAGTATGTGGTTACATGGTTATTCTGGAGTTACGGGAAGGCCTTTATACAGAGTGTAACAAAAAGGTGAAATAAAACTTTAAGGGGTTATTCTACGGCTAAATTACATCAACTTTTTCTATGGGACCAACATCGAATTCACAAAAAAAAAAAAAACACTTTCCCATACTAAAACGCGACCAGCTGGCATCAGTTTGTATGGAAACGTCAATATTTTTTTTGAGATTTCGATGTTGGTCCCATAAAAAAAGTTGATGTAATTTAGCCGTAGAATAACCCCTTAAAGTTTTATTTTACCTTTTCGTTACACCCTGTATATTTTTATTCTAAAATAACTTGTCATTAATATCCTTTTATTTCGTCGCATGAATTTTGGTAAATTTAGCACAATAAATAAAAAAGATACACCATCTGGAAGTTTCAAAATTAAGTTATCAAATTTTACTACACTGCATATTTTACGCGCAATAAAAACACTAGTAAAGTATACTGGTATAAACATTTAATAATTCCCATTACTATGAATTTGGTTTCGAGATAAATCTAGGTTTTTACGAGATTTCTGCCGATTGCGCAAACGTTTATAGATCATAACCTTTTTTGTTTGTTTTCATGTTTTATTTCGAACGATAACTTTCTGATAACGTTTTATTGGTTGGGAAATTGGGAGAAAGGTTACAGTATTTGTTTGGCAATAACCATATGTTATTCTTGTTTATGTAACTTTTCTAGAAAGAAGAAGGGACACAATAGAAAATTAGTGTTACGCGTTCTCATACGACTGCTCGGCATCTAAGTGAAGCCCACTGACCCGTATAATCTAGACTGGCTACTGTCAAATTAAATCCATGCCTGTTTGAGTGTCGCCATTTTGCGCTATAGGCCCTGTAAGCCTATCGAGCACATACTCTATATAGAGCAGCATTATGAACCATCTTTCTCCAAAACTAGTAGTTTCCGAAGATTCCGGTCGTTTGGATCGGCATACTATTTCGTAAGTACTTAGCCCCAACACGTATGTGCAACTGTCATTCTGTCAGTATGTTACGTTTCCAACGTAATATACTGACAGACTGACAGTTGTATACGTCAACATTACTATTCATCCATATTTATCTAACCAAATGTAGGTTCTTTGATATTTTGAAACGGACGGCCATTTTGACTTGTTATTTTATTGTCATAGCTACCATCTTATTGATTAAGATACAACTGACTGCGTGATACGCATCAACACGCTTGTCATGCAGATTGGCATTTGCAATCACAAACGCAAAAACAAAATTAAGAGGGATGTCCCGAAGTTTGTTTCACAATCGGTTTAACCGAGTTTCGGCACTTTTAACTGAACTCTGTATTTCGTTCTGTTTCGGTTTATTGAATCGAAATTCGATATATGGACTGGATTATAAATATTTCACAGCTTTGCACTTGACTACTTTGATTGTGAGTTTCAGTACAAAATTTTAAATTTTATTTCAATAAATTTCAAATATTCTTTTTACATTTTTAAAAGTAATACGCTAATTAGTATAGTCATCGAGACCATGACCCATGCAATTAGGCAGACTGAAATGTAGAGAAAACCAATTCACAAAACAGGTATGCGTATATGCATTTCGTAATTCTAGTGTAGTTTAGTGCTAGATTCTGCATTGCGTAATTCTAGTGTAGTTTAGTGCTAGATTTTTTCATTAATTGTTGTAAACACAACTGTCAACAATAATCACAATTTACTTCGTTAATCTACCTACGCAACAAATATTCCAAGATAGGTAATTAAACTAAATAGGAGTATTAACAATAAAATCAAATCTTGTCGTTCTGTTGCAAGCGTGGAAATAACGACTGAACTTCGGCCGAACAATTTGAACCAAATATCGGCAAAATTTGTATTCGGTTGAATTTAAATTCGTCACATCCCAAAAAATTTACCTCGATTCTAAAATAGATCATCAAAACACAAAGAGCATTTGAACATAAATAAACAATAAATATAATCTCAGTGGTACGATTTTGTGGTTCAGTAGTCCATCAAACCTTTTTTCAACGCCATAACAGACGATAATACAGGGTTTCTTTGAAACAGAACACTATTTCGAACGCTTCACAGAACCACGCACTCGTTAAATCATTCCGAGAATCCTTTACTTTTCTCAAAATTGCGAGTTGCTACTCGATTTTCATCCTTGTTTTTATGACATTAAGGAGATTACTTTCCGATTGTAAATACAGTAATTAGACTAATTAGGTTTCGGTAGCAATTAGTAAACAATGTGTGTTACCTTTGTCAGTGTCTTCAGGGATTTTGTCTCGATTATGTTAGTCATTTAAAACGCTTTGTCTCCTTATCAAGATCGCTTTTAGCGATAAGACCGCCTAAAATGTGTATCATTCTGTAAACACAAATTGTAACTTATTTGTATGATGTACAATAAAGAATGTCTATCTATCTATCTCTCTTGGTTTGGTTGCTTACGTTCAAATTATCTTAGGCCCACTTGCGCATCTCAGGATTAGCGAATCTAATTCCAAACTATCCACTAACACAGTATTAAACATCATTCTATAGCTATCAGTTTGTATGACGTTGACAGAGATAGAATGATGTCTTTATCCCATACTAAACTAATCCGGTGGTGCGCAAGTTGGCCTTAGGATTTAAAAAGTTACCACTTTTTATTAGGTATTAGTGTACGTAGTATTTATTTACTCTGAGGTATGTATTGTTGGATACATTAAAAAAAACATACAAATAAAAAGCAATAAATAAATAAATATTGGACAATATCACATACATTGCTCTGATTCTATGGTAAGTAGCTAAAGCACTTTGTTATGAAAATCAGAAACAACGACGGTATTACAACACAGAAAAGATAGTTTTCTACATCGACCGACCGGGAATCGAACCCGGGACCCTAGAGAAAGCGACACCAAGTCCGGTATGCTCGCCTCACGGGTACAGATTTCATCAGTATTGTTTGGTACATACATTTAAAGTAACTACTATGCCCAGCAATGCAAATGAACGTTTGTCGCTCCATTTACCAAAGTTGAAATTGCTTAAATACAACAACTATACATTTTTAGGGTTCCGTAGCCAAATGGCAACAAAGCCGAACCCTTATGAATTCGTCATGTCTGTCTGTCTGTCTGTCCGTCCGTATGTCACAACCACTTTTTTTCGAAACTATAAGAACTATACTGTTGAAACTTGGTAAATAGATGTATTCTGTAAACCGCATTAAGATTTTAACACAAAAATGGAGAAAAAAACAATAAGCGTCGTGATAAGTCTGTGGCTATCACGACAAATGCTGAGCATATATAATTAATCTAAATTAGATATTGTGTCGAAAAGGTGCCCCTTTTCGACACAATATCTAATTTATATTGTTTTGTGTATTATTATATTATTTTCTCTTGTGTCGAATAAACGTTTCTTTCTTTCTTTCTTTCTTTCTTCAATAAATTTTGGGGGCTCCCCATACTTAGAACAATATTTTTTTTTTGTCAAACCCATACGTGTGGATATATTTCCATACTATGGATAGGTCTTCAGAAATGATATTGAGGTTTCTAATATATTTTTTTTCTAAACTGAATAGTTTGCGCGAGAGACACTTCCAAAGTGGTAAAATGTGTGTGTAACTTCCCCCCTGTAACTTCTAAAATAAGAGAATGATAAAACTAAAAAAAATATATGACGTACACTACTATGCAAACTTCTACCGAAAATTAGTTTGAACGAGATTTAATAAGTAGTTTTTTTTAATCGTCATAAATCGTAAACCGCCATTTACCTTTCGTAATGTTATAGATTTCATTTTGCAACAAAAATACCATAACTATGACTCGATTGTCGTGATGGGTGAACTTTTACTTATATTTTTATTATGGTTTGTACGGAACCCTCGGCGAGTCCGACTCGCACTTGGCCGGTTTTTATTCAATAAAGTACCACAGGCTCTTGTTAAACTACATGTTCATGAGTTCAAAATTCATATTAACAAAATCCTTATGAGAAAAGAATATTATAAAGATGACGATTATTTAAAAGACAAGAGTGTATGGACTTAACCTGCTTAGCTCGCACTTACTACATGTCTTGTAACTGTATTTCCTGTAAAATAGGCTGACAAAGGTGACTGAGTTTGTTGCGCCGTTTCATATCTTAGCAGCCGATATGTAGTCCCAAGACGGTGGTATGGCAAAGCTATATTTTTGGGACGTGTTTAAGTACCCGAACGAGGGCCTATACAGGGTTACATTGCAAAGAAGTGCCAAATCTTTAGGAGTGGCTCAGAATGAGTAACTTAATCGAACTAAGTATGCAAAACACTTTTTTTTTTACATTTTGTTAGTCTTATCCTCTGTTAAAAATCGTGCGCGTGGATAATCTTACTCATTCATGAAAAAATTGCACCGTATGCGCACTGCGTAAGGTCCTTGTAGTCTCTCTATTGACTTTATTTTCGGATATTTTAAAGTTTTTTTTTTTTCGCATCATACGATTATTGAAAATAATACGCTTATTTATATTGATCCCTAGTTCTTATTTTTAAAATTAAATTAAAAATATCGAATTTTTTTCTAGCAATTTAAGGTTTTCCCATGTCTTAATTATTACATATACACCCATTCTAATAACAAAAACAACCATTGTTCTAGATGTTCCACTAAACACCCTGTATGCTATCAGTAAGAATGCAGCGAAGTGCTCTTTCTAAAAATATAAGAATAAACTCCTTTTAGCAATATTGTGTGGACTTCGGTCAGCGCAAAGCTCTGAACCGAACTTGCGGAATTTTCAATGGTTACCAAATGTTTGCGGCTGTAAAAGCACGGCAAACAAACAAATGTTTGTCCAAAGCTTGCACAGCGGTGGCGTAAATGCTAACTCTATTTCAATTAACAGAATATTGGCCGGAGTTCAATTCTATGGACATTCTAATCTTCCTCTGAGAGTTTTGTCCCGTACTCTCTTCCTTAAAATGTTTAAGGTGGAATATGAAAATTGAATTTTCTATGTCCCATAATGATGTATCCCATTTGTGCCGTGTGGGGACGGCCGTAAAGAATACACATCCCCATCGCCAACAGGAGGCGTGTCGTAAGAGTCGACTAATTCCTGTAGCACGAGAAGGGCAGAAGCGTCTTCGTGCGAAATCTTAAAAAAAAACTGCGTTCGCCACTGCCTGCTAAGCGTGGTTAGTATTGGCAATCCCTCTCGATGATCAGTCACTGGGGGAGGCCTTTGTTCAGCAGTGGACCTCCTATGGCTGAAATGATGATGATAAATGATGATGTCCCATAAAGAAGTATTCCCAATCGAAGTTTACGACGACAACACGCCAATCGCCATGTTCGCGGAGTAAGGAATGTATATTAATATAAATTCCTAGAGGCCACTGAGACCGCTAAACAGGAATATGAGGATAATATTCTTTAAAAACATGTCCAAGGAGTCACATAAGATTCTATTTTGATGTTTTATTTATTAAATAACCATAGGATGTTTTATAAAAAATAAAAATGCATAATACACACCTCAGTTTGACTAAGACCATAATTTTTTTTAAATGTATTACCTGAAAAAAAATACGAACGTAAATACAAACATACAATAAAACAGTTTCTAATGTATTTGACGATATCGCTCGGGCTATCGTCACGCTTCGGTTACAAAGCCAGGCGGTTGCGGGTTCGAATTCCGCAAGGAGCAAAAGTTTGTAGGAAGAGCACAAGCATATTTTGTACATATTTAAGTATGATTATCCGTTATCTAGTCGCCATATTACAAGCTCTACTTAGTTTGGGGCTAAATAATTGGTGTGATTTAAAAAAAATATTTAACTAATGATTAATTTAATTCACCTAAGTTAGACAAACATAGGATTCAGCAAATCATTGAAACATAACACAATTTATTTATTTAATTTTATTAGTATTTACGAAAATATTTAACCATACAATATATGAAAATAATGTTGTTGTAATTGTTTGTTGTTGTTTAACAAGTTTATTTAATTTATTGATTTTAAAATCAATAAATATATTTTTTTAAATAACATATCGTACACGAGACGGGCAGCAGCGTCTTCGTGTGAAGTCTTATAAAAAACTTGCGCTCGCCATCCCGTCTGCCAAGCGTAGCGAGTATTGGCAACCCCCCCCCCCCCCCCCCCCTCCCCCCGTTGATAGGTCAGAGGGGGAGGCCTATGTTCAGCAGTGGACGTCTTATGGCTGAAATGATGATGATGATAATCATACACAGTATAACAGAAATCTTGCAGAATCTATGTTGGTCCAATCCTACCTGTGAAACGGTGCAGGTTAGCCTTAACCGATTTCATAATTCAAGGCATTTTAATATCTACATTTATGAGGGGTGACTCAGTGATTGTAAAGAAGATTATGACATATCCAAATATTGAACTATTCCACGCTGCACTACGGTGTGTTGAGCTTTACACTAATAAAAAATAACGACTAAGTGTAACGTCAAAATACAATTTTACAATAAATATTAACGACAGTCACTTTTAATATTTTGAGCTGAAATTTCTATAGCAGTACCCTTTACCTTACCAATAAATCTTTATAATCGAGCTTTCTCTTTCGTATTCACCATTGTTGTGGCTTTCGTCAAAAGTTCTTGGGCTTTTGAGTTTAAAAACAAAGTTATTTATGACGTAAACTTTTCCTGGAAACATTTTTAAGTTTCTTTTCTTTAAAAAGTTTTTAGTTGTGTCAATTTACGACAAAAAATAACAGTATATTGTGATTTTACTACAGAAAGTAATTCATTTTGTACGTAGGTATTATTTCTTCTTTATCATTATCATTTCAGCCATAGGACATCGCTGCTGAACAGGCCGCCCCCATTGACTTCCGGATTGGCCGGTTGAAAGCGGCCTGCATCCAGCGTGCTATGGATAGGGCTATGCTCGGTGTTTCCTTGCGAGATCGAATCAGAAATGAGGATGTAGCGACATCTATCTCGCTACATATAAAACTGACGTATCCCACATCGCAATATTAAAGTTATCAAAGCGATTGAACCATATATACAAGAACCCGACAAACAACCGTCGGGCAGTAGCCCACCAGACACAACACCCGTCTGGTCGGAGGATCCTCCCTTTTCAATGGGCTGGATGAGGAACTTTACACCCTGTTCCTCACACCCCCAAAAGGAGATCCGTAAACGAACAAAAATCGCTGTCATAGCCCAACGGATTAGCAAGCTGTGATTAGTGGCAGTGGGCGGGGCACTTTTTGCTTATTAGCTTTATTTACCTAGACCTACATTGTGAAAATCATATTTAGTATAAGTTATTATTCTTTAAATCTAGTTTTAACCTGAGCCAGTACCTACAAAAAATCATTTTAGACGCGATTGGCGTAGTGGCGGTTATTTGCCTTAAACAAAAATGTCTTTTCTACACTGGCTTGGGTTTGGGCTCACTGCTGGGTTAGATCACGTGTGTTTCGTCAAGGCGCCACTCTCAAAACCATACAAATTCGCGTTTACTTTTCGATTGTGTAAAGTAAATAAATCGGAGTTAGCCCTTTTGTTACTAACTTTAGTGAATACGATTTCACATCGATGTCGTATCGATCAATTCTTGTTTAATAGACCATATATATACACTTTACGACTTTCTATCGTTAAATTGGGACATATACAAACAACGACACTAGTCAAGTATCCCATAGAATACAATTCTACTCTACTAGTGAATGGGTAACACTTAAAGCTTTAGCAATAAGGACGAAATTACAATGAAGTTTTGACTAGAAATGTGCATTCGTTTAGCTTTATCTTGATGTACCGATTACTGATGTACTGATTTCCTCATACCAGCTATTCTATAAATTGAATGGAATTAAACACACGTTTCATGTTGTCTTTAGACTTAGAGTCTTTAGACGATAGAAAATGTGATGAGTTTTATTTCATGTCATCATCATCATCATCATTGCCGACCTCCGTAGCCGAGAGGCGAGCATACCGGACTTGGTGTCGCTATCTCTGAGGTTCCGGGTTCGATTCCCGGTCGGTCAATGTAGGAAAATTACTTTTCTATATTGTCTCGGGTCTGGGTGTTGTGGTACCGTCGTTGATTCTGATTTCTGTAACACGTGTGCTACTTATGATAGGACTGATCCTATCATAAATGCTCTGAAGCAATGTATGTAATGTTGTTTAATATTTAATTATTTATTAATCATTATTTCAGCTATAGGACGTCCACTGCTGAACATAGGCCTCCCCCAATGACTTCCAGATTGGCCGGTTGGAAGTAAACTGCATTAAGTGGCTTTCTGCAACCTTTACGTCTGTGCACCGTGAGTGCAGACGTCGGACGCTGCGCTTGCCATTACATCGTGGCATCCATTCTAGAATTTGAAATCCACATCCGCAAATCTTAAGACCAACCCCAGCACCTACTTCCGGACTTCGGAATCTATGTAAGATTGGTGCTTTGGTACTGATTACCAAAGTTAGGAAACCCACGCCGTGGTTGTGAGTGGATGGGTGACCATTCCAACCATATTAAGTGACAATTATCACAAGCATCTCCGTGATTAGGAAGGCACGTTAAAAGTTGGTCCCGGCTAATATCGCTTGATACTAGTCGTGAGGCCTAGTCAGAGACCTCAGGGCGGCTTACATCTGACAGCCAGTTAAGTCACTTTATTAACAGTTAAACTAAGAAGTTAAAAATACCATTTTTGGGAGGCATGAAAACTAATCACTTTTAAAATATAGCGAAAGGATATACCTACTCTTCATTGCATAATACTCTGTTAAGATACTTGCAATAAGGATGAAGGAGATAGCAAAATACAAATTTTAAACGATATTCAGTTTGGCAATTGAAAATTTTATGTTTACACTTCGCTTTACACATCTACTCCCCTAGCATGACCATCAACGCACGACATGATATAGCTTTTATTGACACCAATTGTCTTTTTTTCAATATGATAGATATAGCCGCTATTTTGAGTCCGGTGACGTCACATGTTATGATCGCTGTTTCGATAAAAATCAACATAGCGGTTATATTTTTAAAAAATGTGTCGATAAATCGCTATTACATATCAAAGTCAAAGTCAAAGTCAAAAATCATTTATTCAATTCAGGACAAAATTTCCACTTATGAACGTCAATAATAACATTATAGGCCCTTAGGGGGCCAGAACATGTCTCCTTATTTTTGGGGCCCTACTAGCGCTTCGAGACAAGACACAGACAATCTGGCAAGTGCTGAGAAGAAACGCCGGAACAAACTCAGTCACCACTAGCTGCCACACAAAAAATATAAATCAAAATAAACAGGTAGGTACATCAGTTTAGTGCAGGCTGGACTGACCATACATTCTTGTCATCAAGATAGTCTTGAATTTTATAATACCCCTTAGACATCAGTGTAGTTTTGACATGTGACTTAAATTTATTAATAGGAAGTTTGGTAACATTGTGAGGTATATTATTGAAAAATTTAATACAATTTCCCAAGAATGAATTACTTGTTTTGGCCAATCTAAAGTTTGGGACCACAAGTTTGTTTTTGTTTCTGGTGTTATATGAATGAATACCACTTTTCTTTATAAAAAGATCCAAATTTTTGCGTACGTACATGATATTATCAAATATGTATCGTGTTTTGGTTGTCATGCTAGGAGGGCTGGAGTAGAAGAGACAATTAGTTTAGAGAAAATAATTAGTATAATGCCGTGTGGGGACGGCCGTAAAGAATACACTTCCTCACCGCCAACAGGAGGCGTGTCGTAAGAGGCGACTAATTCCTGTAGCACGAGACGGGCAGCAGCGTCTGCGTGCGAAATGTTATAAAAAACTGCGCTCGCCAACCCGCCTGCCAAGCGTGGCGAGTATTGGCAATCCCCCCCAATGAACGTCATTGGGGGAGGCCTGTGTTCAGCAGTCCGTTCAGCAGACGTCCATGGCTGGAATGATGAATTAGTATAAAAGTGGTAAAACCAAATAGCCAGCAATGGATAAAAAGTAATTTCATATTATACCTGCCCAAAAAAAAAACTCATACTTATTAACACGTGGTATTATCGCGCGGTTTACAAAAATTTTAATTAGTTTTTAAAGCAAATAGATTACTCACATTATCTTAACAGGCTCTGGTTAATATTATAATAACCTAATTAAATCACCATCCGGCTTCAATGTGTTCTAATATAAGCCAAGAAACCACTAACAATCTCCCATAAATCATGAGTATTATATTTAACCGTTACAAAATAGGAATAACTCTTTTTTAAGCCTGATTGTATAATGTTATCGCCATTGCACAATTATAACAGAGCGTGTGCAGTAGGGTTACTCCACTAGCGATGCGATCGATAATCTATTGATGGTCCAAAAATAGGTTAATGTTTAAATAAAAAAATCTGATTCTCCACATGTACACATGTATCTAAACCACTATACGACTAAAATAATGCACGACTACAAAAAAAATATTTTTTGCCCCTTTCACGTTCTAGAGGCGAACATATTTAAACAAAATAAAAAAAACTAGAACTACGATCAAACATATTCATGTTGCTAAAACTCACCAATGATTCCAAGTAACCTGTTTTACTTCACTATTGAAGGAAGGCAATATTTTCTAAAGGTATGCATGTCTTTTTTTGGCACGCTCAACAGCCTAAATGGCTGATATCTTCGTAAATTAATGTAACTTAGTTTGTTTATAGTATGAGGAGCGAAACATACGGGGCGAACGGGTGCGAGACCCTGCGTCTCGGCTTGCATTGACAATTAACAATGTATGTGGGCAGCTTATGGACTGAACCCACTGTATCATTCTCTACTGTAGTACAATGTATAACGTGAACTAGTTGGTATATGTATATGCTATAAATATTGTATTTGATGTTACCGTTTTGATTATTATGACATCTGCATCAGATTTTTTATTTCGGTCAATGGTTTGTATGACGTAAGATGCAGTATTGATAATTACAATGTATATATTTTTAATCTAAAGCTCTAGATTTCATATTACATGTCAGACAATAAATTTTTGCCCGGGGCTTCTTTCAACACACATTCATAAAGGAATTATTTTGATGACCTCCGTAGTCGAGAGGCAAGCACGGCGGACTTTGCGTGACCATCTTTGAGGTCCGGGGTTTGATTCCAATTTTCAATTTTCTATATTGTCTCGGACCTGGGTTGTGTTGTACTGTCAAAATTACGTCAAGTCAGCTATTACGATTTAAATCAATAAAAATAAATATAAATATTGGCCAAGATCACATACAATGCTCTGATCCTATGATAAGCACTTGCGTTACAGAAATTAGAAACAACAACGGTACCACAACACCCAGACCCGAGACAATATAGAAAAGTTATTTTCCTACATTAACCGACCGAACCCGGGGCCTCAGAGATAGCAACACCAAATCCAGTATGCTCGCCTCTCGGCTACGTCTTTTTTATGGGGTATGTGTTGAATGTGTTGATCCCATAGATTTTTTTTAAAATTGAGATTTAGATTTGAGCACCAGAATCAGACCTATGATTTATAAATAACCCTTTACATATATAAGGTGCTGTAAAAATATCTGCAACGGCTGAAATGGGTTAAAGTATTGCTTATATAGATTACGATAGTAAAGAAATTTTATGTCCAGAACATCATAAATTTTTTCACTAAAAAACTTATTTTAAATAAAGATTAGGCTTTACTCTGTCTCAAACCGTCCACACCTGTCCAAAAATGCTAACGTTTCACATTATACCGCCCGGCGGCCAAGTCAAGGGCGGATGACGAAGTGTGTTATGCAAATTGAAGCAAGTAACCATTTATTTACTGTCTTTTCGCAAATAATTAATTACCGATCCGGGGCACGTAATTCCTTCACTATAGTTATCTATACTATAAGCAATACTTTTACCCATTTCAGCCGTTGCAGATATTTGTGAAGCACCTTAGATTTAGCTTGCATATAATATTACAATAGATTTTGTAAATGAATAATTTTATTCCAAATTTCCTTGGCTCCTTCGAAGTTCTCAGCTACATTCAACACAGCTTCCGTCATGTTGTCCTTACGAATAACATAAGATATTCCAGATACCATAAAGATAGTATCTAACAGAAACAACACGTGGGTGTAAGGATTGTTGGTAGACCTGGACAGCCGTTACTCGGTGGGTTTGGAGTTACAACCTACCAATGTACTATAGTGCTGCCAATTGAATCTCGAGGTGCGTATTCGTTATCAAGATCCGAGTTTTTCGGATTAATGTCCAATATGATCGAATCTAGGCCACGTACGTCAGTAAGTCTTTAACTGTCCAGTAATTACTAAAAAATCACCTGTTTGGAGTTCATTGGTGAACCATGGCATTTAACATAATAAATTACATAAGTGAGTATGAGGCACTCACCGTACTTTTGAGGCTAATTGAGTTTTATTTTTGATAGTTCAAAAGTAATGTAACTTAAGCACTCGTTCAAGTTATAAATTGTTCTATTTCATCATCATTATCATTTCAGCCATAAGACGTCCACTGCTGAACATAGGCCTTCCTTATGACTTACTTATCAGGTATGCACTTTTTATCAAATCTAAGGTATATTTTTTGAAACTTAGTGTTTAAATTTAGTAAAATCATGTATTTTATTTTTGTAGCCTTTGAATTGTATTCGTAAGGTTTAAAGGTTTGGTAAATACGTTCTCTTCTAATGCCTCTATTCTGTTTTATTCAAACTACAAAGGACATCCTGTATAAATTTGATACTTATTCAATGCATACTTATTGTTTAACATGATACCCTAGTAAAAGAATAACAATAATTTTGTTTGTTCCTTCTTACTCACTTAATTTACAAAAACGTTTTTAACTCGAAATAACTCGTCTCGTCTCCAACAGCGTAAACAAACACCGTCTCAAGTATCAAGAACAACGCATCAACTCATCTTAACAGTGCATTATTCTCTACCACTTCTACACTCGAAAACCCACCCTATTCCATTTCAATTAGTCTCAAACTAACATACACTGAATTGGTTGATTGGAAACCATTTTGATTCTTAATACCAAGATAATAAGAGCGAGAAATTCCTTTGAAAACACTTGAATATTTAAGTAATAGATATAAAGGCGTATTTAGGGATTATCGGAACGCAGACGCCGTATTTTGGGCACTTGAAATCCGTTCAATGCACATTGTTTCACATAATTTATGGTTAAATGGTTTATTTTATTTTAAGATCAAAGTGACTTATGTAGTTGGAAGTAATTATGTTAATTATTATTACATATGCTTCAGTAGGAAAATGTTTCTTCAGATCACTGACATGGTATTATTATTTTTCGCAACGTCATTTGAAATTAGACCAAGTAGAAATATAGTGGGTTACCCTACCTACCTTTTTGTTTTAGAGTATTTACTTATACCGTATTTATAAAACCGAAAACATGTTGAAAACCAACAACATGTTTTCATAATAATAATAAATTGTTTTCAAAATCACACCAATTATCTAGCCCCAAACTAAGCAACTGGGTATGTATATTACATACTGTTACAAGTTTTTTTATTGCTAACTTGGTCTGCAGTCATCGTTACTTTTAGCTGATTGGTTGTCAGAAGTTTTGCGTTTCGGGCTGAGTCCTTTTAGTGACCCATGTCCTACTTTACAGTCAACCTATTTATGACCTGTCTTCTTTTTTAACCTGCCAGTAGCAAAATTACACAGAAGTGCTCTTAACCATAATACCTAATACTTTTAATAACCCTAATACTTTTTTATGATAATTATCTATTTAGTTTTACAGGATTTATTTAAGTAACTATTAGCACATACAATTAGGGGTTGAAGCATAAAAAACTTCAGAAACTTACAAACAAGCAATTTACTAAGTTGGAATTTGCTAAACAAAAGTGAAAACCCCATTTTCTCGGAATGTTGTAATTTGATAATGATTTAATCGTCTGAGGAAGAAATTTTAACAATGAGAATAAACGCGATATAACTGTCAAAATAACTAAAATTCTAGCATTCACACACGCAGGTTATGGCATACTATGTAAGTGCACGGTAGTTTAACGGCCAAGTTACGTAGGTTATAAAATATTGTTATGTGATTGTGTTGCGTCAATCATTTTTACTACTTTTCGGATATAGGTTATTTCAAATAACGCAGGTGCGATTTTTTACATTTTGCATAAACAAAAGACGTAAATATTTTAATATCGAAAATAGTAGTTATAGAAAAATAATATACTTACATATAATCATCATCATTTCAGCCGTAGGACATCCTAAGCTAAACATAGACCTCCCCGAAAAGGGGGCCAATAGTCGCGACGCTTGATAGGCGGGTTGGCGGTTGGCGAGTTGGGTTAAATAATATACAGTGAAAACACTTAATTATCTGCATAGTATAAAATAAAGTCACTTCCCGCCGTCTGTACGCTTAAATCTTTTAAATTACGTAACGGATTGTGATGCGGTTTTCATCAATAGACAAAACGATTCCAGAGAAAGGTTTATATTTGTAATCCATATTAGATTATTAATAAACGAAAGACCACGCGAACGATGTCACGGGCAACAGCTAGTAATGTTATAAAACTATTCTTAAAAATCGTGAAGTTTTTATCTTATTAGTACGAAAACTATTTCTGAACATGAACGCGTACGGCAAATGTACAATAACACAATTAACTTACCTATTTTTTTAGGGCAAAGTTGATTTTATTGAGCATAATATACAAATTCTCAAGTATTTTATACCAAGAACAATTTACCCTTTAGCAAATAGATTTGTTTTGTTATTAATTTATGTATTTGTGATACTCAAATTATTCATTATTTCACTTTTAATAATTCAACAGCCTTGGTTTATATTACATTAAAAACTCGCATTATCGTGTTGAAAAGTATTCATTATTGATAGATTGACAGAGATTTTATTGAGTTCCCATTGCCATACAACGTATTACTTTTCCACGCCTGCCAAAAACGAAAGATATAAGCACATAGCATCATCATTCAGCATGTCCCAAATCTGGTTAACAGCTAGCACTAACTCCTAGTACGCATCTGCTAAGCAAAATCCCATGTTATAAATAAAACTAACATCATCCATAGCTTATGGATGGTATGAGTCTGTCACTAAAGATTATTTTGGGAGCATAAGAATTCCAATTCGCATACGAAATCGCGAAATCTTTATAAAATGTTCTAGGAATTAATATACCATTGGATGCGAATGCTTCAAAAACATGTCTTTGAATTGGAAACATTGTGCAATGAGCTGTACAGTGAAATGCTTGGAAGTGCTTTAAAAATACACTCATAAACAAATACAAATTACAGGGTCGCAGAGACACTGCGCGAGGGCATATCTCTTGCTCGCCGTTGATCAGCCTGATATTGTTTATACATCCAACTTAGGGTTGTCAGCGCAACGGGATTTTATTTTATTTTATTACGTTACTAGCAGCTAGGTTTGGCGGCTTTTGGGAAGTTTTTTTATCACCAGTTCCTCAAAGTCTGAAGACGAAATTTTTTAAGAGTGTGTACTGTCATGACTTCTGTAGCCCTGACATGGACACTAATAGTACGAATAGTACCTACACGAATCACAGATTGCTCAGCAAGCTATGAAGCTCGGGATTTCTCTAAACTAAAGAATATAATCTGTTTTTTCAATTTCCACTAACGCCATTATTATTTCATTCTATTCTTATTACTATATACTGACAGCCCTGACAACAGCACGTGCTATAAACTATAAATTACAAGGAATTACAAACCACTAGATGCGGCCGATAAAACGCCTATTAACCAATGAACGTGATCACAATTGAATGGAGATTTCTTGGAGGTTTCTCTCATTAATTTGACTTTATAGATTGATTTAATTTATTGTAAACATAAAGTTTTGGATTTGCATGACGATAATAACTATTTTAATGATTATATTCTATTCTTAGAACACCAAGAGTCAAAGCAATGATGCTAATATTATCAAAGTATGTTAAGTCTAAAATATGAAATGAAAGTGTGCAATGGATATCTAGTCTAGCGTAAAAAAATATTAACATCTAAACATAATGGCCGTGGAATGTCTTTGTTGTCTCGCTTTCTTTAGAACACAGTCCTAAAACCGCTATAAATAGACACACATCAGTATATATTTGTATAAATAGAAAAACTTGTTGCCTTATAAAATTTTAAGTATCCTCAAAAACCAAAAATGATTTTGCACCATTGATTTTCATACTTATGTTATTTTTATTAATATTTATGTTTTAACTGTTCATAAATGATAGGTTAAGATAAAATAAGGCTGACATGTTAGTTTTGGCAAAATCCTCGTATAACATAAATATTTAAAAAAAGAAAAAAAGAATCATCCTGACTGCAGTATCAAATAAATTACACTAACGTGAATGTTGTTGAGTGACTACGTCGATTAATAAACGGATTTGCATGCAGTTTGATACGCAGACAGAAATTAATTATAAACTGCACATAAGCACTTCATTAGTTACAAGTGTAGCTAATAAAAGCATCTTGAATAAAAACCTTTATATGATTCACTCCACTTGCATTCGAAGAATGTTCTGTACTCAGCTTTTACGCTTTAGCTATGTACTCGTACTTAGACCTTTCCATTTTCTTTAGATCCCATAGAAAGCGTTAGTCTCGCGTGGGAAAACTAGTCGTTACACCGGGCGCGGCCTTGTTAGCCTCTGAGAGGATAGGATGCACACATTGAGGTCTTTCGACAGGATATGTAAAATCCAACACAAGGTCAGTGTATAAAAATAGGTCACGCAGACCCGCCACGTCACGCCATGTCACGCAACGTCACGCCACGTCACTCCACTGCCACGCATCTCCACATCACCTTTTTACGGCTTGAGGGTGTCATGGTGGTAACATGGCGACGTCTTCTGTGTACTGACTCATCTTATGTTACATACGTACGTGATACCTACCAGATACTCGTAATACATTTTGTCAGTGGCGTCTAGCATACCCAGGTCCAAACCAAACCAGACGACCGTCTGGTGTAGTGGTTCGCGCTCCGTACTACAAAGCCAGCGGTTGTGGGTTCGAATCCCGCAAGGGGCAAATGTTTGTGTGATGAGCATGAGCATTTGTACCTAAGTCATGGATGTTTATAAAAGTATTTAAGTATGTTTATGCGTTATCTAGTCGCTATAGTACAAGCTTTGCTTAGTTTGGGGCTAGATAATTGGTGTGATTGTGAAAACAATTTATTTATTTATTTATTTATTATTTAGAAAAGCTCGTTTTCTGAATGTAACTAAACCGGGACCTAAGGCGTATTACCACCCCAGTCGCCACTTTCAATCCGGTTACAGAAAAAGTACATACAGTCAAGTACGGTAATAATAAAAGGACTTTTTAGAAAAAGGAATGTTTCTGCCTTGGCCACATAATTGAAGATAATTATTGGGTAGGTATACTATTATTTATTAACGTGTCACAAAACGTGTGCCCAAAAAGTATCTATGAAGAGTAAATTATACGAAAACAATGGAATTCTAATCTACTGATAATTATGTACACACAAATCAATCTTTATTATGACCTGTCCTTTCATAATCCATAACCATGTTCTGTGCAAACAAAGATTAGTTTTAATTATATTTCTAAATAAGCACATTTTATTTTAAAAAATAAAACCGACTTCAAAACACTAAAATGCTAAAAATAATCCTAACACTTAAGTACCTAATCAGTTGATTTTGGAGTCGGTGCCAGCCGATGAGAGATTCAATGTTTTTGTTTGCACCGACTCCAAAATGAACTGATTAGGTACTTAAGTGTTAGGATTATTTTTAGCATTTTAGTGTTTTGAAATCGGTTTTATTTTTTAAAATAAAATTTACTTATTTCATCTATTTTTAGTAATAAATCCTAATCTAACTGCTGAACACCGATTTCATCCCCTATTTTCCTACCCTTAGGGGTGATTTTTATTTTGCAAACTTCTATCATAGCATCTTTGAAGTATAAGCTATTCAATAAAATAAAACTCATCAAAATCTGCTCATATTTGTCGAAGATAGGTAACAAGAACCACAACCAAAATATTATCTGGGTATATATTTTGTTGATTTTCTCAAAAAGTTCTAAATCAATTTCGATAAAATTTATATGGGACCACCTATGAAGTATGATCTACCAAACAAAAAAAGAATTCATAATTGGCGGAGTAATCGCGTAACATACATCCAAAAAAAACATACAGTCGAATTGAGAACCTCCTCCTTTTTTGAAGTCGGTTGAAAACAAAACATTTTGTCTTGTCTGCGATTTTCAACTTTATGTTCGACATGTAGAGATCAATATCAATTGAGAAAATTTGACGTCTTATGGTAGGTTGACGTGCTGTTGTCTGTACCTGAAACTTTTTATTTTTAATTCTTTATTAAACTATGATAGTTACTATTATTAGAAAACAAGTATTAACCTTGTTTTTACCGAGTCTCTGATATTTCGGCACTGTTGCAAGCGCCATGATCACTCACTGTATATCGTTCTGTGTTATTGCCAGATTTATCTACTTTCCTTCTGTCGCAGTCTTTTTCTTTACGTTCAACATCACTACCACAAGATATATGATGAGCTGGCTATGTTTGTACGATGCATCAGGGTAAGTGGTCGTAGATCTTCGCTCAATGACCACCTACTTTATATTATGTATTCTGTGGCTAAGGGCAGAAGCCGGTTAAGGAAAATGTACTAGATTATCTGGACATGTTTCCCAGGATTAGCAGATTCTAGCAGTAGATTGAGGGTTAAATAAATTGTGAAGCAAGAGGTATTAAAGAGCCAGTTAGATTATACATTATATACATAGGAATTTTAATCTGCCAAAGTATCAAAGTTGCACACACGTATTTGTGTTTGTTTTCTGGTATTTGGTATTGCAAATTAGATTTAGATTTTTAGGTACCTAAACACAATTTACATTAGAATTATTAGGTTACACGAGACAATAATTGCTGACAAACAGATTGTCAAAGCCTAAAACATTATGATGTAGGTAATATAGTACAGTGCTTTACTAAGGCATTGGATTGCCGCCCTAATAAATCCTAAGGCGGAACATATTTATTATGTGAATTAAATAAAGTAAGATGTATATTTTTTTAAATCTACTAACATAGTTGTAAAAATATTGTTACTAACATAATGGACTTTTGATGTCTGAATAAATAAGAATAAATAAAATAAAATAAATATTGTTCTGTGGAACTAAATTAACAAAGACTTTCGTCCTGCAGTGGCAAAATCTAGGCTAAATAAAAAAAATGAATAAAAAAAACGATTGCTGTTAATATAATCATTCTTTACATTTTCTTACTGTATTCGCATTTTTTTTCCAAGTTTTAAGTTCACTTTCTACTTTCAACATAAATCATGTTGTTTTGCACCCTTTTTTAACAATTTATCATAAAAAATTACATTAGTTAGTTTAGGCATTTAGTTGTTATAGTGGAATAATGTAACTCACACACATACATGAACCCTAAAAACATTACACCTCTTTTTTAGGCAGCCGTGTAAAAACATAAAACCATGGTCACCTCTCACACTATTTTCAAACTCGTGAATCAGTCTTGTCGATTGACCAAACAGAACGCATATGGTGGTCAAGGAAACACATTTCCTAATGCCTAACCGTGTATGGAAAGCGTATGTTGATGCGGCCCTTTTACGGCAGAAAGAAGATACCATACCATGGTATAGCAATTTAGAAAAGGGCACATCTTGTATCGTATTGTATCGACTGGAACCGTCTTTTCACATGTGAAAAGAAACTAGATAATAATTCGTTAAAATTCGTGATGTGCCCTTTTTTGAATCGCACATTCGTATAGTCAAAGTTCTTCATTTTAGTTTAAAACAAAAGAGGGAACTTGGAAGGGCACTTGTCAAGATACAGAGATAAGAGATGGACTTACCAAACAACTAAATGGCAGGGCCCAAAAGGCAGGAGAAACGTAGGAAGACAGAAGAAAAGATGGGCCGATGACATAATAACCACAGCAGGAAAAAGTTGGATGTACACGGCCAAAGATAGGGAAAGGTGGAAAAAAATGGAGGAGGCTTTTACCCGTAGGGGGGCCACATAGCAAAAAAAAAAGGAAAGGAAATATTTATTTATAGCTGAATATATATTGTGAAACAGTTATGTGGAATAAAAAGCTGTAATGAATAAATAAACAATCAAAATATTCGTAAGCTGATTGTGGGGACCTATCGCCTAGAATATAAGTTAAATTATTTTAAGAAAAATATTTTATTTTCTCTATGTATTATAAGTACCTATAGATAAGTCTACTGTGACTATTGATTTTAAATTGATTATAAAAAACTGCGTTTGCCAACCCGTGTGCCAAAAGTGGCGAGTATTGGCAATCCCCCTCTATGAAATTCATTTTGGGAGGCCTATGTTCAGCAGTGGATGTCCTATTGCTGAAATGATGATGATGATGATTGATTTAAATACGTTTTCTTGATAAGCGTTTCACAATATCATTACTTTTTTGGATTTTAAAAAAATATATATTTGGGCAAAAAATTGACAAATTCGTGAAAAATGGACAGTGATTTATCTAATGTAATGATACTAAGTAAGTAGGTATTTTCATCTTGCCAAAGTTGCAATATGCGATTTATGTTGGTTTTTGATCATTATAATTATCATAGAACTACCAATTTCTGTACTTTAGCTTTGCTAATAGTCAGCATTTCGCAAGTCACGAACATAGGCACATTAACGAGTAAAACTCACGCACTAAACACTGGGTATTTGGGGCGCCCAACAGGAATTTGTATCCTGTTTGAAACACTGGCTCTTGGCCTAAGATAGTGGTAAAACGTGTATAGTGGCCAAGGTCCCAATGACATGTTTGAGTGGACATAAACTATTGCTCCGTGACTCTGAGTAATGGCACTATCTCTAAGGTCCTACTTTAATAGTTAGCTTTTTAAAAGGACGATTCTTCTACCCAAATGCAACAACTTCACTAGCTCACCAACTTCAAAATCGCAAAAATATATTTAACCCCCATAGTATAGCCAATAGGTTATATGCCAAAAATTTCCCTTTTCCCTTCAGCCCCATGTTATAAAAATTATAACACGTCCGTATTTATGTCACATAAACTCATTGTACCAAATTATAATTTAATCCGTCCAGTAAATTCGGGGTAAATCAGCTGTGAAATAAGGACAGCAGACACACAAGGAGAACCTTAAAACCAAAGCAAGGTTAAAGTAACACTGTTTTAACTATTCTTCATCATTGCTAAGATTTTTTAACCAACCGCTTAGTCGTACATAGCTAGCTAGATGTAGCCTTTTAAAATGTAAACCCCATACACACTCAAGAGCCACTTTCTACCTTGTATGCGCAGGATGCAATTTAGAATCCCTTCTTGAATACAAGACAAACAGTTGGGCAAACGCTGGCAATATTGCCTCTGAGTAGAATCTGTTGTCTTTGCAACCACTTGCAAGTAAAATTGCGAAATTACTTGGTAAATATGTGTTTGGTGTAAACAAGGCGAGCTTTGCTGAGACTATAACCATACTAAAAAGAAGTAACATTTTTAATTTAGGGCCCAGATAACTCTTACTTGAGGAATAAGTTTGACATGTTGACAATTTTCCTATAGAAAATGTGTCAAAGCGTTAATTTTATTCGTTGAATAAAAGTTATCTGACGAATGAAAATTGGCCCTAAAACACACTAAAACGTTATTTATCAGCCGACTTCAAAAATGGAGGAGGTTCTCAATTCGACTGTATGTATTTTTTGTTGTATGTATGTTACGCGATTACTCCGCCAATTATGAATCGTTTTTAATGATTCTTTTTTTGTTTGGTAGATCATACTTCAGAGGTGGTCCCATATAAATTTTATCTAAATGAATTTAGAATATTTTGAGAAAATCAACAAATATATACCCAGATAATATTTTGGTTGTGGTTCTTGTTACCTATCTTCGACAAATATGAGCCGATTTTGATGATTTTTGTTTTATTGAATAGCTTATACTTCAAAGATGCTATGATGAAAGTTTGCAAAATAAAAATCACCCCTAAGGGTTGGAAAATAGGGGATAAAATCGGTGTTCAGCAGTTAGATTAGGATTTATCACTAAAAATAGATGAAATAAGTAAATTTTATTTTTAAAAAATAAAACCGACTTCAAAACACTAAAATGCTAAAAATAATCCTTGCACTTAAGTACCTAATCAGTTACTTTTGGAGTCGGTGCCAGCCGATGAGAGATTCAATGTTTTTGTTTGAAGTCGGTTTTATTTTTTTAAAAAAAATTTACTTTTTAACGCTTATTCACTTGTATGTAGGTATGTGTACTAACTAACTGTGTAATCTTGTTTTTTTTTTTAATACTTCTAACTGACGTATCGATATAAAACTTAGTAAGCATTTGACATCATCATGCTGATCTAATGATGGAGTTAGGAGGTGGAACGGTGGAACAACAACTATTAAAACCTTCGTGTTTGAGCTCATTTGATTCGTTTTGACTAGTTCAATACATATAAAAGTGTGTTTTATACTTCAAATCAAATCAAATCATCAGCTGAACAAATGTTACAATACGAGTAATAAAGGTATTCAGTGTTGGAGTCAGTTTCAATTATATTCTAACAGGAATTGTTCTGGTGTTCAAATGTCTTTATTAATAACAAATCATTAATTTTTAAATAAAATAACATTCAAAAATCAAAATAATACATTATGTCAAATTGTAGTAATAATAAAAATACTTAATTCATATTTATACAAGGTCTAACAAAATCAACTGCGTTCCTTTAAAGGGGGGTATCTATACATCATACTGAATGCGATGACAAAAAATAAGGTATTGTTTTATAGTCATTTTTAAAAGTTATGTTTTCTAACAAAATAAATAAATTAAAACGCAGCCAAAAATGAAACACTCTGTATCTTTTCTTACTCATGCAAACTGTAGTTCACAGATGGTGTGTACGTACACAGCGCACACCAGCATTTTATTACTAAAGATCGTTGTGTGCATCACCCTTGTCAAACCAGCTGATCTGCGATTGGTCGAGTGGCACAGCTAGGCTTTTTCGACCAATCACAGATCAATTGCAACGAAGAATAGCTTCATACACACATGTTAGTACACTAGTGTGTGTAGAATGCATTTTCATGATAATAATGTTTTCGATAACAAACAAAATAAACAATGTCAACTAAATTAATAACCAACATCGTTTTTTTGTTACTTCAAGGCTCTAAGGAAAGATAATTTCTATGTTTTATGAGTTAGATTAAATCTTAGTTGTAGGAACTAGGTAGGTATTTACTTACTTTCTTGTAATTGTTGTTGTACGTAATTCGTTATTTACCTCTCGAAGCTCTTTAGAATCACTCCTAGCAGAATGGCAAGGTGGATAGAAATAAAGGAAAATAAAGCGGTTTTAAAACATTTATTAATTTAATTCTGACTGACTGACTCTATCACACTTTCACAGGCTTTGGACTAACAAGTAGGTTAGCGTAGTAAATAATTTATCTGCCGGGTAAATAATTTATCTGACTAACAAAAAAATTAAACAAACAAATCAATCAAGTAGGTACCACTTACTCTCAATCTACGCTTACTTGGCGTGTTTAAGTTCATTAAGAGGTTTACAATCTTTACAACAAATTACATTGATCTTAATCACATTACACAAAAAAACATTGCACAGCAATGCGACGTGCACTTTTACGCGAAATAACAGTCTCTGTCACTTTTTATGTTTTAAAGCGTTCACACGGTTTACAATAAAATTCGCTGTCGTAGTTGTGTCGCACTTTCAATGTTATAATCACCTTAACAATACACTAAGTCCTACACTCAGCCCCACACATGGAAGCCCAAATGTTCAGGCTACTGCTACATCTAGTCTGAAAATGATCGGGCCGAACTAGGTGGGGGTTCTGTTCAGCCCAATAGTTGGCGCCGCGGCGTAGAGGTTAAACATCCAACCACTGGTGAAGCTTCTCTCGTCCGTCCAGAGAATGTTGCAGCTTCTGCGTCTTTTGCAAAACTGGACTCGTAGTGTGAAGTCATGCGGCTTCAGCTCTTGAACTAGTGTAAAATGATACAGGCGCCTGCCCCTCGTCTTGCGTCTCGCCGCAGAATTCGCAATAATGACGCCTGCGCCCATGAGCGCTTGGCGAAGACGGACGCTGCATCAGTCGCGCTTGCGATTGGGTTGCCGATCAAAAATCTGCATCACACTGTCTTCTTATTGAACAGGCTGGCGTGGCCTTCCCTGGTCCCCGACGGGCATAAACAATCTCACTCCAGTCCCTGAACCGCTCACGAAAACGTCCTTAATATCAGCGTAAAGGCGCGCTGCTTTAGCACAAATTAAATTTGCGATCCTGGTAGCACATAACCCTGGACTGACACCGTTGCGGCGTCGCACACGCACGCCGCACTAAAGCGAATTAGAGACTGCGCGGCGCGGGCGCCCGGCGGGCGGTCGTCCTGCAAAAGCCGAAAAGGCTCAAGCTAGGGATGCGCCTAAGATGGGATCATAATTTAAGGGATACTAAAAACTAAAACATACCGGATAACTGATCGTGAATTGGGAACTGACACCTCGCATTTAATTAAGTATTATGGCGAGGTAACCTACTACTTAAACGAAATCGTGAGTGCGACACATATTTTTTTGTACCTTAGCTTTCAACTCGCCAATCTAGTTAAGTGTAACTCTTGTTTTTAGAGTAAAATTATTTTGTCCAAACAGGTAATAAATGTTCTAAAGTGTCAGTTAAGACAGACAAAGACTGATAAAACATACAACGACTGAATTTAAAAAGTCACTAAGAATTATTTTTAACGAACTAACTAGGCCATAGCATTTAAACTCGGACATATCGTACTTTATCTAGCAGTTATTTCTTAACTGACAGTCGCAAAATTACCAATATGTATTTTTAAAATGCTTATTCACATAACTACTTACTTGAGTTACTGTAAGTGGCAAAAAGGAAACAACTTCGAGAGAAATCAAAACACTAATAACATGTTTTACTTACCACTTAATATGAAATATGCGCTGATAAGACTATTTTTCGAAACTCATAAAACATTGTTATCGTCTCAATGACTTAGTTAAAATCAAATTTTAGTTTAGACAAAAATAAAATCTTAATTAGTAATGTAATGAATGAATGATCTGATCTCGTAAAAAACTATGAGCCTAGAAATCAGAACAAATGTGGCACATCCCTATCTATCCGCATGCACACTTTGATTGACCCCGACACGTGCCCGACACCGGCCTTTCGGCTCGAGCGGCATAGTCAGCAGTTTGCGATTACGGTAGGGCTTCCACGTTAAATAAATATCTAGGACTAGGATTACGATTTTACACGAATGTTTGAGTAGGTTTATTAAAACAATCCATATCATTTTTTATTTATTTTTAGCAAAACAATCCAAATATCACATTTCAATACTTTTCTCATTGTAATATTGCGACCGGTTAAGAGTTAAATTCTAGGTAACTTTTAAAGCATTTTTTGAAATGAGTTTGTCCCGTGGTTTGTCAAGTTAATATCAACTTTTACGGTGTCGATTTCATTATCTAGACGACTAGTCAAGAATTAATTACAAAATAGCAAAACCTTTTTATTCCAACAATTTTCCTTATAAACAATAATAATATCTCAAATGTTGAAACTTAAATAATAAGTAAAATGTATTTCAGTTCCTAAAATAGCAAAATGTTTTATTTCCTTACGAATACCTACGATCTTATCTTAGCTAAACAAAATGCTTGTCACCCTATCCAAGATACCGACAAACACGGCGGGGTACTTTTGTCGGGGCCACCTTTGAAACTTGGTCTTGCTAACTCCAAAATAATTTTACCCCCAAAATTTATTAAAAAATAAAGTAGAATTAAAGAAGGCGAGAAAATAGACTTTAATGACCTTGTTATTTTCAGTTTAAACAACTCGATTGTAGTTTTGTTTGTAAAATTTAATTTAATAGCACATTACACGACGAGTTTACAGCCGTGGTGGGAAGTTGGGAACGGTTAGACGTAACGTCGTACAGCCATTTTTATTCTCCGCGGTATCTTCGTTTTTTCAAAATGATATGTGAATACGGCTTTGGTTACTACGAAAACTAGTGAGTCGTTGAAGTTTTGTTACGTAAATTAGGTCACAACAACACAGTCACACTCTCCGGTCAGTTCGCGAACAACGCACTCTGCGGTCAGCTGTTCGTAGTATCTTGATCGATTATGAAGTACCGCCAACTTTTGATTCTCTCGACGTCGGTTCGGTTACGTGACCGCAAAAATCAACAACCAATTAAAACCCCTAATTCCTAATTCTCTAATTGCGAAACACATAATTCTACTCCAATCCGTAGTGAAAAAAATCCTTATAAAAGAAAACCCACTAACTTTATTTTACCCTAAAATCAGGGAATTCTTTCATGTTGGTATTTCTGAGTTACCGTCGCCGCACCGCCGGTAGTACTATTAGGTATTCTGTGGTTATCTTGAGTGTGTGCATGTTGGGTCACGTTTGCTTGTGTGCGTGCGTAGTGTGTCAATGTAGTAGTAAACAGCTGTAAAGGGTGTAGATTTTCGTAGTTACGGAATGAGATTGTTATGATCAATATCTCCGTAACTAGCCTGAATTTTTGGCTCAAATTTGGTGAGCCTGCTCAGCTCGATGTACAGATACCCCCATTAAAAGGAATGTAGTTGATTTTGTTAGACCTTATATATTTACTCTAATCATTATAATTATAACAACATTTGTCGAGAAGCCGTCCATTAATTTTACTCCTAATTTTTTCTTCTAGTTTTTAAAATCATTATATTAATTACTTTAGTGTGTATTTATCATGCAATGCAACGCAAAAGTTTAAAAGTAATTATTCATCTGATTTCAATTTATCTTGACCAATATTTTCTGGTGCTCAAAATCAAAAATAGCTTTTCTATGTCTAACCTATTTTATGTTTGGCGAAAAATTGCTCAAAAACAATATTTAAGCAATTTTTCGCCAAACATACATCGAGGTCAAATCGATATGTAAATGGTATCCTATAACACCACGCGCCCATTGGTACAACCTTCTAAGACAACCGTATAAGAAAGTTTATATAAGTTTGAGATTTCAATGTTAGGTTGGTCCGATAGTGAAAGTAGTGATATTTGATCAGTACCAAAAATCAGTCTCTCAAGGAAAGTTAAATAATAAATAGGATTTAAATTTTAAAGCTATAAGAATGTTCTCGGAATCGAATCTACGGTTTTCCTCAAAGATATTGCCATATTATATCTAAACGACCTTACACTCTACTGAACCGAGATCGTAAGACAATCTGGCAACAACTGATACAGTCATACAACTTCAACGTAGATGATATTTAATGTCAGCAAAAGTTTTTACAAAAAAAATTAACTGACTTTAACTAGAAAAAAATTGTTATCAACACTTGTGCAACATCTGCTAGTTAAAATTTAGATTAAAATTCATAATAGAGATTAGTCAACCAATTTATAATGATGTCACTATTATCTAGACCGGTCAAACACAATATAAATATAATTGTATAATCCATGGATTTACCTTGGTGTAAAGTGATTCCGAGGATATAACGAGTTTGACAATACAGGGTGTCCCGTAACTCAAGGATAACCTTGTAATCACTTATTTTATACATCATAGTGCACAACTTTTGTTTTATGACTTTTAAAAATATGTATTTTTTGGTCTCTACAAATTCAATCAGCTGTGTTTGGTAATTTTGTACGGAAAGTAGATGAATTTCATGTAGATTTACAAAAGTCGGTAGATGTTTACCATGGTGTACAGAATATGTGGTTACAAGGTTATCTTTGAGTTTAGGGACAGTTTGTAGGATACAATATCCCGATGTTACAAAAAAAATTAGTTATGCCCTTTTTTCGTTATGACGGCAGAGAAGGTAGAGACGTTTTTTCGTAGTTATGACAGGTTGAATTATTTAAACTGGTAATTAGATAATGGCATTGTTGTCAGCTGTCCAAGTATCGAAGCTACATCACTTTACGACATTTAATTACGTTGTTTTTAAAAGAAAGCAACGCTACTCGGTGCGATGCATCAATAAGCTTAAAATAACCACAAACTGTGCCAGATGACTGCAGCTCGCATTTATCCGTTGTGTAACCGGAACACGGTAGCTAGAACACCCAGAGACGAGCCGATATAAAAACTTGAATCTTAAAACTTACTACTACCAAAAATTACTACTTTACTTAGATCTGACAACAAATTTTACTAAACCCATATCACCGATATAACTCGTATGTAATCGAGTAAACACAATTTAGTTAAAATTAGTTGCTACTTGGTTACTTACTTTTTGAAATTAATACGAACAAAAAAAAATAAAACCGACTTCAAAACACTGAAATGCTAAAAATAATCCTAACACATAAGTACCTAATCAGTTTGCTTTGGAGCCCAGGGTCCGCTTTCCTTGATTTGCTCCTCCACTTCGCGCGGTCTTGAGCGTCACTAGTTGTGAGATCAAAAACACTTTTTTTGTTGTCTTATATTAGTTTATTTCCAATTAGGTAGACCAGAAGCCCCGACTTTCGTTTACAGCGTGCTATGGAAAGGGTTATGCTCGGTGTTTCTTTGCGAGTTAAAGTTAATGTGATAATGATGCATGACGATACGGACATACAAATAGACATATTGCATTGTTATCAAAGATGATATCCTTGACATACTAGATATAAATAAACCAATAGACGAGTTCTCCTCGATAAATATTTATTACTGTTATTAGATAATATTCAAGGTAAATAGTTCATAAAATTTTAAAAAGACACTGCTTAATGATCGGTCAGTTCCGGTTATGTGGAGCATCGTCTCTTTCTGACATTTCAATTACCCCCTCGTAAGTAAAACACAGGTTGTTCCAAAAAATGTGTGTTAAGCAAAAGTAGTGGTACCAGATTATTGTTTCCGAATGTCGGGACAAGCAAAAAAAGTAGCACTGGGACAAGAAGATCGGGACATAGTAAAACGGTCTTTCAAACCCCAATCTGTGCGTTGCATCCGCTTGCCTCGAGCGTATTTGTTTGCTGACTGTCAATTTTTTTTAATTGGTGTTGCTACTTAGTTAAAAATCAGGATTTCAGGTCTCGCTCAAGGTCCTGGGACGCGTTCTGAGAGGCTTAAAAAACGGGATTGGGTGCGCAACATAAAATAACTGCGGTATGGATTCACCAATACGATTTCAGGAAAAAAATATGTTTGTGTCAGTCTTAAAAAGACGTTGAACTTAGGTGGACGTATAATTAGAAGACTGCACTTTGATAAGCTGATTAATTATATAACAGTTGCGTTAAACTAACCTGTAGTGCTATTTAGTTACGTCGCAAACGCCCACTTAACTCGAATGCAGTCTGGCAGACCGCTCGGCAGCTATTTTAGAACCGATGCCGACCGAAACGTTGTTTTATTTGTAGAAAAATACTGCGCTTGGTATTGCTACTTGTAAGATTTACTTGTTAAAATACAGATACTTATATGTACCTCCAATAATCCGCACTGGGCCCGCGTGGTAGACCCAAACCACCTCATAGTTGAGGTGAGGCCTGTGCCTTGCAATTGGCAGTGGGACGTTAGGCTTAACTTTACATAATTCTCACTAATAAGCAGATGGTGGACAGACGATCTGGTAAAGGTCGCAGGAAAAGGCTTCACGCTGGATGCAGTCCGAATCCAACCGGCTAATCTAGAAGCCAATGTTCAGCAGTGGACGTCCTATGGCTGAAATGATGATGATGAAGCAGATGGCATCAAATAGTCCATGATAGAATGCTCCATCAAAGCAATCACGACCCTCAGCACTGAGGAAACCAATGCGTGGAGGTTAACTAGAAAATATCACTAACTATTTAGTCATACCTATTAAAGTTTAAACTTTTTTTCTAGGATTAATGTAGTTAATGAGAGAGATAGAGAAATTTATATTATTTTCTTAGCATGCATAGAGCATAAACAGTTTTACACATCGCACACTTAGATAAAGAGTAGGACAACTCTTAATACGCGATGGCACAACAAAAATTAAATGTGTGTCTTTGGAGTTCATGTAGTTAATGTAATATGAGATCAAATTAAGGAGTAGCACGTCTTAAGTACACGGGTGTTATGGAGTTATTGTAGACTAGCTGACCCAGCGAACTTCGTACCGCTAATAAAAGTTGTCTCTCTTTATATTTTTTCACTTTCTAAACCTTCCCTGATCTTCTACAAATGTTTCAAAACCAAAATTAGCCAAATCGGTCAAGCCGTTCTCGAGTTTTTAGCGAGACAAACGAACAGCGATTCAATTTAATACATATAGATTCCACGTACATTCCGATAATCGTAATAACTCGATTTTGTGTTATTTCGTGACGCGTGGGGACGGCCGTAAAGAATACACTTCCCCACCGCCAACAGAAGGCGTGTCATAAGAGCGGACTTATTCCTGTAGTACGAGACGGGCAGCAGCGTCTTCGTGTGAAATCTTCTAAAAAACTGCGATCGCCAACCCGCCTGCCAAGCGTGGCGAGTATTGGCAATCCCCCCTGATGATGAGTCATTAAGGGAGGCCTTTGTTCAGCAGTGGACGTCCTATGGCTGAAATGATGATGATGATGATGGTGTGTTATTTCGAGTTGCGCTACTCTTTATTTATTTATTTAGTATCGTACACTTCACGATAAATTCCACTACGGTTATTTATTCATTTTTTGACTTGAATTCATTCCATTTCAACGATCCACTGTACTGATTAATCCGCGTTTAATTCTATACCTGTCGCATTCCTGTTTAAACTCTATTAGGTGCCCACGACACAGGATTCTCATAATGTGGGGTCCACAATCAAAGCACTATGTATTGTTACAGCTAAAAGACATCCTGTATCTTGCATTTCCAGACTGGGAACATTTAGTTCATGTAAAGTGTTTACTCGTAAATGTGTAACAACAATTGTTTTAAATAAATATTTGTATTTGTATTATCTAGAGCGATGTGAGTGAAAATGATGAAACTAACAGTTTTTAGACACATAATTTGCATATTTTTTTATTTACTTATTATAGCTTCGTTAAAGTAGAGTGGTTACAAAACCACTTTAATATACTTTGATTGCGAAACGAATGCGAAAACTTTGAGACATGTATACATTGTTAGTACACAAGTACATACAATTGAAGTAGAAGTGTAATTCTGTTTTTGCTTTTAGACAATACAAAGCTCGCTCGGCCTACCTCTACAAAATGATAAATAAAAAGCTAAACTTATATACTAAAACATATCGCGACTGTAAGAAGTGCTTACAGATATGTCTAGAAGATAAAACTTATGATGATCTTGAAGCATTACTCATTAAAATTAAATAGTAACGGGAAACACACACACACACACACACACACACACACGCGCACACATGCACGCACACAAATGCACGCTAAAAATGTAACTTTTCAAATCATGTAATTAACTTTAAACTAATAAACTGTACATTCTTCTAAAAACGACCTAAATTAATGGAAGAGCGCTGCTCCCTGATACAGGCTCAATAGCTTAAAAGGGGGCTACGGTCACTAATATAATATAATGTACCCATTATTATGAAATAAATATTATTTATTATTTATTATTATTGAAATTGTGAGTATGATTAAACTACATAGATGAATGTCTGAACAGATACTAAATTCCTTCAGGTAGTTAGAGGTCGTTCCCAATATAACTATCATGTGGCAAGTCTATAACTTTGCCTTTATAAATAATATGAAAAATTTAAAGATTCAAATAATCGATAAACGAAATTGTACCACCCAAGTTGCTCTAACAATCTTAGTTAACTCACGATGCCCAGACCCACGGTTAAAGTTAACTATGAGTTAATTATAATTAGAGAGTCATAAACATTACTTATTAATACTCACCCTAATCATATTTCACCGGCTTCGAATTAAGAAGCAAACGATAGTATAGTTCATGTTTAAAATACATTATTTTTAACAGCAACAATTAAACAAAATTTACAGTTGAAATCAATAACTTAAAACACATATTATTATTAGCAAAATAACCTTTGATTTAAACTACAATTTCTCATGTATTTCTTTTCCTGTGATTTGTTGCTTTTGTGTGATGTACAATAAATATATATCTATCTATCTACGAGTAGTTATAAACTGAACTAAAAAATCTGATCACAAAATATTTATTCATAATTTTTTATTGAAATTATATTGGCAGATTTACATTATTCAGTCATCTTTTAATGGTTACTTAAGAAAGACTGGATCGATTTTTTGATCTTTAATTTGATAGTTTTTTCTCTGCCCCAAATATCAGAATAACTATTACAACATCAGAAAAATGAATTATGAAATGGTAGTATAAAGTTCGCCGTGTCAGTTAGTTTTAGATAAAAATCTATAACCTTTTCCTTGTTAACTAACTACAATATCGGCATTTTGATAGTAATAATGGTCTTATAAATATTATTTAATTTAAGTTAAAATTACAATACCTAAGCGTTAAAAAAGATTGTATTTTTCAGTCTTAAACCTGCATACTTTGCACATCATCAAATTAAATACTATTCCCTGAAGGGTTCTCGCTTCAAAAACAGCTTTATCACATTATAACCTAATTATCATAAATACTTCAACAAAACAACGCGTTAGAACAGTTTATTTAAAACCGTGGTTACCTAACTAGCCCGTTATAAAGTCGATTAAACAAATATAGGTGCGTTTTTGGAATTCATCTATAAATAGTTGAGGAAGTAGAGGGATTGGCATCATCTAAAATAAATAAAAATGTTGACCCATTTTTAGACCAAACTGAGCAACGCTTGTACTATGGCGACTAGATAAAGGACAAACATACTTTAATACAAACGGTTAAGCTCATCGTCATCTCACAAACATTTGCCCCTTGCGAGACTCGAACCCGCAACCGCCTGGCTTTGTAGTCCGGTGCGCGAACCATTAAACGTCCTCAGATATTACTAATATGTAAATTAAAATATAATTCTGTCTGTATCAACTTCAAACAAACTGACAGATTCAGAATGACATTTAAAACCGGGTTTAAGTAAAACCTCGATTTATTTTTATGTAAGCGCCTAAAGGAAGCACCAAAAAATATTACACAACCTGTCATAATACCTGTCAAATCTTAATTCTTTTGTTTTCTCTCTAATGACATGTTTTTGTATTAAATTGTGAAGACCACCGTGGTAGGACCATAAAAGTAGAAAACAAGATTTTATCTTCGGCTTTGTTCAGGTTTATTTTGGACCTTAAATTATAGGACCCAGAGTGTATTTACGTTTATCACTAAAAAGTTAGAAGTGGTAATTTTTTATCGTAAGTTCCTTTTTTGAGTGTTCATTAAAGGAGTTAATGCTCAGTCATTGGATATGATGCGTGCCTAATGCAAACACCTTATGGATGTTTGTAATTGTTTAAGTTAACGAAATTGAAGAAAGCGCTTAAAAAATGAAAAAAATAACCCGAGTTCTGTTAGAAATGAAATTTTACTAATACACGTAGGATTTTTATTGGGTGTAAAGAGTCTTTATTTCTCACAAAAAGTAATACGGTTCTTGTATGTAAGATACTGAAATAAGAATTAACATTTAATAAGCATACTTACTGAAGCTATATACTGAAATAAGAATTAACATTTAATAAGCATACTTACTGAAGCTATTGCAAAAGAGAATTTTTAAGATATTTTTACACGCTCAGTAGCCCTAACTGAACTACATTGAACTAAGAAATATTAAAAGCTAAATAACTATTTTTAAAAAAACCAAAATTAATTTTAAAAGTTACAGTACGTAAAACAAGTTTTCTTTTTAGGACAAACATTTTTTTAAATATAAATCTTGCTAGATAACAACAAACTCCATAAAAACACCATTCAAAATTTAAAAACTCCATTTTTTTTTTACTAACGCACAAAAACTCACCATCACCATGTGTGGTCGTTTTTTAACTTGGAGATTTAACTTTGATTGAGTTGTTAAAATAAAAATGACAAAGGAAATGGAGTCATTATATTTCAACTCCTGTCTCGCGACTCAATTTATTTTTTTAATATTTAAGGCTTGTCATTTTTACTAACTATTGTTTTAGATTATCACTTAAAAAATAATAAGATTAATATTGGTCACGAATTTTGAACAGTCATTGTAGTCATTAAAAGTAGGAGCTTTATTAAAAAAAATAAAGTGATGAGGCTGTATAAAAAAAAACCGGCCAAGTGCGAGTCGGACTCGCGCACGGAGGGTTCCGTACAAACCTGTAGGTACCGTTATGAGTAAAAGTTCACCCATCACGACAATCGAGTCATAGTTATGGTATTTTTATTGCAAAATGAAATCCATAACATTACGAAAGTTAAATTGCGGTTTACGATTTATGACGTATTAAAATAAAACTAATTACTTGATCTCGTTCAAACCAATTTTCGCTGGTAGTTTTTATGGTAATGGACATTATATATTTTTTTTAGATTTATCATTCTCTTATTTTAGAAGTTACAGGGGGGAAGTTACACACACATTTTACCACTTTGGAAGCGTCTCACACGCAAACTATTCAGTTTAGAAAAAAATGATATTAGAAACCTCAATATCATTTTTAAAGACCTATGCATTGATGACACGTATGGGTTTGACGAAAAAAAAAATTTCGAGTTTTAGTTCTAAGTATGGGGAGCCCCCAAAATTTATTATTATTTTTCTATTTTTTTGTGAAAATCTTACTGCGGTTCACAGAATGCATCTACTTACCAAGTTTCAACAGTATAGTTCTTATAGTTTCGGAAAAAAGTGGCTGTGACATACGGACGGACGGACAGACGGACAGACAGACAGACAGACATGACGAATCAAAAGTCAAAAGTCAAAAATCATTTATTCAATTCAGGACAAAATTGCCACTTATGAACGTCAATAACAACATTATAGGCCCCTAGGGGGCCAGAACATGTCTCCTTATTTTTTGGGCCCTACTAGCGCTTCGAGACAAGACACAGACAATCTGGCAAGTGCTGAGAAGAAACGCCGGAACAAACTCAGTCACCACTAGCTGCCTCACAAAAAATATAAATCAAAATAAACAGGTAGGTACATCAGTTTAGTGCAGGCTAGACTGACCATACATTCTTGTCATCAAGATAGTCTTGAATTTTATAATACCCCTTAGACATCAGTGTAGTTTTGACATGTGACTTAAATTTATTAATAGGAAGTTTGGCAACATTGTGAGGTATATTATTGAAAAATTTAATACAATTTCCCAAGAATGAATTACTTGTTTTGGCCAATCTAAAGTTTGGGACTACAAGTTTGTTTTTGTTTCTGGTGTTATATGAATGAATATCACTTTTCTTTATAAAAAGATCTAAATTTTTGCGTACGTACATGATATTATCAAATATGTATTGAGAGGCCACAGTGAGTATGTTAATTTCTTTAAAGAAGTCTCTCAGGGATTCACGCGGACTAAGTTTGTATATAGCACGAATAGCTCTTTTCTGTAAAATAAAGATGGTATCGATGTCCGCAGCAGAACCCCACAAGAGAAGACCATAAGACATAATACTATGAAAGTAACTGAAATACACCAGCCTTGCCGTTACAACGTCAGTTAGATGTCTAATTTTTCTAACCGCAAAGGCAGCTGAAGCAAGTCTCCCAGCCAGAGTGTCAACATGTGGTTCCCATTGCAACTTCGAATCCAATGTAATGCCCAGAAAAACAGTGGAGTTTGATAGATCAAGTTTTTCACCATTTAGTAAAATTACTGTGTTAGCTTGTTTCACGTTAGGCATAGTAAATTTAATACATTTGGTTTTTTTTGTATTAAGAAGTAAGTTGTTACTTGTGAACCAATTTAATACCTTAGAGAGAGCTCCGCTTACATCGTCAAATACCTCTTCGCCTCTTTTTAATTTGAAGATTAAAGAAGTATCATCAGCAAACAGAACTATCTCACAGGAGTCTTTAGAATAGAAAGGGAGATCGTTAATATAGATCAAAAATAGCAACGGTCCCAATATTGAGCCCTGGGGCACTCCCATTTGAAGCGGGGCGCCAGAAGAGTTAGTACCATTAACGTTTACTGTTTGTAATCTGCCTGAGAGGTAAGAATTTAACAATTTTGATGCGTTATTAGATACACCGTAATGTTTTAGCTTCATAATAAGTGTTTGGTGATCGACACAATCAAACGCTTTCGATAAATGACAGAACACACCTATCGCATCATGCTTATCTTCATACGCATCCAAAATGTGTTTGACAAGTGCCACCCCAGCATCTGTTGTATTTCTACCTTTAGAAAAACCAAACTGTTTCTCGTGCAGTAAATTGTTAAGTTTAAAATGGGAGAGTAATTGACTAAATATAACTTTTTCAAAAATTTTACTAAAAGCAGGTAGAATGGAAATTGGCCTGAAATTGCTTGAGTCACTTTTTTCTCCTGATTTGAACAAAGGTATAATCTTACTATATTTCATTAAAGTAGGAAATTGACCTTGATCAATACATTCATTGAATAAATGTGCTAAGTGAGATGCTACGAGAGGTATAATGGGTTTTATTGTGTCAGTTGATATGCCCCACATATCCTCAGTTTTTTTGTTTCAATTCCATAAAAGTGTTGACTACCATTACAGGATTAATATGAGTGAAATCAAATAAGGAGTTGCACCCGTCAACACTGGACACAAGCAGTGAGAATCTATAAGGGTTCCTTTTTTTGCCATTTGGCTACGGAACCCTAAAAAACATCTTGAGTTATAATGGTTATGTATAACTTTAGCAAGTTATTTTTTATTTGCGACTATGGTTACCTGATGGTAAGTGATTACAAGTCTAACTTATGGTCTATCATCTAATGGCCTGTGACTCTGATTGTCTGCTGTCATTACATAAAAAACATCATCATCATCATTTCAGCCATGGACGCCCACTGCTCAACACAGGCCTCCAATGACATTCATCGGGGGGATTTCTAATACTCGCCACACTTGTCAGGCGGGTTGGCAAGCGCAGTTTTTTATAAAATTTCGCACGCAGACGCTACTGCCCGTCTCGTGCTATAAAATTTAGTCGCCTCTTACGACACGCCTCCTGTTGGCGGTGGGGAAGTGTATTCTTTACGGCTGTCCCACCCGGCACCGGTTAACATATTTTTATAAAAGTCACTGAAAATTCAAATTATACATATAGGTAACTTTTGAAATCCTACGTAGCCAAGAGGTGAGCACGCCGGACTTGGTGTCGCCATCTCTGAGGTCCCGTATTCGATTCCCGGTCGGGTCAATGTAGAAAGCAAACTTTTCTATATTGTCTCGGGTCTGGGTGTTGTGGTACCGTCGTTGTTTCTGATTTCTGTAACACAAGTGCTTAGACTACTTTATTGCATTAGAGCAATGTAGATTCATCATTTGCCTGCCCTGTTCCCAGGTCATCTGGGGTCGGCGCAGTATGTCTTTCTCTTCCATGCAATCCGGCCACTCGTCATTGAGTCATTCACTCCCTTCTCAATCATATCTCTCCTCACACAATCCATCCATCTCTTCTTAGGTCGTCCCCTACTTCTCCACCCATCAATACTCATATCTATCACTCTTCTCGTTACGTGCTCCTTTTCCCTTCTCATGACATGTCCATATCAAGACAAACGGTGTCCTTTCATCTTTTCTGCTACAGGTGCCACTTTCATACTTCCTCTAGTATATTCATTCCTTATCTGTATGAATGTATCTGTATGCAGTATGAATAGAGCAATGTAGATTGTAGGTATGTAATTTTGTCCAATATTTATTATTATTATTGTATCTATTTACCATCAAATAAACCGTTCATTTCCTCATTACCTATGCGCAAGCATCTACAGTAGTAGACACAAGACGTCTACAACAACCTAAAACGTAATTTCATGGTATATTCAACGCACGCGCATCGTCTCGCCCACGCCTCCTAAACTATTTTAAGTTAATTTACAAAGTTAAATGCCGTAAAAATTCTGGGGAATGTATTTATTAAGGGGAAGGTATTCAGAAAGGGTTTACAAATCATTTAGAATAGTTCAAAGTCTAAATACAAGATCAAAAAGTAGGTAAGACTCTTCAGTTATTACGGTTGCTAGTATCTTTCGCAATCAGTACTTGGATGAAATAAATAGAAGAGCAACAAATTTAGATCGCTTACAAAAACATTATATGTATCTAGAACTCCTTACAAATAATAAAAAGAGTAAAAAATGGGAATGTTTTTCAGCTCACAGTTAACAGAAAACAAGTTTTGGAAGCAAATATGATATGATCAATTTCAACGTCAATCATCCACCTATAAAAGAAAACCCGCCTTTCGTTGCCCTTCACAAAATATTAATTACGGCTAATTATCTCCACCGCCCCTTATATCCAATTATAACTGGTTCGGCCCGGTTAAAACTGGTTCTCACGTCTCAATTCGCTTTAATGCGGTCGTGTCTGAGTGATTTCAAGCTTGTCACCTCTGGTCTGGACAGCGTGACGAAATGTGCGAGCTTTCTTTGGTTTGTTTTTACTGTTATTTTTCATTAAGACATTAACTGGCAGAAACAAAATAAAGCAGTTAAAATATGTCTTATTGCGAGTTAAAATGAGTTTGGTAACTTAAATAGTGGTTTGATTAGATTGATTTTCATATGTTTTACTTTAAGAGAAAGCCGTATAAAGATGGGTTACGAGAAAAAATACTTTAAAATATCCGAAAATAAAGTCAACAGAGAGACTACAAAAGCCGCGCGGTCATTCATCAGAGGCGTAGGTACGGTGAGCCTACAAGGACCTTCCGCAGTGAACATACGGTGCAATTATTTCATTAATGATTTAAATTATCCACGTGTACGATTTTAAACAGTGGATAGGAATAATGTAATGTGAAAAAAAAATTTTTCTTTGCATAGTTCGATTAATTTACTGATTCTGAGCCACTCCTAAAGATTTGGCACCACTTTGCAATGTAACCCTGTATGTTTCTAACAATTTAAAAATAAAATAGGTAATGTTGACTTTATCTTCAGATCTAAGCTACAGTCAGGTTGTTTGGAAACTTTAAAATAAGTATTCTACAACACTATCATTGGTGTAAACAAAATTCCCAGTTACCAAAGAAACAAAAATAATATATTTCACAAATCTTCTAATCTAAAAGTGTAAGGAATTTTCGGTCACACAAATAAAAAGATTTATTAAACATACTTAAATAATGGGTGTTATAAAAATGATTTTAGCACCAGTAACCAGTCGAAGTCACGTTCGTTAAATATTGGTCAATTCCAGTAAACTCAATCTTTGTTAAGAATAAAAAAACTTACTGCAACTTTGCCTAACGTACTGCAGTGAGGTCATTGTTACTAAGTGATGTATTTACCTGAAACCAATAAAAACGTTATTTAAACAGTGTTAATATAGATTTGTTGACATCACATATTAATATGACGAAGAACACTAAAAATATTCTAAGTAGGACTGGCGTACTACCGTACAAGTTCAGTAGGTTCGAGATTAAACACCATTATGTATCTGTTAACATCACTTTTTATTTTATTTTAGTAAATAGCTAAGAATTAATTTCGCTAATCCTGTCAGTTATTTTCTGTTGTCGGTTTGTACCTATAAGCATATAGATTGTATATAAGTAGATAAATAGATTGACACTGTATTGCACCAAAAACATTAAAAGTACAAGCCAAAAGCGATCTCTTCCAGACAACTTTGTCTTATTTCTGAAACTACCGATATTGGTGCGGTTTTCATTAATATACTGATAATTTATAACTATAAGAAGAAGCTAGGGCGCGGTAGGCTAAAAATTAAAGTTAGTTTGTATGTTTGTCCTGTATTGCTAAACCATTCATTTGATTTCAATGAAACAAAGTCGTTGAAACAGTTCTAAATCGCTATTTTTTATCATGGTAGGTAAATAATAAAGTAACAAACAGACATACATGAATTCCGAAAGCATTAGGAACACCATGGAATATCCAATACTTATTATGTCAATAAAGTAGCTAAGAAAATAATAAAATATAACAACAAAGTAATTTACTAAACAAGATTAATTTACTTTACTACTAAAAACAAATTACGACTGCACTTAAACAAGTTATTATAATGAATAAACTAAACAGTAATTAAGTGCAAACAAAATGGTGATTACTATCCACTAGAAAGTTTATTTACATTCGAGTAATTAACTTTTAATTTACCGACGATCAATTATAAATTACATTAAACAAAATGTGAACATTAATTAGTCATCTTACGATAATTTAGAAGCTTGCAGTTGCAATGTTACGATGTTAGAGAGAGTGTGGTTTTTTGCTTGAAAGAGACATTCATTATCTTTTTTTATATGTACTAAAATCTATAATAAATGATATTATAAAATAAACGATTATTTAAACGACAGGAGTGCATGGACTTAACCTGGTAAGCTCGCACTTACTACATGTCTTGTAACTGTATTTCCTGTAAAAAAGGCTGACAAAGGTGACTGAGTTTGTTGCGCCGTTTCTTCTCATCACCAGCCGATATGTAGTCCCGAAGCGGTGGTAGGGTAAGCTATATTTTGGGACGTGTATAAGCCCGGAAGAGGGCCTATGTACAAAATAAATGAGTATTATTGTTGAGTATTATATGTAGTAGGGATGAAACGATACGAGTAAATACAACTACTTACTCGATACTCTACTTCCGATAGCAAATACTTTTCAACCGACTTAAAAAAAGGAGGAAGTTCTCAATTCGATTGTGATTTTTTTTTTTTTAATTTTTTTGTATGTATTTACACGATTACTCCGCCAATTATAAATCAATTTTAATGATTCTTTTTTTATTTGGTAGATCATACTTCAGAGGTGGTCCCATATAAATTTTATCGAAATTGATTTAGAACTTTTTGAGAAAATCAACAAATATATACCCAGATAATATTTTGGTTGTGGCTCTTGTTACATATCTTCGACAAATATGAGCCGATTTTGATGATTTTTGTTTTATTGAATAGCTTATACTTCAAAGATGCTATGATAAAAGTTTGCAAAATAAAAATCATCCCTAAGGGTTGGAAAATAGGGGATGAAATCGGTGTTCAGTAGTTAGATTAGTATTTATCACTAAAAATAGATAAAATAAGTAAATTTTATTTTAAAAAATAAAACCGACTTCATAACACTAAAATGCTAAAAATAATCCTAAAACTTAAGTACCTAATCAGTTACTTTTGGAGTCGGTGCCAGCCGATGAGAGATTCAATGTTTTTGTTTGCACCGACTCCAAAAGTAACTGATTAGGTACTTAAGTGTTAGGATTATTTTTAGCATTTTAGTGTTTTAAAGTCGGTTTTATTTTTTAAAATAAAATTTTTGTTTCGATACTTTAAAACTAAGTACCAAGTAGGTATCGGTCCAAAGTACTCGTATCGGTCAAAGGTTCTCGTATCGGTACGATAATGTAACGATTTTACTTACGTTACTATAATTTATAAACGCATCATTGCCTAGTCCTAGTTTAACTCAGTTGGCAAGCTTGATTTTCATAAAACTTCCTTTTATGACTTACTAACTAGCCCGGCGATCTTTGTATCGCCCTATACATTTCTTTTGGGAATTTTTCCGGTTTTTTAATAAAGTTATTTTATCCGGGGCAGAGACATATTTTATTTTATTTTATTTTATTTGGAAAACATTACAGTATTTTTAAGACTACAAATAACACTTATGTTACGACTGGATACCAATGACATGTTTTCACATATAAAATTCAAAAAAGCTTGTTTTTAATTAAATTCAACTAAGTATAAATTACAATAAAAAGAAAAATCGACCTGGGTAAGAGATGACAACATAAAACTAATCCAACTTACTCAGAATGCACATCGAACCAGTTCTTTGATAGGTCATTTTTAATGCTGTTAACACTTGAATTAAATAAGTCGATGTCTGAGTCGCTAGCTATCGCATTGAAAACGTTAGCCGCCCCTATGAAGAACGAATTCTTTCTGTAGGTAATTAGTCGCACTATGAGGAACAGAAAGAGTTGTGGGACGTCTAAAGGTCCTACTAGGAGCTGTAATATTAATATTAATATTGTTTTTATTTGTCCTAATTTCATTTTTTTTAATGGCTCGATACGAGTATATATCGATGCTTTTTAATCGATACGGAGTAAGTATCGATACTTGACGACCGATACAGTATCGAGTTAAAGTATCGATACTCGGTGGTATCGTTTCATCCTTAATATGTAGAGCAGTGATTCTGCCAATATCAAGTACGAGTATTTATTGAAGACTCGTTGAGTTCGGCTGGTGACACCCATCAACATCATTCGCTTGCCCTGTTCCTAGGTCATCTGGGATCGGCGCAGTATGTATTTCTCTTCCATGCAATCCGGTCACTTGTCATTCACTCCCATCTCAGTCATATCGCTCCTCACACAATCCATCCATCTCTTCCTAGGTCGTCCTCTACCTCACCTCTCCAGTCTCCACCCATCGATACTCATACGTTACGTGCCCCTTTTCTCTTCTCATCACATGTCATGTCAATACCAAGATAAACGGTTTCCTTTTATCTGACATAGAAGTCCTCTGCTTGACAGTATCCTCTTCCAAAAGCTATAAAGTGACTCTAGGCCTTTTGCATCCAACACAAAACATAAATAAAGGACGCCTTAGTGAAAGAAACAAATCAACACCATGCCATGCCAATTAGTTATGAATACTTTGTATGAATTTGTTTGATTAAAATCATCATTATTTCAGCCATAAGGCCTGTTCATTCAGTCCACTGCTGATTACAGGCCTCTCCCAGTGACTTCCTATTATTTGCTGGCATCCAACGGTTTCCTGCAATCTTTACTACGTCTGTCCACTTTGTGGGTGGACGTCCTACGCTGCGCTTGCCTCATAAAACCTTTTTGTCCCATCGGCCGTCAGTTCTACGTGTAATATGCCCTGCCCACTGCCACTTCAGATTGCTGATCTGTTGGGCCACGTTAGATTAACACATACTTGAAACTAACTATTTTAAGGTAGACCGGTGTATCCTGTCACAAGCTAACTTGCGCTTAATATAGGAGACGATAGTCATGTTACGAAAACATGTTAAAGCCAATAATGTAATGTATTTTTAAATTGGTATGACATAGTACACGGTCAAACTGAGTATTGTTTTGTAATTATATTTATAAATAGTTTAAAATGTGTTTGCGGTATGCATCTAACTCTAACCAAGGAAAAGTCAGTGAAGATCTATCTAAACAATGAAGCTTACATAAAGTTGTAGTGTCCGTTACGTTATAATTGTCTGACCAATATGACCGAGCAAAATGGTCATTTTCTCAATGGGACCGGACATTTTGGACATTTATTGTCATTAACGTCACATTCAATTCTATTGACAAACTTTTTAAAAAAAATTTGGTCACAAATAAGTGCATTATTAAAGAGAGAGGCTTTAGTAGTAATGATCTATAATGAAATGAAATTTCTAAAATCTGCAAATCTGTTATTTATTTAAGGTTAACCACTTAATTAAATTTATTCATATTTGATTTTCAAAATTGCACCTTACGTACAGACAACAGCTCGTCAACCTACTATAATATAAGACGTCAAATTTTCTCAATTGATGTAAGACTTACATTAATGGAATTCTTCTTTTTTTAAATTTATACTAAAAAAATATATCTGACCATCGTGACAATAAATGTCCAATGTGACCGAGCATTTATCATAAATGACGAACGCTTATAGCATATGACCGTCAATTTATAACTCTAAGCTTACATAATCATCAGCCATCACATCGTCTTACCGACGTGATGCTTTACGGCAAATGTTATTGATTTTACTTTACAAATTGACTTTAGGTTACCGCAAATATTTAAAAGCAAACAATATGTACAGTTAGAATAAAAAATTTAGGGGCACTACTCGCCTTAAAGTAAATAATTCTAAAAGAAATAGCATTTCTTAGTCTGACTGTACTTCACCAATCATTATCTACAAACAAGCGCCATCTGACGTCATCTAACAACCAAACGGCTGATAGGTAGATGTCTAAGCCATCGTTTTCTAATTTAAAACCCATCGCATGTTGTTAAGCTCTAATTCGTTGTGATAAGAGTTAACGTGATAGCCCATTATGTGGCGGTTACATCATTTTGGATTTCCTTTGACGGCGCCACCCTCGCGCCTCGCCCGCGCCGCACCTGCGCCTCGCCTCCGCCCCACCTATCATCGCCAGACGCGTTGTGTATGTCCCGCGCACTACGCTTTTCAATTAAACTTTCAGAACGGCATGACAACACTTAGACTGAAGACAGAAAGCAGAATCAGCTATGCTGCTTGCTATGTTGTAAGATAGGTACTATGTTAGCCTCCAAGAATGTTTTTCGAACTGCTTAGTAAATCGGCAAGACATGTACTCTTCTCGCATGCGCGATTTGCATTTTGAATCAGTTACCGTCAAATATCTCGCATAGCATTACTGCATGAAGATGATTTTAATGTTAAAATATTAAAAAAGTGTGTAATGCCTGCCATGCTCGCACCTGTATCCTGACAATGTAGAGACCAAGTTTTTTGCGCTACTTCTTCTCGGTGAAATATAAACTGCCGTGTTCGCACCGGTATATATTTTCTTTTAAACATACAGAATTTAAAAGATGCAGACAATAGAGAAAAAGTTTTTTGCAATGCTTCTTCTCGGCGCTAGTCCACAATGCTGCACTGGTAGGCTTTAAAAAAGTTATGCTGTTTAACATGTAAAAGAGTCTAATTTAGGTCAATTTGTTGAAACAATTTGGTTAAATTGGTATTATTTTTCCCTAAATCTTAATTTTCTGCAGTTCAACTTATGCTTATAATCAGTGATCCGAGTAGGTAGATTGATTTGGGCTCAATGATCTCAAACATTGATGTTAATATGGACATGCCTCCGGGATTCCGGAATTTCTTAGTATCAGTTTTTGAAAAAAAGGCATATCCATATTATGCTAGCATTAACAATGTACATCAAATCAATCTACCTACTCCGATCACTGCTTATAATATAAATGTGCTAGCTGGACTTGTAGCCATGTGTAATGTCGTCAGCTTAACTCGTCCCACAATTATCTAATTTCTCCGGCAGTCGGAGTGGCCTATTATACCAGTTAGTCCAATTTCTTTTAATCAAAAGGCGAGCGCAGAAACTATGTTACAATTACTTCACACTATAACGTTTTTGTTTTCTTATTCATATGAATAGTTTACGGTAAATAGTTTGTATACAAATCTATGCTTTTATAAACAAAATTTCAGTAATCTCTATCCACAAAAGAGGATTAAATTCTTCAAAAACATGTAGGTACTTCTTTATTAAAAATAAGGGACTGATTTATTTAAGTATACTTCATTGCACATTCAAAAATGGCGGACCTAATGCCAACACGCATTCTCTACTAGTTAACCAGTGGCTACACAAAGTAGTACAGACGGTGCAGTGATACATATTTATCATTATCAGTTAAATGTATGTATACAAACATATATAAAAATACCTACATATATAGTAGTAACGTAGAGCAAATGACTGGTAAGCAAAAAGTCAACAGGTTTGATAATTGGAAAATGATAGCAAAGAGCTTTCTTAAAGCAAATTTTGTTTGGGTAATAAAGTTGCTCTCTTGTAAATCTGTAGCATTTCAGTTAAGAGACAGAAAACTACACGATTCCATAATAACCCTGTATGAAAACGGTTCATACAAATTAATGGTGTTTTGATGTAAAGCTTCCAGTCCCATCATGGCGACTATCATTATCAATAGTGGTTGATTTAATCAAATCCCCTGTCAACTTGATCGATGCATCATTACCGCTCTTGTGGAGCCGTTATATCACCTCATCATGGATTTTTTTGCATTTTACTCACTCATATGGGTATTATAATCTTCCATCTCTATCAGACGTGGTTGGATGGACAAAGGTTCTGTAATACTGGAAAATAGCAAGTTTTTTTCTGTCAAAATGTAAGGTCTAGATTACTAGATTACTTTTAAACTTTCGCGTTTAACTAATACACACTAAAACGGGAATTATTATTTTTATATATTAATTATATTATTTATAATTATATATTAATTATCTCACATATTTTATCTTTTACTAGCTGTTGCCCGCAACTTCGTTCGCATAGCCTTTAAGTTTCTGCGCAACTTTCTTCAATTTTTTTTGTAAGAACCTTCTCCCGCCAATAATTAGCACAACAAAAAAAGGATTAGCGAAATGGTTTCATCCGTTCACGCGTGATGCGATGACCAAGGGAAATAGAGATTCATTTCTATTATAATCTTATATAGATTCGCCTGACGCTTTGACGTTGACGTGTGTGATGTTGTAATATGTAACGGTAATTGGTCGATCTATTTAAACGGTTTTAAAAATGCAAGTTTGGTGTAGTTTGTGTTGTAGTATTAATGAAGTGATAAAGATCTGGGAACTATTTAAATAATCATTGTATTCAACGCGCATCGAGTGTTAAGTGACTTGTCTCATAGACAACTTGCTTTAGACTTGATGGCGTCTTGAATCCTGTTTCAACGGGAAAAGTAGCCTTCACTAATTTTATGAAAAGCAATAAACAGTAAACACCCGTTATTTACTGTGTCCACTTTATCAGGATAATAATACTTGACAGGCAGAATCCCTGGTCTACATATAGAGCGAGATTGAGTTCATTAAAAAAAGAGGGTGGGTGAAGAATCCACCTCTCATACGGAGTGAAGACATCGCTGTTCTAGTCAGCCTGAGACCACGGTCGGTGTAACCCGGTCGAAACGTCAGGCGAATAAAAGGTGAAATACCTATTGATGTTTGCGTCATTCCTGTTTTTGTGTAAAAAGTCTAGATTTAGATGCTAAGCTTAACTTTAGCAAATAAGTGTGTTTTATTACTAAATTTGGGTGCCGTGTGGGGACGGCCGTAAAGAATACACTTCCCCACCGCCAACAGGTGGCGTGTCGTAAGAGGCAACTAATTCTTGTTGTACAAGACGGGCAGCAGCGTCTTCGTGCAAAATCTTATAAAAAAACTGCACTCGCCAACCCGCCTGCCAAGCGTGGCGAGTATTGGCAATCCCCCACGATGATAAGTCATTGGGGGAGGCCTTTGTTCAGCAGTGGACGTCCTATGACTGAAAAGATGATGATGAAGATTACTAAATTTGGTTTTATTCTTTACAAAATACAGGTATATTCAGGTTAGATTACCTCAAAAGAGAAAAACAGAATCTCTTTGCTTTACAAAATGACGGTGTAGTGGCCCGCGCTCCGGACAAAGCCGAGCGGTTGCAGGTTCAAATCCAGCAAGGGGAAAATGGTTAATTGTGATGAGCACGAACATTTTGTACCTTAGTTATGAATGTTTATGTATTTAAGTATTTTTAGGGCTAAACTTATTTGTTTACTTACTATTTCACCAATTTATTAACCTTCAAGCACGAACCGCAGTAAGTTTCGAACAACCAACTAGCCTTGTTCGTTCCTAGAATCGAATTTGAGACCTCAACGTCCCCCAAACCGGTACCAATCACAAAGCTATCAACGTATTTCCTAATAACTTTATTACATTCTAACATTTTACGTGATATTTTTATGAAACACCTCCATTCTGTCTTGGTCTACCATTTGTTAAAAGCAGTATAACCAAAAAGATCAATTTAAAATTGGCTTTCCAAACATTTTAAGGCAGACTTTCCAATTTACCAAAACCTCTTACGTCTAAAAATTTTAACTCAATAAAGGGTCAAATTATTCTGGTCGTTTAAGCATACACCAATTTATCAAGACCTCTCACGTCCAATCCAAAGTATACAACGGTAGGTCAAAGTATATGAACGCGTTGACAAAATATATCGATAGCTTAAACTTGACAATGTGGTAAGTGTAGGAATGTATGTTTGTCTAACTGTACTTCAAGTTCCGAGCCAACATACTAATACGGTTAGCAGAAGGGACACGACCAATGTCAATAGGACAATACAAAACTAGAAGAACCTGTCGTTTCTACTCTTTTTCTACCATCTTCAACGCTTTGTATTTGAAAGCATCTCTCCTTTTTTATAGAAATAGCATATCTACATTTTTGGAACCTTAAAAGATAGAAATGCTTTTTTTTTCAGAAATATCGAAGACTCATAATAAAAAAGTATATAGTAAAAAATCCGATCCAGTTATTCCTAAAGCTTTTTTCTTTTGAAAAACTCTGTTAATTATACTTTCTTTTTAAGGCGAAACATTGTTGACGCATCTTATCGTTGGGATTCTTGTATTGGAAGGTAGGTATATTAGATACCTAATAAAATAAATTAAAAGAAATAGATAAATAAATGTTTATTGGCATAAAATAGTGTTACAAATATCCTCCTAAGTATACATGTTTGTTAATAGGTATCACAAGAAAAAAAATAGACTTACACTTAAGAGGTTAACGTAATAACAACGAACGAATTCAAATTTATGAAGTCTTTCAGCATAACTGTAAAAATCGACTAGCTTAACCAAAGATCCCTAATGAGAATCTCCTCCTTTTTAAAAGTCTGTTAAATAACCAGGTTATATTCGTTAAACCTTTTTAGTTACCATGTCCGAGTCAACTAGACTATTAGCGTGTATTTTTAGCGTTTCGACAATATTTATCGACAGTAGAATGCATCTCGGTCTAGATGCGAGGGTCAGAACCTGTTGAGCAGTTAGTGTCGTAGAAAATGCACTTTTATATGTTTTTAGTGCGTACTCAAAGGTGCATGTTTAGACAGGGTGTCCCATAAAGAGCGTACCAAACGAAAACTGTAGATAGAGCATAAAAAGCTCTATCTCTTGTTCAAAAATAGTCCTAATGAAAGTCGCACCGTTTTTAGACAAATAAAGATTTTCTAAAAAAAATCTAAGTAAAACAACTCAATATCGCAATTTGTGCAAAAATGTCGCACCATTTTATACGAAGTCTAGTTTTGGACCGGAGATAGAACCTTTTTTGTTCTATCTATGTTTTTCGATTGGCACGCTTTTTTTTAATAGAGGTACATCGATGTCATGTGTGAAGCATGTTAAACTAAGAATACACAAGAATTAAATACCTTCTGAATATGCATAAGCAGTTAATTATGATACAGTAAAAAATCGATAGGATAAAGTCAGTCCCTAGGTATAAGTAGATACACAGTTATCAGGCAATTGCAATATGTAGACCACTTACAAAAAGAGTCTCATAATTGTGAAAAATCAATCAAAAACAAAATGTTACTTTGCATCCGATTAAAGGAATAACTAAAAAGACACAAAAAAATAGGCTTTGAATAATAATAAAATAAGAAATAAATAAACTGCAATCACACAAAATCCCCTAACTAAACAAAGCCTGTACTATGGCGTCTAGATAAACAAACTTAAACATTTATGAACACCCAACCAACATTTGCTCCTTACGGGCTTCCAACCCGCAACCGCCTGGCTTTGTATCCGCGAACCACTACACAGACGGTCGTCAATAATAACTTAACTGGAACGACTTCTAGTTAGGTAGTTGTAGGCATAACTACCAAGTAAGGTTTCATGCCAAGCTAAGTAACTACATAATAATATAGTGGACTTACGTCCTGTCGGTTCTACGATATAATATACCCAACTCTGAGAATTCTAAAACTAATTAGTAGAGCTTTAGTTAATGTAAGTAAAGAATGACGCGAGCTTTCTTCTTACCGTCCAAAGGTCATTATGGAAGCGAACTTCCTTACACGTAACTGATTTTCCAATAAAAACTGACTTGTCACAATATAGATAGATGAAGTAAGTAAGATGTGGCAGCAATGAGACGTGGGTCACGTCAGAAAATTTATTTTTTTATTTAAAGACCTCCGTAGCAGAGAGGCGAGCACTCCGGACTTGTCGTCGCCATCTCTGCGGTCCCAGGTTCGATTCCTAGTCGGATTGATGTAGAAACCGAACTTTTCTATATTATCTAGTTATAGTGTCTAGTTTGGTACGGTCGTTGTTTCTGATTTCTATAATACAATTACTTTAGCTACTTATCATAGGATCAAAGCAATGAATATCATCATATTATTCATATCATATTATTATGCAATATTTAATTTATTTATTTAGTTATCAAAACATAGAGAATATCATTACAGGTGATACGCCATATAATGTGTACTCACCTATAATGCTATTCTGTAAGATAATGCTTGCTTTTCTATTGAGCAAAAAAAATACAAAATATAATCATGAACGTATTAAAGTCAAGCGGGTTTGAATTTATTTATTTTATTCATATTGAAGTATTCAAACTTACTGATTATCGTTACAGATATAATCCCAATGCAATAGTAAAGCCAACGCTAATACAAAAAATAGGTATCGAAAATTTTATTATTAGCAGTAAATAATATACTATTCATTTTACATATTAATAATAAAAGTAAAAAATATATTGGGACGTGTAAAAGAGCTTAATTTAGGCCTATTTACAGAAATAAATTGGTTTTATTGGTTTTATTGTCTTTTTAAATTAATACACCATAAATTAGCCTTAGGTTGTTAGCCTTTATTTATTTTGCAGCCACTTAAGGCTACAGCAACTGATATTGCAACAGCTATCTTGCCCTAAATGATGCAAAGCTTGTAGGTACTATAGTGACTAGGTAACGGATAAACATACTTAAAACATTGACTGACCTATAGGTTGACTGGCAGAGGCATCTCTTATGTGTTCATTACACACTCATTTTCTCCTTGCAGGATTCGAACCCGCTCCCTCTGGTTTTTAGTACAGTTCGCTTACCACTAGACCATGCTCAATCAGTTAAACGCGAGACTTCTGCTCGTACATCTATTACTGCCTTGCAGTTTGTAAATCGCCACATGTTTTCAAAATAAGTATGGCATGACGTTTCCTATCGAGAAAGAATGTAAACATGGTCGTTTTATTGTTATTTGAACAAGAGGAATGAATTGAGTAATGAAATAGTTTAAGAGACTCTATAACAATAGCTGGTATGATTGATACGAAGCATGCAACGGCTAGCGATTCCACACTATCAATTTAGAATTAAATCAAAGTCATACGAGAATTCGTTACATTTATATGAGAATTGATTGTTACTGGATTTATAATGTATTTCCTTGTTTTTAACTGCACTATATTTTACCATTGTATTATAAAATCGCTGATATATTACAGTGCCAAAGTATCAGAGACTCAAAAATATATAATAGATACATGGTAGAAATTTTATTATCAGTGAAAGTTTTAATCAGCTTATTGATCAGATTTTGATAAATCCCGCTCTAGAAAGAAGCCTAACGAGTGAGCTAAATACCATGGAAAAGAAAGCTATAAAAATTAAACTATAAAAATAACAAACCCATCTTAACCGAAAGACAATTTATATATACAATTATGTATTGTTAATAACTTCGGATGAATGTTTAAACTAACAGCCGACAAGCTAACCACAAACTCTGAACAGTATCTAAGCATAATGTTTTTACGTTAAACTCTACGCAGAAAAAACAAAACAAGGTTGACGTAATACTGTTTTAAATGCTCATAGCCCCCTGATCTCACAAATACTATTAGTTATCAACGTCGATATGCATTCGACTTTAAAACTGCAAATAAAACATCGCGAACACTGCACTTCCAAGACTCGGTATATCATTGACCTGCAGACTAAAACAGTGATGGTAAAACTCTCTTTAACGACCTAAGTTACGGCGAAACAATACACCTGTCAAATGCCAGTTTAAGGCCAGCTAGTAAATATCTGCAGGAGATAAAATAAATTGCTAATGGCATATTTAGAATAAGGAAATAACCAATTTACGAGTGCTTGGAGAGAAACGATGTTATGTTCAATCCTTAGAAGCTATTTCATATTTTAACTATCTGATAAATCAGATCCTTTTACGACTAGTACAGAAGCACAACGTATTTGGTATGATTTCAACCCTTTGAATGAATAGCCGGAATTTTGCAAAATTCATTAACCAAAAGTAGATAGACAAATACATAGAGTATCTGTTGCCTAGCAATATGCATGTGCCATAGCAAAATACAGTACAATAATTTAGGCGGTATTTTATCTAAGAAAGAACCTTTTAGATAATCTTTAGATAGATAACAAGTATCTAAAGTTTTTTTTTTCTAATTTGTATTTCAAAAACAATATCGATTTGTGTGACACAAGTACAATAACCAACTGCTTTTTAAGTCTCATCATGGCATAGTTAACAATTTGCTTTCGATTCTTAAATTTGAACAAACCTACAATTTCACATGACAATTTCTGAAATTAGGAACTAATTGTTGTACAAACATCAGCAAAATTAATTTAATATTAATCACTTTAATTTCAACTTAACTACTAGGAATTTCAAATTATCTTCCGAATTATTGCAGACACGTTGTCTAATTTTTTCCTCTTATCTAAAAGAGATTAATAATCCAAATTATTCACAGATTATTTTATCAAAACACTTGGTACCTAACTATAATATTACAGGCGCTAAAATTATCAGTAACAGTGATAAAATATTCAAGATAAGATTAGTGCGTCTATCATAAATTATGGAGAACGATTAAATTTGTTATTATACCTATTACAGGTACTACATTATTTATGCAGTTAGTGGCAATAGATTGTTGTATATTTTCTCTGGCCGTCACTCGGGGTTACATGTACCATAATTTTATATCTGTGTGTATCTTACTAATATAATCAATGTAAAAGTCTGGATATTTTTCACTCAATTCGCTCAACAGATGAACATAATGAGCAATAGTAGCTACAAGGAATCGAATCTAATGTTTTTAAATGAAGACTGTTACTAATAAGCAAAAGTATAATTGCCATAATCTTTCTGAGATTTGACAACGATTTTCACCAAATTAGCAGACAGAATGGATGAACGTGAATTATGGTGAGAACTCAGTATGTACTTCAAGCTATAGATCTAGATCCGATATAGATCCGGCTATAGACTGACGTAGATAAAAAGATTAAGAAAATCTTTCAAAAGAATGCTTAAACGATGATAACATTAGCCCTTATTATGATAGTATAGATAGCATGAATATCAAAATTACCTACGAAGGCACTTTGGTAGTTTGCTAAAAACACGATAACAATCACCCTCCACAAACAAAAAGTTCATTTGTCTGCAAACAAATTAAAGTTCATTCAGTATTTACTCTAATTTTAGCAACTTTTGGAATCAGTCATCATGACTTTATTTTCACTAGTAATTCTAGATCCACTAGAATAGAATTAGGGCTCACTAGGGCTAGAATGCACAAAGGGATACCTCTAAATAATAGGACAAAAAAAAGAAAAGATAAAGGAAGAAAATCTAATGCACACATTAATCTTATGCACAATCTGAGTTTTAATAAAGCAAAACAAAGTGTAATAATAAGGCAAGTTTAAAAATGTCATTTGTAACAACAATAATGTCAAAATCGTGAAATATGAGCTCATCTAATGCGTAATATAAAACTGAAAATATAAATGCTACGCACAGTCTTGTTCATAACGCAGACCACAATTTTATTATTGTGGAAGTAAACAGAAGCCGAAAACAAATTTACGATAAGACTAATAATAATTTGCAATTTCCTAAATCCATTACTCACTTGATTTGTTTTTACGTTTTTATTTCAAAGAAGATAATTTCAAATAAACGACTGAGGTAATTCGAACAAGGAATTTCAATACTTAATAAAATAATATGTATTTAATAATATTTTGCCCCTAAAATTCAAGACAACACTTTTGTTCATACAAAAATTATGCAATTTAAATGATTTAATTAATAATTACATATTTTTAAATGTAGCTTAAAGGTATCAATTTCGACAAAAATATTCTTTTTTTTTGTCATGACCGAATAACAGTTCCATTAAGTCATTTATATATTAAGTATAAACTGCACACATATTTTGTAATTATAATATTCTACGCTGACTTTCTAGGACGTTGAGGTATCTTAATTTGCTTTTATGATTAATGATAATGCTATTACTGTGGTAGATAACAATGTCACTCTCATATTGTTTGAAGCAAGCGCCACTGATAAACTTTACTAACATAATATATTAGGTAGGCTCAAATTGATTTGTTGTAGCGTACGTGTACTATTTCTACGGAAAATTTAAGTCTCGAAAGAAATATCTGAGTCACATACAGCGGTTATCGCAGAACTCCTTCTGAGGTTTAACGACGAGATAACGTACAACGTAAACACAGGCCTACTTCACGAAGTTCAAGTCCATGCCTTCACTAAACATTTACTATCTAACGACGATAAAATTTACATTTCAAGCGAAAACTCGTAAAATGTTTACGGCAACGCATTAACGCGTTTTACTTGTAACTGCTCCTTAATTAGAAATAAGATTGGATGAGAGTAAAAAAACTGAACATGATAGTGCTATTGATGCTGCGTTTGTAAAAAAAAGACCGACCTAAACAATGGTCTCATACAAACGCATTCGAAATCCACTCACCATGCAAGTCAGCACCTGTTGACTGGAAGACAACTGTGTTCACGTGTCACTATTTTTAACAATTCGAGTATCAAAAACACTGGCACAAAAACACTCCCTTAGGGAACACCTAAAAATTTGAATTCGTATTTCGTTCGACGCGTGCGCGAGAGTGGATCGACGCGTGCCTTTCAATAGCTGCGATTCACAATACTGGCCGGCTCCGACTGCCTGCGCCGGCGTCTCCCCACTGTTTACTATCCCCATGTGCAAGCTTATCAAATGCTGACAAGAAATCTTCAACGCTATTTAGATAACCGTACAGTTGATTTTATATTGTGTTATGTTCATATGGATCTTATCTGCGAGTAAGTCGGACACATGTATTTGTCATCTGTATGAATGAAATATAAACTCTACACACAAAGCTTTCTGATGATCTCCGCTTTTATAATAGCCTTAATTAATGTTTTGAACCGCGAGTTCAGAGACGGATTTTTTATCGTATCAAGTATGTGTATGATTCAGTAGTGTATGCTGTTACGTTTTTTTGGAAACTTTCAATAGGCAGGTTATGTTTCTCGGAATGCGGAGGAGGGATTACAATTTACTCAGAACTTGAGTTTTTATGGCATCTGACTGAAGTTGACGCTGTCTATAATATTGTAGCCGAGATAATTTTGTTCTGTGATGCATATCATAAATTTAAAATAGCTCGCTGACATTAAATTTGGTTCGCTTCAATGTGTATATTACAATACACCGAAATCCACAAATAGATCGATGAGCCCAATTAGCTCTTTACACTCGTACGAGTACATAACAGTTCGTTGACTGTTTTTTCCTTGTTTATAAATATCAATTTTAGGGAATGCTAAGCCTAGAAGTATTGTTAACCTTAATTGACTGTAATTTATTACATTTTGCTTCGTAACAAATACATTTAGGAAATGTTGATGTCTTTTAATGAAATTTTAAAAATTAAGATGTATGTAATAAGTCAATTATTTGTTCAATTCAAACTTTGTAGTTTAAAATAAGTCAAACACTATAAAAAACTCATTTCTATATTAAGTGCAATAACTACTTACCTACATCAAAGTTCAAATTCCGTAAAATTACAAATACCAAAGAATGCACATTGATTTATACCTATTATGTTCAGTAAATCACCCGTTGATGCATCAACAATGCATTTTGGACTCTCCATTGTTGATTATGGGTTGATTTTCGTTTATTTGCGTTTAGTTTTATAGGCCTTTGTTGTAATTCATTGAGGGTTGAGCATGTCATAGTTATTGTTAGATTGTTGAATAGATTTAATTTGGTAGGGCTACAAAACGTCACGAATCGTGGCAAATTTGCTTAAACCTGGTTTAGGGTCTATGAGCAAATGCAAGTGCAGTGCAATAATTATACAAATAATAAGAAAATCTGTCATATTGTACCGTTTCGCAGACAACGCAATATATTGTGATTTAGTAATTTATTAAACAATCATGAAATTAAGTATCATTGCTCCACGCGTCGATTAATTAAAATTAACTTTCATATCTGATATTGGCACCGCACGAGTGTGATATAAAATTTTAATTATCATGCGAATATAAATATCCGTTACTTTATTTACTTTCTCCATACTCTTATATGCAGATAAAACAGATGGTTTAATACCACGTCCATTGTTAATCAACTTTTATGTATAGAAAGGTGGTTCAAAGTCGGTTATGAACGTTTTTGTAGCTAGTACCACTTGTGTATAAATCCAAAATTACTTCGACCTACTGGTGAAGCAAATTCTTTTGTAGAAAAATATATACTTTTTATTGCACTCCACACAAAACAAACAGTACAGAGAAAAAATACAAATTAACCAATTTAGGCAGTCTGATCGATAGAAGCGATTCAATTCAGATCAAGTAGGTAATATAGTAGATAAGAAGATATTGCAGATATTCATGTAATAAAACTTTTTCAGGCTACACGAATTATAAAGTTGAAAAATGCAATTAAAATGATAGATTTTAAGATGAGGTGAGGTATGTATGTATGAACTGAAACGTAGCCTCTCACTATGGGCCTCATAAGAAAGCTCAAGGTTGCACAGCGTGCTATGGAAAGGGATATGCTCGGTGTTTCTTTGCGGGATCGAATCAGGAATGAGGAGATTCGTAAACGAACAAAAGTTGCAACGGATAAGCAAGCTGAAGCGGCAGTGGGCGGGGCACATAGCACGTAGAACTGACGGCCGATGGGGCAGAAAGGTTCTGGAATGGAGGCCACGTACCGGCAAGGTACAAGATATGCGGGCCGCTTCCAACCAGCCAATCTGGAAGTCACTGGGGGAGGCCTATGTTCAGCAGTGGACGTCCTATGGCTGAAATGATGATGATGATGATGATGAGGTATGTAAATTACGAGCTTGATGGAAAACCGAGAGCATAAATTCAAAAAACAATAATCATTAAAAAATAAATAAACTCGGCTAAAGGTAATGCTAATATAGCCAAGGAGGTTGGTACCAAATCAGTGACTATGTTATCATTACCATTACCGAGGTGGTTGACAGCCTCCTAATATATTTTAGCATTAATTTTAGCCAGTTTCCGAGTGTCGTTGGTTTTGTTTTTATCAAAACCAATATTTTATGTAAATTGACTAAAAAAAAATATTTTTTTATTTCTTTTTAAAATGTCTAGATTCTAGGTGTGGTAACAAAATTTGGCTATAATGAACAACTATTAGACCATTAAGTGCATTTTATCTCCACAATATAAAGCAATTCTTTTATTTTTTGCGTCCAAGTATTTGTAAGAAACCGTTTCTTGCACACTATTTGTTTATCAGATTCAATTCAGAACCAGTAATGCTTTTTGTGAGAATGTTTGGCAATGGTTGACCACTTTGCACGAATAATTTCATTTATTACTAGCTGCTGCCCGCGAGTTCGTTCGCATTGTCTTCAATTTAATACAGAAACATTTTTCGGCGTGTGCGCACAACTCATCAAAGTTTCATAATAATTGGATTGATAGTTTAAGAGTACATAGAGGACAAACATACTTACATAGTTTTTTAATTATATTAGGTCCTAGTTTATTAGTAAACTTTTTTCTATGGGGTAATTCTACTGTTCAAATACCACATCTTTTTCTATGTGACCAACATCGAAATCGCAAACGTATCGGTAACTATTAATTTACTAGTGTGTATATTATGTTATGAACGACTGGAACTAGACGTGTAAAAAACACAACCATTTTCAATTGTTATAAATAGACTAGTTACCTGGGTCAAAAAAATATTATTCTATTTAGTCCGTCAGTTAGATTATCAAAAAATATTGGACCCGTATTTTGTATTTTGTCAATCAAACAAAAAATAATGAAGCAAACGCTCATCAAAGTTTGGGAATGGAGCACGTGACGTCACGCCGTGCTCTAAAGTGTCGCAAGGCGTGACGTTATATACGCAGAACTATAACGGCCTATATCTTCATCAGTTTTTGTTTAATTGATAAAAGAAAATATACGTGTCCAATATTTTTTTGTTAATCCAACTGACGGACTAATTAGACCTTTTAATTGATTAGGTTTATATTTCCGAACCGTGCAGTGTTGGGACGGCCGTACAGAATACCTTTCCCACCGCCAATAGGCGGTGGGAAGCGTATCGTAAGTGGCGACTATTTCCTCTAGTACGAAACGGGCAGCAGCGTCTGCGTGCAAAATCTTATAAAAAAACTGCTCGCCAACCCGCGCGCCAAGCGTGGCGAGTATCGGCATTCCCCTCCAATGAAAGTCATTGGGGGAGGCCTATGTTCAGCAGTGGACGTCCTAAGGCTGAAATGATGATGATGATAATATATCCAAACGAACGTAAAGCCTTATATTACTGTTTCTTGATAACATTGTTTGTTTGATTTCAATTAATAATCCGACCATAAGTGATTCATTCATGTCGGCCTATTACAGTCCACTGCTGGTTGTAAGTCACCTCCCAAGACCGCCAAAAAACACGATCTCCCGCTCTTTTCATCCAGCCTTTGCCAGCCTAAGGTCTGGCAGTGGCTGGATCTTCCTAAGGTCGTCGATCCGTCCAGTGCAGTGATTGATTAAAATTAAAAATGACTCAAATCATTGGCACAAACCATCATATTAATAACGTGCGTGTCTGTCAATTTCAATTTCACTTTTACTAGCATAATATTGATTTAATTTACTACGTATTCTAGTAAATAGATTTATAAATGTTTTAATTTTACATAAATAATTAACTTATTTTAATAAACCGGTAAAAACAGATTACGTAGACCGGAAAATTTATTTTTTTCCTTATATAAATTAAAAACAGGATATAGGGAGAATGTTTATAGCACAGTAACTATCTAAACGAAAGTCCCCGGATTCTGGTCTCGGCCATAGGCAAATTGATTCTAAGAGGTTAATTTTCAATTCAGTAATAACCTCGTAAGGAGTTTCTGGTGCTCAAATAAAATAACGAGAGACCTTGATTTAAATCTAAAAAGAAACCTTTTTATCCTACCTCCTAAGGCAGTGCAAGAAGAGGCAAGCCGTTATACCTATTCCACGGGACTAATCCACTGGCATAACTGTAGTAAATCAATTTATTACGATTAATAAAAAAAAGAAAAATTCATAGTTTAGTACCTGAAGTATATTTTTTTCTAGAGACATCCCCCAGCACACTGTCTTGCGCCAATTTGGAATATTATCGTTTTCAAAATTTACCAAAACCGGGTACTTTAACTACCGGGTATCTACTGCCAGGTAACGGGTCGACCTGGGACCACTTGCTGTGCCACTACACTGCTAAGTTGATAAGCCACGGCATGTCCGTTACTTGATACATCAAACCATCCTAAGTTGCAATAATGTCAACAATCAATTGTCTGTTTGTCTTCGCCACCAAACCGGAACTCTTGATAACGTCGCTTGATCTGAAGTGTGGCATTACTTCTTTCTGGACTGTCGTTCCAATTGCGCGACCTTTCTCCGTATGTCAAGAGGGCAATTTTGGCTGTCTGAATCATAACAGTCTTCCTCCTTTCTTTATACAAATCAAATCAAACGTTTATTCGCAAGACTGCAGTACATTTGTGATGTTTAAAAACTAAATACAATGAACCAGTATTACTAAAATCAACCGATATCAGTCGGGACCAACAAGTAAGATGCTTGTAAAAAAAACCGATCAAAGGCAAGTCGGACTCGCCCACCGAGGGTTCCGTACAATTTCAGTTCGTTCATATTATAAATAGTTCAAAAATCGAGTCTCGCAGTTTAATTATATATTAATTACAAAATTTAATTAGAAATTTACTTAAAGTTTTCATGTTTTCTGTACTTATAGTATCAGACGATATTATTATTATTATTATTATTGCCTATTTTAATTTTGATTCCCTTGAGTATCGAAATATACGTTTTTTGCGGCTTATACTGCCGTATCTTTTTTCTACGTTAACTTAGAAGTTTTATTTTAATTTCAACTCGATACCTCCACGAGTTCCCGTGATAAAGGGTCTTGACAGACAACAAAGTGATCCTATAAGGGTTTCGTTTTTTTCTTTTAAGGTACGGAACCCTAATAACGACCTGATTGGGGTTGTGGATTCGGTTCCTGGCTAGAGTCGATTTAGATATATTTTCTTAGTTGAATCAAAGCAGGGTGTCCTGTGAGACGCCTCTAGCAAAACTCATTAAATCAATATTGGATAACATCACATACATTGTTCTGATCCTATGGTAAGCAGCCAAATCACGTGTGTTATAGAAATCAGAAACCACCACGGTACCACAACACCCAGACCCGAGAATAGAAAACTACGTTTTCTACATTGACCGACCGGGAATCGCTACGAAGGTCGTCAAACTTTATTTTATTTATTTATTTAACGATATAATCCTAATTGTCATTTCACTAAGTAAGTAGGTACTTAACACAGTAATTTAGATAAAGGCGTGATCCAACACCCAATTTCGAAAAATCTCAACTGAATTGACCGGGACTGGGAATTAAACCAGGATCCATTTACATTTGTTGGTCTCCTCGCCACTACTACGTTAATTGAGGAACTAGTCTATATTTAAAGGACTAGTCCGCAAGGCACCTTTAATCTTATATATAAAATTCTCGTGTCACAATGTTCGTTCCCGAACTCCTCCGAAACGGCTTGACCGATTCTCATGAAATTTTGTGAGCATATTGAGTAGGTCTGAGAATCGGCCAACATCTATTTTTCATACCCCTAAAGACCACGCAGACGAAGTCGCGGGCAACAGCTAGTACTCGTATAATATTCCGTGGCGATCTCGTAAAAGCAAGTTTCGGTATAGATTCTAAAAATACAGTAAAACATTGTTTCTGAGACGTGGGCTGTCTAATTGAACGATAAACTTGGCTTTTAAGTTGCCCAATAAAAGTAATATTATCGTAAATACCGCCTGATCTAGTCCGGAGCTGCTAACGATTAAAGCATAGAAGCATAAAGTACAAAGCGCTTTACTAAGATGTAATGTAATTAAGAAATGCAAGTCGTTTATGTATTCTGATGACACGTGCATTGTATACAGTGACAGGAGCCAGAACAAACCTACAGGAGGTTATGCAGGAGGACTTCGACAATGTTGTCCGATGGGCCCACTACAATGGAATACTCATTAATATTAATAAGACTAAGTGCATGCCTATACTGTCTCCCTATAGTAAGAGTAAAACTATAAATATTAAACTAAAGGGACACTCCTACGACTGCTTGCATAGCGGTCAAATAAACTGCAAATGTCTAAATATTGAAATGGTATCATCTTTTAAATACCTCGGACTGAGAGTGGATGAGCACTTTAGCTGGATGTTGATTCTGTTTGCAACAAGCTAAGATCAATTCTCGGCAAATTACACTATCTAAAATATGTCGCTACAAGGGGTACCATGTACTTAATTTATCACGCGCTGGTTGATGCTGTCATATCATATGGACTAGGTGCGTATGGACTGACTTTCCCTGTTCGCTTAAATAAAATTAAATTGCTACAAATTCGAATTCTTAAACTGTTAGTAGATTTGAAGACAAAAGACTCATTGGAAGGAGAATATGAAAGATTATTTAAGCTATGTAAAGTAATACCAATAGAATACGAACTAAGAACGATAATTTTAATGGAACAGTTTGACAAAACTGAATATAAGCAGGAAAGAGAGTATGCCTACCGAACCCGATCGTCTAAAGAACCAAAGTTGCTAGTCCCTAAGACAAAAAACTATTATGGTAAGCGCACCAGGCCCTGGCTAACGCCTGTCTATAGCAATTAATTACCTCACGATATGTTGCAAAAGGTGCATAGTAAGAACCACCTTAAGGCCATGTTGAAACGTCACTATCTATCATTATGTCCATAGATATCTGACGACTGTCTGGTGTAGTGGTTTGCGCTCCGGACTGCAAAACCAGGCGGTGGCGAGTTCGAATCCCGTGGGGGGGCAAAACTATTCTGATGTCTAAGTACGTCAGACAGACTACAGCATCCCCAGTCACAGTACAGTACAGGTCCCCAGTCGGTCAATGTAGAAAAATTCCTTTTCTTTATTATCTCGGGTCTGGGTGTTGTGGTACCGTCGTTGTTTCTGATTTATATAGCACAAGTGCTTTAGCTAATTACCTAGGACCAGGGAAATGTATGTGATGTTGTCGCCTGTACGCTTTTTTCGTTTGCCGGTCTAGAGCTATAAAACCAGATGTTAACATTCAAGCACCATTTTACCAGGCTTCCAAAGGATTATATCGCACAGTGGGGGTTACTAAATAAAGTAAGCTCACTTCCTTCCCTCTCTTGGAGTAGTGGTTGGTGGTCATCCGTGGGTCGTAAGTTCCTATCCCTGCACTAGCACGTATAGAAATTTTCGGAATGTACGACCTCCGTAGCCGAGAAGCCAGCACACCGGACTTTGCGTCGCCATCTCTGAGGTTCCGGGTTCGATTCTCGGACGGGTTAATGTAGAAAACGAACTTTTCTATGTTCGGTCGGGTATGGGTGTTGTAGTACGAGCACGTACCTCTGCTGGTATGCGGTTCCGTTGACATTCCTAACGTTCCTAATAAGACGTTCGATTCGCCTCTTACGACACGCCTCTGTTGGCGGTAGGGAAGTGTGTTCTTTACGGCCATCACCTCATGGCGAGATAGTGATGTTTTATGCGATTTAGGCTAAACATGAAGTTACAAAGTCAGAAGAAAATGGAGTTTAGTAAATCCTACTGAGTAGGAGCCTACGGTATCTGTCTCTCTTATTCTGGCTTAAGAGATTAACCTTTAAACTTTTTTAAGCCGATAAAAAATATCTGGTACAGATTTTCTTAAGGATTATTCCAAGGTTACAAAAAGATATTTTTCCTTTTTAATTAATTTAATTAATAGTGCGGATACTTCTAAAGAAACATTAAGTACTGCCTTTTAATACTTTGGAACTCTTCTCCTCTCAATGCAATTCAACTGTCCTCTACCTGAAGGTTGCCTGAAAGAGATCGCTTTTAGCGATAAGAACGTCTAAGATGTGCAGCTTTAAATATGTTTTCTGTACTGTATAAATATGAAAGTTGGTAAGTATGTTTGTAACTTAACCATGCTTTTACTGCTGAACAAAATTTGCTGAAAGTGATCTCGTTTTTCGGTTCCCGTCGGATGAATATTTTATTCCAAATTCAACGCAGACAAAGTCGCGGGTAGGAGCTAGTATAATATAACACGTTCGTTTATCTAATAAGGCAGTCAAGTCATAGATAGACTTAATTTCAGTCTTAACCTTTAAACAGTTTACTATATGTATAAAGTAAAAAAAATAATTAAGTAGTAACTACCAGGCACAAGCCTCACGTCAACTATGAGTTTGTTTAGGCCCTACTCCACCATGCGGGTCCAGTGCGGATAAGTGGAGGAGTGTTTTAAGGCCAGGGACTAAACCTTACTGTCAGATGTAATCAAACCGGCCTCTGACTAGACTTTACGACTACATAATATCAAGCAACAATATTAGCCGGGACCAACTTCTAACGTGCCCTTCTGCATGTGATAAATGTCACTAAATATGGTCGAAATGGTCACCCATTCACTCACAATCGCGGCGTGGCTTGCTTAACTTTGGTAATCACTACCAAAGCGTTGCTGCCACTGAGCTACAAGAACCGCATGAGGCCCTGTCACAAAAAAATAATCTAAAAGTATTTTTCTTTTTTTGCACAACAGCACATACATTGCTTTTATCCTATGTTAAGTAGCTTTTTTAAGCACTTGTGTTACGGAAATCAGAAACAACAACGGTACCATAACACCCAGACCCTAGACAAAATAGAAAAGTTATTTTTCTACATTAACCGACCGGGAATCGAACCCGGGACCTCAGAGATAGCGACATCAAGTCCGGTATCCTCGCCTCTCGGCTACGGAGGTCGTCAATTATAAATTATAATTACTGTCTCGTTTTGGGCTGCGTTGAGGGGTTAAATCCTCACAGTATTTAACTAACACAGTAGAATTCTTTACTATACAATATGACAGAATTAATAAAAGAAATCTTTAAATAAACTAACTTAACCTAAAACTAAAAACTACCTACTCAAAAATAAAAGCGTGTCCGTGAGGCGTGGAGGCGAGGATACTGGTAGCGTTTCCTCGCTGAATTGCTAAACTAAGCCTTTGTGCGAGGAACGAACCAGCTTTTTTATTTTCCGAAATAAAAATCAATTTTGGTGATATTTTTCCAAAAAGTAATTTAGGTCCCCACGGTCCAAACGTCTACACCAAATGGCGCAAACACATAGTCACTTGCAAGAGACTAGAATTAGTAAAAAAAAACACTATCTCTCTCAACTTTTGACAAATTGAAGACATGATGAAGGTTTTGATGGTTCGAAGGTTTTGAAACTTAAGCCTTCGTATAGTTTATGACACTTTCTTCTTAATAAAGTGAATGTTGACTGTTACGAAACCGATATTATTTCCTGCATTTAAGAGAAGAAGAATCTTCCTGCAGAAGGTATAAAATTATTTCACTTCCACAATATTACCTATTTAATACGTGCTAAGAACTACTATTATTAAAAGGCTTAATGCATATAATAAACTGTTTAAAGGTTAAGACTGAAATTAAGTGTTGTCTATGACTACCTTATAAGATAAACGACTAGTATTATACTATACTAGTTCCTACCTGCGGCTTCGTCTGCGTTAAATTTGGAATAAAATATTCATTCCACGGGAACAGAAAAACGCGATCAATTTCAGCAAATTTCTTTTAGCGGTAAAAGCATAGATGTAACTTAACCTAGCATACTTAAAAAAAATCATATTTTTACAGGGTTTTAATAAAAATACGAGCCGAATTTTAGGGGGTGGTTCAGAGTCCAGTCTAGAATAGAGGAAAAATATTTGAAAAAATCCATTGTACATTTTTAATTTTTATTATTTTCTTAATTTTTTTTTTTCAAATTTAGCTCGTACATTTTTTAACAACCTGTAATATTAATATTAATTAGTACCTAAGATTATGTAAATAGGTAACACTGGACAAAACTATACGTATCTAAGATAATATCATTGCCGCGGTAGAGTAATACTTACAACTTAAGTAAAACGAAAATAAGTTTGAAGTTAGGGACCAATATTTGTGGTTTAATTATCAGTAGTAAAGAGACTTGTTGCATCACCGAGAATGCTCCCCAATCCAGGGTCACAAGGTGGAAACAGAAGTACATTGCACCGTTGCTTCCACCGTCAGAGAGCCTTCAATATCTTCCGTGAGCGACCATGAAAGCTTTAAACAGGCTGCGAACATAGGTCGGCCGTTGTAAGGAAAATCTAATAAATTGGGGCTACATTGACGGCACCAACAGCAAGTGTGTCTGCAGTGCTTCCCCCCAAACCATGGGCCACCTTCTATCACGTCCCGCGTGTTCGGACAGCTGCACACGCGAAGACCTGTTACGCGCCACCGATTCGGTGCGGTTCGTGTGACGGAATACTAGTCATCAAAAATATGAGCAATTTGCATCGACATGAGAAAAAGAAGAAGTAAAGCAATCGGATTTTCGACGGCCGACAAGCGTTAAAATAAAGGCTAAGCTTAAGTTAAGTTAAGCTTTTATTAAACAGTATTTAATTACTGACTTTTAAAAAAGGACGCAATTATACTGCCCTCGTGCCATTAGCGGCCGCTGCCGTAAAGAATACACTTCCACACCGCTAACAGGAGGCGTGATGTAAGAGGCGACTATTTCCTGAAGCAAGAGACGGGCAGCGTCTGCGTGCGCAATGTTATAAAAAACTGCGCTCGCAGACCGCCTGCCAAGCTAGGTGAGTATTGGCAATCCCCCCCGATTAGGGGGAGGCCTGTGTTCAGCAGTGGACGTCCTATAGGTAGCTGAAATGATGATGAATGATGATACTACCCTCATTTTGGGGAAGGTCGAAAAACAATATTGTAGGTACAATTTTAGCTCCAGAACTAGCTGGTTTAAATATTCATTACAGTAATAACTTGCTATTTAAAATTATGCCTGCATTTAAATAAAATATTGGCGCTAGAAAATTGTTTTTCACTATAAATACGACGTAAACTCATGGGACTTTATGTATCCTTTAAAAGTAGTTTAATACTGAGGAACGTTTAATTAACATTTAACGACTGCAACTTTATTTAAAATGTAATTTACTTACTTAAACATTCAAATAATTCGTTATTATGTAATTTCCATACTTTAACAGAAAGTAATCACAATGAATACATTTTCGATACGGTCCCAGTAACAAAGCCGGCTCCCAGTGCGTATCGAGGCACGCGCAATGTCGGGATCGTAGTTCACCTGTTTTACTTATTTATCAACATCATGTAAGGGTTTTTTTTCCCCAAGTACATTTCACAAGTTAACTCGGTAACTAGCAAATACCTGGCTGTTATAGTATTTCTATTCAATTCGTTATTTAGACTACTGTCCAAACGTACCAGTTTAAACAGCTTATTCAACGACACCCCACACCATGCGATAGATGAGAAAAAAAAATAACTGCAGGTATGTATTCCGATGTATTTCCAAGATATTATTCTATCACTGGCCGTGCCGAGTTGGGACGGCCGTAAAGAATACCTTCCCCTTCTACAAAGAGACGTGTCGTAAGAGGCGACTAATTCCTCTAGCGCGAGACGGGCAGCAGCGTCTTCGTGTGAAATCTTATAAAAAACTGCGCTCGCCAACCCGCCTGCCAAGCGGGGCAAGTATTGGCAATCCCCCCAATGATAAATCATTGGGGGAGGCCTTAGTTCAGCAGTGGACGTCCTACCGCTGGCATGATGATGATGATGATGATTCTATCACTTTGTCAGCGTGGTTAAGTATAGGTACCATTGCGAAATTACAGCTATCAAGTACTAAGAGTACTCTCTGAGCTAAGCCGCTGACAGACAGACGAACGGACATGGCGAAACTATGCAATGCCCGATGCAAGCCGCTGTGACTTACAAGTGGTTTTTCATGAGAGACTGAAGTCTTTACCCGAAATATTTATGATAAGATGTTAAGGCAACTTAATCGTCATAGGAGGAAAAAATAGAGGACAAAATAAATACAGTGTTTTAAGCATGCTTTCGTAGAGCTAGCTATTGTAAGAATTAATTGTATGTAAATATGTGATAAATAGAAAATGTAAAAATTTTATAGGCATTTTGTAGTTTTCTAAATAATTTTCAAAGGCTTTATTCTATTTGGTACTAAGGAATTGCACCTGTCGACGCCTGCGTTCAATGCGGTAAAGCGGTAAGTCATTGCAAGACCATATCGGATAATTCTTTAGATCTGATTTTTATCTTAAACATAACAGGCATGCTTAACATCAGTGAACTGCTCGTATATTTACATTTCTCTTTTATTTTTTACTAATAATTATTGTTGCCTACTGTGTCGCGTTATGTTATTTAATGTTGCTGTTTTGTTTATTAATTTGTTATGTGGACTGTGCTATTTTTCTGTGATGTCCATTTCATAATAATTGTTTTTCTACTTGTGTTATGCAAGTATTGTATGAGTATGGTAACAATGTGACTACATATTACAAGATCATATCGGTGGTATATTCGGCTAATGATATATTATTTATAAATAAACAGGATGACTTCAGTGTTAATGATTTTCATTTGACGTAAATAATGCTTATACCGTTGTCGAGGTATTTATGTCAAAGAGCTAATTGTTTTCGTTATTTACTTGTCTGCGGCAAACAACTAACAGACTTTCTAATTACCAGGCATTACTAAAATATTATAATAATTGTTTTTTTGTGTCTCGTTAAACGTCGTCTGCTAAGAGTTATTTAATCAGATTCTAATTTAATCGATAATAATACCTAAGCAGTCAAAAGGCGAGCTCACAGGATTTGGCGTGATCAGCATAATTATCTGTGGCCCCGAGTTCGATTCCCTCAATGTAGAAAACTCTAAACTCAATGTAGAAACACAAGTGCTTTGGCTACTTACCTTAGGATCAGAACAATATGAGATATTATGCAATATTATAGCTGAAAAAAAATATTTATTTATTTATTTTTGTCCTGGAAAATTCACAGAACGAAAAATTGAGTTTTAGATGGAGGTTACGCGATCAGTATTTTAATTTGGTAATAATGACCGCGAATTGATCGTGTATGCACGTACAAACGCACTAATTACCGGATTGCATGTCCTGGATATTACCTACTAAAATCTAGAGACATAGATATGTACCAAAAGTGTTGTGCGATATTGTATAAATTATAAAATGTTTTCACAAGATGTACCTATCTCAGATGGCTTAGTCTAAATAGTTCCAACTTTCTCCGCCAGTCACTCAAGATTGCATTGGTACGCCAAACTGGTGAATTACTGATAGTGTAATAAACTCACTCTTCATTTAAAATTTACACTATTAATATCATAAACCCAGTATCAAAATTATTATAAATTCAAATTCATTTTAAAGAAATACGGTACATGAGTTGTAAAATTTCAAATGTACAAGCATGTTTCACTATCATACTTAGTATGCAAATTGTTAACATTAATAAGCGTACAACTTTTAAGGTAAATGAAACATGCATATGAATACAGTTAGTTGTTATAATTAAAATTATCTATATTGGAAAAAAAATAGTCAAAAATTTGGCATGGGCCATTTGTATCATTTTAGTAAATGGCGTCGAATTCTACACAGGTGGTTCCACGGGCAGAGGTAGTTATTATGTTACAGCAACCTTTCTGTAGACGTCGCCATCTCGGCGTCGCCTAACTGGTCTAACTTAATTACGACAATTAGTCAACTGGTGACTGCCATGTAGGCTAGGAGACAGTGACCGTGGGAAAGTAAATATTTACCTGTTGTTAATTAAGGGCCAACCGTGATAACAGACTCTTTAAACGTACAATCCAGTGTTAACGTTTACTTTATAAAATATCAGTTGTTGTTTTATTTTAGGACTCAAATTCCAGTGAAGCCACACTGATTCTGCTATTGTTAAGCGTATCTGTTGTACCCTGAGTTGTAACTTGAATAGATTTGTCACAAAAGATATATGTTACCAAACGTCAAGTTTCCAGTATAATATTGTATCTATCATTTCAATCCGATAGACTAGATATTATTAAAATTCTTTCCCAATTCCCTTTGGTTTCGCCTTTGAACACAACATGAAATTTAAACATTTCAAGTTCCCATAGTTAGTGGTTTGGTGGTGCGATGTCAGACGAGCCATTAAGTCATATAACTGCTTTAGTATAGACTACAGAATCACAGAATACTGGTATAGGTCTTCGATCAAATATACAGAATGTCCGAAAATGGACGCTAGACTGACACTGTTATTAGCTGAGTTACAGTTGCAGTAAAAAAACTTGTAAAAATAATATAGCTTAAGCAACTTTTTTACTCTTGTCAGTCTGGCTTACGGACAGCACTACCGGGTAAGCTTGTTTTATTAGGGGCAACGTAGAACAAGAAACGTTTCTTGTATCTTCATTTAGTAGGTTTTTTTCAACTATTGTAATTAGTAAGTAATCCTGCTGATAACTAAAAAGCATAATCTTTAAAAATATAATGTAACAAAGATACAACCTATGTTAAAATTCTAGTGTACTGTAACTGTCTCACACATCACCATTTTGGACATTATCTCCTCGTCTACGCCGTTAAAATAGTGGCGCTATCATATGAAGCTATCCTTACTCCTGGACCCTTTTAACATTCCTCCTTTATCTCAGGATTTGGGAGCTTGACATTGGATACCGAGCTTTGATGGGCCGCTTTCAACTAATATGTTTTAGTTGTAAATGTTACTTCGAGTCCTTTAAATTGTATAGGTGTATAAAATTCCTTGTCATTAGAAATATTTTCTTACAAATAAACTAAGTACATTAACGGTAAATTATTGTTAAACAGTTTCTATCGACATTTTTAAAAAATTGTTTCATTGTCGTCATAGATAACATAATCTCTGATAGTACAACACAAAATTCGGCGTTTGGCATTATTTGTTTAATTATGATTAAAGAATAAGATATGAATACAAATATTATTTACGTTGAATATTATCTGAACGTGCAACTATGTCAGGTTAAATTTAAAACATAAGTTAAGCTAAAAAAGACCCCTCTAACATCTGGCATACCTTTACTAACGATAGCTTGCGTTTATTAACCAAATGACGAAACTAATAAAATAACAAAGACAAGCATGCAATCCCGTTAAAATAACGTTATTTTTGACAAAAACTTTGCGTAATAACGGGTTATTGGACAGGTAAGGTAAAGTTTGTTATCCCCAATCACCGGTTTCTGTGTTGGTTTATGGCTTCTCGCCTTGTTGTTGTTTTTTTTTAACAAAAACAAATTTCACATTACTGCGTGTACAACTTAATAGTATTCTATTTTCTTTATACCAACATAATCAACTGCTGATGTAGGTACAATAATTTTTAAATTGAGAGCAACATCGAGTTTGTAAATAAAAAACCAAATACTCTATACATTTATCACAGCGCTATAGTTTGTATGAAGAATCTATTTTTTACGATTTTGCTCCCATATTAAAGTAGTTGTGTATGAGCCAACTGAATAAGTGAGTGTCCTATTCTTTAGTACATCCTGCATAATAATAATATTTTTATACTAATTATATTTTTCATAAGCGACTGATAGACGTATCTTTTAGATTACAAGATTTCTATTACGAAATTTTTGTGTGTTTACAATGTCACTCGATGTTAGATTCGATCTAAGCTGGCAAATATTTGTCATTTTAATCTAACCTTGAAGAGTCGTCGGAAAGAAATGCTCATGAAATTGATTGCGTAAATGACAAAATCGAAATTATTTTATTCTTTAGTCTTCGTTATTATTTCTAATAATGATAAAATATTAATAAAAAAATATTCTTATCAATTCTGATTTACAATTAATTTAAACGTTGACTCAATGACTGGTGCCTGCTGCATTTCTACTATAAGTTTAACTAATGTGTACGATCTAAGTAACCGTATGTTCTTCGTTATTTCTGTGGATAATGGTGCTGGTTGCACATATATATATATTTTTGTAATTAACTTCTTATTTTATCAACATGTGTAATTGTTTGTTGTCCCTAATAAATAAATAAAAAAAAAATAAAAAAAATAAACGTTCAAGAAGAAAGTATAGTATTATGTCTTAATTAGGTAAATATTCGTATGTTCGTTAAAAAAATGACGTATTTTTTTTATAGCCGGGCTATGAATAAAAATCATAATAAACATTTCTGATATTAACGTTCTTCCGGCCCTAGAATTATATATCGATAAAAATATAACTTCCTTCCCCCACATTTATTTGCAACTTTCTTCGAAACTGTTAAATTAACCCACCCCTATAATTTCCTACTTCCGTGCATCTGTCTTAGGATAGAAACCCTGAATTTCTCACACAAACCACTGATACGGAACCATACTTCCTTAAGATCTGAATTATTACCGAGAACATCGAAGGGCTACCTGCAAATACCTAATCTAGACTTTATTCCTTAATAATAGAGCGTATTTTGTTTTGAAAAGTTATGTAGGACATTTTATTTTCAGACACCAAAACATAATAATAGAATTGTAACCTTAGGCAGCATAGTTTTAAAGTTGTAAATGGGATGTACATTATACTAAAGCAGACCTAATTATTTCACCTGTGTTTGTAATTAATTGAATGCAGTAAAGTTTACACAAGTGTGTCTGATTGTCTGTCTGTTGTCTAGTTTGCTTTGAGTTACTCAGTTCTGCTGAAGTTCTCATTAGCTGAAAATATATAAGTCGGGTTGGTTGCATCATCGTATAAACACTTTCTTACTCTTTAGTGTAAGTTTTATTTAATCATTACTTTCCACATTGGCCCGATCACGCCTGCTAGTATGGGGCTCGACACGTACGAGTCTGAGGCTTCGCTGCGCGAAGCCTCACACTCGGCCGGGTCGGGCGACCGCTAGCGGGGCGGACCTAGGCCGTGCGCCTTCAGCGCACGCCACAACTGCCCGGGTTAAGCTGGCGAATGTCTTCCTCAAAGGCACTCAGCGATAGGTCCGTCCATAAATAAAATCATTACTTTCTGTTTCATGTCCAAAATTTAAGACTAGAAAAGGAGGTATTAAGTACATAACAATCACAATTACATAATAATTTAATTGTAATTTGACGAGCTCCTGAAAATACCGGACTTGGTGTCGATATCTCTGAGGTCCCGGGTTCGATTCCCGGTCGGTGAATGTAGAAAAATAACTTTTCTATATTGTCTCGGGTATGGGTATTGTGGTACCGTCGTTTTCTGATTTCTGTAACACAAGTGCTTTGGTTCAGAGCAATATGTATGTGATGTTGTCTAATAGAAATAAATTTAAAAAAAAAAATTGACTCGTAATCGTAAAAAAAATATTCTTACTCTCTCGACTTGTCACTATTAAAAGTTTTACGAATACCTACACAAAAACCATATACATACTTTATATTTCACTCGAAATAAATAAAAAAACAAATACCTACATAAAACCATTTCACACAACATCAGTGGTTCAATATGCAAATTAAATCAGCACGCTTCAATAATAAAACCCGCATAATTTGCAATACTAATAAAAAAGGTTGAACACAAATAAAATTATAGTGCGAAAGTGGAACGAACCGATGACGTCATTTCAGTCACGCTCACTCAAGCTGATGTGAATAGAAGCAGCAAATGATTTTATATTTCGACTTGCCTCTCACCGGCGTTGGTGGTGTAATGGTCAGCATAGTTGCCTTCCAAGCAGTTGATCCGGGTTCGATTCCCGGCCAACGCACGCGTTTTTGCCATTTTTATTTTAAATTGTTTTTAGTTAGGTATAAATACTTAATCGAAACACAAAATACTTAGAACCTTTTCGTTAAGCATTTTCTCCAGATATTAATTATCAATAGCCTGATAGTTATTTTTCAACCGACTTCAAAAAAGGAGGAGGTTCTCAATTCGACTGTATGTTTTTTTTTTTGTATGTATGTTACGCGATTACTCCGCCAATTATGAATCGATTTTAATGATTCTTTTTTTGTTTGGTAGATCATACTTCAGAGGTGGTCCCATATAAATTTTATCGAAATTGATTTAGAACTTTTTGAGAAAATCAACAAATATATACCCAGATAATATTTTGGTTGTGGTTCTTGTTACCTATCTTCGACAAATATGAGCCGATTTAGATGATTTTTGTTTTATTAAATAGCTTATACTTTAAAAATAATATGATAAAAGTTTGCAAAATAAAAATCACCCCTAAGGGTAGGAAAATAGAGGATGAAATCGGTGTTCAGCAGTTAGATTAGGATTTATCACAAAAAATTAATGAAATAAGTAAATTTTATAAAAAAAAAAAGACTTCAAAACACTAAAATGCTAAAAATAATCCTAACATTAAGTACCTAATCAGTTACTTTTGGAGTCGGTGCAAACAAAAACATTGAATCTCTCATCGGCTGGCACCGACTCCAAAAGTAACTGATTAGGTACTTAAGTGTTAGGATTATTTTTAGCATTTTATTATTGATCGACCTTTCATTTTTATTTATCTCATTATATAAGTTATTATTATCTCATCATTAAAATATTACATTCCAATTATTAACTTTTCTAAAATTAGCTTAGCTCTGAGTGTGCTAAGATGCTTCTGGCATAGCCAATTGGGTGAAATTTACCTTGTAACATGAAGAAAGTTAATTACATTACTTCGAGACCATGTACAGACAGACAACAGCAAGTCAACCTAAAAAAGATAAAGGTCATTGAATTGATTTTCAACTTTAAGTCCAATACATAGAGATCAATGTCAATTGAGAAAATTAGACGTTTTGTGGTAGGTTGACATGCGTCTGTACATCTTTGTATTGTCTGCTTCATTTATCATAATTTATTTATAATCAAGGTCATTTACATTTATACCTACTTTGACGACCGTCTGGTGTAGTGGTCCGCGCTCCGGACTACAAAGCCAGCGGTTGCGGGTTCGAATCCCGCAAGGGGCAAATGTTTGTGTGATGAGCACGAGCATTTGTACCTAAGTCATGGATGTTTATAAAAATATTTAAGTATGTTTATCCGTTATCTAGTCGCCATAGTACAAGCTTTGCTTAGTTTGGGGCTAGCTAATTGGTGTGATTGTGGAAACAATTTATTTTATTTATTTTATACTTAATTCAACATTATCTTTTTATAACACTTGCATGATAGATAAAATTCATGTTAAAATTATTATTGTTATTTATACAGGGTGTCCCATAACTCAAGGATAACCTTGTAACCACATATACTATACTTACCTAAATCATGGTGGACAACTCTTTTGACTTTTGCCCATGAAAATTTACCGAATCCCATGCAAAATTACCAAACAGCCGGTTGAATTTGAAGAGAAAGAAAAAAAAAACACATTTTAAAAAGTCAATGAACAAATATAATATATATATAAAAACCCAATAATGCTAATTTATTATTTCAAAGAAAATAAAAAAAAGGAATCCCACCAGAGGCAGTTGAAATTTTTTTTCAAGTAAAATTATTTTTCTACAATGAACAAATGTTGTTTACTATTATGTATATGTCGCAGTAAGATAGATAAAGCCGTAATATAGTTATATCCCTAGGGATATAATTATATTCCGTAACATAGTTATACGAAAGCGATTCATTACTATCTCACTAGGAATATAGTTATAAAACGGTCCAAGTTTAGTGATATACTTATGTTACTAGATTAAGTTTAGTGAAATAGCTTTCGGAGTGTGCGGCGCAGGGGGAGAGGTTCGTTGTGTTGATGAGATGTCATGATTCCTTTTCTTGTCTGAACAAAAATTAAAAAATACTTTGAAAGAAACCAAGATCTCAACTTATTTGATAAGAAATAAAGATATCTCAAAACTGTTGATTAGCTTTAAAAGATTTTTAATGTTTGATTAGTTTTAATTGTATTGTTAATGTTTAATTTCCAAAAAATATGATCGTTTTAATTATAATTGAAATTACTTTAATACGTGTTAATGTCACAAAGTATTGTAACTAACTGCAGGATACATAAAGTTGACTTTTCAATAAAGATAAAACCAATAAAATATTGTTTTATTTAATTATATATGGTAGATTTCTTTTTCACTAAGCTTAATCAAGTAATATATTTATAACACTGAACTTAATCTAGTAATATAAGTATATCACTAAACTTGGACCGTTTTATAACTATATTCCTAGTGAGATAGTAATGAATCGCTTTCGTATAACTATGTTACGGTACATAATTATATCCCTAGGGATATAACTATATTACGGCTTTATCTATCTTACTGCAACATATACATAGAATTATGTGGTTACAAGGTTTCCTTGAGCTACAAGACACCCTGTATATGCCAAATCAACTGTCGCCACTCAAGTTACGCTTATCCAAGAAAACTAAACCCTTTGAAACATAATAGAGAACATCTGTTTGTATTCATATTTCTAATTTCTAGTGCTTGTGGGAACACGAAATTATGCTCTGTTAAAACTGAACTAGGCTGCGAGTCATCACATATACATGATGTTGAAAAGATTTAGCCAAATCTTAGGTCGATATACTATTTCTTCATTTAAAAGGTTTTTTTAAAATACAGGGTTACATTGCAAAGTTACCAAGTCGCAGATGTAGGGGAGAAAACTGCAAAGCTAAAGTGGGAGTGGGCAGGACACGTGTGCAGAATGCATCCAGACAGGTGGGCCCAAATCGTCACCCGATTCATGAAAAATTTGCACCGTATGTACACTACTTAATGTCCTTGTTTGTTCGCCGTACCTACGCCTCTGATAAGCGGCTCTCGTAGTCTCTCTATTGACTTTATTTTCGGATATTTTGAAGTAATTTTCTTTTCGTAACATACGATTAATAAAAATAATAACGATTAAGACGCTTTTTTATATTGTTCCCTAGATCTTATTATTAAAATTTGGCACCCCTTTGCAATGTATCCCTGTATAAGAAAATGATCCGAGTTCTTATTTAAGCCTTGATTATAGATTTTGAATGAATGTCATTTTGTTTGTTTGTAATTGCTTAGACATCCCAATTGCAAGTTCCCTAATTCTTTAATGAACATTGAGTCAGAGCACGGGCCGTGGTTCACTTCGTTACAATTAAATTACTTATAGCTGGGGAATACCGATTGCGTACACGCGTGAAAAATGTTATTCTTCGTAATGTAAACTGAAATAGCAGATGGGACTAATACTAAGAATAGTTTTGTGGAACTTTCAGAAAGATGCTTCAAGGCGAGATAAAAATGACTGTGTATGTGTTATTCTTTATTAGGTACTGAAAATTTTAATATTATATTCATAATTATTTAATCACTTAATAATGTAACAGCATTATTATGTTCAAGACCGAAGTTAGCACTTTTCTTAGTTTTTATAAGCATCCAAGAGATGGCGTTGCATGTGTGTTACATCGCACTAGCATTTGTTTTTTTCTGTATATAGACAATACATACATACAACAAATACAAAACATAGTGTTTTGTTAGGACAACTGACCAATTGAACTTTGAAGAACAATTTAGTGCAAATAGTTACATTATAACCTCCATGAGGTATTCGTGAATTTAATTAATTAATTCGATTAAAGTTATAATAATATTACATTTCATCATTCTAATTCAACATAATTCATATATACTATACGTGTTATGTACCTGGAGACGTATTTTTGAATCATGCGAATTCCAATCCGAACACGAAATCGCAAGATTCGCATGCGAATTCCTAAAATCACTATTTTTGAAAATTCATTCCGTGAATTCTGCAACGACCACTCGTTTTTGTTTTCTACTAGTAGAAAGTACGAAAGAATTACATTGACAAGTAAACGTATGTGTGACAGAAATTTGACATAATAACTTTTTATTTACGTTCGTTAACGAGTTTTTGCTTTATGGTTTATAATATTTTCTGCGTGAAACAAAAATAGTTACAAGATTTCAATTTAATAGTAATACTTATTTCGAGTGATTCAAAAATGCGTAAAATCGTGAGCAATAGAAATGAATTTCATACACGAATTGTTTTCGTGTTCGAATTCGAAATTCATTTCTAATGCTTCAAAAATACGTCTCCTGAGCAATGTTATGGTCGAAAATTAGTAATTTTAGCCGACTATCTGGTGTACTGGTTCGCGTTCCAGTCTACAAAGCCAACGCTTGCTTGTTTGCGGGTTCGAAGCCCGTGAGGGGCAAATGTGACGCGCACGAACATAATTTATAGGTACCTAAGTCATGAATGTTTTAAACGTATTTAAGTATGTTTATCCGTTATCTTATCGCCATAGTACAAGTTTTGCTTAGTTTGTAGCTAAATAGGTGGTGTGATAGTGTTTTTTTTTATAAAATTGGTTCTTCATGTAGACACATAACAGGGTGTACGAACCAATAAAACATTTCTTAAAACAAGGTGATCCGCTGCAGATAAAACAACTTCAGCTACAGGGGCAACGTCGGCATCGTGATTTTTAGGTGTTCTATACATTATCTTTATCACCAAGGTAGTTCGAATGGAGCACGTCTATTTTTATTTTATTTTACATATCGGCTTTGTCAAGTTGTTTTTTCGTCATCATCATCATTTGAGCCACGTCCACTGCTGAACATAGGCCTCCCCCAATGACTTTAATTAGGGGGATTGCCAATACTTGCCACGCTTGGCAGGCGGGATGGCGAGTGCAATTTTTTATACAATTCCCCACGCAAACGCTTCTGCCCGTCTCGTGATACAGTAATTAGTCGCCTCTTACGACACACCTCCTGTTGGCGGTGGGGGAAGTGCATTCTTTACGCACATATCGGGTAAACATCGCTGATTATTTGAAAAAACGGGATAGAAATAGTAATAGATTGTATGGAAGATTGAAAAAATTTAACGACAGTGAACCTAGGTCGCAACTGGTTCATATACGGTTGAGTTAACCCGTATTTATTAATTAAGCATAAACGTCGGGTTTTTAGTCAAAAATAAACCCGTTTAAACCCTCTAAACGAGTAACCCTTTCGGTCCTTGTTATAAAGGTCTTTTAAAATAGGTTCGACGACCTAGTCTCATTCTTAAACTCATCATGTGAATCTAGAATTTCTACCAGCATTTAATATGTCTCGGCTTTTAATGAAGACATTAACTAAAACGTGCGGATCGCTATAAATCTTGCGACAGACACTCACATGTGTTTAATTGCGAGATAAGAGTAAAACGGCAATGATGAGTAAATGTTGTGAGATAAAGCCTAAGGCGAAATAATGAGTAAGTCTCTTTTTGATCTTGTTATACGATTTTTGTGGTTTCTCTGAAAAATGATTAGGTTCTTATTGTGGAGTTTGTATTATTATGTGTAATTAGAAATGTGAACAGCAAAAGAATTTAATAGCATTTACTGTCCTTTACTAAGATTTAATAAATAAAAATACATATTATTATCATCATAATTATAGCATAGGACGTCCCTGTTGACCCGGGCCTCGGTTCCTCGGCCTTCCCCCGTGACTTTGAGATTGGTCGGTGGAAGCGGCCCGCATCCGGCAACCTTTTCAGGTCGTCTGTCCACCTTGTGGGTGGACATGCTACGCTGCGCTTGCCAGTACCTTCCCTAAATTCCAGAACCTTTGTGCCCCATCAGCCGTCAGTTCTACGTGCTATGCGCCACGCCTACTGCCACTTTAGCATGCTAATCCGTTGGGCTATGTCAGCTACTTTTGTTCGTTTACGGATCTCCTCATTTCTGATCCGATCTCGCAATCACTCTTATTTAGGTATAACGACACCAAAAGTATGATGATCATTAGCTTCTTTTCAACCGACTTCAAAAAAGGAGGAGGTTCTCAATTCGACTGTATGTTTTTTTTTTGTATGTATGTTACGCGATTACTCCGCCAATTATGAATCGATTTTAATGATTCTTTTTTTGTTTAGTAGATCATACTTCAGAGGTGGTCCCATATACATTTTATCGAAATTGATTCAGAACTTTTTGAGAAAATCAACAAATATATACCCAGATAATATTTTGGTTGTGGTTCTTGTTACCTATCTTCGACAAATATGAGCCGATTTTGATGATTTTTGTTATATTGAATAGCTTATACTATAAAGATGCTATGATAAAAGTTTGCAAAATAAAAATCACCCCTAAGGGTAGGAAAATAGGGGATGAAATCGGTGTTTAGCAGTTAGATTAGGATTTATCACTAAAAATTTTATTAAAAAAAATAAAACCGACTTCAAACAACATTGAATCTCTCATCGGCTGGCACCGACTCCAAAAGTAACTGATTAGGTAGTTCAGTGTTAGGATTATTTTTAGCATTTTAGTGTTTTGAAGTCGGTTTTATTTTTTTAAATAAAATTTTTAGTTAATCATCATCTTCATATCAGCCCACTGCTGGCCTAAGCCTCTCTTAAAGAGCGCCAAAGAGCATCCATCTCATGCGGTTTTCATCCAGCCAAAGCGAACCATCCTGAGGGCACCTTTTTAGTTTAATTTGTTTATTTTTACTGCGATATTAAGTGCAATAAGCGGTATAAGTTATTCAGTACACTGACACCATAGAGTTAATTAAAATATTGACTTACCGAGAATTTCATAATATAACGCGATGGGCAAACCAATTTAATTTTTCAGAACCCAATTCGATAGCAATGAATCAATTGATTAAGACAATGAATAGCCAAACCGTCTCATGATTCATTCGTTAAAGCATTTCATTGAAAACATTATGACAACCACAGTAAACATTGGAACAGTAGAGCCATTTGGACTACATAAAGGACCAACTTACATTACTTTCTTAAATATAGCAATAGCATGGATCTAGATTGAAACATTACTAAGGTGTGGCCAAAACAACAAAGCCACAATAAATGATAAAATTAGCATTAGTTTACCTGAAAGCCCACCCGATCTTTACCAAGGTAGTGAAAATGTCAAGGAATACTCATTAATTCACCGTATAGGCCCTCTTTCGGGCGCTTATACACGTCCTAAAATATAGTTTTGCCCTACCGTCCGAAGCGGTCCTACTGTCAACAACCTATTCTGTGGTTTCATTGAAACGTTACAAGGACGCACTGAGCATATAAATTTAAGATCGTATACACTTGTAGCGCTGGAAAACCCCACGTTCATTCATTACTTCTTGAAACTCATTGTTTCGCGAAATTTGGAGTTAAGATTAGTTAGTTTAAGATGTGAGTAATCTTACGCATGATAAGCGACAGTTATAACATACCTACATATTTCTATTAGATGTGTACCTAACTACAAGTAAGCCGAAACTTGGAACTTGACAGTAAAGCTGGCCCGCCGACTTTACGTCAGTCAGCGAGCTATGGAAAGGTCGATACTTGGGATTTCGTGAAAGGATGAAATCCGAAATGAGGTTATCCGACAGCAGACCAAAGTAATGGACATAGTCTAAAAATGTAGCAAGCTAAAGTGGCAGTGGGCCGGCCACTTCTGTCGCAGAACCGATGAAAGGTGGAGTAAATGGGTTCTTGAGTGGAGACAGCGCCTTGGCAAACGTGGTGTAGGACGCCTCCCGGCTTGATGGACCGACGACCTTAGGAAAATGGTTGGCAGTGGCTGGCTGAAAAAGTGGGAGATCGTGCTCTTTGGGGCTCTTTAGAGGAGGCTTACGTCCAGCAGTGGGCTGCAATAGGCTGACATGATGAGTAACTACAACGTAAAGTTGACAACGCGAGTGATTCTCCTTAAACGCAAACAGTCCATTCGATGCCTGGTTAGTCAATTCAGAAAACGTACTGTTCTATATTGGGTTGGGTCTAAGTATGCTGGGAGACGCCCCTGGTAAAATTCATTGACTGGAACCCATAACACATGGTTGTCCTCTACCTAAAGGTTGTCTGGAAGAGATCGCTATTAGCGATAAGACCGCCTAAATTGTACATCTTTCTGTAAAAATCATGTGTATTTTACTTGTATGGTGTGCAATAAAGAGTATCTATCTATCTATGGATGTTGATTCTCAAGCGCATATTGTATTTGTTTTAAACTTTTTTGCACAAATTTAACAGTTTACAACAGGTGGATTTAATGCCAAAAGCATTATCTGCCAGCCAATGTTCGGGTCCTGCTGAAAACAAGGTATGGGTATATTTACCTATCTATTCTCTCTATCTCTCCCTTACACCATATCTCGCTGTGATAGGCTGGGCCGTATCAGGTGAAGCACTTATTAGCTCAGAAATTAAGACACAGAAGGTCTATCTTCTTTTTCTTTCTAACAAAACGTTCCCATCCCTAGTCGGGGTTCGCTTGATCATGATCCTATATTCGGCAAGTCGGTTTTTTAGGGTTCCGTACCTCAAAAGGAAATAACATAACCCTTATAGGATCAGTTCCGTCTGTCTGTCTGTATGTTTGTCAAGTCAAGGCCCTTTATCTTGGGAACGCGTTGAGGTATCGAGATGAAATTAAAACCATATACTCAAGTCTACAGTCTCTTAAGGCTGTGAAAAAAAAACTTCTAAGGTAACGTAAAAAAAAAAGGCCATTTAAGTATGCCAAAAAATATGTATAGGTATTTCGACACTCTCAAGAAAACCAAAATTTATACAGTACTTTCCGCTGACCGATAATCATGAAATTTAGCAAAAATTAATTCCCCATCGCCAACAGGAGGTGTGTCATAAAAGATGACTAATTCCTGTAGCACGAGACGGGCAGCAGGGTCTGCGAGCGAAATCCTATAAAAAACTGCGTTCGCCAACCCGCCTGCCAAGCGAGGTGAGTATATCCCCTCAACGATAGAAGTCATTGAGCTCCCTCAATGACTTCTATCGTTCTATAGGCCTCCGCCTATGTTCAGCAGTGGACGTCCTATGGCTGTAATGATGATGATGAATGTTTTATGCACGAGTCAAGGCAAAAATCCAAAACTGTAGTAGTACTTAACATCACAAGAAAAAGTTTTTTATAACAAACTCGGAAAAGCGGTAATTATCTTTGAGACTCGATACTTTTTGTGGATGAATTATTTACAAACCTATAAATTGGTACCTACAGAACCCTCGGTGTTCGAGTTTGCATGAAGTGTGCCGATTGAGCTACATACCTTTTTTTTGTTTGTGTAGGAAGTTTGAGTACCTTCTCCAAACAAACGTATTGTGTGATGTCTAGACTTTTTCCTTTACCATATGACGCGACTTGTATTTACTATGACAAATTTTCTCAAAACACATCCGAAGTCCTTGATCTCTAATCCCATGAAGTCATGGTTCTAGAGAAACCAACTCATTGTAAACTATGGTTAAACAAACATGGTACAAAACGATGCGACGACAATGGCGTTCGAGGGCTGAATGTCAAACAGATTTCTCGAAATATTACTATTAGGAATTGCTTTGTCATGATGGCTATCAAAGTAGGTAATGACAAGTATCTAATTTGCATTTTATTATAATTTTTGGAACTTGATGAGGCAGTTTTTGAACTAAAAAGTTTCTTTTTTGGTTCGATTCTGGGCTAGGCTAGTGCCCCTCAATTCATGCGTTTCGGTACGAATATCATACGAAAACACATTAAAATACGATTCATATACAGCGATGCAATGAAATGTGGCTGTTACAACTATCGCTGCGGCTTTAGATTGCGAAAATTAGATAAAAAAAACTTCATGCTTAGTTTATAGCTATCAAATTGGCCTATCAATCGACGTATTACATCTAATTAAATCGGTCAAGCGGTTAAAAAGACGAAAGAGAATAAGCATCGTTTTTGTTCGTTTTTTTCAATGATTTCAATATATAATATTTTACTCGTATTCAATAATTATATTTTTTCTCCTGAAGTATAAGTAGTTGAACCAAATGCTATGCTTAAGGTTGTGTAGGTTTTGTCAATTCTTTAAATATTTTTCTAATGTAGTAGGCTTTTGAAACGACATGCTAGTTTACATTTAACGACTATGCTCGCCTTTAAACTAAAACTAGAAAAATACACAAAAAAAAGGAAATATGGAATTTAGAGTTTTCTTCCAGATTTAAGTAGTTCGTTTTATTAAGTTACCAACATCTTTACCTTCAAACTATAAATTATAGTCTCTCTCTCGCCATATTTGTCTGAAGTATCAGTCTGTCTGGGGCTAGTCTCTGGAACTACTAGGATTTTGATATGTAGGTACTTAAAGATAGACTGATCTTTGAGAAAGATTCTTGTGTATTATATTCTTAAATATCATCATGTAGTTTGATAATAAACTAGTGTTTAAAGTGGTTACCTGTCTTATGTTCTAAAAGTTGTTTAGCGAATTTTATTTCACAGAAAAATTTTCGACTAATTTCGTTTTGCCTTTTTTCATTTCATCGAAACGACTTTTGCCACTGTATCAGTTGACCTATTATCAATTCGTTTTTTATTGTTACCCGACGTTTCATTTGTTCGAAAAACCTAATACCAAACTTGGCTTGGCCGAAATAACATTTGTTCGAAGTATTATGTTTCAAGTATGTATTAAGTATTTTATTATGTTACATACAACATTTGCCAAAGCTATAAATGTTAGATGATTTAGTTTCCAGAAAAATGCTTTAAATATTATAATAATTAATCCTTCATCCTTATCCTTAGAATTTATCCTTAGTTTCTAAGCGCTCGGCGGCCGCTGCCGCGGCACGCTTACTACGCTCGCTGCGCTCGCTCCGTTCGCTCGCCTTCGCGCTGTATATGGTCACTGTTCTAACCTAACCTAAAAAAATTAGTCTTATTATATACGCAGTATTCTGGTAAATGAAAAAGATTCAAACAAGACTTCGGCTAACAGTAAAAAGTTATTCTGAAAATCGACGAAACGTAGTTCGATAAAATGAAACTTATGTCAAGAGATAATTCGATGGACTAAAAATATGTCAAATGATACATATAGCAAAAGAAATATGGGTCTATAGTTTTCGGCCAACTGAAATTCTGTCAAGTAAATTACGGACAAGTAGTCGGTTACCGTTTAAAGTACTTGTTTTAAGTAAAGAATAAAATAAAATATTTCACTTTTAAAAATTCAACTGCCTCGGTGGAATCCCTAACCTTCCTTTGCAGTCCGAGCGACTGCTGGGCTGGAACTGGCCGATCTTTGATTAAAAAAAACAGGCTTTATTAAGAATGTGAAAATAAAATTTGAAATGTAAGTATACATATTCATTTAGGTACTCACATTATTTTCACGGATAAAATCTGAATTTTAATGTATGAATATCTAAATGGCAATCCGTAATACAAAAAAAAAACTAAACGCTTATCTTTGAGGTGGTCCCCAATTATTAAAAATTCGTCCAACTTTCACGCGTAGCTCTTATTTTAAATTCAAATCGAACGGTCAAGTTAGTTTTCTCGTAAATTAAGTGATTCCGTAGAATTCCGCAGGTTGATCCTTCTAATTTCAAATTATGCAAGTCCGTCTAATACAGGGTGTACAAAAGAATAGGACACTCCATAAAACCACTTGCCTTAACTTTTACTATGGGAGCAACATCGAAATCGTCTTTTGTTTTACAGATGTTTCATCATCATCGTCGAGTTTAGTTTAGTTTGTATGGAGCACCTCACCCGTTAACATCCAAGCGGTCTCATGAGACCGCATAACAATAGAATTTATATTGTGTCTCGTTTACGTATGCTTGATCAGTTGTTGTTGTTGTTGTTGCTTGGGTTCAAAAACTTGTTGGCGCGCCCCACCCGCCTGTCCTTAAATTATAATACTTACCAATTAAACGTAGTCATTCAAAAACCATTTTTTTGTTGTATTTTCTTTTTATATTTTAATACGATGGGATTACTTTCTGACTTTTAAGTTCACTGTACCCCAAAAACAAAGGTGTTCATTACCCAAATTGGAGGACGCGTGAAGTCCCGCCCGGGTTTCGGGGAAAGGCGTCTGACAGACAGACGTGCGTGTGGCCCTTTCGACCCCTGATGTCTTCATTTGGACCACCAAGAAAACAATTGGATTTTTTATGAAATGTTTTTACGCAACAAAAGTTAATTCAGGAAATGCTACTGGTAAACGGTTTTTGTATTATAATGGGCATCCCTAAGAAAAAAAAATGTTTGTGTTTTTTGTTGGAACGGTCAGTATGTAGGAAGTATTTTAAGCAGTAGGTAGTTGCTTTGTTTAATCTTTAGTGTTTTGTTTTTTTAAATGATGACCTTTTGGTAATATGTCATTTTGATAAGTGATAGGACAGTCGGACGGACGTAGACATAGACGGATATGTCAAACTTATTTTTCAAATAAAAGTTATCTGGCTGTTGAAAAATCGGCCCTTACATAAATTCATGTTGTTTGCAAAGTTAATTCCTAGGAAAAGTCCGATTTTAGGGTTCGTTAGCTATAAAAATAGTTACGTATTTAAAATTAAAATTGACGTTTTATTACGAGTATACTCATACACATAAAAGCTTCAATAAAATGTCAATGTCAATATAATGTATATTTTTAATAGTTGGATAAACATGCTAATGCAAAATAAACAGAATTTTTTTCTGGCCTACGTAATTTATCACATGTATGTTCTAAATTCTTTTAGCCCTATGTGTTTCCGACTTTAACAAACAGAAATAGAGATAAAAATAAACTCAACATCTGGTAATTGCTTTTTAATAGGATTTTCGTTCGCGTTGTTGTGATTGTTTTATAAAATAATGCCAAAAAAGCCGGCCAAGTCCGAGTCGGACTCGCGCACGAAGGGTTCCTTATCATTATCTATACAACATTAGACATTATTTACAGTTGCCATTATTAATATCGAGCTATAAACGGCAAAAAATCATGTTTGTGGTATGGGAGCCCTACTTAAATAATTCATTTTATTTTCATTTTAATATTTTTTGTTACAGCGGCAACAGAAGTACAACATCTGTAAAAATTTCAAGCTATCACGGTCTAGCTATCACGGTTCATGAGACAGACAGACATATAGTCTGAAGTCTTATTAGTAATTACCCTTTCGGTACGGAACCCTAAAAAAGATGCCATTTCACGTTACTCTGAAAAATCCCTATTTCTTTAGAATAAATAAAAAACTATGTAAAACAAACTAACGTTTTAGGTTTTCACAGAGCTAAGTTATCAAAGTACCAAATCGTGCGCAGTTTATTAACACTATGTATGAAATCAATTTGTGGTTTTTGTGTTTAGATAGTGTTAAAACCGGACGACAAGTATTTATTCAGCTTCCATGGGAATTTTCTGTTGCCTAAGTAATATAAATAAGTATTTTAACTAGCTTTTGCCCACGACTAGACCTGCATATACTTCAGAACCAAAGAGGTATGATAAATCATCGTATGTGAACACAAACACAGAATTAAAATATCAATAATAATAATAATATTTAGGGCCTCTTTTACCACTTGCTGATAAGTTCCGGATAACCTATCTGGCACTTTTTTGACAGCTAATTGTATGGGTTATCTGTTAAAACAAGTGCCAGATAGGTCATCCGGAACTTATCAGCAAGTGGTGAAAGTGGCTCTTAAGCTAGTAAAGTATGCTTATAAAATTGGGACTCGTAAAAGAGCTTAATTTAGGCCTATTTGCCGAAATAAATTGGTTTTATTGGGTATGTCCCTCTGCAGGGCACAGGCCTCACCTCAACTATGAGGTGGTTTGGGCCATACTCCATGGTGGGCCCAGTGCGGTACAGTGGACGGGTGTGACGGTGACAGTGACTAAAACTTACTGTCAGATGTAATCAAGCCTCTGACTTGACTTTACGATATTAGTCGAGACGAATTTGACTTTCGAAGCACAGAAATGGTCCGAGTGGTCACCCATCCACTCACAACCGCGGCGTGGGATGCTAAACTTCGGTAAACATTACCAAAGCGCTGCCGCCACTGAGCAACCAGCACCTTTTTAAAAAAAATATATCTATGCAATTGTTAGCACATACTTTTTCGGCTCTATATGGTTATAACCTACCACCCTGTATGTGCGCTAAATTTCAGCTAATTCCGTTCAGCCGGATTGAGTACAAACATACAAACTTTCTATACAGTATGTAAAATAACAGAGGGTTTCCATTTAGGCAGTTAATCTACATCGTTAATAGATTTAAATAAAGATTTACAAAAATAAACATAAAAACATTCAAAATCCAAAAAATAAAACAAACAAAACGCTTGTTTCCAAAATCGTAACGCGGAATAGTAACTAGCGTAATTACAGTGCGCAAACTGGCAACGTCGCTTTTCTATCTGGCTCGCATAAGGTGAGAAAAGGGTGGGACGTTCATTATTTTTATGAAATTTTAGTTTTATTTTTAAATGGCAATATTTTTTTAGTATGTATGGAAGCTACTTTCGTTAGTTAACATACTGTGTAATATTAGTATGATTGTATTGTTTTGCTTGAAATGGTTTCAATCTTGAAATAGCACGATATTTTCTAGCGCTTAACGAGTGCGTTCTAAAAACGTATTTAGGTAAACGGGTTGTTATTGAAAACAACATTCCTCGCCTCATAACGGTGGTGTTTTAACAACAATTCAGATTAAAGTAACATTAACTCAGTTTACAAATTAATTTGCGTGCGGTTTTGTTGTTGTTCCCATAGTAATAGTTGTTGCATGTATCTGAGAATAATGGGCTAGTTTCCTAAAAAAATCTAATTAGTCCGTCAGTTAGATTAACAGAAAATATTGGACACTTATTTTTTCTTTTCTTAATCTAACAAAAAATGATGAAGTATAGCCCGTTAAAGTTCCGCGTAACGTCACGCCTTGCGACACTTTTTAGCAAGGCGTGACCTCACGTGTTTACTTTGATGCGCTTTATCTTCGTAATTTTTTGTTTACTTAATTGACAAAAGACAAAATATGGGTCCAATATTTTTTGATAATCTAACTGACGGATTAAATAGAATAATATTTTTTTAACCCAGGAAACTAGCCTATTGTCAATAATATAAATAAGTTCCTCTCTTCCCAACAACTTGTAAGTTGTGTTGTCCAAAGTGTTGTCTGTCTTTTTGTGATAAATGAAATATATATTTTACAAATTGTAACAACCTGTTGTGACATTGGCAGAATCACTGCGGTTTCACTACTTGGATACTTAAGTGTCCATAAAAATGTATCCTCCAGTTTGTAAGTATGGATGGATCATTGTTACTCTTTTACGCAAAAACTACTAATTCGATTTTGATTAAATTTGGCATACTGAAAGATAGACTATGGCTTGGATTACCATATAGGATACTTTTATCCGGGTACGGGTAAGGTCGGGCAGACGAAGTCAGGAGCAAAAGTTAGTATTATATATCGGAAAGTTTGTGAGTATGGATGTATGGTTGTTTGTTGCTCTTTCATGCAAAAACTACTAAATAGATTTACTTTTGAAATTTGGCATACTGATAGACCATGGCTTGGATTAACACATAGGATAATTTTAATCTGGGTCAACACAGACGAAGTGGCGGGCAAAAGTTAGTATATGTATATAAATAAGCTCTAAGAGCTGCTGCACACCGGGCCACCGGTTTAGTTTAGGCCTAGTGGCCGCGTTTAAAAGTCTTGACTAGTGGCCTTATGTACGGCATCTCTTAGTAGTAAGTGAGATGGTCTTTTGCAGCTTGTGGCTCAGACGCGGCCAACGCTCTGTTTACGCTGTTCGGCATGCAAAATGTATGAAAAAGCGTGTCCATAACTTGTAGCGGCCACTAGTGCCCGGTGTGCGGCAGCTCTAGAAGTTGCTGTATCTATTTAAGAACCAGAATCAGCTCTTACTAGAGGCATTGCATTAACTAATGCTCATGTTTCTGTCTTGCGATAAAATCGTAACACGGTCACTGCGTAAAAACCCAGAGATAATTACAAATGTCATTCAACTAAGAAAACTAATCTTCAAACGCCGAAAAATAGCATGATTCACGATCGCTTCCCACGAATAGTTTTTGTCGGGTAACGTGTTCGCCACATGCGCCCGCGCACGTAGTAGGTATCTATGGCGCACGTATTCGGCGCGGACTTTGGACAAACATTTGCAAGTGTCAATGGTTTTGGGCATGACTGATGACTGTTTTCTTAGGAGCAGGCATTTGTTTCGTTTATTTTTTATTTCAAATGGCAAGATATATGATAATAAATAATGGTAAACATACGCCAGACGAAACAGGCACAATTTTTACCAGGACCGTCTCACAACAAACCCAAACTCACAACAAACACACCCAGACTCGAGTTAATTTAGAGTTATGTTATTTCGTTAATTTACTTAATTTAATTCCTTACAGAAGGTTAAAAGAAGACGGGCCGGGATCAACTCTGAAGGTTTATATTTCAAAAATTACATGAAATTTAGTCTGACATGAGTTCTATGATTTATCTTAGATTTGTGTCTTAACTAGCTTTAAATGCCTTTATATTACATGTTGTAGGGTTCCTCAAAATCTAAAAAGGAACCTCTTAAAGGATTACTCCCTTGTCCGTGGGTCTGTGTGTCAGTCTCCCAAATAATTTGTCAACGGAGCAGCAGCGCTTCGTGCAAGTCACAGTGCGGGCGTCACGGTCTCGTTGTCATTCCTATCTTATTAGGAATCTATCGCCTTAACGTTAGATTTTTCCACTATCCAATCTTAAATCACTAAAAAAATTAACAAATACGGAACGCAATGTGAATTGTGACTACTAAGTACGATCACCATACAACACAATATCTAACGGGAGCCTAAGCCTTGGGCATACTGACGCGGCGCGATGGCGACGGGACGCTAGCGCGACGCCAGTGTTTGTAATTTGAATTGTACCGATGTCTATAGCAGACGACATACTTAGTAGTCACAGCGTTCTGTATTTGTTTATTTTTACAACTATTTAGTGATTTAATAATGGATAGTGGAAAACGGCACGTATTATTAGAAACGTCAACAATGCTGTCACGCTATGTGACGTGCACGCCGCGCTGCTGCTCCGTCACCGTCCCGTCGCTGTCACGCCCCGCCAGCTGTGGCCAAGGCTTTACGCCTGAGGACAGCGAGTTGCGTTGCGCCCTTTCCGGCGGGACAACGGGTCCCGTGTCACGTCGAAAACGACGATGCTGTTTATCGTCTTCTTCATATATCAGTACATCACAAACACTGGCGTGGCGCTAACGTCCCGTCGCCGTCGTGCCCCGTAAGCTGTGAAACAAAAGTCGCTGATATCTAACTCATATTTGCTTGTTATTTAAAACGTTTTTACACAATAAAATTATAAAACTTTCACCAATACAATTAACGATAAACGAATAAAACTACGATACACTATCTCAAACATGTTTCCGTCCTGTAAAACTTATCATTTATAATAGAAATATAGGATATTGCCTAGTTACTGTTTAATTGCGCAATAGAAAATATGCATGCTTATGATAAGACCGCCTAAATTGTGCGATTCTGAATTTTTTTTTTTTCCTATACTTTATTTGTTTTGTTTGCTATGTAAACAATTTTTGTAACAGAAAAGTAAGCCGTTTCGCTTTTGTCACCTTACGTGACAGTATGTGACGGTAGCAAAACGGCCAAGCCACATATTTTGACTAAGGTGTAGAGTTTGTGAAGTTAGGGCTTGTAGATTTAGGGCGTGTAGAGTTAGAAGCTTGGCTCTATGTCGTGGTCAGATCGTAAAATTGATCATTTCATGATGTGACCGATCATTTCATAAAATGATGGTGTTTTATGATATAGAAAAGAACCTGCTGCCTACATCATGATGTGGTCTGGCCAGATCAATGAATACTCAGCGTTTGACGATACAAACAGCTAAACGCACGACTACTTCATAAAATGGTCAAACGCTAGCGATCATATCGTAAAATCGTTACATTACTCAACGGTAGAGGCGCTAATGTTGCTTTGTTTTTGTGATAAATAATGGCGGCGGACAAATATTTTATTATAAAAGTGACAAATAATGTGTAAATTAAAGATGAAAGTGCAGTGAAATATCGTTATGACACCAAGCTAGGCGATTTATATGAAAGTCACTCAAAAAACGAGCGCAACGTCAAAAAATGAAGAAGTTCGGAACGTATTTTGAGAGGTTAGTGAGGCTAGTTAGCTATTCAAGTCTTTTTATTTATTAGTTTTGTTTAAAAACAATAACTATTTAAAATGTTTAATTCATCTATCAACCAAGATTACAAATATTAACAAATTAAGGTAGATTGTAAACGTATTTTCATTTTAATGATATAGCCAAACGTGGATTGACATTTTATCGAATGTTGATGTTTAAACGATATGTTCAGTTTTAGTTGGCCATATCACCATTAAAATAACACCATTTCATGAAATGTTCGGTCACATCATGAACTGGTAAATTTTACGATCTGGCTACGACATCTACATGAGATTTGATAACTTTTTTACAGTGCGTGCCGTACAGTCTCGTCTTACTATATTTTTCATGAAAATGTTTTAGGTGGGATAATTATATTTCCGATTTGTCTCCTTCTATAAGTAGTTTTTTTCCATAGTTTTTTGAGATTTTGATATTAATCCCAAAAAGTTAAAGGTTGATTATTGAATTGATTTTCAACTATAAGACCGGCACGTAGAGATCAATATCAATTGAGAAAACTTAACGTTTTGTGGTAGGTTGACGAGCTGTTTTCTGTACGTTATTTAAGCAAAACCTTGGATAATGTAACAGTTTAATGGCAGGGCAAAGCTATATTTTTCGGACGTGCATAAGGCCTGGAGGAGGGCCTGTATATATATTTGACACAGTTTTTATCAGTTGTAAAACATTTGCCAACTTTTTAAACAAAACTTTGTGCAACATTTTTGCTTAAAACAGTTTGTAACATTTATAGTACACATATCAATGTGGTAGCACCTTAACATCAACTAACATGTAAGAAGCAGATAATAAAATGCGACCTTGCGCTCGCGTTCTCGATTCCCCGTAACCATATTCACATTTGTTATGATAATTACATCATGATTTCTATACTATTTTCCTGTTTGATAGAGATGTGTTACGTACCCCGATAATTGACCACGGAAACGATACTAACACTACGGTGTCATAGATATATAGCTAACCTGATAATTAAAACTCCATTCTACTCATTAAATAAAGGTGCAATACCCCAAAAAAAAAATTGATGACCTGATAATTAATATTCTCTACTCAGTTATTAAGAGCCATTTTTAGCGCAAAATCTAATATTTTCAGCGCCTAATTTGCGACTTTAGGAATGATTTAAAAAATGTTATTATGCATGCAAAAACAAGTCCAATCTACCATTTAGACGTTTAATGTAGTACATTTGCAAATAACACCACTTTCTATTCACTAAATATCAAACGCCGCAAAAGTGTTTGCCTTGTTAATTTCAAGCAACTAAATCTTTTATTTGCATTTATTATAATTGCTGAAGATTGTTGCTAGTTTAATGTACAAGGACAATAGATTTTGTTATCACAATAATTATAAAATAACTGATACAATTTTTTCGAAAAATAGCAATAATAATATATTTGTTTACCTACTACGAATTTGTATTTTAAATTAAGCATATTTACAATCAAACGTTTATGTTACCTATAAGCCTTATTTTTCCAAAGGTGTATAAAGGTATATTTCCAAAAAAGCTTTGACAACTCACCCTAAATCCTAAATTTTCGATGCACAAACGCATGCTCTATAGTAACTGCGCGATTTTGTGATCCTAAAATTTGATTTTTTTTTCACTTTCTTGTTGTCGGTCCGTCTGACTGTGACCTTAAGAACCTTTTTATCAGGAAAACTTAGATGTATCAAGTGGAAATTCATATCAAATACTCAGGTCTGCCATCCCTTGGGACTTAGAAAAAATCAAACTTCTAAGTCAACGCAATCAAAAGATACAGCTGTTTTTACCGCATATTTGATACTCGCGAAGGAATCAAAATACATATACTAAGACCTAGAATCATGAAATTTGTCAAGAGGCAACATCCACAAGTAAAGGAAACAGTTCGAAAATCGTTAATTTGTAGAAACATCAAAATTATATATTTTTAATTTTATGAAAAAGCGGTAAAATTCGTTAAGACTCGATTTCCGTTATGGACGCACTATTTACATAAATAAATAAATAAATATTGTACAACATTACATACATTGCTCTGATCCTGTGGTAAGTAGCCAAAGCACTTGTGTTACAGAAATCAGAAACAACGACGGTACCACAACACCCAGACCCGAGACAATATAGAAAAGTTATTTTTCTACATTGACCCGACCGGGAATCGAACCCGGGACCTCAGAGATAGCGACACCAAGTCCGGTATGCTCGCCTCTCGGCTACGGAGGTCGTCGTACGTACAAGTAGCAGCATATAGCAGCAGATAGTAATGTACGGAATCCTCGGTGCACGAGTCTGACTCGTACTTAGCCAGTCTTTCAGTACTACGTATCATCATCATCATCATTTCAGCCACAGGACGTCCACTGCTGAACATAGGCCTCCCCCATTGACTTCCAGATTGGCCGGTTGGAAGCGGCCTGCATCCAGCGTCTACACACGTCTTCTCGTCCTAAATACCTCAGTGTCTAAAGACGAAAGTCTACAACCAATGTGTGTTACCACATGACATAACTACTTGCGCTCTCACTTGCGCTGCTTCTTCGCGGCACTAGCCCACAATATTGTCCCGAAGCAGTGGTAGGGTAAAACAATAATTGTGACGTGTAAAAGAGCATAATTTAGGACTATTTACAGAAATAAATTGGTTTTATTAGTTTTTACGACGTGAACAATTCATTATTATTATTACTAATGAGTCTATCACACGACCTATACTTACTTTATGTAAATTTTAGGAAAACCTTTATTAGCCTTACTGGTATACAGGGTTACATTGCAAAGGGGTGCCAAGTCTTTAGGAGTCGCTCAGATTCAGTAACTTTTAATCTAACTATGCAAAGAACAAAAAAAATTTTTTCACATTTAAATAATCCTATCCGATGTTAAAAATCGTACTCGTGGACATTTTAACTCATTCATGAAAAAAATGCACCGTATGTGCACTGCGTAAGGTCCTTGTAGGCTCGCCGTACCTACGCCTCTGACGAAAGGATATAATCTAATGTAATCTCTCTGTTGACTTTATTTTTGGATATTTTAATTTTTTTTTTTTCGTAACGTACGATTATTAAAAATAATAACGATTAAGACACTTCTATATATTGTTTCCTAGATCTTATTTCTTAAATTTGGCACCCCTTTGCAATGTAACCCTGTATAAGTACTTTCATTCAATGTAATGTATTACGCCGTTGCTCTCTCGTTAAATATAATAAAAATGTGTTATGTTGCAAGGAGCCAGTGGAAGCACCCCACAATGGAATATTCCCACTGGACATCAATGAGGGAGGCCTATTTTTAGCGGTGGACTTGATTTGTTAATGATGATGGCCCAAAGGGTTGAATATTTTGTGGCTCTTCACAGCCTGCCCATCTCAATTTTAATTTAACTGTTCTCTACCTGACAGTTTGGGAGAGATCGCTTCTAGCAATAAGACCGCTTAAATTGTGCTATTCTTAATGTACAGTCAACGGCAGGTCAATATACCCAAAAAGTTAAAGGTCATTGAACCGATTTTCAACTTTAAGTACGTCACGTAGAGATATAATAGGCTAGTTTCCTAAAAAAAATCTAATTAGTCCGTCAGTTAGATTAACAGAAAATATTGGACACGTATTTTTTCTTTTCTTAATCAAACAAAAAATGATGAAGATATAGCCCGTTAAAGTTCCGCGTAACGTCACGCCTTGCGACATTTTTTAGCAAGTCGTGACGTTACGTGCTCAATTTGATGCGCTTTATCTCTGTAATTTTTTATTTGATTGACAAAAGACAAAATCTGGGTCCAATATTTTTTGATAATCTAACTGACTGACTAAATAGAATAATCTTTTTTTGACCCAGGAAACAAGCCCATTGAAAAAATTTGACGTTTTGTGGTAGGTTGACGAGCTGTCGTCCGTACTTTTTCCTGTTCCTTTTTTTTCTTATGTGTGGTGTGCAATAAAGGTAGGTCTCTCTATTAATATAACATTTGGGGCGATCACCATCAGACCACCATAGCCCTTAAACCACCATCAGGACTAAACCATGTTTTAAGACCCGGTTCGACCAAGCTTAAGTATGTTTTTACTTGAGAGTAACTGCTAAGTAAGCTGATTTGGATCTAATCTAAGAATAAGGAAATTAAACACGAGTAAATTTTTAAACGGGTGATTGACCATGTAAAATTTTGAACTGAGAATAAATTAATGTGACGTTGTCCAATCGACTCGTCTTGTCACCTAGAAACTGACAAGCTGTCAATATTTAACGTTGACACTCTATTAACCTACAAAATTAAAACGTTGTGTGTGGCATTTCAAGTCGATCAGGAAGAAAGTAATTACTTGAATTTTAGTAAGAATACATTTGATCATCATTCACAATTGAGCCTTACTTGATATGGCCAAGTAGATATAATGTATTTCTCAAGTAAGTTGGAAGAACGTAAACAAAGTTGTCTAAGAGTAAATTCAAGGAGTAAATTTATTCCCGTAATAGTGTTTGGTCTTGGTCGGATGACTTGCCATTTCTAGGTACATAGACTAGCATAGGTTCCCAACCAGAAACAGGACAAATCTTTAAAACAAAGACGCATCTTTTATCTTTTATTTCCTTTTTGCAAATTGCAAATCTAACTTGTTTTTTTTAAACCCATTATTGTTATTCGATCATTGGTAGCATCAACCTTCAGATTTGATAAAAGATGGTTATAACCTGTGACGACATACGGAACTCCACAACATATCTATCATTTCACTATCATTTGCTAAATGGGTAACCACACTGCACATTGGTCTTGCCGTATTTATTATTTGATCAACGCTTCTGTCACTGCTGTCACTGATCAAATAATCACTATGATAAAGGTTATGATACGTTCTCAAACGTTTGTCAAACTTGCGTTATACGTACTACCGAACCAAAGAAAATATCTATAAATCTTTGACCGAGCACAGAAAAAAATTTAACTTAAAAAAAAAAATATTTATCGGACAACAGAGATCCATGTGTTAGTAACATATTGTTAGTACTTAATAACTAAAAGGGATCGAGTAAGCCTGCATAGGGGCTCGACTAGTGGACACTTTGATATTTGCGTGGACATTATTTGACAAAGGTTGACAAGACCAAACACGCTGGCGCCATCTGAGATTAGCTTTGCCTGTACTTACCCATTGAACCACAAAATAACAATACCGAGTATGGTGTTCAGTCAGGAAAGTTGGAAAAACGTAAAAGTTATCTAAGAGTAAATTCAAGGAACAAAATTATTCCCATAATTGTTAACTGGTATAACTTTGCGGTTGTTCCGATCGGGTCGGGACTCAATGTAATAGACATGGCGCTTCTATATAGAATAGCGTAGGTATTACGTAGGCTAGGTAGGTTTCTGGGCCTATGCCCTAACTAGAAACAAGACAAATCTCTGGAACAAAGATGTCTATTTTTATCTTTTATTTCCTTTTTGCAAATTGCAAATCTTACTATGAAAACTTTTTTATTAAATTAAGGGCTGATTTTTCAATCGCCAGATAATTTTTATTCAAAGAATAAAATTGACGTGTTGACACTTTTTCTATACAAAAACTGTCAACATGTCAAACTTATTCTTCAAATAAAAGTTATCTAGAAATGGCTCGAAGATAGATTTTTATTCGATATTCGATCATTGAAAGCATCAACCTTTATTGACACTACGACAGATTTGCTAAGAGATGGTTAAAACCTGTGATGACATACGGAACTCCCCAACATATCTGTCTTCTCACTATCGCCTGCTAATTGAGGCACGTTCTCGGTACAGTCAGACTCGAAGTCGCCAACTGAATTATGTTTCGCTTCACAGAACTACGACGTCATGTGTTTGAGATTCGTATTTATAAGACGATCCTAATTATTAATATTTTAAGTGAGCTAAATATTTATTTGTCAATTTTAATTGACTAAGATTTACACGCCTACTTTTTCATTATTAAAGACATTTTATTATTAAAAGGGAACATATTTCCGCTAGAAACAGGGTGAAATCTTTGGAAAAAAAAACTTTCCCATACTAAGCTGCGCAACTATTCTCATTATCATCTTAGAACCTGTCATGATGTTTTTTTTTAAAGATTCAATTAAGCAATATATTTATTTTTTTGGGTACAGTAGTAAATTGTTTGCAGTCCGTAAGGTGGGGATTGACAACATTATCCTGTATTACCAAAGGTCTGCAACTGCAAAGAATTTCCTACCGTTAACAAGTTAGAAGTTAGCTTTTACCGGCGTAACGTGTTTTTTTTAAATTATTATTCTTTCTTAATTAATTTTCTGCTACGTGTGTAGAGACAAGGATGTCTTCATGAATATGGGTCTGTTGATGCAATGTTTAATTGTGGCCTACTTCGTAGATTTGATCCTGTGTTGCGCGACCATTCACGAAATATGATATTATTCACATACTATTATTATGAAGTATTTATATATCTTGTTTAGGTCTTTAAAAGTGTGGGAAATTATTATTATATTTACTTACTAAACTTAAAATTTTGCTTTTCATTCATAATGTTGACTGCCTCAGGTGAGAACCGAACTTATGTCTTTACGCTACCATGCGAATGCTCTTTCTACTAAGCTACAAAGACTAAAATTAGTTTTTTTTTATATTGGACAACACCGCATACATTGCTCTGATCCTATGATAAGTAGCTTAAGCACTTAGGTTACAGAAATCAAAAACAACGACGGTACCACAACACCCAGACCCGAGACAATATAGAAAAGTTATTTTTCTAGCATTGACAGACCTTCATGAAACTATATCAAATAAACAACAATAATTAAGTTGGTCATGGAAGACGCTCAGCTCATAACATTCATTGTAAAAAGGCAGGGCACTTGCCCATAAGTCAATATTTCTTTTAAAGATTACATTACATATACTTTTAAAGATAACATGTGTGAAGGAAGCCTGACTCCATCCACTGAGCTAACACTGCGAATTTTTTTGCCTTGTACTTTGTTTGTTTGGTGTAGTGTGCAATAAAGAGTATTACCTATCTTAAAACTGGTCAAAGTCAAAGTCAAAAATCATTTATTCAGTTTAGGGCAGAAAACTGCCACTTATGAACGTCAATAATAACATTATTGGCCCATATGGGGCAGAACATGTCTCCTTATTTTTAGGCCCTACTAGCGCTTCGAGACAAGACACAGACAATCTGGCAAGTGCTGAGAAGAAACGCCGGAACAAACTCAGTCACCACTAGCTGCCACAAAAAAAGGAAAAGAAAATAATGTATACCTGTGCAAGCAGGGCAGTATTTAATTCCAGACATTTTTGTCATTTAAATAGTCATTAACAGTATAATAACCCTTTTTCATCAAAATAATCTTAACATGCGATTTAAACTCAAACATGGGTAGTTCAACAATAGACTGGTAATTTGTTAAAAAAGCGAATACATTTCCCCATGAACGAATTACTCACTTTATGCAGTCTGAAATTTGAAACAGCAAGTTTATCTTTATTCCGGGTGTAGTGGTTAGCGCTCCATACTACAAAGTCAGGCGGTTGTGGGTTCGAATCCCGCAAGGGGCGAATGCTTGGGTAATATGTAATACAACATTTGTATCCATATTATAGATGTTTATAATTTTATTGACTTAGATATGTCCATTCGTTACGAGTCTTTCTTGTTATACTTACTTCAAGCTTTCCTTTGTTTTTTGGGCTACTATGTTGCAAAGCCCTTATATTTTTGACATTGTATTTCTATTGTATTCTATCTTTGACATCTTGTTAAGTTATTGACAAGGAATGTGTCAATTTTATTGATATTTTGATTTTATGTTACATTAATTTGACATCTGGCAATTTGTATTCTTTGGATTTTCAATAGTTTTTTGTCATTTTTCTGTTAACTTTTAATTGATTCCTACTTTTGTATTATTATCTTTTGACGTTGTATTTCTTACTGTGTGTACTTGTAAACTAGCATGCTGGCGTTTTGGTTACTAACTGTAAGTCAGCATGTTATTTGTTGTAATAATAAATAATAAATAAATAAATAAAAGGCTAAATAATTAATGTGTGTGTGTGTGTCATTGTTAGAAAAATGTATTATTATAAAAAAAACAAAACTACAGAAACTATATCAAATAAACAACAATAATTAACAACTATTATCCTTTCAAAAAGTTTATATAACAACCCGGTATAGAAAAGAAAATCCGCGACTTAGTGAAATCAAAATCTAATACACACTCCGTATATTGCGGAGTCCTATCTCCAACCATATCGCTTCCTAGTAGGATTAAGGTTAAGGACAGATCCCGGCGTGTGAGATAAGTGTTATCACCAGCAAGGTTACAAATGCGTGCCAAGGTCAAAGATATCGCGACTGGGTCACGGTCAAGGTTATCTGGTGTCGGAGCTCTGAGAGATTTATAGATACACTTAAATTAAGGTCCTAATATAAGTACGTTAAAACTAAGTAAGTAATTTTGACGACTTCCGTAGCTCATCCTCTGAGGTCCCGGGTTCGGTTCTCGATCGGGTTAATGTAATCTTTTCTATGTCGTCCCGAGTCTGGGTGTTGTGGTACCGTCGTTGTTTCTGGTTTCTGCAACACAAGTACTTTAGCTTCTTACTTTAGGATCAGAGTAATGAGTGAGATGTTGTTAAGAGCAATATGGTCAAAAGGTCACCCATCCACTCACAACCGCAGCATGGTTTGCTTAGCTTAGTAACTGCCAAAGCGCTGCCGTCACTGAGACAAGCACCTCCAACATCAGTTTGTGTGAGAACTTTTTTTTGTTGGGATTTCGATGTTGTTCTCTGATGAGTAGTATTACTCTCTTTTTATTTAATTATTTAAATTCAATTGCACACTCCACTAACAGCTTATAGCCAAAGCGTGGAGTGAGCCAGTTACAATTTTATAACATTTTTACAAACTCACATACTATCAATATTAGCTTAAAAAACTAACACAATGATTCACAAATTGTCTATGCCTATTATAAAACAAGTCAGTTTCTGCCAGAATCAGCGTTGCCAGAATGTTACTTTTGACCCTCATATGTTACCTCCATGTTTCTTTTGTACAAACTGTATTTTGTGTGCTGTTTCATATATGCACGGGCAAAGAGCCAAAGACTAGTTTATTCTCCCCCCCGCCCCCCCCCCCCCCCACACACACGTGAAAGCTAAACTTACATTAAGCAAATAAGATAATGTTACTTTTCAAGCTGTCTTGTGTTACTTTTGACTAGTGGCCAGTGGCAACACTGAGAAGCATCTTCCTCTGTGGGTCTGACTCTACTGCTAAAGTATAGCAACTTATACTTTGGGCCCAACATTGAAGTCTCAAAAAACAATTAAATAATTCCTTACTGACTGTCAATTTGGTATGAGAAAGTGAATTTCATAGTTGCTCAATTTAATAGTGATCAACTACGCCCGGACAAATTCACCGGCATTAGCTAGTATAGTTCATTAAAAATGAAAGTCACATAATTAAATTCCTCAAAATTAAACAATGGTTTTAATTAAACTGGCAATCTCGAATTCCAAAAGTACAAAATGTCAACCGCTAACCCGCATGGACTTAACCCAACTCCACATGTCATATGTACAGACAGATATCCCGAAATGTGATGTTATGGCAATTTAGATCTTGTTTTAAAGATTTAAGAATCGTTTTTGACTGAACACGGATAAAGGTGTTGATTTAAAAAGTTTAGGGTTGTCGAACGCAAAAAAAAATATTTTAGCTAGCTTTTTTTACATTTTTGCTATAGTAAGTATAGCAATTTTATGAAATCCTAGTTTATTTAATATTATTATTTTCTAATTTATCATATATATTTTTTTAAATCATTCTAAATCATCATCAATGGCAAAGTGGATTGTTTACATTCAACCATTTTGCTTGGTATTTTTTAAATTATCCTGAACCAGTAATCGAAACCGGAGGCGAAACATTAAGGCATTTAAGGCGAAACGCCCTTCGGATCTTCAAACATGTTTGTGCAAATTTTAATATACATAGATTATCATTTGTTAACATTGACATCCCTATAGTTTACGTGTCCACAGCTCAACTTTCCTATGAAAGTGGTTGAACGTAAACAATCCTCTTTGGCATTGGCACTGAGGATTAAAGAAACAATACTGTGTTGATTGTAAAACCTTTTAGTTCCATGGCAGCTAGACATCTATTAATATCTCGTATGGTGCAAGTTCAAGTGCGACTTTACGTCACTCAGCGAGCTATGAAAAGGTCTAACGCTTGGAATTTCGTTACGAAACGAGGTTATCCGGCAGCAGACCAAAGTAATGGACATAGTCCAAAAAATGTAGCAAGCTTAAGTGTCAATGGACAGGCCATATCTGTCGCAGAACCGATGAAAGGTGGAGTGAACGGGTTCTCGAGTGGAGACCGCATCTTGGCCAACGTAGTGTAGAAGTCAACCTTATGAAGACTGCTGGCAGTGGCTAGATGGAAAAAGCGGGAGATCGTGTTCTTTGCCGCTCTTTAGGGGAGGCTTACGTCCAGCAGTGGACTGCAATAATCTGACATGATGATGATTATGATGGTGTAAGTGCTATGGCTACTAGCTGATGCCTGTGAATTCCTAGACGTGCAATAAAGATCTCATTTTATCAACTATGAAACATCGATCTAGGTCAAATACAACTTCTACTATATCCACACACTTAGGTGCGAGAATAGAGGCCAAGCGCAGCGGAGGACGTCCACCCAAGGTGGACAGACGACCTGGTAATTGGAATTAAATACTGCCCTGCTCGCACAGGTATACATTATTTTCTTTTCCTTTTTTTTTGTGACTGAGTTTGTTCCGGCGTTTCTTCTCAGCACTTGCCAGATTGTCTGTGTCTTGTCTCGAAGCGCTAGTAGGGCCCAAAAAATAAGGAGACATGTTCTGCCCCATATGGGCCAATAATGTTATTATTGACGTTCATAAGTGGCAGTTTTCTGCCCTAAACTGAATAAATGATTTTTGACTTTTGACTTTGACTTTGCGGGAAGCCGCTGGATGTAGATCGCTTAAAACTGGCCCATCTGGAAGTCACTGGGAAGGCCTATGTTTAGCAGTGGACGTCCTATGGCTGAAATGATAGTGATGATGATAGATTGCAAAACTTGGTTTTCACTTTACATCTAGCTAGATAAGTTTACTTCTGCATAAACCACGAAACCAGAACTGCGCTCTTCTAGATTCAATAAAATTAAAAAAGCAAAGCTATTTGCCAAAACGCATGTTAAAAAAGTATGATCGTCATCATCATCTGCCTTTGGAAGTCCACTTATGGATTTATGCCTCGTCATAATGGAACGCCACAGGGATGATTTCGCATCCAGCGGCTTCCAGCAACCTTGTCTAAGTCGTCATTCTGTGTAATGCCAACAACTTCTTCTATGGGTTCAACATCGAAATTGCTATTTTGATGATGTATTTAGCAGCAAACAATGTTTTTATAATTTCGATGTTGTCCCATAGTGAAAGGTGTATTGAAACTCATTTGCCTTCTTAAATTTGGCAAGTATTCAAAACAACACTCTGTATAGTAAGAAAGTATATTTCTTCTTATTTCCCCGCGTTACCCTGTGCCTTTCCCCACTCACTCATTTGTTTGTTTAGGCTGGTTCCGAAGCATGACAAATTGCTCCCCCGCCGAGTGTGCCTGTTTACGCCATGCTTTGGAATCCCTGGAGATAAGTTAGTAAGTTTGAAGAAAACAAAACAGACAACTACGAAAATAGGGCGCCTTATCTTATCTAAATACAGCTTTTCATGTTGCTTAGTCTAATAAATATATTATAATCATATACATGCAGAATATACTCGTATTGCAATCGATGTTTAGGTATGTACTACCAAAGGTGTATTTCAAGAAACAAATAACGCACCGTCAACGGATAGCGCTGTCAAAGCAAACGCTAAAAACTCGACCGCCAATCGTCTAACAGAACTAATCCGTCGCGGAAATTATGCAAAGGTCAACTGTTATGTGTTATTGGGGTATCACCAATTTCGCCAGCACCCCTCACTGGGAATATCACCTTTATTAAATAGACTGTAAAGTGGAAAATCCTGTGATGGTATACACAGGGGGGTGATCATGTAACCCGGCGATATGCGATGTTCCACTTTCATGCGGACGTACAAAACTGGAGCGATCATTCGTTAATATACGCTTAATACGATTTTCAGCGCGCCTGACTCACGCTGAGTAATAGAGGGAGACGTGTCTTCGGATATTGGTCATTTAGATTAAATTATGATGGTTATATTTGACAGTTGTTCAAGAAGTTTCCACTTAGTGCTGTGTGGTCTTCGGCCATCATGACCGCTGGGTCTTATCGAAGTTTGCGGAAATACTGGTAACATGTCAAGCTGTATTTATTTGTATGAATTATATTTTATTATTTATCACAAACCATTAGAACACAATTATTTTAATCTTCAGTTGATTTTGCCAATGTGTCGCTTGTTTTTTGTAACGACATGATGGCGCTACCTGTCTTGCTGTACTACAATGAGCAGAGCCAAGCCGTAAGAGAGAAATGAATAAGGATGTCAGTGGGATATTTGGGTGGACTTATACTATCATAAGCTGATGGCCTTTATAGTTTCTAGAATGGCATAGTACATCTTTTTGTAACCTTTTTTATGCTCCTAAAGTTAACTTGCAATTTTGTCTCTGTCAACGTCATACAAACTAACAGCTATTTAAAATAATGTTTAATACCATATGAGTGAAAACTTCAGAATTCACTAAAGGAATAGAAGGATCTACTATGTTGATTGTTGGCCTCTTCACGGACTATAGAGTCCGTCAAGGAATATGCGTAATTATTTATCTTCGTTTTATTTTATCTCCTGCCTTTTGATTTCAGAAGGTCCACAGATTTCAGGGAAATTTCTGGCTAAAAGATACTACGACGCAAGCAAAGTGGTTTGTTATGATTAGTATGTGCATACAACGAGAAGTACCTACCAAAAATGTAAGATTGAATTTTTCAGATGTAGAAATTAATAAATCACGATGTTTGGTTTGCCGAAACATTTAGCATAATTATTGTTATTATACTTGCATGATTCTTCCTAGATCAATGATCATGTACGAAGAAGATATATCACACATGTGGTGTAGTACAATGACGCAAGTCGAGGTGCTTAAAAATCAATTTGTATGCATTTAGACATCATCATCATCATTTCAGCCATAAGACGTCCACTGCTGAACATAGGCCTCCCCCATTGACTTCCAGATTGGCCGGTTGGAAGCGGCCTGCATCCATCGTCTTCCTGCGACCCTTACCAGGTCGTCTGACCACCTTGTGAGTGGACGTCCTACGCTGCGCTTGCCGGTACGCGGTCTCCATTCTAGAACCTTTCTGACCCATCGGCCGCCAGTTCTACGTGCTATATGCCCCGCCCACTGCCACTTCAGCTTGCTAATCCGTTGGGCTATGTCAGCGACTTTTGTTCTTTTACGGATCTCCTCATTTCTGATTCGATCTCGCAAGGAAACACCGAGCATAGCCCTTTCCATAGCACGCTGTGCGACCTTGAGCTTTCTTATGAGGCCCATAGTAAGAGGCCACGTTTCAGTTCCATATGTCATCACTGGTAACACACTGGTTGTAGACTTTCGTCTTTAGACACTGAGGTTTACTGGACGAGAAGACGTTGTGTAATTTCCCAAACGCTGCCCAGCCGAGTTGGATTCGACGATTGACCTCCTTCTCAAAATTGGATCTACCCAACTGGATAACTTGTCCTAAGATATATTATATTATTTATTTTGACATCAACAACATAACAAACATAACGATTGCTATAACCGTTCCGTTAGGATGGGATGTACGAAGACGACGACGCGACGCGGCGACTGTCTTCCTGGTTTTCTGACGTGTGGTTACCATTCGAAGAAGAAAAGAAAGAGGAAAAGATTTTATTTAGTCTATATCACAAAACAATTAAAATAAATTATAAATATAACAGAAATTGCCGTTATGATACCAAAATGGTTGCCACTTGCAATAGTGAAGGTACCTAGCCAAAGTTACCGAGCCACTATACAAAAAAAAACTAATTTATAGCCAAATTATTATAGCTTAATTAAGTTGTAGTAAAATCCGAAGGCACTACTTTATGCGTACTCAAATTTTTTTTTCTGATTGTAACAGATTTTTACTTTACGCTAACTCCGTTCTTAAGAACATTCGCCATGCGGAAAACATTTGAGAATGTTCCTGAGAACGACACATTTCTAAGTAAGACCGTTGTGTTTTTGTTTAGCAAAAATGTATGAGCGGCGCTAAATAAAGCGAACGCGTGCCGTCTTATACATTAGAACTTTTGGAACCATCTACTATTTTTCATAACGGTCGATTTTTCAAACAACCGGTGCTCTGAGTTCAAAATATAGTTTCTTTATCGATGTTTAAAAATGGAATTTAAATTACAAATATACTATTTGCTATCTCCAGACACGTCCCGGCATACGTGTGCGCGGGTCTATCGCGCGATGTGGGTCAAGTCGCACGGAAGTTGCCCCGAGAGGTGATGCGCTCTCACATTGTTTTACACCGGGTATATTAACTGCTGGGCAGTTATATGAATATCCATATGAGTGTAAGTGAGAAAAATGATGAATCTGACAATAAGATCTAACGATAGAACGCAAAGAGTTTGATTTCATATTCAGTAAAAATTTTAAAAACGATTTTTTCTAACTCGGATGGAGTCTGGTCGTGCTGGGAGACGTCTGGCAAAATATATTATCTGGTATCTTGTATCATCGTAACACAAGGATATCAATTCCTTATTTTGAGACCATGACATTTTTGGAGATGGTGCAAACGAAAACATTCAAACTCTTATTGGCTGGTACCGACTCCAAAAGTAACTGGTTAGGTACTTACGTGTTTTTGTAATTTTATGTTTACTGTTTAGTTTTTTTGAACTCGTTTTTTTAAGTCATCATCGTCATCGTCATCATTTTAGCTATAGGACGCCACTGCTGAACATAGGCTTCCCCTCATGTATAAGTCAATGCTTCCCCTAATGACTTATAGATCGGCTGATTGGGGGCAGCCTGCATCCAGCAGCTTAGTCTGTCCACCTTGTGGGTGATCTACGCTGCGCTTGCCGGTACGTGGACTCCATTCAAGAACCTTTCTGCCCCATCGGCCGTCAGTTCTACGAGCTATGTGCCCCGCCCACTGCCACTTCAGCTTGCTAATCCGTTGGGCTATGTCAGCGACTTTTGTTTGTTTACGAAACTCCTCATTTCTGATTCGATCTCGCAAAAAAAACACCGAGCATAGTTCTCTCTACAGCACGCTGTGCAACCTCGAGCTTTCAGAGGCCCATAATACAAATACCTCTAGTATTAAACAGGCGATAGAGCGGAACAAGGCTCCAAAGTCTTCGCAAAAGACATGTCTATTGGGCAATGCCAGCTGACAAAGCTGAAGACGGAGGACGGGAGTATAACGTCCTCAAAAGGAATAAGTTTTAAGAGCAGTTATTATATATTTACCTAAGTTTTTTTATATTTGTTACTAAATCATATTTTAATAGCTAAATGAAATTAGTTAAAACTTCGGCTTAAGCCGAGTAGTGTTCTCCCTATATTAGTGACTCGACGCGTGTTAGTACGAATACCTATCGCACGATTCATAACAGCGCGGTTACCTATCTTATGGTCGAAAAGTTGTTTACCGAATTTTATTTCACCGAAAACTTTTCGACTAATTTCGTTTCGCCTTTTTTCATTTCACCGAAACGACTTTTGCCAATGTATCAGTTGACCTATTATCAATTCGTTTTTTATTGTTACCTCGACGTTTCATTTGTTCGAATAACTTATTACCGAACTTGGCTTGGCCGAAATAACATTTGTTCGAAGTATTAGTTTCAGGTATGTTTACATACAACATTTGCCAAAGCTATTAATGTTAGATGATTTAGTTTCCAGAGAAATGCTTCAAATATTATAATAATGAATCCTTCATCCTTATCCTTACAATTTATCCTTAGTTTTTAAGCGCTCGGCGGCCGCTGCCGCTGTGTGTGGTCACTGTTCTAACCTAACCTAACCAATTTAGTCTTATTATATACCCAGTGTTCTGGTAAATAAAAAAGATTCAAAAGACACTTCGGCCAACAGTTAAAAGCTATTCTGAAATTCGATGAAACGTAGTTCGATAAAATGATACTTATGTCTAGAAATATTTCGATGGACTAAAAATATGTCAAATGATACATATAGCAAATGAAATGTCGATCTATAGTTTTCGGCCAACTGAAATTCTGTCAAGTAAATTACGGACAAGTAATCGGTTACCATAACAGCGCGCAATGAATCGTGGCTGTTGCGACAATTGCAGCGTTTTTAGGTAGGACATATTGAAGATTAATAATACTTTTCAATGTTGTGTAGGTTTTGACAATTCATAGCATATTTTTCAAATAAATTTAAAATAAATTGGGCTTATGTAAAAAGCTTTTGAAACCCCATGCTAGTTTACATTTGGCGACTGTACTCGCCTTAATTCTTATGTCTGGTGGCAGAAGCTAGTTAAGATACAATATTATTAGAATACTTAGTTAACGTTAATTAATGACACGTGAAATAAACTAATGACCAAATTAAAAACACAAAGTTCTTTTTATTTTATAATTTCGCATTTACCCTATATTGATTCAAATAACGCAGGTAAATGTTCCACAAATATGCAAATCTCAGATAGAAAAAGTTGAAATAAAAAGAGCAGCGCTCTCGAGCTAAGTGAGCGGAACTAACAATAACAATTAGCTCGCTCGCTCGGCGGCGCCCATTGAACCGCAAGGGGACACTGTTGCAAATATTAGTTTAAGAGCTATTGTGAAGCTACTGCTTATTTAGGGTGACCAATTAATTGCTAGCGTTTAGGATTTGTTCAAAGAAATAACTTTACAGCAAACTAAATTTAGTTACCTACCTCGAAGGATTTTTACGCAAGCTGAAGTTTCAAGAGAAGGTAAATTTTCAGTTTAACACCCTTAAGAGTTTTCTGTGATATAGTAACCCTAAATATCAATTTGAATAAATAATAGATATTGATTAGTGTAGTAAACTGTCTACTATACCAGTAGTATAGAGTACATACAAATTATACTAATTCCGGTACTTAATCACAACAACTTTTGTCAAGGGACCAAAACTATATTTTAGACATAATTTTTAAAAACTACTTGCCTTATTTTGGCCCCACCTGGTTGTTTTTATTTTATTTATTTATACCTACTTTATTGCACAAACACAAAAATAAGTGGTGCCACTTGTACCACTTATTTTTGTGTTTGACTTAATGTTAGCAGCATTCTCAACCATGGGGCCAGAGAGAGATGGTACAGGTGGTGGAACAAAACAGTAATTAGTGTTAGCCAAATTTTTGCAAGTTGTTGTGTAATAAATCGGCAGCTGTATACGTACTTTCAAAGTATTACACTAGAAATTCACCCTACATAGAAAAATATGGCCACACTACATAGAAAAATATGGGCACCCTACCCAATAAGGAATCCCATCCCTTCTTTATGACAATAGACATTCGATCCGCACTGCACTCTACACCTGGCATGCGGAACGCGTGCCCTATATTTACACATTTTAGGGTTGCGTACCCCTGATCAATAATTATAAAGTAATACATAGAAGATTTATTTGAAACTAGCATTTGCGCCGCAGCTTCGCTCGCGTTAATAATAAAGTAGAGGCCTCATTCAATTATGAAGTGGCTTACCATACTCCACCACACAGGCCCAGCGTGGATTGGTGCTTGTAAGCTCAGTGACTAAGCCTTACTGTCAGACTACCAGATGTAATCAAACTGCCTTAAGGCTCGGACTACAAGCATTCGGAATTTTTCAGAACCCCATACAAATCAGATTGAATCCGGGCTTGTCCGGAGCCGTTTTAAATGGAGTTCTGAAAAATAGGCTAGTTTCCGGAGTCAAAAAAAGACTATTCTATTTAGTCTGTAAGTTAGATTATAAAAAAAATATTGCGCTTAGTTTGTCTTTTGTCATGTAAAATCAAAAAATTACGAAGATAAGCGCATCAAAGTGAGCACGTAACGTCACGCCTTGCTAAAAAGTGTCGCAAGGCGTGACGTAATGCGGAACTTTAACGGGCTATATCTTTATAATTTTTGTTTGATTAAGAAAATAAAAAAAATATGTCCATTATTTTCTGTTAATGACGACCTGGCGGACTAATTAGTTTTTTTTAGGAAACTAGCCCATTCCGAGCCTAATGCTCCTGACTGGGATTCACGACTAGTATCAAGCGATATTAGCCAGGACCAACTTATAACGTGCCTTCCGAAGCATTATTATGCTTGTGATAAATGTCACTAAATATGGTCGGGATGGTCACCCATCACAACCGCAGCGTGGGTTGCTTAACTTTGGTAATCACTACCAAATGTGCCAAAGCTCTTCACACCACGGAGCTATAAGTACCTTAATAATAATGATGTCATACAATAATTACTATAAATCAAGTCCAGGTCTATACAATTTGGTTAGTTAACAATTAAAAACTATGTTAATAGTTATAAACACACCGGTTTAATGGGAATTATACAAAAGGAACAATAAAAACCTAAAACTTAATAAAATTGCAATAAATGGACTCTATAGTTTCTCTTGTTTGACATTTTGGAATCTTAAAGGGTTCAGTAAAAAACATCAAGACCTGTATGGTTGTTTACTCTCTATATTGTCAGAACTGTACATAAACAATCAAAGTATGGGACGGAACCCCCGGTACAAATCCATCTCACTTTTTTCAATAGTATTGTAATTCTATTGTGGCTTCAGCCCCACTTATTACTGGGATTAACATTAATAATGAAAAGACTCATTTGTTTGGAAATATTTATAGACCGTGGCTTTTGGTACGTCAAGATTTATTTGTCAAATCGGATTGGAAATTATTATTAAGTCTTTTATTGCAATTTTAAATTGCTTAAATAAAACAAGTTATACTTACTTTGCAAAAACAAGAAAATATAATAAATTTTCTTGTTTTGCTTTTGTTTTGTCTTTGGTTTTACTGAACGGTCCACATAACATTTTGTGAGATTCCTTTTAGCGAAATTCAATTCTCTGTATTTACTTAAATGAATACTGCTTTTTACTGTTAAAATTAAGATAACCCTTTTCACTTCGTTTTTCGTTAATTCTCGAAACGCAGTAACTTTATACCGAAAGCATTTTACCCACAGCAAGTCAGAATGCTGTACATAATGCTAATCTTACCATTAATTTGGGTGTCAAATATCAAAGATCCAAAAATCTTTTGTTCGACAAGCGACCCGATTTCTGAACGCATTTTTAAAAAGATAATACATTCTTTTTTTCCACCTGCCAGCGGTTTTTTGGGATGTTTATCTTTTTAATGAAACAAAAGCTGCCAGTGTTTTTAAAATTTTAATCACGCATTTAGGTTGTAAAAAAGTTTGTGTCTGCAATGTGTTTACTGTTTTTATACTGGATACTGGATCCCTTTAGATTCAGATAGGATTCAGCGTGAGACGTTCACCTACAAGGTGGACAATCGACTTGGTAAAGGTTGCAGGAAGCCGCTGGATGCAGACCGCTTCCAACTGGTCAATCTGGAAGTCACAGGGTTTGTCCTATAGCTGAAGTGATGATGATGATAGCTGGAATACTGGCATTTGTGTATTTTATTCTAATCTCGACGATCTTTAGCAATTAATTGTTACACCGATCCCGTTTTGTTCTATACGATTGAAACTGGATTTACCAATATCTTGGTAGACTATTAACTATCAATCGTGAAAAATGGAACATAAGGAGAAATAAAGATAGCAAAACCCGCCTAGCTGAATCTTTTACCTATTTTCGCTGTTGGTCTTAGTTTTCAACCAAACACAGTATAAAGTAAGTCAAATGAGTCCAACTACAGAGCCACAGTCCGATCGCGCTAGTGGAGGCTTGAGGGTGGTGGTTTTAGCGCACTGTTCGGACATATTGTTTTATTTTTTTGTTATATTTAATGTTTTATTTTTTGGTCTAAATTTATGTTTCATATTTTAAGTAATTACTGTTTGTGTGTTGTTTTGTTAATGTCGTTGTGATGTCCTTTAGAAACAATATTCATTGTTATTATTTATCTTTGAGCGCCCTCACCAGTCACCCAGCGTAGCTAAGGAGGATCTTCTTCGAGGGACAGCAGCAATAAGTCCGTTCAAGGAAAAAACTCTGTGACGCACTGGCCTTACCTCAACTATGAGGTGTTTTTTGGGTCCTACTTCAGTACATCAAGCTGGTCTGTAAGCGCGGTGGAGGGGTGCTGTAATGCAAAATACTAACCTCACTTTCAGTATAATCCCACCCTAAGGCCTAGGCTAAGCTACTAAGCCAAAGTCAGACCACCCACGCCGCGGTTGTAAGAGGATGGGTGACCATTCCGACCATTTCAGTGACATTTATCACAAACATCTCCGTGGCCTAGCTAATATCGCTTGATAGGTTTCACGACTAGTGAAGCGTAGTCAGTGTCAGAGCTTAAAAAGCCCTTAAAGTTTGATGACTGATTTGATTCTGACAGCCAGGTTTGGTCTCGGGCCACAGTCCCCTCCAGCAATCCACACTGTGGCCCCGTGGTGAATTATGGGGTAAACCAGCTCTTAGTTGAGGTGAAGCCTGTGTTTCTTTTATTTGCTTGCAGTTTAAAATACCTATAAAGCGCAACACACACAGAAGGCGTGAGAGGGACGGCGACGGGTCGGGTCGGGAGTATGGCGGGTCTATTAACATACGTTTAAAATAAGCGCGCACAGACAGCCCATTTAAAGACCCGTCGTACTCACGAACGACCCGACCCTTCGGCGCCGTCCCGCTCACGCCTTCTGTGTGTGTTACGCTTAAAAATGCTTACTTTACTTTTTCGAGTATATTCGATTTTATCGATCGAGGATATTTCGAGTATAATAAATCGAGTACATGAACCAGAGAAATTTAACACATAAATAGTCGTGAGCAGTGAAAACCAATAGTCATATTATATTCACAGTGTTAATTTTAATTTATGTATATGGCAAAGCATGCCAAGTCGCAGTCAATTAAACAAATGTTTAATTCACGAAAGCTGTTCTCGCGTTATGAATGCGGTGGAGCAAATGTAATATCTGCTGCCATCTTTGGTTGGCTGCATATCACGATGCAGTTGCATAGGACGGTTAGCAAAAAAAAACTCAAACACAAAAACCCGTAAAAAATACACATACAAAAGGTTTGGGACCTTGAGACTTTTAATCCTCTAGATAGGTAATTAATTATGGCCCCCGACGCCTTTAAGTAAAACAAAAATTTTTATTACGGTATCAGTTTTTTTTTTTAATTTTTCAAGGCTTTTGAAAGTGAAAATTTAAACTCGTTAATATTCTATTCAATAAGGCCCGATTCGACCAAACACAAAATTAAACCAGTTTAACTACAACAGAAATAACTTTACTTTTTGATTACTTCGTTTACGTTTTTCCAACTTACTTCAGGAATACACTATACTCAGTTTTATTTTATTGTAAATGATGAACGAATGGATAAACCTACTAAAATCCATGTTATCTATTTCTTCTAGGTTGTCATCAAATGCCACAACAATTAAATTTTGTAGGATAACAGAATGCCAGTGGTAGAATACAACTTGACAGTTTCTAGGTGACAAGAGTGGATTTGACAAGTGACAACTTTGACATCTACTTTTTCTCAGTTTAAATTATACACTGTCAAAATCGCCCGTTTAAATATTTTTCATAGATTAGTGGTTGGTAGAATGAAAAATCAGCTTACTCTAGATTAAGCAGTGGTATACTCTCAAGTTTAAACTTACACCAGCTTGGTCGAATCCAGCCTTAGTCACTCAAGAACACTAGATGAGCCCAAACACCATCATCATCATCATCATTTCAGCCATAGGACGTCCACTGCTGAACATAGGCCTCCCTCATTGACTTCCAGATTGGCCGGTTGGAAGCGGCCCGCATCCAGCGTCTTCGGCGACTTATACCTGGTCGTCTGTCTTCCTTGTGGGTGGACACCATACCTTAGCTGTATGTTGGTGAGTAGTTAGTTATCCTGCAGATACAAGGTTACTATGTTCTTGCAATATCTAGATTGATATTAAGAGTAGGGTAACAGTTTATCTATTAGATTTACGGTATTTTAAAAAAAAATTTTTTTTTTGCAACTATAAGGACATTTGAGTTATTAATATGGTGTTCAGTATGTTTCGCTTGACATCGTAGTTTAAACCAAGGATCGAAACCGGTTAATATTTATTTTAGAATGTATAAGGCCGATTTCCAATATTTTATAGTAGTTGTAAAGATTTGACTTCTTTCGAAGCTTTTAAGTCGGTAGTTGGAGTATGTGATAATTAATTTAGCGAAAACCCTCATTATTTCGGTTAAGGTTCCATAGTAAAATAACCGGTTTCCGATCCCTGGTTTTAACTTAAAGTAATCTCTTCCATTTAACTTTCAAATAGACGACATTTTAACAAATAGAAATAAGAATGTATTGGGAGAATAGAGTATTTTATTTACTTAATTTTCTATCGCTACAACAATACTGCGCTCTTATTAAGTTTGTTTGCACCGGCCGTTTAAACCGACATTATTGCTCGACACAAAAACCACCTTCGGTACCACCCCGAAGGCTCACATTCGTGCATGTGATGCACAATTGAGATGTAGCGATTTATTAGGAATCCTTAGGCATAGCGCAAAGAGTTTCTATAAGCTTAGTATTTTCGAACAACCCGATTTTTTTCTCATTTTGTCAAAGTCAGATAAACACGACCTATTTAAATTGACCAAGGTAAACCGAATTTCAGACACAAAAAAACATTTTGATCTTAAAAAGTTGCAAAAAAAATATCCTACTCATACAAGTTATATGATACTTTGTAATGTTTTTTTGTACGTATTTCAAAATAACATTAAGCTTCAAGATAATGCATGGCTTTGGTATCAGCGACTTTTAGATAAAGATAAAGAATACGTCACAAGTCACAAGGACACAACACCAATTACCTACATATATTTTTTTATTTTTAAATCGAACAAAATCCAAATAAACGAAACTTCAGTGCTATAAAGAAAAAACAAAAGATGGACACAACTAAAATGAACATCAAATGCTCGAACATTGCCGTTTTACGCGTTGCATAGCCCAGCGCAAAAGGATTTCACTCAGCATATAAATAATTGTTCTGAGAATCAATTATCACCGCTCTGCTTATATGGAATAAAATAATTGACAAGAAAGAAAGGCAGTTGATTTAGTTGCCATCGTGTCATTTAAATTCCTACATGGACGACCTCCGGACTTTGTGTCGCTATCTTTAAGGTCTCGGGTTCGATTCTCGGTCGGTTAAAGTAGAAAAATAACTTTGATATAAATATTGTCTCGGGTCTGGGTGTTGTGATACCGTCGTTGTTTTTTACTTCTGTAACACAAGTCCTTAAGCTACTTATCATAGGATCAGAGCAATGTAATAATTATGTTGTCCAATATTATTTATTTATTCACGATACAATAGGATGCTGCCACCCCCATCCCAAGTATTATCCCATGTCCAATATATCTGACAATCTTTAGATCTGCCAAACAGATAATCTTTATATATAATAAGAACTTAATTACAGCACAAATTATATAAACGTGCAACCAGCACCGTTCTCCACAAAAATTACGAAAACATACGGATACTTAGATAGTACACATTAGTTTATAATTACGTATAAAAAAATCTGACCACTCCTGCCATGCAGCAGGCACCAGTCATTCTGAACAAAATATTAAAGCATTGAGGCGGTAACATGAGATCTACTCATACGAACAAAGAGAACCCGTAAAAAATATGCAAACCACCCTTGTCAAATCCTGCCTACACCCCGTTAGCATAAGGATTTATCGACCACGCCCTCTTTAAGACAGAAATATATTCCCCGGAATGCCTTCGAGTGCAGTGTCTTTATCATAGGTACAAACACATTGCAGTTTGCCAGTATTTTAACTTTATAGAGATCAGTGGACTCTCATATTCGTGAGTAGTAAATTCGAATCCCTGCAATTTGTTTATACTTATGTTAATGATAAGAAAGAACTAAAGAAAAGAAAACTACCTAAATTGTGCGTCTTTTTGTAAAAATCATGTGTGATTTACTTGTATGGTGTGCAATACAGAGTATATATCTATCTATCTATCTCAACTTAATTCTATTAGTGTTCGAAACTGTTTCTTAACAACAACTTTGACGGTAAATATACACTTACAAAAATTTAATTGATATAGGCAATTAGTTATTGAGAAAAGTTGTTTGTTATCATGAGTATTATCTAAACGAAGGCGAAAGGGAAGGCAAGTGACTTTGAGTATTTAGCGTCAACTCGCGCGACATCTATTCTGTGCTATGCTTCTCGCAGACTAAACGTCCAGCGGCGGTCGAGCAGCCATGCATTGTCGCACAAAAACGCCAGATTTATCAAAGTATCCGCTCATGGAAATGTAGGCGCAAAAAGTGGAATCTACTATAGATATCTAATTTGTTGATTAATTGAAAAAAAAAGGCACGAATGCTATAAATAACTATGTCAAGTTTGAAACTAAACTAAAACCTCGTTTAAAATATAAATTTATATAAGATTGCGGTATTCGCGGTACTTTGAAATATTTTTAGTGTTCATGAGAACTAATAAATAGTAATACCTAATATAACTAATAAATAGTAAGATACTATGAGCAAAACTTCAACATTAAGTTACGTGATATATTAATTTTCACATCCAGTATTTTCGCCAGAAAACTTTCGCAAAAACACCCTTTTTACCTGTATTCTCCTTACCCGTCGCCTTAAGCATTTTACACGAATAAAATTAACCCTGTATAGTCATACATCGGTAAACCAATTGGCATAGTAGTATAATATCAGATTTTCTTTACAAATACCTTCGAGTTACTGTTTAATAAGTTACTGTGTCTAATTTTAAGGTTCTGTTGAAACTCGCTTAGCTTTATTTATTGTTAGATAAAGCTTGTGATTGCAAAATGTTTAGGTTTATAAGCCTTTTGTAAACAGAGCTTAAAGATTACTTAAATGGTAGCAATGTATCCGAGTTTAAAAGCAAATTATGGTGCTAAATCAGAGATTAGACGAATACATAAGGGTCTTATTAACCAAATTCCTTCTAGAAAGGATTTAACTGCTCAACTACAAAACTCACTATGGGTCATCGAATTGTTTTTAGGGTTCCGTACCTCGAAAGGAAAAAACGGAACCCTTATAAGATCACTTTGTTGTCCGTCCGTCCGTCCGTCTGTCTGTCTAGACCCTTTTTCTCGGGAACGCGTGGAAGTATCAAGCTGGAATTTAAATCAAATACTCAGGTCTACTGTTCCTTGGAGCTGTGAAAAAATCAAACTTCTAAGCCAACGTAATCAAAAGATACAGACGTTACGCCGCAAATTTTCGACACTCGCAAGGAAATCAAAACTTACAGGGTTCTTCCCGTGAACTCAGAATCTTGAAATTTGGTACGAAGCAACGTCTTATAGCACAGTTAAAGGAAAAATTGCGAAAACCATAAATTTTTAGTTACATCATATAATAAATTTTAAACTTACTAACCCTTCCCTCATGAACGCGAAGAGGTATTGAATTGAAATTCACGATGAGTGAACTTTTACTTATATACCTACAGATATGTACGGAACCCTCGGTGTGCGAGTCCGACTCGACTTGGTCGGTTTTTTTTTCACAATCACACCAATCATCTAGTCCCAAACTAAGCAATGAAAGAAAGAAAGAAAGAAAGAAACGTTTATTCGACACACAAGAGAAAATAATATAATAATACACAAAACAATATAAATTAGATATTGTGTCGAAAAGGGCACCTTCTCGACACAATATCTAATTTATATGTTGCTCAGCATTTATCGTGACAGCCACAGCACAGACTTATCACGACGCTGATTTTCGGCGGGAACCTCCGACGCTGGAACGTGCAGCGAGTGACGCAGCGGCATATCGGACCACCAGAGAATCCCAAATCCCTCCAACGGACTCCGGGCCCATGAGGAGCACAAGATCGGTCGGAGAAAACCTGTGGTGCTTGTACTATGGTGACTAGATAACGGATAAACATTCTTAAATACATCATTTATACAACCATAAATTAGGTACAAGCGCTCGTGCTCATCACGCAAACATTAGCCCTTTGCCCCTTTTATTTCTAACTAGCTGTTGCCCGCGACTTCATTCGCGTTATAACATTTTAAACTTTCTTGTTGCATTTTTTAACTAACAATAATTTTAATCGGGAAGACGGATTTAAGTTATCATCAGCATGGAATACAGTGATTACGAAGTGTGAGTCGCGTGTTACGTCGTTCAAAACAAACCCGGATACTGTTAGTGTAGTTTGTCGGACCGACTGTACTACGGACACAAATATTGAAGAATTGCGGGTGGGTGAACATTTGTCATCGCGCTCGGGCAGACGACGCCGCACATCGCCAGTCATCCCGTGACCACGGCCTATGCAACTAGGTCGAAACGTCGGGAAAACCAATAACGCAAAATAAGGTATGTGTTGCATAATACCCGTTTAGTGCATAGTGTTCGTTCGCGTTGCTTTTAGTTTATTTATTAAGGATTTTCTGCGCTACTTTCTATATTTTTCTTTCTTATGAACCTTCTCTTGACAATAATTGATAAAACAATGAAAGAATTAGCGAAATTGTTCCATCTGTTCACGCGTGATGCGATGACCAAGGGAAATAGAGATTCATTTTTATTTAAATAGATTTCAATGTTAATTGTTGGTGTCTTAGCATGTTGTATTACAGTAGTAAAATTACTCCCTTATTGACGAGTCCGTAGCACACAAAAGTAACGTAATTTTAGGTACTTGCAACTTTAGGTATCATGATGACTTATCTTAGTTTGATAAGCCAAAAAAAGAATACATTTCACATATTATTTTATTGTTAAGACTATTCGCTAGAAGATGAGCTCTCTGATGAACTGCTAGACTCGGTGGAATTGTAGCCCCATGCCTCCACTTGGAACTTGTACAAGTTCTGGAATGTTATCGTCGGGACTCGAACCTGGGACAAAAAGTAATAATTAGATTGAACGTTGATCAGAAGCCCGTTTGTCGGAATTTAATAGTAGTCGCAATCCAGTGTCGCTCTGGCCCCAGTCACAGTAAGATCAAAAAGGGTATTCTTGTAAACTCAAAAAATGCATTTAGGTAGTTTCCTGAGATTTTTTGAAATTATATTTAGGCCCGATTTGACCAAACACTAAGTTTAACAAGTTTAACTTAAACGGGCATAACTTTACTTCTTGAATTTACTCTTGGAAACGTAAACGAAGTTAGTTTACGTTTTTCTAACTTAATTGAGTTAACTTAAATGTCATCTATTTCTTATAGGTTAAATTGGAATGCCATAACAATTTAATTTTGTAGGTTAATAGTGTTATGCTAGACAAAGACACTTCATCAGCTTCTAGGTGACATGCGAGGATTTGACAACTTTGACATTTACTCATTCTCAGTTTAATCTTATAATCGGTCAAAATATTGATATTCGTTTATAGCGTCATAAGTGTACATTAAGTCACCCGTTTAAATATTTACTCGTGCTTAATTACCATATCTTTAAATTAATGTTTGGTAAAATGCAAAATCAGTTAGGTACTCTAGATTATGCAGTGGTATACTCTCAAATAAAAATTTACTGCAGCTTTTTCGAATCTGCCTGCCTAGCATGAGCACTAAAAACACGATATGATATGATATAGCGAAATATCGACACCAACTTTAAAAATATGATACATTTAGCCGCCATTTTAAATTTTTACCGAAACAGCGATCTTAATATGTGACGGCGATTCAACATGGCGGCTATATCTATCATATTTTTACAGTTGGTGTCGATATTTCGCTATATCATATCATATCATATCGTGTTTTTAGTGCTCATGCTAGGCAGGCAGGTCTGAGTCCGTTAGTTAGATTCTCAAAAAATATTGGACACGTATTTTTTCATTTATCAATGAAACAAAAAAGAAGATAAAGCTTGTCAGAGTTTGGAAATAGAAGCACACTGTGCTAAATAGTGTCGCACGGTGTGACGTCACGCGGCGGAACTTCTTATTCATCATCAGAGCTCTCTGCATCTGGATATCCAAGACATATCTAAGGATTTCATAGGAGTGACAAAAAAGTTTCTGTTTTATAGGAGTGACAAAAAAGTTTCGGTAAAGTCACTCTTATTCTTCATCATCATAAAATATGTATTCAGTATAAATTTTCTGTTAATCTGGAAACTCTGTCATATAACGACGCAAGTACGCAACCCCATCGAATAGGGATTAGGGATGACGACTGGGTAAAGAAAATGAAATTCTATTTAGTCTGTCAGTAAGAATATTAAAATAAATATGGTCACTTATTTTTTCTTTTATCAATCAACCAAAAATTTACTAAGATAAAGTGCTAAAGTGTCCAATAGTTTTTGACACCTACCTGGTAACTAAACAAAAAAAAGTTAGTCATCTCTATTCTCAATTCTCAATTATTTTTTGCGTTCCATAATGTACAAGACAATAGATGGTATATAATGATACTTATAGAAACATCCCTATCTTGAGATCTTGTACTACCTACCACTTACTAAGAAATATTGTTTTTTTCATTTTATTTCATAACCCTAACCTTAACAACAGGTGTGTCCAGCTCCCAAACTTTAGGCGTCCCGATTTGATACGGCATGCCCACCTTCACGCAGATGATCATTGTGTTATGGGCTGAATCGATCTGTAATGTTAAAATTTGCCTTACTTAAATTCTACTTAAAAGCCTACTTAGTATGTTATCAATTATTATACAGATGTAAAAAAGGTATGACCATGGCCTGGATTAATACATAGGATACTTTTTATCCGGGTGAGGTCAATGAAGACGAAGTCGCGGGCAAAAGCTAGTACTAAAATAATACATCATCATCATATCATCATCATCATTTCAGCCATAGGAAGTCCACTGCCGAACATAGGCCTCCCTCAATGACCTATCATCGGGGGGATTGCCAATACTCGCCACGCTTGGCAGGCGGGTTGACGAGCGCAGTTTTTTCTAAGACTTCGCACGCAGACGCTACCTGTCTTGTGCTACAGGAATTAGTCGCCTCTTACGACACGCCTCCTGCTGGCGGTGGGGAAGTGTATTCTTTACGGCCGTCCTCACACGGCAAATAAATAATTATAATGAATGGGCAATATATTTATTCTGCATTAAACCTTGTTTCTGATTGTTACGTTTTTAACAATGCATTTTCAAAATATTTGTATCCTAGACTTGATTCCTTAACACTACCCGAATAGTGCTTTTTAACACCCTGTATGATTATTAGTTAGGTCGTATTTTATAATAGTTTACTTCGTTTTATGGTTTGATTCTACTACAAATACAACAATTTCTACTATGAAATCAACATTGAAATCGCTAAAAAACAGTTGAATGTGTAATTTAATAATTGTAAAATTAAAGTATGCCTGTTACGTCCACTGCGGCACGACCTGACTTCATAAAGTAGAGTGGAATCCACCACGTGCAGGTCCAGTGCGGTGCGGTGGAGGGGTGTTGTAAGGCCAGTGACAAATCTTACTGCCAGATATTAGTAGCCGCTCTTAGACCTCCGACTGGGCTTTACGAATATTAGTACCTATCAAGCGATATTAGCCGGGACTATATTAGCTGTTATATATATATATGTATAGGGCTGTTACGATCAGCAGCCACAACCTTGAAAAGGTCGTTAGTCCACTAGTTGGAAGGTCTGCCCACGTAGCGTCTTCCAATTTGTAGTCGCCACTCAAGAACATTTCCCCAACGGTGGTCAGTTCTGCAAGCGATAAGGCCTGCCCACTACCATGTTTGCCATTGCCATACCTCACCTGCATATGATCCCCATATTTCCCATTCTTGACAAGGAACAAAGGAGCCTCGCCGAAGCCGGAGCACGCGTCTCTATCCGCCTCGCCGCCTGCGCAGAGCTGACCCTCATGCACCGGCACTGAATCCCCGAAGATACTTGCACGGAGATGCTTGTGATAGAAATGGTCTGGTCACCCATCCAATCACAACCGCGTCGTGGGTTGCTTAACTTTAATAATAGTAATCATAACCAAAGCGCTGCCGCCACGGAGCTACAAGCACCTCTAAAACTGACCTCTAAATAGTAACTCATGTAGGTCTTCGTAGTCGGCTTGACCTGGAAGATCTCGTGGTAGAAGCGAAACATGTCATCGGCAGCTTCCCCACGGTCGTAGCACCGGAGGCCACCCATCCACCAGTGGCCCAGCCAGCCGTGTCCAATCAGATCGTAGATGTTGGCGCGGGGCATGATGAACCCTGAAGTATATGAACAATAGGGATGACGAATAGGTAAAGAAAATAAAATTCTATTTAGTCGCGTCAGATAGATTATCAAAAAATAATGTAACCGAATTTTGTCTTTTGTCAATCAATCAAAAAATTACAAAAAAAAGCGCGTTAAAGTTTGGGAGTCATTTCTATGTAAAAATTGTATCCACATGTGACATGCGACATTTCAAATTAATTTTTCCATATAATATATGTTATGATGAAAAAGAAAAAGTACGTGTCCAATACTTTTTTGATAATCTACCTACCTGATAGACGAAAAAAAAAGTTAGTCCTCATCCCTATTAAAAAAAATATGTGCAGGGCTACATTAGAAAGTAGTAGCAAATTTTAAAAATAAGATCTTGAGAACAATATAAAAAACTAGTTTATCGTAATTCATATTGATCTTCGTGTTTTTTTAATAAAATAAAATTTCAAAAAAAAATTTATGCAAGGTCATTCATCAGAGATCACAGGCGTACGCTGAACCCTCTCCAACAAGGACCTTAAGTAGTATACATAGTGCAATTTAATATACCAATCGTAAATTATCCATGAGTTACATTTTTAAACAGCAGATATGAATAATTAAAAATAGTTTTTTTTTTGTTTTTCATCAATCAACATCAATGACTTAGGTTTTCATCACTCAATCATATGCTACTTCCGAGATTCGAAACCGGCTTTGTAGCCCAAAGCGCGAACTACTACACCAGACAGTTTAAACTTACCAAATGGATCATCCTTAGCAAATGCGCCCACAGATTTTCCAGTGATAGCAGCGGTGATCCAGGGCACGTATGGGTGGAGGAGTATGTGTCTTGGTGGAGCGGGAGGCCGTCTACTTCTAAGAGGATCTGGGCAGGGATATCCTCCTGAAAAGATCTTGTGTTTCTTAGTGGCTTTCAACAGTACAAACAATCTCAAGATGACATTTTCCATCGTTGAGGATTCAAAAACTGATGTCTGCTTAAACCGCGACTAGGAAACAGACCGACTAGGCAAGAGCAGCGTGGGGCGCCCTCCGACAAGATGGAGCAACGATATACGCAATACTGTTGGCAGAAGATAGAAAAGAATGGCCGAAGGTCGGGCGCAGTAGCGTGCATTGAGAGAGGCCTATGTTCAGCAGTGGACCAACGTAGGCTGTTTATGAATGATGCCATATTGCAAGAGCAGTTATTACATTTGAAGCGATTGATTTACAAGCTACTGTCATCATCAAAAATAATTAGCCCACGTCAGTCAACTGCTCGACATAGGCCTCTCTCAAAGCACGCCACTGAATCCAATCTTTGACTATTCTTTTTCATTTGATGCTTATATCTATTTACCTTGTCGGAAGGCGACTTACGCTGCGTCTCCACTCAAAAACTTGTCTACCCCATCGGTTATCGATTCAAAAAAGATATACACTTGCTTATCCCTTCTTGCAAGCTGATGCCTCATCATTGTAATAGCTCAGTATGTACAAAGTTACATGTACTGTGGTTATAGTTAAGGTTTCGTGTAAGGGACTTGGAAGAAGGAGGACGATGATGCCAAATGTATTTTACCTTGGGATAGTGCCACGATAGACCAGTGCCCCGTGTGCTCATGGACCAAACTGGGGGCCCCTGAATGGAATCCACATCCAGTAGTGCAGGCTATTCTGTTTGCTACTTTGTTTGTTGCGTTCTGTTGATAAAATTAGTTTTGATAAAAATGGCATCATCAATGTCTACAGACCGTTAAAAGAGAAAAAAACTTCTGAGTATAATATGTGTATGTGCATTGGGAGAGGCCTATTTCCAGCGGTGGACTAAAGTGGGCTGATTATGATGATGACGTGTATCTACATATCTTTGTAACTTCTGATTTCCATCTTCATCATCATTTCAGCCATAAGACGTCCACAGCTGAACATGGGCCTGCCCTATGACTTCCAGATTGGTCAGTTAAAAGCCTGCATCCAGCGGCTTTCTGCAACCTTCACCAGGTCGACTGCCTACCTGGTGGGTGGATGTCGTACGCTGCGCTTGTCAATACATGGCCTCCAATTATCTAGCCTAAGCTGGTACTACGACTAGATAACGAATAAACATACATAAATACATTTATAAACATCCATGACTCAGGATGCTTGTGCTCTTCACACAAACATTCGCCCATTGCGGGATTCGAACCTGCAACCGCTTGGCTTTGTAGTCGGAGCGCGAACCACAGCACCAGAAGGTCGTCATTCTAATCTCATAAACTTTTTATTTGTATGAGTACACGATACCAAAAACTGCCTAAATAAAAATAAAAAGATTTATTTATCAGATTACAAAAGATCCATGTGTTAGTAACAGCAAGCTTATCAACTATGTTAGTACTTAATAGTTACAAGCGACCTTGTTAACTTGCTTAAATGCTCGATCAGTGGACAGTCCTCACTGTCGGCTATGACTTGTAGAACATTGTTGCGGCTGCCACGAACTCGCCGCAGAAGTGAGCCTGCTTTTTTGCGCAGTATGGCCGGGAAACTGTCGACATCTGCGTACGCGAACATGCTTGCGGCACTACAGTATCGTGGCAGCCTCAACAATGCCCTGAAAGCATTGTTGTATTGTATGCGCATAGCGTTATACGATTTCTGGGTGTAACTGACCCACAGACTGCTCGAGTAGAATGATGTGCAATATGCTTTAAAAAGCGTGATTTTGACCGGTACTGAACATGGAGCAAATCTGCGAGCTATCATGTTAGCCCTCACACACAACGCCCTGCGTTCTCTTTCTAAATCACTGTCATATGTACGTCTTTCTGTAAAAATCATGTGTAACAATTTACTTGTATGTTGTGCAATAAAGAGTATCTATCTATCTATACCAAGGTAAAGTATTACTATTCATTACGCTAAACCAATAAAGAGATCGCCTTTAGAAAGAAAGTTAGCTCAGAGTAAAAATGTATACCTACCCAATGTACTGAATAATTGAAATGTCGAAATTATAACAAAGTAAATCAAATATTCTTACTTCGGGACTATCGTACAAGTAACACAATTCTCTCGGAAGCAGTCTGATGCGGGTAACTTCTTTTTCCTCTTCAATGAAATCTCTTGGAACATCTAAAAACACAAATTAATCTGATTGCATGCAAAAAACCATGAATTTAATCAGTTAATCATGACTGACTCCAACAAACAAACAATAATCTAACAATTAGTTGAGACAAAAAAGCTTAATCAATTAAAATTAATGACATTCATCGATTCAGTTCTAAATTATGTTATGTTTAAACAAAAACAACATAACAAAATTTTGCTAACGATTATTTAATGGCTTTCTTAAGCGAAATAACGTTTATGACCCTATTCATAAACGTTATTTCGCTTAAGAAAAAATTTTATACATAGATTAGGTAAATGTTTCTTTAGAGTCGGTGCGAGCAGTCATGCTATTATTAGTTTGATGCACAGTAAATTGGATACACCTCAAGCTAAGATTTCCATTATAAGGTGACCTGTTATTGCATTGAAGGTCCTCTTAGTAAAATTTCGGATTAGAATGGGTATAAAAAGCTGGACTTGTGAGTAAAGGCACACTAAAGTAACTTACCACTGCCAAAATCGACGTGAAACAATCGGTCCCTAGTTTGTTTTCCATTCCTTTGTATCAGGTAGTTCTTGAATGGGAGACAAGCAGGCAGCATGTATCCTAAAACAGATATGTTTTTCAGTTCCTTCCCTTAAAGTACCTTAAAAAAATATTTTTTTAAGGTACCTTCCCTATATTTATGTGTGTTTTTTGTAAGAGAGAATAGGGATGACGACTGGTTAAAGAAAATGAATTTCTAATTAGTCCGTCAGTTAGATTATCAAAAAATAATTGACTTTTATTTTTTCTTTTGTCAATCAACCACAAAATGACAAAGATAAAGCGCGTCAAAGTTCGAGAGTGGGGCTCATGACGACACTTCTTAGTAAAAATTGTACCAAGACGACGTCATGCATGCGACATTTCAAATCAATATCTCTGTAATATTTTGATTATGTAAAAAAAATAGTAAGTTTTGGTACTTTTAATAATCATAATAGACGATCAAAAAAATTCCTGTCATCTCTCTGCCAGCGAAACGTGTGAGAAAATTCACCACAATAATATCCAAATTATAACGAAGTTAATATAAAAACTATCACAGCTAGGTAGCCTTTACAAGCTACAGAGTTAACTATAAAATGTAAAACGCACTTGTGTTATTTAAAAGATGTTGGTAACTTGGTAAAATAATTACCTATGTAAAACAGGTAGCAAGTAGGGCACATTGCAACGGAAAACTAAGGAAACCTCCCGCGTGGCATGACATGGCACTCATCATAGGCACAGAAGATTTAGTTCCAAAGCTTGTAACAAATGTCTTACTTGATTTAATAGGCGTTACCATCTTCAATATGGCTATACTGTTTTTTGCACCAAAGTGCTTATACTCCGGGTGTAGAAGCACATCAGATATGGGCATCAGAAGTACCGCAGGGTCACACAAAGCACCGGAAGCTAAGTCATCCACACTCATTTGGCACTCTCCTTCATCGCGCTCATATTCGCCGAAGACTACGTTACCTCTGATAATAAATAAATTAAGGTAAGTTTATAAATGACGATTTCGGTAACTGTCCGTCTAGGTAGTGTGGTACCGTGACTGGGCGGCCTGCCATAAAGGTGGGCCGCAGCCGAAGCGGAGTCAAGGAGCATGCCTGCGGCTGCGGCCAACGGCGAAACCCTTGGCTCCGTTTCACTTAAGGCACTGGAGGGCACCGTGAGGTTTTAGTGGGTAGGCGGGCTCCTTCTGAGCCCGGAGTCCCACACACCCCTCCAGCCGTCCCCCCGTGGCTGGAGGACAGTGCGTGACAGCATTTCCTCACGATAAAAAAAAAAAAAAAAAAAAAGGTGGTGTGGTACCTACCGTCATTGTTTCTGATTTCTATGTAGAAAAACAAGTGCTATTTACCTTAGGATCAAAGCAATGCTATCCAATATTTACAAAAAAGTATTCATATTTATTTAAATAAAAACAAGTTAGTATTGTCAAACAACACACAAATTGACATGTTTCGGAAGTAAGGATTTAACATCCTTGTGTCACGATGTACCAGACAATACCTGGAAAAATTCCAGGGGCGTCTTCCAGGTCCCACCACAACCAGACTCGAGGCAATTTTTTGTTTTCAGAATTGACCCGAACTGGGAATCGAACCCGGGACTGACTAAGACGAATTATCATTAAAGTTTTTGATTAGAAATCCATTTAATTTCATTATTTATTTTAAAAATATTTGATATTTTAAAAATATCATCTAGTGCACTTTAGGATAGAGTTCATAAGCTGCCAGTGTCATTTAAAAACCATGGCAAAAAAAAGATCGTCAACGTAAAGTACTTAGTAGTAGCCGTGCCTTTTCGTGACGAAAATGCATCAGTAAATCGATGACAATTTAGTCAGCTGTGTGATTCTATATACTAGCTTTTGTATGTATTTAGCCATTGAGAACATACCAGGTATGTGCTACATAATTTTAGCACAGGGATTTTATAATCATTAACAACAAAAGACATCCATTATGTTAAGTAATTTTTATTTATTGTATTAACTATCTGTCCCGGCGAACTTTTTACCGCCTGTTCCTACATTTTTTTGTGATTTTTTCCGATGTTTTTATAGTTATTCTACTATTCGGGGCAGAGACAAATCCAACAAATCAAAAATTATAAAAATCGGTCCAGTCGTTTTTTATTTATAAATGGTGTAACTAACCCGACTTTGGTTATAGTATAAATATGTATTAAACGGTTAGTACATGGTACAAATAATCTTCCCGTGAATGTGACAGTCACAGGCTAAAATACAGGGTAAAATTGGAATCAATGTAGAAATTGTCGAAGAGGTTCCTAAGTGTACTCATTCATGACTATGAACCACTTTTGTTTTAAGACCAACCGTGACAGTGTGAAAAAAATCCGCTGTTTCCACGTTTTGGTTGAATCGATAGCATGTTTCTAAAAAAACAGAACCTTTCCTAAAAGTTTGTCCACTGATTTCGATTTCGCCTTGTCAGCAGGTTTTATCTAGTGATGATCGGTTTCACTTACAAAGCAAATCCTTCTGGTATCTGAGCAGCATCCATAGCAGTCGACAAAGCGAACTGTCGGGTGATCAGCACCACTCTAGGCACACGAAAATAATGAGGAGTGCCGTTTTTTACTAGAAAGAAAATAGAATGAGCTTTTTTAATAATCTAGAGATCTACAAAGGACAACAAGACACTTATTAGGTACTAATATCCACGACGAAGATACTCGGGGTATAAAAGCAACGTTAGGTGCTTCGAGAAAAGGATGGATGCCTGTTTTTGGGGCACTGCCGTGCTATATACTGAAAATTCACTTCAATTTATACAAACACTTTCGACTTACTCTATTATATCTCGATCATTCAATAACTTGTGGTCTTACCATGTATGTACTGCAAGGCCCCAAGCCATGTAAACTGGAGATCACTCAACGGGCCCTCTCCAGGGTCGTATCCTGGATCGTCATGGCATTCGAAGAACTGGCAGCCGACCAACGAAATAGCTGTGGACGAATAACAACTAAGTAAGTATAATTTAAATGGTCACTCAATACGACACTGCGGCACAGTTAACTTAACTTGGTAATCGCTATTTGAACCGCCACCAGCACTAATAGAACCATCTCTCAGAATAGCACAGCATATATTAAAAAATAAAACACAATTAGTACCTACTCAAATTGCATGGGCACTTGTAGCTCTGTGGCTACGCTTTTATTGTGACTACCAAAGATAAGCAACCCACGCCGCGAAGTTGAGAGAGCATTCTTATCATATTTAGATAAATTTATCACAAACATCTTTGTGCTTTGGAAGTTGGTACCAGCTAGTCATCGCTTGAAGAAGACTTCTGAGAGTAAAATTTAGTTACTGGCCTTACAATACCCCTCCACCAATAATATAATTGAGCCCTAATAGAGTATCACATAGAACATCCACTGTTCAACATAGGCCTCTTCCAGTGGTTTCTAGATTGGCCGCTTGTAAGCGGCCTGCACCCAGCGGCTTCCTGCAACTTTTACCCCATCTTGTCCACCTTGTGGGTGGACGTCCTACGCTGCGCTTGCTGGTATGTGGCCTCCATTCCAAAACCTTTCTGCCCCATCGGCTGTCAGTTTTACGTACTAAGTTTTTTACTTTCGTTCTATATACTACTTTACTAGTACTTACAAGTAATTAAGAAGAAAGCTAAAACTTTTTTCCACATTTAGGTAATCCTCTCAGAACATTAAAATCAACACTTGTCTGACCAAAGATCAATCGTTGTATGAAATGGGATCATTATTGAACAATGTTGATGAATCGTGGAATGCGCGCGAGATGGTAAATAAACAATATTGCTTTGCTTGGCAATACCTTACAAGCCAGACGACAACGTGGAGAATAAAAGGCCCCAGCTGAAGGAAAATTATCTAGTCTTTTTTTATATTTAGAACAAAACTAGGCAACTTCCACGGCATTTCCGCGGCGTCGAACTCCATAGCCGAGAGAAGCATACCAGACTTGGTGTTGCTCTCTCTGAAGTCCCGGGTTCGATTCCCGGTCAGACAATGACCGGGAATCAATTGTCTCGGGTCGGGGTGTTGTGGTACCGTCGTTGTCTCTGATTTCTGTAACACAAGTGCTTCGGCTAGTAACCATGGGATAAGAGCAATGTATGTGGTGTTGTCAAAAGAATTCGAACTTTTTTGTATGGAGTCTGGCACACGGCATACCTAAAGTTGCAAGTACCTCTACTATAAAATTACTTAATAATTAGAGTATTTAATACTCTTTGACAAAATGTCGTAAATGATATACTTTGTTCAGAATTTGAGATTGAATATGTAATATTTATTTTATTTAAATATTCAAACTGAAATTCTGAACAAAGTAGTAGGACGTCCACTGCTGAACTTAGGCCTCCCCCCTTGACTTCCAGATTGGCCGGTTGGAAGCGGCCTGCATCCAGCGGCTTCCTGCAACCTTTACCAGGTCGCCTGTTTACCTTGTGGGTAGACGTCTCACGCTGAGCTTGCCAGTACGTGGCCTCCATTCTAGAACCTTTCTGCCCCAACAGCTGTCATTTCTACGTGCTATGTGCGCCGCCCACTGCCACGGCTATGCCAGCGACTTTTATTCATTTACGAATCTCCTCATTCCTGATTCGATCTCGCAAAGAAACACCGATAGATGATACGATGATGAGATAACCTTGTTTCTTCCTTTCTAACTGTTACTATGCATTACATTATTACCGTAAGTTATATTCAAGTCACAACTCGATAGGTCTAACAAAGACACTGTCTGTCAACAATTCGATTTGAAACGGTGTAATCGATAGCATCCTTTATTTTCTAAATGACCAATCGCATAGTGATTGTTGAAGGCATTCCGGCCACATTCGAAGACCGCCACACGTCGGTATTTGATTCCAATATCGATATGTGGTCAGGGTTGCCTGTTACTTTTAGGCGTTCGTGCTTAAAGGGTAAAACTAAAACTTTATTGCTACTCGTCGGTATGCCGGCCCGTCCTTTTGTATGTCAGGGTTTCTAGCGTTTAAACCAAAACTGAAGACTTACTTCCTATCATAATATTAATATTTGTGACTTTCTTAATATGAAACCATTAATAATAGTGAGCGCGATTACCTAGTTTCCGTTTAATCTAATTGGTACTAAAAATTATAGTAAACTTTTGTAAAGACAGTGATAATTGTTATGCCTACGTTTTGCTTTCGTATTATAACATGACTGCTTGTTATCTGGCTGACAGGTCTGCATTGTAGACAAACCTCAGTGGTGGTGGTGATGGCAATGCACTGTAATAAATATTTATGTAGTTTGTGTAAAATAATAATAAATTAAAAAAAAAAAAAAAAAAGAATGACAAATCTGAAAAGCGTTATATGATGTTGACCCAAAATCGTTTTTTTTTATTAGCAATTTAATATAATAATGCTATTTTACCTTGTCAGGGAGTCAAATACGCTGAGCTTGCCAAGTCTTGGTCTCCACTCAAGAACACGTCTAACCCATCAGTTGGCTGGGTCTTCGTAGAATGTGACCAGCTTATTAGCCCACTCCACTCCACCTTTTCGGAGGGGCTGGTATTTCGGATTACAATAAATATTATACACAAAGCTGCTGGCAGCGGATGGAAAACAATAGCCGAGGATCGGGCTCAGTGACGTGCGTTGGGAGAGGCCAATCCAGCAGTGGACTGACGTACGGGCTGATAACGATGATGAATGTTCCTTTATTTTACAAAAGAGAAAGGAGACGAGAAAGGTATTTTGATATTTTCTTAATCTGACATGTGGTGTCTTTTTGTTTTGTCCCAACACGATAGGTGCCTTCAGACGGCTATCGCTGAAGAGGTAGACCCAAGAAAAGATAGTGCGACGATTTGGTTAACCTGATATGGGATCGGCGAACGGAACCCTCGGTACTACAAAAGTCCGACTTGTACTTGAGTTAAAGTATCTTAGTCTTAGTGAGGAATTTCCGAGGGTGGCAATTGACATCCACAATGCGTCTAACTGTATCGATCGATATCCGGCCGCGGCGAAGCTATAAAGTCGCGCGATTGGCGCCTTCTGCCATCTGGTAGAGGTATTCAACTAGGAGTAAGGACTTGTGGATATGCTCATAAAAAATCAGTTGTTACACACGACTGCCCAAAAAGGAATGTAATGTTTTAGGGTTTATAACGACTTACGCCTTAACAGATTTTGATTTATGATGAGGTATCGTTAAAATATTTACAATCTCCCGGGTAGCATGGGGTTTTGTGATGTCATAATGTACAGCCTAAAAAAAAAACGACCAAACCTAAGTAAACTAAATCGTGTAAAAACACGACTCCCCTTAATAAAAGCGAACTAAAAAGTGAGAAATAAATTGTGAATACTCCCGAGTTTACTTAGTTTTTTATTTCACGATCCGACTGACGTATTGGCGCGGTAATTCGGATTTGTTTCCTGGGCCCCGATCCAGAACCGTTCGATAGCAAAATGTCGACCGCAAAACCACGTGACACTGTATGATTTAGCATAGTGTCACGTGATGCACCGGTTGACAACTCGTTATCGAAACGTTTTGAATCGGGCCGGCCTGTTTATTCATTACCCTAAAACTATAGTGATTTATAATGCTGGTATTCATTTCATATTTGGTTTCTTTTCATCGACAGCCAATATCTACGTAATCCCTAAAGTGGTAAGGCACAGCTATAGGTACATATTTTCAATTTATTTCTGCAAACTGAAATAAGGTATTTTACACGTCCCATATTTTATTTCTACCACTGTTTCGGAACATTATTGTGGGCTATATTTTGGGATATAATTCATTAATCATTAAGATAATGTAAATTTACCTACCTATTTAAAACACCTATGTAACATAGAACGTAATACATATAATGAATTGAATTAATTACCCGGAATACGGACTCTAGCACACAGTTAAGTTATTTTCCAAAAAAAAAGATACTTATGAGGTTTACGCTTCAAGTTATAAAAAACGCACTCTAAATAAATAGATAAACTGTACAGTACATGCACCTCCGATTTCCTTCGCACCTCTCCAACGCAATGACAATTGAGCCAGCAATGATTACAGCGCATTTCGTATGCGCTCACGCAAATCGCTCGCGTCCCGTCCCAAACGCGGCAAGCATGCTAAGCGAGCAGAGCTGGGACGGCTATTGTCTTATTTTAAAGTATGGAAATGGGACTTAAGCGATAATTACTCTATTTAACTTTCTCTCTCTTTTCCATATAGCGCTTTATTCTGTTTTAGATGCGTTTTACCATGATTCTATAACTTCTAAATTAATCATCATCATCATCATCATTCCAGCTATAGGACGTCCACTGGTGAACATAGGCCTCCCCCATTGGCTTCCAGATTGGCCGGTCGAAAGCGGCCTGCATCCAGCGTCTTACTTCGATCTTTACCAGGTCGTCTGTCCACCTTATGCGCTGCGCTTACCGGTACGTGGCTTTCATTCTAGAACTCCTAAATTCGGGATTGCAGTGAGACCTTCGTAACCCTTATAAGAGGGAAAGAAAATCTCTGAAATGTGTCTCCATGGGGTATGTTTCATGTTTATGGAGACATCTCAATATCTAGTCGGTTATTGATATAAATACGGAGACCAGGAATAAAACCCAGGACCCGTTGCGTACAAGTAGGCGATTACTGCGATTCGGGTCGCTTTATAATAAGAATACCGGTTGCGACTACAAGAACGAAGCCTTAAAAATAACCTCATATGAACATTTTAATTAATGTATGTGTGTTTATTGAATGGGCCTTTTATTATAATGGTTTAACTCTGTAATGAATGCGATGCCTGAAATAAATGATATATTATTATTATTTATGGCGTTTTTTAAACGTATGTTTGTTTAGCGGTATTTTATTTAAAGACGTATGTAGTACAGTTTATTAGTACATTTTCTGTATAGGGGTATCACCATAGTTATTTAGACCACATAGGCATCACTCACGCACGTCTGACGCATTCTGATAATGGAAGTTGTATATAATTGTGAAATACATACTAATCTCAGTCAGTTTCGAGATTGTTTTGAAGCAAATATACTGAAAATGGTCTTGTTATACACTTTTGTATTGTTTGGGATAGTGTGCCCTATTTTTGGTAAGTGTTGATAGCAATAGAATAGATTATTTAACCAATTTATTCATAGATCAGTAACGGTGCTATTTGGATGCGTAACTCTATGGTTATCGTCTACATTATCTATGTAAGACGCCATTCTTTTGTACAACTTACCACACATTTGAGGCTGACAATAGTAACAGAATTTTGAGAGTAAGAAACTTTAGACTTAAACACTAAATATATTGGAGATTAGTCTATGTACAGACATCGGCAAGTCAACCTACCCAAAAAGTTAATGGTCATTGAATTGATTATTCAACTTTATATCCAATACGTAGAGATCAATATCAATTGTGTAAATGTGACGTTTTGCGATAAGTTGACGTGCTGTTGTCTGTACGTAAGTAGATGCAAACAGCAGCTCGTCAACCTACCGCAAAACGTCAAATTTACACAATTGATATTGATCTCTATTGATTGATAATGACGTTTAACTTTTTGGGTAGGGACGTTTAACGTTTTAACAGACAGGAGGGATGATAGAAAAACGCGGGGACTTCAATTTATATTTTTTTAAAAACCGACTTTAAAAACAAAAAAGCTAAAAATAATTTGAACACGTAACCTAATCAGTGTAATCAGTTACTTTTGGAGTCGGTGCAAACGAAAACATTGAATCACTCATCGGTTGGCACCGACTCCAAAAGTAACTGATTAGGTACCTTACGTGGATTATTTTTACCTTTTTTTGTTATTTAAAGTCGTTTTTTTTTATAAAATTTAGTTATTTCGTCTATTATTAGTGATAAATCCTAAGCAAAACAGATCTTTAGAGTGCAAACAAAATTTAACTGCTGAACACCGATTTCATTTTCTATTATTCCACTCTTAGGGGTGAAAATTTTTCCGCAAATTTTTATTACCTGTAGTATTTTTGAAGTATAAGCTATTCATTAAAAAAAATCATCAAAATCGGTTTACATTTGTCAAAGATATTGGGTAACATAGATACAAAAATCAGTTGGCGTAGTACGGAGTTCAATGTTTGATGATTTTCTTATAGATCCCATCATCAGAATTTGACCAAATGTATATGGGACCATTCTGAAAGTATCACCTTTCGAACAAAAAAAATATCAAAATCGGTCAACATAGTAACAAATGATCGCTGAACGGACATAAAAAAAAGATAAAATAAGAGTTAAAAATCTTGATTTTGTTTCCATCGTCTCATCGTCATCTCATTTATACTCGTAGGTTGACTGACTTAGAAATAAAGACCGCAGTCTAAAATTATATCTAAAAGAAACATGAAAAATTATAAATAAACATTTAGGCAACCCTGTATTTATAACATACATTTCAATTATTAAATTCGTAATCATTCGTCTATTTTAATTCTCCCTTGAGCTCATGACGTCAATAGCTATTAATAGTGTTGTACTACTAAGTGATATTGATAATGAATTTCAACGTCGTCAATCATGTCAGGATGGCCGAGCGGTCTAAGGCGCTGCGTTCAGGTCGCAGTCCACTTCTGTGGGCGTGGGTTCGAATCCCACTTCTGACAGTTCTTTTTGTTTGATCTTTTTTTTCATATCGACAATTATTTGAAAGTTTTATTTTTTATTTTTATTGGGCGGGAACTTAAATACATACATACAGACATGATTTGGATTTTTTTTCTTAATTCGGTAACTTCAATAAGTAACCACAGACAGACAGGTAGTATTTTTTATGCTCCTATTTAAACAATCATCATCATCATCATCATCTATACAGTCAATCCCGGTTGCGTCCAAAGCTATCGCTTTGGAGCCCAGGGTCCGCTTTCCTTGATTTACTCCTCCACTTCGCACGATCTTGAAAGTTGAAACTATGTTAAAAAAGTGATACCAAATAAATGTTTTTAACTGTTGCTGTTACGTTTTTATAAGGGTTTTTGTTTAGATTTTAATGTTTAAATTGGCTCGTGTCTGGGTGTGCTAGTAGACCCCTGATAGAAATTTTACATAACTTACTACGAGACCAGGACAATTGGCGTGTTGTTAAAACATATTATTTTTATTATTTATGTTTTTAAATTATTAACACACTTATTCATACAGATAGTGTAACTAATTAATTAATTATCTAACCTAACTATGTAATCAAATCTTGGAAGTACTTTTTAACCTACTTCTAACTGACGTATCGATTTACAACTTTGTAAGTTTGACATTCGGATGACAAGACAATAATTTGACACCAGGGTGCTGGTCTGATGATGGAGTCAGGAGGTAGGAGGAGTAGTGGAACTCTTGTTTGACTACTAGTAAAACCTTCATGTTTAGGCTCATTCGATTATACCACCTGTGTAACATTATATAATGCAATAAATATATTGAATTAAATTGAATTGATTCGTATCCAATACATAAATAAGTGTGTTTTATAGTTGTGTACTATGAAATCTATTATTTCATCAGTATCATCAGAATTCTACTCGTCTTCTGATACTGACGCTCGCCAGGACTGGGAGCGCATAGTTGGAGGCACCAAAGCTGCTAATGGCTCCATTCCCTACCAGGTAAGATACCGTCATTGCTAATTTAAGTATAACTAGACATTGTTAATTATGTCCTAGTTTATAGCTGCTGCCAGCGACTTCGTCTGCGAAGACTAGATTAAGTTATATTACGGATTTATATTTTGTATAATATTATCTATCATCATCATCATCATCATTTCAGCCATAGCACGTCCACTGCTGAACAAAGGCCTCCCTCAGTGACTTCCAGATTGGCCGGTTGGAAGCGGCCTGCATCTAGCGGCTTCCTGCAACCTTTACCAGGTCGTCTGTCCACCTTGTAGGTGAACGTCCTACGCTGCGCTTGCTGGTAATACTCGTATTATGTATGTATTTGACTTGTAATGTGCTAGATGATATTTATTTAGTGTTTTAGAAAAAAAAGTGTCTGCTGGGTTGGTACAAAAATTGTTTTTCGATATTGTAGGATGATGAGTGGCTAGATACTAGAAATAAAATGGAATAGTAGCACGGCTAGTTTTAAGTTAAGTATAGTACATTTTATAGAAATTATACGTAAAGAATTAGTTATGCAACGAAGGAGCCGTATAATACAATGTAAGTAAACTTATGGCGAGCATTCCCCCAACAAATTGTTATATCAATTTTTGAAACAATAAGATTTTATTTATTATTTATTTCAAGCGAAGGAGAATGTATAATCATCCCACGGCTAATAATTAACCAATTTAAACTGTTAAGCGCTAGTTCGACCATATATCTACCAAATTTTAGCTAATTCCGTTTATCCGTTAAAGCGTAATAAAACAAAAAATATTCTTTTAACTTTAGAAATAATAAGATAGATTGATAGGTACTTATTATTATGATCTTGTGGTGTTTTTGGACAGGTATCACTGCGATTTTGGGGCGTCTGGCATTTTTGCGGCGCTTCCTTGGTCACTCCACGAGTGATTCTGACCGCAGCCCATTGCGTTGACAGGTAATCCTCTTTCCGATCTAAATACTTAATAGATTTTTATATTTTGATTTTTACTTACTGCTATGGAAATGATGCAGAATAGAGAAATAAGTAGTTACTAGACCTTGTTATTTTTATCCTGCATTTTTTTTTGTTAAAGAATTTGCTGTAAAATTACATCAGGCGCTAAAATATTTTTCCTAAATATTCGTAGCATAGCATTGCGCTCGGCAAAATTATAGTAAATAAATTTTAAAATAGATTTTAAATTACAGAATAAACCCAAGATACATGCAAGCTATAGTAGGCACCAACCAACTGCGAGCAGGTGGAACTCCTTACTCCATCCGCAAAATTGTCCGTCACGAGGCATACGACGATGACATCATCAAGAATGACATAGCGATTTTGTTTACGGAGAAGGAGATTGAGTTCAACAGTATAGTTGATGCTATTGAGCTCAACGATGAGCCAGTGGAGAAAGGAGAAGATTTGCTGCTGACAGGATGGGGTACTACGTCAGTAAGTTTAAAGCTGTTAATAACAGGGCCGGCCCCAGGTCCTATTGGAAGGGCCACGGGGCCCGGGGCCCCAGAGCGTCAGTTAATTTTTCAATATTTTTGATTTGCACATGCTTGACCTTAATAATTCGCTCCAATTGTAATAAACTAGACGTGTCGCATACAGGATTATGATCAAGCGTATCCTGCTAGGAGCGTTCTGAGAAAGATCTGTAGTCCTTAACAGCAATTTCGACAGTTTATTTAACCACTCTGTTTTTCTAGTATCCTGGCCGTCTGCCTAACGACCTAATGCAGCTGGAGCTAAAGGCAATCACATACGAGGAGTGCAAAGAGGCCCACAAGAACATTAATGCTGTCTTTGAGTCTCAGATATGCGCGCTGACTAAAGCTGGGGAAGGAGCGTGCCATGTAAGTGGGATATATATAGCATAGCAACTTACTGAGTACTGTAGATTATAGAGCGCTTACTTATTTGTGAGTCGGCTGAAAGAGAAACTAAATAAAGGCTAAAATAAATAAGTAGCAGTAAATTTATTCTGTCATTTAATAACCTATTTAGTTACAAAAACCTTCATTACTAATCCTGTAATTGATCTATAATTAAAAAAACTGCAATCTCTATCTATATTTTAAGTTCTCTTACACATAATACATTATTATTACCTAAGTACATACCACTAATAACGTTAAATTAATTAATGTTAAGTTTTGGACAACATCACATACTCGCACATTGCTCTGATCCTATGATAAGAAGCCGAAAAACTTGTATAACATAAATCAGAAGACCCAATAGTTGTCAGACCCAAAAATAACTTTTCTATGTTGATAGAAAAGTTATTTTTCTACATTGACCGACTGGGAATCGAACCCAGAACCTCAGAGATAGCGACACCAAGACCGGTATGCTCGCCTCTCGGCTACGGAGGTCGTATTCTTTATACCTAATGAGAAGGCAATTGAGAATTAAATTGAAAAATGCGTGATATTTATAGTTGCAAAATAGTACCTACTTATCTCAACTTTTATTCTACTCGATTATATATGATTACGTATAATTGACTAGCTGTGCCCGCGACTTCGTTCGCGTGGACTAAAAGATCACAAAAGCATTTGTGGTCTGTTTTGAAGCACTCTTATAAAGAAGTGAGCTTTTACTTCTCATTTGAAACTGCAGTTTGTATTTATCAGAAAACAGTTACTTGGGTAGAGAGTTCCTTCGCAATTTCGACTGTCACAACACGAAACAGTGTCTTTGCCTATTTTTAGCGGATAAATTGCAAAGTAGGTACTCTAATAGTTCATGTTTTTTCGTCGATACCCAAGTAGTGATAATACTGACCTCATTTTTCAGGGAGATTCCGGAGGCCCACTAGTGAGGGAAGGCAGACAAATCGGCATAGTTTCGTGGGGAATCCCTTGTGCTAAGGGCAAACCTGATGTCTACACGAAGGTTAGTCAACCCAAAAGTAAAAAACGGAGCTTGTAGCACAGCGGTGCCAGCTCTTTGGCAATAATGACATGCTCCTCGGCGGTCGTAAGTGGATGGGTGACCATTCCGACTATACGGTGACATTTATCACGAGCATTTCCATGTTTCGTGTAGGACGGCCGTAAAGAATACTCTTCCCCATCGCCAACAGGACGCGTGTCGTAAGAGGCGACTAATTCCTAAAGCACGAGACCTAGAGGGGAGGATTGTGTTCGGCAGTGGATGTCCTATGGCTGAAATGATGATAATGATCTCCATGTTTCGGAAGACACGTTAAAAGTCTCGGCTAATATATTTTGATTCTAGTCGTTACTACTTAGGCTCCACGACTCGTGAAGCCTAAGGCCTTAGAGTGGCTTGATACCTTCATTTGACTGTAAGGTTTAGTCACACAGACCCGAGCCAATATAGAGAAAGTTCATTTTTTGGACTGACCCGAACCAGGAATCGAACTCTTTGCCTTCAAAGCGAGTATCTGCTTTCCAGCCTAGTAAGAGGCCTTAACATTATCTATGCTGATTACATCTAAAAACAAGGTTTTTAAGTCACTGACCCGCGTGGTGAAGTGTGAAATACTGTGTCTAGGCTTAGATAGATAGATAGATACTCATTATTGCACACCATACAAGTAAATTACACATGATTTTTACAGAAAGATGTACAATTTAGGCGATCTTATCGCTAATAGCGATCTCTTCCAGACAACCTTCAGGTAGAGGACAACCATTAGAGAAAGGGCAAGATGTTGCAGAGTTCTTAAAATTCTTAAATTTACCTGATACAAATAGGATTGCAAAAATGTATGGCATAGTTGTATACATATGGTAAAAAATAAAATAAAATAAATACATAACAATAATTATGCATACATACAATAAACATACTTAATACTACTTGATATATGCGAGGAGATGTCGAGACCAACAGTGACCAGTAATATTCTAAGATATGAAGGCAGTTTGTGTCTAGAAAAAAGAAAGTGTGCTTTAAGCCGATTTTTAAAAATAGCAATCGATTCGGATTTTTTAATTGTTAATGGTAAGGAATTCCAGAGGCGAATGGACTGGACTGAAACGACTGCGTATTGTAATTAGTGGAATAGGGAAAAAATTAAAGATGTAGTTTTTTGGATGACCGCATGCCATGACCCTGTGATGACTGCAAAAATTGACTAAATAATATGTTAAATAATTGCGAAAGAATAATTAATAATTCGGTAACATGATCATACTTCCGTAAACCAAAAACTATTTGTATACAGAAGTTTTGTAGACGCTCAAGCTTATTGAGGAGGTTTTCATTTAAATCTAAGTAACAGCAATCTGCATAATCTAGGATGGGAAATAATAGAGCCTGAACAAGCGCAATTTTAGTGGGTATAGGCAAGAAATTACGAAGTCTATTTAATGACGCTGGCTTACTGATCTTTAATTAGGCTTACTGATCTTTTTTATCTGCTTTTAAGGTGGAAGCCTTCATGAGATGGATAGAAAAGACGCTGTACGATGACGATGAAGACCACTTGAAGTATCTCAACAATAGGATAACTAACCGACATTAGATAATAATAAAATAACAAAGTAAATTACTTAAGTTTGAGCAAACGAAATTGACTGTGTATATTGTAAATGTAAGTAATTCAATAATTAACGAATTAATAAATGAGTACTGTAAATATTAAGAAAACGTGTCTATTTATTTACAGGGTTCCGTATCTCAAATGGTAAAAATGAACCCTTATAGGATCGCTTCGTTGTCCGTCTGTGTCAAGACCATTTTTACCAGGAACGCGTGGGGTATCGTTGAAATTATTATTAAATACTTAGGTCTGCAATCTCTTGCAGCTATGAAAAAATGAACATTTTAAGTCAACGCAATCAAAAGATACGGCTTTTATGCTGCATTTTTTTATGCTTGCAAGGAAACCAAAACCTATGTGGTATTTCTAGTTGACCTAAAATCATAAAATTTGGCAAGAAGCAATTTTTTATAAAACAATAGGGAAAATTAGTATTGGCACGCGAAGGGTTAGAATCTAAAATAAAAATACCAATTAAGTAAAAAACGTTTATTACAAGTAATCATCTCACTTGCGTTACTCTAATATCACAGTCTATGTAGTGATTTACTTAGGAAAAGTTTTTTTTATAATTAAATAAGTAAAACATTTAAAAAGTATTTTAACACTTGTGTTAGATGAAAAAAATCAAAAATATAATTATTCTTAAACAATAATTACAATATTTAGTTCATTCATGACTTCACATTGTTTGTATTAATATTTTTTATAAGAACTGCCAATGCTATTTTTACACTACATAGGATTCTTCGTAATTAAAGTATCAACTTATAAAATACTCAGTCATGCATTTTTAGCTTTGTAAAATAAAATTTAAGTAAAAATAGCTACTCTACTCTCAGTTTTGATAAATTTTGCGATAAAAGATGTCGTTAAAAGAAATACATCATTTTAAAAAAATATTTAACGTAATATTAATATACTAACAAAACAACATCTTAGGACTTAGCCAGATGTCATAGTAATCGAATTTATATATTTCGCTATTAATTTTCATACTTTGTGTAATTCAATGTGTAATACCTATTAGATGTAGCAATAATTTGCTTTCATTAAAACAAAGGGACGAACTAAGGGCATTTTTTTTTTTTTGTAATTAAACCAGTTTTTGGCACACAAAAGATGTCGTTTTGGAATTATCAAGAAGATAAGTTATTACTTGTTAGTTTTTACCACACCGAAACCACAAAAACTTATATAAGTATTAAGTAACTTTAGCAAGCTATTTACTGTGATACGATCCTACAGTAGGTTTTCTAAAAAACTGGAAGCACAGTTTTCTTACACTGATTTATAAGTAATTTATCTGAGAGCCGAATTAGTATGATTTGCAGTGAATTAGTGAATCATCTACAATCATATTATTAAGAGCTTATCATGATAATAACATGTCGATAATTTTCAATTTTATTCATTCAATTTTATGAATAGGGTTTTATGTACCTACCTACATTAAATAAATTAAACAATAATTTTGTAACTGGTACAAAGGATTGAATGATGAATTTTTTAAACCTTAATTTAATTGTAATCAGAACCAGGGCCGTTACACGAAATATATCTTCATAATTTTTGTTTGATTGAGAAAAGAAAAAATACGTGTCCAATATTTTCTGTTAATCCAACTGACGGACTAATTAGTTTATTTTAGGAAACTAGCCCAATCATCTTTCATTCTCTCTAAATGTTTTGGTGAAAGATTTCTTACGTTTGCCTAATGAATTAACTTGAATAGGCCGTCGTTATCAATTAGTACATTTACCGACACTCGTTAATATAAAAGTTGTTTTAAACAAATTTTATCTAAGACGATAGATATAAGTGATTACAGCATCTCTAGTACATAAATGGAAGCTATTACAAGTAATACCCTTAATCTAATCCACACATAATCAAATAACTCATTCATTTCTTCATTTATAGTTTCGTAAATCGAAACCGAATCCGAATTTAAGACGAAATGTTCAGTATCTTTTGAGAAATCTCTACCGAAAAGTCCGAATGTCATCAAATTTTCTACACCCATTGCTTCTAAGGTTACCTGTTTAGAATTCTTAGTTTTAAAGTTGAAATTGTCTGGCTCAATCTTTGAGTCAGTCGTCAAAATGATGGGATATTGCAGGTTTTCGGTGAAGTTGCCACTGATAGAGATCTTCTCAAATACTACGTTGGTATTATTGTTCTGAGATCTGGAAAAAGTAAGGACAACTTTAAATTGTTATCTATAAAGAAGATTTATGTATTTCGAAGTAAAATTAAGAGATATACATATTTGTGTTATACGAGTATAAGATTCGTGAATATTTTTTTTTAATAGTTAGATTTAACATATCGCTCCAAATTTTCAGATTTAACATAATTTCAAATAGTCTGACGCTAGCAAATAATATCTATTTAGGACAGATGTCAGGAAATCTAGGTAAGAAAATGGTTGTCTCTCCTTTACTCTATTAGTAACACTTTTCAACTTATATGAAAATCACTTACCCAACAGTGCAGGTCCGTTTGTACAAGCCCGCACATGCGAAGATAGCGCAAGTCTGGGTGCCGATGTTGTGTCTCCGGTCGTAGTGGCGAACCCCGTCGAAAGCAGCCAAGCCATAGTTTACAGCTTCATCTTTAGATCCTGAATGAAGCAATAAAAAAAATATTATGCAAAACAACAGACAACACACCAACCAAACTCGTCAATTGTACACCTACTCAATTACTTAAGACTGTCTAAACCAGCCATACTCTAAGTGTGTTCCGCGGAACCCTAGGGTTCCGCGATACCCCTGTCGGGGTTCCGCAAGAAGTTAGAAAAAAAAATCAAAACACCTCTCTCTGGTCGACCGTTCTGTCGCGGCGTATCACGATTCACGAACAATTTTACTATGCCGCCACCGCCGATACCTACTTGTGACCGCGCAATCCCTTTGATAAAAGCCGCCTTTGAAATTAGACGCTATAATTGTGAACAAGCGACTTTTGGCTCTAACTTCAAAACGTAAAGTCGAGATTGCTTACACCACATTTTTTGAATTTCTATTTTTATATCGGCTTTTTATTTATCAAAGACGCCGACTCGAGTATTTTTGAGAATGTTCGAGATTGAGGCTAGGACTATAAAAGCGATGATCAAGCCTTGACACTAGTCAGTCGACGATTAGCGTTCGGAGCGATAAGTACCTACCTGCTAGAAAAAAATTGTGTATTGTTCTACTGCTGTTTTCTGATTGTATCAGTTTTGTACATTTCTTCTTTGGACTAAAGTGCTAAACTCTTCTACGCAGTAACGACCGTGCATTATTTTAACCTCACCATCCTGAAAGAATGGAACGTTGGCTTAAAGGCGTTAAACGTGTCGCAACAACATCTTCCAACGAAGCCGAATGTTCAAAAGCAGTCCGCGTGGAGTATACAGCAATTACCGATCCAGACGATGATGCAACGACGTCAAGTTCCACGGTTTCAAAGGCGAAAAAAAGGAAGTATGATGAATCATATATCAGTTTTGGATTTGTTGATTCCAACGGCTCACCTCTCTGCATGTTATGTAGTAAACTGCTTCCTAATAGTTCCATGGCACCTGCCAAGTTGCGCCGACATTTAGAAACTGTACACCCCGAGTCTAAAGACAAGAATAAAGAATTTTTTGTACGTAAAAAAGAACAGTTATTGGAAAGTCAAAAAACAATGATGCATGTAACCCAAACTATCAATGAAAAGGCCACGGAGGCATCATATTTAGTTAGCTATCGCATTGCACAAGCAGGAGAAGCGCACACTATCGCTGAGAATTTAATAAAACCATGTGTATTAGACATAACAAAATGCATGCTCGATGAAAAATCTGCAAAGCATCTTTCTACTGTGCCGCTATCTAACGATACTGTTTCACGGCGAATTCATGATCTAGCAAGCTACGTCAAACAAGAACTAGTTACACGTCTACAAAAAACACAATTCGTCTTGCAAATGGATGAGTCGACTGATGTCGCTGGTCTGGCTATCTTGCTGGTTATCGTGAGATATCCATGTGAAAGTTCTTTTGAAGAAGACATGCTTATGTGTTCACCTCTACCCACAAACACTACCGGAGAGGAAATTTTTAATAAAATAAATATATTTTTTGAGGAAAATAATCTCAGTTGGAACGATTGCATTGACATTTGTACAGATGGGGCCAAGGCGATGACGGGTAAAACAGCAGGAGTAGTGTCACGAATAAAAAATAAAGCGCCTAATTGTAGTTCCAGCCATTGTATCCTGCATAGACAAGCACTTGCGATGAAGCAAATGCCGTCCAATCTAAAATTAGTTATGGATGAAGCGGTAAAAATAATTAATTTTATCAAATCACGACCACTACAATCCCGATTGTTCTCATTATTGTGTGAAGATTATGGCAGCACACATAAAACACTGCTGCTCCATACAGAAGTGCGATGGCTGTCTCGGGGTAAAACTTTAACAAGGCTATTTGAACTTAGAGCCGAGTTACAAATGTTTCTTTCAGATACTTCTTTCCTTCCGGGTTGTTTGGAACTAATCTGAAAATACACATTACTTAGTACGTCCTAGGATCTAAAAGACCTTTTCTCATAAGGAATGAAACCCGAATGGACTTACTACCAAAAAGAGCGGTTCTCAATATATACTATTGTTAATAAGACCCAATTTCAAATGGACCGAGTTACATTTAAACTTATTCCCAAAAAGTCTAATTCCCAAAATACACTAAATTCTAGTATCAAAGTACAGGATTATCATTAAAACTGATTCCCAAAACGTCCTAGTCCCAAAACAGACAAAGAGACAAAATGATTTAGCACATCTTTGACGCAGTCAAATTTAAACTATCTAAAATGTAATAAAGATTAAGTTGCAGGTAGCAAAAAAAAATCGTAATGAGTTTTGCCTCTCAATACTTGGTGCCATTAGTTGGGGAAAAAAGGCAGTCTTTTTTTTTCAAAACTTGGAAGTTCTGGATTACACGCACTAATTTTAGAAAGACCATCACTGCTGGTCAATGGGGATTCTATTGTATTGTACTTACTTAAAATAAAATAAAAAGACGTTTGTACATAATAACAAATTTAATACGTCGAACAAATTAAAAAAAAACCTTTTTCTTATTATTTTTAACGTACCTTAATTTGTTTTTTTATTAACTTTACATTTTAATTATGTATTATTTTTTTATAATTATGTATTTATAACTTAAACTTTATTCTTCTGACTCTACAAATAAACATAGGTAAATTTTCTTGTTAAAAAATAAATTAAAGAAGGTATCCTTGTTTTATGTGAACTTCGATTATAATTTATCTCAGTCTTTTTTTTAAGCTGATGATGTTTTTAAAAAAGATGTGGCAGTCACAAGTCCCAGGCTAAGGTCGGTCAATTGTTTTTGGTACTTGTTATCGAAGATAATATCACATCGGCGTCGATTTGCTTGACTAAACAACGAGTTGGTTATGCGAGTGTCCTGGTATTTGGCTTCTTTCCTTAATTTATATAAAAATCTTATTAAAGTTGGCTTATGAGGCATACGTACATTAAGTCTTCGATGCCAACCCTCTACTGGATTATTGCTACGGTGTTTTTCTGCACTGCAACTTAGTCTGTGAGCTCCTAACTTCATCCACTGTTTCTCCATATACACTTTGAATAACATCATTTCTCTTGTGATGGGAGCCTCACTGAGTAATGTTACCCAAAAATCGTTAATTTCAGACTCGGGTAACAGTGGTATTTTGGGATTAGGATGTTTTGAAAATAAGTCATTATAAGAATCGTGTGTTTTAATATTTTCATGTATATATATTTTAGTGTATTTTGGGAATTAGACTTTTCGGGAATAAGTTAAAATGCGACTCGGTCCATTTGAAATTTGGTCTTATTAACAATAGTATATATTGAGAACCGCTCTTTTTGGTAGTAAGTCCATTCGGGTTTCATTCCTTATGAGAAAAGGTCTTTTAGATCCTAGGTCGTACTAAGTAATGTGTATTTTCAGATTAGTTCCAAACAGCCCGGAAGGACTTCTTTTAATTTGAAAGACCGTTTGTATGATAAAACTTGGTTGTTCCGACTGTCTTTTATGGCGGATATCTTTCAGAAACTGAACGAATTAAATTTATCATTGCAAGGTAAACAGACAACAGTGTTCCAGGCCTGTAACAAAATAACTGCCTTCAAAAGAAAATTAGATTTTTGGATTATTTGCGTTGGAAATAGAGAAATAGAAAGCTTTACGTCACTCAGTGAGTTTCTTGGCGATAACAACTCAGAAATATTTCAAGATGATGTATTTGAAGAATTGGTCCAATATCGCACTTCGATGCGCGCATCTTTTGAGCAGTATTTTCCTGAAGAACAGAATACAAAAATGAAACTGAATTCATGGATTCATAATCCTTTTTTACCCAACTTACAAAAGCCCGAAAGTATGTCAAACGAGATATATGAATCTCTTTTAGAAATGTCATCTGACACAAGTATGGAGTCACTGTTCAAAACGACGCCTCTCAACGATTTTTGGTGCAGAATCCGAAATGAATATCCAATGCTTGCCAAAATGGCTTTGAATATTCTTCTCCCGTTTCCAACAACATATTTGTGCGAAACAGGATTCTCAACCTATGCAGCCACGAAAACAAAATACCGCAATAGACTGGACGCCGAACCTGATATGAGACTTCAACTGTCCTCTATGAAACCTGATATCAACCAATTGATGAAAAATAAAAAACAGTTTCATACATCCCATTAGTTAGATTTTTTTTCTTTTTCAATGTTATATTTATTATTATACTTGTTATGTAAGTAAGTAATAAGTAACTGTTACATGGTACTCTAATTATGCTTATTAATAAAAAATACACTTAAAAACCATTGTTTTATTGTAGGGTTCCATCAAGTATTTTGCTATCCAAAAGGGTTCCGTCACCAAAAAAGATTGAGAACCGCTGGTCTAAACTATCGTTACTAGAACTTTTTGGAAAGAAGTTTTAGCACACTTACAGTGATAACGTTTTTTGTTAAAAACTATGCCTTGCTTAGTATAAATTTAAGTGAAAACGCACAATATTAATAATCTTAATGAGTAATATTATTCTAATCTAAAAAAAATCCTAATCCAATTATCGTAGTGTTGATGTTGAATTTTCGTCGTATCTGATGATTCATACACTTATTACTCTTTCTTGGAAAGGGTAAATATGATTGACAGTATAATAAACGTATCGGAAAATAAAATTACTAACAAAATCACTTACGCCATACTTGGCGTTACTACATCACAAAATTTTTAACGGACATCATCATAATCAGCCCACGTCAGTCCACTGCTGGACATAGGCCTCTCCCAATGCACACTACTGCGCCCGATCCTCGGCAATTTTTTTCCATTCACTGCCAGCAGCCTTGCGTATATTGTCGCTCCACCTACCGGAGGGCGTCCCATGCTGCGCTTGCCTAGTCGCGGTCTCCACTCAAGAACACGTCTACCCCATCGGTTATCGGTTCTACGGCAAATGTGACCAGCCCACTGCCACTTCAGTTTATGGACATAATATACCTAATATGCCAAAAGAAATGTTTTTCTCACCGACAAAGCCAGTCTTGACAAAGAATTCACAGCAGAAGCTGCCATGGCAGACGGTTTCCTTGTGACCTCGTACACTGGCAGCCACATCCAGAGGTCTGATGATATACTGGGACAAGTCTTCGCTGGGGAAGGCCTTCAGTTTTGATGGGATGACTACTGGTGGAATTATTTGCTGGTCTGCGAAATGAGTAAATGAATTTGCATAAAACAATGACATTGCTGCTGCTGCAAATATCGACAGATAAATAAAACTTAAAAAATTGGAAGACGTTACGGGAAGCCGCTAGACACAAATTGCTCAGGGCGGTTCATCCAAAGGCTGACGATGATAATCATAGATTTCTGTAAGTGCTTTGGATACTTATCATAGAATCGGAGCAATGTATGTTATGTTGTCCAATATAAATAAAACTTACTTTTCTCTCCATGTTTGTTCAAGTCAGCAATAGTTATTTCGGCCTCTGAGCTAGCCTTAGAGCCACTTCTGCCTGCGAAGATGTCGGAGCTCGAGACCAGGTTTACATTGTTGGTAAATGCCCAGGAGGATGCAAATTGAGAGGCTGCAATAGTAAAACAAATTCGTAGATATTTATAACGATACTTCTGTATTATATTTTTATTATCTCGACTTAACTATTATGAAGGTGCAGTACCTAGCTTTTAAGAAACTTGCAAGCTTGCAACATGAATTATAATACTCGACACTAAAGTCCATTATATTGATATTATCGATCACACCACACACGAGTAATGTGTTTTTGACCGGCTCAAACAGTAGGTAGAACTGATCTATGTTCTGCCGATCTACGATCTGATACTATCATGTTTAATGGAAACAAAGATTTATCTTATCTTATCTTTTCTTACCGCTCAAAAAAGACATCTCCGTAGACCAAGCACCAGCCACTACAAAGTTTTTCAAGACTTCAACTTTTTGAAGGACAAGATCTTCTTCCATCAGCAGCCCAAATTGGACGCCGAAGTCAGTGGAGAAGGAACCAATGTCAGTGGTAGTGGTGGTGCAGTTTGCAATATTGTTCAGAGGTTTTCTGTATCTGTGGAATAAACAATGATAGTGAAAAAACATTGATTTGAAAACAAAGAAGTATCGTCTTAAATGCAGTAACTTTACGAGTTTAGGGGTCTACAACAAGACACGATATAAGACTACACATAACCAGTGTAGACTATTAGAAGAAATGCATGAATGAGTAATAATGTCTTAATACTTTAAAATTACATTTCCTGACTGACGTTAAGCGTGCATGAAATCGAATTGAACAAACATTCAAAATATTTCGAGACTAAGTTATTTTTAACATGTAGTAAGTATTGTATTTGAGCCAACAAGGATTGTTTAAAATTAAAACACAGTGTACTATAAGCGGAAACTTTATACTAAATGTAAGAAAATAACATATTATTATGGTATTTTTTTCACAAATACCTACTTTAAAAGTACATTATATTGTCTATCAAAAAGTTTGCCAGGATGTTAAATAGGTACCTATGTAAAATTACCTCTAATTTTTTGTGAATTGTGCGAGCTAGTCATATTATGTCAAAACATATTATTTATTCTGTGTCAAAACAAACATTATGATTTACAAGCACTACTAAACCATTATTTCATAAAATATTAGTTTTTATGTAATATGATCACACTAATATGATCTTCGATTTTATTTGTCTATGCTCTCACCACTAGACCACATAAGAAGTTCTTACACGCTTGCGTTCTTAATAAGGTTCTTATTAAGAACCTACACCAAGTGAGAACATAAAGTTGTATACTACATTATTCATGAGTGAGAAGCATGAATACTTACACAGACACAATGTTGCCTTCCCTGTCAAACACCAGATTGCTTCTAACCAGAGCATTCTTATTCTGGCACCTTGTCTTTTCAAGCAAATGGGCAACCACGTACAATCCGGCTTGCTTCGAAGCGGTTGACAAGGTTTGTACCAACTGCAAAATTTGATAATATTAAAACTTTTGGTACAAATAGTTTGTTTATAAATTTTTTACTGTCAAAATATTTTAAAAATGTATTTATTCTGTTTAATTAGTGCCCGTTTTGTCTTGACCTTAGCGCAAGCGTTACCTCAGCCACTGATTTGGTAATATAGTTTCATACCTAAGCTTACTGCAAAAATGGGCATACCTGTCTAAAAAGAAAATGACTGTTCAAACTCAATCCATTGTTCTTCTTTATTTTATGAGTATCATTGTGGATGTAAAATATTAAATTGTTTTCGTTATGTATTGTTAAATATAAAAGGCAACTGAGTACTGACGTCCGATGTGTACCTACCTACCTTACTATACCTACCCTACCTACCTACAATTATTATCATACACTTATATATATATGGACTAAACTTAATTAATGATAATATGTATGCATCCTATAGGTTACAATTATTATGCAGCCAAATTTTGTGTAACGACAAGTAGTTTAAAGGATGTAACTATAATAGTGTATAATACATTTAAAATTAAGTCGAGTTTTTTTTGTGTTTTTTGTAAGAGGCCCAACTAATCGACCCTCAGCCCCTCTCTGGCGTCTCGAAAGTCATTTTTAATATAAATATTTTTATTTACCTTATCGTAGTTATCCATTTCGCACTCAAGCTCAATGGAAGCAAGAGTGGAAACTTGTGGCGATGGGAGGACTAAGATATCCACATTCTGAAAAAGTAAAAATCTGGTTAGGCTGATATTCAACACAAATGACCTGATTGGCATTGTTGCTCAGTAGTCGCTTTGAACACAGTGGGTCCTGGGTTCGATTATCGGTTTGATTAATTTCAGAAAACGTACTTTTCTATTGGCTCGCCTCTGGGTGTGCTGCTAAACGTCTCCAGCCGTGACATTGTTGATTTTTTACTTTGAGATCATGACAATTGGTGTATTGTTAGGCGCATATTTATAACAGTATGGAACCAACATCAAAATCTAATATTTTTATTATATACCTCGACGATATTATTATATTTTCATGATCCTAAATAAGTAGTCAAAGAGCTTGCGTTATTGAAATCAGTAACAATGACAGTAGTTAGTACCACATCACACAGACCCGAGAAAATAGAAAACTTCGTTTTCTAAATTCACCCGACCGGGAATGGAACCCGGAATACCTCAGAGATACCGACACCAAGCCCTGCGTTCTCGCTCTCAACTACGGAGATCGTCATTGTATTATCGATGTTGCATCCATCCATATTTTGCATTTTTGGTTACGATAGATTCGGTAGAAGCTTAAAAAGCAAAAGAGGTAAAGATCGCCCACATGGATGGAAACCATCTAAAATGATTTGCTGAAGAAGCGATTAATGCCAGAAAAATATCAGGAGTATTCAGGAGCGCTGACTTCAAGTAGGGAATATTATTTAATCCAAAGCAAACTTATGTTAGTCATTGATCGCTTGAGGGTGCTTCAAGTAGGTACATTAAGTGTACTAATATAATCGTATATGTATAAAAAATACAAGTGTTTTGGAACCCTAACTAATAATTTATAAATAAATGGAGAGAAATAGGAGAAATATTCTCCCACACAAGCGGTGTGATAGTTGCAGTAATGTTTTCAATTCTGTTTAAACTATAGCTATCAGTTTAATGTCAGTCGATTGCGTAAGGTCATTATAACATGCATATCAGTTATACAGTGAATCAGTCTGTTTTTCTTTCCCGACTGCAAATGTCAATATTTTGAATAAAGCTCTCTATACAATACTGTTATTATATTAAGAGCGCGTTGTCTTAGAAATTATTTTTAAATTGTACCTAGTTTAAAAACTAAGAAACACCAGAAGATTCTATTTGTACCCATTGAAGTCGTATCCTATCCTCATCATCACTCCAGTTTTTTTCATTGGTGTCAAATTATTTATTGTATTATGTTTGCATCTTTTATACTTGCTAATATGACATATTTAGGTTAAAATTGGCTTCCAAGATGTAATTACAAGTGACGCTAATAACCTTGTTAATGGACATTTAGGAAGATGGCTGAAAGTGGCTGGATGAAAAAAACGGGAAATCGTTCTTTTGGCGTTTATGGGGGAAGCTTAGATCCTGCCGTGGACTGCAATGGGTTTTCACAATGATGATGATGATGAAGCTAACAAAAGCATGATAGAAAGATCATGTATATTCCTAACCAAATATATTTTTCTAAATCTAGGGGCACGGTAGTCACTACAAGAACTATTGTATAACAGAAAAGTAAGCCTCGCTACTGTCACCTTACGCCTATGGGACGAGCGAAACGGCCAAGCCATATTTTGACTGAAGACGTAGAGTTTGTGGAGTTAGTTAGTACTTGTAGTGTTAGGGCGTGTAGAGTAAGAAGTTTGACTTTACATGAGATTTGATAACTTTTTGATAGTGCGTGCCATATGGTCTCGTCTTGGCAATATTTTACAATTTTTTTTTGGTGGTATATAATAATCGAGCATATATGTATAGATATGTACACGTCCTAAGTACTTAGTTGAATGACAGCTTAGAAGTTTTGGTGTCCACACCTCGCCTCTATCTCCACGATTTCTTTACTTACACGTACTTAATCCTAGGTGTGATTTAGCGCTTCATAAGTAGTTTCAATAATTGATCAAATCTAATCTAATCATTTATTCGCTCACAGACACAGTACAACATTTGAGAATGAATCAACAAGCCTCGCGATTGATTGGCATGTAAAATTAATAAATAGGTAGAAATCAGTAAATAATTATAATAATACATTGCATTATAATTTTAATAAAAAGAGAGGAACCATTTTTTCAATGACGTCTAGATGGCATGCGCCTAATTAAATTGTTTTAGTCACGTAGCGGTCTTGTTTTTGATATACAGGTAATAGCGGCGTTCTAATTAAGCAGTCGTTAGCTAAGTACCTATCTATTGATTAGTGCCGTAGACTAAATATTTACTTACTTTATGGTAGGTATGTATAGTAACTTACATTTTTGCAACATTTCTAGAAATAACTTACTTTTATTATCTTTAGTTGTAAGTAACTACTTAAAGAAGTAATTAAAGTAAATACCTATTCTTCACATATAAATAACTAATGTTTATTATTAGAGGTAATCTTCATTCCGCCACTGGCAGATCTTGGGAACCACTTAGCGGCATTTAAAAAATATAGTAATAATCTTTAAAGAAATGTTTTTAATACTCGGAGCCTGCAGGTACTGTACACGATAAAACTTTAATTAAATAAATAAATTGTTTCAACAATCACACTAATTAGCTAGCCCCAAACTAAGCAAACCTTGTACTATGGCGACTAGGTAACGGATAAACATACTCAAATACATTTATAAACATCCATGACTTAGGTACAAATGCTCGTGCTCATCCCACGAACATTTGCCCCTTGCGGGATTCGAACCTGCAACCGCTGGCTTTCTTCGCGAACCACTACACCGGACGGTCAAATTAATATGTAATATTTTTTTTTTTTTTTTCCTTTAATCAAACCAATTATCTATCCCGAAACAAAGCAATTATGGCGACTATACAACGGATAAACACACTTAAATATATTTGAAGGAATCATTTCTCGTGCTCACACACACTCCTTTTCCCCTTGCAGGATTCGAGCCCGCAACCGCCTGGCTAAGTAAACGAGAGAGTGAAACCACCAGACGGTTAGCATGTTAATATATTATGATTATATTATATAGGACATTGAACAGTTCACATACATCGCTTTGATCCTAGGGTAAGTAGCTTAAAGCACTTGTCACAAAAATCAGAAACAACGACGGTACAACACCCAGACCCGAGACAATATAGAAAAGTTGTTTTTCTACATTGACTATCGAATCGAACCCGGGACTTCAGAGATAGCGACACCAAGTCAGGTATGCTCGCCTTTCGGTAACGGAGGTCGTGAAAATTGTTGTACCAATTGTTAAAATAAAAATTTCACACGTGCAAAATACAGTGACTTTTTATTATCCTTCTTCTAATATAGTTCTACTCATTAATACGAAAAACTTGTACGATGTAATGGAACAAAAAAAGAATAAAATGGGGTCTAAAGTAAACTCGAGAAAAAATTTGTCCGCTATACCGTATTGTAACATTTTGAAGAAGAAGCACTTATCTTTAAGGAATGGAACATCTGTGTTTTTCTTGATTTTACTATTGACAGGTAGGAAATATAGAACTAAATTAAATGTTTTAATAGAAAAAGAAATAAAGCTATAAGTACTTATTAAGGGATAGTGACTAAAATTGAGGCTGTAAAGGAATATAATATTTGAAAACCAATAAAAAGAAACTTACCAATTTTCCCGCCTCGTGAATAAGAGGCACGTAACTGTCCAGGTCCCCAAGAGCCCCCAAGGCCCCGACTCCGGCCCTGTACGTCTCCTATAATAAAATACAGGTCAATTCAATACAATTTTAATGAATGGGTTTCCTGTTTAAGGGTCTTGCTTGTTTAGATTTCCCCTTTTATTCTATTGACGGTTTACCATGCAGTTAAGTGTTATTTTTAGGGTTTGGATCCGAAGTCCGAATGAAAATACGGAACCACTCGTGTGTCTGTCTGTCACAGCCAATTTTTGTTTCTTACCTGCCTAGGCCAATTAAGTTGAAATTAAGTATAAAAATAAATGTCTGCGACTTGTACACGGATGGACGTGTAGCATTTGATTAGGGGCAAATTGAAAAAAAATTGTCTTGCAAACTGTACGTGTGACATAACAAATGAAAGGGCTTATTATGGGGCCCTTTTTTAAAAATTAATGGTTTTAAAATTATTTAAGATAATATGTAAAGTGAGGGCTGATAGTAAAAACTTGGTCTTTTAAACATTTTATTAAATACTTGTCCAGTATAATAGTTTTACATTCATCTGACTAAGACAAGTGTGTAATTAAATAAAATGTTGGAAAATACAATTAGTTTTAAAGACAACGTTTATTTGTTCAAGTCAACAAACAGAACGTAATTTAACTTGCCTTGCTCATTTGTTTTTTTTTTTTTTAATTATTTAATACGTATAAAACACCGTTAAAATTTAATTAAAAATTTTATTTGAAAGTTAATTTAAAAAATCACTTATTCAGATGAAATGTAAAACGATTATGCCGGACATATGTTTAATACAATTTTTAAAAGACCTAGTTTTTACGTTCACCCCCCACTTTACATAAGGGGAAGTACCCTGAAATAAATGTTTATGATATTTTATAACTTTGTTAATGTTATTTTATTAACAGTGACATATAGAGACTGTTCAGTTTCTGCCATTTGGCCGCGAAACTTTAAAAATCATGTTATAAATATAACAAAGGTACAAACAGCCTGTTCCGTTTTTGTCATTTGGCTTTGAAACCCTAAATTATTGTTAGGAATTTATAAATAAGTATAAATGTTTGACTTGCCTAATGGTCGAGGTCTACCTACTGGCAGATAAAGTCACAAATACACAATATTGTACAATAAAATAGGTTTTTTAAAATTAATATGTAGTTAAGTGTTATTATAAGTAACTATTGTTCCTCATGAGCTGATAATATACCTACATTACTCAATCCTCCTTACTTCCTCAAAGAAAAACAAAAGAGGGCTGATCATTAAAACAAAAATAGCCAAAACAAAAATGCATTTCCACAAAAGAAACATCTACATGGCTAGGTAGGTACGTGACGTACTATGCGTACGCCCAACTTTTCAATGAAAGGGCCGTGATTAAGGACAAAGATCTTTTAAATCTCACTTTAACATTATAAAGGGCTGGTAGAAAATAAATATTCCCTCTCGCTCCGGGAGCGAGATGGAGCGAAAACACGCGCCCGTTGTATGATCGGTCGGTGAACCACGTGCATGCGTGGCGGGTAATTTCACCCAACAATTGAGATTTATCTTAGATAAATCTCAATTGTTAGGGATATAAAGATAAAAGGTATTGTTGTAATCTATTTTTAAATATCGTTGGGAAAGGTTTGCTTTTTCTTTTTCATTTTACGGGAAAAATCAGGGTTCAGGACATGTTAAATTTTCTTTGGTTTTAAAAAAAGCGTTCTTGACAATAATTATCTGCACGAAACTAAATTATAAGAGTATTTGGTGTCAGTTAAATAAAATAAATTAATACTTACTCACATGTGAGATTTTGACGAGGTAGGTGCCTAAATTAAAAGTTAACAACCATACTAAGATAATAATGAATACTTAAATACTTTGTAACTAAGACTGTCACGAAAAATTGATAAAACGTCTAAAAATACTTTTTACTTAAAAAGTAAATTGAATATTTTAAATTAATAATTCTCAATTGTGTATAATAACAACGGCATTAATAGTTTAATGGGCTAGGTATCACAGCCAATTAACTATATTATACGTATACGTTATTTATAACCAATCAAAAGAATATAAGAGGAAATAAAATAATAACAAGTAGCAATCAAATCCCCTAAGGTATCTACTTCAGTTTTTAAATGAAATAAAAAATACAATGAATTTATTTATTAACAAAATTAACCTGCTTTGTTTTTTTTTTCACCACTCCTACCCCCAACAAAGAAAACCTTTTTAATTTTTACCAAAAAAAATACTCGCCTCACTGGCCAGTGCTACGCCAGCATACAAAAATATAAATCCAAAGGAAAAACTCATTGTTATATTTTCACAAAACACTATAAATCACTGGCTGATGCGTCTACCCAACTCGACAGTCGACGCGGGATTGCCTTTGCTGGCGAGGATCCATGCAGAAAAAAATGTTGCATCTCGCACAGCTGATTAAGGCCGGTACCACGATAGCGAAAGAAATTTGCGATAGCAAAACGATAGCTGTCTGCTGGACTGTGCTCTGGATAAAGGCACATAATGTAAAAAAAAAGATTTTTTAACAAATATTGTCATTTAACTGAACCTAATTCTACCTAGGTGAGTATTTCAGTAGAGTGGGCAAGTAATTTACTTAGTAGCTGTATTCAAATAACCATAGTTTTAGTCAAAAAGTAGTTTGTAAGCGCTTCAATCGAGCTAATTTAGTCACTGACTTACAGTGCTTTAGATAATTATTCCTGTGTTCGTCAACTTGGTGCACTGGAAAATAACAGACTATAGAAATAGTTCAACATGAAGTAAAATACTTATTTATAATTAGTTATTACAAATATTTTAATGACATAATGTGTAGCACTCACTACGGGACTACGATTCTCGTAGACACGTAGATCATTTGAACTTTTGCTACGGTGCTAAAAACGTAGCGTAAATGCTACATACCTAAATTATAACCTGTTAGTTTCGCATCTAATTTAACCTATATTTTGATGACATGACACAAAGTCATGATCACGATAATCATTCACTATTATTATTCTGGCGGGTGTTTATCAGTGGCGTACATAATCATAGTTAAACCTGTCCCAATCGAAGGAAATCTCTTTTTAATCATTTTGGTGCATGCAACGATCACGCGTCAATGGCGTGGTGTTTATCTATCTTTTGATTTGTCGCTCTTATGTCTGTGGTGATTTTCCTGAGAGTTGGAATAACCTAAAGGTGGGTACTGACCAACGTTACGACGCCTAATGTAACATGTCACGCAGCGAGCATTCATGCTGTCAGTACGTAGTGTTACGGGGAAACAAGCGTACAACGAGCCGGATTAACACGGAATTGACCACTCAGCGTAACGTAACATGCTCGCTGCGAATGTTACATTACACCTCGTAACATTGGTCAGTACCCACCTTAACTGTACCTAGAAGAGGCGTGGCGTCAATTCCCAGAGTTGCATAAAAGGGACTAGGTTAAGAAGATAAAATAAGTACTTACCTACTTGTAGAGAGTCAAGCGGAGTGCATACTGCCTGGCTGACGCAAAATCCGCGTGCATCTCGCGATTGGGCCAGTATTAACCGCGAGGTTAGTATGGCCATAAGTGGTTGGTGGTGGGTTTGTACCTAGATAGTGTGTCACTATTGCGTCATAGGGTAAGTAGCCCATATTCAGCTACACTTCTAGCAGCCGAAATTGATTTAACAAGACTTTATCATGTTTTCAACCAGAAACCAATTTCCGTATTTTAATAGTAGTCGCAATCCAGTTTCGATCCGCTCCCAGTAACATTATCATCAAAAACGGTATCCGCGAAAACTTTTTCTTTGATGTAAAATTATAAAAACTATCCCAATACGACTGAAAAGATAACAAAATAATAAATTTGGTTTTTTTTTCAGTAGCATTACGTGCTATAATTGCATTTTTTGGGTTTACAAGAATACCGTTTTAGATAGTAATGTTACTGGGAGCGGTTCGACACTGGATTGCGAGTAATGTTAAATTACGGGAATCGGGCCTCAGTACCCCTAGCATGACTACCAAAACACGATATGATATGATATGATAAAGCGATATATCGACACCAACTGTAAAAATATGACAGATATAGCCGCCATTTTGAATTTTTATCGAAACAGCGATCATATTAGGTGACTTCACCGGCACCTTTACAAACGTCTCTTTGATTCTGAGTCCATCATGGTCGTAGACCTAACCATGCCTGGCTGTGCACACACATCATTGGCTATCAAACACTCATTACACTCACATCCACAGCTCGAATAAGTATTTTTGAAGAAAAATTATAAGAATTTGCTTTTTTTTTTTCTTTATTGAGAAAACCAACAGCGTATTTATACAATGTTAACATACATTATTTAACACACGCCAATGGCCAATAACAGGTTATCAATAGTGCATCAAAAGATTGGAAATGCCACAAACGTTTACGCAACACTAATCACTATACAACACACAGTACAATATACAACAAAACCAAGATCAACTCTACAGCCAACTCAATGTTGTTTGAAAGATAAAAGACATTAACTAGTTTTAATCATTAAACTTTAATTTAAATTTATTTTATTTTTATTATTATGATGTTCCTCTTAGTTATTTATTTATTGCACATCCCTACACCCGAATCCAACAATGCAACTACTTCTCTCTTAAATATGCGCTTAGTGTTCGCAAAAAGGTCGACACTTTCAGAACGCGTGTCATATTCACGAGTCAGCCGTAGCAAACTGAATTTTGAAGGTAGTTTGTACGATGCCGCATGGTTTCCAAATGTGAGGTATGACGGGTTCGGTATTTAGGCGTACGAAATGTGATCTGATATTACTTTCCTATTTACGATTACTTCGAATACGCTACGCGACATCGTTCGTGGTCTTTATTTAGTTTAGAGACAACTGTTCTGGATAGGGACAACCTAAACATTTGATTATCATACTTAGCGGTATAAAATATACTGAACGACCTATACCTACCAAATATTTATCATCATCATCATTTCAGCCATAGGACGTCCACTGCTACACACAGGCCTCCCCCAATGATTTTCATCGGGGTGATTGCCAATACTCTATTGGCGGTGGGGAAGTGTATTCTTTACGGCCGTCCCCACACGGCAATATAATTATAAGCACATAATTTCCCCAGCCACCTAGATGTTTTTGACAATAATCAACGACCTCATAAAACGTTGTGCATTGATAAATTACATTTGATATCGCTTTGATAATTCAATATATCGCAGGTGTCACTTATATGACATATAAAAACATGCAAAGTAGGCAAGGAACTTAGTTAGGTATACCTACTTCCTTTCTTTTAGGACGATTTGCTCAATTACCGATGCTGACGTAATTCTCTTTCCAAACTAAGAACGGTAATTACGTGGTTAACGCACTCGATAGCATTTGATAAGAAAAAAAAATTTTGCTTTAGCCCGCGAAATCGTCCACGTGGTCTTTCATAATCATCATTTCAGCCATAGGACGTCCACTGCTAAACTAGGCCTTCCCCAATGACTTTTATTGGGGGGATTGGCAATACTCGCCACGCTTGGCAGGCGAGTTGGCGAGCGCAGTTTTTTTATAAGATTTTGCACGCAGACGCTGCTACCTGTCTCGTGCTACAGGAATTAGTCGCCTCTTACGACACGCCTCCTGTTGGCGGTGGGGAAGTGTATAGGTACCTAATAAAGTCATCCCTACGACGACAGAAACTCTTAATAGAAACAGACAAAATTAAAATAATGTTTGTTTTCGTCGGTGTGTCTCGGGGAAGCCGATCGAAGAGAGGATGTTTGGAAAATTTATTGTTTTCAAATTCATTTTAGTATTTGCGTAAAAATTTTCAAACGGACGACATCGTTTGTTCAATACAATATGCCGACGACACATATATACCGGCCGATGGGGCAGAATGGTTCTAGAATGGAAGCCACGTACCGGCTAGCGCAGCGTAGGACGGTGGATAGACGTGGTAAAGGTTGCAGGAAGCCACTGGATGCAGCCCGCTTCCAACCGGCCAATCTAGAAGTCACTGGGGGAGGCTTATGGTCAGCAGTAGACGTCATATGGCTGAAATTAAGATAATAATAATGACAACATACCTACATATACGTACCTACTCGCACATAGACTAAAAGCAGTGTGTGACGGTGCCTAACAAATACTTCTTCTTTGTCGAATCCTTATCACTGAGGGTCGTGCGTAACCACTTCGGGCAGCACGATCAATCACCAATCTCCAAGCCTTGGCTAGGCGTATGGAACGCACGACTCTGGAACTTGCTTCCCCTAGATATTAAACATTTCTTTTAAAAACAAACTTTAAAAACATTTCATTACTGCTTATTTTATTTTATTAATAGTACCTACGTATGTTTATTTTATTATTATTTATTTATATATATTGTGTATTGTTAATACAATATCGATATATTTTATTCAAATATACGTGTATTTTATTAAATGTATTATGTTTGTATAATAATATTATTGTTTGTTTTAAGATTTAGTACCAATTACAATTTATTTTGGAACATTACCGCTCCCATATATAAATGAATAAAATAAATTGTTTTTCACAATCACACCAATCATCCAGCCCCAAACCAAACCAAGCAAAGCTTGAGCTATGGCGACTATCTATCGGATAAACATACTTACAACATTTTTATAAACATCCATGATTTGTACAAATGCTCGTGCTCATCACACTCTTACTGACTCTCTGACTGGCAAAGAATGCTATTGGCGTTAAGTCCACCTGTTGTACACTTTTAAGTTTGTGCAATAAGGTTTTAAATATATATTTTTTTTAAATGGCGGTTTTGGTGACCTCTTTTAATGGACATGGGTCCATCCATCGAATACTTGTTACTACAACAAAAACTTACATTCTTATATAGATGACATGATACTTAGGAAAACCTAATGTTGTGTGTGAGATTCAAACTAGATTTATTTATAGTGCACCAATAATATCGTTAATAGTTCAATTAAGTGTTACTTAGATCAGATTTTATCTAATTGCTATTAGGTCTCGTGTTATTTATAGGTAATGGTCACGAAGAAGACGTGTGATTTTAATTGATGTATTGTTTCTACCCTGGTATAATAAATATCCAATAACTTTTTTCTTTTTGAATTTATTGAGGTTTTTAAAGGCCCGCCTGTCACAAGCCCAGTAGGTAAGCCTTGTTAACCTTTATTTTTTATGTATTTAACGTTTATTTTATTAGTATTTAAATTCTACATTTATAAAATTGTATTTAAGTAGGTTTAAGAATTTTTACACATGAATTGGTTATTGCCTCATTGAATAGTAATAAATTGAAATGTATAAATGAATGTATTAATTGAAATGTATAATGTATTGACTCTTCTCAAATCTGAGGTTCGATAGCATGTTTAATTAAGATGTTTATTTTACATTGTACAAAGCCCAATACAAACAAAGACAATAAAAGAAAGTAAATAATATAAAGAAAATGAAAATATAGAAAAGAAAAAGAAAAGTAATAACAAGAAAAGAAAAAAATACAAAAGAATAAAATGGAACTTCAACGACAGTTCCAACAAATGGGGGATTAAAAATATATATAGAGCATCTCTTACTTACGCGTAAAGTAGGTCCTAAGTATTATGCTAAGAACCTACGTGAATAGATTTCTGATTTTATAATAAATAAATACAATTGAAGTGTCTGTAATGTCAAAATTACAGCTTTTTAGATTTAAATGCATATAAAAAAATACATAGGATATCCCAAAAATGGCACGCCAGACTGACACTGAGATAGCTGAGCTACGTACCGACATTTCAGATAATATTTTTTTTATAAAAATAAAAACCGATTGCCAGTCGATGAGAGATTCAATGTTTTCGTTTGCACCGACTCCAAAAGTAACTGATTAGGTACTTAAGTGTTAAGATTATTTTTAGCGTTTTAGTTTTTTGAAGTCGGTTAACTTATTTCATCTATTTTAGTGATACATCCTGTCTGAAAGGATAAATCTGAAAGGTCTAGCTAGATATACAGTTTTAGTCTGGCGTGCTATTTTGGGGATAGACTATATACGGTACGGATAGCGAAAAACAATTTTTAAAACTTTTATCTTCTGTTTGTTTCGGCTGAACCGATTTTGACGGGCCTTACCGTCGCCGAGCAGTATATTATGTGTGAAGGGTAAATTAATTTACTTTTATTCCTGATTGACTTATGATAATGATTCCAATAAAAAAACACTGATGAAATTGTAAACTAAATAAAATCAAATTATTTTTTTAAATTGATGCAAAAATCAAGGAAACGATGTCGCGGGCAATTTCTAATCGTAAATACTTAAACATGATTTTTAACATGCTTTTATATTAAACGTTCCAAAATTTTAATTATTAAGCCTATTATTCCATTCTAAATTGAATCTTATATCTTCTTACAATAGCTTCCATTGCTTGACTCGCACCATCATTAATGCAAACAGACCCACTTTAAAAACAAACTTTACATACTAGAATTAGAGTAAAATTTACAATGATCGGTGTTATTGCTTAGCAATTTTTCTTACCAGCCCCCCTAGCATGACCACCTAAACACGATATGATATAGCGATATATCGACACCAACTATAAAAATATGATAGATATAGCCGCCATGTTGAATTGCAGTGCCGGTGACGTCACGTGTTATGATCACTGTTTCGATAAAAATTCAACATGGCGGCTATATCTATCATATTTTGAAAAAACAAATATAATTGGTGTCGATAAATGGCTATATAATATCGTGTTTTTGTAGTCATGGTAGACGGGCATTAATTTATTTATTTATTTAACAAAATGATGATTAATAATGATTAATAATGATAATTATGTTATAGTAAATGCAATAAATATGAAAAGTTTCTTGCCTAGCACTTCTATCTCTTGTTTATATACTATAATTAGTTGGATTAGGTCAAACTATCTGTTCTACTAAACTGATAGTAGATTGTATTGAAAATAGACCAACAGACGTAATTCTTCCATTCCTTATCACCGTGTTTGGGAGTTGAATAATGGTTGAACACTTGATCGAACATAAAGATAATGGTATTTAAATTAGGAGTCAATATTTGATTTTGTTTTTCCAATTTATAATATACGGGTTACATTGCAAAGGGGTGCCAAATCTTAAGGAGTGGCCCAGAATCAGTGACTTAATCAAACTATGCAAAGAGCAAAAAAACCTTTTTTTTTTCATTTAGTTATATACGCGTGGATAATTTAACTCATTCGTGAAAAAATTGCATCGTATGTGCACTGCGTAAGGTCCTTGTAGGCTCGCCGTTCCTACGCCTCTGATGAATGACCGCGCGGTTTTCGTAGTCTCTCTATTGACTTTATTTTCGGATATTTTAAAGTATTTTTTTTTCGTAACATAATTTTATTTAAAATTATAACGATTAAGACGCTTCTTTATATTGTTCCCTAGATCTATTTTTTAAATTTGGCACCCCTTTGCAATGTGACCCTTATTTGCCTACTGAAAACCAGGGTCGCGGCCTACTCAGGCCGTGGCTCAAGCTTAGTGAGGTCCCATTATCTGGGACATCATAGGCACATAGTGGCACCGCTTGGTTTACTTGGTCCGTTTGAGACATGTAAACCCTTATTTATTAAATTAGGCATACCTACTGTTTATGGCATGTATATCCTGGAAGTATTTAGGTTTGTAAAACAACACCCAAAGTTGTTTAAGACTGCTGCTCAGTTGTATCCAAGGAACAAAAGGTCACCTGATAGACTCGTATTAGACTTTTGCCCAAAATTATCACTTTGTCAAAAGAGCTGTTACTGTATGTGCGTAAAGGTGTATAACAAAATTCCCCATAAATTTAAAATTGGTCCTACAGAATTGATGACCCATAAATTAAGGGAATGGCTGACAACCTCTTGCTTCTACAGTGTCCAGGAGTTTCTTAGCACACATTTTGCATGTTAATGTATGTTAGCAGAATAGAGAACTGAAATGTAATATTAAACTTATAACATCTATTTTGTAAACCTATTCTTTGCAAATAAATACTTTGAATACTTTGAATACTCGTTATTCTATCAAATTTTATTTTGTTACTCTTTTTTCTTTTTTTTTTCTTTTAATTTAAATAATGTTTTTGTGTCATTTACTATTTGTGTGTGATGTCCAATGTATAATAAATGTCTTTTCTTTCTTTCTTTCTATTTAACATGCTAGTTATATCTACGACGAGCTACAAAATGCGTCGGGCGCGGCGAAGGCGTGGCGCGGCGCGGCGAAGACGCGATGCGGGCGAGACGGTGTTACAGTATTGTTGCCGAACTACTGATAGTTTGAGTATCGATGGTTGACTTCAAAATATACTAACGATAGTATCGATACTTTATTTTATAAAAATATTTATTAAAAATAAAACTTGTGTTACAGAAATCAGAAACAGCGACGGTACCACATCACCCACAACCGACACAATAAAGAAAAGTTATTTTTCTTACATGGAGCGACCGGGATCGAACCCGGGACCTCAAAGATAGTGACACTAAGTTCGGTACGCTCGCCACTCGGCTACGGGAGGTCGTCAATAAGAATATATATTATTTTACTTGGGGAACCGCGTGTTATTTGTCAAACAAAAGTACTTAGAACATAAGATTGTTTTTAGAAGATAAGAAGTTCGCTGGGGGCAAAACGTAATAAAGCCGATTATAAAGTTGCAGATAAAATGGCAACAGTTGACATTTTAATGAACTTTCTATAAAACTATTATAATTTAAACTTCATCGCACAAAAGTGTACAAAAGTTGTAATTGGTAACAATTATCGTCTATTTTTAATTAAATATATGATCCAGTATTAGGCAGCTTCCAGTCACAATATTTAAGAAATCAAAGTAGGATATATTTTTCTTATTAATTAAATTATTTGGATGCTCAGTGACTTATTGTTATCAAGTAATTTTCTTTCAATTTTATATTTGCATGCTATTGTATATGGCATGAAAAAATCAATAACTATGTTTTGATGTACTTTCTGGAAAAAAAGTTATGATTTTTTCCCCTTTTTTTTACCGTAATCATATTAAATAATTTAAAAAACACATTTAACAGGAAGTATTGACAGCTCCAAGTGTGTTGGTTCTTTTCTATTATTTTTAACATCGACTTTGTATTGTCCCAACCCTACTTAATTATAAATACATTTTAGTGCACAAAAGATAACAGGTCCTGCATATAGCGCTACATTATTAGTTGTTTTTTATTTTCATTAAAATTCAAGTTTTTTATAATTTTAGTAATAATTATCAATCCCTGCCCAGAAGCCAAACTCCCGTAATTTAACAGTAGTCGAAATTCAGTTTCGATCCGGTCCCAGTAAAATTAAGATCAAATTAAAAAAAATAAAACCGACTTCAAAACACTGAAATGCTAAAAATAATCCTAACACTTAAGTACCTAATCAGATACTTTTGGAGTCGGTGCCAGCCGATGAGAGATTCAATGTTTTTGTTTGCACCGACTCCAAAAGTAACTGATTAGGTACTTAAGTGTTAGGATTATTTTTAGCATTTCAGTGTTTTGAAGAAAAAAAAAACATACAGGCGAATTGAGAACCTCCTCCTTTTTTGAAGTCGGTTGAAAAGGTATTCTATTACAGACAACGGTAGGTCAACCCACCTACTTAAAAAGTTAAAGGTCATTGACTTGATTTTTAACTTTATGTCCTAAATTTAAAGATATCAATTCAATATCAATTAAAAAAAAATTGACGTTTTGTGGTCGGTTGACGTGCTGTTGTCTCTTATGTAGATAGATAGATAGATACTCTTTATTGCACACCATACAAGTAAAATACACATGATTTTTACAGAAAGATGTACAATTTAGGCGGTCTTATCGCTAATAGCGATCTCTTCCAGACAACCTTTAGGTAGAGGACAACCATTAAAGAAAGGGGAAGGTGTTGCAGAGTTCTTAAAATTCTTACCTGATACAAATAGGATTGCATAAATTTATGGCATAAACGTATACATACAGTAATAAATAAATAAAAATAAATACATAACAATAATTATACATACATACAATAAACATACATACTACTTGATATATGCGAGGAGATGTCGAGACTAACTGTTATATATCATCTTTAGTAGTTAATGGTCAGGTGTTCTGTGGGTACTTACATGTTTACTTTGTTTTTTAATAAAGTCAAATATTGTAGGTAGGTTGATTATATTGACTTGACATCTGGCTACATAGCCTAATTCAGTTCTAATAAACAGTTCTCACATATATTTGTGTTTTCGTTATACTTCAGTACATAATAGTGGCGACGTATGGTGAAAAAGTGAAAAATGGACTCAAAAGCAGTGAAATTCGAACAATTCAACCCTCAAACAGACAATTGGGACATTTACTTGGACCGATTAACATTTTGTTTCGAGGCGAATGGCGTCATATTGGACTCGGCCAAAAGAGCTAATTTCGTTACAGTTTGTGGTGCACATGTTTATGAAACTTTACTGGCATTGATAACTCCGAAGAAAACTAGTGAAGTGACTTTTAGTGACATTGTTGCTGTTCTTACTAAACATTATAGTCCCAAGCCGAATGAAATATCAGTGTCGTTTAAATTCTACAAGCGCGACCAACGGCGGGGTGAATCGGCATCAGACTATATAGCTGCACTGAGGAAATTAAGTTCGGGTTGCAATTTTTTCGAATTGGAGCGAATGTTACGCGACAGACTTGTGTGTGGTATGAGTGACGGCAAATTACAATACGAACTATTAAAACGGGACAATTTACGTTATCAGGACGTGGTAGACGCTTTGTTATCGTCTGAAAGTGCAGGGCGGGATATGCGAATGATGCAAGACGCTAATAGCACGACGCTCGCGGCCGCTGCGTTGCCGCACGACACACTGCCTACCACTGAATCAATGGAGGTCAACGCAGTTCAAGTAAAAACCAACACTCGTTTATGCTATCGTTGCGGTGATCGTCATCCTGGAGAGTGCCGGTTTGTCAACGCAGTGTGCCGGTTTTGTAAAAAGAAAGGGCATCTCGAAAAGATTTGTTTAAGCAAAAAGAAAAATTTACTTTACAAAAATGTAAACTTCACTGATGAGCCAAGCGATAGTTTAAACGGCATCTACTGTGTACAAAGTACAAGTCGCACACCGCCATACGAGGTTGACGTATCACTAGCAGGAATCCCAATACGCATGCAAGTAGACACTGGCGCCAGTTTCTCCATTGTCAACGAGCGCACCTGGAACGCGTTGCGCCCGCAGCTGTCGCGCGATGCCCTGCGCCCCGCCTCGCTAACACTACGTACTTGGACTGAGACACCGGTCTCACTATTGGGACAAGTAACCTTGTCAGTTTCATACAAAGAGAATATACGTACTCTATGCGTCATCGTAGCCAGAGGTAACGGACCGAACCTGTTAGGTCGAGATTGGCTGGTGCCGCTTGGCATATCTTTGAATATCAACTTCGTTTACAACAACGAACGAATGGACATCACAAAAATGTTATCGAAGCATCAAGAAGTTTTTAAAGATGGACTGGGCACATATCGGGGTAAACCTGTGAAGATACACGTGAAACATGGAATGACACCGAAATTCCTAAAGGCTCGCCCGGTGCCATTTGCTATTAAAGATAGAGTAGAACAGGAGATAGACAGATTGGTACAAGAAGGAGTATTACGTCCTACTTCTTTTTCCGAGTGGGCCACGCCCGTTGTGCCGATCGTCAAGAAGACAGGAGAAATCAGACTATGCGGAGACTATCGCAGTACCGTTAATGAAGCGACTGAATCAGATACTTATCCTATGCCGACGGCAAATGAGGTTTTTGCAACTGTAGCTGAAGGAAAATGCTTTACGACTTTAGATTTGGATAGGGCTTATACTCAAGTCGTTGTCGACGATGACACGTCAAAATTGCTAACGTTAAATACGTGCAAAGGACTTTACACAGTACATCGCTTAGCGTTTGGAGTTAAAGCATGCCCGGGGATCTTTCAACGCCTAATGACGTCTCTACTGGCGGGCATCCCGGGAGTTGCAGTCCTAATTGATGACATTATCGTCTCAGGTCGCACAGTGAAGGAAATGGAGGCCAGGCTTGATACGGTTCTAGACCGAATTGAACGTGCAGGGCTACGACTAAACAAGACTAAATGTAAATTTTCTAGAGAGAGTGTAGAGTTTCTTGGTTTCGTCATTGACTCCGAAGGCATTCATCCAGCGCCAAGTAAGGTGGAATCAATAGTCAACACCCCGGAGCCTAAAAATAAGCGAGAACTCCAAGCGTTCCTAGGCCTCTATAATTTTTACGAGAGATTTATACCGCACAAAGCGACAGTCTTAGAGCCACTACATCGGTTACTAGACAAAACTAATACCTGGAAGTGGACTGAACACGAACAAAATGCTTTTGATACAGCAAAGCGGTTATTGACCTTTGATCTTACCTTAGCCCATTACAACGTGAACAAGCCGTTGATCCTTACCTGTGATAGCTCTGACTATGGGGTGGGGGCGGTGTTGTCTCACGAAGACCAATATGACCACGATCGTCCAGTAGCTATGGCTTCGAGGACTCTACACTCACACGAACGACGATACTCGCAACTCGATAAAGAAGCCGCGGCAATCATGTTTGGCATATCAAAGTTTCACAACTATCTAATGGGACGACATTTTCGTATTGTAACCGACCACAAGCCACTACTCGGTATATTCGACCCAAAGAAACCAATGACAACAATGCTATCACCTCGTTTGACACGAATTGCCATAGCATTGACCTCACATAGCTATGATATAGCATATAAACCCGGGTCACAGATTGGCAGCGCAGATAGTTTAAGTAGGTGGCCCCAACCGGTCCCAGAACAACCTGAGGAACCGCTCTACGAGGTCTTGCTGATGGCTGAAACGCCGGACGACTTCCCGTATGATGTCACGCATATAGCTACGGAGACAAAACGTGATCGCACTTTATCTCGAGTTGTTTATTATATCCAGTGTGGATGGCCAGCTAAAGAGACCGATCCGGATTTACGACCATTCTGGATACATCGCTCGGAATTATCACTACAAAATGACTGCATACTGATGGGCTGCAGAGTCGTAGTCCCGAGGTCTCTTCGTTCAGCGATGTTAAGTGTGTTGCATAAAACTCATTCTGGAATTGTCCAAACTAAAACATTGGCTAGAAGTTATGTGTGGTGGCCACGCCTTAACGAAGACATCGAATCATTAGTGAGCGGCTGTTCTAAGTGTTTGGAACACCGTCACATGCCGCCAAAGACAGCCCACGAATGGATTACACCAACGAGACCGTGGTCAAGAATTCATGTCGACTTTGCAGGCCCATTTTACAATAAAAACTTTTTGATCATTGTTGATTCATATTCTCGCTGGCCTGAAGTATTTGTTGTTAATAATATAACCTCGGCTACTGTAATAAGACTCCTAAGAAATACTTTTGCTACACATGGATTGTGCGACGTGCTGGTATCTGATAACGGTACCTCGTTTGTATCAAACGAAATGAAACAATTTTTAAATGCCAACAATATCCGTCATGTGACCACTGCACCATATCACCCTGCTACGAACGGATTAGCTGAGCGAATGGTTCAAACTGTTAAAGACAAACTAAAAAAGATGGATGATTTATCATGGGACATTAGAATACCCAACTTGTTACTAGGCCTTCGTGTCTCTCCATGCACTACAACACACAAAAGTCCTGCAGAGTTGTTGATGAATAGACGCTTACGTACCTTATTAGACACTATACATCCCGACAATGTACAACATAAAAAAACAGATAACCAAATTCGACAAAATAACCAAAGAAACAGAAGAGAAACAGAAGTTGGACAGGCTGTAATGTATAAAAATTACAGTAACACCGGACCGAGTTGGCTACGAGGCACAGTTATTAATAAAAATGGTCCTTCAAGCTATCAGATTAAGACCAGTGAAGGTGTGATTATAAATCGCCACATTGATCAACTTCTTAAAACTAAAGCGGCAGAACCCCAATTAAATAGAGAGGGCGGAGAGAGGATGATTATAGTTGAGTCAGACAATTCAAAGAGAGTAGAAGGCTCTAATACAGTATATAGAGATATTGCACAAGAAGCGATCGAAGAAAGTCAAGACTCTGACGCAATAATTGAAATACCAGATGCTGAAAAATGGGCAGATATGTTGGGCATTCCAAGTTCATCTCATACCATATCATCAGCTCCAGGGAAAATAAAAAATAAATTAAATATGCACTCTAAGATCCCATATCAAAGACCTGGTGCTGGTTCTTCTGTATCTGGAGAGAATCTTTACATTTCCTAGTGTGTTTGTTATCATTATTAAGTTAGTTTTGTTTATTGAAATTATTTTGTTATTTGTGTACTTACTTGGGGGGAAGGTATGTTATATATCAACTTTAGTAGTTAATGGTCAGGTGTTCTGTGGGTACTTACATGTTTACTTTGTTTTTTAATAAAGTCAAATATTGTAGGTAGGTTGATTATATTGACTTGACATCTGGCTACATAGCCTAATTCAGTTCTAATAAACAGTTCTCACATATATTTGTGTTTTCGTTATACTTCAGTACATAATACTAACAGTGACCAGTAATATTCTAAGATATAAAGGCAGTTTGTGTACTTCAAGTTAAAAAAAATGTAATCATAATTCTTAATACGACTGAAAATTCAAGCGACCATTAACTAAATTCAAACGGAAACTGGCCGATCTGTTTTAATAGAAAGTAAATGGTAGTTTTAGTTTGTTATTATTACTTTTATAAAGATTCGTTTATTCATTAATTTTTGTTATGGATATTTTATTATTTTTAATTGTTGCTGTGTAAATATTTGTGTTGATCAATCTTATTTACCTGTCAATGTTGTGTACGCCTATAATAGGTACATGTATAAGAAATTTATGATGTATGATTGGTGTTATATATAAATATTGTATACATGTACTGTTGGTGTACCTTTTACAATAAATAAATAAATAAAATGGAATAGAACAAAATTAAACTTTTGTAACGATCGTTCAATTATACATTCACATTAAAGTATAGGAACAATTTATATTGTCCATTTAATATCTTACTCGCAACATACTTAAATGTTTCAAAACATGTTTTTCTGGACTAAGTTTATTTATTAATAATAATATGCGTAAGATCATAATATTATTACTATCGTGTCATAATCATATCCAACGTCAATCTGCCTTTAGTAAAAGAGGAGAGCGGCTCTTTATTTACGTCGGTACGAGTTTACTGAATGACAATAAATAATATTGGACAACATCCAACACAACATCGCATACATTGCTCTGTTCCTAAGGTACTAGTTACGTACTCTACCGGTACGAATACCTACCGCTGACTTCGGGCGCCTAACTAGAACACAGAAATTATTGCGAGATCACGGAAACGCTGACGGCGCGCTCGTGGACCATCAACGTGACCAAGCCAGCGGACATCAGGCCACCAACATCCCATCTCCGACACTTTGTATCTAACATCGATCGAGTCGATTAGTATTAGGAACTAGTTTTATTGTAATTTTAATTTTTAATTAAATTAGATATTAAGTAATTCCTTTTTTTTTTCGATCCTCCGGCTGTCGCTTCGTAATTTACTAAAGCACTTGTGTTATAGAAACAACGACAGTATCACAACACCCAGTCCCGAGACAATATAGAAATGTTCGTTTTCTAAATATTTCTACTAATCGAACCCAGGACCACAGAGATAGCGACACCAAGTCAAGAGTTACTTATTTATTGGACTGATGGGACTTGGGATGGCGACGCCAAGTCCGGCGTGCTTGCCTCTCGGCTACGGAGGTGGGCAATAATTATGATGATGAAAACTATTTAGATTTAGATTTTTTTATTTGTTTATGTGCTTTCTAATTTGTATGTAAATCTAGAAATATAGATACTCAAAGATGTATTTCAATTCCAATTGCGGCCGCCCAACTTCAAAATTACTATGCGTAACTCTTGGAATTACTGGAGTTGGAGTCGTATTTTTTTTAAGTACTGACGTACTTATTGTTTTATTTGACGTATTAAGTACGCCCATCGCACAGAAGAATACCTAATCATCAAATTAGACACGACAAAAGAAATGCGTGGTCATAAACAAAACAACCAAAAAAAACTCGTGGGTTTTTCAAAGTAGGTTGAAACAGTAATAAATTCGTGTGTGACTCTCCTGCAAAAACTAGGATGTGGCTAGGTACGAAGTACGAAATACGCAAGGTAGGTATTATTATTGTGTATTAATTTTTTTATTTAAAAAGAATACGTAATATTACGAGTATAAATGCGAAAGTTAAAATGAATAGATGTTTGTTACTGAATATTCAGAACGTTTCGATAACGAGTTGTCAACCGGTAAATCACGTGACTATGTGAAATCCTATAGTCAGGGCCGTCTTTCCCACTGAGCAGTCTGGGCACTTGCCCAGGGCCCGGCGATCGATAGGGCCCCTGGTTTTTGCTTCAATAGTATCCTCTGTCAAAGTCATATCCTATATGTCCAGGGCCCCCAATAGATTAGTGATGGCCCTGCCTATAGTGACACGTGGTTTTCCAGTCGACAATTTTTTACCGAAAGGTTTTGAATCAGGGGCCTGACTGAACGGATCTAGATGAAATCAAAGCAGAAATCGATAAAAACCTGGAATAGCAGATAGTTTACTTTTTATCCCGGAAAATGAACAGTTCCGTTGGTTTTTTTTTCAAAAAAGTCAAAAGTCAAAAATCATTTATTCAATTCTGATTTGCTGGCAGGCTGATTGCCTGCATGCATAATGCTTGCTGCTAGCTTGCACTACGCTTTTATTATTATTAGGACAAATAAACATCATATAATTTGATTGTAGGACTGACAACTTTTATAGAAAACGGTTTTATGTCTTTCGTTTATTATTGATTGTAATATTTATGACAAATAAATTTAGGGCATATTATATTTAGGGCTTTCCATTTTATTGCATGTAATATTATGTGACATTAAGTTCGGGCAAGTTATCATTCGGACAAATGATGATTAGGACAAAAAAAATTATTACACGTTAGATTATGGATAAAAAAGTTAGGGAACAAAATAGAGAACCAAATTTAATACATTTGGTTTTTTTTGAATTAAGAAGTAAGTTGTTACTTGTGAACCAATTTAATACCTTAGAGAGAGCTTCGCTTACATCGTCAAATACCTCCTCGCCTCTTTTTAATTTGAAGATTAAAGAAGTATCATCAGCAAACCGAACTATCTCACAGGAGTCTTTAGAATAGAAAGGGAGATCGTTAATATAGATAAAAAATAGCAACGGTCCCAATATTGAGCCCTGGGGCACTCCCATTTGAAGCGGGGCGCCAGAAGAGTTGGTACCATTAACGTTTACTGTTTGTAATCTGCCTGAGAGGTAAGAATTTAACAATTTTGATGCGTTATTAGATACACCGTAATGTTTTAGCTTCATAACAAGTGTTTGGTGATCGACACAATCAAACGCCTCCCATAAATCACAGAATGTTCTCTATTTTGTTCCCTAACTTTTTTATCCATAATCTAACGTGTAATAATTTTTTTTGTCCTAATCATCATTTGTCCGAATGATAACTTGCCCGAACTTAATGTCACATAATATTACATGCAATAAAATTAAAAGCCCTAAATATAATATGCCCTAAATTTATTTGTCATAAATATTACAATCAATAATAAACGAAAGACATAAAACCGTTTTCTATAAAAGTTGTCAGTCCTACAATCAAATTATATGATGTTTATTTGTCCTAATAATAATAAAAGCGTAGTGCAAGCTAGCAGCAAGCATTATGCATGCAGGCAATCAGCATGCACCATGCCTGAATGCAAACATCATACAAACATCATGCATGGAAGCATTCAGCATGCGCCATGCATGCTACCATGCATGCAGGTGTATGCAGGCAAGCAATCAGTATGCTTGCATGCGAACATCATCCATGCAAGCAATCAGCATGCACCATTTATGCTAGCAAGCAGCATGCACCATGCATGCAGGCAAGCAATCAGCATGCAAGGCTTCAGCTCCGGCGCTGCGTGTACGCAAGCAGCAAGTACAATGCATGCAGGCAAGCAGCATATACCATGCATGCATGCAAACATCATGCATGCAAGCAATCAGCATGCACCATGCATACACGCTAGCAGCATGCACCATGCATGCTGGCAAGCAGCACGCACCATGATGCAAGCAAGCAGCATGCACTATAAATAAATAAATAATAATAAATAAATATTGGACAACATCACATACATTGCTCTGATCCTGTGGTAAGTAGCCAAAGCACTTGTGTTACAGAAATCAGAAACAACGACGGTACCACAACACCCAGACCCGAGGCAATATAGTAAAGTTATTTTTCTACATTGACCCGACCGGGAATCGAACCCGGAACCTCAGAGATAGCGACACCAAGTCCGGTCTGCTCGCCTCTCGGCTACGGAGGTCGTCGTATGCATGCAAGCAAGCAGCATGCACCATGCATGCAAGCAAGCAGCATGCACCATGCATGCAAGCAAGCATGGAAGCAAGCAGCATGCACCATTTATGCTAGTTTTAGCTATTGTTTTAGGACTAACAATAATAAATAAGTAAATGAACATTCGGAATAATACACAGTATATAATACAATACTTAGGACATGTGACTTTATTTCATGTAAAATTAGTAGATTCAATTATTATAGTAATCGAAATTATGACAGAATAGTTTTAGGACTAAAGATAATTATATAACACAAAATTTAGAATTTTTGAACATTATGGTTACTGAAGTTTATTGCAAACGTGTTATGGATAATGATTTTCGGACAAACAATGTTAGGAGAAAAAAGGGAGTACCATCACAGAACACACCTATCGCATCATGTTTATCTTCATACGCATCCAAAATGTGTTTGACAAGTGCCACCCCAGCATCTGTTGTATTTCTACCTTTAGAAAAACCAAACTGTTTCTCGTGCAGTAAATTGTTAAGTTTAAAATGGGAGAGTAATTGACTAAATATAACTTTTTCAAAAATTTTACTAAAAGCAGGTTAAATGGAAATTGGCCTGAAATTGCTTGGGTCACTTTTTTCTCCTGATTTGAACAAAGGTATAAATAATCTTACTATATTTCATTAAAGTAGGGAATTGACCTTGATCAATACATTCATTGAATAAATGTGCTAAGTGAGATGCTACGAGAGGTATAATGGGTTTTATTGTGTCAGTTGATATGCCCCACATATCCTCAGTTTTTTTCTTGTTGAAAATCGGTTCAATGACCTTTAGCTTTTTGGAGAGGTTGACCTGCTATTGACTGTACTTATTGTATGAGATTTTTGACTGTTTGAGATTTTGGCGTTAATTTGATTGAGTGGAATCATTCCCTAGAAACAAGTTAATAAGACCTTATACATAATCATGATAGGATAATCTGTTAACTATGGTATCAATATGTCAACTTGATTTATTCATTTTATCAGAATTGATAATAAAAATCGTGACCTTTACAAGGTGAAAAAAGAAAGTACGTAAAATCATGATATTCTTGCAACAAAAGTTAAACGCTGCACTGTGGCGTCCTATGGGATGTCCAACAGTAGCAAGGTTAAATAAAGCACTTGTGTTATACAACTCAGAAGCGACGGTACCACAACACCCTGACCCGAGACAATATAGAAATGTTCGTTTTTTACATATGTCTACTAATCGAACCCAGGACCACAGAGATGGCGACACCAAGTCAAGAGTTACTTAATTATTTATTTATTTATTTATTTATTTATTGCAATAATGTACATTATCAATACAATTGAATAAAGTACAAAACCCTGTTAGGGTGCAGCAAATATAAATTTTATGAAACTAATTACATAGAGAAAGTTACTTAGTCTATAGTAATTATAACAATAATTCTGTAACAATTTACAAAAAAAACCGTACAGTGTAGTACTACAACTAAGTTTTGCATACTATTTTATGTACAAGTAAATTATATACACTTGTATAAAATTATATTTAAACTTGAATAAATTTACTGCCAGGATAGTTTTTTTATTGCACACTATGTTTAGTATTTATATCAATGTAGTATTTTAATTAATTGTGTATTTTACATGTGTGTAAATAAAAGTAGAATAATATTGTTTTATTAATACAATACAGAAACAGGTGTTGTAGAATGCTAAAGTTTTAGTAGCAGGTACTTAAGTACCTAAGTACTATAACATTTTTAAAATAGGTATTATGTAATTTTACTGTGGGCAAAGAAAATATGAAATAAAAAAATACCTTTACTGCTTAATAGATGTAGTAGACTTTTTTACAAACTCGTCGGTCATGTATTCATCAATGTTATAGTAGGACTTTTCTAGTAGAATTGATTTAAGTTTAGATTTAAAGACGTTTAGTTTTGTTTCAGATTTTAGGAACTCTGGTAATTTATTAAAGATTTTGATGCAACGGTATTCTGGGCCATTTTTGAACATTTCAATTCTAGGGACTGGGAGGGCTAAGTTGTTCCTGCGGCGTGCATTTTTGTCGTATTGAAATAGGTGTAAGTTGTTCTTAATGAACAAACATGTTTCTAAAATGTACAAAGATGGGAGAGTAAGGACACGCTCATTGATGAAATGCGGCTTACAACTGTCTCTCCATTTGATATTTACAATGATGCGCAGACATTTCTTCTGGGCGACGAAAAGGTCTTTCGCGTCGACACTGTCCCCCCACATGACAATACCGTACCGCAGCCAGGCGTAGGCGTAAGAATAGTAGGCTGTTAGGGCGCACTCTTTATTTGTGTTTGTTTTTAAAAGGTTTAGAGCATACAGGAATTGTGCTAATTTAGATTTCGTTATTTCAATGTGCTTTTTCCAATTAAGATGTGTGTCTATAGTAAGTCCTAAGAGTTTAAATTCGCTTACTTCCTCAATATTAATGCTATCCTTTATTGTTTTTAAGTCTATGTGTTGTTTTTGATACGGTTTGAACTGAATTATTTTCGTTTTTTCCTTGTTAATTTTTAAGTTGTGCTCCTGAAGCCAAAGTTGTATATTATTGAAAGTATTGGTGATGTGATTGTAATATAGAATATCGTTTTTTGGCATTTTAAAAAGAAGTGAGATATCATCTGCGAATAAAAGGCATAGTGAGTCGCAGATCTTGGGCAGGTCGTTGATGTATATAAGGAAAAGGATACATCCCAGCACGCTGCCTTGCGGTATGGACCAGTTTGTGGTAAGTAAGTCTGAGCGCACGCTCTGCAACTCACCAGTGCCTTCATCGAGGTGGTCTACTTGAACGCACTGACTCCTGTTGCTTAGATACGATTTTAACCACTCGTACGCCTGTCCTCGAATGCCAACGCCATCTAGTTTACTGAGTAAGATGGAGTGCGATACCATATCATAAGCTTTGCTCATATCCATTAGAACACCGACTGCATAGTTTTTGTCACGTATATAGTTTAGGATTTCTTGTGTGTAATTATAAATGGCTAAGGTAGTTGATCTTTTTTTTCGAAAACCATATTGGTTGTTGTCAAGAATGTCGTATTTTGCTATGAATTTGCAGATACGGTTTGCAATAGCTTTTTCAAAGATTTTTGAAAATGCTGGGAGGACTACAATTGGGCGATATTGACTCGGATCTACAGTATTACCGCCTCTCTTTGGAATTGGTTTAACTATTGCTGTTTTCAGTCGATTGGGAAAAGTACTTTCTGTAAAGGATTGGTTTATAAGGGTGGTAAGTGGGGGGGTTAGTTCATTTGCGCAGGCTTTTAATAGTGTGGAGGGAAGATTATCAACGCCGCAGCTATGTTTGTTCGGAATTTTACGTATAATATTGAACACTTCTTGTTCAGTTACAGACTGTAGAAATAAGGAGTTAATAGCTGGCGATATCACAGGTCGCCCGATTGGAAGAGGACAGTTTAAGTCTAGTGTTTGCGGTTTTAGCTGGCCAACTGACGCGAAATATTGGTTTAATGTATTGGCAATTGTACGTGGACATTGTAATATGTTGCGGTCAAGCGATTGGATTTCTATATTTTCAGGACGTATTTTTTTGGGTTTTAAAGTTACTCTTTTGATTATATCCCACATTGTTTTTGTTTTATTTTTTGCATTGTCCATTTCTTGTGTATAATTAAGTTTTTTTGATGATTTTATACATCTTTTTAAGGTTTTAGAATATGAAGTGTAGTGTTTTTTTAGATTTGTGTTATTTGTCTGGTTAACCATTATTTTCAGAAGTCGTTTATGTTTACAAGAGGTTTTGATGCCATTTGTTAGCCAAGTTTTGCTTTTTTTGTTAATTTTTATACTTTTAATTGGAAACACATTGTCTAAAATTTGTTGTATTTTATCATCAAAGTTGTTATAGTTAACATTAATAGTTTTATTTGGCAGTATTATGTTGTTCCATTTTATTTCACTTAATTCTAATTTAAAGGCGGCTATGTTTTTTGGATTATTTAAGGGGCGTATTGATTTGCTAAATTGTTTATGTGGTGTTTGTGGAGGTCGTTCAAGGCTATAAGTCAAACATTTATGGTCAGAGATACCTAAATCATCGATGTTAAGAGTAAAATGTCTATTGTTTGTAAATATGAGATCGATACAGCTTGAACTAGTTGGTGTTACCCTGGTGGGTTTATGAACTAATTGGTGTAAGTTGTGTTCTAACATCAAGTTTACGAGTTTTTTATAATCATTAGAATTACTAAGCGCGTCTATATTAAAGTCTCCAGCTAGGATGATATGTTTTTTGTAATAATGAGACTTTAGTTTGTCAAACAGCAAATAAAGAAAATCAAAAAATGTATCAATTGCACGATCGGCTCTATAAACACTTATTAATAAAGTATTTGGTTTTAGTTCAACCGCACAGCACTCGACGACATACTCCACCGACAAGTCCGCGATGTCTGGCCTGGCTGCGAACTTAGTCCCGGCCGGAAGCAGGATCGCGACGCCGCCGCCGCGCCACCGTCGCCTGCAGTAGGCCGCAGCAAACTCATAGCCGTCGACGTAAATGTATGCTTGTTGTTTTTCGGAGATCCAAGTTTCGGAAAGGCAAACGGCATGATATTTATTTTCTTGTAACAAGCTTTCTAGAATATTTATTTTATTCTTTATACTTTGGACATTTTGTATCATTATGTTAAAAGGCTCGAAAGGAATGGTTTTTAATATTGGTGGAGTTTGTTGTGGTTTTTTCATCTGGTCTATTGTCTTGCTGTGAGGGTTGAAGCGATACTTTTCCATTGACGATAAGGCGGTTGCCTCTTAGTACAGCATGGTGTCCTTTTTTTCTAGCCTCAAAAAGCGCCTTTTGAAGTTCACGGCGTTTATCTAGTGTTTCGCCGGTCAGGTATTCATCTACTGCCATTCCAGTTCTAGCAAAAGCACGTCTATTCTGGAGAACGTGTTTTGCTACTTTTTTATTAATGAGCTCAATCATAATCGGGCGACGGTGACCCTTTTTTCCTAGCCTTATTAGACCTTCAATATACCCATCAAGATTTAAGTTATGAATGTCTCGAAAGATGTTTGTTACACGGTCATGAAGCTCATTTTCATTCTCCCATTTGTGCTCTTCAACTCCATATAAGACAAATTTCCTGCTAGTCTCATCGTTTGCGGTTGTGTTGTTGGGTTCCTCTAGATAGACAGATCTGTTTTCTAATTGTTTTAATATGTTGGTAAGCTGGCTGTGTTCTTTTTCTAGTGTAGTAATTTTCTTGTTCAGGACCTCCAATTCCTCGTGAAATTTGCTTTGTTCTGTGGTTATTTTATTGAAGCGATCATTTGTTTTACAGTTTAGACTGGTCATTGCTAAGTGAATTTCTTCTTGAATAAAGCTTCGAAGTTCGGTTTTAAAAAGGGTTAGTAGTTTATTTTCGCTGCATTCTAATTTTTTGTCTAGCAGTTGGCTTATTTGGTCTAAGGTTAAAGTATGCTGGAGATATTTGCGAAAGTTAGGTGTGTTTCCTGGTAAACTCTCATCATTGTTTATGATTTCATCCAAAGATGAATCGTTACCATCTTCTTCAAGTAATCGGGAAGGTTTTCTTAGTGTTACATTTGGGTCTATAGTATCGGTTTTTATAATGAATTTCCTATTATGTAGTAGATCACGGTGTTGCGGGCTCGCTGGCATATTTACATTGTTTGTTTTTGGTAATTTGTTGCGGCAGCCATCGCATATCCAATTGATTTTATTTTCAGGCGTCATTGTGTTATAAAATCTCTTTTCAGAGACGTTAGCGCATAGCAGATCATATTTGTATTTGCATCTAAAGCATGTAAGATACTGCCTACTTGTAATTGCTTGTTGACAACCAGCACAAGCTTCTGCCATCTTGCGGAAAAATTTTAGAACTTGTTAAAAACGGAGTGCTCTGTGACTTGCTTTTTAAAATGTAACACGAGATCAAGTTCGTTTGAAGTACGGGAGATGGCGTTAGTAGTCTATAACTTTAGTAAGTGTACGTTTGATAAGCGGGAACTGCAAAAGTTTTGTTTACAAGTTTCAAGTTTAACGGTTTTCACTAGGCTTTTTAGCACAATCACTCGGAATAACACATTATAAATTACATTTTGGTTTTACACACTATAATTAATTACGGAAACCAATACGAAATGTATTTTCTTCACATCGATTTGCACTGTCTTTTCACTTTATGATTTAATTTTGAAAAGTTAATTTTAGTTTTCGGTACTGTTTATGAAATGCACTAAGTAGGTATTAAAAGCGTCTCTAGGATACTTGTTTTATATATTACACAGTAACTTCAGCTTAATATTGGTAACTATAAGTGTTTTGTGCCACAAAAATGCAATTTAATATTTTATTTTAATTATTTATCACGGAGCCGATGTGAACCGTGGCGCGGTGGATTATTTATTGGCCTCGTCAAGCCGAAGGTTTTACTAGTAGCCATTAAGAGTTCCATTATCCACTTCCTGACTTCATCATCCGATCAGCACGATAATGGTAAAAATATCTACCACCGCTGAAATGGGTGAGTATTCCTTATACTGATTACGATAGTAAAGAAGTTTTATGTCTAGAACATCATTACATTTTTTCATTAAAAATAGTATTAATTAAAGACTATTTATTTTTTTATTTAAACTTTATTGCACAAAATAAAATCGTACAAAAAGACTAGGCTTTATTTAGTCTCAAACCGACCACACTCATCTAACCAGCCCGCTTGCACTGCGTCCCACGCGCTGCGGTTACGAATTCGTTCATGTTACCGCCAAAATGCTAACGTTGCTGTATTTTACTGTCTTTTCTCAAACAATTATAACCGATCCGGGGCATGTAATTCCTTCACTATCGTAATCTACATAAGCAATACTTTCACCCATTTCAGCCGTGGCAGATATTTTTAAAGCACCTTATATACGTCCCACTGCAGGGCACAGGCCTCACCTCAACTATGAGGTGGTTTGGGCTATTCGCTGTGTGCGCGATGACAGCGCCCCTAGTGACCAAAATTATTGTGGACTTAAGATCTTTCAAATTATGGCAACTAGATGGTTTGAGAATGATTTTCGATTGTTTTTCTTCGAAATTAGATGAAAATATCTTAAAAGTTTGTGCATATTATGATAAGTGATATTTGGAGCAATACAACATGATAAAACTTTCCAACCTCAAACTGTGCAAAAAGAGAAAAAATTGTATTAGCACAGCATGTGAGAGATGTTGAAGAGCTTAGAACCAACGGACAAATCTACTTAATAAGAGCTGTGATCTTAAGACAAACGTCTGTCACACAAACTCCCTACAAACTTTTTTTTTTCACTACAGCTATGCATTTATGTCTTTGCTCCAATTTCCATATTGATATTTGAAACGAATAAAACATGCACGAACAGTTTTTCCCATTGTTTCTACACTTTATAACACAACACGTACTGTGACCCATATCGTGAATTTTAACGTTTTTACTTAAAAATACTTATTAATGTTAGTATGGAATTCTATGAAAATATAGCAATTTGACACTGACAGTCCAGAGTTTTTTCACATTTCTGTCACATTGCGTGCTGCGATCGATTTGACGGCCCCCACCACCTACTTTGCACACAGCGAATACTCCACCAAGCGAGCCCAGTGCGGTGCGGTGGAGGGGTGTTGTTAGCCCAGTGACAACCTTACTGTGAGATGTTAAAGCCGCCCTACGGCCTCTGACTAGGCTTCACGACTAGTATCAAGCGATATTAGCCGGGACCAACTTTTAACGTGCCTTCCGAAGCACGGAGATGCTTGTGATAAATTTCACTAATTACGGTTGGAATGGTCACCCATCCAATCACAACCGCGGCGTGGGTTGCTTAACTTTGGTAATCATTACCAAAGCTACAACCACCATTACCAATAAAAGCCAAAATCCAATAAAACGCTATATTTTCGAACAAATCAGATATCATAATAATTACAGTTAATCCTAAGCTAATACCAGTAAGATTTGGCGGGAACTCTGTCTTCCTTGATGCCCATTTCTTCCATGATGTCCATCTCAAATGTGTTCAGTTTTGGCGCGAAAGTTACCTGAAAAAGTACGATTTTTTTATTAGGAAATTATTTCTGTTAAGACCGGCTTGGGTCTGGGTGTTCTGAGAGTGACCACGGCAAATTTCACTGTCTGGATCCTCGTAACACAAGAATGTTAATTCCATGAAAGGCTATGATAATAAATGGCATACGGGATGTACTTTTGAACACTCGCCAAAAGACTTCGAACTTTTTTGTATGGAGCCTGGCATACCTACAGTTGCACGTTGCCTAAAATAACGTTATTTTGTTGTACACCTATGAAACATACGTTAATCGAAAGAGAAACTAATTACAAACAACAAATACTCTTTGACAAAATGTCGTAAATGATATACTTTGTTCAGAATTTGAATATGTAAATAAAAATAAATATTACATGTTCACCCTGAAATTCTGAACAAAGTATATCCTAACCGACATTTTGTCAAAGAGTATTTGTTGTTTGCAATTATTTTCTCTATTGATTAACGTATGTTTCATAGGTGTACACTAAAATAACGTTATTTAAGGTTACTTGCAACTTGAGGTATGCCAATTAGGTTCGATGCCTTTATCAATATTAACAACTTCTTTTTAAACGTTTTAATATTTTTTTGCAATTACAATAATGCCAGTTTTTCATCCGACTTCAAAAAAGGAGGCGGTTCTCAATTCGGCGGTATCCTTTTTTCATCATCGATCATCCGTTACTGCGCTGACGGATTTCGATAATATTTTTTACTATACTACTGATAATACTTTCAGAATGGTCCCATATAAATTTCGTCAAATTTCGATGATGAGATCTATAAAAAAAACATCAAACTGCATGAACTCCGTACCAAGCCAACTGATTTTAGTATCTATGTTACCCAATATCTTCGACAAATGTTAACTGATTTTGATGATTCTTTTTTTATTGAATAGCTTATACTTTTAAGACACTATAATAATAATTTGCGGGAAAAATTAAACCCCTAAGGGTGAAAAAATTGATAATGAAATCGGTGTTCAGCAGTTAAATTTAGTTTGCACTCGAAAGATTTGTTTTGATTAGGATTAACACTAAAATAGATGAAATAAGTAAATTTTATAAAAAAAAATAAACCGACTTCAATAAAACCAAAAAGCTAAAAATAATCTTAACACTTAAGTACTAGTTACTTTTTGAGTCGGTGCCAGCCGATGAGAGATTCAATGTTTTCGTTTGCACCGACACCAAAAGTAACTGATTAGGTACTTAAGTGTCGGTTGTCGGTATGTAAGTCGGATATTTTTTTTTATAAAATTAATATTATATCGTAGTAGTAGTAGTATTGTCATCCAAATGTCTTACATATTTACAAACGCTCAAACCGATACGTCAGTTAGTAGTATGTAGTAGGTTAAAAACTACTCCCAAGGTTTGATTATATGTTAGTCAGTTAGTTACAAGTAAAGTGATTATAATAAGAATATAATAATTTTAAAAACTATAAATCAAACTATATAAATTTAACTCGTCAAAATGAATCAAATAATCACAAACACGAAGGTTTTAATAGTAGTGGTTGGCTTTCCAACCACTATACCACTACTAGATATGTACTATATACTTTTTACATGTTGTGTCTATGCAATTATACGAGTTTAAATCACTCTAAAGCTGTCGTACCCGTACCCGTAACTGTTCTGATTTTCTTATTCATTTTTATATCTCTTGCATACTCTCATACACATTCTATACTCTTCACCATTACACCAGACATACTGCAAACTCACATTTTAAAAGATCCTATTATTAACATTATTGTTTTGATCTCTTTAGGATACCTGACTGTAAGTTGGCGTCATATGACACTGCTTCGACGGCTCTTATTGCACTGCAAATACATTCAGATCACATACTCGTTTGTTATCCGATTCATAAAACATAATAAACTAGCTATCGGTCTATTAAATCCCGGTTCTCTTGGCACAAAACATGAAGAATTCTTAGTCGCCATGGAACGACATGACGTGGATATTATGGCCATCAACGAGACCTGGCTCAGAGAAGGTGAGGAGGGGCGCGCCCCTGCACCTCCCGGTTACCGCTTGCGTCATGTGCCGCGGCCGGCGTCAGTCCGCTCCCGTGGCGGCGGGGTGGGGTTCTACATCAAACATGGCATCAACGCGCGGCTTATCGACCATCCGTCCTCGCCCAGTGTAGAGCAAATGTGGTTAAGTCTGAATGTAAATGGGATCAAATTGGCAATAGGTACTGCTTACCGTCCACCTTGGCTTAATTTAGATGTCTTTTTAGACGCGCTTACTGAATCCATCTCATCTCTAGGCAAATTTGATAAGGTACTTCTGCTAGGCGATTTTAATATAAACATTTTGAATACCCAAGAAGCTTACACTAGAAAACTTTTAGATTTTTTTAACTGCATGAACCTCACCCAATATGTTAGGGAACCGACTCACTTTACAGAACATAGTGAAACATTGATAGACGTAGTATGCTCCGATTCAAGTATTTCTCATATAACAGTTGATTACATTCCTGACCTAAGCAGACATGCCTTTATCACATGCAAATTAAATGTTAGAAAAATCAAGCCACCACCTAAATGGATAATATACAGACCCATAAAAGACTTAAACTTAGAGCAATTTAATAAGGATGTTATCTCTATACCATGGGATGAGATTGACAATGAAGATGTTAATATTATGGTTAACAGGTTTAATAATTACGTAATACAATTATTTGATAAGTATGCTCCAGTTAAGCACGTGTACATCAAATCTCACTCCCACCCGTGGATAACGTACACTATCAAAGAAATGATAAAGCTAAGGGATAAAGCGTTTGCACGAAGTAAATATACTAAACTAGACTCCCACAAAAAGTATTACCGCGAGTTAAAGGCCATTGTAAATGCTGCAATACACAGTGAAAAATCCGCTTATTTTAACAAAAATATTCGTTCCTTCTCCAAAAATCCTCGTGTTTTGTGGAAAAACATAAAAAAAGATATAATAGACTTCAAAAAGAAAAATTTCGAATTGCCATCCCATTTAAACAATCCGGACACTATAAATAACAATTTCTTAGATATCCCTGGCAATAATAACGCTGATAAATCTACTCTTAATGATCTCAAATTAAATAAATTTTGCTCTGCCGTGTTTAAGATTAAACCTGTAAGTGAAGCTACTGTAAGCAGTATAATTAAAACTATAAAAACGAATGCTCAAGGCGCTGACGGTATTACTCTAAATATGATTTTACTTACTTTACCTCGTACTTTAACAGTAATTACAGCCATAATAAATAAATCCATTGAAACAGGCATTTTCCCGCAGCAGTGGAAAATGGCTATAGTGAGACCAGTTCCTAAGACCCAACACCCTAACGAGTACAAAGAATTACGTCCCATTAGTATACTCCCATTTATGTCCAAGATCGTCGAAAGAGTTATTTGCATGCAAATGACTGAGTACCTCGAAACCAATAAAATCTTACCTCAGAAACAGTCTGGCTTTAGGAAATGTCACAGCACATCTACAGCTCTCTTGGATATCGTGGATGATATCCTGGCAGCACAGGATATTGGTGACGGCACTATTATGGTGTTACTGGACTACACACGTGCCTTCGACACCATTAACCCCACAGTCTTGTTAGCCAAACTAGCGTATTACGGTTTCAATCCTATGTCTTTAAAATGGTTTGCCAGCTACCTTACCGGACGATCCCAATACGTCGAAGTTCATAATAGCAATGGTTCTGTTTCTTATTCCACCATATCTAAAGTAGTCAGAGGTGTCCCACAAGGATCAATACTAGGACCAATACTCTTTGTGTTATACACTGCTGATATCATCAAAAATATAGAAAATTGCAAGTATCACTTATACGCCGATGATTTACAATTGTACATTTCATTCAAACCCGAAGCTACTACTGCAGCAGTGGACAGACTAAATGAGGACTTGAATCGTGTTAGCCACTGGAGCGATCGCCATAACTTAGTTTTAAACCCCAAAAAATCTAAATTTATAATAATGGGTTCAAAAATCGCCATTAACAAAATTACGTCCCAGGACCCAAATGTGTCTATGATGGGTAAACGATTAGATAACGTGAAACAAGCTCGTAATCTAGGTCTTCTAATGGATGAAAGGTTACAATTTGAAGAACATGTATTAGAAACAATGCGCAGCTGTTTTTACAGAATTAAAGTTCTTTATCGTATCCGCGATTACATAGATGTAGAGACGAGAATTATGTTATGCGAATCGCTTGTACTTTCTAAACTCAACTACGTCGATACTGTATTTGGAGGGTGTTTATTGGGACGGACGAAGAAAGTGCTCCAGCGTATTCAAAATGCATGTGCTCGTTTTTGCTTTCCTGTCCCCAGACGCTCACATATAACCCCTTTCTTAAATCGCAACAACCTATTAAAAATGGCCGCTAGACAAACCTTGCACTTTGCATCATTGCTTTTTGATGTCATCGTCAGTCAGAAACCGACATATCTATTCCAAAAATTGAAATTCGCCCAATGTAAAATGAGGATTGCTAAACGTCTAATGTGTCCACAATACAGAACGACTGCCTTTCGTGGTAGCTTTCGCTACGCTGCTACGAAGTGTTGGAACAACTTGCCACCGCCGATCAGAAACTCCAAATCAGCTGCTTCCTTTAAACTTCATCTTAGGAAATTTCTGTTCGACGAGCAAGTCTCCGTCAAATAAGCAGTCGTACCGTACTGTACAAATTATATTATTAATACATACCCTTAACACCCACACCACACATACACACAAACACACACACACCACACAAACACTCGCATACACACTGCACACATACCCGCACAAACATACATACCATTGTTCAGCTGTCGCAAAATTGTAATTGTACATAGTAAGTTTTTATGAGTAGTAGTATATAATGTATTTTGAATATCCCTTGTTTATTTTATAGTTTTTGTTTTTCGTCGCCGGTAACGCCATCTTCCTAAATATACGGTTTCCACTGAAAACCAGCGCAGTGGCTAGGCCCTTCACCTACGCCATCGCACATGCTGAGTGGATACCATTTGGTTCCTTAACACTAATTCCAAAATTTATAATAAGTCATGTATTCTCTTTTCCTTGTTGTCTCCTTTAGTTTAGTTTATTTGTAATAAAATTATTATGTATGTGTTTATGGACCAATAAAAATTTTCTATTCTATTCTATATTCTATTCACTATCAACCTCCTGGCTCCGTCATCAGATCATCACGATAATGTCAGATTATTGTATTATTATCCGAATGTCAGATACTTATAAAGTCTCAAACGATACGTTAGAAGTAGGTTAAAACTACTTCAAATATTTGTTTACGTAGTTAGTTAGTTTTTAATAATAAATAATAAAATAAATATTGAACAACATCACATACATTGCTCTGATCTCTCTCTCTGATCCTATGGTAAGTAGCTGAAACACTAGTGTTACAGGAATCAGAAACAACGACGGCACCAGAACACCCCGACCCGAGACAATATATAAAAGTTGTTTTTCTACATTGACCGACCGGAAATCGAACCCGGGACCTCAGAGATAGCGACACCAAGTCCGGTATGCCGCCTCTCGGCTACGGTGGTCGTCGTTCGTAGTTATAAACAATGATCGGAGTAGGTATATTGATGTTAATATGGGTATGCCTCCGGGATTCCGGCATTTCTTGGTATCAGATTTTGAAAAAAAGGCATTATCCATATTATGCTAGCAGTATCAAAGTACATCAAATCAATCTACCTATTCCGATCACTGGTTATAAGTGAAGCTAATAAAAGTGTGTTAAAAAACTATCGGTTTCACAATACCTTTGCGATAACATCTGCCTTTGTGTCTTTTTGTTCATTCTCTATGTAGACCTCTTTGCTTTTAAAGTCTATGGTCTCTTCCGCTGCTTTTGGTATGGGGATTATTCTACTGCTCGCTTTCGAGACTCGTACCTAAAAAAAAACGACATGGTAAAGATTGAAAGAAAGTACATTATACCCTATCGTTGTTGACTCGGCGTAGGCGACGCGGCGTACGCCTGTTGTAAGACCTATGCACCATAACCTCGGTTTACTTCATTTGTTAAATTGTTAAATGCACAACGCCTAGTAAATTTTTCATAGCAACACTTCGCGGTTGCATTTTTTTGTCATTCGTTACTTAAGTGTCTATTATAATACATATCTATCGGATAACTGATCACGAGTTGTTAATTTTAATCCTCGAAAGTTTTTTCCGGATATTTTAAAGTTAATGTTATTAAAATAATAGTGAAAACAAAACGATGAGGACGCACTTTTATATTATTCTCTAGATCTTATTTTTTTATTTGGCACTACGGGGGCGTTCAAGTATTACGTAACGTTTCGGGGGGGGTCTTGTCAAACGGGCGGGAGGGGGGTTCAAACAACATGTTACGTAACACAATTTTTTATTTAAAATAAAAACTAGGGAATTAAACTCCTCCAGTTGGCAACCCTTTTCGTTTATGTTTTTGGCGGTGAATCCCTGGATTGTAATGTACTATTTACATTTTTTCGATTTTGAACTATTTTGCGCAACATGATTTTGACTTTTAAGTAAAAATGGTCACTAGGTGTTTACAGAAAAACGTTACCGCGCGTTACATAGGGGGGAGGTAGGGTCAAAAATCTTAAAAAATTGCAGTACGTAATACTTGAACGCCCCCTACCTTGCAATGTAACCCTGTATGCTGTGGCGATCAATTACGTACTGAATTGATAGCATAAAAAATGATACAACGAAATTAAAATGCTGATAGTGCAAAATATGCGTCTAAGACTGTACTCTTAACAACGCTATTTGGCAATTTAAAAATGTAAATTTCTTTTTTATAAAAATGTATCCCGATAAGCGTTGCATTGTGATGCGACGAGCGTCTGGTGTAGTAGTTCACGCTCCGGACTGCAAAGCCAGGGGTTGCAGGTTCGTATCCCGCAAGGGGCCAATGTTTGTGTGATGAACACGAGCATTTGTACCTAAGTCATGGATGTTTATAAAAGTATTTAAGTATGTTTATCCGTTATCTAGTCGCCATACTACAAGCTTTGCTTAGTTTGGAGCTAGATAATAAGCTAGTTTCCTGGGTCAAAAAAATATTATTCTATTTAGTCGCTCAGTTTTGTCTTGTCAACCAAACAGAAAAAGACGAAGATAAAGCGCATCAAAGTGAGCACGTGACGACACGCCTTGCTAAAAAGTGTTGCAAGGCGTGACGTTACGCGAAACTTTAACGGGTTATATCTTTATCATTTTTTGTTTGATTGAGAAAAGAAAAAATACGTGTCCAATATTTTCTGTTAATCCAACTGACGGACTAATTAGATTTTTATAGGAAACTAGCCCATTGATGCGATTGGGAAAAACCATTTATTATTACTCGTATTTGTGTTTGGTCTGCTCATAGTGATTATTTGATCATTGGTTCAGCAGGTCCACTGAATATGTAATTACTGCGTCAAAATGTTGTTATCTTGCATCATATACATATAAAAGTTTGCAAAATAAAAATAACTCCTAAGGGTAGGAAAATAGGGGAAGAAATCGGTGTTCAGCAATTAGATTAGGATTTATCACTAAAAATAGATGAAATAATTAAATTTTATTACAAAAAATAAAACCGTCTTCAAAACACTAAAATGCTAAAAATAATCTTAACACTTAAGTACCTAATCAGTTACTTTTGGAGTCGGTGCCAGCCGATGAGAGATTCAATGTTTTTGTTTGCACCCACTTAAAATTAACCGATTAGGTACTTAAGTGTTAGGATTATTTTTAGCATTTTAGTGTTTTGAAGTCGGTTTAATTTTTTTTTATAAAATTTACTTATTAATATAATTTTATGCAGTAAAATGTTTCTTACCTTATCCCCCTCTTCGGTGTACCGCCACTCTACTTCGGTTGGCTTCAGCGTCTCTGGGTCTACGAGTTTCACTCCGGTCGTGACCAGAAGCGGTGCTTCGGATTGGACCACCACACCGGGGAAATTCTTGTCTTTGCCCGCCTGAAAGGGTTAATCAATAAATAATCTAAGTATAAAATATAAAAATGAATTGACGTTTGTTAGTTGTTTTTTTCATCTCTTTTTTATTTCTTTTTCTAATACTTTGAAGGTTTTTACAAAAAGTTGTGAAGAAAAACTTTAATGCATAAACTGATGACCACGCGAACGAAGTGGCGAGCCAATTCAAATTCAAAACGTTTATTGCAGTTAGTTGTTTATAAATTTCGAATGTAAAATGTTGTAATGCATCAAAAAATGTATCTTGTACTTTATTTACTTTGTGTAATGTGCTATCTATCAGTTCCAAACATATTTAGGAGTTATAAAAAATATGTAACATTTAAACTATGTAAATAGTCACAATATTAATTAATATCTGCTTAAAAGATTTAGATTTCTATAAATAAAACAAAGTCAGGTTAGTTACAATATTTATAAGTCAAGAACGGCTGGACCGATTTTTATGATCTTTGATTTGTTAGGTTTTCCCCCCTGAATAGCAGAATAACTATTAATACATAGGAAAAATTCACAAAATAACCTCCTGAGGTCCAATGTGATAGTTCTAGGACAAAATCAAATAGTACTAAACGCCCAACAAAATTCACGCCACTTATGGACAAAGACCCACCGTACTAATACTAGAACATGATATTTACGACCCTTTAAAAAGTTTTTTAAGTGCCTTAGAATTATAAATTACCTAATGTCTAAACTTAATTCATTTCAACTAGGTACGCAGTTATATCAAGGTTTTGGTCTGGGTGTTAGGGACTATAATAATTATGTTCTAACATTAGGACAGTGGGTCTTCCTTCTTTGTACCTTTTTTTAAATTGGGCCGCAGGAGGTTAAAGTATGAAGAGGCGAAACGAAGTTCGCCAGAACAGCTAGTATTAGATACGAGTAGAATTCATTTATGTTGAGGTCCATGATGGAACTGTTTAGGAATAGAATTAATAGAAATAGAAACGTTTATTTGAGACACGAAAAAAAATACACAACAAAACAATCAAGGGCATCTGGTGTGTCAACACAGCATTGTTTCACCAACTTTTTGACATATGATAGCAAAAGGCAAAGATAGTGACAAGCCGTGAGTTGATCAGGAGAAACGAAAATGAAACAATCTGAATCCATTCACTAAAATATTTTTTTTCCTAGATTACTCCTTTGTATAATTTATCAAAATTCAATTGTATTAAATATTGAATTATTTAAGAAGGCGCGCGATGTCAACTCCAGAATTAAAAGGAATCCTTATAGACTAGTATTAAGCACTATTCCAAGATCAAATGAGTACAGCAAAAATTGCCCCGCTATGTGTGTAAAAATTTATAATAAGGTTCCCAAAGAAATTAGAGAACTAAATTTTAATTTGTTTAAAACTAAACTTTACCAGTGGCTGCTACAAAACAATTATTATGCTATTTATCATTAACCAAACATGAAGACTTTTTGTTTCAATTATTACCTATATGCATTAGTAATTAAATTGGACATCATAGTAATTATTTCTGACATTGTTATTACTCTGGCCGTGACATTTAATTGGATTTAATTTTGTATATTAAAATAAGCTATTGTCATGTTTATAATAATTTCTCTCAATGACATTTGCATGCTCGTTCAAGTAGCCTAACATGTGACTCTGAAAATGTATTTAAGAATTTTATATACCATGTTTGATGCAAAAAAATAGTATATTTAGTATAAAATGTAATTTTCGTCATCATCGTCAACAACCCATGGAAGTCCACTGCAGGACATAGGCTTCCCCTATAGATAGCCGCAACTCTGGGCTATTTTCATCCAGCTGCTTCCCTCAACCCCAACTAGATGGTGAGTCCAGCTTACTGGGCCAAATCGAATTTTTATTTAGAGAAATTAAAATTTTTACTCAGGACCCACCCACTTGTGTAATTGTAATTCTGTAAAATACTATACTGATTGGACATTAGCTTGGGATTAGGATTAGGCATAGCCACATTATCATCATCGCAAGTCCTTCACAAAGTACAAACTAATAGTAGCAGTTCAAACCTGACATTTCAATTGTATAGCAGAAATAACTGCCTAATGTGCTATGTGAAGTACAAAAACCTATTGTACAAAACTTATTACAAAAACATTTTAGTATTTTTATTTTAATATACTTATCATCATCATAATCATTTCAGCCATAGGGCGCCCACTGATGAACATAGGCCTTTGACTTCCAGATTGATTGATTTATATATATATAACTATAACAAATATACTAAAAATATATAAAAAACCAGGCATCACCTCTAAAATCACAGAAATGTAAAACTTTCCATCTGAGTCTGAAGGATATGCTTAGTAATATACTTTAAGTAGTTCATTAACATTAGGTTGTTAGAAATACATCTCCTTATGAAACGCAGGACTTACGAGGTTAACAAAACAAAAAAAAAGTAAATAGATAATAAAACGATCTTATTTGCTCTCAGGACCAAAAATCAATTAAACTTTACCTAACTAAGGCTGAAAACTTACAGTTCTGAGATGTGTGTTGAGGCCTTCTACAAATACCCAGTTTCGCTCCTGGATGACTTGAGACACGATGCCCTGCTTGCCTTTATCCTTACCAACCATTATCTCCACACGGTCACCCCTAGAAAATAACAAACTTTTGAGGTTTTTGTAATTCTGCTAGACAGCACAGCTTATCTACCAGTTATTTAAGTTAATTAATACAAAACTACAGCAAATCTACCTGAAGAAACTCCATTCACCCACAGGTTCCAAAAACACTTTCTTCCTATGAACATCTCTGTCGTTCTGCTGGCGGAACTGGCCAGTCCACGGCCTATTCGTAGTGAACCTGAACCTTTTACGAGCTACCACCGCCTTCGGATATTGCGGGTAACCGGTAGGATTCTTCCAGTAGACCTAGAAAACAAAAACAGTCTTTATAGGTTATGTCTCAAGAGTAACCAAAATTCTAGCTTAAATTTGAGTTCACCTGCTCAAAACTTCTTTTTATATAGGACTCGGGGAGATTTGAATATTTCACGGTGAGATCACCGACTTTTTTAGCTAAATAACCGAATATTCGCATTTTTTTTGGTTTCGTAACCAATCATCAACACAAATTTTGACAGCTAAGCTAGATTGACACTTAACAGGTAGCTAAGACAGCGTTGCCAACCTTAGTTGCCAAAATTACGTCAAATTTACCCTAAAATTACCGTATAATTACCGTACACTCCATTAGAGTTTAATTTTGCAAACAAAAAAAAAAGAATATTTCTTTGCAGTTTTTAAGTAAAAGCAAACATGTTGTGGGTGATTTCTAGGGCTTACCATCAATTTGTTTAACCACTATTCAAAAATATTTTTATTAGGTCAGTTTAAAATAAGACTTAATGGAATAGTTGACTCATATCAAAATTAATTAAATAGATGATTATTTTATTCAGTATTTGGCTATAAGAACCTAATTTTATTGATTTCAATACATAAAAGTCCAAGGCTGTAATAAAGTTTAAAAATGTGTTTTTAATATGTAATTTGAAAGGTCGGAATCGCTATCCGCCATGATCTCGACCCGACCGAGTGACGTTAGACAATTAGTACTTATACTAGTAAATATCATTCGCATGTTTCTCGCGGTCTTTTTCATAAACTACCTATTATCTTCCAAAATCTAAAGTTGTTATTTATTTGTTTTATTGTTTAAATATTATGGACGTTGGAATTGTGAAAGCAAATAGCACAAACCTGGCGATAGTAGACATGGTTTGCTATTCTGTGCATTGAACCCAGATTTTTGCTTTACCGAACTTGGGAACGTTAAAACTACTATGTAAGCACAGTGCAATTAGTATTAAAATAAGTTTAGGTGTACTTACAAGACCTAAAACAAAGAATAGTTCGTAAGTACGAGTAAGTATGTTTACAAGTGAGGTTACGTCATAGCACAGATCTTGGTGTTAAATGAAAATGACAAATCGTTGTGATAAGCAGAATTGCCTGCCGTGATCATGTGCGTCAAATTGAACGGAAAGAAAAGAAAAATTGTTTCTTATTACCGTACTTTTTGTAGATGATTAGCTCAGAGTCTTAAAATTACCGTACATTTGTCACACTATAATTACTACCGTACGGAGCATGAAATTACCGTATGAATACGGTAATTACCGTACGGTTGGCAACCCTGAGCTAAGATAAGTTTTATTCACAATAAGAAAGACAATGATACAAAATTATACAGCCAGATTTGTGTAAGTAAATAAGATTGTCTGTGCTGTGAACTACTGTGTCGGTGTGGGTGAACTAATGATGATGAAAGACTATCGTCAACAAGGCTTATAATATAATAAGATAAGATAAATTTATTGATCTTAAATCACATTATCATTCATAATCTCATACTGTCAGACACACACAAGATACTTAGTTCTTTGCCTTGTCAGAATTTCGCTTAACTGCGGAACTACATACTCGAGCGAGATTCAGAAAAACTTTTCGTTTGCCAGAGTACTAACGAGGCGGCATAGCCAGTGGTGCACTGATGAGAAGTATTAAAGAAAGGGAGGATCAAGGAAGTTACTTGTCTTACCGATACTTAACTATGTCGCCATTCGCCAACCCTACTATTAAACTTAAGTTGTTAAATGTGGTAGATATAAACACACGTTCGTCGCCTTATAGAAAGAAGAAGAAATACTTATCAGGTATATAGAGTAGTAGCCCAGTTTAAAGAAGCTGATGAAGAACGAGATGAGAAACTATGAGTCTTGTTGTGGTTGTGTGTGAGTTGTGAACTTGTTACCGTTGTGTTGTTTCTTGTTTGTATATGTTTTACTAACATAACAAACAACACATACACAGATTTTGTCCATAAATATGTCCTAAATCTCACTATTTTTTCATTTAATAACTGTAAAAGTAATTTTCTTTGTACTGACAATTTACTATGCTAAAATTATAAATGATATTATTAATTACTATACAGGATGTAACGAAAAGGTGAAATAAAACTTTAAGGGGTTATTCTACGGCTAAATTACATCAACTTTTTCTATGGGACAAACATCGAAATCACAAAAAAAAAAACTAAAACGCGACCAGCTGGCATCAGTTTGTATGGAAACGTCAATATTTTTTTTGAGATTTTGATGTTGGTTCCGTAGAAAAAGTTGATGTAATTTAGCCGTAGAATAACCCCTTAAAGTTTTATTTCACCTTTTCGTTACACACTGTATAAGCTTAAAGTCATTATCAGTACAATAATGCTGTAGTGCTGAGCTGCTTGTTGAGTGCTGAGTCTAACCGCTACCAGTAGTTTAAAAAAAGTCCTAAATTCACAGTTCACAGGCAGGATAACTGGCTGGTAAGGCTTGTCGAGTTTGCTTGAAACTTGTAAACCACTGCAGAAGTAACAAAAAACTTAGATGAACTTTTTTCTGCTTGGATGTTAACGATCGTCTGGTTAGTGGTTGCAAGTTCGAATCCTGCAAGGGGAATCTTCCTAAGTCATAGATGTTTTTAAACGTATTTTTATCCGTTATCTAGTTGCTATTAAGTACAAGCTTTGCTTAGTTTGGGGCTACCTAACTAATTGGTTTTAAAATTGGTCCTATTGTTTTATGTCGTTTCGTTTAGCATCCTTGAATTTTAGAAAGTTAGAACTTTAAAAAACTTTAAAAGAGGAGCCGAGATAAAATAAAATAGATCAAGTTTGCGAAAGTTCTAAAGTTGGAAAGCAAAAAGAGTAACATTATTTTAGTTTTTTTTTTAAATTATGTATTTTGAAAATCCTGCCATTTGGCATGCATAGACAATTGACGCAAATCAGCTGTCTGATCAGTCGTTGTAGGTGGCAGCACCGCATCACGTGAATTTTCATGGCGCTGGAGGGCTAGTCCCGAATTGTCTTGTGATTTCGCCAAATTATTTGCTGTTTCGAATATTTATTGTAAAACAGCATTATACTATAAGTTATAGGTGAGTATTGTGGTCTGTTTGTTCGTGTAGTGTTGATGGGAAGAAGGTGCGGGGCTTTTGCGCGGGACTGGAAAGTGTCAAAGTTACGATGACGGATGTACCGTGGGGTGGTTTGGGGTGTAATCATGGGATAATGGAAGTCGGGCGCCGGGATGTCTGACCGCCGAACGGGCGGCGACGGCCTGTGCTAGATATTGATTCATAGTCCTCCCCCGCAAGTCATAATTGGAGCTGGAAACATCACACCGTTGTTGGTACCAGTGAGCGAAAGACATAGTTTTGCTTTTGCAAAATCGATTTTTCCATCAATGGGGTTCAGTTTCGGCGTAAATAGAGATGTAGCGGTGATGGTGATAGAACATTGATATGTTTTTACTCAAATAACAGTCATGAGTTCTGTTTTATTGACTGTGTGTGTTGTTTTTCCAGTGGTGAAAATGTCGGAGTACTGGCTAATCAGTGCACCTGGCGACAAGACCTGCCAGCAGACTTGGGACACCCTGAACAATGCCACCAAATCGGGCAACCTTAGTGTCAACTACAAATTCCCTATTCCTGACCTAAAGGTATACTTTATTCTTTTTTTCATTAACTTTGCAAGAATTGACACTAGTCACTAATTGTTAGTATTTTCAGCACTAAATTAGATGTTCAATGGTGAATTAGTAATAAGACTGAACAGTTAATTGATTTAATAGTCTGGTATTACCTATATCATACCACACCATAGATATCTGTGTTTCTGATAACTATATTTTTGTTATGTCACTTCTTATTTCTATTAATTAAGAACTTCTGTTTAAAAGCACTTATAGTGTTATCTGATTAAATATATTTTTATTTTAATATGATGATAGGTATCCAACCGTAATGAAATGACCACATCTCGATTTTGAAAATTACAGTAGGTAGACTGAATTTGTGGAATAAAGTAATGTAAACTTCTTTGAGTATATAGTTTTAATGAATACCAAATAAATAACTAGTAGACAGATAATATTAAGTAAATGTAATTATGGATTGATTTTCTTTCAATTTTGTAAATTCTTATACTTAAAAAAACGTATTTAAAAAAAATACTTTGAATGGAATAAATATACAGGTTTTTTACAATAAAATTATCACTTAACTAGCTTCTGCCCATGTTAATGTCTGCAAACTCCAGAACTAAACCAAGAGAAATAATAATCATCATCCCAAAGCATAAAGATCAGATTATTGAGACGATTTAAAAATGAATACTTATCAATTATTTGGTATTGCAGGTTGGAACACTGGATCAGTTGGTCGGGCTGTCCGATGATCTTGGTAAGCTTGACACCTTCGTGGAGGGTGTCACGAGGAAGGTGGCCCAGTACCTTGGAGAGGTTAGTTTTTTTTATATATTATTAGACATGTTAAGCTCAATTAATAAAAGCTTTGCTTATAATGGTTTGTGATATCTTTAAATCATCTACAACAAGTTTCTCGAGTTATCGCACCCATTAAAACATAAATACATTGTGACTGAATTAAAAAAACTCGTAATATTAGACTGCGGACTTGGGTTATCATGCCATTAGGCATTTGGAGCATTTTATTTATAGGAATAAGTCTTGGGAATAAATTCATGTGTAAAAGAGTAAATAGATTACTTTTAACAGACATATAGATAAATGATAAAACAAAAAATGTATGTGAATAATATAATGAATTAAAAAACTTGTAAAAAGCAACAACTAATAGGCTACTTTCCTGGGTCAAAAAAAGATTATTCTATTTAGTCCGTCACTTAGATTATAAAAAAATATTGGACCCATATTTGGTCTTTGGTCAATCAAACAAAAAATGACGAAGATAAAGCGCATCAAAGTGAGCACGTGACGTCACGCCTTGCTAAAAAGTGTCGCAAGGCGTGACGTTACGCAGAACTTATCGGGCTATATCTTCATAATTTTTTCTTTGGTTGAGAAACTAGCCTATTAATATAGATAAATGTTTTGTAATTATTTCTAAGTTAGTCTCATAAAGAAAGTTGAATTTGTGTATAATCAGCACACTGGGGACAGGGGAAAGCACACAATCAGTATATTGGGGATTTTTTTCTGTGAAAAATTATGGAAATTACTAAGACTGTCTAAAACAACAGAGCGCCTTCTGTACTACTGTAGAAATATCAAAAGATTTATATCACTTTGTAAAGATCAATAACTCTTACATTGTGCGAGTAAAAGCAAAATTTACTTCGATAAAAACATTATGTTACTTGAAGGATTCTGTGGTCAAAATTTACGAAATTAAAATGCTATAGAACAAAGTTCAGTGCAATTTAAATTATAGTAATAGATAGATTTTCGATATTTAAAACCTATAGTACAGTCAGATGATGTAATACTTAACTTGATCTAATTTTGTCTTCAGGTACTTGAAGACCAGCGCGACAAGCTCCATGAAAACTTGATGGCAAACAACAGTAAGTTCCATTCCATTATTTTGTGTTAAAATCTTTTATTTGGCTCTAAACATTTTACGAGTTTCATACGATTTTTCAATAAAACCTTCAGATTTGCACACATTAATTTCCATCAACTAGCAAACAGTAGTGTTTAGTGCCATTTAAATTAAATAAACAAAGAATTAAATAATTCAATTGATGTCAGAAATAAACAAATATATTTATTGGTCTAAAAATGAACATATAAAATTGTTTTGCATGAAGGACAATTGGAATTTAGATTAATTTGATAGCATGTTTGGGAAACATAGAAGAGAAATAAGCTACGGCCTCTGTTGCTAGCATGGAAAACTAATTTTAATTATAGAAAAGATTAAAAATAAAGTAGAAATATAAATAAATTAAAAGCACAGTGTAGTGCGAAAGATATCTAAGCATGTATTGCTGAATTTCGGTGGTTACTGAATAATGTCTTTATTTGTTTTTATTCTACCTCTTTTGTTATATTTTTTATTTATTTTCTTCTAATAATTTGCATGTTTGTTACTTTCTCCACCGACACTGACTATTGTGCGTATTTAATAGTCAGTTTACTTTGTGTATTTATATTTTTCGCAATCGACCAATTGCACAATTTTTCTATATATTTTTTCTTTGATATCTATGAAACATGTCACACATTAACACACATTGGAATCCTTTTATTCACATTTGACGCACCATATTTAAATGTAAATTTGTATATTACACAAATAAATCAACGAATCTTTTATTGGTCGTAAATTAAAAAAATAAAACGAACTTACTTAAATTTACAGGGTACCCCGTAAATCATGGTCATCCTTGTAACTACATATTGTATACATCACCTTTTGTTCTATGACTTAAAAATATGTATATATTTTATATGTATTTTATACGAAATCAATGGGCTGTTTATTAATTAACAAAAGTTGTTCACCATGATGTATTCAATTTGTGGTTACAAGGTTGTCCTTAATTTACGGGACAACCTATGTATACATTTTTAAAATGTATACAAATTAATAAATATTATACTAACTAACTTGGCCATTGTAGGGTTCCCAATTAATTATTTTAGATAGAGAATTTGTAAATAATATATTTAATAAGTTAATAGTAATCGCATTTATTTTATGCTTCTCTAAATTATTTTAAGTTAAGATTAAAATTTAACTCATTCTAAAAACACCCACCTCATTTTAACTTTATAGTACTCAATATTTGACACATTTTTAAAACCACGATCTTCTATAGAAATTCTAAATTAAGTTGGTAGTTTAATTTAAATATTTTCAAATCAAAGGTAACAGTATATTTTAAATTTCACACAGATAAAATGATTCGTTGATTTAAAAATCCACAAAATAGATTGTATGTACCCAAAAGCTGAGGCTACGAATGTTTAGTGGACAGTGTTTGTTTGTTTTTTAATTATTGTTTTAGTCGGGGTTCATTTATGTAAGACTATCTTGAACCTCAGAGCGCACATTGCATCTTAATATTGTGTGAACTGTATATAGTTGTTTATGGAATGTATAGTTTGTAAAAAGAGTATTTATGTGTTGTAATCAGTCACTATTGATCCAGTTTATCAGCGTGGGAAACAGGAGGTGTCTTGACAACTTAGTGGTCTATTTTTATTTCGATCAGTCTTTGAAAAAAGGAATCTATACATTAAGGTATTTGAATTTACTGTTAAAAGTAATAACAATTAGTATCTCATAGGATATTAATAGATTTTGGATGTTACATTATAAAAAAAAACTGTTGGAAGTCGTTATCTGGGAATATTTTTAGGTTTTTTTTCTATATATTTTTTATGAGAACGCATTTTTTTAAATCAGCGCTTTTTACATTTTCGTTAGTATTTTTTTTTCGATTTAACTATAATGTCGTATTTAGATTTTAATACTTCATACTACATGCCTGAGAATGCTAGACTTTGGGATTGCATTTCAGTGTCTGAAAAGTGGAAAAAAATTTTCGGCTGTGAGTAATATTTCTCGTATAATAATATGTACAGCTTCGAGGTATATGTAAACGTGCAAGCTTATATGTTGGCGCTTATGCGGTGCGGTAAATATGTTAACGATTATTTTTTAGCGTTGTATATAATGATGTATATAAAGCATTAATGTATATTATTTAAATATTTATATATATACAGAATATAAACGTTGTAATGACGTGTGTATAGATAACTATTAATTTTTTACTTGCATAGAAATGTTTCTTATTATTAATTTATTATTTTGTCAGTTACATACAATTCACATTTTATAGCCATTTCATTCGTTCATCGATTATAATCGATACATTTGTTAATGTTATCTCTGGTATCAATTATTTGATATATAAAGTTTGCAGAAAAAAAGCATTTTTATAATACATTTTCTTTTAAGTTTAGCCTTATTGCCCTTGCCCTAATTTGAAGTTTTAATTTTCTTTTGAGCAAACTCAAATTGTAATAAGTATTTAAAATAAATCGCTATTTTCACTTTATTTGAGTAGTTTACCAACGATATGTTTTCTTTCCTTTTACGATTTTATAAAAAGGTATAGCAAAAATAAGGTTAACGTCGTCGTCGTTAATAAGTCGCCTTTTCATATTATATAATTCGTATAATTTAATTTTCGACAAATTAGATGACTATATTTCAATCTATTTTCCTATAGCCTGTTATACTACTATTTCATATGGATTTATTCTAATGTTGCCTGACTATGTAAAGTGAAAACGCGACTTACCAATATTATACTTTAATACAAGATGTTATATATCTGGAGTACTCATAAAATGAATATACGGTGTAGCGTTAAGGTCACTTTTTTGTATTGGGTTCATGTTAGTTGAGCTATATTTTTGTGTCGCAGATAAGTGATAAGTTAAGACATATAGTCGTTATGTATTCATATCATAGATAAATCGCAATCACTGCCTCACGAGACATTCATAGCTTAGCCATACCAAGCTTTAAAAATGTGGTCTATGCATTGCGCTTTTTATTCTTATATTATTATCTTTTTTATATTTTGGTTCTTCACAATAACATGAATTTTTATTATTTAATATTTTGCTCCTCTCCTATTCTAATAATACCCTATGATTTTATTTGCCCCTATTTATTTTAACGTGAGGCGTTAACGGTCCATAAAGTCGAGAAGTATAAAGCAGGATTGATGGTTCCGTCGAAGATTGGCGATCGTTTGCGTAATATTTCGAAACAGAGATGTTAACATGATTTAAATAGCGAAACAGCAGTCGTAAACTTGGATAATCATATTGATTTTATAGCTTGAATTTTTATGAGGAAATAACATTCGGAGGGTTCGAACACTGATGTGTTTTAACTATATGTGCGACGAAATAATCTGCCGAATTTAGGCATCGACTCATACGCGGACCCTGGGGGAGGGGAGCCACCCCCTACGCCGACTTCGCCCGTGTGTGACTCGGCGTTTTCCGAACACCATGGATGTTGGCCATGCGAGCATCGCGATTCAGAATGCGAGGCGTCCCAGCCCTCGCAGCCTTCGAGCGGGCGCAGCTCGCCGCGGTGGGACGAGGAAGACGACGAAGAAAGACATCATCACGTCCTCACCCAAGGTTTAGGAACCCAACACCCACTCACCCGTAATTCTGACCTATTTGAACCGATTTTGAGACGTACAGACTCAAACACAGTTCAAAAGTAGGACCTGTAAAAATCGATAGGCTTGTATTACATCCCGATTACGTACAGCGCTGCCTGCTTTGAATTTGTCAAGCTAAGCAAGCTATGTAAGAGGCAGTGATTGCGTTATAGTCCAAACGTTTAGAAATGGCCAGAAGTGTAACCAAGTGGTCGGCTAACATTATTACTGTGATGTTTCTTTAAAAAGTGATTTATTAGTTAACTTCGATTTTGGGATGATTCTACTACTTGAATATAAAAACAAGATAAAGTATGCCTATTTACTTCCCACTGCAGGGCACAGGCCTCATCTCAACTATAAGGTGGTTTGGGCCATAAAACACCACGCGGGCCCAGTTTGGTTTGGAGGAGTGGAGAGGAGGAGCCAGCAAGCCACCGTCTTAACCTTACTGTCAGATGTTATTTAGCCCCCTAAAGCCTCTGACTAGGCTTCACGTCAAGTATCAAGGGATATTAGCCGGGACCAACTTTTAACGTGCCTTCCGAAGCATGGAGATGCTTGTGATAAATGTCACTTAATATGGTCGTAATGGTCACCCATGCAATTACAACCGCAACGTAGGTGGCTTAACTTTGGTAATCACTACCAAAGCGCTGCCACGACTGAGCCACAAGCACCTCGACGACAAGGTCCTAATTAATAACCTCTTAGAAAGCGATTCTACTGATCCACAACTTTTTCAATAAGACCAGCACCGTAATCTCAAAATCACAATCGTCCGCCGGTCGCCGGCTTAGTTAGCATAGGGAAAGTGAATTTATTTTTACGATTTCGATGTTGGTACCATAAAAAAAGTTGCTGTATTTCAGCAGTAGAATCACCATCTAGAAAAAAATTTACTAATTAATTAGGACTTTATATAAATTGTTGTATTTATATAAAGTCCTAATTAACAACTCACTATGTTAACAACATCAATAAAATCGATGTAATAATCGATTATAAAATCAATAAAGGAATTTTGAATTATTGAGTGTGAATTTTTTAACATCTTTGTCTCAAAATAGGGTGAATTTTCATTACACATAACCGCTCATCGGCTGTTTAATTAGGAAAAATGTTTTTTTGCGGTTGTAATTTTGTCCCGGTTTAAAAATTGAAAATCGAAAGTAATAGTCTTAAACAAAGTTAACTAATAAAATTATTTTACATTTTTTTATAACACACAATAGTGTAGAATGGCTATGACTATGTCTTCACCAGAACATTTGTGTTAACATTTTTGGTCGTTAATTATTGGACTGTATGCTCTAAGAGCTTTATTTCATACAGATGGCGCTGGCCGTATCAGAGTAATATTGGTAGCGCCATCCTGAATTTTTGCTTGTAAACTTTAAATTAAGAAAATAATATGTAATCCAAAAGTTTGGGGTGACGCTGTGATTTTCACTCAGCTAATAACCCACCGAATATGTCTTACCACACCATGTCTGCAGCTTTCAAGTATACAGCTATTAAAATGTGTAGTTAACTTGAGGAGGCATTCCGAGAAACATTTTAATACTTTTGTGACTGACTATATACATATTTCCTTATTATATACATTAAATATAATGGAAATAAAGTAATTCGGGAATGCCGTCGCCGCTTGTCCTATAAATGTGATTTAAACGTAGCTTTTAAGTTTTTGTTATTTCGCTTTGTTTATTACTTTTTGATATTGTCGTTGTGTTTTTGTTTCTGTAATATGTATATGTATTTGTTTAATATATCAGTTAAGACGTTACGGTTTTTAGTAAGTAAAAAATATTTACTTTCAAACTGATATCGGTGTAAGCTTTTTAGGTCGACATGAGTGTAACAGCTATTAATAAACCATTAAAACAATAACGGCGAGTAGCCTTGATATTCGGGAGTTGTATAATTGATTTCAGGCGACAACCGGAAACAATGAATTTTTTAGAATTATTAATAACGCTTCGAAATGTTTACGCAAAGTAATTCAAATTCATGCAGAAACGAATTGAATAACATTTTAACAGTTACGATTTCATTTTGACGTTTATGTTATTTTGAATTATAAGATTGATGTAAACTACTTTAAAAGTTATTCATACTATACTTTAGACATCATTATACACCTCAAAGCAGGCATATATCTCAATTTATCTTTCACATTGGTGACAGTGGTCTTCAAAAAACTAAACTGAAATCATACAATTTGTTATTTATAAGGCTTTGCATTAAATTTAGATAGTATTATGTAATCTGTTATAGTGAAACGACTGTGCATGTCTTTATATGCATGACAATCGATGTTGCATGTTATTATTATTTTAAGTTAAACCAACGAATGCTATGACTGTTAATATGTTGTACGTTATTGCACTTTTGACGCTAGCATTTACTTTAGATTTAGTTATTCTCATAGTTTTATGTTTTAGTTTTAGCACTTATTTTTTGTTTCCTAAAAATATTTAGAATAAACTATATACGTGTTCTGTTTTTTTTTTACTAAGTTATTAATTATGGCAATATTATTTTCTAATTAAAAATACTAAACGTAAATTTACCAATACAAGGTCAATATTGTATCATGCATTAATAAGTTTTTATAAGAATAATTAAAAATATTTACGTCACTAAAATGTGAGTTTAGACGTAATAAACATATTTTCAGCATTAGAATCTCAATTCGCATAAGGAATCCCAAGAATCGTATATGATGCTTTTTTTGATAAAAGTACCTACTTGTTTGTTTTTGTTTGAGTAAACGTGAAAATCTACAAATAAACATAAAACCAGATAAACCATAATTATAATAAAACTGTTCTCACGCTCCTCCACCGTTTATACCAAGTGAGCGAGCATCAAAGATTTTTTTAAAAGTAAATAAATAATTGAAAACTGGGGGCTAATTGATAGAATGAGCATTCGCTCGTTTGATCAAAATACACATTAAATTATTATTTTTAAACAAAACTTCATCATTATTCATAAAAGTATTAATGAGTATTAGTATAATTGAAATGAAATGAAATGAATATTTATTTGCTTAATTAAATCAATTTAACGTTTAAATAAAGTAAACTACTATTTTTTTATTTTGTAAATACATTTATGACCAAACTGCATGTATACAATATTGACTTCGTTATGTATACAAATGTATACTTAAATATTTTTGCATTTATATTTTCTATAATTTATTGTAAAAAAAATATGTACGTGTAATGTTACAGGTGACCTGCCCACGTATTTAACTCGCTTCCAGTGGGACATGGCGAAATACCCCATCAAGCAGAGCCTTCGTAACATCGCGGACATCATTAGTAAACAGGTACTCATACAGTTATAGAAATTATTAACTGCTATTTATTCAAATCAATAAAATTTTTTTTTACAAAATCTTAGGAATAAAGTATAAAAATGAATAAGTAAACGTTTATTTAATATTATTTTATGTATGCTTGATTGATGGAACCATTTTTAAAAAAATATAAAAAAAACGACTTCAAAAACGAAAAAGCTAAAAGTCGGTTTTGTTTTTTTTATAAAACTTACTTATTTCATATTTTTTTTGTAATTAAGTCCTCATCAAAACGAATATTAAGAGTGCAAATAAAAGTTAACTGCTGAATACTTATTTCATCCCCTACTTTTTCACCCTAAGAGGAATTTTTTTCCGCAAATTTTAAGTATACTATCTTTAAAGTAAGCTATTTAATAAAAAAAAGAATTATCAAAATCGGTTCACATTTGACAAAGATATTGGATAACATAATACACAATCAGTTGTTGTGGTATGGATATCATGCAATGTTTGATATTTTTCTTATAAATTATCTCTTCTTTCTTATAGATTGACCAAATTATGGTACCATTCCGAAAGTATTTCCTTTCGAACAAAAAATAAATTATTGAAATCGGTCAACGTGGTAACGAATGATCGATTAACATACATAAAAGAACCGACAAAGGAGTAGGTTCTCACCTTCTCCTTTTTTGAACTCGGTTAAAAATAATGCCGTCAAAGGCACGAAGGGCCGGATTTCCTCTGTACACACGTATTATCTTCAAGTCCTATAATCAGATAACTTGTCCTCACAGCTGGGCCAGATCGACGCGGATCTGAAGGTGAAGTCCTCCGCCTACAACGCACTCAAGGGCAACCTGCAGAATTTGGAAAAGAAGCAGACGTGAGTATATCATGTTAATAACTTATCTCTACCGATGGACATTGTTATTTAGTACTATGTAGTAGATCAAGGAATAGCAGAAGGCCCAGGATTGATCCCTAAGGCACACCAGATTTAGGTACACATCCACCCATACACCTACGTATTAAGTATGACTAGACAAAATTAACGTTAACACCAGACTAGACAGTCCAATTTCGACGGCATTTTGTGGTCTTCCTAAACAGGCAGACATCATAATGCTGTAGAAGTTGCTAAGTTTTACCTATCTCAGCGCCAACGGTTAACGAGCAACGAGAAGCGAGTGTGTTGTGCGGTTAGTTTTGTCGCTGTGCTATAAGTGTGCGAGTGCGTCAGGCGATTACTTTAACCACTCGTTTGAGGCGACCGGGACATATTATACACTTCTCTCGCATCGCTGTTAGAGTTTTTTCAGAGACAAGCTACCTAACGTATCGTTGCGACATACTAGTGGAGAGACAGAGTTCACAGCGGCATTGTAAACAGTCAACGATCAACTAAAAATATTATGCATCTCTTTTCGCACGGGATCCATATCTACCTATTGTGTTTCTAGAGCTAGCAAATAGTCGATAGCTAGTCACTTCCTTGTCGACTCTGGAACAGATGGCAATGGTCAGAGTCTGTCTAGAACCGCCATTGACACGACATGAGAAGAGATAAGCTTATTCTCTTGACGACCTAATTGGGAATATGCACGAAAATAATATATTATTTTTACTATATAAAGATAGATTTATTTATAAAAATATGTGTGCAAAATATAAATCTGGCAATGTGATGAAATATATTCTTGATGTTAGTATTATTAGTAGGTATCAACATGTCTTGCCGATATTCGGCGTGCAAATATTTAAAGTGTCAAAGTCATAAGGGACCCCAATAAGTTAAAGAAGGCCCTGTTAGCGTGTCTTGTCTGGCGCATATTTATGTATTCTCTTGTCAAATTACTAATATAATGTCCGACCGAAACATGTTTTTTTTGGTAAAACCGAAGGTTCGGTTTTGATTATAGTTTCGACCGAAACTGAAACCGAACCTTTTATAAACGTGATTAAAACGTTGAATAAAATATCAGTGGGCCGTTCTTTCCAGATATATAAATAATAAAACATCTCGCTGGGTTCTACCTTTCACTTTTATCGAATTGAAATTTTAACATTGTCACAGTGACACTGAGTTTAAATTTAATTACGTTCGTTTGCCAAACGCGACCCGAAAGTACGATATTGTAAGTTTCGGCGCGGCCGAGAGGTTCGGCTGTTTTTTGGCCGAAACCGAACCTTTGACCGAAACATGATTTTTAGACTGAAACTGAAACTTCGGTCGATCACTACTAATAGTGTACGTATCTGGTGTGTAGTGGCAGCCTGCTGACCCGCAACCTGGCGGACCTGGTGAAGAAGGAGCACTTCATCCTGGACAGCGAGTACCTCACCACGCTGCTCGTCATTGTGCCCAAGTGAGTCTTCATCATCATCATCGTCATCATTATCTCCTCGGTGACGTCTGTAGCTGAAAGGCGAGCATACCGAACTTGGTATTGCTATCTCAAGTCCCAGGTTCGACTCCCGGTCGGTCAATGTAGAAAAATAACTTTTTTATATTGTCTCGAGTCTGGCGTCCCGAGGTGTTGTACCGTCGTTGTTTCTGATTTCTGTAACACAATCAATATTCATCATAATGCAAAAAAAAACTATAAAAATATGTTTGTTTGATTGCGATGACACTGGTAAAGTTACGTCACCGTTCGCTATTGCCGGTTTGCCATGAAAATTATACGAAAGTGGTGTGTTTTAATAGCTTATCGAAACATGTCGACTGATTGGTGGGCGCTAAAGTCCTAGAGGGGCCCAGAAAAAAATGAGGATGTTGTTGTCCTTTAGGGAGGCGTAAAATTGGGGGGCGTTAAAAAACAAATGTTTTTCAAAGTGGGCTTTAGAGAAAATAAGTTTGAAAACCTCTGGTCTAAATAAATGAGTATAATTCACTCGCGCGTAGGTCGATGTTCAACGACTGGAACGCGAACTACGAGAAGATCACGGACATGATCGTGCCGCGCTCCACGCAGCTGATCCACCAGGATAACGACTACGGCCTCTTCACCGTCACACTCTTTAAAAAGGTCAGTCTTCTCTTTTCTTATTCTCCAACAGAAACGGAACTGCCTCTGAGAAGTTTCCCCAAATTTGCCGCTATTTTTGGAAATAAAACCAATTTATTTCTGCAAATAGGCCTAAATTAAGCTCTTTTACATGTCCCAATTATTTTTATTACCACTGCTTTGGGACAATATGGTGGGCTAGCCCCGAGAAGAAGCAGCGCAAGAAACTCCGGTCACTATTGTCAGCCCCACTTCTTCTCCAACAGGAACAGAACTAATTCTTTGTGGACCGAAAGTTTCCCCAGTTTTACTGCAATTTTTGGGAGTTTTGCTTATCCTCGTAATTCCTACTTTTCCATCGATAAATGCTGGAAAGGAGAACATATAGAAGGTCGCCGTAAAGATAATTATATAAATGTGCCAATGCCAATATTTGCATGTCTTACCAATTTGCTTTTAATAGGGAATATGCACAAAAATAATATATTGGTTTTACTATGTTTATATGAAATTATAGTAAAAACAACATTGATTTTTGGGTAAAAAACAACCGTAGTACAGTAAATTAGAAATTGAGATATATCTGTCCCTTTTAAAACGACTTTTACAATGAAAAATGTATGGCGGACGTGTACTGTAAAGTGTGACGTCACGGTACATGTTGGTACATTTCCTTGTCTTGCACACGACTTTAATGGGTTGTAAGTCCACTTGCGCACCACCGAATTAGTTTAGTATTGGATTAAGATACATATATCTGTCTCTGTCGACGCCATACAACCTGACAGCTATATAATGATGTTTAGTAACGTGTTAGTGGACAGTTCGGGATTAAATTCGTTTATCCTAAGATGCGCAAGTGGACCCAAGGTATTCATAATTATTTTTCGAAAATTATTTAAGTTTTGTTAATAATTATTTATTTTATTTTAAGACCAAATATATATATATAATAAATATGCATATTCCCTATTGTGTTTGTCCTGTTGGATGTCCTAATAAAGTAATCCACCAGCCGGTTGCGTACTTTCAAATAGTGTCCTATTCCTGTACCACCCTGTATACTGCGAGCAGGTGGTGGAGGAGTTCAAGCTGCACGCGCGCGAGCGCAAGTTCGTGGTGCGCGAGTTCTCGTACAACGAGGCCGACCTCGCCGCCGGCAAGAACGAGATCACCAAGCTCGTCACCGACAAGAAGAAGCAGTTCGTGAGTCTAATTTAAATTGAAACGTTTATTGCACGTCACATTACATAATTGATTAGAATAGTCGCAGGACGTCACGACGTGTTGGTACAATTTTTGTTTGTCACTCCCGAACTTTGACGCGCTTTATCTTTGTAATTATTTTTGGTAAATCTAACTAACGGACTAAATATAATTTCATTTTATTTACCCAGTCGTCATCCCTATTACGTAATGTGACAATATATTGCATGTCACATTACAATTATGTTCATTGCATGTCACACGACATAATTGTAATGTGACATGCAATACCTTTCTGCTATTCCAGGCTATAATCGATCTGTGCCAAATTTTTATTAGATCCGTTCAGCCGTTTTTGCGTTAGTTACAAACATTCGATCATACAAACTTTTGCATTTATATTATTAGTAAGAAGTAAGATGACTACCCCAGTCAGTGCTCTTACAAAAGCGACCATTGTCCTTCAGGCACATATTAAAGATCGTGAATAAATCTTCAAGCATTATTGCGGCTAGATCTATCTCTTTCTTGTTATAAAGAAAGAAAAGAGACAGAGTATATTTAATGTGTGTTTTAGGGTCCCCTAGTAAGGTGGTTAAAGGTGAACTTCTCCGAGTGTTTCTGCGCGTGGATCCACGTCAAAGCGCTCCGTGTGTTCGTCGAATCGGTGCTAAGGTAAGCAGCTGTCTCTGTCTGACTTGAACAAGATGACCTATAACCTGTCTCTTACTTGTCCTACATGCTTGGCTACTAAATCATACCTTTTACACTGTAAGCAACTATTATAAGGTAATATTTGAATTTATTAACAATAATTATTTTTTGACCATAATTTCTTCACACTGTTTGCATGCTGATATGTGTACAGCGATACAAGGATCTGATATACATGACTATCTTATGTTACATGTTTCCAGCAGTTAAACGATTTTCCTGACCATATCACAACCGACGAAGCACGGTTTTTATTCTATTTACCCAGTAATTTTTTGCCTCTGTTTTTTCTCTAAGCGTCTTGTTCACAATGGCAAGAGATGAATACGTGTCTTGCGGTTCATGTCAGTGTACGTAGACCGTATCACACCAAAACTTTACAAAACACATGGGTGCCGTAGAACGAAGCGGCGTCGTGCCGTAAATGAGGATGCACAGGCAAAACTAATCCCAGATGGTGCCAGCGAGTTCGATCTCGTCAACCATTGTCAACCTATGTCCGAGTAAATGTCAATGTCTGAATTTTTTTGTGCTTGTTAAATAAACACGATCCGGGGGGGGGGGGGGGGGGTAAGTCGAGCGAAAAGCATGGTCGATCTATTTTACTGGTTTTTACTTATCATTTAAAAGCTTTAGAGTGCAAGTTTGGTGTAGTTTGTGTTCTGTTTGGTGAAGTGATAAAGACCTGAAGCTATTGAAATATAATTGTATTCAATCGCCGCACCGAGTGTCAAGTGACTTGTCAAGACAACTTGCTTTAGACCCGATGGCGTCTTGAAATCAGCTTCTACGGAAGAGTAGTAGCCTTGACTGAATCCATGAAAAGCAATAAAAACTAAACACCCGTTATTTATTGTGATCACTATTCAAGAAAGTACTCGACATTGGCAGAATCACTGTTCTTCTTATAGAGGGATAGAGTCCATAAAAATAAAAAAAACACGAATGAGCACAGGGAGCATCGTCGTTTTGAATAGAAATTCAATTATTGTGTTTATTTACTTTGTTTCCTCACGATGTTTTCCAACAGGAAAAGTAAAGTGATTAAAGTTATATTTTATGGAGTCATACTAAACTTTGTCATTTATTTCACAAGTCCACCAATAAAAACCAGCCAATTTAGGTACGAATAAGGCAATCATTCACGTCAACTATTTTTGCGCTTGGTGCTTGTAGGCAGAGCCGTCTTTACATATCCCGGGGCCCTGGGGCACATGAGAATACGGGAGCCCTATTGCAAAGTAAAAATAAAATACTGTTGGTATGAAGTCACTTCCAAAAAATAATTTCATATCTCCGTTAAAGCATAGTTTTAAATTTTCTCTACTTTTTTCTGGGCTTGGACCCTCTTTCCTTTATTTTTAGGTAACAGTGTTTCTTAGTTTACAAAAATGGTTAGTGCTTTGGGGCCCCCGTGAGACCGGGGGCCCGGGGCACAGGCCCCGTGTGCCCTTATGGTAAAGACGGAACTGCTTGTAGGCATAGCTCAGTGGCGATAGCTAACTGTAACTGGTAGCTAACTATAGGTAACTGTATGCTTTTCACGCAAGTTTGATAATTTAGCAGAACTGCAACAACATGCAAAAACACGTCTTTGCCTCTAAAAATCTAAGCAAAAATTGCAAACCAATAATGTAGCTTATTGATTTTAAAAATAAATTAATATAATTTTCTTCAAATACTTGATGCGTAAAACGGGACGTAAACCTATAGGGATTGACAATACATAATCGACACTAAATTGATGTATCTGTTCGATCATCTTGTGCGTTGTCGTCAATACAAAGCGTCTGCCTTGTATGCGGTGAGGTGTTTTCGTTGTGCTTCGCGAAGTTCCTATTTTGGCTTTTGTTACTGTTTTTGTTGAGTTTTTCGTAAAGTTTTTGTTATTATTTGGTAAAATGCCAAAAAAGCAAAAAAAAAGGCTTGTCAAAAAACTGTATACGGCACTCTGGCGGTAGAACATAACAGTATACTTTGTATTAAAAAAAAAAAAAACTTAAATAAAATCGGTTAAACTTTCTAGATTATAAAAAAGAATCAATTGGATTTCGTCCTAACATATGCCTAATATGTGCCCTAGCACATCACTTTGAAGTGTAAACAGTGAAGTCAAGTGATGTGTCACAAGTCTTTTTCTCGAAAGAACTATAGTATACCACCGTAACGTTTATGTCCGACCACAAGTAAACGTCACGATAGTTTGTGAATTGCGACACCTGTAATTTTAGAAAATGCTGATTGTTTGAAACGTGTCCACTCAGATACGGTCTCCCCGTGAACTTCCAAGCCGTGGTGATGGTCCCCGCGCGCAAGAGCATGAAGAAGCTGCGCGACGTGCTGCAGCAGCTCTACGCGCACCTCGACCACTCCGCGCAGACGCACGGCTCCAACGCGCAGGACGTACGTACGCACGCGCGCACACACACACACACACACACACACACACACACACACACACACACACACACACACACACACACACTACACACATGCACCCACCTCGACTACTCCACACACACACACACGCGCGCTATGTAAACGAGTATGATGTAACACACAAAATACATCTGTCGACGGTCACACCTATCATATAACTTTGCAACACGATGCAGACGATCGGCGAGGATTGTTGAAAAAACGCAACAGATAATAATTGGCGAAATGTGTCCAACGAAAAGTGGCGACGTTCTTTAAGTTGCACGTGCGTAAAACAAAATTTTGCTAGCATACATTAATTCAAATGATATGCAATGCAATACAGACAAAATTATCACGTTTGAATCTGTATTTTTATATGATATATTTCGGTTTCTCAACGTGAAACAATTAAAAAATCATTGTTTTATTTAAATTAGCTACGACATAAATAGTCTATAAACTTTATATTGTTACAGAGCGCAGAATTAGCCGGTCTCGGCTTCGGCCAGTCCGAGTATTACCCGTACGTGTTCTACAAGATCAACATCGACATGATAGAGAAGGCTGTCTAGGCGGTATCGCAACTATTTACTGTTAGGTAAGTTTAACGTTATTAAACGAACAACGTTACTTATTTATTAAACATATTCCGTAACGGTTACCACTTGTTATTAACGTAACGGTGTGCCATAACGTTAATACTCGCAACGTCACTGTTACTGTAATATCTTCGTACTGTTATCTATTACCATTTAAAGTAAATTTTGACGGTAAGTATTGTAAGTACATTTGTAGTAGGTAATACACATCTTTCTTTTTAAATATAATGTAAATACCTATATAATGTTCAAAATGTATTAATTTAAGATTTTATTATTTCTAAAAATCACGAATGCCTTAGTAGGTCATACTGTAACAAAACGAACATCGTTCATACCTTTACTCTGTGGACTACTGTTACTGTAAATAAATGAATATGAATTATCTGCAACTACCAATCAGTCCAAAATAATTCCCGAGTATCTTATTGTTTAACAGACAAGATTAAGTTTTATTGTATCATCACTGCCACACGCATGAATAGAATAGAATAAATATTTTTATTTCAGTCTAGGCATTTCAATTTGCACTTGTGAATGACATGACATTGACCACAAGCGCTAGTAGTGCCCAAAAAATAAGGAGACATGTCCTGCCCCATAATTATGGGCCAATAATGTTGTTGATGACGTTCATAAGTGGCAATTTTCTGTCCTAAATTGAATAAATGTTTTTTGACTTTGACAGATAAAAATCAAAACCATAGAGACCACAGTCTATTTTAAAGGTTATAGAAAAACGTTTTCCATTTTAAAATTTGTTCATTTCATTCAAGTAGGTTTAAAACTGTACTTAAAAATAAATATTTTAATCTTTTATTTAAAAAGGTACTATCTACTGAATACCTACTGAATACATTCCGTTATTTTACTGTCATTACAATTATAACGTAAAAAATGTGACCATTGAATATTTGTTCTTGTCCTTATCGCACAATTTCCTACGGTCAGTTGACGATATGCCACGATGACGGGTAATAACGGAGTGAAACTTCGTAACGATCATCGTGGCATAAGTTTTATTAACTTTTAAATATCACCTAAGTAGTTGGGGCTCAGGGGTATAACTTATAAGGTAATGCCAGCAAAAACATCTTGTCATCTAACTTATGTAATAGGAAACACAGGTGTCCCAAAATATAGCGCATTCTTTGGACAACCTGTATTTAAAAAAAAAACCTTGAAAACTACAAAAAATCTCATCATATGGGGATGATTTTGTAACAATAACGTGCTTGTTCTCTGAAATTCGCTTGACAATTTTGTTTGTGACGAAATATAGGAAGGTATTTTTGTATGTCAAACATGCCAAGCACTGACCTGTAATAACCTGGACTGACTGCTGTCAAAACAAATTCATGCCCATTTGATTATCGCGATTTTGGCGCTGTAGGCCACTGAAAAGGCAGAAGCGAGCAAACTATGGAACTAAATTAATAATGGCCGCAAGATAGGCGTTCCGGACTACAAAGCCAGCGGTTGTGTGTTCGAATCCCGCAAAGGGCAAATGTTTGTGTGATGAGCACGAGCATTTGTACCTAAGTCATGCATGTTTATTAGAGTATTTACTGACGACCTCCGTAGCCGAGAGGCGAGCATACCGGACTTGTAGCTATCTCTGAGGTTCGATTCCCGGTCGTTCAATGTAGAAAAATTACTTTCCTATATTGTCGTCGTTGTTTCTGATTTCTGTAATACAAGTGCTTTGGCTACTTACCATAGAATCGGAGCAATGTATGCGATGTTATCCAATATTTATTTATTTGTATTAAAGTTGTTGTTGTTTAGTTTGTTTATCCGTTATCTAGTCGCCATAGTATATAAGGTGCTTCATAAATATCTGCAACGGCTGAAATGGGTAAAAGTATTGCTTATATAGATTACGATAGTAAAGAAATTGTATGTCCAGAACATCATTAATTTTTTCATTAAAAAAATTATATTAAATAAAGATTAGGCTTTATTCTGTCTCAAACCGTCTACATCTGTCCAAAAATACTAACGTTTTACATTATACCGCCCCCGCGCAGTGTCTAGGGCGGATGACGAAGTGTGTTATGCAAATTGAAGCAAGTAACCATTTATTTACTGTCTTCGCAAATAATTAATTACCGATCGTAATCTATATAAGCAATACTTTTACCCATTTCAGCCGTTGCAGATATTTTTGAAGCACCTTATATAAGCTTTGCTTAGTTTGGGGCTAGATAATTAGTTTGATTGTGAAAACAATTTATTTATATTAATTCTCGCCACTCTCACTTGTGGCGTTTAAAATAGGCCCAATAACAAAATAACCTGTTATTTATGGGACAGTCAGTCTAGGTATTTTATTCAGGTCAATGATTTTAAGTCATCCATTGCTATGCAACTGTATTGATTATTGATCATTGTATTTATGTTTTTTTTATTAATTTCAGGTATGTATTTGTTACCAGGTTGCGCATAGCTCTGCCGTCGGCCATAAGCAATAGTTGCAATCTTCTTTGTACAATAAACAATTTTATTTCACAAATCTGTCAAATTGTAAACACAAATTTATATTTTACCAAATTCCTTGGTTCCCTTGTAAAAAAAATCATTCTATTATTATATATTTCCAATATATTTTTCTATGTACAGATTTTTTGATGTTTTAATAATCTACATATTGATTGTTTTTGACATTTTAATTTTGTGTGTAATTATTACTGAAGCAGGTTGTTGATATAGGAAAATGTGCCCTATATGTATGTTATAAGATGCCATTGAATAGAAGTTGTTGAACCGCAATAATTCTTGGTGTAAAGCTTGGCTTAAAAAATGTTTACAATAAAATTGTTTGTAAACGCCACAACATAATTTATTTCCAGTATTATTTTAGTTGCGTTCAATACAGTAGTCTAATGTACGTTTGTCCATCCGATATAAACTGTATAGTATAATGTTCAAACAAAACAACTATATTGGAGTTAATGAAATGCAAAAGCTATGTAAATAAGAACATTCCTCATTATAACTCGTGTAGTACATAATAAAAATATTATTCAAGTTACTGTTTCTGTGTGTTTTTTTAATTTATTAGTACCCCTGTTTAAGCTTTCGCCACATTACGCGGATATTCCGCCGCCTATGTAGAAAACGCGACGGACATTCCGCGTAGTGTGCGCGACGATAAATTATATTGTGCGACACGATTGGCGTAGTACTGAATCACATTGACATAAAGGGTCACGGGTTCGACTCCCGATAATTCTGTGACATCCGTCTGAGTGTGCTTACATCCGTTCGAGTGAGTGAGTGCTGCGAGACGCCCCTGACAAATTCATTGTCGGAAACCTCTTAGACTCGGATGTTAATTCTTTAAAATTACTTTGAGACCGTAATAAATTGGTGTGTTGTTTAACGCATATTTATTATGAAATGTTTTGACGGAATTTCCGCGTAACAAGACTACAGCTTAAGCTAGCTCAACACGCAACATGCACAATTTAATCTCTCATCATTAATAACGCTATTACGATTACGAGGTGTGCGGCACTGGGAATCTCGTGGTAGGTAGGTCACCAGCACCAGCAGGTAGGTAGATATAACAGGGTCCGAAATAAATTTAGTTATATTCAGCGGGAGTTCACTAGTCAGATTTTAGTTCGTTACGTTAGAAATTATGGCGGGCGCGTAGCGAGCGACACAGCCTCCTCGTCTGACGTCTAAAAGGTATGGCCGTAGGGAATTCCGAGTCTTTCCGATCATCTGTATTCGGCGAGCTTCGTGATCGCGAACCGGCTTCTGGGATGCGTGTGAGTTAACGCGAAATAATTGCGTGAACCATTTCAACAAACGTTCTTGAGGGTTCTATTTATTTGTTTAAATATATTAGTTTTATTTTAAATAAAAAAAAAGATATGTAGTATGTTTAGTTATATTTAAATGGTTTTAGATGTAAATAAATTGATATTTTGCTTAAATTTGTTATTTATGGTTTAATCTTACTTATATTATAATGTAACGTACCTACAACGTTACAGGTGTGTTCACTGTATAAACTTTTATTTTTTGCATTCATAATAATGATAATTAAAAAAAACTAAACTGTTTATTTAATTTTAAAAGAGACTACATTATGAAGAAAATAGAATTAAAGATGTCACTAGTAAGAGAATATGTGTCTGCAAGTTTAATTCACTTTTCAACTGCTTCTGATGGGACTCGAACCCACGACCTTTCGCTATCCAGGCGAATGCTATACCCACCACAGAACATGAATGACACTCTATGCTCCGCTATGATACCCACTGAGGACAGCAATGTTGGCGAAATCAAGTATTTATAGCTGTTAATAGTAGTAGTGGGTTCGAATCCCATTAGAGGCAGTTGAATTTTTTTTAAGTGATACAGAGAACCGTGATCGCACCGCGCATAACGCAACTTTAAATGAAACCTCGCACGCTAGACCCGAATCGGACGAAAGAAACTGTCAAGGACAAATTCCGTCAACACGGACACTATTTTTATCCCACATTTTGCCTTAAAGTATAAATCACTAACCCACATGAAACGTGAGCAGCCCTAATATGTCATATTTAAATAGACGGTGTCATAGGTCTGCTAAATATTATCTCTTTAGCCTCTTACAGTCATAGAGAGAATAATAATTAATACTCCTGTGTTGAAATCAAGATTCTCATTCATTTCCCTCAGTTATATTTATTTGATCCTATCTAGGCAACCAAAGTTGAAGAAACACACCAATTCAATAAGCTTCGGTCCTGTGTACTAAATTATACTATTAATCTTTATTGTTTATTTGTTACAAATATGAAAGTTTATCTTAATTAAAATTGCCAATAGCAATAGGTTGCAGGAAGCCGCTACATACAGGCCGCATCTAACCGGCCAATCTGGAAGTCACTCTCGGAGGCCTATGTTCAGCAGTTGACATCCTATGACTGAAATGATGATGATGATGATGATGAATGGCCAAGAGGCAAACTTAGAATATAGTTATAAGTTTAGTTTTAGTTTTCTTAAAAATACTTAAAAAAGACAATGAACTTGTTCAGTGATTATTCTCAACAGAGCAAAAGTTTGACTGTGACTGTTGTAGATGTTCACGTGGTGTTTTATGGTAAAATATATTGGTTGTTTATTTAACTTGGCAATCTAATTTTACAAAAACAAATTAATTATGTCACATTTTATTGAAAACACTGGTTCAAAATATTTACAAATAGGTTAAACTATAAAATCAGTCCTTCCACTCGTCGTCATCTTCTGGAATGTTGTCAGGCTCCAACATTTTAGTTAAATTGGAATCTTCACCATCGTTCATCCTGTTGAATAAGGAAGTCAACAACTTCTTGTTTAGGTGGTCAGTTTGACTAATTTCTCGGGTTGACTGATCTTGGATTTCTTCTGGGTTATTCATAACGTTCTTCTCTGGAGTAGGCATGGTAAAGGTACTCTTAAAACCTTATAATTATGAATTAATTTAACAAAAACAAATGAAATTAGTCACACCTCTTTATGTCAAATAAAATTATGTTGCTAAATTGAATAAATGCAATGGTAAAAGAAAACAGACGAAAAAAATATATATATTAAATTTGGTTGGGTTATAGGCCGTTCCTTTGCACGTACAGTTGATTGACATTGAGTTTGACATTTGAGATGATTCATTCTCTGTCATTCTTTTTGAGTTATTAAAACATAAAATCACGCATTATTATTTATTTAAAAAGGTTTTTTTTTGTTAGAATGTATAGTGTGCTTCATAAAAGAAATAAATTTAATGTATTGTTATTAAATGAAATGTCTGAGCATCAAAGAACTACAAGAAATGGAAATAAATAGAACGTCATTATAACCTGCGTTCCAAAAACTTAAAATTAGACTATTGCCATTTAATTTAATTTAATTATTTTAACTTAGGGTTTTCTTCACACGGGAGACACAAGGGTAGGAACTCATCAGAATTTTAGCGCAAAATTTTAATTTACTACTTTATTTGTTTGTTAATACCGATACCAATCCTAAAAAATTGCATTTTGGTTATAATAGGTGCGTTCATTATATTTTTTTCTCTGGCATCCCACATCAGACGTTTTCAGCCAGCGACATTTTTCGTCGGCTGGTAATTTTTACAAATAAAAGCCCACAAAAGTTAGTATTTTCCTTGTAATTAATTAAAAAATACCTATGAGTTAGTGCCTAACTGTTTTTTCAGTGTTCAGTTCTGTACATTGCGTGAAAATTACTCTGATAACAGCAAGTGACAACCAACCTTCTTACATAACTTGGGAGTCTGGAGGACATAACCTGTTCATAATTATATTTTTCTCGTTATTCTTTGCAGAAGCCGCAAAAATGCTGGGTCGTTTTGGGCCGGGTGTATGCACCCAGGTGGTGGCTGTGGTTAACACCCAGCAGAACCGTAACATGGCCACATTGAAGGCCATTTCTATTCGTTTGAAGTCTGTAAAGAATATTCAGAAGATTACCCAGTCCATGAAGATGGTGTCAGCTGCCAAGTGAGTTTTTGAGTGAATCTATGCTGTTTGTGTGGTGTTCATGTAGATATTATGACTTTTATGTGAAGTAACACAAAATCACAATTGCTAACCAGCCAGTTGCTTGCTATCAAGGAGTATTTAATCTGAATTTAGTAAAAAATAAATACTAAGAGACTAGCTGGTTGTTAAAAACTTGTCAGTTTTTAACACTAATGATTGCCACAGACTAAACTTAAAGAATAAGGCAAGTGCTGAATAGTTTAATGAAGTACCTACCTATGAAGTTCATGTTAGATTTTTATAATTATTATTTACCGGATTTGGTGTCGCTATCTCTGAGGTTCCAGGTTCGATTCCCGCTGGGTCAATGTAGAAAAAGAAAAATCTCGGGTCTGGGTGTTGTGGTACCGTCGTTGTTTCTGATTTCTGTAACACAAGTGCTCAAGCTACTTATCATAAAATCAGAGCAATGTATGTAATGTTCTTCAGCATTTATTAATTTATTATAGTTGCCAGTGAAAACACTAGACTTGTCCCACTAATCATTATTTACAGTAGATTTCAAAAATTGAACGAAAGATGTAAAAAAGGTTCTGTTTCTAATTGACAACTTCTGATGTTTAATTTGTGTGCTTTAGAACCGTGTTTGATACAAGCAAAGTACTTTAAAAGTATTTTATTCTGTCCAGATATACCCGTGCTGAGCGTGACTTGAAGGCCGCTCGTCCTTATGGCGAGGGTGCTGTGCAGTTCTACGAAAGAGCCGAGGTAATATACACTCTGTTATTATTCTTAACTCATGAAACCCCTAGCTTAAATTCAAATTCAATCGTTTATATATGCGAGAATACATCATAAATGAAATTTTATAATGCAGAACTTAAAACCATTATTTGTCTATGTATACAGCCTGCATTCAGGCGTGCAAATATTAATAATAACATTACAATAAACAAAATACAATATAAAATGTCACACAATTTAAATTAAAGATATCATATTATAATTATTCGTTAATCAAGCTCGAGCGTATACATAAGATAGTGTAACAATAAAACTTTCATCGTCTCGTTTGCAAGACCAAATTAGAATTAAGAAGAAGAATCAGAAATAAGGAGACATGTAATTGAACAAAAGTTGATATAACCCTACGGATTAGAAAGTAAAGGTGGCAGTGGGTGGGGCACATAGCACGTAGAACGAACAGCCGATGGGGCTGAAAGGTTCTAGAATGGAGGACACATACCAGCTAGCGCAGCTAGGATGTCCATTGTCCACCCACAAGGTAGGTAAGCGACCTGGTACAGGTTGCAGAAAGCCACTGGATGCAGTCCTCTTCCAACCGGGCAACCTGTAAGTCATTGGAGGCCTTCCCGTCCACCCACAAGGTGGAATCCGCAAAGAAAAACGCCCCATCGGCCGTCGGTTCTGCGTACTCTGTGCCCCGCCCACTGCCACTTTAGCTTGCAAAACCGTTTACCGTATCCGTAACGTTAGTATAAAATATTATAATTGTTTTTTTGCGCGAGTCCTAAGCTAAGCTTTTGTTAAGAAAGTACATGACTTCAAGGTGGCAGAACAGAGCATTCTGGGTTCATTAGAGGCTATGGCATGTGCAGTGTTTCTGATGTTACAACTATTTTTCACCAGGTAACTCCTCCAGAAGACGACACCAAGCAGCTGTACGTCGCCATGACCTCAGATAGAGGTAAATACATAAACTTGTAATATACAGAGTGTGCAAAAGAATAATCAGTTGTTTGCAAAATACAGTGTGTAACGCTAAATACGCAAAACCTCTTAGGGGCTGATTCTGGTGCCCAAATACAACAACTTTTTGTATAAGACCAACAGTAACATCCTAAAAAATTAAAGAAATACCACCATTTTATGAAATGATCGGTCATCATTGACGATTTGACGACCGTCGGGTGTAGTGGTTCGCGCTCTGGATTACAAAGCCAGCGGTTGCGGGTTCGAATCTCGCAAGGGGCAAATATTTGTGTGGTGAGCACGAGCATTTGTACCTAAGTCATGGATGTTTATAAAAGTATTTAAGTATGTTTATTCGTTATCAAGTCGCCATAGTACAAGCTTTGCTTAGTTTGGGGCTAGCTAATTGGTGTGATTGTGGGAACAATAGGCTAGTTTCCTGGGCCAAAAAAAGATTATTCTATTTAGTTCGTCAGTAAGATTATCAAAAAATATTGAACACATATTTGTCTTTTGTCAATCAAACAAAAAATGATGAAGATAAAGCGCATCAAAGTGAGCACGTGACGTCACGCCTTGCTAAAAAGTGTCGCAACGCGTGACGTTACGCGGATTTTTAACGGGCTATCTTCATCATTTTTTGTTTGATTTTGAAAAGAAATATACATGTCCAATATTTTCTGTTAATCCAACTCCCGGACTAATAAGATTTTTTTAGGAAACTAGCCCATTTATTAATTTATTATGAAATCAATGGTAAGATCATCGAACCTCGTTGGCATACCTATACAGTCCGCCATTTTGAAAAAGTCGTGTTCTGGCGGCCAGTGATGAAACGCATGTCAATCGACAGAGTAAATGATTACAAACAAAACATGTTCTGTAATGAAGTCTCTAAGTGATACAGTTTCCGAGATATTCGAGTCCAAAAACAAAATGGCGGACAGAGTAGGTATGCCAGCTTCCATACAAAAATGATTGAACCTCTTTTACGATCAGGAGACGTATTTTTGAAGCATTATATATTTGAAGCTCACGATTTTACGCATTTTTGAATCACTTGTAACTATTTTCGTTTTACGCAGAAATTAATTTTATGAAACGGAATGCAAAAACTCATTGTTTTTAAAAACCGGTAGTGAATCGCTTTAAAACGGAACGTAATCATAAAGTTATTATGTCAAATTTCTGTCAAACATATGTTTACTTGTCGATGTCATTCTTCCGTAATTTCTACTAGTAGAAAAAGAAAAACGAGTGGTCGTTGCAGAATTCATGGAATAAATTTTCTTGCGATCTCTTGAATCTTGCGATTTCGTATTCGGGTTGAAATTAGCATGATTCAAAAATACGTCCTCTGGCCACGACATTATGCATATCCCCATCGTGCAGGTCTATGCGGCGCGGTGCACACGGGCGTGTCGAAGGTCATCCGGCTGCGGCTGCAGGAGCCCGGCGCGGAGAACATCAAGGTCATCTGTGTGGGGGACAAGTCGCGCGGCATCCTGCAGCGGCTCTACGCCAAGCACATCATCGCCGTCTGCAACGAGGTGGGCCGCCCCGGCATACGTCGCTGTCGATAGTTGACAACCCTAGTATGTTGGGTACACTTGCGAAACATCTCGAGTGATAGCATTGCACAGTATACGGAAGGCCGGGAAAATCGGAAATTTGCTGTTCTGCACAAATATGAACGGGCATTTAGATAAAGAACGCAAGACGAGAACTCCCAGTTGCCAATTCGCTTTAGTTTTTGTGCTACATGCCACCGAAGTTAGCTGTTTTTCTGCGCCCCCAAAACTAAAAAAAAAAACTCAAACTTCTATAAGGTACAGACGACGGCAGGGCGACCTACCCAAAAAGTTAAAGGTCATTGAATTGATTTTCAACTTTATGTCCAACACTTAGACATCAATATCAATTGAGAAAATTTAACGTTTTGTGGTGGGTTGACGTGCTGTAGTCAGTACCATATAACCTATTGAACAAGGTATATTTGAAGCGTTTTTCTCTCTCCAGGTCAACACTGGAGCTCAAATATAATAATTTCAATATATCAGTTTTTTTTTTCCAAAAATAAGCAGTTTACATTAAATCTTCTTTTCTAATTGAAAGTTTGCAAGCATTCCATGCTTACAAAAAAATTACACGACAGATCCGTGGAACTTTGTTATATTTTAATTTTATAATAATAGAATTTACAAATTGGAAGAATTTACCAGTGACTAAATCATTTAATGTAAAATTGTCAACCTTCTCAGGTTTACGGAAATAAAATTTACAGAGTTAAATTTATTATACTTGGTATTTTATTTCCATTTTGCAGAAAATTCACAACAATTATGTCAAACACTGATCAGACAAACACCGACTGACTAAATCATTCTATTCTTTTATCCTGCCACACATAAATTCAAACATACGTCAATCTCATAGACGGCCAGCCACGAATCACGATTACAAACTCTTCTGACAAAAATCGCTCTGAGGCACACCTAAACTTGTATTAGTAACCTTAAAACTCAAGTCTGGTGGCGATTATACATATAAATTTGGTTCCAGATCGGCCGCCTCCCCCCCACTTTCCTGGACGCTTCCAAGATCGCGAGCGGCATCCTCACGTCGGGCTACGACTTCGGCTCGGGCAAGATCATCTACAACAAGTTCAAGTCGGTCGTGTCCTACGCGCAGTCCGACCTGCCGCTCTTCAGCATGAAGGCTGTTGAGGTCAGATTCATTATATAAAACAATCTGTGATACTAGCTGTCACGGAGTGAACTGTACTAGTTGTCACGGAGTGACCTGTACTAGCTGTCAAGAACAGGGGCGTGCATTGGTTTCAGATGGGGGTAGGCTGTGAATGAAAATTGAGTAAGTTTGCGTGAAACAGTAGGCGATCTCGCGGCAGCCTAACATTGGTTAAATTGCACAGTAACGATCTAAGTTGCGCGCTTTAGTAAGGAATAAGTACAGGTAGACGACAAAATGGTTGAAGAATATTTATTGTTTATTGTTGAATACGTAATTTAATAATTATGGTTAGCTGTCGGTTTTTTATGAAGGTAGGCTCTGCATAATAGCCTATATGGAATGCACGCCCCTGGTCAAGAAGTGAACAGTAACTGTACTCTGTAGTTGTTACCGAGTGACCTGTACTAGCTGTCAGGGAGTGAACAGTAACTGTACTCTGTAGTTGTCACTGAGTGACCTGCACTAGCTGTCAAGAAGTGAACAGTAACTGTACTCTGTAGTTGTCACGGAGTGACCTGTACTAGCTGTCAGGGAGTGAACTGTACTAGTTGTTACGGAGTGACCTGTACTAACTAGTACAACAGTGTGGTAGTAGTGACAACTGTCAAGAAGTGTAATTTACTAGCTGTCACTGAGTGAACTGTTAAACCTGCCACGAAGTGAAGTACCGCACTTTTAAGAAATTGGAACCTAATAACCAACCAAAGTACACTAACAGCTAATCAAACTACTACTCGGTCCATATGTATAATTTTCCCGATCAATCTTCAGGTTAAAGTTGAACAATAGAAGAAATAGAATAGAATAAATTCATTTGCTTAAAACACGGTACAAATAACATGTTAATATCAATATAACCCAAACCTTTCTATTTGCAGGGCGCCCCGAAACTGGCCACATACGATTCTCTCGACTCCGACGTGATCCAGTCCTACATGGAGTTCTCGCTGGCTTCCATGATTTTCTACGCGTTCAAAGAAGGTAACAATTCAAATCAATTTATTTTCGCAAATAGGCCATTACTTTTACACCCTAATTTGCTTTCGCCCTAATAATGCTTTAGGACAATTTGTGGGCTAGTTAGTACAGAGTACCTAAAAAACTACACTACTTTCAAAGAAAAAAAAACGATTCGTAAGTTTGTGATTGGTTGGTACTGCAATGTTGGGACCAGGGAGTACAAATAAAAGATGTTCTTGCGTCGACCGATGGTATAATATTGTCTCAAATTAGCCATACATTTATCTTATACACTAAGCCTTATTCTACATAATAGGGTAAGGTGCGTGACACACTACAGTACCGAATTAAGTTTCAGTCAAGTCCAGGATTGGATGAGATTTGGTAGATAGATTAGAAAGAAGGCTACTTTTTATACTTTGCAAAAAAAAAACTTGTGTGCTATTGAGTCCATCTGTAATAAACCCAAAGGGAGAGTAAGGTTCTTTACTAATTATAAAAAGTTGGTTTCCGACTTGGAAACTTTCCTTATGGCAAATGACTAACGTAATCTTTTACAAGGAATATTGCCGCTAGACGCAAACGGCCCAGAGTCACTCGCTGTGGCAATAGGGGAGGCCTATGGCCGCTGCTGGCAGTGGACTTCTTAACAATGTTACGCGGCATCATACAACAAATCTTTATTTAGGGCGTCTCCCAACGCACCCAGACTCGAGCCAATTCAGAAGTTCTTTTTGGAATTGATACGAACCGGAATACAGGCGCGGAACCATTGCTTTAAAAATTTATTACCGCGCCACTATTAAGCGAGGGCGCAAACGTGGACACTTGTGTCTTGTGTCAGACACAAGCTACCGATGAATATTTGATTTCTATAGAACCAGTATGAAATCATCCACTCTATGCGCATACGTAAACACTACTTGTGTCCAGTTGCTTCCACTTAACACATACTCATGACGATTAAAAAATGTTTGGTGTCGGCAACTGGAAACTAACATGTCCACGTTTGTTTTTCACGTGTTTTTTTTTCAAGGTGCCTGCTCTGAGCAATCGTCTCGTATGACGGCCATGGACAACGCTTCCAAAAACGCAGGCGAGATGATCGACAAACTAACGCTCACCTTCAACAGGACCCGACAGGCCGTGATCACCAGAGAACTTATCGAAATTATCTCTGGTGCTGCCGCTTTGAACTAAGATCCGTCGCTATCCGGCTACGAAGGACCAAAAGATGGCGGCTGGATACGGCCATTTCGGATTTTGGTGACGTCACGAACAATAGATTTATTTATTCAAATCAAATGGAGAATTTTTTTTTTATGTTGGGTAGTTTGGTCCTTCAGCCAGCAAGTGAATTCTCAACGATATTTATTCTTCATACTGCCGGATCAAAATAGTTATGCCGACATTCCGATATGAGTGTCTGAAGTGTATTTGTAAATCACGCATATTCACGTCACTGGCTTCAAGATCTTTACCGATATGCTGGGAGACTCGTATTTATTCAAAATTTTGCGACAATTTATATAGAAAGCTAATATTAATTATAATAAAGGTATTGTTCAACTGAAACCGATTATGTAAGGATGCAGTGGTATTTAGCAATAAAGTATTGTTTAGACAACTGTTATTTTAATTTCCTTTAAAAACCTACCTTAAAAATCATGAAATCATAAGAAACTACACCAAAATGCTTGCATTTCACAAGTATGAGCCAAGGATCGAAACCGGTTAATATTTATTTCAGAATGTATAAGACCCATTTCTAACATTTGATAGTAGTTGTAAAGATTTGACCATAAAACTTAATTTGCCATAGTTTTTAAGTCGGTATTTGGAGTATATGATATTTAATTTAGCGAAAACCTTTATTATTCCGGTTAAGGTTCCATAGTAAATTAACCGGTTTCCGATCCCTGTGAGCATCATGTACAGATTCATTTTTTATTATATTATTTTAAGGTCACAGGACTAAAATAAATAAAAAAGCCAAAATACTAGATGTAAAATTTTTATTTTCTAACTTACAATCCATAACAGTCTTAGCGTTAAAACATTATTCTAAAATCGTGTGGTCCACACAAAAATTTCCAACCGAGTTACAAAGGCATGCCTCGTTGTATCGACTTGATGTCAAGTCCTGATATAGTAGGGCCATTGCAAACATACGACGTATAAAGGCGTAAACGCATTTGAGCTGCACTGCGCGACGCTGCAAGTAACCGTTGCCCAAGTGCGTATTGCTCCATACCAACTCATTTTGAGGCTGATCATACAACTTAGAATTCGCGATCGGCGATTGTGCGACTGCATCGATGCATCACGTTTTTGAGACTCGATCGTTAGCATCCGCGATTGGTGAGTGCATCGCATGGAACTTATTGGTTGAGTGAGTTTCAAACCGCTTGGTTTGATTTCAATTGCCGTGCTCGACAAGCAATCGGTAAATACCTACAAAAAATAGTTTTTTTTTTAAGCTCATATAACTAAAAAACCGATAAATACGAATGCATGTTTTTGCCGGATAAATACGACACGGGCGGTATAGGCACGCAAATATTGGACTATTGGACAGAATCTGTAAATAGGGTGATTTACGATCGCTGATGCTAAGTCGCATTATGCGCCGCCTCTTCAAGTATATTTCATCGCGCCGCGCAGTCCAGCGAAAATGTGGTCAGACCTCTAGTATCGCCGCACACAGGCCACTTGCGACATCCACAAAACGCACTACCTGAATTGCCTACAAAATAGAGACTTCCCATCGTCCGCCACTAAAAGGGATACTACTAGGGGTTAGTCAAAAGTATATTTATGTCAACACCCTTGGTGGTGGTAGATGGACATATACTATTATTTGTACCGACCACTAGTGATTTGACACCATTGGCCAATAAAATGTAAGCATGCGACAGTAACTGGTTAGGTCATAGCCGTTATTTTTACATTAGCTTCACTTTTAACTATTTAGTCAAATCTTTGAAGCCATGTTTGACGTACTTCTACTTGTCGTACTTATTATAAGAGCGTCTGCGTTTTGTATCGGTCCCTTGGAGCACAAAACAGTTGTGGCGTGTAAAGACACCGTGCGGCGAGTACATCTAAATAAAAACTACAATCCGCCGCTCGTTTTGTGCCTGTCGCGAGTGGTCCGTGTGCGGTGACCCTTATTATCCATTATTACATAGATACAGGAAAATAAAGTTGAGGTGTTATGTAAAAACATGTATACAATTTCATATTGAACATAGGCCTTCCCTAGTGACTTCCAGATTGGCCTATGTTGAGCAGTAGACGTCCTATGGCTGAAATGATGATGGATGACGAATTTTATATTACTTGACATTTCAAAGCTGATTTTATAGTACGAAGCTGCGTACTAGTTTTACCTTTTGATTCTAAAATTTTACCCATAAAAGTAGGAAATGCATCAGGTGATGGGGTTAAGTGAACCTTGTGATGTTAGTCCCGTAGAGCAATTTGATTTAAGCAACAGAATAGGCCCTTGTTGGAACAGATACGTACCCTTTATGATTAGATTTTGACAAAAATTATCAACAAGTGACTGTACCGTCGTTCAAATTTTATAGTAGTGATTTTTTTGTAGCCAGCCAGACCCTAATAAATTAAGGCTACCTGCATCTTTATTTTCCTGTAAAACATTCAACTATACAATAAAAATACATGTTTTAACATTATATATTATTACATCTATAAGGTCACTTAATGCAACATTGCTTTTCGTTTGTGTAGTGTTAAAAATCACTATGAAACATCACAATTAATATACCAGACACTTGTACAAAATAGCTTCAAAAACTACATGATTTCAATAAACAATTTACCACATACAAGCCCGTTGTCACAGTCATGTCCCACAAACGCATAGACATTGGGCAATGAGAAGGGATCACATAAAAGGATGTATGCGACAATGCTAAATAAACTCGCATTTTGTTTACATTTCGTGCCAACAAAGGCACTAGATACCTCACGTGCGTAGTTTGCGTTTAGTTTAGGTTCGTTGGGCGAGGCAAACAAGCGAATATGGCTACGTTACTATATTACTTTATATTTCAATTCAAGTGAGCCTTTTGTACTTGTAATAGTACAATTATTATAGTGTTCACTAACAGTTGTATACACTTTTCGTGTCAACTGATAGAATCAAAGGAAACAATTGTTTATGCTAGAATTGGAACACGTTTCAACAGCTAACAGTTAGAAGTTAATTAAAGGGATGACAGATGATAGTATTTACAGTAAAATGTGATGTGTAAATATAACGATGCAGTATATTATTATCTAAAATTTGGAACGTAGCGTCCGAGCCGTGGCTACGTTATAATAATACTCATGATTACATTATATTATAAACAATAAGTTTAATATAGTTATATTTACAGTGGACGCCGCCAGCGACTTTTTATTCCAGGGAGGTGTAAGCGAGTACCTGAAATATCAGAAACAGTAATTTTATTAATTGATAGTGAGATTGACAAACAAAAAAATGGAACGATGATAAACGCTGCTATTGGCAGCGGATGGGACAAAATAGCCAAGAATCGGACTGTGGCAGGCCACGGGACAGGCTTTTGTTCATTCTTCTAACAACCAGACTAAATTTCTAGGCTTGAAACTAAGCAAACCTCGTTCTATGGCGACTAGATAAAGGATAAACATACAAAGTGCCAATGCTAGTGTTGATCACATAAACGTGACGTTGCGTGTGCGAATAGATTAAACGATCGTCAAATCACGCCGTTATTTCCGAGGAATGATCATTTATTACTCTTTGAAATAATTCTGAAGTGCACGCAGACCACGTGCGCCACACGGCGGACGAGGTGCGCTCGAGTATACTACTGTATACACTCACATCACTCCTGTAGGGCGGGCAGGCGGTGGGCGGGCGGCGTGCGCCACACGGCGGACGAGGTGCGCTCGAGTATACTACTGTATACACTCACATCACTCCTGTAGGGCGGGCAGGCGGTGGGCGGGCGGCGTGCGCCACACGGCGGACGAGGTGCGCTCGAGTATACTACTGTATACACTCACATCACTCCTGTAGGGCGGGCAGGCGGTGGGCGGGCGGCGTGCGCCACACGGCGGACGAGGTGCGCTCGAGTATACTACTGTATACACTCACATCACTCCTGTAGGGCGGGCAGGCGGTGGGCGGGCGGCGTGCGCCACACGGCGGACGAGGTGCGCTCGAGTATACTACTGTATACACTCACATCACTCCTGTAGGGCGGGCAGGCGGTGGGCGGGCGGCGTGCGCCACACGGCGGACGAGGTGCGCTCGAGTATACTACTGTATACACTCACATCACTCCTGTAGGGCGGGCAGGCGGTGGGCGGGCGGCGTGCGCCACACGGCGGACGAGGTGCGCTCGAGTATACTACTGTATACACTCACATCACTCCTGTAGGGCGGGCAGGCGGTGGGCGGGCGGCGTGCGCCACACGGCGGACGAGGTGCGCTCGAGTATACTACTGTATACACTCACATCACTCCTGTAGGGCGGGCAGGCGGTGGGCGGGCGGCGTGCGCCACACGGCGGACGAGGTGCGCTCGAGTATACTACTGTATACACTCACATCACTCCTGTAGGGCGGGCAGGCGGTGGGCGGGCGGCGTGCGCCACACGGCGGACGAGGTGCGCTCGAGTATACTACTGTATACACTCACATCACTCCTGTAGGGCGGGCAGGCGGTGGGCGGGCGGCGTGCGCCACACGGCGGACGAGGTGCGCTCGAGTATACTACTGTATACACTCACATCACTCCTGTAGGGCGGGCAGGCGGTGGGCGGGCGGCGTGCGCCACACGGCGGACGAGGTGCGCTCGAGTATACTACTGTATACACTCACATCACTCCTGTAGGGCGGGCAGGCGGTGGGCGGGCGGCGTGCGCCACACGGCGGACGAGGTGCGCTCGAGTATACTACTGTATACACTCACATCACTCCTGTAGGGCGGGCAGGCGGTGGGCGGGCGGCGTGCGCCACACGGCGGACGAGGTGCGCTCGAGTATACTACTGTATACACTCACATCACTCCTGTAGGGCGGGCAGGCGGTGGGCGGGCGGCGTGCGCCACACGGCGGACGAGGTGCGCTCGAGTATACTACTGTATACACTCACATCACTCCTGTAGGGCGGGCAGGCGGTGGGCGGGCGGCGTGCGCCACACGGCGGACGAGGTGCGCTCGAGTATACTACTGTATACACTCACATCACTCCTGTAGGGCGGGCAGGCGGTGGGCGGGCGGCGTGCGCCACACGGCGGACGAGGTGCGCTCGAGTATACTACTGTATACACTCACATCACTCCTGTAGGGCGGGCAGGCGGTGGGCGGGCGGCGTGCGCCACACGGCGGACGAGGTGCGCTCGAGTATACTACTGTATACACTCACATCACTCCTGTAGGGCGGGCAGGCGGTGGGCGGGCGGCGTGCGCCACACGGCGGACGAGGTGCGCTCGAGTATACTACTGTATACACTCACATCACTCCTGTAGGGCGGGCAGGCGGTGGGCGGGCGGCGTGCGCCACACGGCGGACGAGGTGCGCTCGAGTATACTACTGTATACACTCACATCACTCCTGTAGGGCGGGCAGGCGGTGGGCGGGCGGCGTGCGCCACACGGCGGACGAGGTGCGCTCGAGTATACTACTGTATACACTCACATCACTCCTGTAGGGCGGGCAGGCGGTGGGCGGGCGGCGTGCGCCACACGGCGGACGAGGTGCGCTCGAGTATACTACTGTATACACTCACATCACTCCTGTAGGGCGGGCAGGCGGTGGGCGGGCGGCGTGCGCCACACGGCGGACGAGGTGCGCTCGAGTATACTACTGTATACACTCACATCACTCCTGTAGGGCGGGCAGGCGGTGGGCGGGCGGCGTGCGCCACACGGCGGACGAGGTGCGCTCGAGTATACTACTGTATACACTCACATCACTCCTGTAGGGCGGGCAGGCGGTGGGCGGGCGGCGTGCGCCACACGGCGGACGAGGTGCGCTCGAGTATACTACTGTATACACTCACATCACTCCTGTAGGGCGGGCAGGCGGTGGGCGGGCGGCGTGCGCCACACGGCGGACGAGGTGCGCTTGAGGCGCGCGCGCTCGATGTCGGGGAAGATGTGCCGCAGGTCGGGGCTGTGCACGCGCACGCTGAACAGCCGGTCTACATGGGCGGCCGATACTTGGCACTGCACCACTAGCGCTTGCTTGCGGGCCTGGGCGACAATGCACACGGTTACTTCGCACGGTAGTGTTAAATTTTTTAAGGCGAGTATAGTCTCCAAATGTAAGCTAGCTTGTGGTTTCTAAGGTCTACTAACTGAAGCCAAAAATGATCAAAAAAATAATTTAAAAAACATGCTAAGAATCATCTAAACCTATACAACCTTTTGAGCATAGCATTTGTTTCTAATACTTATGAGAAAAAAAAATTTAAATCATTGAAAAAACAAACAAAAAGGATGCTAATTCTTTTAACCGCTTGACCGATTTAATTTGTTATACGTCGATTGAAACTTTCAATCAACTTTCAATTTGAAAGGCTATACAATCTGAACACAGGATTTTTAAATTGAACAATTGCGTCCATGCAAAAAGTATTATTTTCACCAATTTTCGCTGCCTAAAGACGCAGCGACTGTCGTAACAGTCACGTTTCGTTGCGCGCTGTCATGAACCGTATTTTAATAAGTTTTCATGCGATATTCGTACTAACTCGCGTCGAGTCGCTAATTTAGGGGCACTACTCGCCTTAAGATCTAGAGAACAACATAAAAATACGACGGCGAATTCAAATTTTTAAGAAAACATAGTTGAAATAGTGTATCGCTCACTTATACACGTGCGTAAGGCATAGTTTATTGCGTGCGCGCTATTCGCTATGTGCAAAGTGGGTGGTGGGGGCCGGCAAATCGATCGCAGCACGCAATGTGGCAGAAATATGAAATAACTCTGGACTGTCATGTGTCAAATTGCTATATTTCCATAAATTCCATACTAACGTGTATTTTTAAGGAGAAACGTTAAAATTCGCGATAAGGGTCACACAGTACGTGTTGTGTTATAAAGTGTAGAAACAATGGGAAAAACAGTTTGTGCATGTTTTATTCGTTTCCAACATCAAGATGGAAATTGGAGCAAAAAAAATAAATGGATAACTGCTGTAAAAAACAAGTTTGTAGGGAGTTTGTGTCATAGACGTTTGTCTTATAATCACAGCTCTTATTAAGTAGATTTGTCCGTTGATTCTAAGCTCTTCAACGTATCTCACATGCTGTGCTATAGCTTGGCCATAACTGCTGCGCACTCTCTGAGGTATGCGCGCGGCGAGACGGGGGGACGCGCTCTGTCAGTCCGCCGTCAACGCTCGTGGCGGCAGGTAGTGTCATTTGTATTGGACCGTCAATGTCAGACGCACATGAAATAAAAATTCAAAGATGGGTCGTGCGTTATCTCGTGATGTAAAAACCGTAATTTTTAAAGTGGCTGAATATTTTAAGAAAAGAAAAGCAGACAGAGAAAGCTTTGAATTCAAAAGTGATGCGAATATTGCCAAAATCGTTGCGGAGGCTACGGGGTACTCTAAAAGAACCGTGCATAGTGTAATTTCTGCGGGTTATTTACCAATTAAAAATACAAGCCGTTTAAAGTTTCAATCGCCGAAAAAACCAAAAGTTATAAAGAAAAAACATGTTGTGGATAATTTTGACCTTGGAGTTGGAGGAGAAGAAAAATTCATCAGTTTTAAGATGTCGAAAAAAAAACCAAGTGTCCGAAAGTTACTAGGTATCAAGTTTAGGCAGGATGGCATATTGAATTGTGGACGGGAATATTTAAGACAGCTTTTACACAAAATGGGCTACCGTTACAAAAAATGCAAATTACAGTGTGGCGGAAAAAATACCTTACACAAATCAGAAATTACAGAACGCAAAACAGCAACATATATTTTCTTGATGAAACATACATCAACGCCAGTCACCATGCCAGTAAATGTTGGCAATCATCGTCAGAATCCGGAATTCATGCTGATATTGGGAAAGGACGGCGATTGGTAATTCTCCACGCTGGGAGTCGTAATGGCTTGGTGGATGACGTATTGACTATATTCAAATTAGATGCTAAAACTGGCGACTATAATGGAGATATGAACGGGCCTACTTTTTATAAGTGGGTAAATGAAAAATTAAAAGATAAGTTGCTGCCGAATTCCGTTGTTGTAATGGACAACGCAACTTACCATAGCGTTCAGGTTTAGAAGAAGCCAACTATGTCCAGCCTCAAAAGAGAAATGCAAGACTGGTTGCTACGCCACAATGTAGAATTTTCAGGAACCATGACAAAGGCTGAACTGCTACTTTTCATCACAAGTACACAAAAAGAACCCGTGTATAGAATTGACGAACTCCTGAAAGCCCGTGGACACACTGTTCTGCGTTTACCTCCGTACCATGAAGATTTAAATCCAATTGAGTTGGTCTGGGCTGATATTAAAAACAACATAGCCCAAAACTATATTAATTCTTCTCTAGACGAAAAGATAATCATATTGGATAAATTGTTTTCTGAATTCACGGCACAAAAATGGCAGAGATGCGATGATCATGTCCAGAAAAATGAAAATGATTACTGGAATCACGATAGTAGGTTCGATAATATTATCGATTCATTCATAATAAATTTGCAAGACTCTGATTCAAGTTCCAATGGCGATATGGACGATGAAGATGATGATGACGAAATGGAAGATGAAGTTGAAACACAATCTGTTAGAACAACTTTACTACTTATACTATATCTATTTGTTTGTAATTATAGTAATTTTTTTAATAAAACAAATTCTGATTTGAATTATAAATTAGTTCTTATTCATCAACTGCCTAGGTATTTTAATAAATATTGAATCGAGTATATGTAGATTACATTTTTATCAACTAATAAATTTTTATCAACTAAAGAGCCTCCGACCACCATTCCGCCACAAGTCTTGCCTTACACGTAAATTGATATCGTAAGATTTGTCCGACGTGTATTGATCTCATGTGAACTCATGCTCTTTTTTCCCCGGCTCCCACCTCGCCGCGCATACCTCAGAGAGTGCGTAGCAGTTATGGCCAAGCTATAATACGAATTTATTCCCTTTTTACACAGTTTGACGTAGGAAAGTTATACATTTCCGAGCAATTTTTTTTTTTGGATTCAACCAGGTTTGTTGTACAGAATGCTTGGTTTAAAGCTTCATTAAGCTTTTTTACACCCTATTTATGCTGTTGCGCTGTGAACTTACGAAATATTTACTTATAGGGTAAAACGATGATATGGCAATTTGAACATTGCTTATAATCTGCCATAATAACCAATATCGGAATCTTGAGGATCAAACTAAACGATAAATTAGGGTTTGACAAAATGCTGCCGGATCTTATCAAATTGATTAAAAACACGTCCAGACTTGGCACAGATGCGTCAATGATATTGTGCTCGCACATCTTAGCAAATGGAAAGTGTCTACCTAGATTTGCAAGTCAATTTAGTATGCTTTCCATGGCTCCCACAACCCAGGCTAAACTTATTGTTTCTCTGTACTGATTGTTTTGTGTGGTGTGCAATAAAGAGTATCTATCTATCTATATTAAGATGATTTTAATGAAAAACGGTTATTACACCGTTAGTAATTATATAAATAATAGAAATGTGTGGATTTAACTGCTTAGCTCGCACCAAAACATGTAAAATACCTATTCATTTTAAAAGAGGCTGATAACAGTGACCGAGTGACGTCCACTCACAAGGTGGAGAGACGACCTGGTAAAGGTAGCAGGAAGGATGCAGGCCGTTTCTAGCCGGCCAATCTGGAACTATCTGGAAATGGGGGAGGCCTATGTTCAGCAGTGGACGTTTTATGGCTAAAATGATGATGAAAAGACTGTTAAGGCCGTACCCCTACCAAAACTCGTTTTTCCCAACTTTTTGGCCCAAATTTTAATTTTATCTTTAAAATCATAGTTTAAAATGTGTATTTACTCTATTTTATATTTACGAAAACAAGCTTTTAAACTACGGCAGTAAAAATGTATTCTATGCATTTTCACTGTAAGTAATCCTTATCTCAATTGTTGGCTCTGACTTATCGATAGAAAATTTAAAATACTCAAAATTGGCCGATAATTTTTTTGAATAGGTGCATTATTGATTATTTCTGACAATTATTCATGATTTTCATACTTCTGTTTCTCCGGCGTGCCGTACAGGGTAGGAAGGAAATTAATGATGCAAGTCTTTTGCTCGGAGAACTGCCTTAATAAGCTATCTGTAAAAATAAATGATTTAGTTTTTGACTGACCTTGGAAGTGCTCCAGGCGGGCACGGGCCTCTCGGGCGGGTCGTCGTCCTCGTCGGAGTTGAGGAACTGGAACCCGTCGGCCATGTACACGGGCTCCACGTGCCCCGCACCACTCGGCGTGCCGGGCGTTTTCAGCGGCGTGTGGTCTGCGGGACGGGAGTTGCAATAATGTCTACGTTCGGACACAGATTTTTTTAAGACGACGCATTGGATAATTATCGACTTTTCTCATCAAAAACAGAACATATAAAACTGATTCTTAATTTCATTAATTACAATTCAAAACGATTTCATTTTGATAGCAACATTTAACTCGAGTGATTAAAAAATGCGAACACGAAATATTTTCGTGTTCGATTTTAAGATTAATTTCTAATGTTTAAAAAACTCGCGACCGTAAAATTAATTTCAGTTTCCAATTGAAACGAAAAAATCCGTTTTGATGTAAGTATACGATTGTATGACCACCTTATAGTATAGGCGTATGGTATTAATTGTTTTGCGATGCGTCACCTTACAGGTTCTGCTAAGTTGGCAATTTCATGTCAAAAAATTAACATAAAAATTGGATCTCTTTTTAAAACGTATCTCACGTTTTATCTCAGTTTTAACAAGTACACCGAGGCATTCTGTGTACTAGTTAATGTTATTAGCAAATACATTTTGTGTTTATCTAACGAGCTCAACGATTTTTTGAATCATTTGACATAAGTTGACAATGCGTTGACAAGACCGAACACGCTAGCGCCACCTGAGAATAGCTCTGACTATGCTCTTTCTTCACAAAAATAATTTAGTCAATAAAATAGAACAACTTACGTTTATCATTATCTAGTCGATGTTTTAACTTCTGCTTCTCAATGTATTCCTTCTGTCTCTTTTCTATTTCTTTCGCCATTATTGCAGCTTCTTTCTTCATCCTGAAAAATAACAAAATGTGTTTGAATATGTCCTTTTCAATCTATACTGTACCGCGGGGGGACGGCCGTAAAGAATACATTTCCCCACCGCCAACAGAAGGCGAAAAAAGCGTGAAAAGCGATTAATTCCTGTGCGAGACGGGCAGAAGCGTCTTCGTGAGAAATCATGCGAAATCGTGGCGAGTATTGGCAATCCCCCTCCGATGATAAGTCATCGGGGGAGGTCTTTGTTCAGTGGATGTCCTATGGCTGAAACGATGATGATGTTGATGGCCTAGTCTCCGTCGATCGACTTCCAGATCGGTTTGAATCGAAGCGGCCTGCACCCAGCGTATTCCTGCGACCTTTACCAGGTCGCCTGTCCACCTCGTGGGTGGGACGTCCTATACTGCGCTTGCCGGTACTCGGCCTCCATTCTAGAACCATTCTGCCGCATCGGCCGTCAGTTCTGACAATCTCAAACTGAACGCGGCGGGCGGAAGCTAGTATACAACCAGAGGCGTGCATCGGTTTCAGATGGGGGTAGGCTGAGAGTGAAAATTGAGTAAGTTTGCGTGAAACAGTAGGCGATATCGCGGCAGCCTAACATTGGTTAAATAGCACAGAAACGATCAAAGTTGCGCGCTTCAGTAAGGAATAAGTACAGGTGACGACAAAATGGTTACAGAATATTTATTGTTTATCGTTGAATACGTAATTAATAATTATGGTTAGCTGTCGGTTTTTTATGAAGGTAGGCTCTGCATAATAGCCTACATGGAATGCACGCCCCTGTATTCGCTATGTGCGAAGTGGGTGGTGGGGGTCGTCAAATCGATCGCAGCACGCAATGTGAAAAAATGTGAAAAAACTCTGGACTGACATGTGTCAAATTGCTAATTTCCATAGAATTCCATTCTAACGTTAATAAGTATTTTTAAGTGAAAACGTTAAAATTCGCGATAGGGGTCATACGTGTTCTGTTATAAAGTGTAGAAACAATGGGAAAAACATTTCGTACATGTTTTATTGTTTCAAACATCAAGATGGAAATTGGAGCAAAGAAATAAATGGATAGCTGCAGCTGTGAAAAGAAAAAAGTTTGTAGGGAATTTTTATTACAGACGTTTGTCTCATGATCACAGATCTCATTAAGTAGCTCTGTCCGTCGGTTCTGAGCTCTTTAAAATCTCTCACACGCTGTGCTGATACGATTTTTTTCCCTTTTGCACATTTTGTGGTTGGGAAATTATATCATGTTGTATTGATTAAAATCCCGGAGGTATTATAAAATTCGTATTTTAGTTCAAGTAAGAGAATCACTTATTATAACATGTGCAAGCTTTTTAGATATTTTCATCTAATTTCGAAGAAAAACAATCCGAAAATCATTCTCAAACCATCCAGATGCCACAATTTGAGAGATCTTAGTCCACACTAATTATCGTCACTAGGGGCGCTGTCATCGCGCACACAATATGTAGTACACATACATACTATTATTTTTATTCAATTGAATTCAAAATGCTTTAATTAAAGTTTAAATCTACAAGTAGACCGGGTTTATGGGTAGAATGGTCACCCATCCACTCACAACCGGGGCTTGGGTTTCTTATGTTTGGTAAGAATCAAATCTCAAACCATCCAGTTGCCATAATTTGTGAGACTCGAGTCCACAACAACTGTGGTCACTAGGGGCGCTGTCGCCGCGCACGCCCCTGCGTACAACATAAGCAATAGCAATAGTTACGCGTCGGCCTCCTCCAGCTGCTTGCGGCGCAGCGCGTCGGCGCGGCGGTGCTCCTCTGCCAGCCGCAGCTGTCTCGCTTGCTCCTCCGCTCTCCGCCTCTCCTCCGTCTCCGCTACTTTGCGGGCTAGCTCTTGCTTTTTCTGTCGATTGTACTTAACTGGTCAGTGACTCAGTCACGCTCAGATAGATAGACGAGACTTCAGTAAATAAGCGAGTCAGATAGATAGACGACTGAAATATTATATTTTTGAAATAAGCTGTTTCGTGAAAAGTAATATTAAATTATTTATGAAAGCAAACGATAGGAACATAAGACTGAAACGGGATCCAAATAGACTGGTGTTAGACATTATCCCAAGGTCAGTTAAATACAACAAAAGCTGCCTAACAATGTGTCTAAAAATATACAATAAAATTCCGAATGACATAAAAAACTTAAATCTTAACCAATTTAAATCAAAATTACATAAGTGGCTTATTAACAAAAGAATATATGACATGAAAGATTTTATTGACATGAAATTTAATTCCTAATACAATTCATTATAATTGACAGATATTAGTTATCTTCATTTTAATTTTATTTATAGTAATTAGATACAAATTTTGTTTAATATTGTTTATTGATAACACTTACTTTAAATAATATAATGTAAATTTTGCATGCTATTTGTAGTAGCAAAACATGTGCACTATATTATGTTGTAATATCATCAAATACCATGTTTTACGCAAATAAAGATTCTGATTCTGATTCTGAAGGAAAACCCTTCCTTTGTTTAAACACTAGGTTTAACAATATTTTAAACTTTTAGATAATAAGAAAAAAAAAAGGTTTTGACAAAACTATGTTTATTCTCATTACCAGCTAATATGACTACAGATTATCTGGTACCGCTCCGAAGTAGTGATAGGACAGAGCATTTCAATCGATCGGTCGAATGGTTAAAAAATGTGTCAACCACCCTAATCCCTATAAAGGTTTAGTATCAAAAACATGGACCAGAAGAGTGTATACGAGTGCAGCGACTCACCCTCTCCGCTTCCTTCATCCGCTCGAGCTTGCCCAGGTCCGCGTGCGCCTGCTTCTCCATGCGGTCCCGCGCGGCGGCCTCGAGTGCGGCGCGACGCTCCCTCTCCGCCGCTTCTCGTGCTGCGGCCGCGGCGGCCATTTTGTCTTCGCGTTTCCTAATAATACAGTTAACAATAAGTGTAACACAGAACAGAAGGCATGGTTCCTCCGCTCTGTGAGGCCTGTGGCCCAGCTCTGTGTGTGCCCATGCACGGACCGCTCGAGTCATGGTGAAACTTCCTTGGTGACTGCTTTTTCAGAGTATAATTGTTTTTTTTTTTTACTGTTGTAGCGTCAACGTAAGTCTGGCTATTTTTATAAGTGCTACGGACAGTGGACACGAAAAACGTGTTATGGATATTTTATAGACACTATAATCAGCTTATTTTCGCTTTTGTGCATTTTTGTACTTGAAGATATTTTTTGCGGACAATATTCTAGACACAATAAGAGTTTCACTGTCATCACGGCTATAGTCGTGCAATGTCTGATAGGGTTAAACGGCCAACCCTTAAAAAAAAATAGCTTTTCTATTATATTAAGTAGGATTAGGCAGGTGGTGGCAGAACTAATATGGGGTCAGTTGAAATTCATCCCCTTAGGGCTGAAATAAAGGGATGAAATACTGCATTTATGAAGTATCTTACTTTTTCTGTTGCTCTCTCTTTGCTTCCAGCATAGCTTCTTTCTTCTTCCTGGCATCTTCTTTTTCCTTCTTAAGGCTCTCCTCGGCGGCCTCTTTGTGTTTACTGACGGAACTCAACTTGGAGGTTGAAGCAGAGATTAAAGATTTCACCCCGCTCACCATGTTGGCACGGGGTTTTGTGGCTGAACTTGATATCTAGAGAATGATGATTTATGTTTGGAAGGTTGTTATAGTTGTCTTGCAGACGGTGTGCAGTTAAGCAACTGCACACTAATCCCGAAAGGGGGTAAAGATAGATCAAAGTATCAAGTAGTAAAGATCGACAAAAAAAAAGAAAATATTGATAATGAATTCAATTCTTAATTGCATTCATCATCATCATCATTTCAGCTATAGGGCGTCCACTGCTGAACATAGACCTCACCCATTGACTTCCAGATTGGCCGGTTGGAAGCGGCCCGCATCCAGCGGCTTCCTGCGACCTTTACCAGGTCGTCTGTCCACCTTGTGGGTGGACGTCCTACGCTGCGCTTACCGGTACGTATTGCATTACCATATGGTTTTTCAGTAGGTCTTATTTGTTGGATACAGGTGACATATGGATCTTGTCAGGCACAGCAATTTAATGTAGGTAGTACATAATGGGGAATTTGCATGTTTTTTTATTTGGTCCTAAAATAAATAGTACTTAATTATAATTAATAAAACTTTAAGAATTTTCGAAAAATATTGATAAAAGTAATAAAGTCGCGTGTTAGACAAGGAGATCCGATATGTACCGTGACGTCACATTACACGTCCGCCATACATTTTTTATAGTAAAAGTTGTTTTAGAAAGAGATAGGTATACCTTAATTACTATATTACGGTTATTTTTTAACTAAAATCAATTTAGTTTTTACTATTGGCACTATAATTTCATATATTTCCTTATAAATATAGTAAAGACAGTATATTTTTTTCATACATATTCCCTATTTCAAATTTACAATAATAAATTGGTATTTTAACTATTAGTCATGTCAGCCTATTGCAGTCTACTGCTTGACATAAGCCAACCAAAGAGCACGTATCCCACTTTTTTCATCCAGCTACTGCCAGCCATCTCCCTAAGGTCATGGGTCCATAAACTAAATTCATGGGAAAATGTATTCGTATTTTTAATAAATTACCACAATCCCTTGTTGAACTGCCAGTATTTCAACTTAAATTACATGTTAAGATGATTTTAATGAAAAAGGGTTATTACACCGTTAGTGATTAGATAAATGATAAAAATGTGTGGATTTAAAACTGCTTAGCTCGCACCAAAACTTGTAAAAATATTAATTTTAAAAGAGGCTGACAACAGTGACCGAGTTTCTTGCGCAGCTTCTTCTCGGCACTAGCCAACAAATGGTCCCGAAGCAGTGGTAGGGCAAAAAATATATATTGGGACGTGTAAAAGTGCTTTTAATGGCCTATTTGCAAAAATAAATGATTTTGATCTTGATCGAGCTGAGGGGCGTTCCACACTAAGTTTGCCAAGACGTGGTCTTTACTCGAAAAACCGTTTACTCCACATTTCATCTGTTCTGCGACAGATGTGGCCGACCGGTAGTATTTTAGTTATTAGTGACACTTTTTATTTATAAAAGATGAGTTAAAAAAACCTACCTGTGAGGTTTTCCCGTTGAATATCATGTTATTCATTTTCGTGAGCGTGTCTGCCGAAAGCACCGCCTTAACTATTTTATCAGGTGGCGTCTGAGTTTCCGGTTGCTCCTCTTCCTAAATAAAACATTTAAAATATAAAGCCCTTCGTCCCCAGTGACTTTATTTAATGCTTATATAAATGCTTCTCTATCAATAGAAAATATACAGAGTGTAACGAAAGGGTGAAAGAAAACTTTAAGGGGTTATTCTACGGCTAAATTACATCAACTTTTTCTATGGGACCAACATCGAAATCGCAAAAAAAAAACACTTTCCCATACTAAAACGCGACCAGCTGGCATCAGTTTGTATGGAAACGTCAATTTTTTTTTTGAGATTTCGATGTTGGTCCCATAGAAAAAGTTGATGTAATTTAGCCGTAGAATAACCGCTTAAAGTTTTATTTCACCTTTTCGTTACACCCTGTAGATACATACTGTTTATTGTACACTACACAAAATAAACAAATCACAGGAAAAAATGCATTCAGAATAGCACAATCTAGGCGGTCTTATCGCTGGAAACGATCTCTACCAGACAACTTTCAGGTAGAGGATCCATAGTGATCTGCTAACTCGGATAATACCCGACTGGAGTTAACTCGATTGGAGATTTACGTAGGTATATCGAGTTACGTAACTCGAATTAGTTGAATAAAAGATTTCCCACAAATATTTCATACACAACTAATTTTCGTTGGTTTTGGAGCCGAAAAAATCACATTCTCAGGGTCAAACATTTAAAAAACCCTCCACATTGTAACACCTGATGGGTCATTTTGTAGGGGAAAGTGTTTTTTTTTTATTTCTATGTTGATTTCATGCAAAAAGTTTTTGTAAGTATTTAAGTTGGAGAATGTGACTTTTTCAGCTACAAAACCTCTTAAAGATAAAGATAAGATAAGATAAATTTATTTCTCTGTAAAAACTTAGCATAAATACATGAAAGGGTCACCAATGGTTTTTTTTATATATTGGACAACATCACATACATTGCTCTGATCCTATGGTAAGTAGCCAAAGCATTGTGGTACAGAAAACAGAAACAACGACGGTACCACAACACCCAGACCCGAGACAATATAGAAAAGTGTTTTGTCTACATCAACCGACCGGGAATCGAACCCGGAACCTCAGAGATAGCGACACCAAGTCCGGAAAGATGTTAAAGCATGCAAAACTTCAACAAGAAGTAATAAAAATAGGTGTAGGGAAACCTAATTTATTAATTGAAATAGTGTCCAAAGAACGGTGGTTTTTTCGAAGCCGACGTAGATTTGATTTATTTGTGTATTTACCTTTTTGGCCATGGCTCGTGTTTTTGTCCTGGTCACTCTTGACGCCAACTCTTCGAATTGTTGTACTTTTTCTTTAACGGCAGATCTAAAGATGATTTCATGAAGTAATAAGAATATAGCAAGGCGCCAGACGATTGTAATTTAGTTTAACTGTCGGAACAATGTCTTATCTCTGAACGACAGTATTCGCTATGTGCAAAGTGGGTGGTGAGGGCCGTCAAATCGATCGCAGCACGCAATTTAGCAGACATGTAAAAAAACTCTGGACTGTCATGTGTCAAATTGCTATATTTCCATAGAATTCCATACTAATGTTATTAAGTGAAAAACGTTAAAATTCGCGATATGGGTTATGGGTTATAAAGTGTAGAAACAATGGGAAAAACATTTTGTACATGTTTTATTGTTTCCAACATCAAGATGGAAATTGGAGCAAAGAAATAAATAGATAGCTGCAGCTGTAAAAATTTGTAGGGAATTTGTGTTACAGACGTTTGTCTTATGATTACAGATCTTATTAAGTAGCTTTGTCCGTCGGTTCTGAGCTCTTCAAAATCTCTCACACGCTGTGCTAATACTATTTTTTTCCCTTTTTGCACATTTTGAGGTTGGAAAGTTATATCATGTTGTATTGATTAAAATCCCGTAGGTATTATAAAATTCGTATTTTAGTTCAAGTAAGAAAATCACTTATTATAATATGCGCAAACTTTTTAGATATTTTCATCTAATTTCGAAGAAAAACAATCCGAAAATCATTCTCAAACCATCCAGTTGCCATAGTTTGAAAGACTCAAGTCCACAACAATTGTGGTCACTAGGGGCGCTGTCATCGCGCACACAGCGAATATTTGTCATTGTTTTAAAATAATCTCATATCTAATAACTGCTTATTATAAATAGGATGATTTTCATAGCATAATAAATAAATTATTTCCACAATCACACCAATTATCTATTCTCTAAACTAAAGCTTGTATTATGGCGACTAGATAACGGATAAACATACTTAAATAAGTATATATATACGCCCCGGACTACAGAACCAGGCAGTTGCGGGTTCGAATCCGGCAAGGAGCAAATATTTGTGTGATGAGCACGAGCATTTGTATTTAAATCATGGATTTTCCGTTAATAAGTAACCAGTAAAAGTACAAGCTTAGCTTAGTTTGGGGCTGGATAGTAGGGAAGACGACTAACTAATTTTTCTTCGCTTATCACGTAAATTATCAAAAAGTATTGGACACGTATTTTTTCTTTTTTCACATAATCTAAATATTACAGAGATATATCGATTTGAAATGTCGCATGACGTCACGTCACGTCACGTACAATACTTATGTGTGTGTATGTGTTTGTGTGTGTGTGTGCGTGTGTATGTGTGTGCGCGTGTGTACTCACGTGGGCTGCAGTGCGGGTATCTGCTTGGGCGGCGTGTGCGGGATGGCGTCTTCATCGTCCGTCAGAAGCGAGTTGTCATCTGTTATCTTCGGCGCTTTGGGCTCTAAACCAAATGATTCAAGAATCAAGAATGAAGATAGAAAAACTAATCAATATGTAGATTTAACAAAAAATTGCCCCTAACAAGATTGTGACTCTTGTGATAAAGTATCTTACTCCATACGAGCCTGTCAAGTTAGATACATTGAAAAAGATGGATTTGATTGCTTTTAATATTACGTATAAATAAGATCTTATTAAACTAACAGGATCAATGATTATACAAACTAAAATTGGTCGAATTATACATAAAAATTAACTAAAGATAGATGCAACAATTACTTGTTATAGAAGATTCATCCATAAATAAATATTGGACAACATCACATACATTGCTCTGATCCTATGGAAAGTAACTTAAGCACTTGTGTTACAGAAATCAGAAACAACTAGACACTAAGTTAAAACATAAAACTAGTTAATTTAAAAAAAACATGGACGTAAGGGATGTCGTAATCATTGACAAGTAAGTCTAGAGTTGTAAATTGACGGTCATATGCTATAAGCGTCCGTCATTTATGATAAATGCTCGGTCACATTGGACATTTATTGTCACGATGGTCACTTTTTTTTTTTTGTATAAGTAAACTAAAAAAAAAAGAAGAATTCCTCTAAAGTAAGTCTTAAATGTTATGTATTTGACAATAAAAACATACAATAAAACATGTAATTTGATCTGGATTGAACAAAAACTTGCGCGTGACGCTTTTTAGCTTGTTCGTGCAGAAAGATAAATTAATTTTAGAAATTTCATTTCGTTATAGATCATCACTACTAAAGCCTGTCTTTCCTATAATAATGCACTTATTTGTGACCAATTTTTTTTTCATAGTTCGTCAATAGAATTGATTGTGACGTTAGTGACAATAAATGTCCAAAATGTCCGGTCACATTGAGAAAATGTCCTATTTGCTCGGTCATATTGGTCAGACATTTATAACGTGACGGACACTTTACAACTCTACAAGTAACTCTAAGAAACCATGTTTTTGATAAACACAGACTTATATACTGATTAAATGATTATTATTATAAGGCGTCCACTGGTAAGCAAAAAAACAATAGCCCTCATTGACTGGTGTTGCTAATACTCGCAGTTAGATTTAATAATATGTTTATTTTTGCAAATAAATAAAAAAAACCTTACCTTTGTCAATAACGACTGTAGCGTCCATGATGGCATGCTGGGGCTTATCCAAGACTATGGTATCTCTATTGCACGTTTCCAGTACCACCGTCTCGTTCATGTTGCGCTAAAATAAATAATAATCTGTATACAGGGTTACATTGCTAAGGGGTGCCAAATTTAAAACATAAGATCTAGGGAACAATATAAAGAAGCGTCTTAATCGTTATTATTTTTAATAATCGTATGTTACGAAAAAAAATTACTTTAAAATTTTGTAGGATAATAGTGTCAATCCTAGATAACGACATCTGGTCAGCTTCTAGGTAACAAGCGTAGGTAGTAGTGGACCGATGACCGTAGATTTGGCCATTTTATAAAAGAAGAGGATTTGACAAATCCACACTTTGACATTCACTTCTTAGTTTAATCTTAGTTTAATCTTTTACCTGGCCAAAATCACCTGTATAAATATTTACGCGTGTTTTTACCTTATTCTTAGATAAGTGATTAGTAAAATGCAAAATCAGCTTACTCTAGATTAAGCAGTGGTTTACTCTCGAGTAAAATCTTACATCTCAAATTAAAAATAACTTACAACATTTTTGGGCGTGACTGGAGCATGATTGTATACTCCATTAGGCAAATCCACTGTTTTATCCATTATATTCACTGTAGAATTTAAAGTTATTATCCTCGTCTGTTCTAGAACATTCTGCGTGTCTGTCTCATCTATCGTCTGTATCGTATCTTCTACTTCTTTATTTTTCTCCTCTTTCTTCTTCCTGGACTTGGTCTCTTTGGTGGGTATTTTTGACTTTATCGGTTGTAGTATGGGGGAGGTAGGTTCCGGATGGGATACCCTCTCCTCTTTTGGTGATATAACTGGTTCGGGCTGGGCTGGCTCTTCTGTTCTTTGCTGTTCTTTTTCACTGTGAAGAAGAATAATACTCTGGGCATTGTTACGAAATTATAATTGGGTATGGTTCATTATTAATTTCAAGACATACTTTCTGTAAAAGAATTCATTTTATTGTCTGAAAGGTAGGATCAATCGTCATTGTTTGTAAAACCATTTTTTTTGGGTTACTTTAAAATCAATAAATATCTAGTAATTTTATGCTGTACAGTGTTCGTTTTGATTTTCGAAAAGTTTGACCAGTCTTCTTGTCATAGCAGAGTTATTAAACATAAATATTGTTTTTTTTGCTGGCAATACTAAAGGCCTCACTCAAATTGTCGCTTAGGTCCATATGAATAGTAAAATACATTTTAGTTTCTGTTGTGATACATCAATGAAGAGTAGTTTCATGATAACAAAAAAGGGTGATTTTGAAAAAATCTTTCACCTACGCAGATAGCACGTTGTGAATGGATAGTTTATAAAAAGTAAGAAATAAAACAAATACTAACGCTGCTTTCTGTCCCCTCCTCGTTCGCTTGGGCCGCGGTTTTTCGGCTGGAGAAGCTGGAAGAGACGTAGTTCATCTATTTAGAAGTTGAGCCAGTGCAAAAAAGGCAAATGTGCAAAAAAGCAATAGGGATGACGACTGGGTGAAGAAAAGGAAATTCTGCTTAGGCCTTCAGTTACATTATCAAAAAAAATTGACACATCTTTTCTTTCAATCAACCAAAAAATTACAAAGATAAAGCGCGTCAAAGTACGGGAGTAGGGGCTCGTAACGTCACTTCTAAATAAAAATTATACCAAGACGTGACGTAATGCGACATTTTAAATCAATAGATCACTGTATTTTTTTTATGTGAAAAAAAAAATACGTTCCAATACTTTTTGATAATCTACCTGATCGACGAAGAAAAATAAAGTTAGTTAGATCCGTGTTTCCAAATATCAGGATTTAAAAGAAAAAAAAAATGCGCTATAAAATACACCAACGGGCATAAGGATCACTTGCGTTAGGAGTTACAATCAGCATCAAAAGTAGATGACTTCATTCAGATTTTCAAAATCGCTAAACGCCATATTATACCTAAATAAATTAACATGACAAGCGCAAGGATCGGCGTTTTATGATAATCATCAAATTCTGGCACTTGTCATGCCGAGCGATATAAGTATAATCGATTTTTCTATAGAGTAATGTATGTGATCTATATCACTAGACAATTATACTCCAATATCATAAAAAAGTAGCTTCCGCTCGCGACTGTTTGGTCTGTCATTTCAAGTCTTTATCAACGGTCAATTATTTATTTTAAGATAAGATAAAGATCATTTATTTGCTAGAAACAGGTTACATAAGATGGTAGGTACAAAGTAGGATCCATGTTTCGCTGTATACATTCCAGCATGCAAACATTGTAAAAAAGTTAATTAATAAGCTGCTAAATTTTTGAATTCAAATATTCGTTTACAGTGTAAAAATTACAAAGAATTAACCAAGCATGCAAGACTTTTTTAAATTTATATAATGGTAAAAGTTTTACATGGGCTGGCAACTTATTATACAGGGTGTAACGAAAAGGTGAAATAAAACTTTAAGGGGTTATTGTACGGCTAAATTACATCAACTTTTTCTATGGGACCAACATCAGAATCTCAAAAAAAAAAATTGAGGTTCCATACAAACTGATGCCAGCTGGTCGCGTTTTAGTATGGGAAAGTGTTTTTTTTTTGCGATTTCGATGTTGGTCACATAGAAAAAGTTGATGTAATTTAGCCGTAGAATAACCCCTTAAAGTTTTATTTACCTTTTCGTTACACCCTGTATATTTTTATGCACATTGCGTAGCAATTTTTTTGGTCTAGTCTTATTGTAGGAGCGTTACTAAGTACTAACCTATCAGGATTTCTTGTATTATCTTTCTTGTATTGTATTATTTTAGAACAAATTTGATAACCTTATAAAAGTTATAGTGCGTCAAAGATAGACTTATGCTGTTAGGCTATTTGCCTTGTACCAAAACTTACTTCACTAATTATTTAGTTTAATAGATTGCACCATATGGAACCGAAACATATTAATACATAGTTATTAAAAATAATACATGATTACTGTAAAAAACACATTTACGAATGTTATATTTTTATCGGTATTTTACATTGTCAAAAACGCCAGCAACAATGACAGGCACGTCACCATTGACTAACTTTGTACTAGAACTGACATCCCAAAGCTAGATTATGCGCTACGCTCGCACATTGTATGAGTAGTGTGACCGTCGACGAAGGTTTTTAACATGCCTGTTCTAGTACTTTATAACTCAATGGGTATGTAAAGGCTAGTGACGTCACGAACAAGTACATTGACGACGGACGGTGTTTTCGCTGGCTTTTAAAAACATAAAGAATGAAATACATTTTTTTATTATTTTCAAAGGTTTAAAAATTTAAATAAAATTGTTGACGCTTTATTTAAATATTACCAACAATAATAACTCTATTTCAGAAAATAGTCAAATAGCCTATTCCGTCAGATATGATTTTTACGTAACTTGAAACATTTACGCCGCGCACGCAACGGAAGCTCTCAAAAATGAATATTTTTTCCTATTTTGCAACATTTTTCATTGATACTTTGCTCCTATTGGTCGTAGTTTAGCCAAACAAAACAAAAACTTAAGTTTTTTAAAAAAATAAATGAATGAATAAATAAATATTGGACAACATCACATACATACATTGCTCTGATCCTATGATAAGTAGCTAAAGCACTTGTGTTACAGAAATCAGAAACAACGACGGTACCACAACACCCAGACCCGAGACAATATAGAAAAGTTATTTTTGTACATTGACCCGACTGGGAATCGAACCCGGGACCTCAGAAATAGCGACACCAAGTCTGGTATGCTCGCCTCTCGGCTACGGAGGTCGTCAATTAATATTAGTATTTGATATATGTAGATTATTTAAAAAAAAATACTTACCTGGTGCACTCTCTTGTGATGTAGCCAAGTTTTCACTATCAGCATTTGTTACCTCTGATACTTTCTGAAAGAATACAATAAAATTAGCAAAGATTCCACCCTATGTAATATGTTCACTTTTATCAATAAATTAACCCCTTAAAAGATTTGGATTAACTAAAAAAATAGGAGTATTAAACAGCATAAATAAATTTGTTTTTAATTCTACTAAACTTGGGGGTCGTACAAATTAAATAACGCAAAAAAAAAAAGATTCTAATTCTACCCTTACCTTTGGCGGGTCGTACAAATAAAATAGATTCAAATTGTACCCTCAACTTTGGCGGGTCGTACAAATAAAATAGATTCAAATTGTACCCTCAACTTTGGCGGGTCGTACAATTAAAATGGTTTTTAATTCTACTCTCGACTCAGGCGGGTCTTACAAATACGATAGTTGCTAATTTTACTATAAACATGGGTCGTACAAATAAAATAAACACAAAGGAATTACCTTTTTAGCCCTCGTCCGTTTCGGTCTCGCCTCGGGCGGCGGCGGGTCTTCCGCGTCGAGGTTCTTGGTGGCGCGCGAGCTGGCGCGAGCGGGCCGGGGGGCCGCCACTAGTGCACGAGGGGAATACAGGGTGACACAAGTATGGCACGACACATTAGAACAGTTACTTTAAAGGTGACCCATGGCGAGCCATACTGATACTGGAATGTTACTTCAGAGGTACATACAGGATGACACAATATGGCATGCCACACGGAAAATAACGTTACTTTGGAAGTGAATACAAGGTGACACAGATATGGCACGCCTGACACGAACGTTTCTTTGGAGGTAAATACATACAGGTGACCGTAATATGCCCAGCCACACCAAGATTAGAATGTTACTTCAGAGGTAAAACGAGGTGACACTAAATGGCATGCCACACTGACACTGACGTAACTTTGGAGGTGAGTATAGGGTGACGTAAATATAGGTTGAATACGCACGGTGAATTTACAATGGTTTTGGAGCTGCAAAATGACATTTTGCTGCATAAATTCAATAACTTTTTTTAATAATATTATTTATAATGTGGGACCAAAAACGAAATAATAAAAAAACACCTCAGTGCAAATCGTAACAGCTGATGTGTCCATTTGTATGTATTTTTAAATTTTAGTGCCATACCAATTTAAGCAGTGTAATTTTTGGGCCTCCGATAAAAATTAACCATTCAGAACTTACAGATTAAAATTATTATGACTACAACGTCATGTGTAATTTACTTTGTATGGTGTGCAATGAAGAATATCTATCTATCTATACAATATGTCCAAGAATGTAGTAATAAAACTTTAAGAGCAGTATCTACAATATATTCTTAGGGGTCTTTTTAATCGATAATAACTCTTAAAATAATAGACCGAGAGCAGTGATTGCTACATCAATTTGTTAAGTAACTCAAATACTATTACATATTAGAAAAAAAAAGGTATTTCAATGGTCTCAATTTAGTACTATTTAAGAATAAATTGCCCGAATGCGCAAAAAAACTGTAAAAAAAATACTTTGTCCTTTCGGCAAATAAAAAAAGGCGTCATTTGGTAGCGTGTATTTACTTTATTAGTTACACTACATCTTTTCCTTTAAAATAACACCAAAATCGAGCCCCTACGCGACGTGGGACTCAAACCGCCGTTAATTTTACGAGTTAGGAGATTTTTGTTAAAATAAAAACAAAAGTCACAGCAGTATGGTGGGGATTTGGACTTGACCCCCCATATGGGGTATTTTCGTCGATGAAATTTTATGTAGATACTACTCTTAAAGTTTTATTACTACATCCCTGGACATATTGTATATATCTATCTATAGGTCTGATGGATAGGGCAGAAAGGTTCTAGAATGGAAACAACACAAGCGCAGCGTAGGACGTCCACCCACAAAGTGGACAGTCGACCTGGTAAAGGTTGCAAAAAGCCGCTGGACGCAGGCCGCTTCCAACCGTCCAATCTGAAAGTCACTGGGGAAGGCCAATGTTCACAAGTGGACGTTCTATGATAATAATAACCATTTATTCAGTATATAGGCCCTCTTCCGGGCACTCATACACGTCCCAACAATATAGCTTTGCCCTACCACCACTTCGGGACTACATATCCGCTGGTGATGAGAAGAAACCTCGCAACAAACTCAGTCACCTTTGTCAGGAAATACAAAAGACATATAATAAGTGAGAGCTTAGCAGGTTAAGTCCATGCACTCTTGTTTAAATAAACATCTATAATATCATAAGGATTTTTTAAATGAGAACTTTGAACTAATGAGCAGGTAGTTCAACAAGAGCCTGTGGTATGGCTGGAAGGATATTGATACAACGAGTACGAACCCGGCGCAGTGTCGGCGGGCTTGCGGGTGCGCGTGCGGCGGCGGCCGGAGGATTCCTCTTCACTGGATTCGTCGACTTTCTCTCTGGCTGCACCCTTGCGAGGCCCTGCCATACAAAACAAAATTTTTCCTTTGTCCATCAGGTAGATTACCATAAAGTATTGGACACGTATTTATTCTTTTTTCACATAATCAAAATATTACAGAGATATATTGATTTGAAATGTCGCATGACGTCACGTCTTGGTACAATTTTTACTTAGAATTGACGTCAGGAACGAACTTTGACGCGCTTTATCTGTGATTTTTTAGTTGATTGACAAAAGAAAAAATAAGTGTCCATTATTTTTTGATAATCTAACTGACGGACTAATTGGAATTTCATTATCTTTACCAAGATATCATCCAAATTCATATGCTAACTACTGGCCAGTGCCCGCAAACTAGTTTTATATGCATTGGCAGATGGTAAATAGTTACATTATATCATAACTTCCATGAGGTATTCGTGTGCCGTGTGGGGACGGCCGTAAAGAATACACTTCCCCACCGCCAACAGAAGGCGTGTCGTAAGAGGCGACTAATTCCTGTAGCACGAGACGGGCAGCGGCGTCTGCGTGCGAAATGTTATAAAAAAACTGCGCTCGCCAACCCGCCTGCCGAGCGTGTATTGGCAATTCCCTTCAGATGAAAGTCGTTGGGGAAGGCCTGTGTTTAGCGGTGGACGTCCATGGTTGAAATGATAATGATGATGATGAGGTATTCGTGAATTTAAATATTTAATTAAATTGGAGTTATAATAATATTACATTGATTTCATTATTCCAATTCAACTTATTTTACAATATTATATTCAAATTCAATTGTTATAAGTTATATGTCACATGCTTCATTAGGTTACATGTAAATTAATTATTACAATCACTAGCGGGCAGAGCTATAACTAGAGTTGTAAAGTGTCCGTCACGTTATAAATGTCTAACCAATATGACCGAGCAAATTGGTCATTTTCTCAATGTGACCGGACATTTTGGACATTTATAATTCTATTGACAAACTATGAAAAAAAAATTTGGTCACAAATAAGTGCATTATTATAAGAAAGACAGGCTTTAGTAGTGATGATCTATAAAGACATGAAATTTCTAAAATTAATTTATTTTTCTGCACGAACAAGCTAAAAAGCGTCACAGGCAAGTTTTTGTTTTTGTTCAATCCAGATCAAATTACATGTTTTATTGTATGTTTTTACTGTCAAATACCTAACATTTAAGACTTACTTTAGAGGAATTCTTCTTTTTTTTTAGTTTATACTAAAAAAAATATGTGACCATCGTGACAATAAATGTCCAATGTGACCGAGCATTTATCATAAATGACGGACGCATAGCATATGACCGTCAATTTACAACTCTAGCTATAACCCATACTAATATTATAATATGAAAGTAACTTTGTTACCTTTTCACGCCTAAACCGCTAAACCAATTTTCACGAATTATTAAACAGAAATAGATGAAACCTTGGAAAAGAACATAGGCTACTTTCTGTCGTGAAAGCTGAACCGATTTTGATATAATTTTGTACGGAAAAAGAATTAACTTTACGAAATGACATAAGGTTACTAAATTATTTCACTTCCTAAGCGAGTAAATTAGTGTGTGACAAACCGTATTCTCAGCGATCGAAGCCGCGGGCAGAGCTAGTTGTGTTATTAAACCAGTTTTAGTCAACTTACTTTATAGCTTCTAGCGATAAGGCCGCCTGATTGTACATAACTGTCTTGTTTGTTATTACAAACAAGAACTTGTAATGTTTTTTGTGCAATCAAGTGTCTTATTTATCTATCTTACTTGGTAAAGGCACGGCGGGCGGCGGCATAGCGATGTCATCTTTATCAAGCTCCTGCTTGACCGCGACGCTGAGCGGCAACGACTCCGTGTCCATTGGTTCGGCTGGCAACGATACTTTTTCCTGTTTGACTGAAAAATAACAAATCTGTTACTGCATCAAATATCACATACATCGCTCTAACCCTAAGTAGCTAAAGCAAGCTGTGTTATAAAAATCAGAAACAACGACGGTACCACAACACCCAGACCCGAGATAATATAGAATAGAAAACATTTATTCGAAACACATAACAATAAAACAATGAAGGATATATGGTGTGCCAAAAAGGATCAGCATTTGTCAGTATAGAAGTTGGTTTTCTTTATTATCCCAGTTAATTTTGGGACAAGGTATGATGAGACAAAACTAGTAGGAAATAGTCCCCTCTTTATCCCCTTAACAGGGATAAGTCGAATTACCTTACCAATCATCCTGTATATGTGTGTCAGATCGCAGCTAATTATGTTCAGCCGTTAGCATGATTGAACAAAAATATAATTTATTAATGTGAATACAAACTTTTACGTTTATACTTTTACATTATATTAGTAAGATAATATAAACTTAATTCCTGGAGTAAATAAATGAGTAGTGAACTAAGAATCTCATTTAAAAATAAAAATATTTGACAGAATTTTTTTCACGAAAGAAAAAAATATTTGTGTACAGACAACAGCATGTCAACCTACCACAAAACGTAAAATTTTCTCAATTGATATTGATCCCTACATGTGGGACTTACAAGTTGAAAACCGGTTCAATGACCTTTAACTTTATGGGTAGGTTGACATGCCCTTGACTGTACTTATTCTTTTTATGAAACCAAAGAGCTTACTTTGTATGATGGGAGTGGGCTCAGTGTTCTCTTTGTCATCTTCTCTCTTCTTGCTGTGTTTCAGCTTGTCAGAGGACTCTTCACGTCTCAGTTTTTGGGTTAGGTTCACATTTACCTGTATAAATAGAGCAAACAAAATTATTATTAATTATAGTCATAACATAATCTGAATTATACAGATTTCAAATATCAAAGTATTGTTGTAGGCACCATTCCACCTTGGATTGGTGCCTTTTAAAAAAAGTTTAAAATAAACATGATAATATATAAGATAATGATATTATGTAATTGCTGTTTCTTTTAATAGACATACGAACGGTTCACTTGCAATATAAATAGTTTGCTACTAAACAGTGATTTTCTATGCTGCATAGGCTGGATGGGATGTTACAAGTTGACCTTGCTTTAACCTTTTTATAAATTAATTGGTATAAGTGAATTCATATTAATAAATATTTATAGACCTTTCTTCACATCTCAAAATATTGCTTTACCCACCTACTCCTTCAGGGCAATTTCTACTTTACATAATATTTCGTGAAAGTTACTTGCCTGTTTACTTATAATACTCTGAGCTTTGACAGAAGCATTCCTCTTCTGCCGTTTATCCTGTTCTGGGCTTGATAGTCCGTCAACCTCATTTTTACTGCGTTTCTTGGAGCCTCTACGTGGCTTTTCGCCATTGCTTTCAATGGAGCTACGACTGACTGTGTCAATGGTTGATTTGCTAGATTTACGTTTTGGTTCCACACCTGGCGCTTTGTTGGGTTCATCTGGGTATAAATAAATGTTTATTGAATATAATTTTTGACCCATATCAAAAACTATTTTTATGTAACAGTTTCAAATTGATGGTTTCGTAAAATTTATGGTTTGACAATTGACAGGTTTAGTAGTTCTCACATTGGACCACAAAGCTAGCAGTTACAGCATCAATCCCGCAAGGAGCAACTTTTAGTGTATTAAGCACAAGAATTTTTATCTTGGTAAAATTGGTTGGAAAATTAATCAAATAAAAAAATAGGGAATATTCCACACTTGCCACTAGCTAACATGACCACCAAAACACATTATGATATAACGATATATCGACACAAACTGTAAAAATATGATAGATATAGCCGCCAAGTTGAATCGCCGTGCCGGTGATGTCACATGTTATGATCACTGTTTCAATAAAAATTTTGCATGGTGGCAATATCTATATTTATAAAAACACAGTTGGTGTTGATAAATCGCTATATCATAACGAGTTTTGATGGTCATGCTAGGGGGGCTGGTAGCTTACAATAAGTTTTTATTAATTTGTAGTTGTAAATAAGTATTTTATATTATGTTATTTGTTACCTAGTAGCTTTACAAGCTTGCTTAGTTGGGTCTAAGTTGGGTGTGATTGTTTGAAAAGTTTACTAACCCGTTAACATCCCAGCGGTCTCATGAGACCGCATAACAATAGAATTTCTATTGTATCTCATTTAAGTATGCTTGATCAGTTAATATACTTAGTGTAAGTACAAACTGCTACAAATATGTATTCTGAAGTTCATATTTACTAACTGAATATTGTGATTTACTTAGGGACTGTATTGGAACTTGGGTTGTGTAATGTCTATAATAATATTGTGACCAATGTACCTGCTGTAGCTGACATGCATTTAGTACCTATGATACTAACACATGGCTTTATGTGTCACCAGATTAATAGAGAGAACACTATTAAGGTGTATTTACAAGAAGCTTGTGACATCAAGAAATTAGAGCACTGATAACGGATCCTGAATTATGTAATTCAACGATAACGATTTGGATGTCGTTAATATGACATTTAAAAATAAATTTAGCGTACCATCGTCCTCGTTGATGCTTTGGAGGGTCGTCATAGGGTTTTTATCCTTCGGCGCTTTCTCCCGCGCTCTCCCTCGGCCATTCTGATACTCTTCTTCCAATTTATCAAAACACTCAAATGCGGCCTGTAATACACAATTTCACATTGAAGTTTTGTTAATCACACATAAAAGAGCACATAAACACCAATTTAAAACACAAGAAACACGTTAAAATCGAAGGAATCAATCGAAACGAAATACGTTGTATTCACACTCGCGTTTCCCAAACATTGCTTTACCTTTAGGTCATCGTTAAAGTTTTTAGTAAATGTGTTTGATATCTCATTGAGTTTTGGAAGCAATTCATTGAAAATTGACATTTTTACGCACTAAACTCCGCTAAATTATTTATTTTACAAACGCCATGAAACACTACACGATCGAAAACCGTTTGAAATTGAAATATCGTTGCCAATATTCAGAAATTAATGACAGCGTCAAAAGCGTTCGGATACGAGATTATAAAAGACCATAAACAAAAGCAGCTGTTATGACACCACGGCCATGTCATATGTAAACCTCATCTGCACAAATATAGATGGCGCTCGGTGTGCGGAAGTTCGGTTAACGTTCATTAAAGCGTTGTATAGATGGCGTTCGGTGTGCGGGTTTTTAGTAAACGTTTATTAACACGTTGTATAGATGGCGCTTTAATGCAACTACAAATCTTAGATTTTAATACTACGATACAATATCGAATGTTTTAGATAAAATTTTATCAATACAACTTACGAAATACTATTATCAAAAAGTGGCATGCCATTTGAATCTTATTTTTAAACGTTACTTACCTGTTCTACAATGTATAACTTCTTCCAAGCTAAGATAATAATTAATGTAAAGGCCTCATGTACTTCTTTATTTCGCCATTTTATCATCAGAAGTCCACTGCTGAATTCACCATTTCAACCTAATTTAATTTAATAAATCATTACTTTTTTTAAATTTAAATGTAATCATTACAATCATTTTAGTGTTAAAACATTATATTAAAAATCACATTATAATTAACCGAGTAACATAGATTATACCTACAATATTCAAAATTATTTTTGGCGCTGAAAACATGCACACATGTTATATTTTAAGAACTCTGCAACACCTTCCCCTTCCTTTAAAGGTTGTCCTCTACCTAAAGTTTGTCTGGAAGAGATCGCTATTAGCGATAAGACCGCCTAAATTGTACATCTTTCTGTAAAAATCATGTGTATTTTACTTGTACGGTGTGCAATAAAGAGTATCTATCTATGTATCTATCTATTAAATAAAAAATGTTGGACAACATCACATACATTGCTAAAAATAAAACAAAGGTCAATGGGACTAAATTTATTTAAGAGTAAACTGGCTCTTAGCCTTCCCCACTTGCCACCTACAAAAGAGTAGGTTTGAATTATTACTTAAGGTGTTAGTTAAGGGAATGTCTAAGTTGATCCCTCTAGGTAAGTTGATCCCTTTCGAACTAAGAACCTTAATCTAGGGGTTTTCATAAAACGTTGTTCTCGGGCTATGTGATTAGTTAAGCGAGTGTATTTATTTGGAAACCTTTGTGTGTAAGTGGATTTTTAGCTTAAGTAGCCTCAACTATAGTGACTTTAATTTTCACACAACGTCGGGCTGAATTTGAAGGTAAACACTTTTACTTTCAAACTTTAATTAAGACCTGTTTAAATGTGTAATTTAATTTGTCCTTCCATGGGTAGTTGGAAAGGGTATTTTTTACAGAAAAACAAGTAATGAAACAATAATTAATTGAAGTTGTGTGTTTGTTAGAATTGTTAGATCACACTTGTTTTTTTTATTTTTTTAGTTAGATATACTGTGATTTGACAAATAAAATGATTCAGGCATTGAAAAAGACTAAGAAATAGGTCTTTATTTTTTAAACTTAACACATTCTACAAGAATGTGGTTGTTCGTACCCTATATAAACTTATGTTTACGCCGTTCGCCACTAGATGGCGTTGTTGTCTCTTAGCTCGCGGTAGTAAAGCAATTTTTCTATGTTATAAGGTCTCTATTATACTTTTTTTAAATACACACAATTTAGATCAGGCTACATGGTGGTTTCATTTGATTCCTTTCCCATAGTAGCAGTTCGAGGTCAAGCTTAGGGCAGTTTAGTAAACATATGGTCTATCGAGGCCGAATTTTTGAGTCAGTGGATCCTAGTGAGGATCGACGGCGTACCCTGCAGTGGATCGCTGCACATACAAGGGTCGCCAGCAGCAGTTCCTGTGGAGCACATAGCCGAGGAGGAGGAGTCACCACAACCTGCGAGGACGAAGCAAACAGCGGAGCTATCGAATCGAGATCGGGACATCGTGACGTCACTGGTGGAGTCCGCGTGACGTCATCACATCGGAGTCCATCTACTACGTCACCATAATCGAGCAAGTACAACGTCACGGTTTGTGAGTGAAATGCAAATAGTGAGTACAATTTTGAGCTTTATTGCTTAGTTGAAAGATTGTGAGTGCAGTACAAAAGTGAACATAATTTGAACCTTATTTGTTTGGAAGAATAAACTTAGAAGAAAATTGTAGAATTTGGGACTTAGTACATTCAAGAATTAATTTTAAGGACTTAGAATAATTTGTAAAAAAACAACGGAACGGGGATCCTATGCCGGATTTCAGTTGTTACAATAGTTTCAAACACTTGTAATTTTTCAAGGATTTTTGTATTACTTATTAAGTACGTTATTTTGTTGTTGGAGTTCACTTAATACGATTGTGTCATAATGGATTGTATTGTAAATGTACAAAAAGACTTACAAAAGTCAATAGACAAAGCTTTTGTTAATTATAAAAAAAGCCCAAAAGACAGAATTACTGTTGAATATTTGGAAACAAGATTAGAGAATTTGGAACGTGACTGGCAACTGTTTCATAAAAATAATACCAAATTGTATGAAACTCAAAAGTCCGAAGATATCCGTTCATCAATTTATATAACTGATGACCTTTATGATAAGACCGAAGATACTTATATTTCTTACAAATCTGCTCTTAAGGTAGAAATTAATAAATTGACGGCTGTAGCAAAAATCTCAAATATTCAAAGTAGTATTAATTTAAGTAATGAAAACAGTTCTTTTGTGAAATTACCGAAAATATCTATACCCATCTTTTCTGGCAAATACACAGAGTGGCAAACTTTTCGCGATTTATTCGTATCATTAGTACATAATAACAAAACTTTAGATAGTGTCCAGAAACTTCACTATTTAAAAGGACACCTTTCTGGTGAAGCAGAGCAATTGATAAGGCACACACCCATAACTCAAGCCAATTATAGTCAGTGTTGGGATCAATTAGAAAAGCGTTACAATAATAAACGCTACCTGGCAAACTGCGTGTTAAAACGATTATTTTCTCAGAGACGTTTGACTTTTGAGACATCTTCGGGCTTAAAGGAACTTTTGGATAATACATCTGATTGTTTGAATGCGTTAAAAAACTTAGGCGTAAATGTTGCCACATGGGATTTAATAATTATTCATATTGTTACCTTTAAACTAGACCAGGAAACCCGTAAACAGTGGGAACTTAGCATTTCCAGTTGCGATGCGAATGATTTACCAACTTTAGATCAGTTTAAGGTGTTTATAGAGAACCGATTTAGAGCTTTTGAGTGCATAGAGTCTAAAAAGTTGCCGTCACACCAGGTTAATACAAAATCTTTATTAGCCACCAGTACTAACCAAACCATGCGATGCGAGTTCTGCTCGGAAGGACACAAACTTTGTTTCTGCAAAAAATTCAGTAATCAAACTATAGAACAGAGACGTGAATTCGTATCCAAAAACAAAATGTGTTTTAATTGCCTGGGTGGCAATCATACGGTGTACGAGTGTAAGAAACCGACCTGTTGCAAAGTCTGTTCTAAACGTCATCATTCGTTACTGCATCTCCAATATTCTACCGGAAAAATAGGCCAACCTTTAACTCAAACAGATGAACCACAAGCTTCATCTTCAGATAACGGCTCACCTATTGTCACATGCTTGTCAACAGGAAAGATACCAAAGCCTAAACAGGTGTTGTTGGCTACTACACTTATAAATGTCCAATCTAGATCGGGAGACTACCAAGTTGTGCGTGCATTATTAGACCAAGGATCTCAAGCCTGTTTCATTACCGAAGATGCTGTACAACTATTACGGTTAAAAAAGAATCCAGTACATGGAGTGGTGTCAGGATTAGGTGAGAGCAAAAGTATTATCACCAAAAGTACAGTCAATCTGATTATACAATCTCGTTATGACCCACATTTTAAAATTCCCATTAAAATGTTTGTTTTGAATAACATTACTTCATATCTACCCGAGAAACATATAGATTCATTTGAATGGATAGACCTTGCGAATTTAAATCTTGCAGACCCTCAATTCCACACGCCGAATAAAATAGACATTTTATTAGGGGCTGAAGTTTATAGTCAAATACTTAATAACGGCATATTAAAGGGCCCCAATAATAGTCATCTAATAGCTCAATCCACTAAATTAGGCTGGATATTGTCTGGAGTAGTGAGTTCCAATGAAAATAGTACATCCCATACATCAAAAAATATTACTGTACTACATACCCAGGTCATAGAAGATGACCTACTGAAAAGGTTCTGGGAAATGGAAGATCAGCTGACTAATACAAATAAAATATTTTCTAAAGAGGAACAAAAGTGCGAAGATTTATATAAAACAACCACAAAGAGAACAAAAGAAGGACGCTATGTCGTGAAATTACCATTTAAAGATGAGATTTCGTCTTGTGAAGATAGCAACTCACGAGAAGTGGCCTTGAAACGATTTAGTTCATTAGAGAAAAGATTTGAAAGAGATCAAGATTTGAAACAGAAGTACACAGAGGTCATTGAAGAGTACTTACTTTTGAATCACATGCGTCCTGTAAATAAAAACAACGGAAAAAAGGGTGTTTACATACCTCATCATGCAGTTCTAAAAAACGATAGGACAACAACCAAGGTTAGAGTAGTGGTCGATGCTTCCTGTAAATACAACAACGGATTATCACTAAACGATACACTAATAGTAGGACCAACTTTACAACCGGAGCTTCGCCACATAATACTGAAATGGAGAACATTTAGTATCGGTATCGTCGCAGATATTGTAAAGATGTATCGCCAAGTAAGAATCGCTGAGGAAGATGTATCATTTCAACGCATCGTTTGGAGAAACAATCCCGAGGAAATCATAACAGAATACGAGTTTCTTACTGTGTTGTTTGGAACAGCTTCGGCACCTTATTTGGCTGTGAAATCCCTAAACCAGGTAGCTAACGATGAAGGAAAAGATTATACCGCTGCCGCAGCAAAGGTACTTAATTCCTTTTATATGGATGATTTGATGACCGGATCACATACAGTAGAAGAAGGCATTGAATTATGTAAACAAATGAAAGAATTATTGACCAAGGGAGGCTTCGAGCTTCAAAAGTGGAACAGCAACAATCTGGAACTCCTGAAAGGAATAAATAAAAATGAAGAAGAAATGACAGAAATAAATGAGGACAAAGAACTAGATAAGGAAAAGGACAAAAGAGAGAACCTGGAAATTAAAATAGATTCTACGATAAAAATATTAGGGCTTACCTGGGACCGCAGTGAAGATGTCTTTCAGTACATGGTAAAGTTGACGGAGATCTCCAAACCTGCAACAAAAAGGTCAATCTTGTCAGATATTGCTAGGTTGTTCGATCCTTTAGGTTGGCTAGCCCCCACTGTAATAGTAGCAAAAATATTCATTCAGAAGCTTTGGCTAGCAGGCTTAGATTGGGATCAGGAACTTCCTGTAAATTTATTAAAGGAATGGGATACTTACCGTCAAGAGTTACCAAGGCTTACCGAAGTGAGGATTCCACGTTGGCTAGGCACGAAGAACGATGACATCTTAGTGGAGCTCCAAGGGTTTAGTGACGCGTCAAAAGTAGCATACGCTGCCGTAATTTATCTCCGGCGAGTGGACATACATGGTAATGTTCATGTTTCACTGTTGACATCAAAAACAAGAGTAGCACCAATTAAACAGGTCAGCATTCCACGCCTAGAGTTGTGCGCAGCTGTGCTCTTGACTCGATTATTAGTCGAAATAATGGAGGTTTTGAATATTCCAAAACAAAACGTCAAGGCATGGACTGATTCCACTGTAGTACTTGCTTGGCTAAATAGTCACCCAAGCAGATGGAAAACATTCGTTGGTAATCGTGTGTCTGAAATATTGACATCCCTTGATTCCTCGCAATGGTTCCATGTATCAACGAAGGATAATCCAGCAGATAGCGCATCTAGAGGCATTTCACCTTCGGTATTGGCAGATCACAAACTCTGGTTAGAGGGACCGCAGTTTTTAAGAAATCAAAATATTATTTACTCAAAACCTACAGATTTAGAAGTCCATTTAGAAGAATCAGTAAAAACACACATAGCTATTGCATCAGATAATTCATTATTAAAGAGGTTTTCTAAGCTGCAGAGACTATTGAGAGTAGCAGCTTACTGTCGTAGATTTCTGAAACACAAGAGAGACACAAATCAATTTACATCATATTTACAAAACAAGGAAATATCCGAATCATTAGAGTGCTGTATTAAAATATCACAGAAAGAAGAATTTGAACAAGAACAAAAAGAGTTAAAACAATTTGGATTCATTAAGACAAACAACAGTAAACTTAAGTCATTAGGACCTTTCCTTGATAAAGCAGGTGTAATTCGAGTAGGCGGTAGGTTGCAGAATTCCAATCTTACCGAAAAAATTAAACACCCAATCGTATTATCTGCAAAGTCGCCATTGTCAAAATTAGTAGTTGCAGAAGCACACACTAAGACATTACACGGAGGCCAGCAGTTAATGATAAACTATTTGAGAACAAATGGCTACTGGATCATTCGTGCAAAGGACATAATAAGACAACACGTAAGAAAGTGTATCACGTGCATAAGACAAAACGCTAGAACAAAAGATCAGATGATGGGCTCACTTCCGTCAGTACGTTGCAAGCCAGCTAGAGCATTTCTGCATAGCGGTTTAGACTATGCAGGGCCTATCAATGTTCGGACTACCAAGGGCAGAGGTCACCATGCCTACAAAGGTTATATCTGTCTTTTTGTATGTATGGTGACTCGAGCAATACATTTAGAAGTAGTCAGCGACATGACTACCGAATGTTTTCTTGCCGCCTTCAGAAGATTTGTCGGTAGACGAGGTCACTGTGCTAGGATATACAGTGACAATGGTACTACTTTTGTGGGAGCCGCAAAGGAACTAGAACAGTTACACGCGCTGCAGATGTCAGCTGCAGAACACTTAGAGACTCAGGGAACGGAATGGCATTTTATACCGCCTCACGCCCCAAACTTTGGTGGCTTATGGGAGGCTGGGGTAAAATCCGTTAAGCATCATCTCAAGAGGATTATCGGAGACACAACTCTTACATATGAAGAACTAAGTACACTTCTAATACAGATCGAAGCTTGTCTGAATTCTAGACCCATTTCTATTATAAACAATGAGGACCCGGGGGAACTTATTCCATTAACCCCAAGTCATTTTTTAATAGGTGAGTCATTATTGGCAGTACCAGAAGTGGATTTTGTAAATGTTAACGTTAGCTCTTTAAAGCGGTGGCAAATGATACAAAAGATGTTGCAACAATTTTGGTCACGTTGGTCTGACGAATATTTGTCAAATCTTCTTCAACGACATAAATGGACATTACAAAGAGAGGAGCCGAAAGTCGGAGATTTAGTTCTTGTAAAGGAAAATAACTTACCACCATCACGCTGGTTACTAGGTCGAATACTCGAAAAACATCCAGGGTATGATAATATAACCCGTGTGGTAACATTGCGTACAAAAACTTCCACAATCAAACGGCCAACCTCTAAACTGTGTATTTTGCCCGTAACTGAGTAAAATGGGTACACATTGTTTTTGTTTATTTGTTAATTGTTTACTTTTAAATAGTATCCAGTGCTATAATTATTTGTAACTTTAAAATTAGTTCATAGTTCAAATATACAGTTATGTGTTAAGTTCGTTATATTTTGTATTTTTTAGTTCTCAAAACATTGTTTTAGGACATTAATTTGTCAATAATGTCCTAAGGGGGCGGCATGTTCGTACCCTATATAAACTTATGTTTACGCCGTTCGCCACTAGATGGCGTTGTTGTCTCTTAGCTCGCGGTAGTAAAGCAATTTTTCTATGTTATAAGGTCTCTATTATACTTTTTTTAAATACACACAATTTAGATCAGGCTACATGGTGGTTTCATTTGATTCCTTTCCCATAGTAGCAGTTCGAGGTCAAGCTTAGGGCAGTTTAGTAAACAGTGGTGAACATCTCATCATTTTAGTACAGAATTCCTACGAAGGTGTTTCAGTCCTGTAAAGTGCATCATACGAGTAGTTAGCCGTTACCAACAATAATATGTAATAATGCACGTTCTAATATGTGTATTTAGTTTAATATTCTTAAAAGTATTCAGAGCATTTCACGTCAAAATTATTCTTGTCTGTTTTTGAGAGGTTGGTTTGGTGTTTGGTTCGACACTACGGTGTATATGGTCTATGGGAGTACCCATAGACCATAGACATAGCTAGCGAGCCACTACTTCCTTAAGCTCTCTTCGCTCAAAGATTCCTTACCGTATTTTTTTAATCTAAAACTAGCTGTCCCGGCGAACTATGTAACCCCACCATATTTTTTTTTCATGAATTTTTCGTTGTTTTAATAATTATTTTGCTATTCGGGGCGGAGACAAATTCAACAGATCAAATATCATAAAAATCGGTCTGGCCGTTCTTGACTGATAAATTAATAGTGTAACTAACCTAACTTTGTTTTTTAAAATACATATAGATAAGTGTGTCTGTAGGTACCTAATGGCGTAGTATTTATTTACTCTGAGGTAATGTTAAAAACGGATATAATAATTATACAAGTGTAGATACAACAATCATTAGTTTTTATTTCCACTCTCGAATAAAATCATCTGACGATTTGACGTAAACTCTAACCTTTCTGCCTACGCCGTTTGTGCTGTTTACTTTGAGGCCTCGACTTTGTCACGTAACGATCGATATAGTATAATCATACGCGACCGATACGGCCATAAATACCTTCTTTATGGTTCGTCGTGCGTGCGATGATACAGGGTGGAACTGAAAGACACGAAGCATTAGAGAAAGAATAAGTATTTCTGACTCGTCTTGATTTAACAAGAGAAGTCTTAGAACTATAACTATTAAATCAAGTTTATTGCAAATAGGCTCTATGGGCCCCGATTTGTTTACCTTAACAATGCTTCGCGGTTATATTAACTCGTGATTATACAGGGTTATTTTTAATACACCAACAACCTCCTATGGGCTGATTCTGGTGCTGAAATATAAACATCGAAATCGCAAAAAAAAACCACTTCCCCATACAAAGCCGCCGACCAGCTGACATCAGTTTGTATGAAACAGTGAATATAAAGAAAAACTCTTAGCAATAGAAAGCCGTAATATCGCATGGGTTTATTTATTAAAACCCAGCCTACTACTAACTAGTAGAATAAATCTTTAAAAAAAAAAAATGGGTTCGTTCCCTACACTTACAGTAAAGGTTTTTTTTTCTCGGTCAAATATTGTATAATTATTATATAACTACGAAACCCTATAGTATTGGGATGTTGACACCATTCATAAATAATTCCGAGACTCTTCTTTTTTAAATAACACCTTATTTAATTAATTTGTTCAGTCATAATTTTTATTTGTTTCTTGAAATAGATTTTTAATTTCTTTAAAACTAATAAATAGATAGTCAGTTGAGTTTGGTAAACAGTGACGTCACTGTTCGCTATTGCCATACAAATTCTAAGGAAGAGGTACGTTTTGACATCTCATAAAAAGTATGTCAATTGATTGGTAGTGTCAACTACCCTGTTATGGTAGTTCCCGGTCCAACAGAACCGACACGCACTTGGCCGGTTTTTAAATTTGAATTTGGAACTATAAGAGCAATGAGCATAGTTCAAAGTGTGTGGAACTTTATTGAAAAGAAAAAACATTTCCTCAAGAATGAATTACCAACTTTGTGTAGTCTGACTGAAGCATGGAAATTACGAGGATTATAATGATGAATACAATAGTATAAAACTGTCTAGATAATCCCTGTGTGGTGCAGAATTCACGGAGTGTCGCAGATATTTCGGGCGGTTCGATAGACAGCCGACCGAGTGGCGCCTGCCTACACTCCACCCCGAAAATGGATACAATCTTTCTCTATTTAGAATTTCCAATATAACTTCTAGATACTTCTAGCTGCGTTATACAGAGGTGCTTGTAGCTCAGTGGCGGCAGCGCGTTGGTAGTGATTAACAATGTTAAGCCACCTACGCCGCGGTTGTGATTGGATGGGTGACTATTCCAACAATATTTAGTGACATTTGACATTGACCTCCGTAGCCGAGAGGCGAGCATACCGGACTTGCTGTCGCTATCTCTGAGGTTCCGGGTTCGATTCCCGGTCGGTCAATGTACGTTGTTTCTGATTTCTGTAACACAAGTGCTTAAGCTACTTAACATAGGATCAGAGCAATGTATGTGATGTTGTCCAATATTTATAACAAGCATCTCCGTGCTTCGGAAGGCACGTTAAATATTGGTTCCGGTTAATATCGCTTGATATTAGTCGTGAAACCTAGTCAGACCTTTGGGGCGGCTTTATAACATCTATTCAATTCAATATTTATTGCATTCTATAATGTTACACAGCTGGTGTTATAAATAGGTACATAAAACAGATCATTATAGACCCTGTCCCTACAGGAACACAACAATAAGGAAGGTATTGTGGGCAGAGAGGATCTGACAGTAAGGTTAAGTCACTTGCCTTACAACACCCGTCCACCAATCCGCACTGATTGATGAAGGATGGCCCAAACCACCTCATGTTTGAGGTGAAGCCTGTGCCCTGCAGTTATGATCATCATCATGTCAGCCATAGGACGTCAACTGCTGAACAAAGGCCTCCCCCAATGACTTATCAACGGGGGGTTGCCAATAACTTGCCACGCTTGGCAGGCGGGTTGGCGAGCGCAGTTTTTTATAAGATTTCGCACGAAGACGCTGCTGCCCGTCGACTAATTCCTGTAGCACGCAACAGGAATTAGTCGCCTCTTACGACACGTCTCCTGTTGATGGTGGGGAAGTATATTCTTTACGGCCGTCCTAACACGGCACGTGCCCTGCAGTGGGACGTATAAAGCCATACTTTATACATACTTATATAATATACTATTTCTAAATAGGTAAATGTTAATGACTATTGTCTAGGTCTTTTTTAGTTTTTAAGATACCTAAGATCCTACCTAGTAAGTAGTCGCAGGGGTAATGATGAATGATGAATGATGATGATGATGAAAGTATATTCATATTTCATTTTATTCCTAAAAAATAGGAGTAAAGCATGTTCAAATCTTAATTTTAACATATTTTTAATCATAACTAATTCTAGTTTATTTGTGGCAAATTATTCATTGTCTATGATTTGTTTTATTCCACTTCCGTTTAGTAATTTGTATGTAATGGAGTCAAGTGTGAGCTATTGTCACTTTAATTCATTATTAACTAGCTGTCCCGGCGAACTTCGTACCGCCCCCGCCTTTTATGTTTTTTTTTGTGAATTTTTCGATATTTTTATAGTTATTCTGCTATTCGGGGCGAATACAAATCTAACACACCAAAAATCATCAAAATCGGTCCAGGCGTTTTCGACTTATAAATGGTGTAACTAACCCGACTTTGTTTTATATATACAGAGTGTAACGAAAAGGTGAAATAAAACTTTAAGGGGTTATTCTACGGCTAAATTACATCAACTTTTTCTATGGGACCAACATCGAATTCGCAAAAAAAAAAAACACTTTCCCATTATTATATTTATTTGAACGGAGTGTCAATCAATAACCAGCGACTTCCCTTCAAAGCACACATTAAAACTATTACCTTGTTATTAGACTCCTATAAAAATATTTCAAACTCTCGACCCCGACTGTACCGTCGCGTTTCTTCCCCGAACGTCGCGGAATCTCTGCTACGAGTATATCGGCATTTTATTGCATTTCGCGTTGGCAGCTTGGTCGCGCCCCTAAATAAAACAAAGTTCCACCCCCCACCACTGCAGCGCGTGTTAGAACCTTGTCGCATCAAAGCTCCTCGATGCGCCATTTTTGGTAGGAAAATGTTGGGTATTTTTGGTATGTAGATTTTTCGTACTTTTTTGATAGTAATTATCTTATTATTATTTTATTAATCATATTATTTTTGATATTAGATAATGTGATGTATTCGTACCCACTTATGAATATCATTGTATGTAGGGTAGCAGGCAGTTCGGAATAAATCATTGAATGGTTAACACGCGTCTCATTTATCTCCGAATACGCCCGTAACCTCGCCCTGGAATACAGGACACTACAGTTTGGCGACGAGTTTAGCGAATTCCGTGTGCAGTGTTAATTTAATAATCATGTCAATCGGTAAACTGAACGAGTTTAATGTGAAGTGCGGTACGTGGTCGTCGTACGTGGACAGGTTAAAAATGTACTTCAAAGTGAACGACATTAAAGACGATATGAAGTTGCCTATTTTAATAGCCAGTGTCGGTGACGAGGCATACGAGTTGCTGGAAAATCTAGCCAGCCCAGTTAAACCCGAGAATTTAACATTTGTAACGGCAACGGAGTTAATGCAGCAACATTTACAACCGATACCCTCATCGTTGGCGGAAAGATATGAATTTCGGCAACGAAGACAAAATGTAGGTGAAAATATATCGGGTTACGTCGCGGAGCTTAAAAGACTTTCAAAAAACTGTAAGTTTGGTGCGAATTTGTCAGAAAACTTGCGGGATCAATTTATTTGCGGGTTACATAGTGACGTCATAAGACAGCGGCTATTCGCGGAAGATGACACGACAACTTTCGCAAATGCAGTCAAACTAGCAACGTCTTTAGAAACGGCAGAAAGGGACGCAGCAATCGTGGATCATTCAGCGGCGCCGGCGGCGTCGAGCTCTTGTGACAATAAGGCGGTGTATGCTATTTCACCATTAGCAGCGCGGGGCCGAGCGGAACGAGGCCGGGCGGGCGAACGGTCCAGGCCGCACTGGGGCCAGGCAGCGGCAAACGGGCAACATACTCGACGCCCAGGACCAGAAACAAATGGCAACAGAAGCTGCAGTGCTTGCGGAGCACAGGGTCATAATTACGGGAGCTGTCGGTTTCGTGATTATGTGTGTAGCAAGTGTCAGCGGACGGGCCACTTGCGGCGCGTGTGCCCGGAGTGGGGCGCAGCGCCAGCGCCAAGGGGCCCGCCGCAGCGCGCCGGCAAGCAGCCAGCAGCGGGACCGCGGAGGGACTTCCACTTCGGTGAGGCCGATCACGAACGTGAGGAGTGCGGCGACATTGAAGACGAGTTACATCACTTATGCTTAAACAATTATAAGGCAGTAAGTGTACCGATTCAAATCGATAACAATATTATAGATATGGAAATAGATACGGGCACAGCTATATCGTGTATAAGTAAGACTATGTATGAAAATAACTTCTCACATTTGCCTATTAAACAAGATACTACTGTACTTAAATTTTTTGATGGGTCAAAAATTAAACCTGTAGGTATAATTAGGCCTTTAGTTTCGTATAAGGATTGTCAGAAACGATTAGAACTGTTTGTGATCGATAAGGGAACAACGTCCTTGTTAGGGAGGCAATGGTTGTCTGAATTAAACATTGAAGTACCTAAGTTTAATTGTAATTTTGTAGTAAATAAAGAGGAACGAGTGAATGACAATCTTGTTAACTTGGTCGACAGATTTAAGGAACTATTCAGTGGTGGGTTGGGCCGGTACACGGGCGGGCTAGCGACGCTGCGGGTGCGGGAGGACGCGACTCCCGCGTTCCACCGCGCGCGACCGCTGCCGTACGCGCTGCGCGCGCGCGTCGACGCCGAGCTCGACGCCATGCTGCGCGACGGCGTCATCGAGCCCGTCGAGTGCTCTGACTGGGCCTCACCTCTGGTACCTATTAATAAGCCAGATGGCTCTCTTAGAATCTGTGCCGATTATAAAACAACTCTGAATCCGTCTCTGTTGGTCGACCGCTATCCACTACCGAAAATAGAAGATGTTCTAGTTAATTTGAACGGGTATGCGTATTTTAGCAAAATCGATCTTTCTCAAGCATATAATCAGATAGAACTGGATGAATCAAAGAAATACACTGTAGTAAACACACACAGAGGTTTATTTCAATACAATAGGTTAGTGTATGGTCTATCATCTAGCGTAGGTATATTCCAGCGCATAATGACCAATTTATTAAGTAACATACCAAATGTACAAGTATTCTTAGATGACGTCATCATTGGAGGTTTAACAAAATCAGAAAATTTGCAAACCTTAGAGGAAGTTTTCCAACGATTGTTATCTTACGGATTGAAATTAAAAAAGAGTAAATGTGTATTCTTAGCAGAAGAAGTTACGTATCTCGGCTATGTTGTTTCAAAAGAAGGTATTAAGCCCGATAAATCAAAAATTGATTCAATTTTACACATGCAACAACCACAGAATATTTCAGAATTACGATCGTTCCTGGGTACTGTAAATTTTTTTGGTAAAATTATTAAAAACCTAAGCTCCTGGTTGTCACCGCTGTATAATCTGTTACGTAAAGGCACGGAGTGGAAATGGGGACCGGAGTGCGAGCGGTCGTTTACACAAGTAAAACAGTTACTGTCGGGTAAGCACGTTTTGACTCATTACGATCAAAACAAACCTTTGATAGTGACCTGCGACGCGAGCGCGCGAGGCATCGGCGCCGTGCTGACGCAGCCGGGGCCCGGCGGCGAGCGGCCGGTCGCCTACGCATCGCGCACCCTCACTCACGCGGAGGCGAACTACTCACAAATACACCGCGAAGCGCTGGCTATTATTTTTTGCGTTAAGAAGTTTCATCAATATCTGTACGGTAGACATTTTATTTTACGTACAGATCACAAACCGTTAGTTTCAATATTCGGTCCGAATACAGGAATACCCTGTATGACGGCAAGTAGGATGCAAAGGTGGGCTATCATTCTATCGGCCTACGATTATGAGATCGAATATGTTAGCACCAGTAATAACTTCGCAGATAGTTTATCAAGATTGCCAAAACCATGTGTGAATAACAAAATTTATGATGAAATTCCTGAACAGACATACCTACACTACGCACAAGACGCGTTATTGCTAGACCATAATGAAATTAAGAAACAAACTTTAAAAGATCCCATTTTAAGTAGGATACTAAGTTACATTCGCGACGGTTGGCCAGAAATATGTGACATAACAGGGCTAAAGCCTTATTTTAACAGAAAAGCGGAATTGTACGAGGAAGTAGGCTGCGTGATGTGGGGACACCGGGTGGTAATACCTGAGGGATGTAGGGATAAGGTTTTAAACATTATTCACGAGCCACACATGGGCATTGTAAAATCCAAGGCTCTAGCACGTAGCTATGTGTGGTGGGCCGGCATCGACGAAGCCGTGGAGCGCTCGTGCCGCGCGTGCGCCGTGTGCGCGGCGCTCGCCGACGCGCCGGCGCACCACGCGCCCACGCCCTGGCCGTGGCCAGGTCGACCCTGGTCACGGGTGCATCTTGATTTTTTAGGCCCTCTGTTAGGAAGAACTTACCTAATAGTTATCGATGCTATGTCCAAATGGATTGAAGTATTCCCTGTGAGTAGTACGTCAGCCGGGTTGACTATAGAGAAGTTACGAGAACTGTGGGCTAGGTGGGGAGTACCTAAACAAGTTGTAAGTGATAACGGCCCCCCTTTTACAAGTAAGGAATTTGCAACATTTCTGTCCGCAGATGGGGTTGATCACATTTTTTCGGCACCCTATCACCCGTCCTCAAACGGAGCGGCCGAAAATGCTGTAAAAACTATTAAGACCGTAATAAAAAAAGCGTCTCTGGTAAAATCTAACATACAGGAAGCATTACATAGGTTCTTATTGTATTATCGAAATACGGAACACTGCTCGACAGGTGAATGTCCAGCAGTATTATTAACGGGGAGACGATTAAGGACACGCTTAGATTTATTAAAACCTAACAGGGAGACCAAAGTCTTAAAATCTCAGCGAACGCAGGTTGCAGCTGCAGGCGGCTGCACTAGGAAGTTAGGAGATGGAGAGGAAATTTGGTATCGACAATACTTAAAAGGGGAAAAGTGGCAGCCAGGTATAGTAAAAAGTTCTATGGGAGGCACAAATTACAAGGTAGCGGATTCAAGTGGTAACGTAATTCATCGGCACGTTGACCAATTGAGACGTAGATCTAGGAGTTCTCTAGCTTATCCATTAGATTCTACTCATTCTGCAAAAGCGAATTTGAGTCAAAGCGATAGGTGTTCCCACTCAGAGAGTACGGTTCAGTCAGACCCTGCCGTGGTGTCGCCGTCGCGCGGGGTGGTCGAGGACGAGGACGCAGATGGCGATAGCTTTAGAACACCAGACAGGGAACCGACTTTACCCTCGGTTCCACCGCAGGAGCCAGTACAAGTGCTACCTGCGCCGGTGACCCCTGTACCGACCCCGCCCGATAGACCCATACGTCGCTGTAGGTTAGATAAGGCACCTAGATATAAGTTTTAGTGTATTATTAAAAATAAAAGTAAATAAAAATTAGGTTAGTTGGTGGTGGATTTTATTATGTACTTAGGTATAGTTTAGTTTTAGTGCTGAGGGATGTGATGTATTCGTACCCACTTATGAATATCATTGTATGTAGGGTAGCAGGCAGTTCGGAATAAATCATTGAATGGTTAACACGCGTCTCATTTATCTCCGAATACGCCCGTAACCTCGCCCTGGAATACAGGACACTACAGATAATAATCTACTTTTTCTGATCTTTCTATTATTTGAACTACGAGTATCACACCTACAATTCGCTTACGACATCATATTATTTGCCACAACAAAAGAGACAAAACATACTACTTATAGACCAGAAAGAGAAAGCCGCAAGGTGTCTATACAGGGTTATTTGTAAAACATCAACAACCTCCTAGGGGCTGATTCTGGTGCTCAAATACAACAACTTTTTCTATGGGACCAACACTGAAAACGCCGCCGCCGCCAGCTGACATCAGTTTGTATGGAGCAGTGAACTGACACTGACATAATGTCTAAGGAAATAAAAACAAGAATCGAAAAGCATAAAAATACTTAAGGAACTAATGTAGAACACCGAAACTAAGATAACAGTCAAAACAAAGTTACATAACACCTTCATCCCAGTCCTAACATATGGCTGCCAAAACTAGACACTTACTAAAGCGCAAAACTGAAAACTGAAAACTTGTCAGACGGCAATAGAAAGAAGCTTGTTGAATATAACAAAGTCCGACAGAATGAGCAACAGAACTATCAGAAATTTCACGAAAATTGAAGACATAACAATAAGAAAAAGAAAACTAAAGCTCTAAAAGTCTAATATATTTAAATAGTTTAAATTGTTGTCTATTTTGATCTTGTTAAGTAAGTAGTCAGTCAGAACCATCACAAATATAGCACTAAATATCATCTGTCAAGAGCACTGAATATCAGTGCGACCGAGACGACTAGTCTCGTGGCAGCATGGGCTGATCCTCTTTTCAGTTTGTCTTTTCTTGTACTTATATCTTTTTTTTGTGAGATAATAACCAAAAAAGCTTGTAAAATGTTTCTGGAGACAATTAAGTAATGATTTTTATAATAAGACGCACTGAAAAGTGAAACAAAAACACTGCATTTTGGTATCCAAGAAATAGGCAAAAAAATCCAAAAATCAAAATAATTTATTTTTGCATATAGGCTATTAAAAGCACATTTACGCGTCCCAATAATTTTTTTTGCCCTCCCACTGCTTCGGGACAATTTGTGGGCTAGTGCCGAGAAGAAGAAAATAGCAGTTTCAAAGGTAGTAGGTATAGAGTCAGTCTTTCTCAAAGTGGGCGATAGCGCCCCCTTGTGGGGCTGAAGGCTTAGATCCAGAAAAAAGATGGAGTGTTGTAGTCGGTTCGGGGAGCGTAAAATTGGGGGGCGTTAAAAAACACATGATTTTCAAAGTGGGCGGTAGTTTTCATGGAGCACATACGCTATAGAGCAGCAAATACGAACCATCTTTCTCCGAAACTACTTAGTGATTTATCACTTACATTTGGTATGACATGACAAGTCCTGTCAACTCTCTCTCTTATAAAAACAGTTTAGATTCAGATTAAAAATGCGCTGATTAAAGATGTGCTGTGTGTGGATGGCAGTAAGTGCTGTGTAGGGACGGCCGTAAAAAATACATTTCCCGACCGTCAACAGGAGGCGTGTCGTAAGAGGTGACTAAGTTATTCCTGTAGCACGATATGGGCAGCAGCGTCTAAAAACTACAGTTGCCGCCTGCCAAGGGTGGCGAGTATTGGCAATAATCTCGATGAAAGTCATTGGGGAGGCCTATGTTCAGCAGTGGACGTCCTATGCCTGAAATGATGATGATGACCGATTAAAAACTGGCAGAAAATTTTGTCCAACAAACCATATAACATTTCTACTTTATTAGGTATCATTAGGTATGTGCTCCATGAGTGTTATAAACAAATACAATTTCATTTTAATTTTAAAAAACTCTAAAATACAGCACATATTCAATAACAAATATATTCAAAGATTATGGTACATTAACTAGATCGACTAGTTTTTGGCAAAACTAAAATGGAAGACGCTGTCTGTTTACTTGTAAGAATGAAGTCAAGACACCTTTAAGCGCACAGGGCACAGGCCTCACCTCAACTATGAGGTGGTATTTCTTGTTTACGCCATATTTATTGTTATTATTTGCCATAAAACAAAGTATAATAAATAAATATTGGACAACATCACATACACTGCTCTGATCCTATGATAAGTAGCTTAAGCACTTGTGTTACAGAAATCAGAAACAACGACGAAACACCCAGACCCGAGACAACGTAGACAAGTTTTTTTTCTACATTGAAGTATTCGCTATGTGCAAAATGGGTGGTGGGGGTCGTCACATCGATCGCAGCACGCAATGTGTCAGAAATGTGAAATAACTCTGGACTGTCATGTGTGAAATTGCTATATTTCCTTGAATTCCATACTAGCGATATTAAGTATTTTTAAGTAAAAACGTTAAAATTCGCGATTTCGCGTCACAGTACGTGTTGTGTTATAAAGTGTAGAAACAATGGGAAAAACTGTTTGTGCATGTTTTATTCGTTTCCAACATCAAGATGGAAATTGAAGCAAAGAAATAAATGGGTAGCTGCTGTGAAAAGAAATAAGTTTGTAGGGAGCTTGTGTCACAGACGTTTGTCTTATGATCACAGCTCTTAATCAGTAGCTTTATCCGTTGGTTCTAAGCTCTTCAACATATCTCACATGCTGTGCTAATAATATTTTTTCCCTTTTTGCACAGTTTGAGGTTGAAAAGTTATATCAAGTTGTATTGATTCAAATTCGGTATGTATTATAACATTCATATTTAGTTCAAGTTAGAAAATGACTTATTATAATATACAAACTTTTAAGATATTTTCATCTAATTTCAAAGAAAAACGATACATTATCATTCTCAAACCTTCCAGTTGCCTTAATTTGAGAGAACTTAAGTCCACAATAATTGTGCTCACTAGGGGCGCTGTCATGGCGCACACAGCGAATAGGTCGTAGGTACTTCCAAATTCGCGATGGGATTACAAACGTACCGATTTACATTCAACACGATAAGGTGTTTTATGTACTCGCGCGAAATGTAATTTTTGTTACGTCCCACCATTTTAAGGGCGCCAATAAATTTCTCGTATACTTTTATGGCGCTATAAAGCGTTGCGAACGCTTGCTTACAGTATACTTTAATATGGACGCGATATTTACGAAACTGATTAGCGTCAGATTTGAAGATTAAAATGTATTTACGTACTAAAAATATCATATTTTTTTTCATATATCCCAGTAGCGGCAGCGCTTTGGTTGTAATTTAAGAATTTTAAGAACCCTGCAACATTCTCGCCTTTCTCTAATGGTTGTCCTCTACCTGAAGGTTGTCTGGAAGAGATCGCTATTAGCGATAAGACCGCCTTAATTGTACGTCTTTCAGTAAAAATGACGTGTAATTTACTTGTATGGTGTGCAATAATGAGTATCTATCTATCTATTACTATATATTTGGTAGATGCCGAAGTTAAGCCACCTACGCCGCGGTTGTGAGTGGATGGGTGACCATTCCAACCAAATTTAGTTAAATTTATAAATAAATATTATCTATTATCATAAGCATCTCCGTGCTTCGAAAGGCACGTTAAAAGTTGGTCCCTGCTAATATCGCTTGATACTAGTCGTGAAGCATAGTCAGAAGCCTTAGGGCGGCTTACTAACATCTGACAGTAAGGTTGTCACCGACCTTACAAGCAACCCAATCTGTGCTGGGCCGCGTGGTGTAGTATGACCCAAACCACCTCATAGCTGAGGTGAGGCCTGTGCCCTGCAGTGGGACGTGTATCGGCTGACTCTTTTTTACTTTTATATAATTGGCATTACATCGCTGAACCGCCCGAAAATAAACAATACTTAATTTAATCATTTCTCAGCATCTGGAAATCATTGTAATGTTAATTACCACAATGATTGAGAGCTTTCCACATATTCAAAACTGGTTTAAAATCTAAAATTTTCATTTTCCTTTTGAGCTAAACATCGCAAGTAAACTCATGATAAAAAACCGGCCAAGTGCGAGTTGGAGAGTCTCATCGAGGGTTTCGTACAAACTTGTAGGTCTGTAAATAGTTCTTCCATAACGAAAGTTGAGTCTCAAAGATTTTTTTACCGCTTTTTGCGAATTTATATTTTTTTGTTTGTAATGTCTCCACCTTTCATCGGCTCTGCGTCAGATGTGGCCGGCCTACTGCCACTTTAGCTTGATATATTTTTGGACTATGTCCATTACTATGGTCTGCTGCCGGATAACCTGGTTTCGGATTTTATCCCCTAACGAAATCTTAAGCACATATCCATAGCTAGCTGGGTGATGTGAAGTCGCTGGGCTAGCTTTACTGTCATGTTCCATGTTTCGGCTTATGGCAGTGCCTGGATTAAAAGAGCGGGATATTGTGCTCTTTGGCGCTCTTTAGGGAAGGCTTACGTCCAGCAGTGACTGCAATAGACTGACATGATGATAATGTAGCTACTACGGTTTAGGACATTTTCGTTTACTTGTGCTGTAAGACATTTCTTCTTAAATTTTATGATTTCAGGTCAACTGGAAGTACCCCATAGATTTTGATTCCTTCGCACGTATCAAAAATACGGCATAAACAGCTCGAAGGGATTGTGGACTTGGGTTTTTAATATTAATTTCAACTTGATAGCTCAATGCGTTCTTTTTTCATAAAGAATACATGAGCTGTCAATGGGTCTTGACAGACATACAGACGGACAGACATACAGACAAATAGACGGACAACGAAGTGATCCTATAAGGGTTCTTTTTCCCCTTTGAGTTGCGGAACCCTAAAAAAAGGAATAATGGCGGAAATTCAGACTGCAGACGACCGTGCGAACTCCCACCTGGCGGCATAACTAATGTATGAGCAGAGTGGTCGATAGTTCGATAGATAAATCTATAGGTTATTATAAATAATAAAATTGGATTTTACTTGCAAGTAATCAAAACCAAACCAAACTTGTCACCAAAAACTAATAGACATAACAAGGCATAGTCACCGATAGCTAATGATAGGCATGATCACGTGGACATATCTTGAAGACCAGACATTTGCGTATCGGGCTACGTGTAATGTAGGGTTCCTTAGTGATAGCAATAAAGATAGATATATACTCTTTATCGCACACTATACAAGTAAATTACACATGATTTTTACAGAAAGACTTTAATAGCGAGATCTTCTAGACAACCTAATATGCGGAATTTTCGATTTGTTTTACTTAATTAACAACTTCATCTAAGTAATATTCTTCTCCAAGTTCATTTTGTTAACTCAGTAACTTGTAAAGCTTAACTAGTAACTAGTTTCCTTTTTAACATCGTTAAAAAAACATGCTTTTTCACATTTTTAAAGCAACTATTTAGTTAGGTTCATTTACTTGATTCTAGCGTCTGCGTGCGAAATCTTATAAAAAACTGCGCTCGCCAACCCGCCTGCCAAGCGTGGTGAGTATTGGCAATCCCCCCCAATGAAAGTCATTGGGGGGGCCTAGCAGTGGACGTTCCTGTGGCTGTAATGATGACTTGATTCTAATATTTTTTTAAAGCTTGTAAAATAAGCAACAAACGGTTCCATGAATCGAAAAATGGTGTATAAACCAACAAAACTTTGAAACTACATATCCAACGACTCGATAGTATATAGTATAGACGAAACAAAAATCATCCCCACTGTACGTGTAGGAAGGGTGACGCCACTCGAAACTCACTTAAGTTTTTTGATCGCATAAACTCTACCTCACAGCATGTTATTAAACCATAAACATTATATTAAATTGATTCTCAAAACATCGATACTTTTTATCGATACCGGCTCTTCCCTACACATATTGGCGATCCCAATAAGACAATACTGCTAAGTGGTTCCGTATCCGTCACCTCTTCGAAAAAAGTACAAGTTTTGGGTGTTAAGACTACTCGCTACTTTGAAAGGGTCGGCCTTTCAAACTCTAAGTAGTTACTGTAAAACAGATGAAGAAAGAAAACAAAAAATATTTGATAATGGAAAACGTAATAAAAAAGTATTTTTTTTAATTCTACAACGTAAAAAAGTATATACAAATTAACATTCACGAACAAGTGAACACTCAATTGCTTTTTATGTTATTAAATTGTTGGTTAAATTTCATTTAACTCCGTTCCGAAATTCAATTCAATTCAATATATTTATTGCTTTCTATAATGTTACATAGGTGTTATAAATAAGTACATTAATCAGATCATTCTAGACCCTGTTGGGCACAACAATTAGGACGGAGAGGATGACGCATTTGTAGATTTTAATGAGTAATTAAATTGGTAATAATTAATAAAAAAAATTACAATATAAATATATATTAAAACAATAATGAATATTGTATAATCTTCGTAATTAATTAAATTGTATTTTGTGTTGTAATTGTAAATTGTAATTGTGTTTAACTGTTAAAGTGTCTCATTTACAATTTAGAGGCGTAACAAACATCGAAACTTTTACAGTAATAATATAAGTACTCCGCCACTGACTACATTATCTGCATTGCCTTAAGGTTGACTGGTAGAGAATGTTGTATATGCTATACAACATGCTCAGTCTTTGCGAGCTCGAATCAGGAATGAGGAGATTCGTAAACGAACAATAGTCGCTGACATAGCCCAACGAATTAGCAAGCTGAAGTGGCAGTGCGCGGGGCACATAGCACGTAGAACTGACGGCCGACGGGGCAGAAAGGTTCTGGAATGGAGGCCGCGTACCGGCAAGCGCAGCGTAGGACGTCCACCTACAAGGTAGATAGACGACCTGGTAAAGGTTGCAGGAAGCCGCTGGACGCGGGCCGCTTCCAACTTGCCAATCTGGAAGTCACTGGGAGAGACCGCCTATATCTTATGGCTGAAATGATGATGATGATGAACCTCTATTCTCCAATTGTATTTACCTGTACAATACAGTTTAAATACTGAAGTAAGACAGTACTTTTTAGTTTTAAAGCCAATTTAATCTAAAGGACTGTACTATTTTATTCCTTGACCAATTTTTGTTTATCCACCCCTGAATAAAATCCACACTGGCGACTATAAATACTTCAGGAAGCCGTGTACTACACGCAGGACAAAAGTTAACTTAGGATATAAAGGAGATTTACTTGTGATATAGAGACTGCTCAATTTGGCTTTTTATTGGGAAATATTGCGGCTTTTGGTAGGATAAGTCTTTAGAGATTTATGAGCAGATATTGTGTAAATAAAGTACAATGTTAAAGGTTTTGGGTTACTTATTGGGTTATTCGATCAAATCTGGTGCGAATGACTTCATTAAAATACTTCGAACTTTTTTGTATGGAGCTTGAATACCTAAAGTTACCAATTAGCAAGTACCTGAAATTACGGTATTTTAGTACACTTACATCAACATCGACAGACAATTTCAAAAAACAAATGCTCATTAACAAAATGTTGTAAATGATACACTTTGTTCAGAATTTCAGATAGAATCTACATATAAAACAAAGTCGGGTTAGTTAAACATTTATAAGTCAAAAACGGCTGGACCGATTCATATGATCTTTGATTTGTTGGATTTGTATCTAACCCGAATAGCAGAATAATTATTAAAACATCGGGAAAACTCCCAAAAAAATGAAGGCGGTACGAAGTCCGCCGGGACAGCTAGTCTATATACAGTGTGTAATGAAAAGGTGAAATAAAACTTTAAGGGGTCATTCTACGGCTAAATTACATCAACTTTTTCTACGGGACCAACATCCGAATCTCAAAAAAAATTGACGTTTCCATACAAACTGATGCCAGCTGGTCGCGTTTTAGTATGGGAAAGTGTTTTTTTTTTTGCCATTTCGATGTTGGTCCCATAGAAAAAGTTGATGTAATTTAGCCGTAGAATAACCCCTTAAAGTTTTATTTCACCTTTTTGTTATACCCTGTATATAAAACAAAGTCGGGTTGGTTACACGAATTATAAGTCAAGAACGGCTGGGCCGATTTTTATGATTCATGATTTTTTGGATTTGTCTCCGTCCCGAAAAGCAGAATAACTATTAAAACTACGAAAAAATTCTCGAAAAAAAAACGAGGCGGTACGAAGTACGCTGGGACAGCTAGTTGTAAATCAAAATAAAATTACTTATTCAAACTACAATTCTAAAACTAAAACTATTTTTGTAATAATTTTCTCTTTCGATTGGCGTCTGTTTCATAGGTGAACCCTAAAATCACGTAATTTTAGGTACTTGTAACTAAGTAAGCCAATAAGGTTTGATGCCTTTTAACGAATGAATGAACGGCTGAATATAAAATTTGTGATCAATTTGTGCTTTTTGAATACAATACATGTTAGATTACATAGTTACATACACATATACATTAAATAGTTATATAATGGGCTAGTTTCCTAAAAAAAACTAATTAGTCCGTCAGTTAGATTAACAGAAAATATTGGACAAGTATTTTTTCTTTTCTCAATTAAACAAAAACTGATGAAGATATAGTTCTTTATAGTTCCGCGTAACGTCACGCCTTGCGACACTTTTTAGCAAGGTGTGACGTCACGTGCTCCCATTCCCAAACTTTGTTGCGCTTTATCTTCGTTATTTTCAACCGACTTCAAAAAAGGAGGAGGTTCTCAATTCGACTGTAGGTTTTTTTTTTTTTTTTTTTTTTTGTATATTTGTTACGCGATTACTCCGCCAATTATGAATCGATTTTAATGATTCTTTTTTTGTTTGGTAGATCATACTTCAGAGGTGGTCCCATATAAATTTTATCGAAATTGATGTAGAACTTTTTGAGAAAATCAACAAATATATACCCAGATAATATTTTGGTTGTGGTTCTTGTTACCTATCTTCGACAAATATGCGCCGATTTTGATGATTTTTGTTTTATTGAATAGCTTATACTTCAAAGATGCTATGATAAAAGTTTGAAAAATAAAAATTACCCCTAAGGGTAGGAAAATAGGGGATGAAATTGGTGTTCAGCAGTTAGATTAGGATTTATCACTAAAATAGATAAAATAAGTAAATTTTATTAAAAAAAATAAAACCGACTTCAAAACACTAAAATGCTAAAAATAATCCTAACACTTAAGTACCTAATCAGTTACTTTTGGAGTCGGTGCAAACAAAAACATTGAACCTCTCATCGGCTGGCACCGACTCCAAAAGTAACTGATTAGGTACTTAAGTGTTAGGATTATTTTTAGCATTTCAGTGTTTTGAAGTCGGTTTTATTTTTTTAAATAAAATTTACTTATTTAATCTATTTTTAGTGATAAATCCTTATCTAACTGCTGAACACCGATTTCATTCCCCTATTTTCCTACCCTTAGGGGTGATTTTTATTTTGCAAACTTTTATCATATTATCTTTGAAGTTTAAGCTATTCAATAAAACAAAAATCATCAAAATCGGCGCATATTTGTCGAAGATAGGTAACAAGAACCACAACCAAAATATTATCTGGGTATATATTTGTTGATTTTCTCAAAAAGTTCTATATCAATTTCGATAAAATTTATATGGGACCACCTCTGAAGTATGATCTACCAAACAAAAAAAGAATCATTAAAATCGATTCATAATTGGCGGAGTAATCGCGTAACAAATATACAAAAAAAAAAAAAAAAAAACATACAGTCGAATTGAGAACCTCCTCCTTTTTTGAAGTCGGTTGAAAAAGGCTATTTACCTAGGTCAAAAAAAGATTATTCTATTTAGCCCGTCAGTTAGATTATCAAAAAATATTGGACCCGTATTTTGTCTTTTGTCAATCAAACAAAAAATTTTATTAAAAAAAATAAAACCGACTTCAAAACACTAAAATGCTAAAAATAATCCTAACACTTAAGTACCTAATCACTTAATTTTGGAGTCGGTGCCAGCCGATCAGAGATTCAATGTTTTTTTTGCACCGACTCCAAAATTAAGTGATTAGGTACTTAAGTGTTAGGATTATTTTTAGCATTTTAGTGTTTTGAAGTCGGTTTTATTTTTTTTAATAAAATTTACTTATTTTATCTATTTTAGTGATAAATCCTAATCTAACTGCTGAACACCAATTTCATCCCCTATTTTCCTACCCTTAGGGGTGATTTTTATTTTTCAAACTTTTATCATAGCATCTTTGAAGTATAAGCTATTCAATAAAACAAAAATCATCAAAATCGGCTCATATTTGTCGAAGATAGGTAACAAGAACCACAACCAAAATATTATCTGGGTATATATTTGTTGATTTTCTCAAAAAGTTCTACATCAATTTCGATAAAATTTATATGGGACCACCTCTGAAGTATGATCTACGCGATTACTCCGCCAATTATGAATCGATTTTAATGATTCTTTTTTTGTTTGGTAGATCATACTTCAGAGGTGGTTCCATATAAATTTGATCGAAATTGATTTAGAACTTTTTGAGAAAATCAACAAATATATACCCAGATAATATTTTGGTTGTGGTTCTTGTTACCTATCTTCGACAAATATGCGCCGATTTTGATGATTTTTGTTTTATTGAATAGCTTAAACTTCAAAGATAATATGATAAAAGTTTGCAAAATAAAAATCACCCCTAAGGGTAGGAAAATAGGGGATGAAATCGGTGTTCAGCAGTTAGATAAGGATTTATCACTAAAAATAGATTAAATAAGTAAATTTTATTTAAAAAAATAAAACCGACTTCAAAACACTGAAATGCTAAAAATAATCCTAACACTTAAGTACCTAATCAGTTACTTTTGGAGTCGGTGCAAACAAAAACATTGAACCTCTCATCGGCTGGCACCGACTCCAAAAGTAACTGAGTAGGTACTTAAGTGTTAGGATTATTTTTAGCATTTCAGTGTTTTGAAGTCGGTTTTATTTTTTTTATTTAATGTAGTTTTTGTGTTCTCAATGACGTTGGTACTTCCAAATAAAGTATCTACTAAATACGATTACTGACATATATTAATTTGATTATTACCGGATAACATACAAAGTATAGATTTGTATTTTATTCTTTTTGTGTATTATTTTGTATTCGTTTTAATTGAACATAAAAAATAAATTCATCCATTAAAAAATCATAAAAGTTTCTGTCTATTTAAACAAATCACTGAGCCCAATTCTAAATTCAAATTTTTCAAAATGTTTTTTTAATGTCTAGCCGTTATATTTTCGCCGAAATATTTAAATTAGAATAATACGGGGCATTCTAGGCATTTATACTTTATAATTCTGTGAGATTTTTTCCTTTTTTCGGTTAATCCGAGCCGCGTCGTTCCAAACAATTAAAGCTATCCGCTTAAAGCCCAGACAACTTGATGTACGGTCACCAAAAATGTTCGCTTCACTTCAAATACTTTGATAGTGTTTTTTTTTTAAAAACCGGACAAGTGCGATTCGGACTCGCCCATCGAGAGTTCTATACAAATTTGTAGTAACATATTATAAATATGTAGTTCAGGAATAGAGTCCCACAGTTTTATTACAAATTAATTACATAAAATTAAAAATTTACAGTTTTAGATGTTTCCTTGTAGTTCTAGTGTAAGACAATATTACTTGTTAAACTTCATAGTTCTAGGTCAACCGAAAGTAATATCCTAATAATGAATAGTTAATGTCCCTTAAGAGTTTCGAAATTTACGTTTTTTGCGGCATAAACGGTCGTACCTAAATTATAAATATTATATAAATTAAGAATGGAAAGATGTAATGGAAGGATAATACTATCGCATTGGGGTACTCCTGTAATGATAGTGTAAAGTGGTGGTGGTTAAAATAAATAAAAATAAAAAAATAAATCTTTCGTTCAGTTACATATGTATGTTATGCGATGTCTTCGTCAAATGTAAACTGATTTTTCTCCTCTTTTTTTTCTATTGCTGCTGGGTAAAGGTTTTCCCTAGACTCTTCTATTGATCTTTATCCATCGCCCATGACTCCCAATCCCTCGTCAGGGTAACCATCGTCGTACCTTATGTTATTGAGTTTACCTCTTCTGTAACTGTGATAAAGTAGAAACTTTTCTGCTATCGCTACTTTATACCATGAGAATTAATTTCGTATGTAAAAAAAGTGAAATGAGAGTGGGGCTTAAGTGGTGGCGTCAAAAATCCCGAAACGTTCCCCCTTATTTACGCTCGGCAATAGGTTTTTAATTTAATCTCACGTAATTATTTATTATTTCACCCTGTATACTGCAACAATGTACGTACTGTATTAGATTACTTACTACTTGGTTCCTCGGTTTATAAATGAACTACCCTCCATTTTAAAAGATGACTTGAACCCAAACAATATTAAACCAAAACTGAAGACTTACTTCCTATCATAATATTAATATTTGTGACTTTCTTACTATGAAACAACTAATAATAGTGAGCGCGATTACCTAGTTTCCGTTTAATCTAATTGGTACTAAAAAATATAGTAAACTTTTGTAAAGACAGTGATAATTGTTATACCTACGTTTTGCTTTCGTATTATAACATGACTGCTTGTTATCTGGCTGACAGGTCTGCATTGTAGACAAATCTCAGTGGTTTATGGCAATGCACTGTAATAAATATTTATGTAGTTTGTGTAAAATAATAATAAATTAGAAAAGATTTAGACTGTACATAACATTATGCACTACACGGCTATTAAAAACCAAACAACAGTAGGTACACATGCCTAGAGCATATAAATAAATAAATAAATAAAATCATTTATTTGCCAGAATATAAATATAATAAATAATAATAAATATTGGACAACATCACATACATTGCTCTGATCCTGTGGTAAGTAGCCAAAGCACTTGTGTTACAGAAATCAGAAACAACGACGGTACCACAACACCCAGACCCGAGACAATATAGAAAAGTTATTTTTCTACATTGACCCGACCGGGAATCGAACCCGGAACCTCAGAGATAGCGACACCAAGTCCGGTATGCTCGCCTCTCGGCTACGGAGGTCGTCATGGTTACACAGTGTTCTTAAAGTAATATTTACCAACTTATTCTATCGCCAGCGACGTGCAAATTTTGATAAAGAGATCTCTACATCATACATACAATAAATGTTTGACCCCCAACGAAAAAGGGGGGGTGTTATAAGTTTGACGTGTGTATCTGTCTGTAGCATCGTAGCTCCCAAACGAATGGAACGATTTTGATGTTGTTTTTCTAGTTTTAAAGCTGATATTATAGAGATGGTTTTAGCTACCTATTTAAGAATGCGATGCGAATGACGCTTGGATCAAAACAATACTAGGTAATATTACTTGTAATAAAGTTTTAGGGCCGAAAATAGCCAAATAATTTCATTTTATTTTTAACAAAGAATATGTTTTATTTTAAGGAAAAAAATATAACAATTAAAATTCTAATAATACAAATATAAACTAACCTAAAACTAAAAGCTACCTACTCAAAAATAAAAGCGTGTCCATGAGGCAAAGAGGCGAGAATGCTAGCAGCGTTCCCACGCTTATTTTTAACTATTTATGTTGTTTTTTGTGTTGGGGGTTTTTTAAATTGTGAATTTAATTTTTATAAATAATACAGTACATTTGATTCAACTGTCCTCTACCTAAAGGTTTTCTGTAAGAGATCGCTTCTAGCGATAAGACCGGCTAAATTTCGCTATTCTGTGGTTTGTTTGTTTCTACAATAATGTATTATATGGTCGTTGATAAAGACTTTAACTCATCAAGCATCCGTAATCGAGACATAATATAAATTCCATTGTAATTCGACCGCTTGCATGCATTTCTCATGAGACCGCTTGGATGTTGACGAGTTTGACAAACCGAACACCATGCGGGCGAAGCCGCAGGCGGAAGCTAGTAATCTATAACCGCAGATACTTCACGCTACCTAGGCGAAGTCGGGACTCGGGACGTGTTGCTGGCTATACACAAAATGACCGAAATAAATGATAATGAAGAGTACCTTCACAAGACTATTACCGAAATTGGTAGTCGTTAGCTTCATTATCGTCGTACTATCAACTATTCCAATCGAAACCGCGTGTTCACGGTTCGAAATTGATTTTTTTGTTCGTTAAACACTAAATTACTTGATAATACAGTAACCCACTGTATAAGATTAACACTTATTGGGTAAAATCCAATTTGTTAAGGGGCTTACGTGAGGCGCGGAATCGGGGACTCCATAGAACCGTTGATAGATAGATAGATGATACTCTTTATTGCACACAATACAAAGTAATAAAGTTAGACATGATTTTTACAAAAAGACATACTATTATCGGCGGCGGTCTCGCTTGTACCGATTTCTGCCAGATAACATTTGATTTCTATTCGAAACATAAGATTTAAATAACACTTAATTTCTATTTAACTAAAATAAATTCTGCCACAATCACACCAATTATCTAGTGCCGAAATAGACGGAGTTTGTACTACTGCGATTACATAACGGTACAATACTCAAATATTTAAAGAATTAGATGTTGGAACTGCGCCGGTGTAGTAGTAGGGATTCAATTTGAGATGATGATTTTTAAACTAAGCTCACACACGAAAATTATTATAAAGTCGACTCCCACCATGTCGCACACCACTAGATCTGCCACGAAAGTACCTTCTTTCTAAAAGACAATACAGTATTTTTTATATAGCTCTATATCTAAGTAAAGCTTTGCAGCTCAGTATAGCTTTTTCATCATTTCAGCCATAGGACGTCCACTGCTGAACATAGGCCTCCCCCAGTGACTTCCAGATTGGCCGGTTGGAAGCGGCCTGCATCCAGCGTCTTCCTGCGACCTTTACCAGGTCGTCTGACCACCTTCTGAGTGGACGTCCTACGCTGCGCTTGCCGGTACGAGGCCTCCATATAGCTCTTTATCTACATCAAAATTACTTTATTGTCGTTAAATTTACATAACTGAATTAAAACCTTAACTCGATGAGTGGCATGTACGTCGGACTCTTAACGAGGCAATTGTTTTCAATAATTTACTAAATAATGGTGTTTAATTTTTTGTAATTTTTTGTAATAATGTTACCTTGACTGCAAAGTGAAGGCATTTTGAATACGATTTTTTGATAAACAGGTTTTTTTTAATTTAGCATGTATTAGTACAGTCAAAAGCAAGAGACTGAGGGGAATAAGAATAGAATATCATTTGTTTATTTGATGCAAAAGAAACATGGAGTATTTATGTGTCAATAAGATTTCCGTTCAATATACATATACAACTCAAACAAATAGTTTACCTGTTACGGTTCATGAGATACAGCCTGGTGACAGACAGACAGACAGACGGACAGTGGAGTCTCAGTAATAGGGTCCCATTTTTACCCTTTGGGTACGGAACCCTAAAAAGCAAAACTTACTACAACGTTCTAAAAAATTGAAATTGTTTTCATTCATAGTATTTTTTATTTGTTTGAGCTTTATATTATAAAAAAGTAAAAAAATAATTTATCCGTGAAAATGGAACCTACATTCATAGAGCCAATAAGTTTAGAAATGATCTATATCTATCTTTAAAATAAATACTATGCTACGTTTTAGGCACTACCTAACTGCCATAAGTTTATTTATAACTTTAGGTAAAACGCAAAATTATTGTTAAGATAAGCATACCTAAGCTTGTTTAATAATACCAATAGAACAACTTATCTTTTTTGTAATTGCTATCAATCACAATCATTATAAATTAAGTAAGAACCTGTTACTGAAGAGCGGTACCTCCTGACACAGGCTTCTGTAAACTTAAAAGGAGGCACCAGTCACTATTTTGTAAACAAATACCTTGTTACAGAAATAAATAATTTATTTATTTATTTATGATCCCCGCTATACACATGTTTGATTTGATCCATACGTCCAGGGACACTCTGTGAACAGGGTTATTTTTAAAACCACTCTGTAAATAGGGTTATAAAACTTCAACAACCTCCTAGGGGCTCAAATACAACAACTATTTCTATTGGACCAACATAGTAATCTTAAAAAAAATACACATTTCTAAATTCTTCACACACCTATTCACAGTCCTTTACTGTGCAATCCATCCGCCTGTGGAACTCCTTACCGATGTCTATTCGGCAGTCTGAAACACTACAAATTTTCAAAACTAGACTTAAAACATATCTCCTTGGACTTTAGTTTTCTCCTATGTTTTCTTTGATGTACTTCTTTCTTTACTTTTCCTAACACTTTTGGTATCAAAATCCATATTCATATTATTAGGGTTATTATTTAGTGTAAGTACTTATATGTATTTATATTATGTATGATCATTATTTATAACAATGTGTAAGTATGTATATTATTTTATTTTTTAGTATCTATGTAATAAATATATAAAATATTATGTAATGATTAAATATATAAATTACTTTTCCTTCTTATTTTCTAAACTCTTCACCGCCTCCCCTCATAACTTTTTTTTTCAAACTTTCCTCTACCTGAAGGTTGTCTGGTAGAGATCGCTCTTAGCTATAAGACCGCCTAAATTGTACCATTCTAAATGTATTGTTTCTCTGTACTGTTTTTTTGTGTGGTGTACAATAAAGAGTATGTATCTATCTATCTATCTATACACTGCTTATACAAACTGATGTCCGCTGGGTCACTTTTACGTCGGGCTGAATTTGAAGGTAAATATTTTTACGTTCAAACTTTATTTATCGCGATAAGACCTGTGTGCATGTGTCATGATGTCCGCTGGTCGGCGGCTTATTAAGGGGGTGTGTTTTTTTTGCGATTTGAACGTTGGTCTTATACAGAGTGTAACGAAAAGGTGAATTAAAACTTTAAGGGGTTATTCTACGGCTAAATTACATCAACTTTTTCTATGGGACCAACATCGAAATCGCAAAAAAAAACACTTTCCCATACTAAAACGCGATCAGCTGGCATCAGTTTGTATGGAAACGTCAATTTTTTTTTTGAGATTTTGATGTTGGTCTCATAGAAAAAGTTGATGTAATTTAGCCGTAGAATAACCCCTTAAAGTTTTATTTCACCTTTTCGTTACACCCTGTATAATTTTTTTTGTATTTGAGCACCAGAATTAGCCCTTAGGAGGTTATTGATGTTTTACAAATAACCCTGTATAGTTAAACGTCCGCACCGCTTTGGGGGTAGAAGACAATTCTTACCAAACATAAGAAACCCAAGCCCCGGTTGTGAGTGGATGGGTGATCATTCTACCCATAAACCCGGTCTACTTGTAGATTTAAACTTTAAATAAAGCATTTTGAATTCAATTGAATAAAAATAATAGTATGTATGTGTACTACATATCAGTATGTTTGATGAATGCTATTCGCTGTGTGCGCGATGACAGCGCCCCTAGTGACGACAATTAGTGTGGACTAAGATCTCTTAAATTGTGGCATGTGGATGGTTTTAGAATGATTTTCGGATTGTTTTTCTTCGAAATTAGATGTAAATATCTAAAAAGTTTGTGCATATTATAATAAGTGATTATCTTACTTGAACTAAAATATAAATGTTATAATACGTATGGGATTTAAATCGAAATCAAATCAAATCAAATTATTTATTTGTGATACACAGGTAATAAAATGTTGTTAAATTAATATAAATATAAAGCACACTGCGATCAGCCATGTCGGCATACAAATATAAGAAAATGCATACAAACATACATTATTTTAACTAAGTTAACAATTTGAAAGCTATGCCAATGTCAATTCAATTACAAAATAAAATTCATAGATCCATAAAATAATACTCATTATAAAATTAAGATTTTAAATTAATGTCATAAAATTGTAAAAAACATTTTAAATGTCAAATTAACCTACAAAGCAGTAAACGGATATTTTATAACAGAAATGTCAATTCTATTTAAATTTAAATTCAAGAAATTCACTAACTGAATAAAATTAGTGATCTATTAGAAACATAAAATGTCCTTGTTTAAATGTTTGGAACTCCGTACATTTTTTAACATTGTTGGGTATTTTATTATACACTCTTGGGGCCATAGCAAGAACACTTTTGCTGTAGAGGGCTGTTTTATATGAGATGTGATCTGTGGTATACAGAACAATCGACATAACATGATATAATTTTCCAACCTCAAACTGTGCAAAAAGGGTGAGAATTAGTATTAGCACAGCATGTAAGAGACGTTAAAGGAACTAACGGACAAAGCTACTTAATAAGAGCTGTGATCATAAGACAAACGTCTGTGACAAAAACCCCCTACAAACTTTTTTCTTTTTACAGCAGCTATCCATTTATTTCTATGCTCCAATTTCCATATTGATGTTGGAAACGAATAAAACATGTACAAACTGTTTTTCCCATTGTTTCTACACTTTATAACACAACACATACTGTGACCCACATCGCGAATTTTTACGTTTTTACATAAAAATACTTAGTAACGTTAGTATGGATTTCTATGGAAATATAGCAATATGACACATGCCAGTCCAGAGTTATTTCACATTTCTGCCAAATAGCGTGCTGCGATCGATTTGACGCCCCCCACCACCCACTTTGCACATAGCGAATACAAGGCTGTCAATGTCAGCCGCAAAATGGCGTTGTTTGTGAAATGTATTTTTGTGGAAACAAAAGACGCCGGATGCAGTTTATTTGCCAGTTGTTGGTGAAAAACATTACCCTCCTTCCTGCTGTCGGGTAGAACAACGAACTGTTGTTTTTATGACTTTTGTAGGTAAAAAACTGTAAATCAATATTGAAAGTCAAACTTGTAGTAATAGCATTATATCTATAGAAAAAGATATAAAAACTAAAAATTATTTTAAACCTAAACCGTTCAAACAAATAAACGCTTCTTATAATATTAGAAAGTACTTAAGTTCACGTTGACATAGATAAAAGAGAACAGACATATCACGTTAGAATAAATAAATAAATTAACAATTACATGTAAGTTAAACTCGAACTCAAACTGTTTATTGCAATCATGTGGTGTTAACACGTTCACTACTAAACATAGGCTTCCGCCAATGACTTCCAGACTAGCCGATTGGAAGCTACCTGCATCCAGCGGCTTCCTACTACCTTTACCAGGTCGTCTGTCCACCTTGGCTGGACTTCCTACACTGCGCTTTCAGGTACTTGGCCTTCATTCTAGATTCTGCCTCATCGGCTGTAACGGTTTGCTGTTCTACGTGCTATGTGCCCCGCCCACTGCTATTTTTGCTTGTTAATCTGTTGGCCTACGTCAGCGACTTTTGTTGGTTTACCCAATACATTAATAAATAAATAATAACTTGCCATAGTATAACGTTGTTTATAATTGGTGCTATTGTTGAAAAGAATATAAATAATAGGAGAAACAGGAGCTTTTTGTACGATATAATTTTATTTTATTTTTCATTATTGTTTTTTTTTTGCCTTTTACCGTTGACATTATATATTTAATTTTATTTTGTGACAATCGATGACCAACATGTTAAGAATATAACTATTTGACGTTTATAATATATATTTATTTATTTATACATATTTATTTAGTCATTATATAAGTAGTATATGTATATATATTGTGCATTGATTTTATTTATATAGGTAAGTATTTGTATCATATTAAGCTTACCACGTAATTTGTTAATGTAAGGTAATTCTTATATCGGACCTTTACCGCACCCATTACTTGTTTTTCTGCATGACCCTAAGGTTGGCTGGCAGATAATGTTTTTAGCATTAAGTCCACCTATTGTACACTTTTTAAAGTTTTGTGCAATAAAGTTTTTAAATTAAAATTAAATTAAAATAAAATGTATCCCATTCATTTAAGTTTGACATTCACACGCCAGACAGGGTAAAATACACTGTTTCTTTCTGTACAAATCAATTTCTTTGTAAATACGTGTATTTGTGAATAAATAAATTGAATTTGAATTGAATTTGAATTTGAGAAATTATTAATATTCATATTATCATAGTTAGTCCGAAACATGTTGGCTGATCTCTCCCGGCTATTTTCCCATAATCTCATGTGGGAATCACAAAATAAACTTATCAGAGCATAGATTAAGTTTATTCGAAAACACGTCAGAATAATCGGATTAATTTTTCAATCAAGCGAGAAGATTTGAGATTTCGATTCGAAAATAAAAAAAGTGTTGTTAAATAGATGGTGAGATTTAAAAAGTTAGTGCGTAGGTTTTTCAATTAGTCGCGTAATTTTTGATCTGATTTTAAGGTTAGTTATAATTAGTTTTTAAAACTGAGATTTCACAAGAACAAGCCAGATTTATCGGGATTAAAATTATTTTTGTTTTATCGACTAGCTACTTATTTATTTCACAAGATGTTGACTTTTTTGTAAGTGTCACCTAATTCTTTGCTCTTGAGTGTAGATAAGCATGAAATTAATCCCATGATCCATTTTAGATAGCGTAAAAAATACAGTTTATTTATTTTTAAGAAAATTTCTTATCTTATAAGTATTCAATGCAATGTTAAGGAGAAAAGGAATTTACTTAAAGAATAATAATGAATATAAAATGTTTTATGTAAATGAATGAATTTGAATTTGAAAGGGGGATAAAAGAACGTTTCTAAATTTCCATTATTTTGGATCGTTTTTTATTCTAATGTCTGAGAAAACTTCGCAATTAAGTTATTATGTATGCCTAGGAAAATAAACAATTGAAATTCATCCTACCCATCGGGAACGATTGATAGCTTGCCTGCATCGAGCGAGTCTCCCACAACCTTTAAGCCTTAGGCACACAGCCGACGGGGCGCGACAGCGACGGGTCGCTAGCGCGACGCCAGTGTTTGTAATGTAAGTACTAAAGTCTTTAAAAGACGATACACAGCACCGTCGCGTCGAGCGCTACGGGACCCGTCGCCGTCCCGCAGGCGTGCCTACAAACGGACACGACGCGATGCCCTGTCGTCTTCTATTAGACTTTAGTACATTACAAACATTAGTGTCGCGCTAGCGTCCCGTCGCCGTCGCGCCCCGTCAGCTGTGTGCCCAAGGCATTAGTCTTTTAGGCATTATTCTTTTAATTACTTATGTTGTACAAGTTATACAAGGAGTAAAAAACCCTGTTTGATCTAAAACGGGTGATTCTACTGCATAAATACTACAACTTTTTCTACGAGACAACTTCGAAATCCCAAAAAAAAACACCTCTTCATACAAACTGAAGCCTGCAATTCGCCGCGATGGTTTAGGTTTTTGCAATTTCGATGTTATTCTCAGTCATTGACTTATATATTACTTCGTAAGGACAGGGCGGACCACATGTTAAACTGTTGCCACTAACGTGGCCCTAAAGTGATCCTCTTTAGACCGAAGTGAAGTAGTCGGCTGTCGGCTGTCGTCGAGAGCGAAGGTACGTTAAAATTAGGAAAATCATAAGGTTTGTCGTGTTAACTACGACAAAAGCACAATTAATAAAAAGTACGATATTTAATATGTCAGGCAGGTAAGTCGAAAATATGTTAATTAAGAAACATATTTACATTGTTTTAGATATTTTGTTTCCATAATCTCAACGTTTGGCATAATAGAAAGCAACGCATGGTTTGTTGCTGTTTAATCGTTTACGACACAGTTTAGGGTAGTTCTAATAGATGGCGTTAGTGTGTCATGTATGGTAAACGTGTAGTGAGTGATTTGTTCTGTAAGCCGTATCTTTACTATTTAAATCAATGCCCATAGTAAAAGTTGTTGTATGCACCAGAATCATCCCCTTTGGATCGAAAAGGGTTTCTAGTAAACAAGATCGCTTGTTAGGAGAATTATACGTTACTAGGTTAATAGTGTACGGCAATCAACTAAAAGCTATTAAACACGAGTTAGACTAAGTTGGTTTGGCGCTTGTGCTGTGTTTGTTGAGTTATGGCTGGGAAATTTTAGTGGAAAACCATTATTGTGTAAAACGTTATTTGTATTTTAAGCTAGTGGTTGTCCGTGACTTCTTTCAATACAATTCAGAAACGTCCTCTGGAATGAGCACAATAACTAACCCAAGTTTTTTTCGATATTATTTAACCCATGCCAGCTGATCGGATAAATTAAGTTTATTGAAGTATTTTTTTGCGACTTCAATTTTATAAAGAATGCTTACATATTTGTAAAACATCAACAACCTCCTAGGGTCTGATTCTGGTGCTCAAATACAACAACTTTTTCTATGGGACCAACATTAAAATACAAATAAAAATAACTCTGTATACGTCCCACTGCAGGGCACAGGCCTCACCTGATCTATGAGGTGGTTTGGCCATACTCCCACGCAGGCTCAGTGCGGTGCGTTGGAGAGGTGTTGTTAGGCCAGTGACTAGACCTTACAGTCAGATGTAATCTGGCCTCTGACAAGGCTTCACAACTAGTATCAAGCGATATTAGCCGGGACCAACTTTTAACGTGCCTTCCGAAGCACGGAGATGCTTGTGGTAAATGTCACGTCAAGATGGTTGTGCTCGTTGTTTTAAAGGATAATGCAGCAACAGCATCTACATCTATATAATCCAGGGCTGTAATTAACTTATTGGACTGGGGAATATATATAACTGGGGATATTAAGACAATGGGGCTCCTATGACTTTGTCGGAGGACTATTTTTCGTGAAATTTCCGAGGTTTTTTCAAATGGCATCTCTAGTCTAATGTTCATACTTGCGTTGTTTTTAATATCTGGTGGGTGATGTGGCAGGAACTAGGGGTCCTAAACGATTGTGGGGCCCTGGGCACGTGCCCAGAGTGCCGAATGGGAAAGAGGTGCCTGGTTTAGACTATTTATAACACCTCTTAACATTATAGCTGCAACGAAGCCAGTGGTTCCGGGTTCTAATTCCGCATGGGACAAATGTTTGTGTGATGAGCACGAGCAATGCTACCTAAGTCATGGATGTTTATAAAAGTACTTAAGTATGTTTATCCGTTATCTAGTCGCCATAGACAAGCTTTGCTTAGTTTGGGGCCAGATAATTGGTGTGATTGTGAAAATAATTTATTAATTATTTTTTTATTTATTATAGCAAGCAATAAAATATTGAATTGATGTTTTAAAAGTTTTTTCGCGATATGATGGCGTTCACAATTCGTTTAGTTTTAGTATGAAACAGAAATGTATACGCAAAATACAGTTACCAAACTTTAACCAACGGTCAGGCGAGTTTAAACGGTTAACAGCCAATTAACTGGAGACTTTGTCAACTCGGCAACTGGCAGATAGATGGACACTTCGGAAACTCGCGTAGTTGCTGGCTGCTTTTATTAATTACTCGGTCTTGTTTAACTATGTTGTGTAGTCACACTTAACTTTGGAAATAACTATATCGAGATAATTACCATATATAAGAAAAAAAAAACTACTTTACACTCATTGTTGGAGCTGCCTAGTAAGCATAGAGTTAGTTAGTTTATTTTATTTTATTTTATTTTATTTATTTGGACAACCAACAAGATCATACACCTTAAAAGCTAAAAGTTAGAAGATTGGTGATACAAGGGATGGTGCGGCCTTAATTACAGGTTGCCACGAAAAGCGCAAACAAATATAGTTGGGATTGGGAGCATAAGGCGTCCCTTAACTTAAAAATCTTAAAAATCTTAAAAATATGCTATGTTAACTTATGCTACTTAATTAGCTGCTACTTAGAGAACTACTTGTTAGTAGATATTAGTAGGCGTAATTTCTTTTTAAATGTAGGTAAACTAAGGCTAAATATATCAATATCCTTATTCTTGCAAACAGTGTTATAATCAGCTTGGAGTCTATTAATGGGGGAAAAATTACCTAGCTTTGTTTTAGAACGCTTAGGATTAAACAGCGAGTATCTGGAGAGACGTGGGAGATTGTGAGAGATTGTAAAATTAAGTTTTTGAAGCAGTTGTGGGCAATTTATGTTGCCATTGACTAATTTATGAAGAAATGAAAGATTTAAAAATTTACGGCGAATCTTAAGTGATGTGAGTTTGAAATTAGTTAAACGGTCCATATAACTATTGAGGTTTTTACACTTGTTAAATTTATATGATAGGTGGTATAAAAATCTCTTCTGAACGCGTTCAATTTTATTGGAATGGACTTCGTAGTGCGGATGCCAAACTACGCAGCAGTATTCTAGGAGGGATCTGACAAGGCTTTCATATAACCTTATGATGCACGATTGATTTTTAAAGGTTTTGGTGTTTCTGATAACAAAACCAAGGCATTTTAATGATTTATTTACTATGTGGTCGTAATGTTCTTTGAAGTTTAATTGCTTATCAAGAATAACGCCAAGATCACGAACAGATTTAACCTCCTGAACACATTTGCCAGATATTGTATAAACTCCCGGTAACTCACTATGCTTACGTGTAAAATGAATATAACAGCATTTGTCTGCATTCAGCACCATCTCGTTGCTCCCACACCAGCGAACGAACCTATTTAAATCGTCTTGAAGCAGCGTTTTATCATGAGTATTCCTAATCGGTCGCATTAATTTTAGATCATCTGCGTAAAGATAAGGTTTGCTATTTCTGAAGCAGGAGGTGACATCGTTCATAAATATATTAAAGAACACAGGTCCCAAATGAGAACCTTGAGGAACGCCGGATAAAGTACGAAAAGGGTTGGATTCGAAGCCACTCACTACGACCTTCGATGTGCGATCACGTAGATATGACCAGCACCATTTGAGAAAAGCACCAGCAAACCCAAACTGCGATAACTTTTCAACTAGGATGTGATGTGGAACCTTATCGAAAGCTTTTGATAAGTCCGTGTAGATGACATCCACCGGTATGCCGTCATCCACAAAGCGGGATACCTCATCGACAAAGTCTACCAGATTGGTGCTGGTGGAGCGAGCAGCAACAAAACCATGCTGGCAGTCGGCCAGTAAACTCTTAATGTGCCATGATATATAAGGACATAGCAGAGATTCTAGTAACTTAGCGAACACAGATAAGATGGTAATGGGTCTGTAATTTGTAGCATTAATTTTGTCACCAGATTTGTGAATTGGCACAACAAGGCCCATCTTCCAAAGTGATGGAAACGTTCCCGAAGCAAGTGATGTGTTGAAGATAAGTGTTAGAGGTAGGGATAGTTGCGTAGCGCAGTTCCGAGCGAAAATGGAGGGTATTCCATCTGCTCCAGCGCCCTTGCTTTTGTCGAGGGATTCCAGACGTTCAAGAACTTGGTCTTGAGAAAGAGATAAAGTGCTCAATGGGTGGGGGACTTCGCATTTATTGCTGTTGTGATTGATAAGCTGGGTGTCAGCAACACCTGTACTATAGGAGGTCGAAAAGAATTCTGCAAGAGTATTGCATATATCCGTACCAGTTGAAGCTGTTGTGTTGTTATATATAATTGAAGATGGAAACGAAGCACTGTTGGTATTTTTTTGCTTAATGTAAGAATAAAATAATTTTGGGTCGGATTTGATAGATTTCTCAATCAACTCTATGTATTTATTATAGCACTTAATAATTAAGACATCACATCTTTTTTTCAATAATTTAAAAGATAAGTTATCGAGTGGGTTCTTATATTTTTTGAAGCGGATACGAAACCTGTTTTTTTCTTTAAGAAGGAGTTTTAATTCTTTGGTATACCAAACAGGGGTACTGTTAGGGGCAGTAGGCGAAATAGGTACAAATTTCTTGATCGCAGAATTAAGTATCATATAGAATCTATCAACCATCAAATCTACCGATGTACATGTACCGAACTCATGAGACCAATTAGTGTTAGCTAGGAGTTTGCGGATGCTTTCATAGTCCGCCTTGTGGAAATTGTTTTTAAAGGATTTTGGATTTGCTTGTAACTTTTGTATGGAGTTGTTAAGAACAGCATTAAATTCTAACGCGGGATGATGAGAATCAATTTTACTGAGGGGTTGTGATGGGGACGCAAGGTTATTAATTGGCATATTTGTAAGGATTAGGTCCAAAACTTTGTTATTTTTATTAGTTATATAATTAAGTTGATGTAAGCTGTTTAGAGTCATAAACTCTAATAGATCGTTCGAGTAGTTAGTTAGATAGTTTAGCTGGGCTTTCTCCGCACTTAGCCTCATGATTTGGCCATTGTGCGTGCTACTTAGTCTTTATTACTCCAACCATCCTAGGTCATCCTAGAGGTCAGCAGCCTTTTCTTATCTGGACCGCCCTATTTTATTTATTTATATATTAACACCAACAAGACATACACCATTTTAGACAACATTAACTATACATGCTAATATATCAAGCTAAGTGCTATCTTAATTACAGGTATCACACAAAAGTAATTGAATTAACGTAGCTTTAGATTGAAATATTTTGTAATTGTTTGTTTGTAATTCTTTTGTTAACCAGCTCAAAAATCCAGTTTCTAATAACTGGTTCTACTTTTTATTTCTGTAGGGCGTGGTTGATACTGTTGTGCATGGTTTTGTCGAAAGCTCCTTCTATGAAGGCAGCAAGTGTTGAGGCTTTGTTTGTGATAGCCGATTCTATTTGTGCACTACCGTGTGTAGTGCTGACTTTGTTGATCTGCCTATTCAGTATGCATGTTGTTGCGGATGTAGTAGTATGCTTTTAAGTGCCACATCTCTTAGGTATCGATCTACTAGTCTTTCCAGCGTTTTGAGAATTGTGTATACAAGGTTACATTGCAGTGGGGTGCCAAATTTAAAATATAAGATCTAGGGAACAATCTAAAAAGCGTCTTAATCGTTATTATTTTTACTAATCGTTTGTTACGAAAAATTATACTTTTAAAGTGGATAAAAGGGCATAGTAAATCCTTAGGCAATGACGCCGCAGATGAGTTGGCAAGGAGAGGTTTGGACATGGTCACTGAGGGACCACTCCCGATACTCCCTCTACCATACTCCCAACTGCGTGCCTGGATCATGAATCGTACACTATCACAACTAAACAAACGATGGACACTGAGTACTGCATGCAGGCAATCAAAATTGACTCTTTCAGGGGTCACGCCCAGATTGACCCGACGTATACTCTGCCTCGAAAGACAAAACCTGCGAATAATCGTGGGCACAGTTACCGGTCACTGTCTCCTAAATCAACACCTTTACACCATAGGTAACACAGACAGCCCTCTGTGCAGGGCATGTCTTACTAAAGACGAAACTGCCAACCACGTAGTTCTAGAATGTGAGGCGGTTGCATCACAACGTAATGAAATTTGACAACCCAAGGTCGCTCTGCGAAGCCTGTGAAAATCCCAGGAAACTTCGGAAACGGAGCTAGGCTGGTTATATTCGTAACCATCACACCCCTACGCACAACGGACCGAATTTGAGTCTAAGTGCGGAAAAGGGAGTCCAATCTCATACTCATACCCAAAATAAATTTAATAGAGAGACTAAGAACGCCGCGCGGTCATTTATCAGAGGCGTAGGTACGGCGAGCCAACAGGACCTTACGCAGGGCACATACGGTATGAGTTAAATTATCCACGCGTTCGATTTTTAACAGCGCATAGGAATAATTAAATGTGAAAAAAAAACTTGTTATTTGCATAGTTCTATTCTGAGCCACTCCTAAAGATTTGGCACCCCTTTTCAATGTAACCCTGTATGATAGTCTTTCTTGCCAGTTTTCGGTAGTAAGACTATTTTCGCCTCCCTCTATGATTTGGGTATGTATTTAAAAGTAAATTTAGTAAGCATAGATATACAGGTTGTCCCGTAACTCTAACCCGTAACCTTGTAACCATTATTCTATACATCATGGAGACTTTTGTTATCTAAACATAAAACCAATCATCATTATCATCATTTCAGCCATAGGACGTCCACTGCTGAACACAGGCCTCCCCCAATGACTTTCATTGGGGAGGATTGCCAATACTCGCCACGCTTGGCAGGCGGGTTGTCGAGCGCAGTTTTTTTTTAGATTTTGCACGCAGACGCTGTTGCCCGTCTCGTACTACAGAAATTTGTCGCCTTTTACGACACGCCTCCTGTTGGCGGTGGGGAAGTGTATTCTTTACGGCCATCCCCACACGGCATAAAACCAATTTATTTCTGCAAATAGGACTCAGTTAAACTCTTTTACACGTCCCAATTATTTTTTACCTACCACTGCTTCGGGACAATTGTGGGCTAGCGCCGAGAAGAAGCAGCGCAAGAAACTCGGTCACTATTGTCAGCCTCTTTTTAAGTAGTATGTTTACATTACAAGATAATATGTACCTGTGCAGGCAGGGAAGTATTTAATTCCATACATTTTTATCAAATAAATAGTCATTTACAGAAGCCGATAATGATTTACAGAATTACCCTTGAACGATATAATTGTACATAGAAATCACTGTTCATCGTTCATCGATACAAATATATATTTTTTTCGGTTCGCCGAAAGAATGATAAATATTTCTTTCGGCGAACCGAGCTGTCGGTAAAAAAATATACTTGTATCGATGAACGATGAACAGTGATTTCTACACTCTGAGGCACAATTAACCGCCCACTTACATTTTCCGATGTAACTGCCACAATTAATTTTGGAATGTTTTTTTTTCTTGGCTTTTTTGTAGATGGGATAATAACAAAAGAAAAAAAAATGAAAATCAGATATTGCTTTAATTTTTAATACCTAATAAAAAAAAGTTTGAAATTACCAAATAATGAAGAAAAACAACGGTGATGATAAACAATCTAAAACTTTTAGTTGATATTAAAAACAAAAAAGTTAATAATGAGTATTTCCTCCTCTGGCTCTTATGACTTTTCCAGTCGATTTGGAACACCATCCATTATGTCTTGAATATCTGACTGCGGTATATTCTCCCACTCTTCGACCACAGCAATCTTCAGCTCATTAATCGAAGTAGGAGCCGGAACCCGAATTCGTACTCGCTTTTTAAGATTGTCCCAAACGTGTTCAATGGGGTTTAGGTCCGGGCTTCGAGCCGGCCATGGTAATCGGACTATACCCACGGCATCAAGATACTCCGTAACGACTCTAGCAACATGCGCACGTGCGTTGTTGTGCATTAAAATAAAATCGTCTCCAATAAATGGGGAAAAGGGATGACATGGGGTTCTAAGACCTCTTCCACGTACTTTTGAGCGTTTACGCTGCCTCTTTCAAACACAACCAACTCTGTACGAGCCTCATAAGTAATACCACCCCATACCATGACTGAGCCACCTTGATAGCCCACTGTTTCCACAACAGCACACTGTGCAAACCTCTCACCGGGGCGTCGGTACACACGCTGGCGTCCATCGGGACCTCTTAGAGCTACTCTGGACTCTTCAGAGAAGAGGACGTTCTTCCATTGGTCCATGGTCCAGTTCCGGTATTGTTGAGCAAATCGAAGTCTGGCCCTCCGGTGCTCTGTGGTCAATGCTGGGACTCGAGCTGGCCGAAATCCAGTCAAATTACGTTCTGCAAGCCTTCTTCTTATGGTCCTAACGCTAACACTTACATTTCGTACTTCATATAGGCGGTTACGGGCTTCGGGAGCTGTAGTGAAGCGATTTCTTAAAACGTTGGACACGATGAAGCGGTCATCTCGTTCAGAGGTGCACCTCCTACGACCTTGTCCTGGTCTTCTGGTGTAAGATCCAGTTTCTCTGTATCGTCGGACGGCATCACGTATCGTAGTTCGAGGATATCCCAGCATACGGCCTATACGACGCTGGCTGTATCCAGCATCTGAAAGCGCCACCGCTCTAGCTGCACCGGCTGCTTCCAATGGCATTTTACTGAGTAAAAGGCAACTAACAAACTCTCACGCACCTTAAGGACTAAGAAATGTGTCTAAAAACTTTACACGCAATACCTTATGTCCGCGCAAAACAATCAGTCGGCAAGTCAATTTTTGACTAAAATCAATAAAAAAGACTCACACTTGAGGGTTTCTTTAAAAACAGGGTAGAAACTGTCTTAATTTATCAGAAACTACCCACTTAACAAATTGTCATTCAACTTCATGAGCATTTAATTATTGTAAACAAAGTTATGTCGCTTTAGTTGGGTGGGCGGTTAATTGTGCCTCAGAGGTATGTACAATTATATCGTTCAAGGGTAATTTTGTAAATCATTCGAAGCCCCATTTACAATGTAATAACCTTAATATAATTTACAGTAAATAACCATAGTAGCGAGTCAACGATAATAAACTGAATACGACGTGAATGAAGTCGCGGGCGGCAGCTAGTATTTAAATAAAATAATAGCGCCAACACTTCTCATTGTCTTGTAGTCTTGTAATCAACATGCTTGTGTAACGAGCCAATTTAGAAATGTTAGTTTTCTAAATTTACCGGAACCGGGAATGGGCTAGTTTCCTGAAAAAATCTAATTAGTCCGTCAGTTGGATTAACAGAAAATATTGGACACGTATTTTTTCTTTTCTTAATCAAATAAAAAATTATGAAGATATAGCCCGCTAAAGTTCCGGGTAACGTCACGCCTTGCGACACTTTTGAACAAGGCGTGACGTCACGTGTTTACTTTGATGCGCTTTCTCTTCGTCAATTTTTGTTTGATTGACAAAAGACAAAATATGGGTCCAATATTTTTTGATAATCTAACTGACGGACTAAATAGAATAATCTTTTTTTGACCCAGGAAACTAGCCCATTAAATGGGAACTCGGGAATATTTATCGTCATTTGAAGAATATTTGACGGCGATCTCGGGAATATTTGACGACCTCCCTAGCAGAGAGGCGGGCATACTTGGTGTCGCTATCTCTGAGGTCCCGGGTAAGATTCGTGGTCGGTCAATGTAGAAAAATAACTTTTCTATATTATCTCGGGTCTGGGTGTCATGGTACCGTCTTTGTTTCTTAATTCTGTAACACAAGTGCTTAAGCTATTCATCATAGAATCAGAGCAATGTATGTGATGTCCAATATTTGTGACAGTGCTCTCTTATAAACTGAAGAACTCAGATTTAAAATCAGTTTACGCATCACATAATCAAATACACGAATAAATAAATCAGTGATCTCCAAATCGATTTCCTATGTACATACAAAGTGGAAACTCAGTTTCTCTTCCTCCAGTTCACACGAGCCACAGATCTGACCGTTGCGGTAATAAAAAGCATCTAAATGTAAATATTTGTGTTAAGAAATCAGTTAGGTTTTAACTAAAGTATGTAAGGCTGTTTTTAGGGTTGTTTTATGGCAGAAGCGGGTAGCGTGTAACTTTTTAAAACTTCTTGGTCAACATAATTTTTTAGGGTTTCGTACCTCAAAAGGACAAATTGGAACCCTTACTTAAGGGTTCCGTTACACAACAAAGGATCCTTCCTATGTTGTCCGTTTGTCTGTCTGTCAGTATGTCTGTCAAGATCCTTTATCTTGGGAACGCGTGGAGGTATCGAGTTGAAATTAAAATCATGTACTCAGGTCTACCGTACCTTGAAGCTATCAAAAATTTAAACATTTAAGTTAACGTTCAAAAAAGATAGCCGTGTATGCCTCAGAAAACGTATATTACACGACACTCTTAAAGAAATCAAAATTTATAGGTTTCTTTCCGTTGACATTTAACTATGTTGTGCAAGTAATATCGTCGTATACTGCAAGTACAGGGAAAAATCTGAAAACTATAAAGTTGTAATTAAATTTTGTAATAAATTTTTAATTAAACTGCGAGACTCGATTCCTGAACTAATTATAATTTGTACCTACAAATTCTAACGGAATCCACGGTGGGCAAGTCTGAATCGCACTTGTCTGTTTTTTTTTCTGTTGCTCCCAAGAAAAAGGTGTTGTATTTGAGCACAAGAAGGGGTGGGGCGGGGCGGACAATTTCGATTGTCTGTGCATGATTCAGTCATAAACATACATCCATCCAAGCTTGCGCATTTTTAATATTGGTAAGATTCAGCGGCTATCTCCTATGGCTTGTGGCATAGAGTAAAGAGGACGTGGCTTGTCTCCGGCCCGGTCGATCGTGCAGGAAAAAATACCGATCCAATTTCATTACGCGGCCATTTTATGGCCGTCCTGCCGCATACAGGATGGTTTAATTAGCCTTGTTGCTTTAGGATGTATCCATTCGAGATTAGTTGGGTTTTTCTACTACTTAGAAACTTAGTAACTTAGAAAAACGTTCTGAATAAAGCCGTATTTAGTTGTAGGGATTACGAAACATTTTTATATTTGAGGTGACTTGAAACTTTTTTATGTAACTTACGTAACCATTTTGTAACCAAATTGATTCAATTTGTATTTTTTAAGAGAGAGAGATATAATACATATATTTTTTTTATTAGACACAACAATTCAGAATTAAGAAGGAGAAACAGAAAAAAACAATCATTATTTTAAAGAAAATTAAAACAATAAATATTACAAATAAAACCATTGGTCAGTGTATCAATGTAGTGTGTAATATTTATTTGTGTATGTAACTACTAACTACAAAATATTCTGTTAGAGAAAAATGAAATAATAAACGATGAGTTTTCTGGATTTATGGGTACCGTCTACTACAATGTTTCTCCTATTTGACAGGAGAAATAAAAAATTATAGACATTATTGAAAAAAATATTTTATATAAAGCGACCTATTATCTCTTTTATCCAACTATAGACAATTGCATGCAAATATTTAAAGATTTGGTTCATCACAGAATATTTTTATTAAAATTATTATTTTATTTTTATTTACCCACTTAATGGTAGACTATATCCACCGAACAATAACAAAATCAATTAAATGGCGCATCTGTAACTACTTTAACTATGTTTCACCCTGTATAGAGTTTATAGAGCAATATAAAAGTTTATAGTCCAACAGGACCCGTATCGCATGCATTAAGATGCACCGCGGACTATCTCAACATAGACCAAAATGTGTGTTCCATTTAAATAATCGTCTGTTTGTATAATGACCCTGTATTTTGTTTCTTATTTCTAAATTACCAAAAATGGTTTTATTAATAACGAACTTCGTACCGCCTTAGTTTTTTATTTTATTTTTTGATATTTTATTATTTATTCTGCTATTCGGGGCGGAGACGAATCCAACAAATCAAAGATCATAAAAATCGATCCAACCGTTCTTGACTTATAAATGATGTAACTAACCCGACTTTTTTTTATTTATAGAAGAAGATAGATTGAAATCATAGTTTAAAAAACTAGAAAAAAAACAGTTTTAATGTATTAAAATCGTCAAAACGAATCGAATGAGCCGAAACACGAAGGTTTTACTAGTACATAGTTGTTGAAGAGTTCTACTCAAAAATACTATAAAAAACCCCATTTATTCAGTACATAGGCCCTCTTCCGGGCATATGTGCCCGGCCCAAAATATAGCTTAGTCCTACCTCCGCTTCGGGACTACATATTGGTTGGTGATGAGAAGAAACGGCGCAACAAATTCAGTCATCCACCTATACCACTATCCACCTCCTGACTCCATCATAAGATCAGCACGATAATGTTACATTATTGTATTGCCATCCAAATGTCAAATACTTACAAAGTTTTATGTGACCATCCATATTGTGACCTGCAATCTAAGTTATAATTTGAAGGAATTCGGTGGGGGGTAGTCGAACGAAAAGCATGGTCGATCTATTTTAATGGTTTTTATTTATCATTTAAGGAGCTTCAGAGTGCAAGTTTGGTGTAGTTTGTGTTCTAATTTTTGGTGAAGTGATAAAGACCTGAAACTATTGAAATATCATTGTATTCAACGCCGCATCGAGTGTCAAGTGACTTGTCTTAAGACAACTTGCTTTAGACCCGATAGCGTCTTGAAACCTGCTTCTACGGGAAGAGTAGCCTCCACTGAATACAAGAAAAGCAATAAAAACTAAACACCCGTTATTAATTGTGATCACTATATCAAGAATCACCCGACATTGGCAGAATCACCGCTCTGCTTATAGAGCGGGATTCATCATCATCATCATCATCATCATTTCAGCCATAGGACGTCCACTGCTGAACATAGGCCTCCCCCAGTGACTTCCAGATTGGCCGGTTGAAAGCGGCTCGCATCCAGCGGCTTCCTGCAACCTTTACCAGGTCGTCTGTCCACCTTGTAGGTGGACGTCCTACGCTGCGCTTGCCGGTACGTGGCCTCCATTCCAGAACCTTTCTGCCCCATCGGTCGTCAGTTCTACGTGCTATGTGCCCCGCCCACTGCCACTTCAGCTTGCTTATCCGTTGGGCTATGTCAGCAACTTTTGTTAAGAGCGGGATTAATTGTTTTAAATCAAAACTAGTGAATTATTTAATCGACAAATGTTATTATTCCTTTAATGAATTTTATTGTAGGATTGCATAATAATAGTACGTAATATATTAATGGTTTGGTGTAAATTATTTACAGCATGATTTCATAATAATAATAATGTTAAATGGTATACTCGTGATAATGTATTCAAATGATTTGATTGTACGCCCTAGTGGCAGGACACGGTTAGTTCTTAGCATGACATTTTATAAGACCCTTGTTGTATACCTGTGTTCCACAATAAAGATTTATGATTATGATTATGATTATGAGTCCATATAAAAAATAATAAAAAAACGATACGTCAGTTAGACGTAAATTAAAAATTACTTCCAAGATTTGATAAAATAGTTACAAGTGAAACATTTGTAAAAGTGTAAATCATATTTCTTAAATTTGTAATTTTGCAAGAATAACACGTAGACAGACAAATTACTACCATTTCTACCAAAAAAGAGTAGGTACTTAACTAAGGAACACTTACGAATACAAAAAAAATAATACTGCTTATGGCGGTTCCCGAGAAAATAACCTTCAGCATTAATAGGCTAGTTGACACATATCAAAATAAATAAAGAGATGATTATTTCATTAAGTATTTGGCCATAAGAACCTAATTATATTGATTTAAATACAGCCGAAAACGCTATTTGCCATGATCGTGACCCGAGTGACGTCAGACTATTAGTAAACTCATAAGTAAATGTCATTTGCATGTATCTCGCGGTCTTTTTCTTATAATATTATCTTCTAAAATCTACTCAAACGTTTATTTTAAATTAATATGGATAAATTATGGACGTCAGATTCGTAAAAGCATATAGCACAAACCTGCCGGGAGTCGACACACTAATGGTTGGCAAATTCTGTGGATTAAACCCAGATTTCTGCTCTGCCGAGCTAAGGAAGTATATTACTATAAGTAAGTGCAGTGCAATTGGTATTTCATTGTATTAAAATACTTAAAACAAAGGAAAGTTCGTAGGTACGTATTTTGTTTACAAATGAGGTAACGTCATAGCACAGATAATCTATAGACCAACATGGCTGACAGCGTTTTCGACTGATCTTAAAAAATATATATATTTAGTTTTGTAGTTTTCTATGTCTCTAAAAATACAATTAATGTTTTTTTTGCTTTAATAAATAATTATCATTAATTTAAGACCTATTTAAAAAAAAGGGTCAACTAGTCTATTTCCTCTCTACCCCGCACGGCACGTCAGAGAAACAGAAGTTCAGAAATGGACTAATTCAAAAAATATTCGGTCGATTTTAAGTATTTCAAATTTTCTATCAATTGGTTAGAGCCAAAAATAAAGATAAGGATTACGACCGTCTTGTGTAGTGGTTCGCGCTCCGGACTACAAAGCCAGCGGTTGCGGGTTCGAATCCCGCAAGGGGCAAATGTTTGTGTGATGAGCACGAGTATTTGTACCTAACTCATGTTTTTTAAAAGTATTTAAGTATGTCTATCCGTTATCTAGTCGCCATAATACAAGCTTTGCTTTGTTTGGGGATAGATAATTGGTGTAATTGTAAAAACCAATTTATTATTAATATTACTTACGTAGGAGGTGCATGGAATACATTTTTATTTGCAAACATTACACACACACACATACACACACACACACATATATATATATACATACGAACAGATTTAATTATTTCTTGCCTACTTGCTTAGTTTTGTTATTTTATTTTATCTTGTATTACTATGTTCTACTAAAACGGGTACATAATTTAAACCTATCCCTGTAATTAGACGTATTGTATGTTAATTAAGGAAGAGCGAGATATCCTGATACAAGTATATTGCTTACTTAACAGGAAATCTCTATAAATTGTTATCGATGTAAACTATTTGTTACGGAATAAAACATTTTTTATTTTGATTTTTTGATCGGCGTAGTTTAAAAGCCTGTTTTCGTAAATATAAATAAAGTAAACAGAAAGTTTAAACAACGATTTTGAAGAAAAAACTTCAAAGATGATTGTTGTGTTATTGTGATGTTAGTCCTTTAATTATTTGTATATACATTAAAAAAGGGAGTACGGCCTGAAGGCTTATGTTGTGCCTTACCAAAGTAATGCCTAAAACATTTTGTTAGTAGCTTTATAGGGATAACATTGTTAATGTTTATCTACCCTCACCTCTATTAGTCTTACAATGACCCATCTTATCCTTCCCAAGTATGGTCCATCAATCGCGCCCGTACTAAGTGCTTGACAGATTTATACATCGTTCGCGAAATGTACCACATTATACAACTCGGCACATCGTAAAGTATAAACTAGAGACGACTTATTTATTGGCACATAAATTATTGGGGACTGTAAAAAAAAAAGTTGTATGTAGAGTTTTGTGACTAAAGGTTGTCAACGAGTTTACAGGACTCTGTTTCTAAGTCCAGGCTTCCGTACGAATTATACAAGGTGTAATTGAAATAACGCAAATCTTATAGCTGTGATTCTTAACTGGTGGTCTGCGGATCTCTGGTGGTCCCGGGAAGCACCCGAAGTCACCCTAAAATTATAGATAGAACAATCCTTTATTAATTTACAATTGCTTTATCTTACCTCTAAACAGTGACGGTCAAATTGATGAGACCTAAATTTTGACAAATATCCCTTATTACTAAAAGGCAAACGTAGTTAGGACGCCCTCTAGCTCGATGGACGTCAGACCTTAGGAAGATGGCTGGCAGTGGCTGAATCAAAAAATCGGGAGATCGTGCTCTTTGGCACTCTTCGGGTCTCACGTCCAGCAGTGGACTGCAATAGGCTGACATGATGATGATAATGACTGAAGAAGAGATTGTAAAATACGCGGAATATTTTACGAATACGAATATGTCAGCTGAAAATACGGCGCATCTTTATTAGTTGATGATCTTCACTTGTTAACTATATAATTAAATTTTGGAAGTTTTTTTTATTATGGACTCATCCCGCTCCGCCCACAGCAGAGCGGTGATTCTGCCAATGTCGAGTGTATTCTTGATTTAAAGTCAAAGCTTGACAAAGTGTACAATAAATAACAGGTGTTTAGATTTTATTGCTTTTCTTGGATTCAGTGAAGGCAGAAGAAGAAGGTAGATTCCCGTAGAAGCAGGTTTCAAGACGCTATTGGGTCTGAAGCAAGTTGTCTTAAGACAAATTACTTGACACTTGCGGCGTTGAATACAATGATAGTTTCAGATTTTTATCACTTCACCAAACATTAGAACACAAACTACACCAAACTTGCACTCTAAAGCTCTTTAAATGATAAATAAAAACCATTAAAATAGATCGACAATACTTTTCGTTCGACTACCCCCCACCGAATCATCTTGGAAGTAGTTTTTGACCTACTTCTAACTGACGTATCGGTTTGACACTTTGTATGTATTTGACATTCGGATGACAATACAATAACTTGACACCATCATGCTGATCTGATGATGGAGGCAGGAGGTGGATAGTAGAACTCCTCAACAAATAATACGTTACGTTATTTACTGTATGTAGTTTATGCTTTTAAAAATATTTCACACGGACATTTTAAACCCACAAAACATCTCTGTTTAGCCTAATGGTCGACTGATAGAGAATGCCTAATAGCATTAAGTCCGAAGTATGATTTTTTTAAAATCTGTGTAATAAAGTCTAAATTAATAAATTCTAATAAAACCTTCTTGTTTGGCCTTATTTGATTCGTTTGACGAGTTCAATACATAAAAATGTGTTTTATAGTTTTTTAAGCTAATATATTTTAATAAACAATAACTATGTGTGTTGATATCGCCGCGATAAATACGGATTAAGGATCAGCTGATTGGCTTATGCCCAGCTGTAGACTAATGTGACCTAGTTATGATGTATAGATATAGGTTATTCTACCCTGGAGTTTTTAACCTTCAAATGTTAACGTGGCAAAGTTGACGAGGGCTGTAGCATCCGGTAGGTACTCCTAACTTCCGGGACTCTTCCGGAGTCCTTGAATTAAGCTGCGACACAACCAAATATAGTTATATGCAGTAGGTATACCTGCTCTCTTATGCAGCTGAGGTAGACGACGACCCTGCTTCCTTATGCAGTTAAGGTAGACGACGACCTAAGAAGAAATAAATAAATATTGAACAACATCACATACATTGCTTTGATCCTATGGTAAGTAGCCAAAGCACTTGTGTTACAGGAATCAGAAACAACGATGGTACCACAACACACAGACCCGAAACAATCATCATCATTTTAGCCATAGGACGTCCACTGCTGAACATAGGCCTCACCCAGTGACTTTCAGATTGGCCGGTTGGAAGCGGCCCGCATCCAGCGGGTTCCTGCGACCTGTACCCGAAACAATATAGAAAAGCAATATTTCCTATATTGACCGACCGGGAATCGAAGAGATGGATGGATTGTCAGTCAAAATGACTGAGCAGGGAGTGAATGACTTGATGACGAGTGACCGGATTGCATGGTAGAGAAAAACATACAGCGCCGACCCCAGATGATCTGGGAACAGGGTAGGCGAATGATGATGATAGGTGGATTGCTGAGGTGTTGAGCAAAGTACGACCTCACGTGAGGAGGTTTTATTGCGTTTTTTCATCATTTCAGCCATAGGACGTCCGCTGCTGAGCACAAGCCTCCCCCAATGATTTGGGTAGATTGCCAATACTCGCCACGCTTGGCAGGCGAGTTCGTCGCACGCAGACGCTGCTGCCCGTTTAGTGCTACAGGGGGTTAGTAAATACGCTTGAAAATAAAATATGATCTCCAATATTATATATCTTATCTCGTCTACTTCTGTGTCATCATCATATCGTAAATTTAAATGTCGAGTGCTAGTGGGCGTAACCAGTCCTCAGCGGCTGGGGTGAAAAGATTAAGTTCTCGCAGGCTGCCAGGAAACAGTTAAGTTGGCAATCGTTGGCGATGTGCGCCAGGGTCTCGTCTGCGGCACCAGAATGACAAGCCGGTGACCCCTTTAGCCCCTACTTATGAGAGACTTCTGTGTATAAGATCTCACTTGACTACTTCAAGATCAAGGCAATCTATGTGAATCTATGTAAGAAGGCCTTCTGTACTTTTTTACTCTGTGGTGGTTTAGGACAACTTGTCCCTCTTTGCAAAGTGGGGAAACTTTTTAGGGAGTATTTTTGTGACGACCAACTTTGTGGTAACTCGAGTTTTGAGTTCAGCGGTTAGTCTTTGATCGGGGCGAGAATTGTGTCAACAGAATTTATTTCATAGTGAATAAAGATGAAATTGCTGTAATCTAGAGACAGATTAAGAAATGCGTTTAAAGACGCATTTTCGTTAGTCGATAACTCGGTCGATATACCGCATTCGGGAACTCCTCGCATAACGTATAATAAAAGTCATAAGTTGATAATGCGGTTGTCATTCCGTATTTAGAGACAAACCGGTAAGGTAAACGCTGCTGATGTCGGCCACTAAATTAAAAATTGCATTAGAGCAAGAAAAAAATACGAAATGCATTTCAAAATTTTGAAATTTTGATGACTTTAGCAGTAGCTTTTAGTAGAAAGAGTAGTAATCTGAGGAGTAAATTGTGGTAATAGGCTATTTACCCTAACGTTATTCTTCGGTTTTGACGTTATTATTAATAAATAGGATTGCTTCCAACAGTATTTGCCAATCCAGTGCACATTGTGCGTCTAGGGCCGGTTTCCCAGAGCAACTGATGAAGTTGAGGTGCAGGTTCTGGGTAGCATCCGCATGCTATCCGGACCCTATCTACCCATGAGAAAGGTTTCCCGCATACGAGCCCTATGGTCTCATTTTAGCCATAGGACGTCCTTTGCTGAGGTGCTGAGCAAAGAAAAACGGACTATACATAGACATTCAAAGGGTTACTACTATTTTTAACGCTCTCATGTAAGTTTTAAAATAATCTAACCCTCATCTCACCGATGCAACATTTTCGTACATCCATAAAGGCCCTTAATGGATTGTTAACGAACTTTTCAGCCGGAAAGTAAATAATTAGTTGCGGTCGCGGCGACCGATTCTGTGATTATCCACCGCTTTTATAGCCACCGCCGAGTTAGGGTTTCATCCTTTTGTACACTTGAGTGCAAGTACTTGGGCTTCATTTATATCTTACTAATATTAAGACTTTAAAAGAGACAGAGACAGAGAGAGAGAGATTTTTAATAGTCAGATCACTATACAAAATAAAAATAATAAAGCACAATCAAGAGACCAAACTAAAAAAATATATAAAAAAAGAAAACATTATATATGAAAATTTGTATTGATTGTTATACAATCACACACAAATAGATATTGATCTATTTTAACGGGATAAAAATCCCGTTTTTGTATTGCGGGATCATTATTCATTTATTTATTTGGGTTCGTTCTGAAGTCTACACAGACAAAGCCATGGGAAGTAGCTAGTATTTTATAAATAATAATTGCATTCATATACACCACTGCGTATAGGTACATCTGTGTAGGATTTTTTAAAGATAACAATTATCCTAAATGTTAGAAACAATATTATATTGGTACAAGATTTACTTTTGTACGTTAAAATTGAACTTTAGAAAAAAAACTACGTTTTGAAAGCAAAGACTGACTACATTCAACAAACATCTGTAAGTCGATTATTTTGTCCGAAAGTGTTTTAGTTTAATCCCACTTTTACTGACTTGACTTGTTGTGCGGCTTATAAAAGTTTTTTTTATTATGCTGTGTTTGTGTCTGGGTGTAATGGGCCCAAGCTATTAGACCCTCATAGAGTTGTCACTATCCTTAAGTAAGTATCAATAAAAGTATAAATCTGGCTGATCCTTTTTTAATTGGACAAGGTAATCAAGGGTTAATCTTTTGATCACTCTCTGGTTATAGAGGCGAGTACGATACTAATAAAAATAAGTCGTTCGAGATATACATGGGGCACACTAAAAGTTTTGCACTTCTAACTAATCGGAACTATTTGAATTTCGAATGTTAGATTTTTTTAAGCGTTGCAACCTTCTTAGTAATAAAAAAAAACAATTGGCGGGAAATGATTTTGTCAAATGTTTTTTATCACTCATCAAAGTTCTACGTACACAACGAAATTGGAATTAAGTCGAAAAGATTTTAGAGCGATGTTTTTTTTATGATTTTAAAAGTTCTCCCTCTCAGCCAGACTGTGCCGCTCGTCTTTAAAATGCTTTTGGGAGAGAAGCACATTGTTTGAGCACCATGAGGCAATGGTTTGCTGAATTTGAGAGAGGTCGAGTTTCTTTACATTACGAATTTCGTAAAGGGCGGCCTTCAACTGCCGTCAACGAAAATAATGTGGCTACTGTTAAGCGGCTAATTGAAGAAAACCCGCGGATTACCTATGAGACAATTCGAGAACTATTGGGGATTGGTATGAGCCAAATTCAGAAAATTTTACATGAAGAATTGAAAGTTCGGAAACTTTGCTGTCGTTGGATCCCTCATGAACTGACAGCGGAGTAGAAGCGGGCTCGCGTGGAATGGTGTTCAAAGATGCTACTGAAGTACGACATTCTAATGCTGTTTATGACATTGTCACAGGAGACGAAACGTGGATTTATTGTTTTGAACCCGAAAAAAAAACAGTAATCTTGTGAATGGGTGTTTGAAAATGAGAACAGGCCAACAAAAGTGAGGCAGGCGAAAAACGTTGGTAAAAAAATTATCCCTTTTTTTCTCAGCTACGGGTCCCATCTGTACAATTCCACTTGAAGATCAAAAGAGTGTTAATGCCGAGTGGGATTCTACCATTTGTTTACCCAGGGTGTTAGAAAAAGTTCGCGAAAGACGACCCAAAAGCCGCGTTCTCCTACATCATGACACGGCCAACAAAACAAAGTAATTTTTAGCTTCCGAAAAAGTATAACTCGTCACCCATCCTGCGCATAGCCCCGACCTAGCACCCTGTGATTTCTGTATTTTCCCCAAAATCAAAGGTTTGATGAGAGGTTTTACTTTTACCAACTCCGAAGAGGCAGTGATAGTGTTTAGTCAGCACGTAGAAAACATGCCTTCAGATCTGTGGTCCTCCTGTTTTAAAAAATGGTTCGATCGCATAAAAAAATGTTGAAAATGTAAAGGAGAGTATTTTGAAAAGCAATAAACATAATATTTTGGTTATAACATGTTGTTTTTTTAAGTTACGCAAAACTTATAGTGTGACCTACGTATGTGCACACACCCTGACCCTACACACGTATATTATCAGTTTTTTAATATTTTTTTTATTATTTGTTTGTGTTATGTATGTAATTTTTCCTTATGTAAACTATTCGTTGTTTCTTTGATCTTCTGTGTTATTGTCATAATCTTTATGTGTTATTGTTTTTAATTATTTGTTTGGTATTGTCTGGTACCGTGTCTATGCGCGGCGGTGTGTCGGCCCATCGGTGGGTCCGGGTTTCTTTGACCGATTCTGTGCTCCCAAGGGCTCGGGGTCCGTTGAGGAGATTTGGGGCTTTCTGGTGGTCCGTTAAGTTCCAGCGTCGGAGGTCCCTGTCGAAAATCAGAGTCGTGATAAGTCTGTGACTATTAAGACATATGCTGAGCGGGAACCTGTTTGAAACACCAGATATCCTTAATTGTTTTATTGTTATGTATTTTTTATTTTTTATTCGTGTGTGTCAAATATGTGTTTTCTATTCTATCTATATTCATATTAATTTAATCACTTCATAATGTAACAGCAATATCAATATATATCGGCATTAAAGATGGTAAATAATTACATTACAACTTCCCTGAGGTACTCGTGAATTTAAATATTTAATCAAATTGAAGTTATAATAAAATTATTTCAACTGACTTCAAAATACGGGGAAGTTTAAAATTCGACAAGATGTGGTTCTGAACAGTAGTCTTTAAGGCGAGTGTTTTTATCTTTACAATTTTTTTTACAATAAGGTAATATCTAAATCATGAAAAGCATGTACATTAACATCGAGGTAGAGCGTTAGTTTGTATGGAGAAAGAACAAAAAAAAAACTTCAGATTCCGTCCTAGGCTGTAAATATGTAGATCGTCCATAAGGGAAATCGAATTGCAAATATGTCAGCTGCTTTTATAGATTGTTAAAAAAAATTGTGATTAACACTATGCACTAAACGGGTATTATGCAACACATACCTTATTTTGCGTTATGGGTTTCGACCTAGTTGCATAGGCATAAGGGTCATGACATGACAGACAGACATAAAAACGGACAACGAAGTGATCCTAAAAAGGTTTTTCTTTTCTATGCACGGAACCCTAAAAATAATAAAGATAAACAAACTATAAATTCGAAATGGCATCGATTTAATTAATAAAAATATATTTTCTACTTTAAAAAAATCATTCAACGCTTTTAGACTTATTGTAATAGTGCTGAAAGGAATTTCAGCCATTGTTAGCCTCTTTCCAAAGATATTTCGATTGTAATTCGAAAGGCCCCAATCCTGGCCATCACATCTCGTTACAGATTGGAAAAGTTGTTTTTAATAAAACCAAAATTAAACGCCGCACTCCATTCTGTTAGTGATGAAATGAGTTTTTTGTCCCCTTCAAGTTTTTTGTCGACGGTTTGAAATTGTTTTAATACTACGCCCTAAGTTTAGGATTGCGTATAGTTGAAGCTACTTAAAGGTGAGTACATCACACACAAATAAATAGTACAAGAGACACAAAAAACATTAGTAAAAAAACCAAACAAGACATTAATAAAACAGTATAAAAAACAAGAATCTAAAATAACTCCGACCCAAATGTGCTGCATCAGCTCAAGGCCTCGATTATGATTTATCTAATACCGACTCATTGAAACCATTCTTATAAGTCCAAACACGATACCTCTACTGTGAGTTACTGAGGAATTGATAATCCAGCAGTCTCTTTGATGTGCATCAACAGCCTAAGGCCTCGATACTTATTTAAACCATGCTTGTGAGCCGAAACACGCTAAATAAAACTAATAAACCAATAAAACCAAATTATTTCTGTAAATAGGCCTAACTTAAGCTCTTATACACGTCCTAATATATTTTTTTATCCTACCACTGCTTTGGGACAATATTGTGAACTAGTGCCGAGAAGAAGCAGCGCAAGAAACTCGGTCTTAAAAATAAATCTATCTCTACTAAAATAAATTGCCGAGTAATAGGGAATCCCGCAAACTTCTTGATGTGCAGCTTCAGTTCAAGGTCTTAATCTATTTACTATTTAACATCTATTCATTGAGACTATTCTTATGAGCTCTAACATGCTATATCGTCTGTGAGTTTCCGAGAGGTTGGGAATCCAGCAATTTTCTTGATGTGCAGCATCAGCTCAAGGCCTCGATCATTATTTATCTAAGACCTATTTATCAAACACGCTGTATCTGCAGTAATTTGCTTTGGAGTTGGGAATCCCACAGATTCCTTGATGCTGCTGCATCAGTTCAAGGTTTCATGTGTTGAGGATACTACAAAGGGAATAGTGCATCATTTCAAATCAATCGGACCCCTGAAAGTGTACAATAAGCTAAAAAATCCTTTTACTAAGTAGGAAATGACCTGATAACCTTCAAACGGCTGAACAGATCTTCATAAAATATAGCTAAGATTCATCCCTGTAATATCAAAATCGGTCCACTCGTTTGGGAGCTACGATGCCACAGACATACACAGATACACACGTTAAACTTACTCGTAGTTTCCTGAACGCCGCCCAGCAGAGTTGGATTCGACGATTGGCTTCTTTCTCAAAATTGAACCTCTAAATGGAACGGAAACATGGCCTTTCTCTTTCTCTGGCCTCTGGGGGCCTGATAAGAAAGTCTAAGGTTGCACAGCGTGCGTGGAAAGGGCTTTGCTCGGTGTTGTTTTGCGAGATCGAATCAGAAATCAGGAGATCCGTAAACGAACAAAAGTTGCTGACATAGCCCAATGGATTGGTAAACTAATGTGTCCGTGGGCGGGTCACATAGCACGTAGAACTGATAGCCGATGGGGCAAAAAGGTTTTAGAATGGAGGCCACGTACCGGCAAGCGCAGCGTAGGACGTCCAACAAGGTAGACCGACGACAGGGTAAAAGTTGCAGAAAGCCGCTGGATGCAGGGCGCTTCCAACCGTCCAATCTGGAAATCGTGTTTTTATCTTTCACAGAGCAAGGGATCGACATGAGTTTTTGCGTAGTTTATGGGTCTGAGAATGCCATAGGCTACTTTTGCTATAAGATAGCATAAAAATTGTGTTCAAGGGAAGGACATAGGCTACTATTTCTAATTAAATCCTAAAGGAGTAAAATAGAGAGTGGCAACAAGTGGCACCGCTTAGTTTTTTATTAACCACCGACGAAAAAGAGGGCTGTTATACGAGTATATCGAGCTGGGAAGCGTCCTACACTGCCAAGGCGCCAAGGCGCGGTCTCCACTCGAGTACCCGTTTACTCCACCATTCATCGGTTCTGCGACAGATGCAGTGTTGCCAGACGTGAGATAATTATCCTAGATCCACGATATTTTTGAGTGTAATTCCACAGAAAAAATAATTAATTATCGCACGATAAATCTACGATAATCCACGATATTTTGCTCAGTTGGAGATACATTTAGGAAATCATTTTAATCTGTGTATTTGAACACATTTTACGTTTATTTGGACAGTCTGACTCTGACAGCACGATAGTGAATTTAATTTCTTTGCTTTATGAAAGAGATCGACTCTTGTCAGAGTAAAATTTGACAGTTTTGAAAGGGTGAATTGTCACTGTCAGTTTGGTGTCAGTCATCATGAGATAAACCGGTTTACTTGAATACTTGTGTAGTGAGTACTGCAGTTCAGTTAACAAAAACTTGTTATAAAAAAAAGTAAAAAAGTGGGTAGTAACAAGATTTAAACTTTTCAACCGTATATTCTGTTATTTTCTAGATTCAGTAGAATTACAAAAACAATAGTTTTGTGAACTGGGGTTGCGATAAAAACACGATAATTTTTCAGCAAAACTACGATAATTCTAACCTATGAATCTGGCAACACTGGACAGATGTGCCCGGACCACTGCCACTTTAGCTTGCTACATTTTAGGATTATGTATATTACTTTATTTTTAGGTAATTCAAATCGCAAGTGTACATAATTCGATTACGAACTTGTGCCACTGGAAAACCACCTTTACTAAGCGCCGTCTGTTCAGGAACGAGGAAAATTATGTTCAAATCAAACAAAAGTACAGAAATTAAGTCAAAGTTGTAGTGTTCAAGGAAATATTGTTCCGACGCGTTCATATTAAATATTTTCAAGTGGGTTTAGCGAGTTTCTGGGGCTTGATAAAGATTATTTTGTAGTTTTAAGGTTAAGTATGAAGTTGATTTAATATTCAATTAGATTTTAGTATACAGATTGTGCGAGATAAGATCCGAAATGAGGTAATCCTTAGAAGAACCAAAGTCAACGTCATATATTTTTGAATTTGAATTTAGAATCCATTGCGATTCAAGAAAGTGACAATGCGCAGGTCACATCGCTCGCAGAACTGACAACCGTTGGGGAAGAAAGGTTCTTGAGTAGCGACCACGAACTGGGAGACGCAGCGTGGGCATGCCTAACCCGGTCGAATAAATACCAAGTCAAGTTTTCAGGCAGCCGCTCGATGCAAACGGCCCAGAGGTGCTCGCTGTGGCCGTCTATAGAGAAGCCCTCTCCAGCAGTGGACTTCCGAAGGTTAATGATGATGATGATACAGATGATAGAAGTGTGGACATAAAGCATCCATAGGGGTAAGTACTTGAACCATTCATGGATGTTCCGCAATGTACTTTTTGTTGTTTTTGTCATTTGTTTTTTTTCAAACTTTGACGACTCTAGAGACAATAATGGTCTTAGAGACACGAATTACTGAGACACATGCTAGTATTTTTTTCCGATATAGGTGAATAGTTTGTCTTACAGTCACAAAATCATTCGTGGGTTAATCTGATAATATTGCGTCATAATATGATATTGTGCCGTGTGGGGACGGCCGTAAAGAATACACTTCCCCACCGCCAACAGGAGGCGTGTCGTAAGAGACGACTAATTCCTGTAGCACGAGACGGGCAGCAGCGTCTCCGTGCGAAATCTTATAAAAAAACTACGCTCGCCAACCCGCCTGCCAAGCGTGGTGAGTATTGGCAATCCCCCCAATGATCAGTCATTGGGGGAGGCCATTGTTCAGCAGTGGATCCTATGGCTGAAATGATGATGATGATGATGATTGCGACATAATAAATTTAGATCCCAAAGTTCATCATCTCAACCTATTCCAGTCCACTGCTGGACGTAAGCCTTCCCTAAAGAGCGCCAAAAAGCACGATCTCCCGCCTTTTTTATTTTAAAGAATATTAAACGCTTTTAAACGTCGAGATTGAACTCATTTGTTTTGACGAGACCCATAAATATATCTAATTTTTTTTAGTGATATTAAGACCTTAGGTATATAACCCGCCTACAAATATGTGCACAAATAAATAAAAAACATGGGACAACCATAGAAATTGCAAAAAAAAATCTCTTTCACACTAAACCGCCGACCAGCTGACACCAGTTTGTCTGAAAAAGTGTTTGTTTTCGAAAAATGACACCATTTTTTAGCTTCAAACTAAGTTAAGCTTGAACTAGATAATAGGTAGACATAAAATAATTGTAATAAGACATCATGACTAGAATAAATGCTAGTGCTCATCATACGAACATTTGTCCCTTGCGGGATTCGAACCCGCGGCCCATCCGAGCACAGCCAGTGGTATACCAATGCTAGCTCTAAAGCGTAACACATACAGAGAGCGTGCGCGGGAGGGCGACGGGCCACGACGGGAGTACGGCGGGTCAATTAACATAGGTCTAAATGGGCGCCCACATACAGCCAGCGTGCTCAGCGAGCCGTCCTGCTCACGCCCGCTGTCTATGGGCGCCCATTTAAACGTATGTTATTAGACCCGCCGTACTACCGATCCGACCCGTCGCTGTCCCGCGCACGCTCTCTGTGTGTGTTGTGTTTAAGTGAACACACTATAATTCTGTGTTAAAACATATTCTACCAAATTTATTTTATGTAAATGCGGCCAAGTGTGTAGCGGACTCGGCCACTGAGGGTTCTTTACTACTCTCAAGCGGGATAACTGGCACATGACTTGTTTTTATTGTTTGTTACTTTCTTGACGGCCGTAAAGAATACACGTCCTCACCGCCAACAGAAGGCGTGTCGTAAGAGTCGACTAATTCCTGTAGCACGAGACGGGCAGCAGCGTCTTCGTGCGAAATCTTATAAAAAAACTGCGCTCGCCAACCCGCCTGCCAAGCGTGGCGAGTATTGGCAATCCCCCCGATGATCAGTCATTGCGGGAGGCCTTTGTTCAGCAGTGGACCTCCTATGGCTAAAATGATGATGATGACTTTTTTGGAACCTATTATTTGTTTATAACTTGAAGGTTAAAATGGTTTAAAAAATTACTTTATAATCTAATAACAAAACAAACACCGTATAATTGCAATTGTTAAAAAAATCTTTGTTCCCATAATTATTCAGTAATCATTATTAAATATTCACTGTTAAGTCGATATTTTTACAAAATATCAAAATTTTTGGTCAGTTACTCATTTCGTTTACAAGCTATTAAACCACCAACATACGGACATATAAAGGTCACCTTTTAACCCTTGAGTACGGAACCCAAAAAATGAACGCATATCGGTCAGAAGCAAAACAAAAGATTTTTTCTAGAAACGGCATACGAATGGCGTATTTTGACGGCCATTACAGCGAATACGAATCGCCTGATTTGTCAAAAAATGTGACGAGATCTGACGACGTTTCATTCTGAAATTGCGAGGATTTTTTTCTTGTATTTTGTTTTTTTTTGGGTTTGGAAGCGAGAACAGCACCCTTATAATTTCGCAGCCGTTTTATTTGTAATCTATCAGGTAGGTATTATTATTTTTGTGTTTTAAATTTACTTTATTACATTTCACGGTTGTTACAATAGTAATAAACTTGAATAATTGTAACATAAATGTAGACGTGAGTAGTTAACAATCAAATTTTAAAAATTAATCATTGGTGATTTTCAGCCTAGCAAAACGATACACGTATATTAATAGTAAGTTATGTGGTATCAATTTCAACACTCATGTATTGGTTTCGAATATAATTTAAAACAGTTTCCAAAAAGGAGACGAATGTGTTCTTCAATCTTAACAACTTTTCCGAGCGACATACTTATACTCGTAGGATAGGATACACGTTTTGTTTTTCCAATATTTTTTTATGATTTTGAACAAGAAAAAACTTTTTTGTTTCTCCATACGAACTAAAGTAGAGCGACTCGATGATAATGTATGGAGCAGCCAATTTTCTTCATGTTTTGACAACATCCTTATTGGAATCACAAAGAGACAGATAGACAGACGAATTGATGATTTGGGCAATTGTAAAGCGTTATACACACATAAGGCGTGAGCGTGACGGCAACGGGTCGGGTCGGCAATACGGCGGGTCTAATAAATAATAATAACATACGCTTAAATGGCACAGACAGCCGGCGTAAGACCCGTCGCCGTGCCGCTTACGCCTTCTGCGTGTGTTACTCTTAATGGTTCTATTTTAAGCAAATAAAGTATCAATGTTTTTGGTTATGGTTTCTCTTTCAAATTCATACCCCCATTCTCTTTATCCAGCATTGGGTTTGTCATCCGTTTTGAAAACAAACGCGGCTTTTTCCCGACAATGCGCGGACGTGCGACACAAAAAGTGTGGAATGCAGAAAAACATATTTCCAATATGCTCTGCTCTTTTTTCGGGGTAAAGCCACAGTTATAGAGTAACAAATAGATCTTTTAAATACGAAAACGATGTAAATTACACAATGCTTTGGATCGCTGCCGCACCAGATGAAGATTTTTTCTTAGAGTTTCCTGTCAATAAGGAACTCGTATCGTTTCGCCATATCTTTTATCTGTCTGTCTGTCTGACCGCGGCTTAGCTCAGAGACACTGCCGCACGTCAATTAACAGTTAAGTGTTGATTAACATTTTTGTTTATTAAATCATCATCATCATCATTTCAGCCATAGGAGGTCCACAGCTGAATAAAGGCCTCCCCCAATGACTGATCATCGGGGGGGGGGGGTTATTAAATAGTTGTTTTTATTCGTATACTTTAAAACAACAGATTTTTTTCCGTAATAATTATAAGCACGGAAAGATTAGAGTTTTCCCGATACTTTTCACAGTATAAGTACTTACTTGGTAAAAGTTGGTGATTTGTTAAAAGTTTGCGAAAGTCGGAGAGCCGGGGTATGAAAAGGAATTGTGGTATTGTTGAACTAAACGATGTTTACTGAAACAAACCGAATGGAAATAATTCTCCTTTATTTAGTTGTGATTCATGTGAGGAATATTTTTAAAAAGAATCTGTTTATTTATATTTTCAGATCGAAAACTAGCTTCGGACCACGACCTCGTCTGGGTATTCGTAGATAAGTTAAAGGGCAATGAATAATTATACCACGGTGTTCATGTTGCACATGGCATATGTGCTAAGTCGATAAAACCAATCAGAGATATTTCAGCCAGAGGACGGCCACTGCTGAACATAGGCCAGTGACTTCCAGATTGGCCGGTTGGAAGCATCCATCGGCGTCCAGCAACCCTTACCAGGTCGTCTGTCTACACCACCCTGTGGGTGGACGTCCTACGCTGCGCTAGCCGATACGTGACCTAAGTAATTTATTTCTATGAATAGGCCTAAATGAAGCACCTCTATCCCCTTATGCAGCTTAAAAAGGGTAATTTCATTAATGGCACCATTTTCCCAGCAGTGGGCCATTAGCAGTCAACCTTGAGGCTGCACACATGCCCTGGCCAATCATCGTCCAATTTTCACCCGTCACTCCTGATGTAACGTAAAGGCAGTGAAGAAAAACAGCCCGGGGATCGGCAGGGATGGAGTAAGGGCTAACTTTAATAAATAAATATTAAATACTAGCTGTCCCGGCGAACCTAGTACCGCCCCTTCATATATATTTTTTTTTTCGTGATTTTTTCCGTGTTTTTATAGTTATTCTGCTATTCGGGACTCATACGAATCCAACAAATCATAGATCATAAAAATCGGTCCAGCCGTTCTCGACTTATAAATGGTGTAACTAACCCGACTTTGTTTTATATAAATAGAGAAGATGTGTTAGACAACACACCAGCTGTCACGGTCTCGATTTAAGGAATTGATATCTGTGTGTTACGTACGAGGCACCAGTCTCTGCCAAAAAGACGTCACCCAGTGCACCCAGATATGAAACAATTTAGAAAAGATCGTCTTTTGAAATGACCTGAACTGGGAATCTTGGGACCCTTTGCGTTTAAAGCAATCGGGTCGGATTGCCAATACTCGCCACGCTTGGCAGGCGGGTTGGCGAGCGCAGTTTTTTAAAACATTTCACACACAGACGCTGCTTCCCGTTTCGTGCTACAAGAGTTAGTCGCCTTTTACGACACGCCTCCTGTTGGCGGTGGGAAAGTGTATTCTTTATGGCCGTCCCCACATGGCACCAATAAAATCGGTAAATCGTTTAATTAATAATAATAAATAAATTGTTTTTACAATCACACCAATTTTCTAGCCCCAAACTAAGCAAAGCTTGTACTATGGCGACTGAATAACTGATAAACATACTTAAATATTTTTATAAAAATACAAATGCTCGTGCTCATTACACAAACATTTGCCCCTTGCGGAATTCGAACCCGCAACCGCTGGCTTAGTAGTCCGGACCGCGAACCACTACACCAGACAGTCGTTTATTTGTATAACCTAATACACGACTATATGCATTTTAAAGTGACATTTTACAAGGCCCCTTGTCTACCCTTACGCCGCCTCTGTCCCCGTCAAGTGGTACAGTTCACAAACGGACGTTTGCCAATTCGTTACGTCAGAGCCGGGGAGAGTTTTTTGCTAACTACACTTTCGGACACTCGGGGTAAGGTCAGCAAAAAGTGCACCAGTGAGAAATGTTGGCGATTTTTTGCGGCGATTGTTCAATGATCTTGTTATGGAAGTTTTGGCGGTGAAAATGGTGGCTCTTTTGCGGAAGAAAGTTGGACTGAACATTCTATTTAAGCGGAGAGATAGTTTTTAGAATTCCGTTTTTAGGGTTCCGTAGCCAAATGGCAAAAAACGGAACCCTTATAGATTCGTCATGTCTGTCTGTCTGTCCGTCTGTCCGTCCGTCCGTATGTCACAGCCACTTTTTTCCGAAACTATAAGAACTATACTGTTGAAACTTGGTAAGTAGATGCATTCTGTAAACCGCATTAAGATTTTCACAAAAAAATAGAAAAATAATAATAAATTTTGGGGGCTCCCCATACTTAGAACTAAAACTCAAAATTGTTTTTTTCGTCAAACCCATACGTGTGGGATATCAATGGATAGGTCTTTAAAAATGATATTGAGGTTTCTAATATCATTTTTTTCTTAACTGAATAGTTTGCGTGTGAGACGCTTCTAAAGTGGTAAAAAAGTGGTAAACTTCTAAAATAAGAGAATGATAAATCTAAAAAAAATATATAATGAACATTACCATAAAAACTACCAGCGAAAATTAGTTTGAACGAGATCAAGTAATTCGTTTTTTTTTAATACGTCATAAATCGTAAACCGCTTTTTATATTTAATATATTTAAATTTAACTTTCGTAACATAAATGTTATGGATTTCATTTTGCAATAAAAATACCATAACTATGACTCGATTGTCGTGATGGGTGAACTTTTACTCATAACGGTACCTACAGGTTTGTACGGAACCCTCGGTGCGCGAGTCCGACTCGCACTTGGCCGGTTTTTTTAATACGGGTACAGGATGTTCTCGCTTTGTTGTTTTACAAATCATTAGCAATTTTCGTGTTAATTAGTTAGTTTGTCTAGGCTGTTTCCGCAGTTAGCCTCTTGATTGGGCTATTGTGAGTGCTACCTGTTGTTTCTTACTCCAACCAGCCCTGGTCATCCCAGAAGGTCAGAAGCCATTTTCGTGTTATTCCGTCCGATTTTTCTGCCTTCTTGGATCGATATTTGCTTCTAGATCTGGATTACCGTCCTATTAGTGAACAAGGTGATAAAAATAAGAATCTGAAAATTTGTGTGCCAATTTATAAAAGTTTTCTAAAACTGGGAATCGAACCTGTTACGTTAAAGGAAATCAATGCAATGTCGATTAAGGAATTAGATTGTGAAAACCCCTAAGAATTTTTTAAATTAAAATTTAGGAAATATACCGGGTGTCCCCAAAATGGCACGCCAGACTGACTGTACTTAAAATAACATCTTTAGCAAAAATCGCAAGTTCAAGAAACTTATCTCCTAAATTATGTGACTTTAACTAGAGGCTTTAGTATGACATTTTCTACTAACATTAACGAATTTTACATAAAGCATGTTTTTTAATCTCATAGGTCTGTAACTATGCTATCTCCAGTGTCAGTCTGGCGTGCCTTTTTTGAGACACTCTGTATAAACGCAAACTATACTGATTAATGATGATGATGACGTAATACTATAAGGATTCACTGTGATACATCAGTTAACTAATAAAAAGGGACACTTAAAGACAAACAAGGCGATAAAACCAAATTTACGACATTGCCCTTAACACCTTGCCCCCAAAACTGTGGAACTCGTTTGATATAGTTTTACATTTAATTTAAATCGCATAAAGATAACGTGTGGTTTTATTTCCATCTTCATTCTTCACCTATGAATATATTTTGGCATCAAAAATGTCAATATACATACTGACAACTCATATACATATCAACTATTCCGAAGCAGATCTCAGCTGTATCTACGAGAAGTAGCAAGCTTAGACAAAAATACATTTGCAGGTTAGTACTTTAGGGTTTGGAAACTTAAAAAAAAACTGAACAAGCAAGGTTAAGGCAAGAAAGACAGACGACCTGGTAATGGTTGCGGGAAGCCGCTGGATGCAGGCCGCTTTGAACCGGCCAATCTGGAAGTCCTTAGGGGAGGCATATGTTCAGCAGTGGACGTCCTATGGCTGAAATGATGATGATGATGATAAAGGTCTGACAGCACAAAAAGTGTGCAGTGAATCGTTAATTAGTTATTTATATTTTAATTAGCTCTTTGTAATGCCATAGTTAGTCTAAACTAGTGTTTTTCAACCTTTTTCATGACACGGCCCCCATAGTATTAAAAACATTGTTCGCGATTGCGACCCCCTAATCTTTGTTTTTCATGTATGTTATTAAGTTACAATTATAAAAAAAATTATGAGTTTGGATTCGGAGATTGTGAGAATATATCCTTTATTACAATTTTCTTAACAAAATTTTCTTTATTGTTTTTTTGAGGTTGTTCTCTTTACTTCTCGCGACCCGTATAGAGATGTAAGACACACAGGTTGAAAAACACTGGTCTCAACTAAAGAAACGAACTAAAGGCAATAACTAGTCCTTACTAATATTATAAACGCGAAAGTTTGTGAGTGCAAACATCCATAGTTTGTTACTCTTTCACGCAAAAACTATTGAACAGATTTTGATGAAATTTGGCATACTGATAGATCATAGCCTGGCTTAACACATAGGATACTGTTTATTTGAGTAAGGTCAACGCAGACAATAAAGCGGGCAAAAGATAGTTTTTAATAAATAAGTGATAAAGACAAGTAAAAATGCAGCAAAAGAAAGTGGAAAGAAGCAACCATTTAGAAAACAACTGTCGAGCCGTTAGTTTATTATAAAGACATACGAACACACAACTCCGCACTTCACCTTCGAACCTGGAGCCATTAACAATCTGACTGACTATGTATAACACGTTAGAGCAATGACAAAAATAGGATCAGTAACACTGCTTTACCGGTGTTGCCGACTTTTGTAGAAATACCGCAAAACTGGGCATGTCAGAAGTTTGGTGACACCGACTTCAAAAAACTTAAAAGCTAAAAATAATAATATTAACACTCAGTTACTTTTGGAGTCGGTGCAAATGAAAACATTCAAACTCTCGGCTAACACCGACGATGACCTAACCTAATTTAACCACGCTATCGTTAGAAAATTTTGGTATATTATTATTGTCGACCATCTGGTGTGGTGGTTCGCGCTCAGGACTACAAAGCGATTGCGGATTCAAATCCCGCAATCGAAAATGTTTGTGGGATAAGCACGAGTAGTTCTACCTGACCGCGCGAAGTGAAGGAGTAAATCAAGGAAAGCGGACCCTGTAATGTATAATAAATATAGACACGCTCACTGGCGGGGCGCGCGGTGGTGGGGGCGCGGGGAGCGGGAGCTCACCGCGCACTTGTCGTCCGGCTGCTGGGCGAGTGGGTGCGTCTGTGACCGAAGTACCTTGTCTTATTTGTATTGTACCTAAATAGTGAACATAACAAGTGGCGACCCTGCCAGGATTACAAAATACGAAGGTACGTGAAAACTCGTTAAGACACAAAAAGAAACAGGTAAATTGATATGCAGGACCAGTTTTAATGTAATTCTGGTCCCGTAATATTAATTGGTACCTATTATGATATCGATTTAATGTTATGAATACATTTATCAATAATAACTCAGTATGTTGTCAAAATAAGTTGAATCGGGGCAGTGTGAAGGAAAACATTCGAAAATAGATAGGCTATATTTTGTAACTTGTTGTTTATCAAGGTTTGATGCTTCTATTATTGCCCTCAATAACTTGCGGCTGCGCAAGTATCCACAAGTTTTCTAAGCACTCCCGCTTGATATTATGATAATGCTGCACAAAAATATAATAATAAAAATTTAAAAAAAAAAAAAAAAAACATATACAATTCGGTTTAACCATGTGTGTGTTCTGGTGTCTGCATAAGAAATATTTGACAAATTATACAGCCATAATTTACAGGTTTTTACGTAAATCATGGATAATAACTATGACTAAAAAAAAAAAAAAAAAAAATGTATTCAAAGTATATATTTTTATACATTACAATCATACAATAATCTTTCGTGTTGTTTGTTTTATGTAGCTTTGCTATTTTAAATAGTAGAAAGTGGTAAATAAATAATTGTTTTAGTTACTTTATTTGACATCAAAATATATATTTTGTGTATGACGTTTTATTTTCAATCACATTGCCTTGCCAATATTATCATAATTTATAAATGTTACTTTTGACAACAACTGAGGTTAATAATGATATCAAGAGGTAGTTTGGATTACCAAACGGTACCTAAATGATCTTTTGCTGGAAATATACGTAGCATAAATGTAGATCAACAGGTAGTTCGATGAAAATCGGAACGGTACCTACAAAATCCTAAAGGTAGTTCTATGGAAATTAGAACGGTACCTAAAAGGCAAACGATTTGCTTGCTTACAGGTAGTCCCAAAACATGTCACAAATACCACCAATGGAGTCTTTAGACTGTGAAGGCGAGCCAGCTTCAATTGGCTTACGGTGGGAGAAGTGGAAACGAGGCCTAGAGCTTTACCTCACGGCGACTAACGTGACAACGCCGGAGGCAAAAAAGGCAACGCTCCTGCATGTGGGCGGATTATCCTTGCAAGAGATTTATTACAACTTGCCAGATATAGAGGGTGAAAGTGGTGACGCCTTCGAAGTCACTGTCAAAAAGTTAGACAAGTATTTCGCCCCTAAACAAAGCCGCGTCTTTGAACGTCATCTCTTTAGACTAATTAAACAAGAGGTAGGAGAGAGGTTCGACAAGTTTCTAGTCAGGCTAAGACATCAGTGTTCTAAATGCAAATTCACATCACCTGATGACCATCTTATTGACCAGATCACTGAAAAGTGTGAATCAATTGAATTACGGAAAAAAATCCTAACCATGGGGGATGACGTCACGTTAGATAAAATTATTTCTGAAGCCAACAGCCTAGAAACTGTTCACCGGCAACTCAATAATTTCGATTCTTCTGCACCTAACAAAGAATTGTCCATAAATCAAGTAGGACCTGTACACAAGAAGACGAATCACGCTGCATGTTCCCGTTGTGGTGGAGCCCATTCTAGCGACAGCAAGCACTGTTTGGCTCTAAACAAAAAGTGTTTAAAGTGTGGATTTGTTGGACATTTTCGCAAATATTGCCGAACTAGGGCGTCCAAACGTAAAGGTGATCACACAATTCGATCTGAAAATCCCACAAAAAAATACAAAACTAAATCAAAGCCTGAAGAGAGAGTAGATTACATTTTTCATCTGGACGGTGATGATTCCATCATATGTACACTTGGAGACGTTCAAATCGAGATGCTCATAGATTCAGGAAGTAAATGTAATATTATTAACGACTCTACTTGGGAAATTCTTAAGAGCAAAGATGTTCAGGTTGAAAACCAAGTAAAGAATCCAGATAAGAAATTCATGGCTTACGGAAGTCAAGAGCCCTTAACAGTTCTAGGATGTTTTGATTCTTCTATAACAGCGGGCAATGGGTCTACTTTGCAGAAAGAAACGTTCTATGTAATAAAAAGTGGCACCAGGAACTTGCTCGGAAAAGACACTGCGACTAAACTTGGCGTTTTAAAAGTAGGCCTAGGAGTGAATGCAATCGAGGGTACGTTCCCTAAAATTAGAAATGTTCAAATTCATATTCCTATAGATGAGTCAGTTAAACCAGTCTCTCAACCTTGCCGCCGAGTACCTGTCCCCCTAGAATCCAAAATAAATAAGAAAATTCAAGAGCTTATTACTACAGATATTATAGAGCCTGTTAATGGTCCATCAGATTGGATTTCTCCTTTAGTGCCCGTTCTCAAAAGTGACGGAGACGTTAGAATTTGTGTAGACATGAGGCAAGCCAATCGAGCTATCGTTAGAGAAAAACACCCGCTACCTACTATGGAACAGCTTATCCCCAAATTCCGAAACGCGAAAATATTTTCAAAATTAGACTTAAAAAGTTCATTTCATCAGTTAGAGCTGAGTGAGGATAGTAGGCACATTACGACCTTCATTTGCAGTCAAGGACTCTTCAGATATAAGCGTCTTATGTTCGGTATATCGTGCGCTCCCGAATGCTTTCAAAAACATCTAGAACGAGTGTTATTACCTTGTGAAGGGGTAGTAAACTTTATTGATGATATTGTCGTATTTGGGAGTGATGAAACGCAACATGAGACGCGACTTAAAAAAGTCCTACAGGTTTTAAAGGATAATAATGTCTTACTAAACGACGCTAAATGCTGTTATGGGGTCAAAAGTATAGAGTTCCTTGGGCACCAATTGTCATCCAACGGGGTCAAACCACTTGACAAATATTTAAAAACAATCGAGTCTTTCCGGGAGCCCGTTGTAATTGAAGAGGTTCAGAGCTTTTTGGGCCTAGTAAATTATGTAGGCAAGTGGATCCCTAACCTAGCGACATTAACAGAGCCATTAAGAGAGTTATTAAAATTGAAACTAAGCAAGGGTGCTGACATTACCATGCACTGGCATGATCACCACAGGGAAGCCTTCAACACGTTGAAGAAAGCTATGACCCAAATCACGTCATTAGGGTACTATGATCCACATGATAGGACTCAAGTTTTCGCTGATGCCAGTCCAGTGGGATTGGGAGCTGTACTCGTACAGCATGGACCAAGTGGGCCTCGAATAATTGCCTATGGCAACAAAAGTCTGACAGATTGTGAAAAACGTTACTGTCAGACTGAAAAAGAGGCTCTCGCGTTAGTGTGGGCGGTAGAACATTTCGACATGTATCTATTTGGAAAGGATAGTTTCGAACTAGTTAGTGACCATAAACCCCTGGAGGTTATATTCGGCCCAAAGTCGAAGCCATGTGCACGTATTGAACGCTGGGTCTTACGTTTACAGTCATACAATTTCAAAATCGTGTATAGTCCTGGAAAAAAGAACATTGCTGATTCATTATCACGTTTAAGTTCTAACACACGACCACCTCTGCCTTTTGACGACGAAAGTCATATTAATTCAGTAATTGACCACTCCCGCCCTGTGGCAATTTCCTTAGCTGAACTAAAGCAGGCATGCGAGAAAGATCGCGAGTTACAGTTAGTCAGAAATGGGGTCTACCAAAACAGTTGGGATCAGAGTGTCAACAATTACAAGATCTTTCAACACGAGCTATGTTTTCAAGATAATTTGCTTTTGCGTTGTAATAAAATTGTAATTCCTGCCTCCTTAAGGCCAAAAGTACTTGCAGCTGCTCACGAAGGCCACCCCGGAATTGTAGCTATGAAGACTCGACTACGTACTAAGGTGTGGTGGCCCAAAATTGATACTGATGCAGAACGTTTCGTGAGAGCTTGTAAAGGTTGCACTCTGGTGTCCGCACCAAATCCTCCGAACCCTATGCACAGACGGCAACTACCAGTTCAACCCTGGATTGATGTTGCCATTGATTTTCTTGGACCGTTACCGAGTGGCCATTACCTGTTTGTAATTATAGATTATTTTAGTCGCTACAAAGAAATAAAAATAACTAAAATTATAGATTCTTCATACACCATAAATACACTTAAAGAAATATTTTCACGGTTAGGAACCCCAATAAGTATCACGGCAGATAATGGACCACAGTTTACTAGTTCAACATTCGTTAATTTTTGTAATGAGTACGGTATACGTTTGTTTCATAGTATCCCCTACTGGCCTCAACAAAACGGTGAGGTTGAACGGCAGAACCGTAGTATTTTAAAAAGACTGAAAATAAGCCAAAGTCAAAAATCGAATTGGCAAGATGATTTACTACAATATCTAACCATGTATAATAGTACACCTCATTCCGTTACAGGAAAATCTCCTGCAGAACTATTTTACAGGCGACAATTTAGGGATAAATTGCCTTCAGTTATTGACGTAGAGTTTGCTGATGTAGACTTGGAAATAAAGGATCGAGACGTTGAAATGAAAATGAGAGGTAAAGAGTATGCGGACAGGAAGAGACATGCAACTGAATCTACTATCGAAGTTGGAGAGAAGGTATATTTAAAAAATATGTTAAAGGAGAATAAGCTATCTACAATGTTTAGTGACGTACCACATACTGTGGTCAATAAGGAAGGGAACGATTTCGAGGTACAGAATGACAATAACGGCAAACGACTACGCAGAAATGTAGTACACCTAAAACGTGTCGAAGGACAGTGGAAGGTTTGTGAATTGGAAGATCCAATTGATAGAACTGATAACAACGAAGTAAATGAATAGATGATGAAGGTCATGTTACCTCAATGTACACTGAACTGATTACCGTTGATTTGTTATAAATTTATATTTGATGTTAAGTATTTGTTTCAGTAACTATATAAGGTAGAAGTAAAGAAAAATATGTTCTTATTTCATTTTCAATTTTGTAAAAGGTAGATGTAATGTATAATAAATATAGACACGCTCACTGGCGGGGCGCGCGGTGGTGGGGGCGCGGGGAGCGGGAGCTCACCGCGCACTTGTCGTCCGGCTGCTGGGCGAGTGGGTGCGTCTGTGACCGAAGTACCTTGTCTTATTTGTATTGTACCTAAATAGTGAACATAACAGACCCTGTGCTCCAAAGCAATGTCTTTGGACGCAACCGGGGTTGACCGTATAGATGAAGAATAATTTTTAAAATTGTTACATACGAAGATTGCAAGCTAATATAAAGCTTGTAAAAAGAAGAGGAGTTTATAAACGTATTAAGGTATGTTTATCCGCTATCTAGTCCCAAACAAATTTGGGGCTAGCTAATTAGTGTGATTGTTGAATCATTTTATTATTTATATTTATTATTCATAATCAGCCCATGCCAGTCCACGGCTGAACATAGATCTCGTCCAATGCACGCCATCTAGCCCGATCGTCCGCAATTTTTTCCATTCGCTGCTAGCTATTCGTATGCCATCGCTCCACTTTGTCGGAGAGCATCTAACTTGCCAAATCGTGGTCTTCTTCTTCACTTCTCTCTTTACCCAGAGCACGTCTACCCCATCGGTTATTGGTTCTTCTACCCGTCCAATGTCACTTTGGTCTGCTTTTATTATATATTATTAAATAAAATAAAATTAAACGTCGCTCTTGCAAGAACTTACAATTAGCAGTTTAGAGTTTTTGACATATTAAACACTTCATTCATCTCTTATAAAAAATATGTTAGAGGTGCTGAAACAAATCTGCTTAAATTAAATTAAATTAATTACTGTGGAATTTTCATCTTGTTTGTTTTTTTGTACTTTATTTGATCCTAGTTTTTGTTAGTTAAGCTGCTCAGTTCTATGTTTATGTATTTGTATTTAACTGTAAACTGTTTGTTTAAAATAAATAAAATAAAATAATTAATATTGTTACTTAAGCGAACCTTCTGAGGCGCTCTACTTTGTGTCACAATAGTGTCACTCATTGGGTTACCGTTAACACAACGAACGGACAGACAAAATGTGAACACATTTGAATATAAATGAACGGGCAACGTCGAATGATTTTATTAGCGAATCGATGTTACTGAAACAAGAATTGACTTTGTAATTTAAATATTGTATTAGTTGTGAAATAAAAACATGTGTTGTATTTTGGATAAGGCTATGCATAAAATGGTATATTCCTTAGGACAATAGAATATTATACGAGTACGTTTATATCGACGGTGGAAAGGCAAAAGGCATCAAGCGACACTTTGGGCGATATTGAGTTATATACATAGTTAGAATCAGCAAATTTTTCTGCGTCTTTTGAGCCGAGTTTGGTATAAATCAGAGCACTTTTATGGCGCTTGACTCCGTCACAAAAAAGGCCATCATTTCTTAGTGCCCGGAGTTAACCGACTCAAAATTCATCATTTTTTTTAAGCCTTGGATTTCAATTAATTCGCAGGTAGCTCTAATGAACTAGGCAGTCACTTAAGCTTTTCATCCTTTTTCAGTTTTAGGAACAGATTACTTTTAAATCTTTTTACCTTGCTGTAAATCTAATAAACGCGGCATTTAAAGCGTTTTGCCTGGAATACAATAATACATGGCTGTCGTTTAAGTTTTTCTTCCTTAAACATCATCGGAAATGAATATCGCTTGAGCCCTTTATCCTTACTCTACGCACAACAAAGGTATTACATAAGTTGTTTTACCTTAACCTATTGTTAATTAAAAAGTGATTTAAACCCCTTTTCTATGACGTAAAAATAATTGCCAAAGTCAGTACAGACTTTTTACCTGTTTCAGAAAATTGCAAATTTTTTGTTTTAATCATTTTTCCTCAATCATTTGTACCTTTAATGTGGCACTTAAATCTTTTTATTTACGCAGTAAAAGTATCATGAGGTTTGTAAGTCATGTTCCGTTTATATAGACGAATTTTGGTACGTAGTTTGAATCTTCGCAACGCAACCATTACAACCACTGGATTTGATTTGAACCTAGATCAACGCACCTTACGTAGGCGCGCAAGCCGCAAACGTTGTTGCATTTAGTCTTGATTGCGATTGCGACTACAACAACCGGTCAATGCGCGTTCTGTTTGTGTGCTGTGTTGACAAATGGTGAGTGTTTGTTTTGTTTTTGTATATTTTTATTTCAAAGAAGTGTAAATATTTAATCTACAATTCACTTTTCAGGTTAAGTAGCTAAACAAAGAAAAATGACAGACAAAAAACTTCCTTAGCTGAAAATAAGTACATACACGGAAGAAGTTATCTTTTTATTAAAATACCCTGTATTTATTTTTCATGGCTTAAAAGTATAATCCTACTTAACATTATCCTATTACACAATATTATTTTTTAACTTTCACATATACCCACATCTCCTCAACACCACACACACACACACACACACATACACACACACGTCACAAAACACACAACACAAATGAATTTACTCGATTTGTCTAATAATACAAACAATACTTAATTTAACTTTTAGTACTTTTTAAAAATCATTTTATATTGTTTAACTTGTGTTACCACGGTCTGAGTGGGCGGTGACTACCTGATACAGGTATATTAATACTTACTAGGCATGTCACCACAAATTGTTGTCAACAAATGGTTTGTTAACAAATAAATATATTTTGATTTTGATTTTTTTTTTTTTGAGTTATTAAACATAAAGCTTAGAAGAAAAAAATACTTACTCGTAAACACGTTATATTTTATACAAATTCATTATTAAAAAACCATGACAATCGGTAGGTATCTCATCTGATCCATGGTATGTTTATTACCATGATTTTACGGATTATCTTTTATGAAATTACAAGAATTTTCATGAATATAGGGTTTTTAGGATTGAAATTGGTAAAACATAAAAATAAAATATTTTATTGTCATTTTAGAAATCGCCATCGTTATCATCTTCACGGTGAATCCCGGTTGAGTCCAAAGCCATCGCTTCAGAACCCAGGATCCGTTTATTTATTCCTCCACTCCACTTTCCTTAATTTATTCCTCCACTTCGCAAGGTCTTGGGTGTCCCTGTTTGTGAGATCATTGGCATACATGTCAGCCTTCACGCTGCTTTTGCCAGGACCCGGCAGAGCCGGCGTGGCCAAACATTTGTTCCCTACGTAGCTTGCTGGTTTTCATGGCCGTACTAGCGTAGGCGACTCTCCTGCAGTTTGTCTGCAATATCACGGACATGAAGGCTACCGCGAATGCGCGAGTTCCTCACGCGGTCATTCCGCGCGACTCTGCATATTCATCTCCGTAACACGTAGCTCCTGCTTGTATCGCTCAAGTAGCGGCCACACTTTGCTATCATATAAAAGGACAGGCCTGATGATGAACTTATAGATTTGTCCTTTCAGCAAGTGGCTGATAATGTCACTCTGATGCTGTCTGACACAACGTCTAATATTACATTAAACAGAAACGGACTGAGGACGGAACCCTGGTGTACTCCGACGGTGATAGGGAACGGTTTGGAGTCGCTAACAGCGGTTAGAACCATAGAATCGGAGCTGCGGTACATGTCTCGGATCATGTTAACATAATGCCTCGGAGACCTCTTTGGATCTCATTGCCCACCAGATCACCACTTGAGGAACACAGTCCAAGGCCTTCTGCAGATTAAGAAATAGCAAGTGCAGAGGCGTGTTCTTCGTCCTGTATCTCTCCATGACGGCCCTTAGAGGGAAAACAGGGTCCATAGTCCCGTTGCCAGGACGAAACTCATATTGACACTCCGAGAAAGCACACTCTTGTTGGATCCGGGAGTCCCCAATCCGCTCAAAGAGCTTCATAGTGTGGGACATGACCTTTATGCCGCAGTAGTTGCCGAACTCTTGCACTGATCCCTTGCCTTTGAAGACCGAAGTACGAGTAATAATACTCATTCTCCATCGGCTCGGGATTAGCCCGGTCAAGAGTATGCGATTATAAATAGTGTTCCCGGATCGGCTTTTAGGCCTAAATTTAAGCTTATTGGTCCTTTTTTATGGTTATGGTAGTATGCCAGGCCTTTAAAACGCTACTCACTTTAAGAAAGCCTAGAGGTTTAAAAAAGCCTATAGGCCTAAATAGCCTTTTAGGCTTTTTTTGCGACTAAAGTCTTTTGCAAGTAGTAGGCTTATTTTAAGGCTATAGCTATTTTTGATATTCTGACTTAGTATGAATTAAATAAGATTTATTTTTGTATTGTATTTACTATTATTTATTTACAAATTTAATGAAAACTAATATTATTAGAAATTGGTAATACTACTTGATACACATTATTTCCAAAAAAACAGCTTTAATTTTTAGACATTTCTTTTTTTATTTATTAATTGTCCTGCCTTGGAGAATGATTGTTTGCTGGGGACACTTGTAACAGGTATTGATAAAATATCAAACCATAGATTTTAAATGTGGTATTTTTTTCCTTGAGTTTTCCACCATGATATAACATCTGTATCCTCTGTCTCGTAAAATTAAGTTGATGATTATTATACTCGAACAATAAATAAAATAGACCTAGTCTAAAGGACTAAACTGTTTAAAGGCTTTTAGCCTTTCAAGCCTTTTAATTATGCGCCTAGCCTACAAAAAGGCTCAAAGCCTATAGTCCTCGGGTAGACAAAAAAAGACTATTAAAAAGGCCTAGCCTAACGGCCTGAAAGCCTTTTTTAAAGGCTAAAAGGCTTTTAGCCCCCTCTAGCCCCTTATTTCATAGGCTAGCCCTAAAAAAAAGCCTAAAAGCCTATAGGCCTCGGGAACACTAATTGTAAAGGTAGGCAAAGATGTCTACCCCACGAGGACCCATCGCTTTCTATTTGGCTTCGATTGAGACTCCATCGGCGGCAAAAAGCAATCTAGACTTCTTCAGGCGTTTCTGGTGCTACTAGTCCCGGATTCGGAGGAAGGTCTGGTGGCTGCACCTCTTTGTGCTGCTTATGGAAATAGAGCGCCATCTCTCCTTCACTGCAAGGTCTTTGCATAACAGGTTACCCCCAGGGTCTTAAACAAAGCGACACTGGAAAATGTCCTGTGCCGCTTTGACCTTGGAGCGCGCAAACTTATCCTCTCTATATAACGGATAAACTTACTTAAATACATTTTAAAACATTCATGACTTAGGAACAAATGCTCGTGCTTATCACACAAACGGTAGCCCCTTGCGGGGTTTTAAGCCGAAACAGCCTGGCTTTGTAGTCCGGAGCGTGAACCACTACACCAGATAGTCGTAAGACATGGACTAACTAAATTGAAATAATAAAGTCTTACTGTATGAAATAAAAACCAACTTTTTGTGGAATGTAGATTTTTTTACGCTTGTCAATTTACGCTGGTATGATACTTACTGGTAATGCAATTTAAACAAGTAAATGTGGTGTCCCTTGACCAGTTTAAATTTTTTCATTTTTTGGTCTGGCGTAGTGTGTTTTGTAATTGATTGACTGAAAAATATTTATTAATGTTTTTTTTATACAAAGCTTAAAAACCAAACATTTCTCACGTTTCATGCAGGAAAATCACGTTTCATGTTGCCAAAAAAACTACCTTAAGTATGATTAGCTCCTAGGTCCTATGAAGTTAATTCTTTAAAATATTTTTTTGTGGCTAGGACTAGGTCCTTCTGCTTACTGTTATTTATCTTTGGTAGTTATATTTTATCAATTATTAAAATAAATAAGCGGGTATTGGGGAAACGTTTTTGTGTTATTTAATTTTGAAAAACCACATGCTTTTTATGTGCAATGTGCTGAAAAATTAAAGAGAATTGTTTGCAAAAGAGTTTTTTTATTGTGTTTAATTATGATCCATACAATCGATTACAATACACAATAGCTTAAGTGGCAATAAACTATAAACTCGTTAAATATATTGTATTTCAGCTATATGCCATTAAACTTCTATTGGCTCATAAGATCTTCTTCCTTATTCACACAAAGATAACGTTTGACTTTGAATTATTATGCCTTGCACAACTTAAGTAATATTGCCCCTTTCACTCTTTTAGCTTTAATCAATTTTTTTTAGATTTGACTCATAAGGTGTTCTGCATGGAACCAATTATTATATAAATGGTTGTTAAATCGGTTTGCCTGGAATCGTTTTCAAGTGCAGCGGCGTTTGACCTCTTTTGCCTTAATCCAAAAATAGGGCATTTAGGGTTAACCGACATCTAACTTCGTAAATAATAACTCTATAGCTGAAACTTTAATTGCATAATATAGATCTTTTCTTAAAACATATATTTCTGTAAGACTTTTCTCTGTTTATAGCGCTAAAAGATAACTACGATTTTTTTTCCAAAAATAAAAACTTTAAATCGCTCTCCTGTAAAGTTATCAAAATGTCGCTTGATGCCTTTTGCCTTTCAACCGTCGATATGCTAAAATATAGCAGGTACATAAGGACTTGTAAAAACCTCACCTTAGCTCAACTAAGGTGAGGTTGGTTAGGTCATAATCATGAAGCATTTAATGTCATATGATTTGTTAGACAAAATTGTCCGCCATTTTTTAATCTGTATTTTTTTTTAAATATGGACTCATCCTGTTCTTAATTAAGTAAGCGGTGATTCTGCCAGTGTCACGTGTATTATTGATATAGTCAAAGCTTAACTTAATTCACAATAAATAACGGGTGTTTAGTTTTTATTGCTTTTCTTGGATTCAGTGGAGGCTACTCTTCCCGTAGAAGCAGGTTTCATATCAAGACGCTATCGGGTCTAAAGCAAGTGGTCTTCAGACAAGTCACTTCACACTCGATGCGGCGTTGAATACAATGATATTTCAATAATTTCAGATCTTTATTTTACTACTTCACCAAACATTAGAACACAAACTACACCAAACTTGCACTCTAAAGCTCTTTAAATGATAAATAAAAACCATTAAAATAGATCGACCATGCTCTTCGTTCGAATTGTTCGAATTGTTCGAATAGAAAAATAAAAAAAATATAAATCATGTGACACTCACACTTAATTATTTATTAAAGTGTCTGGCATATCGGTTAATAACTTGCTATCAAACGGTTCTTAATCTGAATCCTGACTCGAAACTGGTAATGAACGAGGACCTTTGCGTCAAGGCAAATTACCACACAATAATTATCATATTTACTTACATTTTTTTTAAGTGAAAACTTCTTTAGCGTCTTTGAACACTTTTTGGGATGGGTAAAATGTTAAGCTCGCGTCAGGACACGTGACCTGATCGAAAATTCGTAAGACGGAGCTTCCTCCGTCTTTGTCTATTCTTCAGTAGACCGCCGGCGCGGCGTAGGATGCACAACGTTAATGTTCAAGTTTTCATTTCTACCGGCACTCCCGGAGTGCAACCCGGTTTTTTTAATCAGCCATTTCTGTCCTACTGCTGGGCAAATGCCTCCCCCGAACCTCTTGACTTTTTCCTGTCGGTAGTTAGGGCTTGCCAATAATATTAACATACTAAGCAATGAAATGTCAGATGAACTTAATACAATTAAATTCTTTATTTTGCCAATGTTAATGTGTGAGGCAGAGAAGAATGCTTATTGCATTGCCTTTAATCATTATAAATTATACAAGTTATATTATTATCTTGCATCTAAAGTACTTATAATATCTCTACATAGAAGACGTCTTATCTTTATTCCATCTGTATTTGCAACTTTTAAATTAACGTAATTAATAAAAGATAGACATTTCCTTTTATTAGCGATTCATTTGATCCAGTGATGTTCGAGTTCGGTATCGATTAAATGAAATGAAGATTTTGTTTATCAAACCGTAGAAAATTGTTCGAGTTCGGTATCGATGATGTGAAATAAAGATTTTGTCAGACCGTAATTGTAAAGTCGGTGACATAGCTCAACGGATTAGCAAGCTGAAGTGGCAGTGCGCGGGGCATAAAGGTAGAAAGGGCAGAAAGTTTCTAGATTAGTAGCCACGTACCGGCAAGCGCAGCGTAGGATGTCCACCCACAAGGTGGACAGACGACCTGGTATAGGTTGGATGCAACGCCGCGCCGCTTCCAACCGGCCAATCTGAAAGTCACTGGGGGAGGCGCCTACGTTTAGCAGTGGACGTTCTATGGCTGAAATGATCATCATTGAATTGTAATCTTACCTACTTTGTAATTAACACTTCTTTACATGCAATATTTTGAACATTTCTCGTGGTAGCTTAAATAAGTAAAATATTCGTTATTATCATCATGAGAATGCGGTTCTGAACCGTTTGAATCCAGTGGCTTCCTGCAACCTTGACCAGGTCGTCAGAGTCTTAAGCCGAGTTTCGTTGGTTGTCCTTCTTCCTTCCTTCCTTCCTTCACGTTCTCCCTCAAAATAACATATTTGATACTTACAATGAAATAATTTACAAACTATCAGCATTATTCTGTTACGTACAACGAATGAGTTTATACAATAAGGGAAAGATCAAACGAAAGCATTTAGAGCAAGTTGAAAATAAATAAATAAATGGTAGTATATTTTAAATTTAAGTAGCTTATGAACATACTGGTAGAGCCTCGTACGTTGTAATTGTTCCATATTCACATCCAGTTTCTATCGACATAAATAAAGGCATCTCTACAAAGAACGCAACGTCAATAAAATTAACATAGTATTACTATGCTGTACCATCGTCTGTACAACATAGGTTTTATTCATTGACTTGTACCAGACATTGAATATTGATTGGAAAGATATATTAATTAGTGGAGAAAATCTGCAGGTATTTTTAGATGTCTACATAGTGTCTACTAGGAATGTGTTTTTTTTAAACTACACCTAAACTTAAAATGAAGTGGGGAGTAAGCATGTTCTCAAGTAGAGACCGCGCGTTTGCAAACGTAGTGCAGGACGCCCCCAGCTCGATGGCCCGACGCACTTTTTAATCAAAACACTTAAGTAGTAACACTATTATCACAAAAAAAAATGTAAAAATTTACTTATCATACAAAATCACAGATTGTATTAGGAACATACTATTTTATCTTCAATATTTATTTTAGGAAATAATTGCTGATAGTTGAGCTGATTTTTCTCAAAAAATCGTCATTCTAATTATAATAGGTATCATGATTAAAACATTTTTTCGATAAGTAATGTAAAAAAAATTTGTTTCAACTGTACTCTTGCTTTTTCTAGCAAGAATGGAATCGGGTAGTTGGGATTTTTTGTTGGGTAATTTTAAATCGGGTAGAGTGGGGATGAAGCCGGCAAAGCTAATCCCTTCTCTTATTTAATGGCCAAATCTGTGAGCTAGTCCGAATTCTTTGCAATTTTCTTATGTTGACACCTTTTAAACCTTCCTTGGATTTCTACAACTATTTGAAAACCAAAATGTATATAGACTTAGATATTTACTTCTATTTATATTTATTTACTTGAACTAATTATATATTATCTTTGTTCCTTTCTGCACTACAATAGAAGGCCGTAACTACCAATACACTTTGTTTGAACAAATTGCTGAAAATATAACAATAATTCAGCACAATAAAACACTCCAAACACAAATGGACTTGGCACTTAACGCACTTTAAAATAAATAAAATTAACGACTCCTCTGAAATATAACACTGGGTTTTTATCATTCTATATTCAAACACTAAACTTTATGCAGTTCGGTGGAATTGTAATTCGTTCTTTTTTTAGGTTCCGAACGTCAGAATAAAAAAACGAAACCATTATCACTCGGATCACTGGAGTGTCTGTCTGTCAGTCTGTCACAGTAAATTTTCTCCAAATCTACTAAAAAAATTTTTTTTTCACCTAACTGTGGCCCAATTACAAACAAAAATATAAATTTAAAATATAGGATGGCAAATTACGAAAAATTTTAAAATGTTTTGTAAACTTTACCGTGTTGTTAACTACATGTTAAATGAAACATCTCTTGTGAGAATCTAATTATTGTCAAATATTTTTTTTTAGTTTTGAAATAAATACTTACTTTTGATTTATTTAATTTTACTGTTTATTTAATTTTCATAACTTAAAAAATCTTATGATTTTGAAATCACTAACAGCTTATAATTCTGCAAACAGGCCTGAATTAAGCTTAACAAGCCCCGTTTTTTTTTATCCTACCACTTACTGCTTAATGTCCCATACTGAAATCTTTCAACGAATTCATAAAAAGACATAAACGACAAACAGACTAATACAATTAATAAGCTTTTAGTTAATGTGCAGACAATTTAATTATACCTAAGTAACATTGGAGCTAGAATCCATTTAGCGGGAATACCTTAATTATGCAATAACTATTTTGCATCTCAAATAACCTCGTCTGCAGTAAAGCAAAATCGTGTACCTTTAAAAGAACCTATTTTTAAAGGAAAATAAATACTGTTCAATTTAAAACGCATTCGAATTTGGAAAGAATAAGAAAACTCCATTTATCTCTTATCGGCGACAATAGAGCTTAAGATCAGTTTTAAGTGTAATAACGCATTGCGACGTAAGCCGTTTCGGCACGACGCCGGAACCATGCGCAAAAGGCATTCGTGTAGACACGTCGGTACGGGAAGGCTGCGTCGGTTTACGCCTTTGCGCGCTCCCGATAGCACGAGCGTTCGAAATTCGAATTCGCCTTCGCGTTTGAACTCTGCACTTTATCTGTGGATTTTATTAGAGAATACAGGATTGGTAATCTGTGCATTTTTTTTGTTTGTGGTTTGGTTTAATTACTAAATTAATAAGTAGGTAGGTACTTGTGTCGGTAAGTGTGTGAACTACTCGGATGGTGAATAGTTTAAAAGGAAATTATAGTGTTTCTCAGTGAGTTTTAATGATATTTTGTGTTGTGTCGTGAAGTGTTTTGCGGTTTAAATTTTAGGATACAGCAGTTTAACGGTAAGTTATTCCTTTTTATTTAAATTTTACGAAGACTGGTTAAGTTATTCATTAAAATATGTTTTATCTCAAAACTGTACATTATCGGAACATTTTGAGGGTATTCTAATAAAATCAATACCGTTACAGTAATACCCCGCATTCACAAAAGGAAATCTAAAAATAATAATCGTAGGAAGAAAAACTAAAACCTCTTTCGTTCGGCAAAGAAAAATAAGAAAAATAAAAAGTAGGCGAGGCGAGCCTGGCAGTTTATAAAAACTTCTCATTGAAAGAAAAGTGGGGTCATAGTTGGGAGAACTTTAACTTTGGACTAGAATATAATGATGTAGGTAGTTCAACGTTTAATGAGATATTAATATAAGAACTTTACTCCGTAATTTAACTTTTCGGAACCTTCAATCAGTGAGTTTGCCGTCGAAAGTATTTAAAGAATAACCCCTTGAAACAATTTTAAAAATAGAACAGTTTTGTACCTAGGTACTACTGTTTTATTTTTTTACGGCACATTTTTTAAATAAGTTATTTTGTCTTAAAAAAATAATAATAACGCGCTATTTTAATATTACAACTTGCCTAATATCATTTTATAATTTACACAATTGATGATGAAAATGATGATGATAGAGATAACCTGGAAATTGTCTTCAAACATAGATAGTATTGATATTTTTGAATTTACGTTATGATCAATTACATTTCGAAAAAGCTTTTTCACATGAAATAAATACATTTTCAGACTTAGCTCTTACTTTGAAGTGTACTAATAATAATAAAAGGTAGCACGGGAACTCATCTGTTAGTGTTACTTATTGTTTTAATTCTGCTAGAATCTACTTAATCCACATCTCGCGAATATTTGGAGCATTTAAAAATCGAAGAATGTTTAAAAAAAAATTTTTTAGCTATTATAAAAGTGACTTTTATTCTTTTTTAAATTTTTATATACGGATTCAATCCCGCTATTTTTAATGAAAATAAATGAAAAGCAGTTATTCTGCCAATTTCAAGTGTTATCTTGTTAAAGTGGAGACAATAATTAAAGGGCGTTTAGTGTTTATTGCTTTTCTTGGATTCATTGAAGGCTACTCTTACCGTAGAAGCAGGTTTCAAGACGCCATCGGGTCTAAAGGAAGTTGTCTACGAGACAAGTCACTTGACACTCGATGCGCGTTGAATCAATGATATTTTAATAGTTCCAGCCTGCCTAGCATGAGCACCAAAACATGATATGATATGATATGATAAAGCGATATATCAACACCAACTGTAAAATATGATAGATATAGCCGCCATATTGAATCGCTGTGCCGGTGACATCACATTATGATCACTGTTCGATAAAAAATTAAAATGGCGACTGTATCTATCATACCACCGTGTTGAATCGCCGTGCCGGTTACGTTACATATTATGATCGCTGTTTTGATAACAATTCAAAATGGCGGCTATATCCATATTTTTTTACAATTGGTGTCGATATATCGCTATATCATATCATATCGTGTTTTAGTAGTCATGCTAGGCAGGCTCATCTTTATATTTCACCAAACATTAGAACATAAATTACACCAAACTTAAAATATAAAAAAGATCGACCATGCTTTTCGTTTGACTAACCCCCACCGAATCCTTTAACCCTTTAGGTTACCTATGAATTTTTGATATTGATAATTAATACCAAAGAGTGATAATGATAATAACAATTAATTCCAAGACTTACTAGGTATAGTAAAAAATATTTATTGTAATTTTAGTACAAAATTACAATTAAATAGTTTATTGTAATTTTGTACTGAAAGCTTGTAAAAAGCGACAAATAAATCGAGCTTTTACTAAGCTTTTACTTACCACTACTAAGTACGTAGGACTAGGCAAGCAAGAAACCTATTCCCCTCATTTAGTGAAGGCAAAGTTTTCTATCAACCGAAATTGATGAACCGAAAAACATAAATTCCAATTTATTAACAAAAGTATCTCTCGTAACTTTTCTTTGATGTACGTTTTCGTCATTTAAAAGCGGTGTTAAACATTCTATAATGTCATCGAGTCCTTCTGTATTATTGGGTGGGCATTCGAGCGATTTCAATAAATCTTATAAGGGACCGCTCTTGAATGCTAGTGATGCAACGATTATTATTTTTACGAATTCAAATAATGATTCGGCGAATTCAATCTTGTAACTGACATCCCTTGTGATTATGTCATAATGTAATTAATCAAGTGGACTGTGTCAATAAAACAAAAGGAAATAATTTTTGTTTTTGTTATTATTCAGACATCTACATCATCCTTTTGATTTTCCATAAATTAAGGAGACAAGTTAGACCTCCTCCAAGAAAGATACGTTAAAAGATATTTCGAAATGATCACTTTTTTTTTTGATTTCATAAAACTATTTATTTGCACCTGATGTCTTATGACAAGTAGCAACTTCTAATGTTTTTAAACAGTTTTATTTAGCTTACTGTGTTTGTGTCTTGTTACCGCTTATATTGACCAAGGCGACTAGGTGGGTAACATTAGGCATTATCTGTCATGCTAGCAAAAACTCCATACAATTGTATATAACTTGCATCTCCAACACAGTGCGACCGAGACATTTTATTCTTTCGACAAACACATTCTTATACGTTTTAGCATCGTTGGATAAAATTATGGGAAATCAAAAAGAACACGTTGTATACCAAATAATATCAAGGATACGGCCGTGGTACATTTAATATTAAATAATGTTTGACAAGGTTTTATCAGCGAGATATGTAATAGAAATATGTACGATACATTAAATATTAGTTGTTTGGGGGTGGTGAGAGGAACAGAATGTTGAGTTCCTCATCCCCCATTGAAAAGGGAGGATCCTCCGACCAGACGGGTGTTGTGTCTGGTGGGCTACTGCCCGACGGTTGTTTGTCGGGTTCTTATATATCTGTTCAATCGCTTGGATAACTTCAATATCGCGATGCAGGATACGTCAGTTTTAGTTCGTATGTGGCGAGATAGATGTCGCTACAGTTGGTCAATCTCTCTTATTACCTTATTTAGAAAAGATATGCGTAATTTTGAGATCTGCTAATTGAGAGATGACAATTAGAGTCAGAGACAAACTAGAGTTAAAAATATTCCTCTTTAATATCAGTCATGTGATTGAAATTATAATATTATTTATTATAATTATAGGCAAATTAGCACGTAGAACTGACGGCCGATGGGGCAGAAAGGTTCTGGAATGGAGGCCACGTACCGGCAAGCGCAGCGTAGGACGTCCACCTACAAGGTGGACAGACGACCTGGTAAAGGTTGCAGGACGCCGCTGGATGCGAGCCTCTTTCAACCGGCCAATCTGGAAGTCACTGGTGGAGGCCTATGTTCAGCAGTGGACGTCCTATGGCTGAAATGATGATGATAGGCAAATTATAAAACATTAAGTTGTAATTGGTTAAAAAAACATCTTTAGATCTTGATTATTTTTTTTAATGTTATGGTTGTTGCAAAATAGCTTCTACTCTAAAATTAATACTTTGAGTTCTTTAATTTTCGGAAGAATAAGTTGTTAGTGTGGTAACCCATATAACATCTTGATTTGTTTATTTTATTTGTGTTTAATAATGACATTGTTAATTTAATTTCGTTTTTTTTAAATTGCCTGAAAATTTATTCTTAATTTTAAAGGATATTTTTTACACGCAAGTTATACTGGTTTATATTTTGTCAGAGATTTGACACACGTAAATGTAAATTTTAATTTATGTGTCTAATCAAACGAAACATTTTCGTAAATTGGTATTTGGTGAATACGAATATTTGTATGAACATCACTAGAATCCAGCCCAATAGAGCGACACAAATATCTGCCCTGCTCACAGAGTTTGCATTTTAATAAAAACTTCAGGTAAAATCTAATATTCCTTTTAATCGGACTAAACGTCTGCGTAAATGGTATGCCTTTGCTTGAATAACTAAAATATTACGAACCACTCGTTGGGCGCCAAAATCAATATTTCATTTTTTTTTTGCCTTAAGAGATTAAAAGCACATTGACGGCTTCTGGATGAAGATGCTTTGTTCAGTTGATACTTTATCTATATCTATATACATACATAGAACACGTTGTATACCAAATAATATCAAGGATACGGCCGTGGTACATTTAATATTAAATAATGTTTGACAAGGTTTTATCAGCGAGATATGTAATAGAAATATGTACGATACATTAAATATTAGTTGTTTGGGGGTGGTGAGAGGAACAGAATGTTGAGTTCCTCATCCCCCATTGAAAAGGGAGGATCCTCCGACCAGACGGGTGTTGTGTCTGGTGGGCTACTGCCCGACGGTTGTTTGTCGGGTTCTTATATATCTGTTCAATCGCTTGGATAACTTCAATATCGCGATGCAGGATACGTCAGTTTTAGTTCGTATGTGGCGAGATAGATGTCGCTACAGTTGGTCAATCTCTCTCATTACCTTATTTAGAAAAGATATGCGTAATTTTGAGATCTGCTAATTGAGAGATGACAATTAGAGTCAGAGACAAACTAGAGTTAAAAATATTCCTCTTTAATATCAGTCATGTGATTGAAATTATAATATTATTTATTATAATTATAGGCAAATTAGCACGTAGAACTGACGGCCGATGGGGCAGAAAGGTTCTGGAATGGAGGCCACGTACCGGCAAGCGCAGCGTAGGACGTCCACCTACAAGGTGGACAGACGACCTGGTAAAGGTTGCAGGACGCCGCTGGATGCGAGCCTCTTTCAACCGGCCAATCTGGAAGTCACTGGTGGAGGCCTATGTTCAGCAGTGGACGTCCTATGGCTGAAATGATGATGATAGGCAAATTATAAAACATTAAGTTGTAATTGGTTAAAAAAACATCTTTAGATCTTGATTATTTTTTTTAATGTTATGGTTGTTGCAAAATAGCTTCTACTCTAAAATTAATACTTTGAGTTCTTTAATTTTCGGAAGAATAAGTTGTTAGTGTGGTAACCCATATAACATCTTGATTTGTTTATTTTATTTGTGTTTAATAATGACATTGTTAATTTAATTTCGTTTTTTTTAAATTGCCTGAAAATTTATTCTTAATTTTAAAGGATATTTTTTACACGCAAGTTATACTGGTTTATATTTTGTCAGAGATTTGACACACGTAAATGTAAATTTTAATTTATGTGTCTAATCAAACGAAACATTTTCGTAAATTGGTATTTGGTGAATACGAATATTTGTATGAACATCACTAGAATCCAGCCCAATAGAGCGACACAAATATCTGCCCTGCTCACAGAGTTTGCATTTTAATAAAAACTTCAGGTAAAATCTAATATTCCTTTTAATCGGACTAAACGTCTGCGTAAATGGTATGCCTTTGCTTGAATAACTAAAATATTACGAACCACTCGTTGGGCGCCAAAATCAATATTTCATTTTTTTTTTGCCTTAAGAGATTAAAAGCACATTGACGGCTTCTGGATGAAGATGCTTTGTTCAGTTGATACTTTATCTATATCTATATAATTATATTTGACGACCGTCTGGTGTAGTGGTTCGCGATCCGGACTACAAAGCAAGCGGTTGCGGGTTCGAATCCCGCAAGGGGCAAATATTTGTGTGATGAGCACGAGCATTTGTACCTAAGTCATGGATGTTTATAAATGTATTTAAGTATGTTTATCCGTTATCTAGTCGCCATAGTACAAGCTTTGCTTAGTTTGGGGCTAGCTAATTAGTGTGATTGTGAAAACAATTTATTTATTTATTTATCTACAGCAATAACTATTCCAATTCGATCTTACACTTTACCTAAACCTTTCTCTCACAAGAACATCTGTTAAATAAGCGGCTAAGTCGTCAGACATTTTTAACAATCGTCAACCGGTATTCCGTTTTTAAAATTTTTCATTTTATCTATTCCGTTCGCGGTTTATTTAAATTTATTCGTCCTTTATTATGCAAACGCGCCCGTTTGTCACCTGTCGTTTGGCTCATAACGTTGGGTGGCATAACTATTGATGCCTTTGCCTACTTAATGTCACTACAAAAAAAAACATTTTAAACGTTTCTTTTTAATTGATGAAAAGTTTAAACAAATATATTTTAAAGTCTTTACGGTGGGAACGAATAACGATAAATGAAAAACAAGAAAACTTGTACAGAATCAAAAGATAGTCATTAAATAATTTTTGTTATAAAAGTGTTACTAAAAGTTTCTTCTTGTGTTCTAGTTCTCACGTAGGTAGTTCGCAACTTCTTTTAATACAATATTATTACAATACAATATATGATAACTTTGTTGCTAAGATTATAGCCGATTAAAGACTAAGAATAAGATATCTTTATTTGCATCAAACATGGTGTTAAATTTTTCAGAATGTCCTCATGTTTATCCATTTAGAAATAGCAAGCAAATTATAGAAATCAATATTGGGTACTTAATAAAATTATACGTGTCATGACACTCAAGACAGTTCCACAGATTAGTTATGTAATACATTTGCAATTTTGCTGTTATTTTATTGTCATTATCACAATTGTCAAATTATCGCTTTTAGTCAAAATAAAATTTGTATTCAATAATACTCAATAATACTCATTTATTCAGTATATAGGCCCTCTTCCGGGCACTTATACATGTCCCAAAATATAGCTTTACCCTACCACCGCTTTGGGACTACATATCGGCTGGTGATGAGAAGAAACGGCGCAACAAACTCAGTTGTTACAATTAAGCCAACTATACAATTTCAAATAGAGATAGTGATATCATCAAATTTATATTATGTATCATATATAGTTAAATAATTTGCAAGAGTAACTGTCCGAATAGTGGAGATGTGGGTTTATGTGTTAAATTTGAGAAGAGTGTTTTATTTTAAATTTTATTAGGAACTTCATTATGTTCATCATCATCATGTCAGCTTATTGCAGGCCACTGCTGGACGTAAGCCTCCCCCAAACAGCGCCATAGAGCAAGATCTCTCGCTTTTTTTCATTTAGCCACTGTCAGCCATCTTCCTTTCATCGTGCTGGGAACCGTCCTACACTACGTTTGCTAATGCGCGGTCTCCACTCCAGCCCCCTAGCATCTATATCTTTCATATTTAAAAAAAAAAAAAACCGTTTGTGTCGATAAATCGCTATATCATATCATAATATATCGTGTTTTGGTGGTCATGCTAGGGGGGCAGAACCCTTTACTCCACCTTTCGTCTGTTCTGCGACAGATGCGGTCGGCCCACTGCTACTTTAGCTTGCTACATTTTAGGAGTATGTCTATCTATAATATGTATGTACTACTTTGGTCTTCTGCCGGATAACCTCGTTTTTTTATCCCATAACGAAATTCCAAGCATCGCCCTTTTCATAGCTAGCTGAGTGACAAAGGCCTGTGACAAAACAGAATAGTTCGTTTTCTACATTGACCCGACCGAGAATCAAACCCGGAACCTCAGTGACAGTGACGCCAAGTCCGGCGCACTCGCCTCTCGGCTACGGAGGTCGTCAAAAGTATCTATTGTATTAATTTTAAGTACGTATTTGTACCTATGTATTTTATTATGTGTATTAGCAAGTAGGCATTTTGTTTGATTGTCAGAATAGAATAGAAACTTTTTATTGGTCAACAAACACATACATAATAATGAGATTATATGGTATGGCGTGTAAATAGCCAAACACCTACAGGAGGGATGAGGGAAACCTGTTTTACATCAAAAACCGAAATATGTATGACTGAGTTCCTTGAGCGATGGGAGAAAAATGGTACGATAGTAATTCAAAATTTATAATTGTAATTACTACAAAGTAAACTGCACAAGGCACTTACCAGTCTGCAAAACGCTGGGTGGGATCCTCCGCAGGTAGATTGTTTTTTTTTAAAGACAGCAAAATTGGTGACGATCTTCGAAGCAAACACAGTTTTTCAATAAGTATTTAAAGTTCTTTTGAATTTTTGAACTTTTAGGTACTTATATTTTTGAATTCATCACCGCGTCACCCTCTCAATTTAAATTCAGCAGTCTCAAACCTGAAGGTTGTCTGGAAAAGATTTTCTAGCGATAAGACCGCCAAAATTTTACTATTCTAAATGTATTTTTTTACTGTGATTTGTTACTTTTGTGTACATTATTGAGTATTTATCTATCTGCTTTGATACAAACAATTCCTTCCTTTTCTTATAATTGAACTCAAAATCTAGTTAAACCGAACTAAAGTTGTCCTTCGCGTGTTCTTAGTCGTTATCGGGCGATGGGTTCATTACCAATGAGCATTACAAATAGCGCTATTTGCACTTGGGGCACTTTACGAGTGAATAACTAAACGGCCTTTGCTAGTAATTGTCTTATTGTTATGGGAAAAGAAACACAATTTATTTATAAGGTAAACTCGAGTAGCCATTATCGACTGATTTGTGTGCTTGAACTAGGCTATAGAGTATCATTCCATACAGAGTGATTGGTAATACATACTATCGTATTTAATATTCTAAATGTTAAAAAAACTCTGTCTGTCTGTTACGTTTTTACGCCTAAGTCGTTTACCCAATTTTGATGATTTTTGGTAGAGATAGATTGGAGCCTTGTCCTTCTCTTTACCAACATAATCGTAGGCTACTTTTGTTGCAAAAATTCAACGGATTTTGATGAAATATAGTACGAAAAAAGCTTGAACTCTAGAAGGACAAAAGCTACTATTTTTCAAGCCAGGAAGTAAAAATAGGGGGTAATAAACAAATTTCCATACAAAATAGTAATTTCTTCATCATCATTTCAGCCATAGGACGTCCACTGCTAAACATAGGCCTCTCCCATTGACCAGATTGGCCGGTTGAAAGCGGCCTTCATTCAGCGGCTTCCTGCGACCTTTACCAGGGCGTTTGTCCACCTTATGGGAGGACGTCCTACGCTGCGCTTGCCTTCATTCTAGAACCTTTCTGCTCTATCGGCCGTCAGTTTTACGTGCTATGTACCCCACCCCGCCCACTGCCACTTCTAATAATAATGTATGGAGCATCGTTAATTTTTACGGTTCTGTACCCAAAGGCTAAAAACGGCACCCTATTACTAAGACTCCTCTGTCCGTCTGTATGTCTGTCACCAGGCTGTAGATCATGAACCGTGATAGCTAGATAGTTGAAATTTTCACAGATGATGTATTTCTGTTGCCGCTATAACAACAAATACTAAAAACAGAATATAATAAATATTTAAAACAAATAATTAAAATAAATAAATATTTAAGGGGGCTCCCATACAACAAATGTGTTTTTTTGCATTTTTTTTAAATATTGTGTATTTCTGTTGCAATCTCCATTATAATATTGTGTCTATCTAATGTTGTATAGATAATACGGAACCCTTCGTGCGCGAGTCCGATTCGCACTTGGCCGATTTTTATTCCATGTTGCGACTTTGGCCTAAAAGCTGTTTAGCGTGATAAGCAGAATATTCTGTTAAGCTAGGCCCTATTCTTACGAGTCACCCTGTATTCTTTGCTGCTCGAGAAAACTTTTATGGGGTACCTATATAAATGGGTGGATCCACAGCATCGACTACATAACATAAAAGTAGAAATGTTATTAATTTTGTTCGACAATAATTCCACCATTATTTGATCAGTGCTATGCCGTATGGGGACGGCCGTAAAGAATACACTTCCCCACCGCTAACAGGAAGCGTGTCGTAAGAGGCGACTAATTCCTGTAGCACGTGACGGGCAGCAGCGTCTGCGTGAGAAATCTTTTAAAAAACTGCGCTCGCCAACCCGCCTGCCAAGCGTGGCGAGCATTGGCAATCCCTCCCAATGAAAGTCATACCGATCAGGCCGGTCGGAAGGGGCCTTTCCATGTTTAATTCAAAGATAATAATATTACACTTGAAAAGATATTCAACTGCCTTTAGTGGGATTCGAACCCACGATCTTTCGCTATCCGGGCGACTGCACTTCCTTGTTTACTATTTATTGGTGCAAATATGATTTGATTCGTTGTCGTGTGCATTTTATGTCGTTTTATGATAACGAATCTCAGTCTAAGGACATGCAATAAATAATAAATAAATAAATTGTTTTCACAATCACACCAATTATCTAGACCCAAACTAAGCAAAGCTTGTATTTTTTTTTTAAATTTATTAAACTTTGGACCACAAACAAGTTCACAATTAATAACTTATCCTAACTAGTTATTTAACACTTTTAATTATTGTGAACTCAGCAACGCTGGTCACTAAATTAAATAATAATGTTGTTAAAAGGTGATGAAGCTTGGTACAATGTATACATATAAACTATAAACGTTAACAGTATTTTATGCTGCTTTAAATTAAGTATTTAAATTTTCAGACAGTGTACAGAACCACTACTACTTATCTATTTGCTTAAGAATTTCAGTGACAATCTTCTTATATTTATTACGTCCAGTGACATGAATATCGATATCATTAAAGGTCTCATTGTATGAGTGCATCATACGTGATAAAGAGCATCTTCGTCCAGCATTAGTTCGGCATAAATTAGTAGAAAAGAGTTTATGAGAATGGACCACGCGCTGATGTACTCTGGTGGGTACCCGATAATTTATATTCTCAGTTATATCCATACAGTCGTATCTATTGTGACAGAGATCGTAGAACAGCATTGCCTCGAGAAGTACACGCCTAGATTTAAGGGTGGTAATTATAGCGAGTAGATAACGGATAAACATACTTAAATACTTTTATAAACATCCATGACTTAGGTACAAATGTTCGTGCTCATCAACATTTGCCCCTTGCGGGATTCGAACCCGCAACTGCTGGCTTTGTAGTCCGGAGCGCCAACCATTACACCAGACGGTCGTCATAGTAATTGTATATTATACTTTCTCATCTTTCTCAAATAAATGCGCAAAACGTAAATTCAGATAATAAACGCGACGACCCGATATGGCACGGTGATTTGCCTCGCACGCAAAGGGTCCCGAGTGCGATTCCCGGTTCCAGTTGATTCAGAACATAAACTTTTCTAAATCGACTCAGGTGTGCTGAGAGACGCCCTTGGCAGAATTTATTGTCAAAAAATCGAAACCGATATTTTAGCAAATCAGCCATTATTGGCACTTTTACATCTTTGTGTAGTGCAGTTTAGTGTTTAGTTCGTTTATAATATCCAACAGATTTTAAAAAGGTTTTTACTATAAGTTCAGAGATTACATTTCAGAATGTTTAAAATAATAAATGTTTTGCTAAAAGGAGAATCTGTCCACCTTGTAGGTGGACGTCCTACGCTGCGCTTGCCGGTACGTGGCCTCTCCATTCCAGAACCTTTCTGCCCCATCGGCCGTCAGTTCTACGTGCTATGTGCCCCGTCCACTGCCACTTCAGCTTGCTTATCCGTTCGGCCATATCAGCAACTTTTGATCGTTTACGAATCTCCTCATTCCTGATTCGATCCCGCAAAGAAACGCCGAGCATAGCCCTTTCCATAGCACGCTGTGCAACCTTGAGCTTTCTTATGAGGCTGAGAGTGAGAGGGCACGTTTCAGTTCCATATGTCATCACAGGTGGACAGACGACCTGGTATGTTCAGCAGTGGACGTCCTATGGCTGAAATGATGATGATGAAAAGGAGAATCGCGAATTCGATGTCGACTCCATAGAAAAAGTTGTTGCTATTGGTGAACATAATCGCCTCCTTAAATTTGACAACTGTTTTAAAAGTCACCCCATAGGCCCATAGCTCCGCTATAAGGGGCTTACCATCTCTTTCTCTACTATGACTATGTTAAAGATATTTATTATGCAAATCCCGTCATCATAATACTCATCACCATAATTGTTAATTGTAACGTGTCAGTTCTAATCAAATTAATTGTCTCGGAAATAGGTCACGTCGAACACAATAGGGAATAAAATGTAGGTATAGGAATCTATTAGATAGAATTAAATTAATACAAGTAAAATCATTGGCTATACCCATTATGCCGGTTTCATTTTATTATTGCCGTCGTATTTTGTATGTGATTTTGTAATCAGTCTAACCTAACCTAACTTAACCTAACCAGACAGTACACGTGTAGATAGTGTATAATAATCATGGAACGCGATAGTTTAAAAATAAGAATACGTCGCTGACAGAGCTTAAAGCTCTGATTTATTTATACTTTCCACCCTCCACGAGTGACCCACTCTATTTTCATATCGATAAAGGTCAACAGGTTTATTTACGAAATAAAATAAGAAAAACCACTAACTATTTATATAAGCATTCATATTGAACAGATTTAAATTGTATATAGGGTGGATTAAATGAAGCAATTCTGAGCTACGAGTATATTTTGGTTTTCTGCCGCATGATATCATTTCCAATTTTATCATAGAGGGAAATACAGAGCTATCTCTCTCAATGGCTAGCTGAATCATATCAGTCTAAGCAGAAGGTATCTGCTTGTCATGCTTTTAATAACAAAAGCCTTGGACACACAGCCGGCGGGGCGCGACGGCGGTGGGACGGCCACGGGGCAGCAGTTCGGCGTGCTCGTCACACTGTAGGTGTGACGGTTTCGTTAACGTTCCTAATACTTAAGACGGTGATTTTTCCACTATATTATTCTATCACTAAGAAGTTGTAAAAATATACAAATACAGAACGCTACATGACTACTAAGTACAGACAACAGCACGTCAACCTACCACAAAACGTAAAATTTTCTTAATTGATATTGATCTCTAAGTGTTAGACATAACGACATAAAGTACCTGGGGCACTGGGTAACTGAAGGTATGTCGGATGAGGCCGACATTGAGAGGGAGCGCAGGGCTCTAGCTATGAGAGCGAACATGCTCGCCCGTAGATTTGCACGGTGTAACACCGAAGTTAAACAAACTCTTTTTAGAGCCTACTGCCAATCTTTCTACACCTGCAGTCTATGGGTTGAGTACTCACAGAGGGCGCTCTCAGCCCTGCGCGTCCAATATAATAACGGGTTCAGGTTGCTGATGGGGCTTCCTCGGTACTGCAGCGCGTCGGCGATGTTCTCTGAGGCTCGCATAGACAGTTTCCCAGTGGTCTTGCGCAAGCGGGTTGCCTCCGCGTGGCGCCGCGTCCGAGACAGCCCCAACAGCCTCCTGGCGGCGATAGGGAGTCGCTACTGCTGTCCTATTTTGAGACACTGGAACAGCGTTCATGTCGGCTCGAGGCCTGCTTTAGTAAATGTGAAGTAGGTTATTTATGTTATTTTCTCTTTTTTTCAAGTTTTATAGATGTACTAACCCTAGCTTAAAAGTACTTTTTTGTAACTACTAACCCACTCTATGGAAAGAAATTTCTGAAATAAAATTTTTATTATTATTATTATTATAAAGTTGAAAATAATTTCAATGACCTTTTACTTTTTGGGAAGGTTGACCTGCCGTTGTCTGTACGTTTACCATACAACACAACATCTGATCCCGCTTATGCCCGACGACAGCGCGTCGCCTCGCGCCCGTTTGTAGGCACGCCCGGCGGGACGGTGCTGTGTGCCGTCTCCTATAGACGTCAGAACATTACAAACACTGTCGTCGCGCTAGCGTCTCGTCGCCGTCACGCCCCGTCGGCTGTGTGCCCAAGGCTTAAAATTTTTTGTCGGTGGGTTTTCATTCTGTGTTCTCAAAACACCTAAAACATTGAAATCTATTTAATACTTTAGCCTACAAAATAGGCCGACGGAGCCTCCAGGTAAGCAATAATAAGTTTCTAGTTAACGTTGTGCGTTTATTTTAGATGTTCGCAAAGCATTAGTTCAAGACGGGAACTTACTTCGACTTGGTAAGTTACCAAGCTATTATAAATAGTACAAGAGAGGCAGAAGCAAATTTCAAAGTTGTTTTTGTATAAAATAAAATCAATCTATTACTTACGGCACTAAGACGTGGTCCTTGACTATTGGACCATTAACAACCTCAAAATCACTAAACGTGCTATGCTTGGCGTTTCTTTGCAAGTTATGATCCGAAATCCGAAACACTGCTTACTGTATGAATGAATGTGTAATACTCCTGTTTATTAAGTACTGTGCATTTGTACTATATTTTGTGCCAGCGAAATAAACGTCATTCATTCATTCATTCATTCAAATGATTGGATCCGTAGAAGAACCAGTCACCAACATATCCTTTCGAATTGCAAAGCTAAAGTGGCAGTGGGCAGGCCACATCGCTCGCAAGAACTGACAACCGTTGGGGATAAAAGGTTGTCGAGTGGCGACCACGAACTAGAAGACGCAGTGTGGGCCAACCCTCCACCACCACCCCTCCCAAGGTTGTGGGCAGCAGCTGGATGCAAATGGCCCAGACACGCTCGCTGTGGCGGTCTATAGTGGGACCTAAGTCCAGCAGTGGCTTTTTAAAGGCTGATGATGATAAAAATCAATCCTCCTCCTGCGTTTTGTCTCGTTCCTAGTCGGATTTTTTTGACCATTATCCGATCCGCCTTTAGGAGGCGTGTCGTAAGAGGCAACTAGTTACTGTGTCACGAGCGGGCAGCAGCGTCTTCGTGCGAAATGTTATAAAAAAAACTGCGCTCGCCAACCCGCCTGCCAAGCGTGGTGAGTATTGGCAATCCCCCCGATGATAGGTCATTGGGGGAAGCCTTTGTTCAGCAGTGGACGTCCTATGGCTGAAATGATGATCCTATCCGGCAAGTCTATTTATCACATTTATTTGCAGCTTGTCACAGAAATAAGTTATCAACATCATCAGTCACAGTGGCGTTATGATGTATGAAAACTTTTTATATTATAAGGGTGGGTGAAGAATCTACCTCTCATATGTGAAGACATCGCTGTTCCAGTCAGCCTTTGACCACAGCCGGTGTAACCCGGTCGAAACGTCAGGCAAATAAACGGTGAAATATGTACCTATTGATGATCGCGTTAATATATAAGATAATTCCCGTTTAAGTGTGTACGAAAACTTCGTATTTTAACCACGATAACATCAAACCTGCCCACAGACCTTTAAAAGAGGTAAGCTAAGATAAGAATAAGTAAGTAAGAACATATTGGCGTGTGGGTAGTTTTCCCAGGATTGCCTCTAAATAGAGATGCTTTAAAAGCCTGGGGGAGTTAGCGTTTATTCAACAGTGGGACGGCCTAGGAAAAGGAGCCTATTTTTAACACACTTTTATTAGCTTAATAACTACTTACAACTTACTAACTAACAATGTATGTAATAAAATCTTGTAAGTAGTTTTTAAACTAACTCTAACTGACGTATCGATTTGAAACTTGTAAATATTTGACATTCGGATGACAATACAATATTTTGACACCATCATGCTGGTTTGATGATGGAGCCAAGAGTTGGATAGTTGAACTCTTCAATGACTATTACTCGTAGTACAAGTTTCGTGTTTGGGCTCATTTGATCCGTTTTAATGAGTTCAGTACATGTTAAAGTGTGTTTTATAGTTTTTTAAATTAAGATTTAATAAATAAATATTAGACAACATCACATACATTGCTCTGATCCTATGATAAGTAGCTTAAGCACTTATGTTACAGAAATCAGAGACAACGACGGTACCACAACACCCAAACCCGATACAATATAGAAAAGTTATTTTTCTACATTGACCGACCGGGAATCGATCCCGGAATCTAAGAGATAGCGACACCAGGTCCGGTATGCTCGCCTCTCGGCTACGGAGGTCGTCAATATATCAATTAATAATACCGGATTGAGAACGTCTCAAATTTAAACCAATTCGTAATATAAATGAATCCCTATTTCCCTTGGTCAAGCCATAACTTGAAAACGACTTAACCGATATCATCCATCTTTTTTTTTTAAGTTTTCTAACACTTTGTAGAAGGTTCTTACGAAAAAAATAATTAAGAAAGTGGCCCAGAAAATCTTTTGTGGAAAACAGCCAGTTGTTAAATTATCTTAATCAATCTATTTTCACTAAGAATATATTTATCGACAAAGCGAAACGAAATTGCGACGTAATCGTAATTTAACCTAACTCTCCTCATACATCCTAATTAAATTGATAACACGTGTTGTAACACGAATCTTGGTACAAAGACTGAGACAGCCTTAGGCTGGCTTTCCATCGGTGACGAGAGTAATTTATTTTCGAACTGGGCCGCGATTCAAAACCCTTAGATAACGAATTGACAGCCGGTAAGTCACGTGATACCAATGTTGAATCATATAGTGTCACGTGGTTTTCCAGTGGACAATTTGCTATGAAACGGTTTTTAATCGGGGTCCTGTTTACATTTACAAGTTTGTACGGAACCTCGGTGCGCGAGTCTGACTAGCACTTGTCCGGTTTAATGATTTTTTTAAGTGTAAAAAAGTCCACTGACGACCGAAATACATGCGGGTGAAACCGCGGGCGGAAGCTATAGTATTATTTTACAACTAATTAGATTTCCATAAAAAGGTTTTATTGGTTACGGTATGCGCGAAAGGTGTAGAAGCTGTCGGTATATCTCTACATACGCTCTGCATATCTTTCTAACTGCGATACACGATATTTAGCTTTGGTGGAAATATACACATAATTTCTTAGCTTTGCATAGCACTGGTAGAAAGGGATTTAACAAAACTAAGTTTTTTACATACTCGTTGAAGCGTTCTAAAAATTAATGAACTATAGAACGCAGTAAATATATTGAATTGAATTGAAGGTAGTGAGTCTTATCTAAGAAGTCCCGTATGCATTACGTATAGCTTTTGCGAAAAAATACACAGTTTCATAGCTTAGCTTTGACCTCGCTCACGATGGAATAGCAGCCTTATGCAGGGACAATAAACTGTCATTTAAAGAAAAGGTCGCAATTTGTTCTATCTTCGAGTACTTACATGCTTAAAAACAATGATGTTTGGATTCTTATAAACACGTGTAAGGTAAGCTATAAATGGTGACTTACCTACACTTAGAGGCAAGTAACACGATTAGTTCTGACGACCGACTGCTTCGCGCTCCGGACTTGCAAGACGGTTGCGGGTTCGAATCCCGCAAGGGGCAAACGTTTGTGCGATGAGCACGAGTACTTGTACCTACGTCGCGGAATGTAATAAAAACCGGCCAAGTGCGAGTCGGACTCGCGCACCGAGGGTTCCGTACAAACCTGTAGGTACCGTTATGAGTAAAAGTTAACCCATCACGACAATCGAGTCATAGTTATGGTATTTTTATTGCAAAATGAAATCCATAACATTTATGTTACGAAGGTTAAATTGCGGTTTACGATTTATGACGTATTAAAAAAAAAACTAATTACTTGATCTCGTTCAAACTAATTTTCGCTGGTAGTTTTTATGGTAATGTTCATTATATATTTTTTTTAGATTTATCATTCTCTTATTTTAGAAGTTACAGGGGGGGGGGGGGGGGACACATTTTACCACTTTAGAAGCGTCTCACACGCAAACTATTCAGTTTAGAAAAAAATGATATTAGAAACCTCAATATCATTTTTAAAGACCTATCCATTGATATCCCACACGTATGGGTTTGACGAAAAAAAAATTTTCGAGTTTTAGTTCTAAGTATGGGGAGCCCCCAAAATTTATTATTATTTTTCTATTTTTTTGTAAAAATCTTAATGCGGTTCACAGAATGCATCTACTAACCAAGTTTCAACAGTATAGTTCTTATAGTTTCGGAAAAAAGTGGCTGTGACATACGGACGGACGGACAGACGGACAGACAGACAGACAGACATGACGAATCTATAAGGGTTCCGTTTTTTGCCATTTGGCTACGGAACCCTAAAAATGTGCTTAAGTAGGTATGACGATTCATTTTCTAGTCGCCAGCTTTGGTTGTGGCTAGGTGTGCCATAATGACTAAACGCCTTAACCGATTTTAATGTATGAGGTATCGTTAGAATCCTTACTTTCTACCGTGTAGCATAGGCTCTATGATGTCATATTAAAAACAATATAACGAATTATATAGGTACGCAGTAATGTACGACCTGAAGACTGTATGTGAGTCACACCATGTCACGCCATGCCATGTACGACGTCCCACCCAGTTACGGCTCCTCGCTTCGTCACTTGACTTAACAAGTCAGTATTATAATGCTGTCGTATTGTTGTAATACTTACATTATAATCTTTTTCCATTTCACCCTTCATTCGACTAAAATGCATCAGGAAACGTTGAAAGGAAAAGCACTTCTTTGTCTTGCATTGTCATTGTCTCGACATAATATTGTTTGCTATTGTCACTATCTCGCGCAAATGTTTCATTACCAAGATAAAAGTGTAATGTTCCTCCGCGGCACAGAATAGACCGATGCAGAAGAACTACATTATTGAAAGCGACGACATGAATGCGGCCACAAAATGCGTAACTTCTTTATAGTTTTTGATTCCGTCAAAATAGCAAATACTATAATGTTCATCTATAAAAAAAACCTTTAACTAATTAATTATAATTATATTCAATTTACTATGAGACCAGAAAGAAAAAAGATGTTATTTTGAAGTGCTACTCTGCCAATTTATGTAAAACATCAGATTTTTCTGGTTAAGTTAGGTTAGGATTTTTTCCATTTTATTATATGCCCATACCACCATACATTTTCTTTCAAAACTAGTGTCTATTCTCTAGGTTACAGTCATCATGACTTACAACTGGAATCAATGAAGAAACTAGCGCTTGTGGCAAGAATAGCGTGTATCAAAATGAATCAAAGTCGAATGTATATATTCTTTGTAAATTCTGATGTTCAGAAACAAAACACGTTTAGCTAAATGCAATTGGTGTTAGTAGAAGTGACTGCGTCAAATATTACACTTATAGAATTATAGGCATTTAAAAGCGTGATTTCAAATTGGTTTGAATGGATCAACGCTTCTATATTTTGCTATTCTATGTCCACGATCCTTGATATCTTAAGTCGTGGCTTTCATTGTGTGAAATGAAACGAATACTTTCATGGGGAAATTTATGAAGCACTTCTCTTATTGCTGGGCAGCTGAATTAAATATTAACCTGGTTGTCTTACAATATTTTTCTTTACCTTCGAGGAATTGGCAGGTTTTGTTAACTTTTTACGAACTCCGTAGACGAGAGGCGAGAACGCCGGACTTGGTGTCCGGTGGTGACATCTCGGAGGTCCCGTATTCGACGGACGCACGGGACCTCTGTAGAAAACAAATTAAAATCAAATCAATCATACATGATGTACAAAAAAAGGACGAACGGTTTTTATTTTAGATTTTACATACAAACGAATGTGCTACCTCGATGATAAGTTATGGAGCATCTTAATTTTTTTCACAATTTTGGTGTTGCTCCTTTAGAAAAAGTTGATGAGCGACTGGATAGCGTAGTTTTAACAAGTGTTTTTTTGTACAAATCATCTCTTTCAGTTTTTCTCCAATTTACAGCTCTTCTGTACAGATCTTTCACAAATGCTTAACGTGTTCTTCACATAAAAGACCGCTTCTATTTATTCACTATCCACAACTACCCGGGGTTGCGTGATCAGGAACAATTAAACAAACAAACCGTTTGAATTTAGTTCTACAAACAAATAAATGGTACAATGTAGCAGTTTTAGTAAAACTACTACAGATTAGGCACTGGGAAATCAGACAACATACCAAATCGAGATGGCCTTCTAACAAGGAATTTGATTCTTGTATTATGTACTAGCGACCCGCCCCGGCTTTGCGCGGTTAGTATTTATGTATCTTTGGTTTTAATTTATAGAAGGTAACCTATAAATAAATTAATATTGGACAACATCACATACATTGCTCTGATCCTATGGTAAAAAGCATTTCTGTAACAAAGCACTTGTGTTACAGAAATCAGAAACCACGACGGTACCACGACACCCAGACCCGAGACAATATAGAAAAGCTATTTTATTATTATATATTTATTACTATATATAAGGACCTCAGAGATAGCGCCGCCAAGTCCGGCATGCCCGCCTCTCGGCTACAGACGAACTGTCATCAAATAAAAAAATATGACATTTTCAAAATTTACAACGCAATAAGTTACAAAGTGTATACATTTCTTTGCTCGTGAGTGTATGCGAGGGCGCAAACGTGGACAATTTTGTATCTTGTGTCAGACACAAGCTACCGATGATTATTTGATTTCTGTAGAACCAGTATGAAATCATCCACTCTCTGAGCATACGTAAACATTTCTTGTGTTCAGTTGCTTCGTTTTAACACATACTCATGACGATCAAAAAATGTTCGGTGTCGGACGTTTGCGCAGCGCTTATAGGAAAATATTGTAAAAAAATAAAAGTGGCAGGATTTTTTAAAATACTGTATACAATAATAATTATGGCATAACCCTGATTTTAAAAAGATTGTTCTAATTTAATGGCCAAGTCTTTTAAAGTAGTCTAAAGTTCCGATAAGATAGTCCATCGTTAAAATTGATAAGCGAATGCATAAAACCTGTAGTAAAATGAGCGTTTTCTTAAACACCGTATCAAGATAGCACTAAAACTTTCAATTTCATATTCAATCAACTTCACATTTTCATTATCAGACATAAACCCTTCTTCTCAAGAGAATAAGGTTCATTTTTCTAAGTTTAAAAGCTAATGGATGATCCGCTAAAAATTCAAATAGTTTCCGTTTTATCGCGTTTTCTTAGATAATAAATATTAAAGTTAATTAAGTGTGATCGTAAATACATCCATAATGGGTTATGTTGTTTAAAGATTCGGATGCTTCGGTCTTGTTTATTGATGACTACTGTTACGTTTTAATAAATTATTTAAAAAAAAACGATTTAAAAAAAGCTAAAAATAACATTAACACATAAGTACCTAATCAGAATCTTTTGGAGTCGGTGCAAACCAAAACATTTAAACTCATTTCGGCTGGCACAGACACAAAAGTAGCTTATATGTGTTAATATTACTTCTTTACGTTGGTTTTTTTAAATAAGTTACCTTTTTTCATCTATTTTTATTAGTGATAAATCCTCATTAAAACGAAAGTAAAAAGCAAATTTAAAAGATATGCCTCTGCAGACACAAACAGAATTTTAACAATCACTAAACTCCGACTAAAAATTTTAGTAAGTAAATAAAAATATACTGGGTACTTTAAAAATAAATATAATACGTTTGAAATTATCACTCAAACATCAAATATCGTTAACAATTCAATTTCTAGTGAATTAATTAGCCAAGTTACTTTAATTGTCAATATATTTACTTAAAGTTCTGAAAAGATAGACAAAACTTTGTAATTGTGTACACAATAATGATGTTACAGAATTAATAATTAGAACTTGAGCACGAATCACTGAAGTAAAGATATTATTATGGTAATAACTTTAACTAGAACTTAGTTTGTATTTGTGTGTAATTGTATAATGAAATTAGTTTATAGGAGTTTAGAGATACTATGACCTTTAAAATTGGTCTACACTGAAGAATAAGCAAAAAGTAAGAAAACTGCAGTAGCAATGGTATGGTCACATTTTCCGAAGAACTAGGTAACCGATGGGGTAGTCGTGATCTTAAGAGGAGAACAAAGCTTGGCAAGCGCAGCGTAGGACGCCTTCCGACAATGTGGAGCGATGATATTCGCAAAGCTGCTAGAAGGGGGATGCATGCAGAAGAAACACCACAGCACATGCTTATAGAATATAGGAGCGTGACAGATCAACGAGCACGGATCCAATCACCAGAATCCAATTGCTCTCGGAAGCGTGCAGGAGTTTGAAAAGGATGCTGACCTTCTAGAATGACCTGGGTTGGATGTAGTAAAAAAGAACAGGGAGCACGCACAATCGCCCATTCAAGAGGCTAAGTGCAGAAACAGTCCAGATAAACTAACCAACTAGCAGGTGTTGAAAAAGAATAATGGATATCGGACTCAGGAGCGTACATTGGGGGAGGCCTATGACCAGTAGTGGACTGATTTTGATGACACCGGACAACAAATTTTTGTTCGGCGACCCGCGATCACGAATCCAGAGTTGTAAATCGTGGAACGTGGCTTCAACAACTGATTGGATTGCTCCAAACTCCACACCGCGCTTTTGGATCGCCCTTCTCTCGCGTGCAATTGAAGCGCGGTGGACCTGTGCAGAACCAGATAATCGGAGATACGCTGTTTTTAATCTGAAATCGAAGTAGACGAAGTACCATTAATTGTATGAACGCTCTAAGACCGTCACGCAAGTCTAAGTAAGTCCGCACAGAATTAGATCCGAATCTGAAAACATTTACGCAAAACGTGTAATGCGAAACCGCTCTAAGGCAGTTTTTACACACGGTAACGTTCGCAGCGACACGTGTAGAGTTTTTAGCATCGCGCTGAAAATCGCACGTTTCTACACACAGGAGACGTATTAGGGCGTATCTTTGCGATTGCTGCTTCAAAATTGAAGACCGACATGCTGTTTAAAACTTGAAAGTGATCCATACACACTAAAACGGGAATTAACGCGATCATTAATAGGTACATATTTTACCTTTTATTTTCCTGACGTTTCGACCGCCTGCCTGTGACCATGGTCGGTGTAACCCGGTCGAAATGTCAGGAAAATAAAAGGTGAAATATGTACCTTTAATGATCGCATTAAATCCCGTTTTGGTATGTATTAATCATGCAATGCGAAAGTTTAAAAGTAATTATTGAAAGTAATTCCTTTTTATATGTTACAAAAACCAAAACAATCTATCACTGCGACGTCCGTGATCTAAATGACCAAGCCGCAGTCGTTGCAGACTTTTTCAGCAGACGCACGACAAGCTGAACTGAACCCTCACGACACAGTCTAAACACTACTTAAGGCTGCAACTAAACTTTTAAAACAAAATCGCCATTAACAATTTAAGGCCTAAGATTACAAGTCCAGCACATTACAAAAGGTCTCACCGCAAAAAATCAAACCCAGACACGTTACCAACCAACAAAAGACAAAGCAACAAAGAAAATCAAAGCGAACCTCTTTTACGCCCAGTTTTACCAACCTACAAAAAACAAAGAGGTAGGAAAATGATTCACACACAGCATTTCATCTCAAAGAGGTTCTATATACAGCTTCATTAATTCAGGCCAAAAATAAAGGCTCAAAGTGAACTTGCAATATGACACCGGGGATGAATTTTAAGCGGGTATATAAAATATTAACCCTTCATCCCCAGGGCAGGGTAGGGTTTCCAAGTTAAGGTAAAAAGATAGACTTAGTTAATGCTCTTGTTTAGCTGAATATCAAGGTAGGTAGGTACGAGTACTTAGTATTCTCTGCGATAAATATGCCTGCAGTATCTCACATATGTAGGGCTACATTTAAAGGTAGTATCAATTTTTCAGGGACCACTCAGAATCAGTAAGTGAAGCGAAAAACGATCTACGTAAAAAACAAATTTTTATTTTTACATATTTAATTATTACTATCCCCTGTTAAAAGATGGTACGCGTGAATAATCTTGTCTCATTCATAAAAAATACACACGCACTAACTCTGCAACCTAGAACTGCAAATTTCAATGCACGCACAATCACAATGGCACGCAAAAACAAACCTTAGCCTTTACGTCGTAAGGTTCGCGTCGATGAAATTGCCAACAAGGACCTTAAGCAGTGCACATATGGTGCACCGTTTTGGTCACGTTGTTGTTTTTCCCGGATATTATAAAATTAATGTTATTAAAATAATGGTTAAAAAAAGATGAAAACGCACTTTTATAGTATTCTCTAGATTTTAATTTTAAAATTTGGCACTACCTTACTATATAACCCTGTATGTTAACCAAATTAACTCGCACTGAAACGAGGCATTAGAAGCTCTGGCGTGTTTCAGCCACTCATCAATCTTCCGTTTTTAGCGAAAACGAGTGAGTGCATGTCTAATAAAATTTTATTAAAAAAAAAAAAAACCGACTCCAAAACACTAAAATGCTAAAAATAATTCTAATACTTAAGTACCTAATCAGTTACTTTTGGAGTCGGTGCCAGCCGATGAGAGATTCGATGTTTTTGTTTGCACCGACCGACCGGTTTTTTTTTTTAAAATAAAATTTACTTATTTTATCTTTTTTAGTGATAAATCCTAATCTAACTGCTGAACACCGATTTCATCCCCTATTTTCCTACCCTTAGGGGTGATTTTTATTTTGCAAACTTTTATCATAGCATCTTTGAAGTATAAGCTATTCAATAAAACAAAAATCATCAAAATCGGCTCATATTTGTCGAAGATAGGTAACAAGAACCACAACCAAAATATTATCTGGGTATATATTTGTTGATTTTCTCAAAAAGTTCTAAATCAATTTCGATAAAATTTATATGGGACCACCTCTGAAGTATGATCTACCAAACAAAAAAAGAATCATTAAAATCGATTCAAATTGGCGGAGTAATCGCGTAACATACCTACATACAAAAAAAAAAAACATACAGTCGAATTGAGAACCTCCTCCTTTTTTGAAGTCGGTTGAAAATATCAGACAATTATATAACAAATGAGGTAGTTTTTGTTTTTCGAAGGCTACTTTTGGGCTCAAGTTGTGATTTTAGCTGCTAACATTTTCAAACGAATTCACAATCGCTCTTGCATTAAATTATTTTAAAATAGGAATTTTATAATTTGTCATTTCATTTTGTACGAGTGGCGGCTATAATCCTACGATGATTTCATATGAATTTTTTACAAGTCCGGTCATATTTTACGACTATTGTTGACCACACCTTAACCGGCTTATTTTCGGATTTGATTCAGTAGCCTTGTAATGTTCTGATTCCATTAGAACCCAGTCATAAATGTAGAATTTAAAGTAATGAAATACAAGTGGCAGTGACACGGTCACCGCCATTACTGCCTCATACTGAGCGGAGACCATTTTGGTACGTACTATCTATTTAATTTTAAGTATAATGAATGAAATCGTAAGGCGAGTTACATCCGCCCACATCTACAATCCATGACGACCACGACCGCTCTGTCAAGAGCGTAACGACAAAGAAGATAATGAATAAATGAATGAATATATTTGCAGAACAGCTAACTACAGAAAACACTTTGATATTTCGTATTCGCTTAAGGTTTATATGCCTGAGCTGTAAGTATTTATGCATTGTTTAAGGTACCAAATAAACATGTTTGTTTTTTTTCTTTTAAAATCCCTCGTTTATCCGACTTTAGCTAAAGACCTTGTCGCCCTAACAGGGCCAGGCTAGCCAGCAGGGATAGATAAGAGTTTTATTTCACCTTTCTCCGTGAAGAGTTTGCTGAAAGATTCGAGATGAAAACGAATTCTGATCGAATTGATTGTGGAATTATTCCAGTTTGGAAGTCGGAAAAGTTTCTAAGAATAAGTTTACATGTAAAATAGTTTAGCAAAGGTAATTTTAATAGTAGTAATAGCCGATGTTTTGATATTTAAGCGCCTGGTCCCTTGATGCGGCGTTTGCTGCGTTTATCGCGTGGCTGTTGAGAAGCATTATTTTATTATCTACTTAAAAAAATCTTTGTCATAAAGCAATTGCTATGAATTGATTATTGCGTTGAACACAGGGGCAGTTTTTAATAATAAATAAGTACCAGACAGATTACACACCGATTGTCATGTTCTCGAAGTAAGCAATTGTGTTGTTATGAGGTACCAGACACCCAGACCCAAGCCAATTTAGAAAAGTTCGTTTTCTGAATTTACTCGGACCGGGAACGAACCCGTGATCCTTTGCGTTTAATGTGAATCACCACGCCACCACGCATCGGGTCGCCGTAAGAGACCCAATGCATCATAAAGTAAAGCAAAATAGTGATACAAAGATTGCATTCGCCGCATGCGTTTTCCGTCGCGAAACCCGCGTAAAATAACCGTGCGCTTTAATTTGTGGATGTGTTTGAGGAGTATTTTAGATATTCTTGCTCTTGTCTTAAGCCAGATCAACAAAGATGAATAGAGAGATAGAACTCTATTTACAAAAAGATGTACAATTCAGAAGGTAAGGTAAGAATAAAAGCCAACATTAAAAGCATTTTTGCTACGCAGAGACGAAATGAAAATTAAATATAATTTTATGAACTTGCAGAGCGGAGTCTTCGCTACATTAAACTGGCAAATAATTTAAATATAACATTACGTTTGGAAAATGGAAGGGGTCTTTATTAAAAGGGAGAGCAAAAACATTGTTGTTACTTGGTCGATGGAAATGTTCGATGTTTTTTTAAAATCAATGTTTGAAATATTGAGGGAAAAGTATACATATTTTCATTTGGCTTAATTTATACAAAGATTTTTTATATTTCTACCGACTTCAAAAAAGAGGAGACTAATTCTGTTTTTTGTGCAATTTTTCTAGCATTAATAACTGAACCGATTTGTATAGTAAAAAGTATTCTATCTTTTATTTAAAGCTAATATCTAGAAGTATATGTGCCAAATTTCATTTAGATCTATTTAGCCGTTCTGGCGTAATTAAAAAACATCTATCCATATACCGACGACATTCGACGACCTTCTGGTGTAGTGGTTCGCACTCTGGACTGCAAAGCCAACGGTTGCGGGTTTGAATCCCGCGAGGAGCAAATGTTTGTGTGATAAGCACAAGCGTTTGTACCTAAGTCATAAAAGTATTGTATGTTTATCCATTATTTTACCGCCATAGTACAAGCTTTGCTTAGTTTGAGGCTAGATAATTGGTGTAATTGGGAAAACTATTTATTTATGATATTAGTAATATTTAATAGAGGTTCCTACATGTCACATCGCTTAGTCTTGGTAAACATCGACATCAAATGATGACGTCCCTACACGTCGGCCAGCGGCCGGAGTTTTGATAAAACCCTTCCATTACGGTGGCCGCACCTACACACGTGAGCATCCAAGAGTTATAGTATGTTATGTATGAGATGAACGAGATAATTTATTGCATTCATGGTGAATTTAGTAGCACGGTTTTTGTTGGTGCAGTAAATAATGATATATAAGTATTGGACAACAGCACATTCATTGCTCTGATCCTGAGGTAAGTAGCCAAAGCACTTGTGTTTTAGAAATCAGGACCAACGACGGTACCACAATATACCTTTAGACAAGTTTGGTTTCTACATCAACTCGACTGGGAATCGAACCCAAAGCCTTAGAGATGGCGACTCTAAGTTTGGCGTGCTCGCTCGTGCTCGTGAATAAAAAAAAACTATCAAACACACTTTTATATGTATCTTCCAGAAGGAATAAAATGAGTCCAAGCATTAAGATTTTGTTAATGATTTCCTCTACCCACCTGCTGGCTCCATCATCAGATCAGCACGATGGTGTTAAATTATTGTATTGTCATCCAAATTTCAAATAAGTACACAGTTTTAAGTCGTATACGTCAGTTAGAAATAGGTTAAAAACTACTTCCAAGATGTGATGATAATTAGTTAATTACAATTCAAGCTAATAATTATGTTAAAATATGGTTGAGAAAATTACTCACTTACGTTTAAAACCAGAACCAATGAAAGGTGGTCGAGTCGAGACCACGTCTTGGAAAACGTAGTGTGGGACCGGGCGTCATCCTCCTCCTCCCAGCTCGATGGACCGATGAGCTTAGGCAGTGGATGCATGTAAAAAGCGGGAGATCCTGCTCTTTGGCGCTCTTGAGGAAGGTCTACGTCCAGCAGTAAACTGCAAATTCATTCATTCATTTATTATTCATTCATTCATTCATGTCACTGACATACTCATATCGGATCCATCAAATAAAAACATGTTATTTTTGTTGTAAGATATTTTTACACAAAACATCTAAGACTAGATTGCTTAACTTAGTTTAAAATCATAATTAACAACAAACAAGTCTGAAAGAACACAGCGACGATTTAGCAAGCCGAGTTTAAATAATTTGCAGGAATTTCATTTAGATTCTAAATTATCATTTCGCTTACGCATAATGGAGGCAGACACAGCAGGTTCATTCGCCACGGACGCGTCGTACTTATACCAAACTGTACCCATACCATCAACGTTTAATAGTACCTAAGAAATGTTATGTTGTAATAGCGCCGTGTGGGGACGGCCGTAAAGAATACACTTCCCCACCACCAACAGGAGGCGTGTCGTAAGAGGCGACTAATTCCTGTAGCACGAGACAAGGAGCAGCATCTGTGTGCGAAATCTTATAAAAAACTGCGCTCGCCAACCTGCCAAGCGTGGTAAGTATTGGCAGTCCCCCCCGATGATCAGTCATTGGGGGAGGCTTTTGTTCAGCAGTGGACCTCCTATGGATGAAATGATGATGATGAATGTTATGTATAATTTAACGTCAAATTTCAACAGAAATAACAAAAAGCATCAAGTAATACTGCCGTTTGCATAGTTCGCCGTTTATTTATTTCTTTATTGCGAACACCAACAGCATTAATTTATACAATCTATGAGAATAGAATTATCATATAAACGTTATTGTTATCAGGTATTCGCATATAGAAATGTAGTATGTAAATAGACACCATGAGCCATTGATAGAGTTCAAAACACAGAAAAAAAATGTATACTTTAATTAAGTATTTTTTTTGTTTCTGTGGTATTAATAGTCAGTGCGGGGCTTGTTTTTCGTGTTGAACGTACTCCATCTAGCGCTATTGTGGCAAAAGCGTTAGCAGAAGGCTTTTAGCATTTACATAAAAATAAATGTGATTATCTAAGTGCTTAGTAACTCCTAATTAGAGGAAATGTAAGTATAACTCTTCTGTAGAAACAACAGGGATTATTTTTCTGTCTGTTTACTAAATCTAAGATTAGTCTATGAATTAAAAACATCGCTATTAATATTTTACTAATTAACTAGGTACTTACCTCTTTTATGGTTCCGTAGTCAAATTGGAATCCTTATAGTTTCACAATGTCTGTCCGTCCGTTCGTCCGTCTGTCTGTCTGTCTGTTTGCAACTTAGCGCAGAGGTCTTAGCACTAGAAAACCTTAATTTCGCAATGGCATATATAGTGATCACGCCGTCAGTGATATAACAAAAAAAAATCTTCTTTAAATTGCATGACGTCGGGTGTCGTCAGTACGACTGATTCGGTTAGATATCGGTTGATTTCTAATAATTTGCACAATAACCGTATCGTCGATCAACTTGACATATTCCATTCCCAATCGATATGATATCACACACGTACGATTACTCATACTTCTCAACCCGCAAAGAATATTAAAGCTATTCACGACACAGATATCGGACAAGATTTTCCTGACGTCCGAATAGAGGACACAACGCCGAGTAAACATTGAAAGAAATCTATTAGGTAATGTAGTTTAAATTGTTAATAATTAGTATGCACATGTAAGACATCTGTTATTCAGTTTTTAAAATGAATTCTACATTAATAAAATCCATACTTTTGCTTAAACTAGTATTAGAAAACAAAATAAGACTGCGAATGCATATATTATAGTATGTATTTATTATTGTCTAAATTGGTATGTATGACGTGTATGTATTTTACTCGTCTTAAAAAATATGTCGGATACTTTATACTCCGCCACTGACTACATTATCTGCATTACCTCAAGGTTGACTGGTAGAGAATGTTGTATAGCATTAAATCCGCCAATTGTACTTACCTGTGCAATAAAGTTTGAATAATAAATGCAGTAGTAAACTGTCTATGGCAACGGTCAAGTTCTAGACATGCCACATCTCTTTCCACACTTTTTTATTTTGTGCAATATTTTAGATATGTTTCAGTGTTGGTTTACATCACCCTCGTAAAATAAACAACACTAGTTTGATTACCGTAATACTGTATGCTGTGTCGTCACACAGGCTGTTAGAACAATACCAATTTTCATAAAAACTTATTGCCCTCTAATTGTACGACGTTTTTAATTGAAACCGGCGGACTGCTCGCTCAGTTAATGCTTTTATTGCCTGAATGTGTATTGTTTACTCTGTATCATATCTAGAGGTACATAATGGTTACTTTATTACATAAGTCGAATGAAAATTTAAATGGCGATGAGACTGAACGATTTTGAATAACTTAGTTATTTAAGGACAACCAACAAAGCATACACCATACATTGATACTTATGCTTGTGCATCGTCCGAATAGATTCTGCAAATAATAATTAATTATTATAACAAATATGTAGTTACACGCAAGTGACTCCACTCAATTCACTGAATATTTTAGAGATTTAAAAATAAAATAATTTTTCCTTTTTGTCGTATGGTATCATTTCCTTACTGGTCACCCCGTCGTCGAGGCAACGTCATTCACGTTTTAGTGCTTATCCGCTCAACACGTTTTTAATTCGTATCTTAGCATCAAATATTGTTTTTCTTCGACTTTTTTCATTAAACCATGCTTAAATAATGTCGCTCAGGCGAATTTGAACCTATCAACTAAAAAATTGAAAACTCGAAAAGCAAGCTGATACGTGCTCAATATGGAAACCGGAAAAGCAGTAATGGTAACTCCCATTATTCATCATCTCAAAAGTCTGTTACCAACCGATCAGGTATGTACTTAAACACTTAACCTTCAGAGTTTGCAATAGCGTCCTAGCTTTTTTTATGGAAAACGAGTCGGTTCAATGAAATCAAGAATTACTTACTTTATTATAACTAATGCTGACTACCCGCACTTACACAAAACGGCCATTCAGAGCAGTTTTTGGGTCTGTGTCGTGGCTCAAATAGTACGACTTCAGGGCAGTTTATGGGACTGACCCGCGCTTACACAAAATGGCCATTCAGAGCAGTTTTTGGGACTGCATTGCGGCTCAAATAGTACGCCATCAGGGCAGTTTATGGGACTGACTCGCGCTTACACAAAACGGCCATTCAAAGCAATTTTAGGGACGGTCTCGCCGCTCAAATAGGTAAGATAAGATAAGATAAGATTTTATTCATAATATTCATTACATCACATTAGACAAAACGGCCATTCAGAGCAGTTTTTGAGACTGTGTCGCGGGTCAAATATAACGACATCAGGGCAGTTTATGGGACTGACCCACGCTTACACAAAATGGCCATTCAGAGCAGTTTTTGGGACTGTGTCGCGGCCTAAATAGTACGGCATCAGGGCAGTTTATGGGACTGACCCGCGCCTACACAAAATAGCCATTCAGAGCAGTTTTTGGGACTGTGTCGCGGCTAAAATAGTACGACATCAGGGCAGTTTATAGGACTGACCCGCGCTTACACAAAATGGCCATTCAGAGCAGTTTTTGGGACTGTGTCGCGGCCGAAATAGTACGGCATCAGGGCAGTTTATGGGACTGACCCGCGCCTACACAAAATAGCCATTCAGAGCAGTTTTTGGGACTGTCTCGCGGCTCAAATAGTGCGACATCAAGGCAGTTTTAGGGACTGACCCGAATAACAAATGCCTTAAAGGGTTTAATTTGCGCATAGCCTGAGTTGTGAATCTCTTCACCCAACATCAGTCTTTTGACACTTGTACGACGAATTGGTGCACCTTTGATAAACCCTAAAGCAACTCATGGACATTTCTCACATTTTGTGCGATGTTCAACACTCGAGAGTCCGTCACAAGACGGAATTTTGCTGCCATCTCTATTAAACAGGAGCTTAGAGATCACCCTTTTTGCACTTAGACCGACAAACCCTCTCTGGTGAGAATTTAGCCGAGACGCTAATATCTGAAAAGACAAAAACTGTACCAAAACCGAAACCTTGTATTTTGCAACGATGCGAAACCGTCATCGCAACCTGGAGAACATTTGCCCACCGACAATGGCGCCGGGCTATACAGCAGCAATATACTCGCAATCAGACGCACGTCAACTCGTCAAAGACATCGCAGCTATCCAAATGTTATTATCAATGGCCACTTATTACATATTATACTGGATCGACGGTTATTAGCTCAGCTTTTTAGTCCCGTCAGCAAAAGTTGTCAAGCATTCAGACTCAGACAGATTCCATTTTCACCAAGCATTTTAACAGCTACTTAAAACAGGGGCTGTCTCTGAATGTACTCCCTGCGAAAGGCAGTTTTTATCGAATATTTACATGCACCCCAAATCGAACGATAAACATGCGTCTTATATTAAATCTAAAAAATCTCAATTTTACAAATAAAATCTTTTCAAGTTAGAAGATTTTCGCACAGCAACTAAGCTTGTTCTAAGGATGTTTTTATGGCAAATACTTACCTTAAATTTAATGAACGCTTACCTTTTACTTAAGATTCCCGAGGCTTCTAGAAAGTATTTGAGGTTTATGCGGGAAAGCGTAACTTACGAGTCTTGCCGTTCGGTTTGAATACGGCACCATATATTTTACAGAAATTTTGAAGCCCATTGCTAAATTACTTAGAACATTTGGATATTTATCCTCAATTTATTTCGATGACTAACATTTGATTGACCAGTTTTATAAAAATTATTTAGATAATATTAACATCACCACAAAACTTCTTGAAAGCATAGGCTTCATCATAAACCAAGGGAAAAGTAACTTATCACCGTCAAAGTTACGCAAGTTTCTTGGCCTAATCGTAGATACAAAAAACTTACAAGTTAAGTTATCAATTGATTTATTCTCACAAGAAACAAAAAAAAAAAAAAAAAAAAAAAAAAAAAAAAAAAAAAAAAATCATTTCACTTACATGAGAACATAAATTAAACAATATTAAAATTACAAATTTCAACGCGCGAGCGAACAATATAAACACGTAAAATATATATAACTGGATAAAACAATGAAACATAACATATTATATCAGAATCTTTTTACCATTCGTGAGACTTTGGCCTCGGCTTCTCCGGCTATCGAGCACGGTATGTTACATACAAAAGAGTTTGAGCGTTGTAAATTCAGAATAATGTATCTATTTGCCAGACTCACTACAAGCTGATTTCAAATGGTGGTCCCAAGCTATTGAAACTTCTATTCGAATCAAAAAACTAACGATAATTAGGTAGACATTTTCACCAATGCCTCCACCACTGGAAGCGGCACTGGTTGTAAAAATAAAACGGCCAACGGGAAATGGTCGCAAAATAAGTTTAATAAATATATAACAATAATAAATTGGTTTCACAATCACATCAATTATCTGGCCATAAACTAAGCAAACCTTGTACTAGGTATGGCGACTAAATGACTTATAAAAATATTTAAATGCTTTTATGAACATCCATGACTTGGGTGCGGGTGCTCGTGATCATCACAAAAAATTTTGCTCCTTTTTAAACATGCGTTTAAAAAGCATATCAACTACTTGGAGTGGCTCGCAGCACATGTCGGTCAAAATATCCACTAAAGATCTGCCACTACTGCCAGATACTTAAATGAGTAATAGCCAATTCCACAGCTGTTGCATATATTAACCATAATGGGTGGGACTCAGGTTCCACACCTTACAAAAATTACAAAAGCATCTGGCACTGCTGCGAGAGCCGGTACCTATTTATTTTTGCCTCTTATACAAAATCGTCGGATAATACAATAGCAGATGGAGACTCACCGCGTACACCCCACCCTGATACAGAGTGGGAATTTCAGAAAACAACTTGTCAGACTATCACGAAAGATACGACCAACTGCAAATATACATATTGGCCACTCCTATCAATGCCAAATCCTAGACGAATGTATCCTGGCATCATATTAAAATATATATATATATATATATATATATATATAAGGAAAATTATGTCTGACAAGAGCCAAGGTGTCATTGTTGTGCCTAAATGGCCGACAAAATCGTGGAATCCAATATTACTAAGACTTCTTGTCTCAAAGATCACAGTTCTCAGACCTAATGAAAGTGTTGTTGCATCTAATTTCAGCAATCCGAACATTCACGGGAATTTTACCTCGGTGGCCGGAGTATCGTGCGCTACTGCGCCATAGAATTACACCATCCGCAATAGACATCATGGTGCCATCCCTCGCAAATAATTCATATAAACAATATGATGTTGCGCTCTTGAAATTGTTTTTGTATTCCAAACAAAATTTAATAATATGTATTTTATAATAATTTTATTTTATAATAATATGTATGAGGCGTCCGTTTTCACTGTCTATCAGTTCTTTATCAAATCATATAACAATGGAATACAATACGGCACTCTAAACTTATGGTATTGATCATTAATCGCATTAGCCCAAATATTAGGCCCACATATATATGTCAAAAGATAAAAGGATTTCAAGATTTTTAAAAGGCGTATTTGGACTACGATCTCCGCAGTCGAAGTATAATATTACGTGGGATACTTTCTTAATCTTAAATTTATTATCCATCCAATTTCCAAATGGAAGTCTGCCACTTACGAAAATTGTGTCACGTTAGTTGCCCTAGCAACTGCTCATAGTGTTCAAACACTCGCGAAGATCTTGAACATTGAAGCTCTGTCATTATAAATAACAATAAAAATATCAGACCTCATAAAAACTTTTAAAGTCGGTGTCAAACTGCCGGTACTTGTCTTACCATTCCTTGAAAAGCCAGAGATAATGCCCTACTAAAACTGTACTTTCTTATTATGAGATAGCGAATGCTACCCGTAAGGATACAATCTTTTTTATTGGTTACAAAAAGCCACATAATCATGTAACATGTCAATCCTTGAGCCGCTGGATTAAAAACACTTTGAAGGACAGTGGTATTGATACCTCAATCTTCACTGCTCACAGTGCGCGCCATACCGCCTCCTCTAAAACTTATAAATACTTATAACTTGTAAACCTGCTGGCTGGAGCGGCAGTTCTTCTGCCTTTGGTAGATATTATAATCCTATGGTTACAGACGTTAATAATGAAACGTCAATAGCCACTGTTGAATTAAAAAATTATTAAAATTTAATATTACAATCATGTTAAAATCGTTATGTTGTTTTTAAATTAAGAGTTACAGAGTTAAATGAATCCTGCCACCTATCTTCAATAGTATCGAGTATTTCTCAAGATAAGATTGACTGAATGTAGTAATTGTTATGTTTATTACTCGCTAACATCAATTGTATTAACTTTTACAATCTTGGTTGTAATAATACAATTTATGAGTAAGAATTATCTGGTGCTTATTGGCATTTCTTAGGCAGCTCTAAAAATCTACATATTTGTTATAATAATTAATTATTATTTGCAGAATCTATTCGGACGATGCACAAGCATAATTAATGATTAAACGAACTTACCTGTATGTGAAGTTCTATCATAATTATGCGAAGTGCATCGTCCGAATAGACTTATAACCCTCCCTCCCTTAGGATCCCAAGGTATGCCACCGAAATGCCAACAACAGTCTTTAGCAGTATGTGTGTGTGCCTCTAAACATATGACGTTGCCTCGACGACGGGGTGACCAGTAAGGAAATGATACCATACGACAAAAAGGAAAAATTATTTTATTTTTAAATCTCTAAAATATTCAGTGAATTGAGTGGAGTCACTTGCGTGTAACTACATATTTGTTATAATAATTAATTATTATTTGCAGAATCTATTCGGACGATGCACTTCGCATAATTATGATAGAACTTCACATACAGGTAAGTTCGTTTAATCATTAATTATACAGCCTAAAAATAAATTACAAGGTGTTGCCTTAATTAAAGGCTGCCACGACATGCACAAAAATACTGTTGTTGGAAAATAACTTAAATTATTAAAACACATTTTATACCATGCTTACAACGTAAGCACTTGATAAAGTACCCACGCTGAAAACACAGATAAATAGTACAATGTTGCCTAAATAAAATTTAACTGTTAGTAACAAAAAAATCGGATAGGATTAATTTAAATTTACGTAGTGAATAAGACATCACCTAGGGAACGTGGCAATTTACTAAATTGTGACTGAATTCTGTTGATGGTAGAAAAATGAGCTAACTTTGTCCTAAAACCGGTAAATACCTAGACGTTCGAGCTAGTTTGTAGGGAACATTGTAGTTTATCTGCTTTAGAAGATCAGGACAATCGAAATGACCATTATTATTTTATACAAGAATAAACTATCCAATATTTTCCCACGGTTTTTCAGACTAGTAAGTTTAAAATGTTTTAATCGTGAGTCATAACTAGGGAGCTTTTTGGTAGCTAACTTCTATAAGTAACGAACGAATGAACGAACCCAATTGGCGTAGTGGTTCGTTTCGATTCCCGGTTCGAATTGTTAAAAAAACTTCTATGTACACGTTCCTAGTCGGAGTACGCATCGACCATAATCTTAGATGGGGTAGACATGTTCTTGAGTGGAGACCGCGACTAGGCAAGCGCAGTGTGGGGCGCCCTCCGACAAGGTGGAGCGACGATATACGCAAGGCTGCTGGCAGTGGATGGAAAAGAATATCCGAGGATCAGGCTTAGTACGTGCATTGGGAGACGCCTATGTCCAGCAATTGACTGACGTGGGCTGTTTTTTAGGCTCTGACTATAGAGGCGTTAATATACGTTCACTTTTAAAAATAGACAAGAAATTAATAGAGAACACCTTTACTGTTGTTTTAATGCATAAGTCTTTCGTGATATGGTTACACCAACTAATGGCTTTTCTTCATTGCCACAATGCGTTGTGTTGTTGAAGCATAGCCACGAACCGAATTTTGCCATGTGCTCTATTTATAATTGCCACAACGCGTCGTGAGCGTCCTCATAAGGGCCAAATCACGAATTTTGCGATGCGATTTTACTGTGACCACAATGCGTTGTGAGCTGTTATTTCGCTCAATGAGCATGTTCGTTCTTTGAGAGTAACATATAGATTGGTATATGGTATATATTCACGAGGTTTGTCACTGCCACAACCTAGAATAAGCGGTAGAGCCAGTAGAGCTTTGCGTGAGCCGACCTTCTGCTCTGTGAGGGCAGAGGTTCCAAGTTCTATTTCCGGTTGGGTCAATTTATGAATTTATACACCCAGGATCCTTTAAGTTTAAGGTGGAACACTGCGCTACTAAGACAAATTGGATCGTCAAGTTATTTGGGTAATTAGTGAGAAAACTAAACTAATATCTCATATGTTACATCAGTAAATTTGGCCAACAATCACACCAAGTGGAGCTTGTAGAAATTTACAAAGCCTGTACCGGATTAGCAAAGATTAGCTAGGATTAGCAAGCTGAAGTGGCAGTGGGCGGGGCACATAGCACGTAGAACTGACAGCCGATGGGGCAAAAAGGTTCTGGAATGGAGGCCACGTACCGGCAAGCGCAGCGTAGTCCACCTTGTAGGTGGACGTCCTACGCTGGTTTTCAGGAAGCCAACCAAGGTTACAGGAAGCCACTGGATGCGGGCCGCTTCCAACCGGCCTATCTGGAAGTCACTGGGGGAGGCCAATGTTTAGCAGTGGACGTCCTATGCCTGAAATGATGATAATGATCAAAGCTTGTACCAACCGGCCAATATGGAAGTCACTGGGGAGGTCTAACAGTGGAGGTCATAATATGGCTGAAATGACGATAATGATGATCGGATAAATACGACAACATATGTAAACATCCATGACTTGTAGAAATGCTCGTGCCCATCATCACACAAACATTTGCCTTTGATTCGAACCCGCAACTAGGCGCTGGCTTTGTAGCCCGGAACGCGAACCAGTAAGCCAAACGGTAAAACGATTTTATGAATTAGTTTACGTACTGTTTACTGTCTAAGTTATTTTTTTTATTTTTAATATACATATTTAGGTTTTTACTAATGTCGTCTGTCCGTCCGTGTGCCTCACTTGGCGGTGCCTACTGAAAACCAGCGTCGCGGCGTACTCTGGCCGTGGCTTAAGCTGAGTGAGGTCCCATTATCCTGGATGTCACAGGCACATAGTGGTATTGATTTTTTATCTTAAATACTCCTTTTTTTTATCATTGTTTTAGTAATGTCTTGTTTGTTAGTTTTTTTTTGCTATATTTGAATAATGTTTTTGTGTTATTTGTCTTTTGTACCATTTGTGTGTTATGTCCAAAGTATAATAAATGTTTTTTCTTTCTTTCTTTCCTTCTAAACGGACCTAAATAACATTTGCATTTTCCACAGACAATGCATTCGAGAAAACCATTTTCTCTAGTACTCAAATATTAAAGGGCAGGCGGAAATGTTATGGAAAATAAATTAGTCATTACCATTCATTCCTGGCGCTAGAGACGCAATTTGCGTTTTAAATAAGGCGTCGCATTATTTCGAGCCCATGTCACTTTACGGCTATAGCTAGGGCTGGCCAAAACTCGGTTTTGGTTTCGGCTCAAAGTCGGACGAAAACAAAAGACAGGTTTCTAATTTTGGAAATTTTAGTTCGATATAATGTTTCAGTCAGTCTAAGAAGAGATAAATGGATTTTGTGAGGGGTAATATGACTGAAAAGGGAGTGAATGACTCGATGACGTACGAGTGACCAGAATAGCATAGAAGAAAAAAACATAGTTACTGCATAAAAACATACACATGATGAGGTTATTCTAGTGGAGTAGAAAGATGGTCGTTATTATGATCAATGGCCAGCCATACATAGAATTGTAAATTTTCCTAATTGGTGTACCTATGTATTATAATAGACAAGTAAAGTGAGACCTAAAAACCGTATCATGTTATAAAATGAAGAGGGACAATGTGCTGAATTGCAGTTCATCATTATTATCATCATTTCAGCCATAGGAGGTCCACTGCTGAACATAGGCCTCCCCCATTGACTTCCAGATTGGCCGGTTGGTTTGCAGTTATTGTACATTAAATATAACATCTGAAGTGTGAAGGCATGGTTTTCTCATTTTTTTTATTAGTATATAATAATGACGTCTCTTTTGTAAGCGCCAACAGCGTTTAGATCTGGTTCGGTGGCGACAGGTGTTGTGTCAAAAGTTTATTTACGAGCACAGATTTAACTAACCCTTAAACAAACGTGCCGGTCGGACATCCAGCTGAGTCAAAAACTGTGCGGGAAAACCGAATCGAAACCTTGTTATGGAAAACCGCATTCATGCTATATTTTTATTTCTTTTTACTAAATTTCTAAAAGTAACTAAGTAACACTGGTAAGATTTTATGTAACTTAACCAAAAACTTCAAGTGAAACAGTAATTTCAGAGTTTCGGCTAAACTGAGACGAAAACCAAAATCCGGTATTGGTATTTGGGTCGTTCACTAGCTGAGTCTGTACTAGCACCCCCATTTGCCTGGGTGACCAGGGAGCGTGCTATTGGAACGTAATATTTACTTCCATATTCTTTTATGGTTTATGGTTTTAATGGCACAATACAGTAATTCTCGTAAAAACCCTTTTTGATTCATTTATTTTTGTTATTTTTGTGTAGGTAAGTCTGGTTCCTATTGTTTTTTTAGGTACTTAGGATCACTTTGTTGTCAACAATCAATACATTACAGTCTTATTTTATTAAGTAACTAGCTGTTGCCCGCGACTTTGTTCGCGCAGTCTTTAATTTATTCATAAAAGATTTTCTGTGCAACTTTCTTAATTTTTTCTTTCAAAAGAACCTTCTCCTGACAATTACTAACAAAAAAAAAAGAATTAGCGAAATTATTCTATCCGTTCACGCGTGCGTGATGCGATGACCAAGAGAAATAGAGATTCATTTATGTACATATAGATTTTACCTACTTTTAGGACATATATTTACTGCACAAAACACATTTCTTTAAAGGGACAATAGATGAAATGCTGTTCAAAACTATGTTTTGAATTTGTTACATGAGTTACATAGGCCTCCCTCAAAGAACGCAATAGCTCTGCCGCCCTAGCATGACCACCAAAACACGATATGATATGATATGATATAGCGATATATTGAATCCAACTGTAAAAATATGATAGATATGACCGCCATTTTGAATTTTTAACGAAACAGCAATCATAGTATGTGACGTTACCGGCACGGCAATTCAAAATGGCGGCTATATCATTCATATTTTTACAGTTGGTGTCGATATATCGCTATATCATATCATATCATATCGTGTTTTGGTGCTCATGCTAGGGAGGCTGGGCCGTTTGCATTTAAGTAGTTTTATAATACAATATTATTGCAAAATAAAAAATAGATATTTGCGTATAAAATAAGTAAGTATGATAAGCGTTAACGAGAACAAAGGTTAAGGCTGAAGTCGCACTAAAACGATAATATAAGACTTATTTCTAGATTTACTCACGTACTAACAAGATAACTATCTTGACTATAGATCGTGTTTATACAGGGTTACATTGCAAAGGGGTGCCAAATTTAAAAATAAGATTTAGGCAACAATATGGGAAGCGTCTTAATCGTTGTTATTTTTACTATTCGTATGTTACGAAAAAAAAATACTTTAAAATATTCGAAAATAAAGTCAATAGAGAGACTACGAAAGCTGCGTGGTCATTGATCAGGGGCGTAGGGACGGCGAGTCAACGAGGACCTCACACAGTGCAAATACGGTGCGATTTTTTCCAGGAATGTGTTAAATTATCTACGCGTACGATTTTTAACAGCGGATAGGAATAATATTTGTGAAAAAAAAAATGTCTTGTTCTTTGCATAGTTCGATTAGTTTACTGATTCTGGGCCACTCTTAAAGATTTGGCACCCTTTTGCAATGTAACCCTGTATTTGAATAACAAAGTTTGTTAGTTTCGTTTTTCAATTCGACAGAAATTAAACGATTGCAAGTTTAAAGGTTAAGTAAGCTGAAGTGGCAGTGGGCTGGTCACATTTGCAGTAGAACCGACAACCAATGGTTTGACGTATTCTTGAGCGGAGACCGCAACTTGGCTAGCGTAGCGTAGGGCGCCCTCAAACAAGGTGGAGCGATATACCCAACGATGGGAAAGAAAAACCCGTGAATTGGCACTAGCGTGCATTGGAGTATAAAAGGCGTCCAGCAGTGGACTGACGTGGGCTGATTTTGGCGCTGCAGACAGTTTTTACTATCATAATATGTATTAAAATGGACACCACGCAATTACCTACATGCTTGTCTTATTTTGGTGACACCCACTGCCTTATGACTAGGTGCAATTGAGTATAGTTGATATTAGGCTGATTGTCTGTCAAAGACTTTAGCTATTTGTGAAAAAAGGCGCTAGACACGTGATGCCGGTTACCCAGTAACTGAATGCGGGGAGGAAACGGTTTTTTGCACCCAGTTAAAACGAAGCACTTTCAAACAGCTACATAGCACTTTCATAGACACCAAAATTCAATATATATTTATTGCGTTATAGAATGTTACATAAGTATAACAAATTCTTAAGCCTTGGCCACACAGCCGGCGAGGCGTAACGGCGACGGGACGGCGACAGAGCAGCAGCGCGGCGTGTACGTCACACTGCGGGCGTGACGGTTTCGTTGACGTTCCTAATAAGACGTTCAATTTTTTAAACGTATTAGATCACTAAAAAGTTGTAATAATAAACAAATACAGAATGCTACGTGATTACTAAGTGCGTTTACCATACAGCACAACATCTAACTGTCGCGCTCGCGCCCTATGGCAGCGCGTCGCGTCGCACCCGTTTGTAGGCACGCCCGGCGGGATGGCGACGGGACCCGTCGCGCTCGGCGTGCTGTGTGTCGTCTTCTATAGACATCAGTACATTACAAACACTGGCGTCGCGCTAGCGTCTCATCGGCATCGCGCCCCGTCAGCTGTGTGCCCAAGGATTTACAAATATGTTATCCAAAAAGTATAATGACTTAACTCGTAAAACTCTTTACTCGTAAACAGGATGAAAGTTATAACCTTGTAAACGCATATTCTTCATCATAGTGGACAACTTTTATTCCTGTACCTTGACATCGTTGTGACAGATTGTCCTGAATGATTTCAACCCTTAGTTAAATATACACAGGCAGGCATTCTTACAAGGATGTTATTATAGACTGTTTATTTTACGCTGTGACGTCCGTCATCTTCGTTACGTTGAAAAGGGAAGTTTTTAATTTCGTAACCTAAATAGACAAGCGGTTCCCGCAAATTGTAATAATTCGTTTCATGTTCTCCGTAATTTTGTGAAAATAATGTTTTAGGCATAATGTGGAATGTTGAAAATTGGAATAACAATGATTATTATTTGGGCGATTTAGTGAAAACGTTGCATACATTGAACACGGTTTAAGCAGAGTTGTAGTTTTTGCGGTAGGGATAAATTATCGTAAAAATCAATACTAATTTAATTTAGCCTCAGAATCCCAACTTCTTAACTCGTAGACCTAATCACCTAGTGTATCGATATCGATAAGTGGTCGTCATCGTCATTAAAATTTCACGAACACTTTTCCGCGCTGGCCACAACGCCATAATTTAATTTAATTTAATAATCGTAATTATTTGTAATTTTTTAATAAAATTTACTTTAAAAGAAAACGGGAGTTGCGCGGTCATTCATCAGAGATCACAGGCGTACGCAGACTCAAACAAGGACCTTATGCAGTGCACATACGGTGCAATTTAATCGACTAATCGTAAATTATCCACGAGATCCATTTTATGACAGAAGACAGAAATAGGTAAAAATAAAATTAGAAATGTTACTTATGTAGATCAAATAAATTACTGATTCTAAATCGCTCTTGAAAATTTAGCACAATTTTGCTATGTAACCCTGTATACTTTATGTGCCAATTATGTAAAAATAAAATAAAAAAATGTTTTAACAATCACACCAATCATTTAATCCCCAACTAAGCAAAGCTTGTACTTTGGTGACTAGATAACGGATAAACATACTTAAATCTACTATATATATATAAAAATGAATCACTATTTCCCTTGGTCATCGCATCTGGCGTGAACGGATGGAACAAGTTTTGGGCATGAAGTGATGGATGGGCAGAAAATCCTTTATCAATAAACTAAAGATAGCGCGAATGATGTCGCGGGCACCAGCTAGTACTTTTATAAATATCGTATCGTATATTAGGTACAAATGCTCGTGCTAAACACTCAAACATTTGCCCCTTGCGGGATTCGAACTCGCAACGGCCGGGCTTTGGAGTCCGGAGCGCGAACCACTACACCAGGTGATCGTGGTCGTTTGTTGCATTGCAACAATAAACTATTCAAAGCATTTGTATTGTTCAACCGTGTCGACCAACATGTTAACCAAACAGTTATTGGTTACTATCCATAGGTAAAATAATTGAAATTCGTGCAAAACTAGCACGCGGCAATTTACCCTTAACAAATACAAGCTCACAGCTCTGCCAAGTGCATAAGTGATATCCTTAGAGAGGAGCTCTGTTATAGAGCCTAAAGATTTTTAAATAAAACGAAAATAATTATGATAGTGACAGCTGAGCAGAAAGGTTTTAGAATGGAGGCCACTACGCGCAGCGTAGAATGTCCACCCACAAGGTGAACGGACGACCCGATAAATGTCGCAGGAAGCCGCTGGATGCGTGCCGCTTCTAACCAGCCAATCTGAAAGTCACTATAGGAGGCCTAAGTTCAGCAGTTCGTGAAATACGTAAAACGATAATGATGAAATTTAGTTTGTACTGATTTAAAATTCACGGTTACGTTATTTATTATCAGTCTCAGATATTTTGGCACGTAATAAAAGACTAGGATAGATAGATTTGCCTGCCAATACCATCCTCCCGCATAGCCTTAGTTCATCTGAGATCAGGGCGATGAAACAATATCAGACTCAATATAATAATTCTGAATTATTTTTTTCAAACGTAAAATAAAATAAATAAGTATTTTGTAATCCATGTTAAGTGGGAACCTTAAAACAGCTTCACCTTTCAATTAGCCTCAGTTGAAAAGTAAAAACCAACTAATTTACTCTGTGGCACCGTAAGTTAATCCGCGCTAGGGCAACGGAATTCAATTTTATATTATTTTGTAACTCAAATAGCCGGGAAGGATAAAATTTAGTAGCTCATATTTCAAGCATGGCTTTGCGAAAAAAATTTAGCAAGCTTACGTCAAATTCAAGGGATTATGCAGAAATTATAAATTTACATTCGCCAGAGATTCTGACCGCAGTGCGACGGTTAAAAGTTTTTACAAGGTCGCTGGGCTGTTTGTTTTTATGACAACGATGTTCATGGCTACTAGAATATAAATTTGCTCATATCAATGAGGTACTGATTTCGTTTAGGGAGAGATAAAAGATTTTATAGCTTCTGATTAATTTGTTTAATTTTAGAACTTAAACTTAGGTTGGGTTTTCTCATATTAAACAGAGTTGTTGATAAATACTGAGCGAGACTGCTGTTCTTAAGGTTAACAAAAAAATAGGGTTTTAAAAAAAATATCGTGTCGGCTCTCTAAAATCGTAACTTGCATGCTTTACACTTAAAATTTAATCTAGACTACTTATGTAATTATTAAATAATAATAAAAAAAACTAGTAAGATCCATATTTTAACCTTAAAAAACAAGTGACTTATCACTTAAATAATAAATAAATAAATAAATTGTTTCCACAATCACACCAATTATCTTGCCCCAAACTAAGCAAAGCTTGTACTATGGCGACTAGATAACGGATAAACATACTTAAATACTTTTTCAAACAACCATGACTTAGGTACAAATGCTCGTTCTCAGCACACAAACATTTGCCCCTTGCGGGATTCGAACCCGCAACCGCTAGCTTTGTAGTCCGGAGCGCGGACCACTACACCAGACGGTCGTCATCGTCGTCACTTAAACATGTCATATAAAATCATCCTTCTCACAAAGCACTTTCATGTGGGGAGATCCCACTGTCTTCTGGATGCTGTTGGTGCAAAATTATAACTACCAAAAGTTTTACAGCTTCACTTTTTGGTCATGCTAAGAGACAAATATGTTAATATAGGTATATGTCATATCAACTTTTTGTATAGAACTAATATCGATGTTTTACAAAAAAAAGATTGATGATAATCCATGCCACTTCTAGTGGCCGTAATATACCTACATCACTTTCTACAATTTTATCGACATGATAATTTTATCGATTACCTGTCACATTCCTATACGACGTGCGAAATTCAACACATTATTTGCAGAAAACGGTTTTAGTGATGTGTAGAAGTAACGTGTGTAGAAGAATTTGCTGAGACATGGTCTTCACTCGAGAAACCGTTTACTCCACCTTTCATTGGATTTGCGACCACTGAGGTTTTCACCTGAGTTACGGATATAACTCAACAGTCGTTGTAAATTTTTTCTAGTCAACCTTTTTACATTATGAACTGCTTGGTTTTAGGCTATGGTGTAAATGATAGAAGAATTAATTATAGGACAAAAAAAAAAACAAATTATACGAGACAAAATGTCATTATTATACAGGGTGGCAAGAAAAGTGACGTCCAAAAATTTTTTTTTAGGTGCCTCGTGTGGAGTGGTATCTGATTCACCCCTATTCTATAATCGAGTTACGATTTTATTATGAATTTTTGCAACCGGATCAGTTTGTAAAATTTCTAAAAAAAAGTATAAGGTTTCATAGTTTTTTCTTTCTTGCAACTATATCTCTATAAACTGTGCACTAATGCATAAAATAAACAGCCTCATAACTTTAATGGAAGTTACTACAAAATTGACCTAAAGTTAAGAATTTATGTTAAGTGAGTTAAGTATCATTTAAATTTTCAACTTAAAATTAAAAATCTAAACTGATAATTTCTTAGTTTCTAAGTAGCTTTAGAGAATGCACTACCTAAGCTTTCATAATAATAATAAAAAAGAAATGCTTCATAGGCTTCATAGGCTTTAAAAAAAAAGTAACTCAAAAACTACGAAAAATCGTAGAACATACATAGGGATGATTTAGATACCTGTCAACACGAGGCACCTTAAAAATTTTTTTGGACCGCTTTTCTGGCCACTGTATATTAAAGATAACAAGCATGTAAAATCAAACTAATTTTGTAGTATCATATTCACACCAGAATCTCAAGATTTCAATTCAATTTTCTACCAACTCCATCTCGAGTATTCGACAAAGGGGATCTTTCTATTTAAAATATTCGAGATTAATTTTAAGCCAAGTAATAAGCTTCAGCGATCAACCAAAATATAGGGCTGTAATGTTTTATTATAATTGATATTGCAGCGATAAAATTTGATTTATTTCCTTTATACCCCAAATCCTTTTGCGAACCCAATTTTGCCAAAAGCTTTGCGAGTTTGGTGAAATTAGAAAGAATGTTTAATTTAATAATATATTATTTCTACAAAACAAAGCTTGCTCTTTCCCTTAGTTTATTTTTGTCAAACCGATTGGCATGTTGGTGCGGTGATGTAGTGGTTTGCCTTAAACGCATCGGGTCTCTGCTTCGATTGTCAACTCTGAAACCAAAAAAAATAATAATTTCGGATTGTCGGTACTGGGAAAAAATTTCAGGTAAACAGTAAAACTAGTATGTAAATTCCTTACTTCGAGACCACGATGGCAATAGGTAACTAAAATAACAATGGGCCGTGGCACTTCGCTAGACGTGGTGATGGCAGCTGGAGCGAGTCCTTGACCAAATTGTGGCTTTGAATAAGAAGAAGAAGTCGAGATGTCCTCCTGGTGGATTGATACCTAATATCAAGAGACCCGCAAGTATCAGCTGGGTGTGATTAGCAACGTAGCAAATGGCGCTCTAAGGAGGAAGCTTATACCAGTAAAAGTTTAAAGCGTAACTCACACAGAATGCGTGAGCTGTCTGTGGGCGCCCTTGAAACGTATGTTAATAGACCCGCTGTACTCCCGACCCGACCGTTGCGCTTAAATGACGATAAAAATTGATTTCACTGCTTGGCGAAGGTCACCCCAGAACTTTTCCAAGGATCCATGATTAACGCCTAAGACTCCCAATCCAATCAGGCTAACCATCGCATCATCTTTCCTTGGGTCTGTCTTCGGCAAGATTTCTATTTATTACATCTAAAATAATGTCGTAACCCGCATATCTAACTATTTCATGGTATTTAAACGACGGAGTTGGCACAAATCGATGTCTTATCTCCGAATCAACATAAAGTACAACAGTTCCATATTAATGTGTATAACTGAATTTGTAGCCGCAGTCAGATATAGGGCTGTCAACGACAGAAGTGTTAGTTATTCTGAAAAATATTTGAAAAATGGCGCTATATTGGGTATAAGTAGTACCTAGATTTTTTGCGTGCCTGCCTGCATAGGTACCGCGCCGTTTTGTTTATATTTACCTGCATATATTTTCAGTATATATGAGATACGCAGCGAATTTACTGAGTTATGAGATCTATTCAGATATTTTTACTTTGACAAAATATGAACATCTAAAACTAGCCGGCTAAAAAATACGACCGGTTTAATTGTTCATAAAATAGACTAGTTCCTGGGTCAAAAAAAGATTATTCTATTTAGTCCGTCAGTTAGATTAACAAAAAATATTGGACCCATATTTTGTCTTTTGTCAATCAAACATAAAATTACAAAGATAAAGCTAATCAAAGGTTGGGAGTGACGTCACGCCTTGCTAAAAAGTGTCACAAGGCGTGACGTTACGCGGAACTTTAACGGGCTATATCTTTATAATTTTTTGTTTGATTGAGAAAAGAAAAAATACGTGTTTAATTTTTCTGTTTATCCAACTGACGGACCAATTAGATTTTTTTAGGAAACTAGCCCATTGTCGAAGGTTTGACACTAATTAGTAGATAGTATTTTAATTTGTTAGGTTTTTTACATCCAAACGATCAAATAATTTTCGTAGAAGGTCAACAAGGCTGTCTCCTAGCACACCCACCAACCTAAACCAACTTAAAAAACCGTTTCCTAAATTGACCCGAACCAGAAATCGAACCAGGGATCCTATACATTTAAGGCGTATCACTGCGCCTCAGGCAAATCGGGCGGTCTACTTACGTCTTTGAATGCATCGTGTCCGCTTGTTGTTTTTCTAGATTTTGACTTCAATAGCATACGTAAATTTGGTAGTTTTTTATCATCCTCATCACCATGTAGCCTTTAGAAGTCTACTGCTGAATAGCCTCTCCCACAGAACACCACAGCGAGCGGCTCTAGGCAGTTTGCGTCAAGACTGCTAGGGGAAAAAGGTTCCCCAGTGGCGGCCACGAACTGAAAGATGCAGCAGGGGAAGGCCTTCCACACGGTGGATTGATGACCTAGTCAAGGTTGCGAGAAACCGTTTTTTTTGTCTTAAACAAAATAATAGACTCATGTTCAAAATAAACTAAAGTTACATATCACAACACTGACAGTTTTATAATATAATTTATATTCTCTCTCTATTTAATTTCAAGTGAAATATTTTTTTTTACGAAAATAAAGTCCGTCAAAACCAAGGCTTACAGAAAAAATTAAGACACAAATAAATTAAGATAGTTTTGCTCTTCGACAACCCTATCAAGAACGTCTTTGACCCTTCGGCAACAGTTACATTGTTAGCCAAGTTGCCGAAACTCGGTTTTGATTAACTAACTATAGATAAATTGAAGTTCTGCCTTCGACAACTTCATAATGGAGTTCAGAAGGTGAGTAGAGGAGCTGAGGAACACATTGTTATAATGAGGCATCGAGGCGGTTAGGTCCTCATTGATATGCGAGGTGACTAACAAGCAAAAGGTTCGGATCTACTTCCGGTTAGGGTTAAGTCAGTTAAGAAGTTTTCTTTAGCCCCGTATATATTAAAGGGTTATTTAATATAAAGGGAGACACATGTTATCATGTTGCCCCGTAATAAAGGGGCTTAGTTTTATATCAATTGTAACAAAATCTGGACAAGTACGAGTTGGACCCACCTACTGAGGGTTCCGTACAATAGTTCAGGAATCGAGTCTCGCAGTTTAGTTACAAATAAATAAATAATAAATATTGGATAACATCACATACATTGCTCTGATCCTATGACAAGTAGCATAAGCACTTGTGTTACAGAAATCAGAAACAACGACGGTACCACAACACCCAGACCCGAGACAATATAGAAAAGTTATATTTCATTGACCGACCGGGAATCGAACCCAGAACCTCAGAGATAGCGACACCAAGTCCGGTATGCTCGCCTCTCGGCTACGGAGGTCGTCATTAAATTAATTACAAAATTTAATTGCCAATGTATAGTTTTCAGAATTTTCTCTGTACTTGTAGTATAAGACGATATTACTTGCCAAATTTCATAGTTCTAGATTAGGTTAAAGGAAAGTACCCTGTAAATTAAAATTACCTTGAGAGTGTCGAAATATACGTTTTTTGCGGCACAAACGGCTGTATCTTTTTTTTTTGCCAACCGTCAAAAAGCGCAAAATAGAATATCTTGGGCACGTGCTCAGACACGACAGATATTCACTGCTTCAACTTATCATGATGGGCAAAGTCGAGGGCAAAATACGCGCTGGGCGCCGGAGAAAATCGTGGCTGCGGAACATGTGGGAATGGACCGGCATAACCTCCGTCGCACAACTGTTTCGGTTGGCTACTGATAAAGAGGAGTTCAAGAAGCTGACGGCCAATCTTCAGAATTGAAGAGGCACTCGAAGAAGAAGAAGACAAGTTTTATGGCCTTACAAAAAAAAAGATAGACTAGGTTTAAACCATGTCTCAAGAATAGCCATACAATTTGGAATATTGTCACATCACACATGTCTCGGTTATGTTACCATACTTTTTAATTGATGGGCTAATCTTTAGGCAGTGTTTAACCAAGTCTATCTTTTTTGTAGTGAGGCCCTTATTTTTTACAGCAATTACTGCTTTAAGAGCCATTTTACAAAATCGCGTCGTTACTATGGAGCGGGTGCTTGTGCATCGAAAATTTAGGATTGAGCGTTTTGGGTCTAATTACTTGATTTGATTATCAATAAAATTGCATATTCCGAATTAATAAAGATCAAAGGTATTATGTCACAGACTTTTGATTGTAAATATGCTTAACTTTAAACAAGAATCCGTAGTAAACTGGCACCATTTTTCGGGAAAAAAAAACAAATTGTTTAATTATTTTAGGGTCATTGTGATAAAAAATGTATATTCTTTTACATTAAACGCCGACAAAATTATATGTCTGATATTTTGGCGTATTTTTTCAGCAATTATTATGAAAGTAAATGAAAAATTTAGTTCCTTGAAACTGACAAGGCAAACACTTTTCGTCATCCGAGGTGGCGCGGGATTGATAATTTTATAAATAAAAAATGGTGTCATTTGTAAATGTGATACATTAAACGTCTGAACTAAAGATTGTGCTTGCTTTGGCATGTAGTTAAAATCCTTAATATCTTCATTAAGGTCGCAAATTAGGCCCTGGAAATATTAGATTTTGCGCTAAAAATGTGAAATGGCTCTTAAAGGACCGTAAATCTGAGTTCATAAATGGTTTTAATTTCTACATGATTACTCCACGCGTTCCGGAGATAAAGGGTCTTGACTGACCTACGGACATATAAGGGTATAAGGGTTCCGTTTTTTTTCCTTTTGAGTCAGGGATCCCTAAAAAGATACAATTATATTCGTATGTACCTGCAGCAGTGGTGTGGTCGAAGTCGAACTTACACAGTGGGTCGTGAGGTTCAAGCCCAGCTGCTTATTGTGTAAGTAAGTATGTATTTATACAACTTATTTCGCGATAACACAATTCCATGGTCCAAACGGTTTGGAATCAAATAGATGTATTTTTCATGTATTTTGGTGGTAATTTGATTTTGGTACACTTTTTAAACTAAACTCTCTTTTGCTCCTTAGTGAAAAGAGACGGAATACTTACTTACTACATTTATAATTGTCAAGCTTACATCCACTGATCAAGTAAAACTACGTTAGACTTACATCTTTAAAAGTTAATCTGCTGCCTTATGAAATGATCGGTGATGCTTATTTTATGTTTTTTTTCTGTGACATTGGCTGTAAATTGTTTTTTTACAATTATCATAAGAGGAAAAGAGATATAGATAACGAAATGGTGCAACTGATTATCCACTGTAACTAAAAAGATTTTAGTCTCATTAGGTCGCAACTGAATAAAAATATTTCATATCCACAAAGGAAATAATGATTATTATTAAACTTTTTTCAGCTTTAAAGTTAATCCATTTATTCTACTAGTTTAATCACAAAACAGGAATGACACGCTACGCTGAGTTTAATAGTAATCCGAAAATTTCTTTCAGTTTTACAACCTAGGCATAGACGGGTTCAATAACCTTTACTCAACTGACACAGCTAGATCTAAACTTACTTTGTAATACTTCGCATAATACGTAGAGAAGGCTGAATGGTTTTAGTTTCCTTTGCTTGAAGGCGGAGTTTTTGCAAAAAGTTTTTATTCGCGAAGTTGAATGAAGAATTTTATATTTAATAGTAAGGTTTGGAAGATATTTTTAACACTTTCTTTTATCTCATAGTTAAGGCGCCGGGTAAGGAGAATGCACGTAAAAGAGGTGTTTTTGTACAAGTTTTCTGGCGAAAATACTGGAAATAGGATGTGGAATTTAATATATCATGTAACTTATATCTTGAAGTTTTTCCTGATGTCTCTAAATACTAGTTATTATTTTTTATAAACACTAAAAAAAAAATCAAAGTACCGCAAATATCGCGAGCTTGTACACATTTATATTTTAAACGACGTTTTTGTTTAGCTTCAAAATTGGTTTAGTTATTTATAACATTCGTGTCTTTAGGGTGAAGTTTTTTATTTTTTCAAATAGTCAACCAATTAAGAATTATAAGGTTTTTAATGGATTTTACTCTTAGCGCCTACTTTTCCATGAGCGGATATTTTGCTCGCAATGATGAATAATCTATTTGCACAGGAGCGCCACGGATGGATGTTTATCTGCGAGAAGCATTTGTATTACCTTACGCACGTAAAAGAAGTCGCATTAGTCGACGCTTAATGTTCAATGTCACTTGCATTACCCGTCGCCTTAAGGTGAGGCCTGTGCCACAGTATATCTAAATAAGCTAAAATATATACTGTGCCTGTGCCCTGCTGTGGGACGTACCTATAAAGACCTACTATATTTTTTTTCTTAACTTTTGTCTCTTAAAGTTTTTGCTATTATTTATATAAGGTCTTGCAAGCGCAGCGTAGGAGGTGCACCTACAAGGTGGACAGACGACCTGGTAAAGGTTGCAGGAAGCAGCTGGATGCAAGCTGATTCTAACCGGAAAATTTGGAATTCATTGGGGGAGGCCGATATACAGCAGTCGACGTCTAATGGCTGAAATGATGATAATGATGATAAGTGCAACTTATGATGTTTTTTCTTAAATCTTATTTGGTTAACATCTAGTGCATCTGCACTTAATTTTTGGCATCTAACACTTCCTACGTCTTATAAAATCACATATATCTATTTGTGTAATGATCCCAGATTAAAAGGTCAAGTAATCCGGGGAGGGGAGAGTTGAACAAGTTGTCAAGTCGGCAATGTTTGCGTTCACACTCGGCCGCTTTACCCCTGTCTACCCCGGGAGTCCCGGGGCACATGGTAAACATGCGCTCTGGGTTGGAGTATAATTTAAAACGGTTGAATATAGAGTATTGTGCTGGGTGACAGATTATGTCATTGGCCTTTTAATGTAAATTACTTACACTTTTAAATCAAAGCTAATCAAATAGTCTAAAACACAGGTTTTTCATGAACCAGAGGGTAGATAGTAATCTACCCTCTGGTTCCATCATCAGATCATCGTCATCAGACCAGGACCGTAGGTTGCCATCCAAATATCACTTAAGTTTCAAATCGATACGACATTAATTTGCACGTCGCTGGCGATAGAATATGTTAGTAAATATTATTTTAAGAACACTGTGTAACCATATTCTGGTAAATAAATGATTTTATGTATTTATTTTATTTATTTATTTGAAGTAGTCTTAAAACGACTGACAAGATTTAATTACATAGTTAGTTAGCTATTACTTAGAACAAGTGAAGTTAGTAAGTGTGTTCAAAATCAAATGTAAAAATCCCTAACGAATGTAGAGTAGGTTAATTGACTGTAGCTACAGGTAAATCTTTAAATTACTTATTTAATTAAATATATAGTATTATTTGGTTTTTCGCTTTATTTTGATCTAACTCAAAGCAACAGATCATGAAAATTTTTTCATAAAAATAAGTTTTCACATTTTTTTTCTATAATTACTTTTAGTATTATAACTACATATTTGTATCATTTTTGAAGTTTTCCAAAGAAGCCTAAAAAGCAACCTGCGTTTATGGATCTAGGATCTACATTTCAGTGCTGTAATACCTTTTGTGTGTTATGCAAATACGCGATAGTACATCTCAGTTTGCGTACGGAGTGACATCTTTAGAAATACTGCCGCTTTAGTTTTGAATTTCCAAGCGCCTGTTCAGGGGAAACTCTTTTATCCGTGACTTACTACCACTACACTAAAATGACAGCCGTCTGTGTACAGATGACTCCAAAATAAATCTACCTGGGCTTTTTTGACAGACTGTGGACTGCTTCTGAAAAGGAATGTTTGTTAAAGTATCTTTTTCATCATCTTCATCATTTCAGCCATAAGGCGTCCAAATTGTCTTTTTATCTATATTCATTTTAAAGGGGTTTTTACAAAGAAATATGTCACCCCCGTAGGCATATTATTACGTTAAAATAATAAACTTAATTTATAAAACGTGCAACTCTAAATACGCAAAACTACAATTGTGTTTAGTGCAACGGTGCTCAAATACAACAACTTTTTCTTTGAGACTAACATCGAAATCATCATCATTTTAGCGATAGGAAGTCCACCGCTGAACATAGTCTTCCTTCAATTACTTTCAGATCAGATATTTATTTATTATATTATATTATGTAAGAAAGTTCAAGGGCTTCATATGAGAAAGTTCAAGGTTTCACAGCGTGCTATAGAAAGCGCTATGCTCGGTGATTCTTTGCGAGATCAAATCAGATATGAAGAGATCAATAAACGAACAAAAGTCGCTGACATAGCCCGACCGATTAGCACGCTAAGTGGCAGTGGGCGGGGCACATATCACGTAGAACTGACGGCCGATGGGACAGAAAGGTTTTGAATGGAGGCGACTCGTCAGTAAGCGCAGCGTAGGACGTCCACTCACAAAGTGGACAGGCGACCTGGTAAAGGTCGCAGGAAGACGCTGGATACAGGCCGCTGCCTACCAGCCAATCTAGAAGTTACTGGAGGTCGACGTGAACGTCCTTTACTTAAATGATAATAATGATAGAATTCTCCATCTATGACCACAACAGTTTACGAGAACTACACTAACTGCCCAAACCTTGTTTATTACCGCTTTGTTTTCTTCTAATTAATTAATATTTCCAATCTTTGTTTACAATACCGAAGCTTAGAAACAAAATCAAACTTGGCGAGAGTTGGGAAATTCCCAGCACCAATTTGCGGACGACAAACCGCCGTACACGGAGACAAAGCAATGCGTACTAACTTACAACAAGTTTCCGAGATCGGGCGGGGCCGCAGGCACAGCGGGAAATATGGTTCAACATAATAATATGCCGTACACTGGATATAGTCCGACTAACCTTATTATTGATCTGCTCTGGATATTTTACGAACCGGATTTGTCTAAATGTTTCTAACTAACTACTTATTGTTACTTATTATTTAGAATTTAGACCATAGGCCGCACTCTAAATTTGCAATACCTGTAATAAAGTTTTAAGTCTTGTTGTATAATATGTACCTACCACCGATGTACAGACAACGGCCGGTCAACCTACCCAAAAAGTTAAATTCATTTAATCGATTATCAACTTTAAGTACGACATTTAGAGATCAATATCGATTGAGAAAATTTGACGTTTTATGGTAGGTTAACAAGCTTTTGTCTGTACATCACTTATTAAGCAATTAGGATTTGAATTTGATGGTTCAAACAAACTGGGTAAAATGCATATTAAGCACATACAGAGAATCTTGTCATTTGTCATTCATCTCTGTTCTGAACCAATGCAATAAAAATATGGTGGCCAAAAGAGAGGCGAAGGACAGTGGGTAGACTCACTGAGCCGAGTGGCTGGGTAACATTTGGATAGATTGGTAGAAGACCGTCAGTATTAGCTCGGTAAGTAACGGACTGAATAGAGTATCGATTTATGTCGATTAAGTGTTTTCATGCAATGTCTTTGTTGTCATTGAAACATCGAACTAGTAATTTGCCATGACTTGTGTCTCCACTCTCGGTATCCAGTCAGACAAGGCTTTACTTGGCGAAGTTTGGTGTATTTTCAACCGACTTCAAAAAGGAGGAGGTTCTCAATTCGTCGGTATCTTTTTTTTTTATGTATGTTCAGCGATCATTCGTTACTGCGTTGACCGATTTCGATAATTATTTTTTTGTTTGAAAGGTATTACTTTCAGAATGGTCCCATATAAATTTGGTTAAATTCTGATGATGGGATCTATAAGAAAATCATCAAACATTGCATAAACTCCGTACCACGCCAACTGATTTTAGTATCTATCTTACCTATATCTCTGCCAAATGTGAACCGATTTTGATGATTCTTTTTTTAATGAATAGCTTATACTTCAAAGATAATATAATAAAACATTTTTGGAAAAAAATTCACCCCTAAGGGTGGAAAAATAGGAAATGAAATCGGTATTCAGCAGTTAAATTATGTTTGCACTCGTAAGATTTGTTTTGATTAGGATTTATCACTAAAATGGATGAAATAAGTTAATTTTATTAAAAAAATAAAAACCGACGTCAAAAAACTAAAACGCTAAAAATAATCTTAACACTTAAGTACCTAATCAGTTACTTTTGGAGTCGGTGCAAACGAAAACAATGGTCTCTCATTGACTGGCACTTTGAAAAAAAATATGACCGACGGTAGTAACTTTTCACTAAATGAAACATGTGCTTGTTTTCATTCTTAATTTCATTTAGTCAGAAACAATTAATACGAGACAAACTACCGCACACGGAGACAAAGCAATGTGTGTACTAATTTCCGAAATCGGGTGGGGCCTTAGTTACAGCGTCGTGTGTTGATGTAACTCTAGTTAGATGAAGATTAATCATTTTGTAGCAAATGTCAACAAATCCAACATGGATTACAAAATGAACATTTCACATTGTTTGGGGTCTTTTATTAATGCACAAATATGCCAACACCATACTATCTGTGTTTGTGTTTTTAAAACAATTTACGTACATTTTATAGTACGTAGTTATTAATTTTCTGCATAAGTTACATTAGGCAATCTCACTCAACGTAATGTATTTCACCATGCTTCTACATTGGTCCTTCCTTCCAAAATATAAGTAATTCGTGTACCTACTTTTTTGTTCAAGTGTACAGCATTGCGTGAGAACACTCTCGCTAACCTCAATGTGTTTCGATAAAGTTGGACAAAGTAAGGTGTGGTCACAATAATCGCGATTTAGTTGAAAATGTATTGAAAATTTACTACGGGTAAGTTGGGTCTGTATAGAAAATAACAAAGTTCGAGCCGCGGAATTTTCCCTTAAATATGTGCACTGTAAAAAATTACATCCTGTGTATTACTAAATCCTTTCAGACTGTAATTAAGATTATGTCCATCAGTCATAAAAATAACTTCCATACTAATGGTTACAACTAATGGGTTATTTTTTAAAGATTTTAGTCTAATACAAAATGTGGTTGTATTTGAGCAGACCAATGTAAATTTTGCGCTTAAAAACTAAACCGTACCAACCAAAATAAACCATGTTTACAGCAGTAAACTTTTAGCAATATCTGTTTTAGATGACTTAAACACGTTTTAAATTGACTTTATTATCACTGTCCTAAAAAAGACAAAAGTGTTTTTTTTTCTTCTGTATAAGTATTTTTTGTTTGTCTATGAATACGTAATCGAAATTAGAAAATAATAACTGATTGTAACATTATCGGGTGTTCCTCTATGTGGTACTTCAAGATGTTAACTTTTTTACGTACCACCTACATGGTTACGTATTTTATTTTATTGTAATTGTGTATTTATTAACCATTTGTTATTCTTTCTTCCTTCGTAATATAAATTTAAATACATGTTATTGCAATTTTAAGAAATTTCGCTACCGGAATTGTAGTGTAGTAGAAGTAGTAAGGATTTTTATTACCCGCTGCCACTGAGGCCGCACCAAATCCATCGCCCCAACTTGCCTCATATAAAAGGCTTTCTTCAGAAAATTTTCATATTACTTTAGTAGCAATAAGTGTAGAAGCGCCTCTTTGGATACGGAAAGCAATCTCGAAGAGATTTTATTACGGCTTTGAGAATAAACGTTTTTTATTAGACAATGCCTTTCTGGTGTGTTAAGAAGGTTAATTTTGGAGAACAGTCTGGCTTGATTTAGGAAGGTATTGCGGGGCCTTGGACTGGGAATTTAGTAAGGTGATTGCGTTATGCTAGACCGTTTTATACATTGTATTATGAATTGCAAAGCTGAAGTAGAAATGGGCAGGCCACTTCGCTCACATAGCAGACAACCGTTTGGAAAAAGGTTCTTGAGTGGTGACAATGGTCAGTTCGTGCATGAACTGGAAGAGGCAGCGTGAAGATGCCACCCACTCGGTGGACTGATGACCTAGTCGAAGTTGCTGAAGCCGCTGGGTGCAAACGGCCCTAAGTCGCTTAATGTAGCGTTCTTTGGAGGCCTATGTCCAGCAGCGATCTTTCAAAAGCTGATGATGTAACATGTCTGCCAACATAATGTCAATTATACATGTTAGGTTGCAAATGAGATACTTCCGCAGGTGGTTCTTGTTATGAATATTTATCATGAAACAAATGGTTAAACAAAAATAAAAACAGTTCCCCTTTTCATACTAAAATCTATAAGAAACTTGACTTAAAAGTATGAAACGGCATTTTTTACACAACATAAGTAAACAGTGACGTGGCTGAGGATTTGCAAAAATGTTCATCATCATCATCATCATTTCCCACCATCGGGGGGGATTGCCAATACTCGCCACGCTTGGTAGGCGGGTTGGCGAGCGCAGTTTTTATAAGATTTCGCACGCAGACGCTGCTGCCCGTCTCGTGCTACAGGAATTAGTCGCCTCTTACGACACGCCTCCTGTTGGTGGTGGGGAAGTGTATTCTTTACGGCCGTCCCCACACGGCACAAAAAAAACACGGCAAAAATGTTACTTAGTCTCAACGTTGCCTTGCGACGTGTGGGCCTAGGAATGATCTTGGACAAGACTAAAGTCATGTTCAATGACCATGTCAGCCTTGGATCTTTACCGTCGAAAGCGTGATGCTAGAAGTTGTCAAAAAGTATGTCTACCTCGGACAAGTCCTGCAGTTAGGTGTAGGCCGCTTTGAATCGGAAATAGCTAGGCGAGTGCAGCTTAGCTGGGCAGCATTTTGGAAGCTGCGTCATTCTTCTCGTCACCACTGCCACGATGCATGAAGAGCAAGGTATTCAGTGATGACTTTCGGAGCCGAAACGTGAAATATGACAGTAAAACTGGCCCACCGACTTCACGTCACTCAGCGGGCTATAATACATATAAATATTGGACAACATCACATACATTGCTCTGATCCTATGTTACTCTGATCCTGAATTATTCTGTAAGTTTTTTGTAAAGTAAAAAGCGTATTTATTATTATTATTATCCTAAGGTAAGTGTGTACACGTGTTATAGAAATCAGGAACAACGACGGTACCATAACACAGACAATATAGAAAAGTTGGTTTTCTACATTGACCCGACCGGGTATTGAACCCGGGACCTCAGAGATAGCAACGTCAAGTCTAGCCTACTCGCCTCTGGGCTACGGTCGTCTCGTCGGCTATTGAAAGGTTGATCCTTGGGATCTCGTGTACTAACCGGACTGTGGAAGTTATACCATATAAAAAAACGGACCATCAATGAAAGTAATTGGTGATTGCTGCGCCACAGTCTCGTCCGTTGTTTCGGCAGGATATAACGCTTACAGCTGAGGTTAGCTTAGATTTGTTAGACGTTTTTCACCATCATCATCATCAGTCTTTAGAAGTCCACTGCTAGACACAGGCCTTCCCTATAGAACACCACACCGAGCTGCTCTGGGCCGTTTGCATCCATCGCCTTCCCGCAATGTTGACTAGGTCGTCAGCGCACCGAGTTGGAGTCTTGCCGACGCTGCGTCTTCCAGATCTTTAAAATGTCTTAAATGCCATCTTAATCAATGAGACAGTTAGCTAGAGACTCACAGAAATCAAAGGCTTCATCGGAGCGGCAACCAAACTTATCAAATACTCATTGTCAACTACCCTCGGTTATCTTAACGAGCAGATTACAGTGGCAAGTTTGGCCGCTTCTACTAGGGTACAGTCGGGAACTAAATTAATTTATTCATTGACACATTCTGTTATTGTTTAAGATACACGAAATAGTTGTATCTCGGATTCTATATATCTTTAAAAAAAAAGTAAACCGACTTCAAAAAACTGCCATCCGATGAGAGTTTGAATGTTTTCGTTTGCACCGACTCCAAAAGTAACTGATTAGGTACTTATGTGTTGATATTATTTTTAGCTTTTCAGTTTTTTGAAGTCGGTTTACTTTTTTTTTAATAAAATTTACTTAGCTCATCTATTTTTAGTGATACATCCTCAACAAAACGAATCATTTGAGTACAAAGTTAACGGCAAAGTTAACGGCTGAACACCGATTTCATCCCTTATTTTTCCTACCTTAGAGGTAAATTTTTTTAAAAATTTTTCAATATACCATCTTTAAAGTATAAGCTATTCAATAAAGAAAGAATCATCAAAATTGGTTCACAAATGCCGAAGATATTGGGCAACATAGGTACAAAATCAGTTGGCACGGTATGGAGTTCATGCAATTTTTGATGATTTTATTATAGATCCTATCATCAGAAACCTTGATCAAATTTATATGGGACCATTCCGAAAGTATTTCCTTTCGAACAAAAAAAGAACTATCGAAATCGGTTAACCTGGTAACGAATGATCGCTAAACATACATAAAAAAAAAACAAAGATACCGACGAATTGAGAACCTCCTCCTTTTTTGAAGTCGGTTAAAAATACTTAAATAAAAGCAACTACTTAAATGAATTTTATTTATTTATTTTAGGAAAACCAGGGTTTACAAATCGGTAGTAGGTAATAATATAAGATATTTAAAAACCACTTATAAGTATTTACAGGTAGCATAACATATTGTAGTATAAGGAAAAAAGGGAACACTGAGCATTCTAATACAATGTGAAATACGCACATAATGCACCAACATAATACATAGTAACAGATAATATAAATTTGCCAGTAAGTTACACACGCTCATCGCCACCAGAAAAGAACCGTCTGACCAACAGTTAAAAATGCATCAAAATATCAAAACACAGAATATATTTTTTTAAATATGATTAATAAATTTGCATTAAATATTTGAATTTTAATAAAGAGAACAACTTAGATTTGAAAAAAAATGGTTTCTTTGTTGTATGCCCAAACTAACTTATAAGATTCCTATAAAACATATTTTACGGAGCTCATCAAAAACCCGCAAATCGGAAACAATTTCAAAGTATTTTTTTAACATTTTGAGCATAAAACTAAATTGTTTTTTTTTTGTTTGTTTTCAGGTTAAACACTTTTGTTCAAAAGTGTACACCATTAATTCAGAGGTGAGTTACAAGTTGGTACCATTGTCGACTTTTGTAGCAGGATTGGGCAATTCCGCCGAATGAGTTATAAAGTTGAGACGATTGAGTGGAAGGGGAAAGGTAGCAAGGGATTTTGGTCTCGGTTGTAGGTTTAAGAGAATTTAATTTGTGTCTTCGATTGTACTTTTTGTAATGTCGATGCCTGCTCCATTAGTTAATTACGTTTACTACAGTCGGAGGATCGAAAAAAAACCAAATTTACTTATAAAATATTTAATTAGAAATTAATTAAATTTACATTAATTACTAAGGAACAAAGATGAAACCTAATCGAAGTGTGATTATGGAATGGTACAATAATGATTTACAGATTTTATGAAGATGTCGATTGACGTCACTTTTATTGGCTTGCAATTGTACTTCGGACCATTACACAAATGTAGGGCAGCAACTCAGCGATCTTCGTATTGGGCGACTGCGTAATTCCTCCCCTCTCGGAACGGCAATTATTTTAGCACGTTGAGTGAAAATGTTGCCGGGATCGCATCATGATGTTGCTGATTCTCGGGAGTTGGTGGTTGTTCTTTCTTCTTTACATTCTGGCTACATTTCCATGTGTTGTAGCGCCGGTGTACAATAAAGATTACGAGCACACCTGTAGCAAGCAGCATCACATAAAATGGTATAGTTGTATGGTATAATACGTCAAGTGGGGCGCTGGCGTTATCGATTGGGGCTTCCATCATGATCTTGTCCTGGATGCTGTGTAGTTCTTGTAGATTAATAGAGTTTAATTTAATGTGGGATGACATCTTAGCTTTTCCTTCTTCATCAGATGGGATTTCTATCAGTTTGAGGGGTTGTCCTCTAAGTTCATCGTTGTCATTGGTGATGGTGAATTCTGTAGTTTTCAGGTTGCAGCCAACGGGAATGGTTACGAGGTAGCTTCCATTAAGAGTGGTGTAATCTCGTCGTCCACAAAGAAGTTGGACTTTGCTTGCATGTGGAAAGGATAGGACGTAATGTTGGTCGTCCAATTTTTCCATGGCTTCTTTCTTCTGGGTGATTGTGGAAAATTCGCAGGTGTTCTTCAGAACTTGGTTGATGATAAGTTCGTGGATGCAATCAGGCTTGGTGCGTAGGTGGTGTTGAATAGTGTTTTCGCACAGAAACCAGTTATTAAGCTTCGGACATTCTGTCTCTATGTACATGAATGAAATCTCGTTTGTTGCTAGGAAAGGATAAGTTGGGATGAGAGCCTGATTATTTTTATTAGGGACTATGGCTAAATGGTAAAGATTATAGATTTCTTTGGATATTACAGGAAATTTAAATATGAAAACTATCTGATTGTCGGTGTAGTATGAGCCTGGTTTAATGATGTCGTAATATTGCCTTAATTCGAGATTTACTATTTGATCATCACCATAAATATTCCTAAGTTTACCTATCATAAAACTTAAAGTGTCTACATCTATCATGGAGTGGTGTGTGCTAGATGCACGAATAAAAGCTAAGCTATTCTCTAGTCTAATTAACTCCTGAGCAAGGTTGTCTACGTTTTCACCTGCAATAATTAAGAGTTGAGCAAGTCTGGCGTATTTAATCAAACTATTTTCATTATAGACGTTGCTTTTTAATACTAACTCGATTGTTGAATTTATTTTATTCTGATTATTTAAAAGCTGTGTCAAAATTTTATTATTTTCAGATATCCATTCTTTGCTAATACTGATGTGATTATTAAATTCAGAGACGATTTCATCTTGTTTATTCTTTAAAAGATTAATTGCTTTATTGTATTTTACGGCATCCGTATGGTCCAGATTACCAGTTATACTTTTAATAACGGAGCCGAGGCCATCTACAATACCTCTTTTAACTCGATTGGGCTCTAACGATTTAAGTTGAATCAATACCTTGCCAAGTTTGTCAGTTAAATAGTCAATCTGAGTCTCATAAAGAAGGTATGTGTCGTTAATTAATCGTGTCTTGTAACTCGTTAACTGATGTTGTAGGGAGTCGATTTTGTCTTTGATGTCGTCCAGTTGAACATATTGTATGAATGTATGATGGTGAGTAGTCAATCTCATTGGCCCAAGTTTGTGCGGTAGTAGTCCTGATCCGTCAGCCAAACTTTCAAGTCTTATCTCTTGAGGCCGGGTGATCCGAAGGATCATTGTTAGAAGTATCCTGTAACAAATTTACCGCTTTAGGGATACGTTTCAAACGGGATTTGGCTATGGGGCCGCGTTTTTTGGACGTGTAGATATGTATGGGCAAATCTGCCAGTACAGTATCTTGAGTATAGCGAGGGGCTATCTTTTGTCGCCCAGCTAAGGGATTTTTAATAAAAATTTGCTGTTCGGGGGCATATTGTATTTCAGGTTCCCGATTTTTGTTTCTATTTTCTGTTAGGGCTGTTCTGTCCTCTAATGATTTGCTGTTAACTAAATCGTATACTATGTCCATTCTATCTCTGTGATTCTGAAGGTATTGCTGTAATAGGTGCTGAGTTATGTCGATGTTTAAACAGTCTCTAGCGTCGAAGTGTCCAGTTAGTAAGTCGAACGGTCTACACTTTGTAAAGCTATGTATTGAGGAATTGTAAGCTATAAGTGCATATGGCATAAGGTTCACTACTGGCTCGTCTTTATGCTGTAGCTTCAGTAGTCTTAGGTGTTCTAGAAGAGTCAGATGAAATCTTTCGATGTTTCCATTATCATTGGGAGAGTGAGCTAAGATCCTGTGATGATTTATCTTGTGCAATCTAGTGAATTCTAAGAATAATTGGTTTGTGAATTCGGTACCATTGTCGGTTATAATAGTCATAGGAAGTCCATGATGAGTACAGAATTGTAATAAGGCTTGAAGAATACTGAGAGCTGTACCATCACGCAAATGGTACGCTTGGCCATATTTTGTGAATACATCTATAAAGGTAACATATTTCTCGCTTTGCACTGTAAATAGATCCATATGAATTATTTCAAAGGGTTTGGTGGCAGGAGGTACAACATTAAATTGGGGTCTAACAGGATTTCGGTCATACTTACCCTGACCACAGATGGTGCATTCGTTAATGAATTTAGTTATTTGGTCTTTTATCTTAGGCCAGTAATATTTTCGGGATAAAGCTAAATAGCATTCATTAATGCCACGATGGTTAGTTTTACCATCATGGTAATGACGAATGATTTCTTGTTGGCGAAGATATTATTTTACATTCTCTAATTCGGATTTAGTTAATACTAGATTCATTGATGAGCCCTTGAATTTATCCTGCAATATTGGGATGATGGAGTACATCGCAAGAGGAGGATTAATGATAAGACCAGTTTTTACTTTAGGGTTAACATATTCCTTTATAGCATTGACTACATCTTCTTCCAGTTTCGCCTCTGATAGTTGTATTCCTACGCGTGTGTGGGTGATAAATGGTTTGGTCATAATGGGTTTTCGTTTGACGTTATTAACTACAGTGAAGCATATTTGTCTGTTAAATTTGTTCAGGGGTTCGTCAGTTATCGGGATTTCTAATATCGGGTTTTCATCACTAGTATGTACAGTCTCAGTAGATGAGTTAGGTTTAGATAGAGCCGTTTCAGTCGGGTTACCTAATAGATAATTTAGTTCATCTATTTCATCCATTAACGATCTGGTGTCGCCTAGATTAATCTCTATTCGCGATAGAGCATCGGCATTGGTGTTAATTTTGCCTTTTTTGTATTGCACTGTAAAGTCATATTCGCTCAGTCTTAGTCGCCATCTAGTTAGACGTGAATTTGGCTCCTTTAAATTCATCATCCACTCAAGAGGTTTGTGGTCGGTCAGTATCCTAAATTTTCTTCCGAAAAGGTATGGTCTAAAATATTTGGTAGCCCACACTATGGCCAGGAGTTCTTTTTCAATTGTGCTATAATTAATTTCGCTATCATTTAGGGTTCGAGAAGCATAGCACACAGGCTTATCACAACCTATAGGACCTTGAGATAATATGGCTCCAATGGCCATATTTGAAGCATCTGTCGTCAGATTGAACTCCTTAGTAAAATCAGGGTATTGAAGAATGGGATCATTGGTGAGTAAGGTCTTGCACCTTTCGAAACAATTTACATAATCGGGGGTAAGAGTGATCTTTCTACCCTTTTTTAGGCATTGGGTTAGCGGCTTGGTGGTACGTGCGAAGTCGGGAATAAATTTTCTGTAGTAACCAAGAAGTCCTAGAAATTGCTTAATTTCTTTGGTGGTTTTAGGGATTGGATACTTCTGAATAGCAGAAATCTTGTCAGGGTTCGGTTTGACGCCGTCCTTACTGATTACATGACCAAGGTAAGCTGTTTCGAGCTTCAAAAATTCAGACTTATCCATCTGAATTTTAAAGTTCGATTCTCGGAGTCTTTGGAACACCTTTTCCAGGTTCACCATATGCTCCTGGAGCGATGTGCTGAATACTATGATATCGTCGAGATACACGAGACATATGTCGTTTTGGAGACCCCGGAGGACATTATCCATTACACGTTGGAACGTGGATGGAGAATTTTTGAGACCCATGGGCATTCGAAGGAATTCGAAGTGTCCATGTTCGACATTGAAAGCTGTTTTAGGAATATCCTGGGGATCCATTTCCACCTGGTAAAAGCCACTGGCCAGGTCAAGTGTGGTGAAATACTGACACTTCCCTAACTTATCCAGAACGTCATTGATATTAGGAATGGGGTATTTGTCGTCAATTGTCTTTTCATTCAGTTTGCGGAAGTCAACCACAAGTCGCCATTTCTGTTTACCAGAAGCATCTATCTTCTTGGGCACAACCCAGATAGGTGAGCTCCAGGCTGAGTCAGAGGGTCTGATGATACCCTGCTCCAACATTTTTCCTATCTGACTCTTGACTTCATCTCGTTGGATAAACGGGTATCGATAATTTTTTGCGTGCACAGGGACTTCGTCGGTGGTCCTGATTCGGTGTTTAATTTTATTTGTGAACGTTAGTTGTTCGCTATCTATATAAAAAACGTCCGCATAGCGCGAGCAAAGAGTGGTAAGATTGACCTTTTCCTCTTCGTTCAGGTGCTCAGTACGTAAGCGCGGGATAACATCATCGGCGCGCGTCAGTGGTTGTAAAGTGCGCGCGCACTCGGTATTAAATAATTCGGCGTGCGCTGGGCTGTCAAGTGAGAAAATAATGTCGTTCGCGGTGGTGTTTTCTATCTCTAAGTAACCACGGTTATTAGTAACGGTTGTAAGACATTCATGAATAATGCAGTTACAAATTATTTGTTCTGGGATATAAGCGTCGCCATCTATCAAATCTAAGGGGAGTCTAATAATTTTCGAAGACATAGCTGGAATAATATTTTCGTAAAGGTTCACATTCCGTGAATTGTACATTTGAATAGGGTTCGAAGAAAAACGAGTTACTAGTTGACTTTCCTTTAAATCTATTCGCGCCTCCCATTTACTTAGTAAGTCTAGCCCGATAAGACCATCAAAGTAATTATGAAACCTATACACAATTAACTTCATGCTATCATTATCGCAGAACTCGGGAAAACATGGTAGTGTAATTGAATGGTCATTTCTACTGGTCGCGTGTATGTTTGTCACTTCAAACGGATCGTAGTTGAGAGGATAATTGGCAAAGTATTGTTCTACAGCCTCGGGACTGATAAAGGATTGGTTTGCTCCTGTATCTATCAATAATTTAAGAGGAGGATGGGCTATCTGGATGTATGGTAACTGCCTCTGTGTTTGAAGGTTAAGTTCTATCTTTGTTTTTTTAATTTTGACACTTCTTGAAAATCCTGCTCAGCATTGCTAGAACTTGGCTGTGGTTGATTTCCATCAGTCACCTGGTTTTCGTCAGTCGCGTTATAATAAGTTAATTCGGAAGTGAAGTCGGGTGAATCACTTGTATAGTTATAATCGGTATAATAATTATTGTAAACTGGGTCATAGTAGTCGTAGTTATTGTAATAAGAGTAGCCGTCGTCATTTATCATGCATTCATTAAGGTTCATTTCTCGACTTTTGAAATAGTTAGACGGAGGTGGGTTCCCTGATTTAGTCCAGTCATGTCCAGTCATAATCTGGGAATGCGGCAAAGTTCTTGGGGTAAATCTTTGAATACCACTCATTGGTTGAGGCGTTTGAAAATGTGGAGGATTGTTCCTGGGTTGAATATGAAACATATTGCTACGAGGATTATAATTAGGGGGTGGTGCGCTAAACATCCTCTGAGTGTTAGTAGGCATACGCATACCGTGTTGTGGTTGGACTGGGAATTTGAAGGGCTGAGGCAGAGGCCTCATAGGTTGCTGTCCTACGGGAGCAGGCCAGTTAGGCATTGACATTAGTATATTATTCCGCTGTGGCGGGACAAATGAAGGCTGGGGTTGCAATGTAGCTTTAGGGTTGGTATGGGTCTTAGTTGTTTCACTGCTACGTTGCTGTAAATAAATTATATTAAGCTCTTCCTGGACATATTCCAGAGCCTTTTCTATAGTAGGGGGACGCATACAGCGTATACGGGACCCTAGGGGTTCTTTGAGCCCGCGAACATATGCCTGCATGGTAACTTTTTTGTACAGTTCCCGTTTCGCCTGTATAGTCGTTGGTACAGATTCATGTAGAGTCACATATGTCATTATAGTACTAAACAAAGTCTGGCAATGGTCATAGAACTCTTGGGGTGTCTTATTTCCCTGCGTAGCGATAGATAGGTCATTGTACAAGGCCGTCTCGTCGCGTTGATCTGAGAAATTATTTATTAAGGCAGTTCGAATGCCTAGCCAGCTATCGGGTATCCCGTTGGAATTAATTGTACATGCAGCGGGTCCTGTTATCTTATTGAGTATCCCGTTAATTAAACAAAGATTAGAAAATTCGCTTCCCTGGACGTTGCTCAAATATTTTACAGCCAATTGATCACAAATATTAATGAACCTTGTTAGAATATTAGGGTTCCCGTCGAAGTCCGGAACAAGGCGGAGGGCCTTAAAAATGGTGTCTGGTTCGTGAGACATTTCGTCAAATAAAATACCTAAGCTCTGATTCAAATCTAAATCTATATCAATATCCCTACAATTATCTATTTGCTGTCGGCGAGCCTGACTCGATTCAGACTCCCGGGAACTATTGGCTCTAGGGTGATAAATCTTGAAGTTTAAGGTAAAACACACTAAAGGATAAACTAAGGATAAAAACTATGATAAAAGGAAGCAACACGAGATCAATTCAAGTGTACTCACATAAATTTCATATCTGGTTTTCTTCGTGAATTGAGTTCTGGATTCTCCTCCTGGTCTGCAGCAGGTCCGTAGATTTTGGATACTCGGCGACGGGGCTTGATAGCCACCCGGGTGACTCGCGACGCGAATTAGTAACGAAGCCTAGCTACCTATTCCCGATCTCGCGAACCGGCCCGCGAGTATCCTACCGACTGCGCCAATTACGTTTACTACAGTCGGAGGATCGAAAAAAAACCAAATTTACTTATAAAATATTTAATTAGAAATTAATTAAATTTACATTAATTACTAAGGAACAAAGATGAAACCTAATCGAAGTGTGATTATGGAATGGTACAATAATGATTTACAGATTTTATGAAGATGTCGATTGACGTCACTTTTATTGGCTTGCAATTGTACTTCGGACCATTACACAAATGTAGGGCAGCAACTCAGCGATCTTCGTATTGGGCGACTGCGTAATTAGTTATTGCTGGATGTTTATTATTTTTATATACAAAATTTGTTTATTTTGGCTTCATTTATAAGGCGAGGACTATTGTCGGACTTGCTATTTAGCATTCTCTACCAGTCAACCTTGAGGTAATGCAAATAGAAGTTTTTTCGTTTCATTTGGATTACATGGTCTTAAACATAACTATCAATAATGTCCTCAAATGAGCCCAAGTAGGGCTTTACAACATTTTCATAATAGTATATTACAAATATATAATAATAATAATAGAATTAAACTAAAATCTAATCAAATATATGTATGAAATAAAATCATCATCATCATCATCATCATCATCAGCCTATTGTAGTCCACTGCTGGACGTAAGCCTCCCCCAAAAAGTGCCAAAGAGATTTCCCGCTTTTTTCATCCATCCACTGCCAGTCATCTTCCTGAGGTCATTGGTCCATCGAGCTGGGGGGCGAATGAAATAAATTAAAAGATAATAATTAAAGCTTTAAGTTATTTAACGTTTATGAAAGAGGCTGTAAGAATACAAATAATATCAAAATCATACTGTTTCCATCCACACTTTTCACTAAATCTAGTTAATGATGAGATAAGATAAGTTAAGATAATCATTAATTTGCATAAAATGTGGTACAAAAGATGGTTGACATAAAAATACTTCTCACATTTCAACAGAACCTGGTATACAAACATTAACATTTATAATTATAATTCTATTTTCTAAACTTGATGGTTATTAGCAATAATGACATTTTCAATTGAATAACGTCAAATAAAAAAGAGGCAAAATAAGTGGGTTACAACGCTCATAGTCTGAAAGAATTAAAATATTCATGAACTGAGTAAAAGCATTTTGAATGTGTAGGTATGAATAAAGAAATTAATTACCGATACTGTACAGTATGACATTAACTAAAATAGTGTGGTAGCATTTACAGCGCAAATCAATTAGTCCTAATTAATCCTTAGGAGTACCTCTTCCAAATTAATCAGGCTTGAAGTTATTAGCGAAACACTGGAGGCCTGAACACAATAGAAGAAGTTAGAGTAGGCTATTCCTAAGCCCAGGTTTTGGGAATTTTACTCAACTGGCAGTAAATATTATTTTAGGGATCCGTACTTCAAAGATAGAAAAGAACCCAAATATAATCACTACGTTGTTCGTCTGTCTGTCAAGACGCGTGGAGCTATAAAGTTGAAGCTGTGTAAAAATCTAACATCTAAGTCAACGCAACGATATCTTCGGCCGTTTATGCCGCATATTTGGAGGGAATACAAACCTATAAAGTGCTTCTCCTTGACCTAGAATCTTGAATCTTGGCAAGAATTAGCACAAGTAACATCACACCAAAAAAAGGTTGAATCCCGTGATAGACAAACTGTTTACATACCTTTAAGTGTGTCCGGAATCCTTGGTGCGCGAGTGCCGGTTGGCCAGTTTTTTCCCTTGCCATCACTGTTCACTATGATGTATAGAATACATATAATAATAATAATATATAATGGTTACAAAGTCATTCTTAAGTTACCCACGGTGTCCCCAGGGTGTTCCACCCTGCATACATCACATTGCCCTGAGATGGGGCTGCATGTAGTTTGTTCTCTTTTTTTGACAGATCTAAACTTACGAGGCATTATTGGTCAAATTGCAAATTATTTCAAGAGTCAAACCAAAGGGGGAACCTCACTGCATATTTATCTCGATATGGGTCGCGTTGTGTTTGGTCTTGCCCGTGGTGATTATTTGATCAATGGTTCTGTTACTGCTACCACTGAATTAATTTAACGACCTCCGTATCCGAGAGGCAAGCCTACTGGACTTGGTGTCGCTATCTCTGAGGTCTCGGGTTCAATACCCGGTCGGTCTATATAGAAAAAAATATTTATGGTATTGTTTCGGGTTTTGGAGTTGTTTCTGATTTCTATAACACAAGTGCTTAGGCTACTTATCATAGGATGAGATGAGAGCCATGTATGTGATGTTGTAAAAAAAACACTACGATAAAGGTTATGATAAGTTATTAAACTTGGGTGATACTGGCAAGCACAGAAAAAATATATAACTTTGACATTTGCGTGGACATTAGTAGCCAATGGTTGACAAGACCAAACACGCTTACGCCATCTGAGATAAGCTTGGTCTGTTACCCTTGGAATAACTTTTGTGGATGGTGGGGGGGTAGTCGAACGAAAAGGATGGTCAATCTATTTTAATGATTTTTATATATAATTTAAAGATCTTTAGAATGCGAGTTTGGTGTATTTTGTGTCCTAATGTTTGGGAAAGTGATAAAGACCTAAAACTATTGAAATATTATTGTATTCAACGCTGCATCGAGTGTCAAAGTAACTTGTCTTAAGACAACTTGCTTGGCCCTAAGCGTCTTAAAACCTGCTTCGGGAAGAGCAGCGTTTACTGAATCCAAGAAAAGCAATAAAAACTAAACACACTTTATTTGTTGTGAACACTATATCAAGAATCAATCGACATTGGCAGAATCACTGCGGATTGAGCGGGATTGGGTACATTAAAAAAAAACTTTTGCACTATGTTGATTTTAATACAATAATTTGATACTATCATGCTGACCTGATGATGGAGCCAGAACGTGGGTAGTAGAACATTTAGTGACTACTAGTATAACTTTTGGTTTATCTTATACTATGGCGATTAGATAACAGATTTCTTTATTGTTCGATTAGATTCATTTGTTAAGTCTACTGGATCCATTCATATTGTATTCTGAAGTAGACGTGCTTCACGGAATTTCAGTTTATAGTATTGCCCCGATTAAGTATTCCAGAGAGATCGTCCCTTGGAATGTATTAGCTATCGGAGGCTCGAGTACCATTGTTTGTCTTCGAGAAAAGAGGGTATTTTGTTTTCCTTTTGATTTGACATACAAAATAACGGGTCGTTTTCCCGAGGGTCCATTATTCCCTTCCATAGATGGAACGTGGAAAAGTTATCCGTGGTCCCATTGGAGTTTGAAACCCTTTTTGGTGTCCGTCCAAGTATGAACGTGATAATTTGTTTTTATTGGGTTGTAAAATATACGTTCACTATTTCAAGGAAATCTAACAAACTATGCGGTAATGTTTTATTTTTAATTATTCTTTTGACACCCTGGCTGCTTTTTATTTCTGACCGACGCGTGTCGTCCGAGAGGTAGACCTCGAAAACAATGGCTTAAACAGTTTTCCTAAAGATTGGCAAGATTACCGACAGGAATAAGTAGAGAAATTTGGGGGAGATCTATGCTCAGCGGTGGGACAGACATTACTATTATTTTTTAGAATTATGTGTTGATTGTAGAAACATTTGCTACAGTTATACAGGGATACTTTTTTACCACCATCTAAATTGTTTCTAGGCATTAGGAATCCTTCATAGAACCCATTAAAAAAATTGGTATATCAAGTTTTCACCATAAAATATTTTTTCCAATTTAATGTGGTGACTGCTTAACGTAAACATTACGCTAGATACATGAATGAGAGGGCGGCGCGAGGGCAGCGGCGCGCGGGCAGCGGCATGGGGTTGCTATGACGACGGCCTCGTGTCGGCATCGGTGGCACGCCGGCCGGTTTCAACAAACACACAAATCAGTCGCCCGCGCAACCCCGTGACGTATGCGTGCCTTATTACCGCGTTTCCGCGTCCCGCGCGCTGCGTACTATCGCGAAAATATGAAGGGAAAGTCAACAACTTAAGGATCGTAAAACATCAATGAAAAGCGGGTGCGGGGAGAGGCGTCGACACTAGCGCGTAGAGTAGTTTGCGTGCCGTGTCCATACTTTTAGTATTTGTTTAGACAATTTCCAGGTGCTTTAGCTCAACATTTTTGTACTGGGCCATACCAAAAGAAAAAACACGTGTATTGTTTTTTACCTCATAGATTATTATATTTAAATTTAGATAATGATAAAAAAATCTTCCTGAATATGCTCGTTGTTATCGACTCTAGCACAGAAAGTCGTGGTCAAACACGAATTTCGCTATGTGGACGTTTTACTGTGACCACAACGCGTTGTAAGCAATTTTTTCGGTCTTTGAGCGTAAAAGTTACATCACAAAAATATAATAAGAAACTCGGAAAGAGTTGTAAAAACTACTATTTACATACTAAAAATTTGTACGGAACCTTCGGTGCGCGAGTATGACTCGCACTTAGCAGGTATTTTAATTGTAAATAAATAGTTTATAAGCCAGAAACATAACTTTTTATCCCAAATAAATACATGGATCTTGAGGCACTTGAATTTTTACGACGAAATCCACACAGGCGGTGCCACTAAAGTAATTATCTTTACCCTTTTATTCATAACCTTCTGAATGTCAGCGAGTATTTATTCTTGTGCTTTAAATTTAAAACGTCTAGTAAATAGTTTATGCTATTTGTAAGGCAGGTTTTGATCCTAACCTAGAGTGGGCAGGATTGATTACATCTAACTAGACTAAACAAAATCATGCTTATTTTTTAACACACTTTTTTATAGCTTCACATGCATGGATCACATTCATAGAGTAGAAATGTCATTTATTTGGATCGCCAAAAATTCCGCTAATTATTTACCTGTTACATTTGATGCGATTGTCTTAAGACCTAACCCTTAGACTTCATCATCATCATCATCACTTCAGCCATAGACGTCCACTGCTGAACACTGGCCTCCCCCAATGACTTTCATCGGGGGGATTGCCAATACTCGCCACGCTTAACAGGTGGGTTGGCAAGCGCAGTTTTTTAATAACATTTCACAAGCAGACGCTGCTGCCTGTCTCGTGCTACAGGAATTAGTCGCCTCTTACGACACGCCTCTTGTAGGCGGTGGGAAAGTGTATTCTTTACGGCTGTCCTCACACACACCATAAACTTAGTCATAGTATTATACAAAACTCTGGGTCCAAATTATGTGTATCAGTCATCATCATCATCACCATCATCATCACCATCATCATCATCATCATCATCATAATCATCATTTCTGCATCCTGCCATAGGACGTCCACTGCTGAACATAGGCTTGCCCCAATGATGTATATTATTAATGTAGGCAACGAATGCAAGTTAAAATGTTCTAGTACAAAATAACGCTAGAGTTAAAATATTGCTTGATTTCACCAGATAGTATTGTAGTAATTAAATACAAGTGTGTAATTATAGTCTTAAATTCAGCTAGACAAATCTAGACTGTAATTCTATTTATCATTGTTATGTATTTTGTGGTTTGAAATAATTAACCTGCTTCAGTCTAGACGTTTGAGTCAGTTTGCATAGTGCTATCATTGACATTCTACCCATTGTGTTACACGATATGACCTTTCTGTTGAAAGTAATTAAGTAGTAACTTAAGTAAGGGTTTAATAAACGTTTATTATACCTCTTTCAAAACTTATATGATGGATTTGACATTGTTTGGAGGTATAATGGTTTTATAACAAGTGATACAATTATTAAAACAACACGCGAAGAAAAACGAACTGACGGAAAAAAATATAAATGGTTTTCAAGATGATTCAGCATTCATCAATCAAAAACCATTTATCAATTTATTAACAAATTACATCCAATTAACCGGTTTATGATTACTAAGATATTTAGTATCTTCAAAATATTGCTGAGTTAAAAAAGTTCCAAAATTTTACTGAGAAATTCGATGACTTGTGGTAGGGGTAAGCTGAAGAGGGATCTGCCAAATTATGGTAAGTGTCTTCGTAATTGACGTTTTGTTTCTGTTATATTAATACTCTCATGTTCTTAATTATCTTTAAAACCAAACGATGCTCTTAAATTTTTATCGTTTCGCATTACATTTAAAAATTAACTATCGATTTTCACGAAAATCAGAAGTGGGTAGAAAACTACTCATTAAAGGGATTCTTTGAATAATATCATTAAAGGGATTCTTTGAATAATATTAAAAACCGACCAAGTGCGTGTCGCGCCACGCACAATGAGGGTTCCGTAGCTGCCCATTACAATATGGGGTATTTTTTACCTGTTTAACTTAATAAACAACTTTATCTAAGTAATTTTCTTCTCCAAGAAAGTACATTTTATAAGTTAACTCTGTAACTTTTAAAGTCTACCTAGCTGTGATAATTTTCTATTATTAGTATCTAGTAAAGTAAGAAAGCTCATTTATTGTAGATTAAAAATAACAGTGGTCCCAATATAGAGCCTTGGGGCACACCTATGCGTAATGAAGCTCCAGAAGAGTCTTTTCCATTGGCGGGGGGAGGGGGAGGGGGGGTGTCAATCCTGTTTAAAAAAAAAAACAATATTCTTATACAACCTGCAACTATAAAACAGCTGAGCAGTAAAAGTTTATGCTTTTGTCTAGTAGAATCAATCTCATAAAGAAAGTTAAGTAATGAAACAGAACCTTTTTTTTTATCGCGTAAGATAGCCCTATAAACTTAGTGCTAGCCGTGCAAAGCCTAGTTGTTGTAAACACTCTTGATGAAATGTTCCATAATTTCATATGTTAGCGCTAATACTCATAGCAGTAACAATTTCTAACTGTGTCCCCGGAATAATGGCGCAAACAGCAAAAACGGCCTGCAAAAGTTGGACCTTTTCGTTACGCAAGGTCAGGGTGACCATATTTACAAATTTCAGTAGGCTTTTATTAGACTATTCTCTATTTGTTCCCCGCCACTGCTACTCTTGTTAGTCAGAAACTACAGCTCGATTACCAATAAAAGACCCGACAAATAGAAGGTCTTTTGTCAGTTACATAATATTAATCTAATAGCGGCTTTGTTTTACCTAAAAATAAACATCAACTATTGCAGCAAAGACAATTCGTTTGGTTTATTAAAGGAGGACAGATAGACTGGGTTCTGAGCTATAGATGGAGACTGGTCATGATTTATAGTCTATAAAAAAGGCTTGCAGTCCAAAATTGGAGAGTAAATTCACGCATTCGCAACGCAAAAAAGAGTTCTCATTATGTTTTGATTTAATTTGATTTAACTGTATTAAGTAATTCAAATATCATTACATGAGTATACTACGATTGGCCGATAGCTAGTGTGGTTAGTGCGTCTACTGTTGTTTTGTATTTTAAAATAGAAAAATTTAAAGAAAAATAAAATAAAGAAAAACATTTCTGATAATAAACGTATATCCACCCTATTGGCCAGATACACTGAAAACATGACAGTTACGCGTCGACTCTTCGCTTGTTATTTTTTCTCGCAGAGTTACGGGCAACAAACAAGGATGTTTTATCCGCCGACAACTTTATTCACCCTATATTTTGTAGTTTGTAACAAAACTCGACCATTAATATTGAAGAGTTTTCGTCTAATTGGCTGGGGAAAGAGATTGGAAAATCATCTAAGAGGGCTTCTTGTTAAGCTTCTATTTTTTACGTTTTATTATCGTTTCCAATTAAAAAGATTTTATGTATGTATTATTGTTGAGTGGGAGCTTACCCACTCAACAATAATAAATTATACGAAGATAATTTTACACCATCGTTAGCGGCCTAACCGTAAGCACTTGAAACAGTATCATTTCAGCCTGTTTTTTTATGGAGTTTGACGTAAAAACTACGCTGCTTAGGTATAGTTCTGAGTTCATACGGTTAGGCTCGGACTACATGCATCCGAAATTTTTCAGAAACCCATACAAATCGGATTGAATCCGGGCTTGTCCGGAGCCGTTTTGTATGGAGTTCTGAAAATTTTCGGATGCTTGTAGTCTGAGCCTTAGGACGTTAGTGTACATCTACAATGCTGTTTTTGGATAGGTTGACAGTAATAAATTCTTTAGGTGCGTGCGCCTGCTATGGAAAGGGCTATGCTCGATGCTTCTTTGCGAGATCAAATCAGAAATGAGGATGTCCTTAAACTAAAGTCGCTGACATAGCCCAACGGATCAGCAAGCTAAAGTAGCAGTGGGCCCACTTAAGTAGCACGTAGAACTGACGGCCGATGGGGCAGAAAGGTTATAGAATGGAGTGCAGAGAGAGTGAGAGCTCTGCAGTGAAACGCATATTAGGCTCACTTTACTTTTATTTTTTACATAAAAATACGCAATCCAAATCTCCAAATCCATTCAAGTCTCCATTTTAACGTTATATACAAAAACAACAATTCCAAGAAAACATTCAGTTTTTCGGAGACTCCACTTGGACAAATAAGTTTCGTGTAATAAAGCGTCTGTTGAGATAATGGATTGTATTCTGGAGACGAAAAAATTCGATGCCGAAAGTTCGCGCAATTATATCACGTTCGCAACGCGAGCTGAAACAAGGACGAAACAAATTTTTTATTGGGTCCCGTACGTTAAAATTGTAACAACAGAAGAGATTTTCTGATGGTTAACAATCAATATTGCAGATGGCAGTAAAGCTGGCCCACCAACTTCACGTCACTTAGCGAGTTATGGAAAGGTCGATGCTTGGAATTTCGTTAAGGGATAAAATCTGGAACGGGGTTTAACTGGCAGAAGACCAAAGTAATGGACATAGTTCTAAAATGTAGCAAGCTTACCTAAGTAACAGTGGGCCAGCCACATCTGTCGCTGAACCGATGAATGGTGGAGTAAACGGGCTCTCCAGTGGAGACCACGCCTTGACAAACATAGTGTAGGACCCCCCCTCAGCACAATGGACCGACGACCTAAGGAAGATGACTGGGATGGATGAAAAAAGGCATGAGATCGTGCTCTTTAGCGTTTTTTGGGGGAGGCTTACGTCCAGCAGTGGACTGCAATAGGCTGACATTATGATTGCAGACATTGGTTCTACCTGTTATAGTTTGGTCCAACTATATTTTTCAACCAACTTCAAGAATGGAAGGTTTGCAATTCGCCTGTAATTTTTTTGTTACGTGATAACTGAACTTCAGTGATATTTTTTGTTGAACAGTTAATTTGGCCTCAATAAAAAAGTCTGCCTTAAGGTTTCAAATAAGGAGATGAAATTGGTGTATTTACATATTAGAATGGCTCTATAAGAACCTAACAGTGTTTGTCTAGTTGCTAAGTTCTGGCTTTTCCTAGGGATTCTAATGGTACCTATAACAATTTCTGCTCAAGCATATTCTCACTTCTCATCGCAACATCCCAGCGATGCTGACATAACTACACCCCAAAGTAAGAATACCCCAACTTTTGAAATTTCCTATTCTGTATCAACTGTTATTATAAAAAGTTTTCATATAAGCAGCAGTAGGTAAAATTCTGAAGAGTTCTCTGAATTTAATAAGTAGAAAGTACTTAATACTAATTATCTTCAAAACTTTTGACCTGAGAGACCTATCTACTTCATTCAGATTCTTAACCTAATTAGTTCTAAAGAATACTTGGTTTTAATTAATTTAAAATTCATTACTTTACCTGTTTTATGAGCGAAATAAAGTGTACGTAGTATAAGTGTATTGTCTTCTCTAGACAATATGGAAAACTGTGCTTTAAAAGACCTGAATGATATATATTTAAATTAAATAAATTCTTCCATCAACCAATTACCTAGCTTGGAACTAAGCAAAACATGTACTATGGACCAAGGATCGAATCCGGTTAATATTTATTTCAGAATATATCAGACTTATTTCAAATATTTGATAGTTGTTAAATGTTGCAATTACAATTCTTAACTCACAACAATCTAAGTAATAAAATTGGTTCTAAAACATATCAAGAGATGTCGCTGTGCTCAGTTAAATCGCGGTAGTATTTGGTTTTTTAAATTTGAATATAAGTGCATATCATAAGATTAAAAATAAATTCACTCTTACCTAACTGGGAATTGTCTTTTCTTTTCAACTAACAATCCTAGTTATTTTTGGGACACTGTACAATAGTAGTTGTAAAAATTTGACCATATAATTAAATTTGACATAGCTTTTAAGTCGGTAGTAGGAGTATGTGATAATAAATTTAGCGAAAACCTTTATTATTCCGCTTAAGGTTTCATAGTAAAATAACTGGTTTCTGATCCCTGCATAGACGACACTTGACAACGTATACATATAAATGCGTTTACAAACATTCTTGATTTAGGTAGGTACAAAATAATACTCGTGCTTATCACACAAACATTTGCCCCTTGCGGGATTCGAATCCGCTACCGCCTGGCTTTGTAGGCCGAAGCGTGAAACAAGACGATCGCCCATAGGACGCTATCACTAGACACTGACTAGTCATTAGGTTTTATCGTCGTGATAAACTCTTAGTGTGGTTGGTCAATTACTTTGCACACTAGTCAATAAGTAGAAAAAGTAGGTAAATGTGTTGGTGGAAGATCAAGCTCTGAACAGAGCCATTATTGATGTTTCTTTACGAGTCTAGATTATAAAAGATCTGTAAAAAAATAAAGTCACCAAAATAGCACTTCGATTTGCAAGAGCAGAGCTGAAAGCCGTTAGGGAAGAAAGGTTGCCGAATCTCACACACTAGAAGATATAGAGTAGGCAGACTCGGTAGACTAACGACCTAGTCAAGGTAGCGAGAAACCGCTGGATGTAAACGGCCCAGAGACAATATCCAGTAATCATAATAACAGCTCTAGGCTGATTCAGCCACGGCGACTGCTTTCAGCTTGGTGTGATTGCATGTGGCTAGCATATCTGAACTTATTGACAAAAGTCCTCAGGCATTGCGGATATGCTAGCACACTAACCACAAAATGATATGTAATAAAAGCGATAAGACCGCCTAAATTGTGCATCTATCTGTAAACACAAATTGTAAATTCTTTGTATGGTGTACAATAAAGAGAATCTATCTATCTATCTATGTTATTACCACATCAAGGTATCAAGGACTTGGTACTTATTTTCACAAAACCAAGAGCTAACTATTGTTCTCCTCTGCTTCCGCTTACCTTCCTCAAGCTCTGACTTCCAGAGGCTGATAATATTGATAATGAAGGTCGAGCAAGGTGAACAGGAATAGACAGAGTTTTTGTTTTAACTTTTTATTAATAAATTTGGTTTCAACGTAGTAGAAATGGCTGTAAAGGTTTTCAGCAACGTCACAGGACCCCTAAAATCGCTGTCTTTTTTAAAATACGTCGTCCTGATGTCTCATTTATCTTGTATTACAACTGGGGATTGCTTTATTGCAATTTTTTTATTGGTTTCGTTTTAGAATGATTAAGCACATGCCTCTTTGCAAATTTGAAGGTAAATTAGGAGAAAATTTTACATGGATAAATCATAAAAGCGCTTTCAGTGTTGATTACTTTTTTACGAACAATGTATAGATATCTATGGTATTTTGGGTACATTGCGCGAAAATCGCCTGATAACCTCATAGGTAAAAGACGGCAAAATACAACACAACTGAAAACCAATATGGTGGCTGGACCTCATCATCATCATCATCATTTCAGCTACAAGACGTCCATTGCAAAACATAGGCCTCAACCAGTGATTTCTAGATTGGCCGTTCGGAAGCGGCCTGCATCCAGCGGCTTCCTGCAACCTTTACTAGGTCGTCTTCGTATTCGGATCTCCTTAAAATTTTTGGATAATTTTGTTTCCCTCAGGAGCTGTCAAAATTAATCACGAGCAAAACCACCGGCGGGAGTTAATAGTAATCCCCTTGTTATTAGATCCCTTCGATTTGCTATCAAATTATGATACCATAGTTAACCCTTATTGGGCCTGGGGTGCTAAAATAGATTTTATTCGGCAACGGCCGAACGGGCCGCTCGTAAATTGCGTTAGGGTTACGACGATAGAGGGTTAACATCTAGTCGACACGGCTTACACCTGTATATTATTGGCGGGGTAAAAAATTGCACGGGTCCTTTTTGACCCTTACCGTTTTTTAGTTGTCAGTGTGTACTATTTATCTTGACATAGCAGTTTTCTGCGCCACTAAGTTATTGCGACATAACACACATAGACTCACATAGACCCGCATGCCTATTTACTCGTATTGTTAATACATTATTCCTTGTGGTGTTTGTTTTGTTCCTAACCTGAATATTTGCATATTTTTAAACTTTCGCGTTGCATAATTAATTGAATTTAACGTTGAAACACACTAAAATGGGAGCTAAACAAAAGGTAAAACATGTTCTATAAAAAATAATCTAGTTAATTTACGGTTTGGTGTGTCTAAAGTTTTCCTGTTAACCATCATCCTAGAATTGACAATTCAGGTAACTGACAACACTTGCTGCGCCTTCCAGTTTATGGTCGCCACCCGGGAGCCTTTCTTCTCCATCGGTTGTTGGTTTTGCAAGTATGAGTCTGCCTTCTTCAGCTACTGAGCTACATGCAAAAGTTTTTCTGCTTGAGTCTAACAAAAAATGCACTTTAAAGCATAACGTAGACGCAGACTGGAATGGAGGCCACGTACCGGCAAGCGCAGCGTAGGACGTCCACCTACAAGGTGGACAGACGACCTGGTAAAGGTTGCAGGAAGTCGCTGGATGCGGGCCGCTTCCAACCGGCCAATCTGGCAGTCACTGGGGGAGGCCTATGTTCAGCAGTGGACGTCCTATGGCTGAAATGATGATAACGCAGACGGATCGCTGAATCTAAAAATGATGTTTCCATACTCATAATCTTTTAAACGACCTTACAATTTTTTTAAATCACAGCTTTTTAGTATTAAGAGTCTCAGAGCTAATCCGCTTACGGACAGACAGGCAGATGGACGGACAGGCAGAAGGACGGACAGGCAGAAGGACGGACAGGCAGAAGGACGGACAGGCAGACGGACGGATGAATATGGCGATAATATAAGGGTTATGCTACAGCCTTTTATAAGAGTTTTTTTAGAGCGTAAGCTTAGTGATAGGGTACCGTTAGTCCCCTAATTTGGTTTCAGTTTACCCTGAAAACGTACTCAGCCCGTTTAAGCAGACTGGGCCAAGATCCGATTTCGTGGAATAATTCTCGTATTTCACCCTGTATTTACGTTGATAAACTCGATCTACGAGTAACATCAAAGGCATTGTTGCGGACTAAGGACTTATAACATAGTTAGGTACTGTGAGTGTATCTCGTGACATAGCTGTATGCTTTCTTGTAGTGTACTTTAGTCAAAGATCTTGAATATGTTGAGTGACGCGGAATGGGTAAGTTTGGATAGTGGTGCCGTTGGATTTGGATAGCTATGTAAACTACATCTAATAGTGTTACCAACTATATGAACAAGAACATTATAGCTACAAACTGAGCATAGATTTTTTATTCGAACAATTGTGTTTACGCGAAAAGTATTATTTTCCTCAATTTTTGCTGCCTAAGGACGCAGCGATCGTCGCAATAGCAGGTCTACTACGAAAAACGAAATCCGTCAATACGATAATCGTTGTTCGGATTGCTTACTACGAAACGCTTCGATTTTTTTGAAATTATACGATAAATAACATTTTATTCATTCATTCACGAAGTCATTCCGAAAATATGTCGCATCCGATTAAAACATCGACATCCAAAAGTGTTACTTAGTAAACCTATCGTTTGCGTATCGTTTGTCTTTCGTTTCGTCCGAAACATCGTATATCGTTTTTCGTAGTAGGCTTCCAGATCGTTTCATTGCGCGCTGTTTTGAACCGTTTTAATGAGTTTTCGTGTGATATTCTTACTAACATTCATCGAGTCGTAAATTTAGAAGCACTACTTGCCTTTAAAATTTTAATAAATAAAAACTATCACATTTTATCGATTGAAGCTTTATTATTATTTGATTGAACAGTAAACAGTATAATATTTACGAGTAGATTGAAAGTAAAGTTAGCAATCCTTGTTTAAAATCTGAAACAGCAATAACGTATTGTTGGTGACTTTACTTTGAACGCAAAGGGCTGGGTTTGATTTTTTATATGTTGAGTCTGGAGGTGCTGGGAGACGCTGCAAGCAAAATTCATTATCAACCCTGTATCACAAACATGTTTCACTTATTTAAGAACTATGACAGTTACAGTAGTTGTGTTGTCAGTTACTTCATTATTTATTTCAGTTTCGAAAAAAATATAAGTTTGACCTCCGTAGCCGACGGGCGAGCATACCGGACTTGGTGTCGCTATCTCTGAGGTCCCGGGTTCGAATACCGGTCGGTCAATGTGGAAAAATAACTTTTCTATATTGTCTCGGGACTGGGTGTTGTGGTACCCTCGTTTTGTTTTTTCTGATGTCTGTAACACAAGTGCTTTGGCTACTTTCCAAAGATCAGAGCAATAAGTGATATTGTAAGAAAACTGTTTAATTTCTTTAATCTAAGTTAATTTATATAAGCAGTACAAAGTAGGACTAATCTCAACAAAGTACAAAAATGGCTGAATTTTTGAGGCTGCCTAAACAATAAAAAATACAAAGATGATGTGTGTCTTAACCCGGAACCGAAGGGGTAGTAACGACCCGCGAGGCGTAAATTGCGTTATCCCTTTAGCAGAATCCGAAGGAACGTGTTTATGTTGACAATTTCTCGGCATTGGAGGGTTGTGGAGTAAGTAATAAGAGATGACAAGTAATAAATGTTTGTTTCTTCCGAATTGTAATAAGTTATCGTTGCCTACCACCTCGAATGCCATGAGTAACCTTTGAAACTACTCGTCAAATTTTAATCATCATCATCATCATCATTTCAGCTATAGGATGTCCACTGCTGAGCAAAGGCCTCCCCCAATGAGTTAAAGGGGGGAGGGGGAGCCAATACTCGCCGTTTGGTAGGCAGGTTGGCGAGCGCTGATTTCGCACAAAGACACTGCTGTCCGTTTTATGCTACAGCAATAATTCACCTCTTACGACTCTTATTGGCGGTGGGGAGGTGTATTCTTTACGCCCTTAAATAATTCAAATCAAATCGTTTTTTGCAATACATTTGATTTGATTCTCGTAGAATTGACCATCAGAATGAACGAACATATGCCTATATTTTGTTAATAACTTTAGTTATATACATTTATCTTAAGATACAAAGAGCTATTTATTTATTCTTAGCAAAAAGTGTATAATTACTAATGACAAACAATGTCATCATAGTAGGAAATAACTAAAGATTTAAATGATTTACATTGAAAACCACTTACTGAATTAGGACGTCCACCCACAAGGTGGACAGACGACCTGGTAAAGGTTGCAGGAAGACGCTGGATGCAGGCCGCTTCCAACCGGCCAATCTGTAAGTCAATGCGGAAGGCCTATGTTCAGCAGTCGACGTCCTATAGCTGAAATGATAATGATAATGATGACATTGAAAAATGGATAAGTTTATTTCGCTAATCATTATTAAAAAACACATTCGGTAATATTTCTTTTTCTTCCGGCTTTTCGTATGGTCTGTTGTCTTTAAGGCATTTATTTTTGTCCTTTATCCGCTTCCGCTTATGGATTGCTACCTTCCCCATTTATTAAGGCGGTCCTTGTGAAAAAGCCCTTCCATATCAGTTGTCATATCTTTGTAGGAAAATGCATTTCGTCGTGTTTTCCTCGAGGGAGGATATCAGTAATTCTTGTAATGACATGTTATTGTGACAATGCCTAATTTTTCCTAGAAATAAATGGAATCTTATCACTGTCGGTAAAGCATTGGTTACAACCACCTGCACCTCTAGGTACTAAGAGGTGCTTGTAGCTCAATGGCGCAGCGCTTTGGTATTGATTACCAAAGTTAATCCACTTACGCCGCGGTTGTAATTGGGTGGGTGACCATTCCAACTCTATTTAGTGACATTTATCACAAGCATTTCCGTGAAAGGCACGTTAAAAGTTGAGCCCGGCAAATATTGTTTGATACTAGTCGTGAAGCCTAGCCTAAATAACATCTGACGGTAAGGCTTAGGTACTGGCCTTACAACACCATTCCACTAATCCGCATTGGGCCCACGTGGGAGAGTATGGCCCAAACCACACAGTTGAGGTGAGGCCTGTGCCCTGCAGTGGGACGTATAAAAGCATACTTTACATAGGTTAAAAAAGGTTTGAAATAACTCACAAAAACTTATTAGGTACATTACTTTGATCGAAACTGCGCTATAATTTAATTGACATTGAAATTAATTTGTACATCGATAATTTTTATATTTAATATTATTATGACGGATTATTATGCTATTTAGTAATTGATTGTCATTTATTTCAAGATTTAAATCTAGATGCTTTGTAAAATTAAACTAAACTTGTAAACTCTGTTACATTTGTATGCCGCCAAGGCTGATCACAGCGCTCTCATAAAACCCTGTTCCTATGAAATAAAAACTATATACCTGTGTATCACAAATAAATGATTTGATTTGATTTGAATTGAAATCATGAAAAGCAAAAAGCAAGGTTTCATAGCGAACGTAAACAAAAAAATGGACTCTCTCTAGTCTATTCATGGAGAACATAACCAATAGAGTAGAAATGTCATATGATTTGTTCGACAAAAATTTCCGCCATTTTTTATCTGTATCTGTACTGTTTTTGTATGGGCGATAGTTGACAAGACTTGTAATTTCATACTAAATGCAAGGGAAAAATCACTAACGTGTTTTGGAGAAAGATAGTTCATATTGCTGCTCTATAGAGTATTTGCTCGATAAGCCTATTTCATTTGGGGTCGGCTCTTCTCGTCTTATTCCGATATATACTTTTCTAAGTCGTCATGACGTTTACTAAGGCTTTCTTTATGTCATTGTTGATACCAGACATCCAGGATCCATACAGCCAAAGGTTTTTTTTGTTGAAAAATCACATAAGTATGTTTTTTAATTACAATTCTCAATTTCAGACCATTATAAATAAATATAAATATAGGACAACAATTATAGTTATGAGGTTGACCGTTTATGTCAGTGAAAACGGTAAGACATACAAGTACTATACTTCATTATTTGTGTGAACTAAATGAGTATTAGAGTATTAGTAACAAATTATAAAAACAAGTGTGAGTCCAATTGCGCTACGAATTGCGATCTAAACAAAAGAAAATATTCCCACTCACCCGATTTTTTATCTATGAATGTCCTCTAATATATCTCCTTCACCCTGTATACTTGTATTGCTGAGAGCAAAAGTGTATAATCCGCGTCACCGCACCGGTCCAATCGGCCCCCGGGGACAACTAACATGGACACAATATTCTCACAATATAACCGTACGTAGTGTAACTATCAAAAGTGGTATTGGCTAATCTTATACTCGAGGCATTTACTAATAACTTTAGTTACTAAGGTCTATAGTTGAACTATTGAACTACCCATGTTTAAGTTTAAATCGCATGTTAAGATTATTTTAATGAAAAAGGGTTATTATACTTTTAATGACTATTTAAATGACAAAAATGAATTAAAAACTGCCTTTTTTGTGGCAGTTAGTGGTGACTGAGTTTGTTTCGGCTTTTCTGAAATACTGCCCTGCTCGCACAGGTATACATTATAATCTTTTCTTTTTTTTGTGGCAGCTAGTGGTGACTGATTTTATTTCGGCGTTTCTTCTCAGCACTTGCCAGATTGTCTGTGTCTTGTCTCGAAACGCTATTAGGGCCTAAAAAATGAGGAGACATGTTCTGCCCTATATGGGCCAATAATGTTATTATTGACGTTCATAAGTGGCAATTTTCTGTCCTAAATTTAATAAATGATTTTAGACTTTGACTTTGCTACTTACTATAGGATCGGAGCAATGTATGTGATGTTTTCCAATATTTATATTTATTTATTTATACTGATTGATAGTCGATTATGAAAGAAGTCACATCATTTCAGTCCAGTAAATTCCAGATTGGCCGGTTGGAAGCGGCCTGCATCCAGCGGCTTCCTGCAACCTTTACCAGGTCGTCTGTCCACTTTGTGGGTGGATGTTCTACGCTGCGCTTGCCAGTACGTGGCCTTTGTTTTAAAATCTTTCGTCTCCATTGGCCGTCAGTTCTAATAAATTTATATATCTTCTATGTTTATGGTGCTTCATAAATATCTGCAACGGCTGAAATGGGTAAAACTATTGCTTATATAGATTAAGATAGTAAAGAAATTTTATGTCCAGAACATCATTAATTTTTTAATAAAAAAAATATATTAAATAAAGATTAGGCTTTATTCTGTCTCAAACCGTCCACATCTGTCCAAAAATGCTAACGTTTCACATTATACCGCTCCCGCGCAGTGTCTAGGGCGCATGACGAAGTCTGTTATGCAAATTGAAGTAAGTAACCATCTATTTACTGTCTTTTCGCAAATAATTAATTACCGATCCGGGGCACGTAATTCCTTTACTATCGTAATCTATATAAGCAATACTTTTACCCATTTCAGCCGTTGCAGATATTTATAAAGCACCTTATATTCTAAAAATGAATCTCTATTTCCCTTGGTCATCGCATCACGCGTGAACGGATGGAACAATTTCGCTAATTCTTTTTTTTTTGTGTTAACTATTGTCGGGAGAAGGTTCTTTTAAAAGAAATAAAAAGTTGTGCAGAGATTCCTCTATGAGTAAACTAAACCCACGCGAACGAAGTCGCGGGCAACAGATAGTATAATATGAAAATAGTAGCTTAGGTACTTATTTTCGGGTTTAAATTTTTTTTTACATTTTAATGAATTATCATTAAAATGTCAATTAATTTGCGTCAAACCTTTGACAAAATATTAAAAACAGAAACTAGTCGTATAAAAGCTTGGTTTTTTCTCTCCATTGTTTATAAATTGTCATACAATTACATAGTTTTTTTTAAATTTATTAGTTTTATACGTCCGAACGTAATTTTCGGAAAAGGGCTTTATGTACTAGCCACGTCAGCTGCCGTTTGCACTTTAACTTGATAATCTCGTTCACTTGTCTTTAAGACTTGAAGTAATACTTCTTACATCAAGCCCCCATCATCTAATAGATTTTCTAGAATCCTCAAATATTGGCCGAGTTATTTTCTAAGCTAAATAATATTCGGTACAGCGCACGGGTCCAATTGCCCCCGAGAGACGGTGGACATGGGCCGCTTATTGCGACCTGTGTGTTATTGTTCGACCTTGACACAATTCAATATACAGGGTGTCTCGTAACTTAATAACCTTGTAACCACAATATTTTGTACATCATAGTAAACAACTTTTGTTTTATGATTTTAAAAAAAAACTATACCAATGAGGTTCTTGTAGCTCAGTGGCAGCTCTTTCGTAGCAATTACCAAAGTTAAGCCACCTACGCTGCGGTTGGGATTAGATGGGTGGCCATTCTACCCATATTTAGTGATTTACAAGCATCTCCGTGCTTCGGAAAACGGGTTAAAAAATATACTAAGTTATGTGTTAAGTTAGATCAATATCTAGCTCTGCTGAGGTTCGATTCCCGGTCGGTCAATGTAGAAAAATTACTTTTCTATATTGTCTTGGGTCTGGTTGTTGTGGTACCGTCGTAATTTCTGATTTCTGTAACAGTGCTTAAGCTACTCATCATATGAAGGATCAAAGCAATGTAGGTATGTGATGTTGTCCAATATTTATATGTTTTTATTTATTGAATATACTTAATTTCTGTTTAGCCTAACGGTCGACTGGAAGAGAATGCCTCATGGAATTAAAACCACCTTTTGTATAATTTTTAAATCTGTGCAATAAAGTTTGCTAACTCGGTTCAGCCGGTAAATCATGAATTGGTAAAAAAACATGTAAACAGACTTTAATAATATTTAATTTAAAATAACATTAATAAGATACATGTTATTTACATGTGATAAAAAGGAAGGTATAATAAGACTTTTAGGTAACAGAAGAAGGTATAGAACCCAAGATACATATTTGCTGTCTCATCGTGCATCAATAATTCAGAGAGATGGCCATTGTTATGGTATCGTAGAGGGATAATTTTCCCGGACATTTTCCTGGAACGGCGACTGCCAATCAAATACATTTTGTGTGGCCCTTACTTTAGAAATAAGGGGAAGACATTTCTTTTTTTTTTTAAGAACATTAACTTTCCTATAACCCGTTAAGTTCGTGTGCGATGACGCCCCTTCTTATTTATAACTAATACCATTATATTCCCTTCCATAACTAACTTCCCCACCACACCACCTGCCACTGTTAATACACTAGCTCACCTCATTCCCGGTAGCGTCTGTCTTCCAACATAAGTTATCATTTCAGCCATAGGACATCCACTGCTGAACATAGGCCTCCCCCAGTGACTTCCAGATTAGCTGGTTGGAAGCGGCCCGCATTCAGCGGCTTCCTGCAACCTTTACCAGGTCGTCCAGTCCACCTTGTAGGTGGACGTCCTACGCTGCGTTTGCCGGTACGTGACCCCCATTCCAGAACTTTTATGCCCCATCGGCCGTCAGTTCTACCTGCTATGTGCCCCGCACACTGCCACTTCAGCTGTTGTCAGCGACTTTTGTTCGTTTACGAATCTCCTCAATCCCGATTCGATCTCGCAAAGAAACACCGAGCATAGCCCTTTCCATTGCACGCTGTGCAACCTTGAGCTTTCTTATGAGGCCCATAGTCAGAGGCCACGTTTCAGTTCCGTATGTCATCACTGGTAACACACACTGGTTGAACTTTCGTCTTTAGGCGCTGAGGTATTTTGGAAGAGAAGACGTTGCGTAGTTTTCCGAGCGCTGCCCAGCCGAGTTGGGTACGATTGACCTCTTTCTCAAAATCCTTCCAACATAAGTATCGCATATGAAATTAAAATTCTATAACGATATGGGGCCAACAAAAAAAAACCTATAGTAAACGTATGCCTTTATACGTCCCATTACAGCACAGGCCTCACCTCAACTATGAGACGGTTTGAGCTATACTCCCAGTTGTATTGTAAGGCCAGTGAGTGACTAAACCTTACTGTCTGATGTAATCTAGCCGCCTTAAGGCCTCTGACTTGACTTCACGACTAGTATCAAGCGATGGCATTGAGCCCACCTTTTGTATGATATTTTAATCTGTGCAAAAATAAATCTAATCTGTCTAAATAAATAAATAAATTGCCAGAACCAACTTTTAACTTGCCTGAAGCACGGAGATGCTTGTGCTAAATGTCACTAAATATGGTCGGAATGGTCACCCATAAAAACGTACTAATTTTCTCTTTCCTTTGTAAACAAAGAAGCAGATCATATAATGTTTCTCAATGTTAATGCAGCATCCGAAGGTGATTTTAATGTTAACCCTTTATTAAGCGTCATTGATAACAGAAAAATATAACGCCATATTCAACCTGTGTGTTTCATTTTATTTTGCACACTTATAACGAAAAATAAACTAGAAGTATATCACGTGAAAATGTTTTTAAATCAAAAGTGTCTCTGTAATTCATTAAACGTGATACAATCAAAATTACGTTCTCACATATTTATCACTTATCAATAATAAAACTCACGATCTTATCACCTAGTCACGTGCTTTGTCACAATTTTCTCGCGACCGAGAACTTATCGTACACAAGGAAAGAAATCAATCGCCACCACAAAGCGGTAACGTGGACAAGATTGAGGATGTACCCGTTAGTGGGGGGTAAATAACGACCGCCATAATGTGGGGGGGAGGGGGGATCTGCTAGATTTGTTCCGTGCTAAGAATCGGCGAGTAGGTAGGAACTGTCGAGTTGAGTACAATCGATTTAATATCTGATGATGGTGATTTCTTTTCAGGATTTTGGGTCGTAGGAATTAATATTAGTCTTTACTGGTTGCAAAAAATAGGAAAATCATAAAAATCATTCAATCTGATTATTACGAAAATGTTTCGTTCGTTCGGACGTATAAACCTAGCAAATACAGGGTGTTAAAAAGTACGAGCTAAATTTAAGGGGGTGGTGATTTAGTCTGCCATCCGATGAGAGTTTGAATGTTTTCGTTTGCACCGACTCCAAAAGTAACTGATTAGGTACTTATCTGTTGAAATTATTTTTATCTTTTCAGTTTTTTGAAGTCGGTTTACTTTTTTTTTGTAAAATTTATTTATTTCATCTATTTTTAACCGACTTTATAAAAGGAGGAGGTTCTCAATTCGTCGGTATCTTTTTTTTTTAAATTTTTTTTTTATGTATGTTCAGCGATCATTCGTTACTGCGTTGACCGATTTCGATAAGTATTTTTTGTTTGAAAGGTAATACTTTCAGAATGGTCCCATATAAATTTGGTTAAATTCTGATGATGGGATCTATAAGAAAATCATCAAACATTGCATAAACTCCGTACCACGCCAACTGATTTTAGTATCTATCTTACCTATATCTCTGCCAAATGTGGACCGATTTTGATGATTTTTTTTTAATGAATAGCTTATACTTCAAAGATACTATAGTAAAACATTTTTGGAAAAAATTTCACCCCTAAGGGTGGAAAAATAGGAAATGAAATCGGTTTTCAGCAGTTAAATTATGTTTGCACTCGTAAGATTTGTTTTGATTAGGATTTATCACTAAAATGGATGAAATTAGTTAATTTTATAAAAAAAATAAAAACCGACTTCAAAAAACAAAACGCTAAAAATAATCTTAACACATAAGTACCTAATCAGTTACTTTTGTAGTCGGTGCCAGTCAATGAGAGACCAATGTTTTCGTTTGCACCGATTAGTGATACATACAGTAATAATCCTCAACAAAACGAATCATTTGAGTGCAAACATAAGTTAACGACTGAACACTGATTTCATCCCTTATTTTTCCCACTTTAGAGGTGAAATTTTTCCAAAAAAAAATCAATATACCATCTTTAAAGTATAAGCTATTCGATAAAGAAAGAAACATCAAAATTGGTTCACAAATGCCGAAGATATTGGGCAACATAGGTACAAAACCAGTTGGCACGGTATGGAGTTCATGCAATGTTTGATGATTTTCTTATAGATTCCATCATCAGAACTTGATCAAATTTATATGGGACCATTCCGAAAGTATTCCCTTTCGAACAAAAAAAGAAGTATCGAAATCGGTTAACCTGGTAACGAATGATCGCTGAACATACATAAAAAAAAAAAAAAAAAAAACAAAGAAACTGACGAATTGAGAACCTCCTCCTTTTTTGAAGTCGGTTAAAAATATTTAACCGGTACGCAAAAGACATGAAGCACATACCCTATAGAGTAGAAATGTCATATGATTTGTTCGACAAAATTTTCCGCCATTTTTTAATCTGTATCTGTGCTGTTTTTGTATGGGCGAGCGTTGACAGGGGTTGTCATTTCATACTAAATGTAAGTGAAAAATCACTTACTAGTTTCGGAGAAAGATGGTTTTTATTGCTGCCTTAAGTATAGGGTATGTACTCGATGGCGATGTTACAATGAACATTTTTTTTTTTACGATTCTAATGTCGATTCCATTGTAAAAGTTGTAATTTATCAAAAGCTGATAATGTGGTTATATGGAGTGTCATTCTTTTGTATTTATACTATTTTAAAGTTCGTTTTACACTTAAAATAGCTTCGCTTGTAATGTTACTAGCTGACTAAGTTATCAGAACTGGGAAGTAGTTTTTATAACCTACTATCTGTCCCGGCGAACTTTGTTCCACAATTTTTTTGTATATTTTCTGTTTTTTTTTATAGTTATTCTGTTGTTCGGGGCAAATACAAATACAACAAACCAAAGATCATAAAACCGGTCCAGCCGTTCGTGACTTATAAATGGTGTAACTAACCCGACTTTCTTTTTAAATTTTATTTTTATTAAGGGAGTATTATCATCATTTCAGCCATAGGGCGTCCACTGCTGAACATAGGCCTCCCTTAATGACTTCTGGATGAGGAAGTATGTGTTAAATATTTCTAAAATCTAATTTTAAACATTACAAAACATTCTTGAAACATTTCAAAAGTGCTTCTAAGTAACACTTTGCAATTTAATCTAGCCCCTTTCATGGGGGCGATTGGATTTCGAGGATCCATTGACGTGGAATTATCGGCATAGTGAAGGCTTCAAATATTAATCCTGATAGTGGAAACCTTTCGAAAAGTACCTCGTCGAAGCCAGGAATTATTTCTTAGAATTTACTGTGCTTTGAGGATATAAAGCGTTACTCAGACTGAGCGGAGTGCAGCGCAGTGTAACGCAATTATTTAAAAAACTAAAATAGTCATAAATTATTACCCAGTTTCTGCGCGTGACTTAGTCTGCGTAGACTTTATAATTAAACTAATGAATTAATTAGTGATGATAGATTAGGAAAAAATATTCTTTGTTATGAAGTTAGTTAGATCAATATATTGATAGATATATCTATATGTGTGCCAAAATTAATCTCAGTTCCGCCATCTAAGCTACACAAGAGACCAAATTATTTAATCGTAAATTGAAAATATTGTACGATGCACTCAAAAACTCAAAAAAAAACCCTTATTTATTTACTCACAAGGACAGACGACCTGGTAAAGGTTGCAGGAAGCCGCTGGATGCAGGTCGCTTCCAACCGGTCAATCTGTAAATCACTAGGGGTGGTCTATGTTCAGCAGTGGACGTCCTGTGGCTGAAATGATGATGATGATGATATCTTTTAATGCCTCAACATTGAGAGTTATACATACATAGCATAGCATATTTTTTCCATTTTCCCACTTTTATTCACAAACGTAGGTTTCTTAGTAATACAAAACTGTTTGTTTCCTACAAACACCCCTATTAAGACCGTAGTAAAGGAGCCGCCCAAAAACATAATTTTGCTGAGTGTACTGGACAAAACGGAATTCAGCTGACTGTACCGCACTGCCTACGCAGCATGACACAGCAGGGTGGGGCTCTAATGATTGTGATTTGCGAAAAAATGATGCCAAAATGAAAGTTATGTTAGCATTATTTATTTTATTTTTTTGCATTCAGAATAATGCTACTTTATTATATCAAGGATAATAATTATTCTCTCTTATAAAAAAACCTCAACTGCTTCGGGTGGGATTTGAACCCACTTTCCGAACGACACCTTTCGCTATCCGGGCAACTGCTCTTTTAACTGAGATAGTAATGTTGGCGAAATTGTTAAAGCGTTTTTTTCAAGTGAATAAAAAAAAATTTCTTGATATGTTACAATTATTTAGATCAGCCAGTAATGATGACGAGAATCCTCATTTTGTTTTCCAAATAAAGGTATCAGTAGGCCGGCCACTGAATAGAGGCTAGTCCGAGACAGTAAGCAAACAATATATTCAGCTTTTCATTAGTATCGTTATCATTTCCAATTTCCACTTTACACTACTATTTTACAGCTTACTTTACAGTAGGCAGACGTAACACGTTATTTCTAATCAATTACATAATATTATAACTAAAGGTAAATTCGTTATCGATAGTAAGTTATAGTATGTAGGTACAATGGGCTAGTTTCCTAAAAAAATCTAATTAATCCGTCAGTTGGATTAGCAGAAAATATTGGACACGTATTTTTTCTTTTGTTAATCAGAAAAAAAATGATGACGATATAGCCAGTTAAAGTTCCGCGTAACGTCACGCCTTGCGACACTTTTTAGCAAGGCATGACGTCACGTGCTCACTTTAAAGCTCTCTCTTCATCTTCGTCATTTCTTGTTTGATTGACAAAAGACAAAATATGGGTCCAATATTTTTTGATAATCTAACTGACGGGCTAAATAGAATAATCTTTTTTTGACCCAGGAAACTAGCCTTTTGTATCAAGCTGTGATTTTTTTGTTTATAATAAAACTTTTTTTAAATTACCCGCTGCAACTGAGGCCTCACCCCGTTCCAACCCAAACGCACTTTGGTAAACAAGCCCGCGATTACCGCCGACAAAAACGTTTCCTATGTTCCGCCTTGTTTTAATTATAAAAACCATAACGGCCTCAAAGGGTTTATTAATCAATCTAAATAGGCCCTTAGGTATATTTACAGCTTGTTTTCTTAACAATTCCCACCGATTTGTACGGTTATTCTAGTGTTACACTTATTTTTCTTTAATTATTCCATTAATTATTTTATTTTTCGCTAAAGGTTAGACAAAAGAATACTGTAGGTACATTATGAGTACATACTAGGTTAAATTAATTTGGTTCTTGGCGACAAGATCGGCTTCTTCTTCTGTAGTGTACAATTCTAGATCGACTTTGGCTAAAACTTGACAAATTCTGCGACATTTTGTGTCATTCTGTTTAGGTAATGTGTAAATTTTAGTTTAGATAATTCTGTGCCGTGTGTACACTTCCCTACCGCTAACAGGAGGCGTGTCGTAAGAGGCGACTAATTCATGTAGCAAAAGACGGGCAGCAGCGTCTGCGTAAAATACCCTTAACCAAGCTTTTGACTAATTGAAAGGTCTTGTGATGTATTTATAGTGTTTTGAAATTCAATTGACATTTTAAGGGTTAAATGGTGATATTTTAAGTGAAATATGGAAATTGACGGTCGGAATACATTTTAATGGTTAATGGTGGCTTACGAAGCATTAGTTTTGACACTTGCCGTTTTGAATTAAATTATTTAAGAGCTATGCCGCACCGTTTAATTGAGACGTCAAAAGATGCAGTATTTTTAGGTTATTTATTATTGTATTGAAACGTATAAGTATTACGTATTATTGTACCGTGTGGGGACTGCCTTTGTTCAGCGTGCCTTTGTTCAGGACGTATTATGGCTGAAATGATGATGATGATGATGTTTAGATTAATTTACAATATTGTACCATATTGTGTACACATACCACAAGTATTGTGAAAGTGCATACTAGTGTTGTTTCTACAATAATTACAGCTGACGTAATATTAATATGTATAATATAATTATACGTATTAGTTATATCGAATCCCGCAGGGGGCAATTAATGTTTGTGTGATGAGCCCGAGCATATTTTGTACCTAAGTCATGGATATTTATAAAAGTATTTAAGTATGTTTATCCGTTATCTAGTCGCCATAGTACAAGCTTTGCTTAGTTTGGGGCTAGATAATTGGTGTGATTGTGAAAATTATTTATTTATGGTAATAAAATACTTTTTTTTTATACAAACGTTCTCGTTTATGTCTTATTCATTTTTTTCTGGCACATGTTTCCGCGATGTTTTATCCTGACATACACGTGAAGTTCGGCAATTGTCTCACAAAAGAGCATCGTTAGAAAAAGCTGCAAAACGCCGAGCGCCAGAAGTGGCGCCGTTTTACACTTCTTTGCGTAGGCTAACCACGGACTGACAGATAAACGAAATAAATAATTAACAAATGTATAATAAAATGTTATTTAGGGCAAAGCCGCGGGGATGCCTAGTATTCTAGATAAATAAAAGCTAAGATAACCACTTTATTAACGATAAACGCAGTCAATAGATATTATATGCATCATAGTGTTTAGGGATTCTAACATATAATTTTTTAACTAAAATACCACTTAAAACACATCTCTCTACTATCTATATGATTACAGTAACTCCATATGTGTATATAATATATAATAGTTATCAGCCCCAGCGCTGTCACTACCGGGATGGTGCCCAAAGGCTGGCAGCGTTGCCCTTCTGGGTAGCAATGCTGATTCTTTGCCCGAGGTAGCAACCAGCCATTTGATCATCAGTGAGGTGGGTGAGTCTTTTAGGGAGTTCTTTAAAAAGGCTTGCACACAAAAAAAATATGTAAAAAATGCGATTAGACAATAAACCAATGGAGTGATTTCTGCCACGAGCATCTCCGAGTAGGGATGTAATTTTCAAATCCTAAAAGTGATTTTTTTTCTTTTCTAAAAAAAGATATTTGTGATTACACAATTAGTATCACAAAATGTTAACAAATAGGTTTCTAAGTTCTCAGTTCTCCTTTCATAATTACGAAGAAAACAGGCTTAATAAGTGGGTGACATTTAAAACAAAAATTGATTGATGAAAATTTTTATTCCGGTATTTTAAAACAAAAAAGTCGTTCGTGCTTAGTAGGCCTTCATAGCGAAGTGTAAAAAACGGGGCTGTTTCTCTGAGTCGGCTGTTGCTCATTTGTATCGTTGGGAAAATGGGCCTTATTGGCTGCTGAGTTACTACTGCCGGGCGCGAGCGGAATAAGTTATTTGGGAACAGACAATAACAAGTTGTGTTTTAGAATAACTGAATAAAGTCAACACTGCGTTAATTACGAGTAGTACAATTAGAATTGTGTAAGTGAGGGCTATCAACAACATCATCACCTTTGAAAATCAATTGCGGATTATTATTATTATTGTATCTCTCCTACGGGAAATCACGGCACAAAGGCCGGTCCTTTTGGAAGGCGATCGTGGGGATACAGATCCAACACGATGAGGCCCTTTGAGATACGATAATGAGTTGAGATATGTACACTTAGCGGATACTATATCTGCCTGTACTATTGAGAAGATACAGCCAAAGACAGCACCCGCTAGGTGCAAGGACTATTGCAGAAAAGATGGAAACTATACCAGCTCTATAGAAAGGAACTTGATGGACTGGTTGCCGGGATATTGATGAGACAACGAGACGCCTGCCATATCAAATGTCTCATCTCAATAATCAGGGCCGGTGACTCACCGCTCACTGAACGGGCCGCCCTATTAAAGCCACCAGAAAGTAGCGGGGGTAGCAACATTGGTGTGAACGAATAACGTTGTAGAGAGGTGAGTCTGCGGGGTGCAAGATCCCAGTGCTAAACGCACCAGTCAACGGGCCCCCGGCGTTATGATATTTTACACTTCCAACCTGGAGCACAGGTTCTGTTCTTGCAACTCCACTCTTGGCTGGCCATTTAAGGCAAGCACAAGAGGCGAGGGCCAAATAAATACGGGCCCTCCGGAGGATCGGGGTCCGAGGTGTCGCCACTCACCTACAGCTTGCCACAAGCTGCCCCTGCGGGGTTATTATTATTATTTATTTATATATTCAGACAACAAAGATCCAACTTGGTTAGTAATACACAAAAACTTACTTTTATGTTAGTACCTTATAATTAGTTTGGACAAATGGCAATCCCCCCCGATGAAAATCATTGGGGGAGGCCTGTGTTCAGCAGTGGACGTCCATGGCTGAAATGATGTCTCTACCATAGTAATCCACAGCGAGCAGCTCTGGGCCGTTTGCTTGACTAGGTCGTCAGTCCACTGGGTAGGAGACCTACCTACGCTGCGTCTTCCTTAGTCGCTACTCGAGAGCCTTTCTTCCCCAACACTTGTTATCTCTGCGAGCAACCTTTAAAGTCCTCTGCTGGCCATAGGTCTCCGCCATAGAACGGCACAGCCAGCGATTCTTAGCCGTTTGCATCCAGCAGCTTCCTGCAACCTTGAATAGGTCGTCAGTCCACCAGGTAGGAGGCCACGCTGCGTCTTCTAGTTTGTGGTCGCCACTCAAGAACTATTCTTACCCAATGCTTGTCAGCTCTGCAAGGGTGGTGGAATGCTCGTTGCCACATCAATTGAGTGAGAGTACTTACTTTCCCTCCTTTTATTGGAGAAAGTAACTACACGTCCACTGAAGTTGTATATAATATACAACTTAAGTGGTCTTGTAACACGCTATCTCCACTGTGACAGTGGGGATGAATTCTTTTTCTTCTCGTCAATCGCATGGATAATGTTATCGTTTGATCGGTCGTTTAAAATTATTGTGGGTGTAAATCAGCTATTTTGCGATTTAGGGATCCGATGCGTAATATAAAGCTTTAAAAAAATAAAGCCTTTAGCCAGTGAAATGTTTTGTTTAAGAAATGTAAACAAACAGTAATAGGTTAACGAAGTTACAAGAAAATCTATCATAGCTAGTATAGCCTTTAAAAGTTACCAAGTTGTAGAATTTACTTGGAGAAGAAAATAACTTTGATGATATTGTTAATTATGTAAAACTGGTAGCAAATAAGGCATATTGTGACGGGAAACTACGGAATCCTACATTGCGGGTTGGGAGCACTTGGCCTTTTTTTCTAGTACACAATAATATATAACCGATCGACCGCTATTAATTCGCTTCATAAAACTTACGCCAATATTTCCCTTAACCAACCTAATATCTGATCTCGGATCCATTTGTGCCTAAAATAAAAAATCTCTTCGCGTCACTTTGACGGTAATTCAGTCTCTAATAAAGTCCCCTCGGTGCGCTAACAAGGAATTCCGAAAGAAATCCATGGGACTTGAACAAGCCCTTTTTCCTTGTTGAAATAAGCGAGTTAGTATTTGGTACTTTTGAAACGGTCAGGGGCTGACCTCTTGTTGCAGTATTGTACCTAGAGTTGTAAAGTGTCCGTCACGTTATAAATGTCTGACCAATATGATCAAGCAAATTTGACATTTTCTCAATGTGACCGGACATTTTGGACATTTATTTTCAGTAACGTCACATTCAATTCTGTTGACAAACTATGAAAAAAATATATATTTGGGCACTAATAAGTGCATTATTATAAGAGAGACAGGCTTTAGTAGTGGTGATCTTTAAAGAAATGAAATTTCTAAAATAGTGGAATTCTTTTTTTTATATTTATAATTAAAAAATAATATATATGTGACCATCGTGACAATAAATGTCCTATGTGACCAACCATTTATCATAAATGACGGACGCTTATAGCATATGACCGTCAATTTACAACTCTAATTGTACCATGATTTGTTTTTAGTGTTCTGTATTACAAAAGGTAAAACCAAACCCTTATAGAATCGCTTTATTGTCCGTCTGTCTGTCCGTCTGTATGTCTGTCTACATCAAGAACGCGTGAAGGTATCAAGTTTTTTTATTAATATTGGACAACATCACATACATTGCTCTGAACCTATGATAGGTAGCTTAAGCACTTGTGTTACAGAAATCAGAAACAACGACGGTACCACAACACCCAGACCCGAGACAACATAGAAAAGTTATTTTTCTACATTGACCGACCGGGAATCGAACCCGGAACCTCAGAGATAGCGACACCAAGTCCGGTATGCTCGCCTCTCGGCTACGGAGGTCGTCAGTTATAATTGTTATCAAAATATATTAAAGTCCTTTGAAGCTGTAAAAAAATTAAACTTCTAAATCAGACGCAAAGAAATAAAAACCTAAAGGGTATTATTTCATCTAGAACCATAAAGATGAAGCAAGCAAGAAGCAATGTCTTATAGGAAAAGTGGAAAAAAAAAGGAAAAGGTACTGGGCCAGGTACACTATCTCAAAAAATGCTGACAAGATTACTGGTTTTGGGAAAAATACAATTATTTTTATCTAATACATAGTTATAAAATAATCAAGTCAGTTTTCTTACTTTTAAAAGGCGGGCAATATGGCAACCTATGTACGATAAAAAAGAGAAAAAAAAACTGTCAATGTTCAACTGGCCAATCAAGAAGTTAATACGAGGCCTATGTTCAGCAGAAGACGTCCTTTGGCTGAAATGAATGAATAAAAAAATGTGGTTTCAAACTAAACCTTATGAACGTTAAAATATTGAATATTAAGCCGTATGTCTATTATAAATTCACATCAAAAGCCTAATATTAATATCACAAGATCTTCTGAACCGTCCATCTTCCATTTTCATAAAACAAATTTCAGGTATTGAGCCCGGATTACCTCAGTCTAGCCTTCTTCGGGGCCTAAGGCGATGGTTACACTAGATTCATTACATCTGACAGGAAAATTTTGACAATTGCCTTACCACCACCCCTCCATTCCACAAAGTTGATACCAACGTGTACATTTGCAAAAAGCAATGGTTGTTTACAGTCAGATAAAACCGGCCCTAAAGCATAGGTTTAAAAATTTAACAATCATGAATTTCAAAAAGACCATAGGATTTAATGAAGATATACATAAAACAAAGTCGGGTTAGTTACACCATTTATAAGTCAAGAATGGCTGGGCCGATTTTTATGATCTTTGATTTTTGAGATTTTTCTCCGACCCGAATAGCAGAATAATTATTAAAACAACGGAAAAGTTCACGAGAAAAAAAATTCTGAAGGCGGTACGAAGTTCGCCGGGACAGCTAGTAATCTTTATATATGAAACAAAGTCAGGTTATACCAATTATAAGTCAAGAACGGCTGGACCGATTTTTATGATTTATGTTTTTTTGGATTAGCCTCCGTCCCGAATAGCAGAATAACTATTAAAACATCGAAAATTCACAAAAAAAAGTATGAAGAGGCGGTACGTAGTTCGCCACAGTTAGTAGTAAATAAATATGTACCAACCACTAATAGTTTTAAAGTAAAAATAACTATCCTTGTGGTACCAGACAATGTATTTTATACACTAACTATGTCTAGTTAGACATCAGCTCCAATATTGAAAATATCGTTTTCTGATTTGACGCGAACCGGCAGTCCAACTCGGGACCATTTGCGTCTAAGGCGGATTATTGCGCGACTACACCAATCGGGTCGTCAAAGATGTACATCAACTAACGTTTTAGTATCAAAACAGTGCTTGAATTAGTGCTTTACGCTGATCCCTAATAAATAAGATTAAAGTCACATTCCATTCATTGTACAAATGTTATCAGTAACCTGAAGACCTCCTACGAAAATATTTCGTTCGTTCGAACGTATTATCATCATGTCAGCCTATTGCAGTCCACTGGTGGACGTAAGCCTCCCCCAAAAAGCGCCAAAGAGCACAATCTCCCTTTTTCATCCATTAGCCAGCCATCTTCCTAAAGTCGTCGCTCCATCGAGCTGAGGGACGTTCTACACAACGTTTGCCAAGACGTGGTCTCCACTAGAGACCCCGTTTACTTTATTTTTCATCGGTTCTGCGGACGGACGGATGTGGCTCGGACGTATAAGCCTAACAAATTAAAATACCATCTACTTGTGTCAAATCTTTGACAATTTATGGTCGGTCAGTATAAAAACGGTCGTGTTTTTTACCCGGCTAGTTTCAGATGTACATATTATTTAAATTTAATTTTATTTAATTTAACACAAGTTAATGGTTATTTTGATTCATTAGGTACCTATACCTACGTCCGAACGAACAAAACATTTTTGTAGTAAAAAACAAAAAATGTTATTTGCTAAGACAACATGGTGGTAAAGGTGAATGTAACGTGTTGTTTTGCCTTTCAACGATGGCATGCAAATGTAACAAAATCACGTAATACAAATTTATTTAGCCTCATGTGCATTACTTGTCAACGATAAAAGTTTTATACGGATATTACTATTATAATGAAAATATGTCACACAAAATATAATACCTAATAAAGACCATAAAATCAATACTTTTCATGTAAACTATCTTTCAGATCGTAAAACTAGTAGTAGACCTAGACTAGTAGTAGTAGCGCCTTCTTTAATTTTAAATATATCAAATTTATTTAAAAAAAAGAAACAAAGTATAGTATGACCTATGCCTAACTGTCATGAAAAACTTGAAGTTCGGCGGACCTTTAATTTGTTTCTTCAAGTCACCTTGACTATGAATTGAGGAGATTAAAGCTACGATTGGAATAATAATCGGATTTGGACGGCTGATCGAATATTACTAAGTTTTCTTTGAAGTCTTAAGCCCACACTTTAACTATTCTAATTTTTATTATTGATATTTAGATTGGTCTGACAACGTTTTAGCTAGACACTATTAATAGTAAAGTAAGCCTAATGTCCCACTGTCTGTGACGTGTCAAACAGAAAAAAAAATCTGTTACGCTCTCAATAAAAACTCACAGATCTGATTTTGACCTGGTAAAGGTTTCCGGAAGCCATTGGATGCAGGCCCTTTCCAATCGGCCAATCTATTAAGTCATTAGGGGAGGCCTATGTTCAGCAGTGGACGTCCTATGGCTGAAATGATGATGATGAAAATATATAAGTAAATATTGGACAACATCACATAATTGCTCTGATCCTGTGGTAAGTAGCCACAGCACTTGTGTTACAGAAATCAGAAACAACGACGGTACCACAACACCCAGACCCGAGGCAATATAGAAAAGTTATTTTTCTACATCGGGAATCGAACCCAAAACCTCAGAGATGGCGACACCAAGTCCGGTATGCTCGCCTCTCGGCTACGGAGGTCGTGAAAAAGAGCAATACTGACTGAGTTAATTAGAGAATAATACAATATCGGTTATCGGTTAATAGCGCCATAATTACTTGTGTGATAATATAACTCAAAAATAAATATTCGGATTCAGTAAAACCAAAGTCACGTCAAATTGACGTAGCATGATCCGAGCCCAAAAGGTTAATACAAAATGGGCTAATGTTATTCATAAAAACCCTTTTTGAGTGACTCATGCGAGTGGGAATCGCCAAATGATTCTGTTTCTACTTCAGCTCACATTTTTCTGAGTTGGGTGCCTCTGATGTGAACACGTTAGATTTAGTATTTTACGTAACTAAAACTAGACAGGGCGTATTATACAACATATTTTTTATTTTAAATTACGTTACGATGCGCATAAAACTGTATTGACAATCATACGCATACTGTATTGCATATCAGATTGCGCTAATATAAGTTCTTGTAGCATGATTGCTTATTGATTTGTGTGAGAAAAAAAAAAAAGTTTTTTTTAAAATACTTTTATGTACAATCAACGGTCAGTCAAAGGTCAACCTACCCTAAAAGTTAAAGGTCATTGAACCGATTTTCAACTTTAAGTCCGATAAGTAGAGATCAATATCAAGTAAGATAATCTGACGATTTGTGGTAGGTTGACGAGCTGTTGTCTGTACATATTTATTTGGGCTTGTGGTCACCATCTCTGAGGTCCGATTCCCGGTCGGGTCAATGCAGAAAACGTGCTTTTCTATATTGTTCCGAATCTAGGTCTTGTAGTATTTCGTTGTGTCTGATTTCTATGTAAAACACAGGTGCTTTAGACTTATCTTAGGATCAGAACTATGTATGTGATGTCTGTAATATTTATTTATTTCGATTAAGGTCACTTATGTAAATAAAAAATTATGTAGTCCATCATTGCATGCCGTGGCAACCTGTTATTAAGACGGTACTTAGTCTTTAGCAAATATTTGCATGTCTTACCAATTTGCTTGTAATTGTGCTTGTCTTGTTGGTTGTCCTAATAAAATAAATAAATTATTAACTAGCTGTCCCGGCGAACTTCGTATCGCCCGTACATAATTTTTTTTTCGTGAATATTTCCGTGTTTTATAAAGTTATTCTGCTATTCGGGGAGGAGACAAATTCAACAAATCAAAGATCATGAAAACCGTCCAGCCGTTCTCGAGTTATAAATGGTGTAACTAACTCGACTTTGTTTATTATATAGAGATATATTGATGTGACACATACAGCATTTTTCCCACTCTCCCAAGCATCAAACACGTGTTTAAGAGTGCAAATCCACCACCAGTAGTACTTCTACCTTTCGTAATATCTAAACTATATTGTTTACGAGTATTATGTGGATGATTTTATCCGAGTTTCTCTTTATTATCTCCATAAAGCAACTTTCAACTGAAATCAGGCTTAACTTCGATTGGCAGCCATTTTGAATGTCCAGCACTGACAGCTTTTCAATTAATTGACACTTGGATATTAACCCTGTCCCACGCGTCCAATAATATTAAGTTTTCAGGATTATGTAAAGGCGGATCATTCAGTGCAGCCCGGGAAATTTAAAATTTCTTACATCATGTTTTTTAATTCGTACTGGTTTTTGGTGTACACTGGTAAGTAAGTAAGCAAGTAATTATTTATTTGGCAATATACTCGTATAAACAAGTAACAGTTAATAGGTCAGTGCCAAAAAGGTCTCCCGCTCAGCATTAGTGCAGCAATAGTGGCAATAAAATTAGAAACTTAAAAAAAAACTCCTAGAACACCCCATTACAAAAATAATAATTTCAAATAAAAATTTAAAATTAAAAAGTTAATCAATTAAAAATACTAATCAAAATGTGATTCGCGGATGCAACTAAGTATGAGATTTTCATTAAAAAATAATCACCTTTGGGATTCTTTGGTATATGTTATGTCGGGGATCCCCTCCCGATGGTGTCCCCAATCAATCAAAGACAGTTCTTCGAGGTGTATGTAAATTTACTTGGCAGTAAGCAATAGTTACAAAACACAGTAAAATGCGAAAAAACAACCAACAGCAAAAACATCAGTTTTTCAACCGACTTCAAAAAAGGAGGAGGTTCTCAATTCGACTGTATGTTTTTTTTTTTTTTTTTTTTTTGTATATTTGTTACGCGATTACTCCGCCAATTATGAATCGATTTTAATGATTCTTTTTTTATTTGGTAGATCATACTTCAGAGGTGGTCCCATATAAATTTTATCGAAATTGATTTAGAACTTTTTGAGAAAATCAACAAATATATACCCAGATAATATTTTGGTTGTGGTTCTTGTTACCTATCTTCGACAAATATGAGCCGATTTTGATGATTTTTGTTTTATTGAATAGCTTATACTTCAAAGATAATATGATAAAAGTTTGCAAAATAAAAATCACCCCTAAGGGTAGGAAAATAGGGGATGAAATCGGTGTTCAGCAGTTAGATTAGGATTTATCACTAAAAATAGATGAAATAAGTAAATTTTATTTAAAAAAATAAAACCGACTTCAAAACACTGAAATGCTAAAAATAATCCTAACACTTAAGTACCTAATCAGTTACTTTTGGAGTCGGTGCAAACAAAAACATTGAATCTCTCATCGGCTGGCACCGACTCCAAAAGTAACTGATTAGGTACTTAAGTGTTAGGATTATTTTTAGCATTTCAGTGTTTTGAAGTCGGTTTTATTTTTTTAAATAAAATTTATAGTAGTAAACGAAATCCCGTCTTGTCAAAAGTGACAGTTTCCTTTTGGCGCGAAATTGTGTGCGTTCAGAAACGCCACACCCTTAAATATAGCTTACCTCTCAACAAAACAGCAACAAACAGCAACAGCCTACAACTGTTTGATGAAAGCATTATTTTTGACCAATCGTGAGTTACGACGAATTGATTGTTATGTGTTTTTTTGTTGTATAAAAGTAGGTGTATTTGTATCAGATCATGTTTTAAAATATTTCATTTATGTTTTTTACTTGTATCAGAGGTAGATATTCCTAAAAGCGATAGTTTCAAGAACTTAATATAGGAAAAATAAATCCACAAAAAACGATTGAATATCGTATAAATAATATGAGTGTAGCAAAAATATTGTAAATCGCGATAAAAAGGCACAAATGCTGGTTTTCTACTATAAGATATAATATATTCAATAGACATATAATAGCTCAAGGTTGCACAGCGTGCTATGGAAAGAGCTATGCTCGGCGTTTTTTTGCGGGATCGAATCAGGAATGAGGAGATTCGTAAACGAACAAAAGTTGCTGACATAGCCCAACGGATAAGCAAGCTGAAGTGGCAGTGGGCGGGGCACATAGCACGTAGAACTGACGGCCGATGGGGCAGAAAGGTTCTGGAATGGAGGCCACGTACCGGCAAGCGCAGCGTAGGACGTCCACCTACAAGGTGGACAGACGACCTGGTAAAGGTTGCAGGAAGCCGCTGGATGCGAGCCGCTTTCAACCGGCCAATCTGGAAGTCACTGGGGGAGGCCTATGTTCAGCAGTGGACGTCCTATGGCTGAAATGATGATGATGATGATATTCAATAGTCAAACAAATTAATATATCTCTAACAAGTCCGTGAGGTTTGTGATGTTAGTATATTATTATATTATATAATGTAGTTAGTATAATTATATTGAATATGTGCCGCTGCGTCACTCGCTGCACGTCCTAGCGTCGGAGGTTTCCGCCGAAAATCAGCGTCTTGATAAGTCCGTGGCTGCCACGACAAATGCTGAGCACTGACACTTTAAAATAAATAGATATAAATAAATATTATAAATAATAAATAAATGAATATGAAAAGGGATCTGATGTGACGAAAAGGTGCCCCTTTTCGTCACATCAGATCCCTTTAAAGTTTTACATTGTTTATGCATTTTTCTCTTATATATATATATCTCATTGTAAGCACTTTCATTTAAAACTCATCATCCTCACAAACCTCTCAACCTATAATATATCTTGGACTTCAATATATTATATCTCACAGTGAAGTACCAGCTAAAAAACTTTAGGTGCCATCTAGTATCTACCCTTCTAGTGTCCTTAGACTACGCTGGAAGGTTATTTCGATAGTCTAGTGATAAAATTACAAGCAACATATTGATGCGTTGTTGTTGTTAGAGTTTTTAGAATTATTTAGAGAGCACAGTGTTATAGGGTGACTTTTGATCGGAATATAAATAGATATAAATAAATATTATAAATAATAAATAAATAAATATTAGACAACATCACATACATTGCTCTGATTCTATAGTAAGTAGCTAAAGCACTTGTGTTATATAAATCAGAAACAACGATGGTACCACAACACCCAGACCCGAGACAATATAGAAAAGTAAAAGCTTTCCGTAGAGTTAAGATATTTTATGTTAAATGAAATCTGTAAGCTGTTGTTATCCCAAATAAATAAAAATAAAATAAGTATTTTTTCTACACTGACCGACCGGGAATCGAACCCAGGGCCTCAGAGATAGTGACACCAACAAGTCTGGTGTGCTCGCCTCTCTGCTACGTAGCATATGATCTTATTAGCATACAACGTGTCACTCCAAATACGCAAAACGTTGCAGTCTGATATTATAAAGTACCTACTCTGTGAGTCTGATTCTGTTGGTCAAATACAAAGCTTATTTCAATGGACTAACATTGAAACCTCAAAAAAGTCAAAATTCACTTCTTTCATTCCATATAACCTAATGTCAAATTGTCATGGTCAAGTGATATGAAAGTGTTTTTCTTTTTCTTCCGATTTTGATGTTAGTCCCTTAAAAAAAGTTGTTATATTTTAAGCAGTAGAATCACTCTAAAAATTTGTGGTTTTGTCAATTACACCTTGTATATTTGGTTAACTTATCGGACGACGCTAAACTTGTGCAAGAGGATTGACGATATCAATCTGTGGTGCGACGAGAACAAAATGACTTTCAACTCAAAAAAGTGATCTTTATTAAATACTAGTTGTCCCAGCGTATTTCGTAGCGCCCCTTCATATATATTTCTTTCCATGTTTTCTATTGTTATTTTGCTATTTCGGGGTTCTGATATAACAAATCAAAGATCATAAATATCGGTCCAGTCGTTCTCGACTTATAAATGGTGTAACTAACCCGACTTTGTTTTAATAAAGATACGAGGAAGAATAAGGCATAAAAATGGACATACACCATTAGGAAAGGCTGCACTTAAGAAAGTCAATGAAATACGTGACTTAAGAATAAAGGTGTTTCAGCAGATAAACTACAATCAATCTCTGAGACAGGTAAAAGTCAGTGACCCACTAAAAAAAGTCAATAAAAAAATTGACACAAAAACTTTAGCACATTCCTCATCGAAATTCATGAGAGACTCCCTAATATCGGCTGGGTTAAAATGCACGCCGGTTTGTGAATTGTGATCCTTCCTGTAGTGACGATGACGGCTGAGAGCTAAAGTGGTATAACTCAATTTTTTTGAAGAGTTGAAATTATAGCCCTAATTTTAACAGATTGCTCAATAGAAGTTCTTTTTGTAGATTGTCAATACAATAATAATATTACTATCGTTGTTTTGTTTGTTAATATATACTAATGTTAGTATACGACGTCAAACATAGGCATTAAAAGTGTTATTTAATTAGAGAATGCAGTTAAACGCTTATCTAAAGCAGCTAATTCGTACATTTGTACGATGTGGTTATTTCATCTGTCACAAGACTTCTTTTGACTAGCGTGTCTAGCAGTAAGTGGGCGATCTAGTATACGACGCCTCACAGCATGCTCTGCTACAGCGAATCCACAGCCTAATTTTAAGAAAGCGTCTAAAGTAGTAGTTGGTGCAAACAGCAAAAACTACTCGAGTCGTATAAATTAATGTTTTGTTTGTATTTTGGTAGTTTGATGGACAAAAAACGTCACACTAGATGACGTTGATATCAATGGTATAGTATATTAAGGAATTGCATTGCGATGGTAGGTGGAATACTCAAACAATACTACATGTCAAAGTCACACATCTTCCTCATAGGAATTGTCCCTTCGCTTTTCGGGTATGTTTGAACATAATCCTTGGTGCGGCAAGTCATATAACATTTTAATTAATTGCCATCTTCTCAACACTGCGATTGGAAAACCAGACCATTTTGGCCCATACCTGAATATGTAGGTTTCATTAAAGAGTTTTCAAAAGCGATAAATACGTACGTACATTCATAGATTATAAAAAATTCTGAGGAAAGTACCGGGATTCGGACGGATGGATGTAAGGTAATACTTTGACCACCTACGAACCATTACCATTACCACTGATTTGGCAATTACCAAGTGAGCTATACCACTGTTTAAGGTGACTTGAACGAAACCCAAAATCCGAGATTTGAACTTACTCCGGTTTCACCTCTTCTCCTATCTAGTGGGATCTCTGGATTCCTACCATTTTCGAGTTGGGTCTGATATTTTTCCCAGTTGGCCGGGATAAAATATAAATTACATTTTCATACCCTTCCCGTGTTTTAATAAAGAACGGTGGTGCGGAATAATTTGAATATTACAGCAAGGGTCTCGGTATCAGAATATCCAGTGTGTTATGGTAACCGATATTGTGGGGAATCTCGTATGAATTTCCATCTTTCTAAAGCCTTAAATAAAATGGTTGGTACAAATTTAAATGTGATTTAGGGTAATTTTCTATCAAGCTCACTTTGACGACCCAATTGGCGTAGTGGCTCGGCGATGTGTCTTGCAAAGTCCCAAGTTCAATTTCCAGTTCGAGACAATACAGATTTTAAAAAAATTTAATTAAGTCTAGGTTAGGTGTTGGGAGACGCTTCTGGGAAGCTATTGTCTGATACCTCATACTATAAGGATGTTAATTCCTTACTTAAATCACATAATACATTTTTATTATCTTATTATCATTAATTAATGAAGTTTCATTTGTTTCTTAATGTGTGGGAAAAATACAGATAGGTATAAATATTGAACAGCATCACATACATTGCTCTGATCATAATTATGGTAATTAGTCAAAGCACTTAATGTGTTACAGAAATCAGGAACAACGATGGCACCACAACACCCAGACCCGAGACAATACAGTAAAGTTATGTTTCTACATTTACCGACCGGGATTTGAACCCGGGACCTTAGAGATAGCGACACCAAGCACGGTATGCTCACCTCTCGGCTACGGAGGTCGTCAAATTTATTTATCAAAATTATTCAAATAATTACGCCAGAATTATTGGAAACGTTTATTTGTCTAAGGCAGCGGTCGGCAACCTTTTAGCAGACAAGGGCCACATTGCGGTAAAATGATAAACAGACGGGCCGCACTTGTTTATAATTTTGTACTTATGCAAAACCATGAATGTTCACTTTTACATTATATTCATAATCAGTGCGAGCGAAGCCAGCGCGCAATTTTAGTGTATTTTAAAATATATGTAATTATAAATGAGAAAGTCGTGAAAAGTAGACACACAGAAACGGAACGAGAGTGGGAAAACGCGTTCACAAAATTTCATACATTTGCCTCCACTTTAATCGTAAACTGAACGAAATAAAAACACAAGACAGACAACGAAGTGAGCACGAAACTTTCGTAAACGCATCGTGAAAGGTAAATTAATTTTAACGTAAGAATCAAGAAAATTAATTGCGGACGTAACGTATAAAAAAAACAGTATTATCGTATTATAGTAATATAGTACCTATAGTTAAAGTTCCTATGCAACAAAAATATAAACCGCGAGCGAAGCAATTCGAAAAAAAAAAACTTCAAAATTTCCTGCCTGTTCTTAATTTTGGAGCAAGCAAATAAAACGATGTCATAAATAATTTTATGTATTTTTTATACTTTAACTCAAAAAAAGCAAGGTAGATTGCCGACCGCTGGTCTAAGGTCATGAATAAGAGTATTTTACTAAGCAAAAGTACTAAGTACTTTAAAAGTTATTTGCTTAAGAGCACTTGCTCCGTGTAAACCTAGAAACATGTTGATTAGGATTCTTCATCAACTTTATTGAGGACCTACAATCAACTCGAGTGACAACTTTACTTACCCGATTAACTTACTTTAATTATAGTAGCTAACTTAGACTAATTCTGTTTGCAAACTCAACTAGGGTTTGTGTAAAACATCTTGTTAACATAATTAGAGTAGATTCAGGAATGTAAATGGAAAATATAGATACTCTTTTAGAAGGAATTTTATGTTTAGGTTGTTTGGAGAATAAATTGTATTTTTACAGTCGTGAATCTACTGCAAACGTCTAGTTAACGATTAGTGTCTGGACACTTTCACCTGGTGGCTAGCTAACCACCAGGTGAGTAGCGAGGCCGCCTAGCGCTCAGTATGAACGGTCTCGTACTCGTATATGTTGAAAATAAGAAAAAATATTACTTTTGGACACATAAATTTAATATATTGGACAACATTGCTCTGATCCTAAGGTGAGTAGCTAAAGCACTTACGTTATCAATAACAATCAGAAACCCAGACCCGTCCCAACATAGAAAAGTTCGTTTTCTACAGGATCTCAGAGATAGCAACGCCAAGTTCGCCGTACTCGCTAAAACAAACATGAAAACTGAATACGATCAAATGTCCGAACAGTGCCGTTATGCGCATCGCGAAGCCCATCGCAAAAGACTTCACTCAGCTTATGTCATGGCCCACTCTTTAAAGGCTACGACACTGGTTTTGAGTGTGCTGACTGAGATCACGGACTAACCGACATAAATAATATACCAAAATGTATACTTATTCTAGTTATATGATATTATTACAAATATATTTTTAAGTGTCATGTTTTTGGCAGTTAGGCAAGCTACCCCTGTAGTCAACTTTTCCCGGTCTCCCCTAAGGGAAAACATTGAAACCTGCACATCCCCTGTCTGGGAGACAGCTTAGAGGCCTGCATGTTAACAATGGCTTAAATGTAACTAAACTGGTTGCATCTACGGTCAGCGTACCTCAACAAGGTTCTGGACTTCATCGTAGAAGCACTAGTTAGTATTTTATGCGAATATTGAAAGACAATGTTCTCATGTTGCCAACTAAAATGTGATTAACAAATTATTACATAAATATAAACCACATAATCAAATACCGCTTCTGTCTGTAATCAATCAACGAAAATAGTGTTTAGATTTTGACATGGTTTTCACTATTACGTGGGCTAATTCGCGAAATGCTTCACGTGTAAATCTTACTAAGTTTGTATTTTTCTAACTCCCTGAAATTTGGTACACATGAAGATCCATCTTAATACATGAGTTAATTTTTATACCGTTTTTCTGTTCCTGTTGAGAAGCAGTTTGGTTTTACCATTTTTTGGTAGAAACGCAACTGACGCGGGAGTTGCACTCATTAAACATGTCTTCGATGCCTTTAAAAGAAAGCAAGCAAGCTTTAGGGGTTCTTTGTGATTTGTCTAAGGCATTCTATTGTGTTCACATAACTTTATTGATAAAATTACGACATTATGGTGTCTTAAATGATTTAGGAAAATAGTTAGTCATATCACACAGACAGAATGCAAAAAGTTAATATGTATGGAACTGACTCTTTTGGAGTTTCTTTACGCTTGGGAGTGCCGCAAGGCTCAATATTAAGACTTATATTATTCTTCATCTATAAAAACTACCTTCCTTACTTTACTAAAAACCTTTGTGAGACATAATTGTTTTCATATTATACTTCACTGGTTTTTAAAACTGACAGAAGTAAAGCTGTCTTTGACGATATAAATAATTCTCTCTCTCGTAGTGGCGTACTATTCTAACAATACATTCATGTTACCTCTGGAATCGCATCATAACGACACTCGTATTGTTGTTTATATTATTACATTGTTATCTTATAAATTCTACTTTATCAAGTCTGTACTAGCTCTGTAATGTTTATTTTTGTCACTGTAATCCGATGAGTGGGGCCTGGTAACCTGTAATACAGGTATTTTTATACCTATGTCAGGCACCAGACTCTCACATTATAGGTATTATCTGTATGCATACTAAGCTAAGGGCTGAATAAATTGTGGAAACCTATGTGAAGAGTAAATAATATTTTAAATTATTATTATAATCTATCGCTGCATGCAAAAAATACTTCTTACTTTTTTTACTATTATTGTTGTGAGATGATTATTCATTCCTCTTAGTCTACGGAGATGAAGTTGCGGGAAAAAGTAAGTTATAATTTGCTACGTGCGCTCGTGCAAAATATTTTTTAAAGATTATTATTAAACTGTCGAGATCATTATCATTATAATACCTTCTTGTGCTATTTTTGCGGCGTAAGCCTAAACTTTTACAACAATACATTTCGCATTTCTTGCCTTCCAATTAAGTAGTATTAAACTCAGATTTTTCCATAGAAACATATCTCCCAAATGGCCATTAGTTACTTCAGTATTTTTTATGATGAACAAGTTATGTTTTGCTATAATTGGTGAAGGTCTGATAATGTCTGTAGGCTTTAGTTAATTAGTTATGATGAGCGTTGAGATAATATGTCGCATTATTAAGGATGGTTTGTGTGACCTATGTACAAACTTTTTTCCTTTTTATTATTATGTACTCAATATATTCTTTGCATAGGTAAAATAAATGTACCTAGGTTCCACATTTAGGTTTAATATAATAATAATAATAATAAAAATGTTTATTTCAGATAATCATCCATACATATTTGGTAGTAATCTACTTATATTATGTTATTAAAAATAATAATAAAATAAAAGAATTAAAACTAAATTATCCTCAAATCTGCCAGGATGAGAGCAGTCAAATTCAGTTTAGTTTGTTTAATTGTAGGAACTGTATTTTTTATTTTAGAAAATATAAAACAGTGACTCCTTATGTAAAAAAAATAAAAACCGACTTCAAAAAACTAAAACGCTAAAAATAATCTTAACACTTACGTACCTAATCAGTTACTTTTGGAGTCGGTGCAAACGAAAACATAGAATCTCCCATCGACTGGCAGATACCGACGAATTGAGAACCTCCTCCTTTTTTGAAGTCGGTTAATAAGCACTTAGCGAAATATTTTTATCTCTTATTCAAAATATGTTTTTTATAGTAACTTAGTAAAGCCATTGATTTTTTTTTGTGTGTGTATGTACATTTCTAGAAAATCTTTCATCATGTCTTTCCTGTGGACTTATGTTCTTAGATTTCTGGAAAAAATAACAGAATGTGTATTGACTCAGACAGTGTAGTGGTTTGCGCTCCAGAATACCTAGCCAGTCGTAGGTTCTAGTTCCGCAAGGGGCTGTTTGTGTGATGAACCTTATGTTCATTCGCATATGGATGACATTAATAAAAAAACGTCTATCTGTTATCATCCATAAAGTATGCCTATACGTCCCACTGCAGGGCACAGGCCTCACCTCAACTATGAGGTGGTTTGGGTCATACTACACCACGCGGCCCAGCACAGATTGGGTTGCTTGTAAGGTCAGTGACAACCTTACTGTCAGATGTTAGTAAGCCGCCCTAAGGCTTCTGACTATGCTTCACGACTAGTATCAAGCGATATTAGCCTAGGGACAAACCTTTAACGTACCTTCCGAAGCACGGAGATGCTTGTGATAAATGTCACTAAATTGGTCGGAATAGTCACCCATCCAATCACAACCGCGGCGTAGGTGGCTTAACTTTGGTAATGTCAACCAAAGCGCTGCCGCCACTGAGCTACAAGCACCTCCTCAGCATCTGCATCTGTTATCTAGTATTACTTAAATACCTTGTCTATCTTCCTTTTCTGAAAATAAAAAAAAAACAATTTAAGAAGGAGGTGTTTCTCAGTTAGACTGTTTTTTTTGTATGTATGTAAAGCGATTACTCCGCCAATTATGAATCTATTTTGATGATTCTTTTTTTGTTTGATCATACTTCAGAGGTGGTCCCATATAAATTTTATCGAAATCTATTTATTTAGCAGTTTTTGAGAAAATAACAAAAATATACCCCGATAATGTTTTGATTCGTGATTCCTGTATCTATGTGGGTAACATATATTCGACAAATGTAAATCGATTTTGATGATTCTTTTTTTACTGAGAAGCTAATACTTCAAACATACTATGGTAAAAAACCTAAGGGTGGAAAAAAAGAGGATGAAATCGGTTTTCAGCAGTTAGATTAGGATTTATCACTAAAAATAGATAGAGTAAAAAAATATATTAAAATCGAAACGCAACGAAAAAAACGAACACAACTCTGAACTGCTTGCACCGACTCCAAAAGAACTGATTAGGTAAAATTACCTGTTAATATTATTTTTGGCTTTTTAGTGTTTTGAAGTCGGTTTTTTTTAAATACATTTTTTATCTAGTCAACACAGCGCAAGCGCAAGCTCTGCTCAGTTTATGTTGTTAGATAATACAAGTGTTTTAGTTAGACGTAGTTCAAATGAATTCAGGCGATCTACTAGAAGAACGCAGGACGTAACAACGGTTTTTTGTTACTAATAAAATAAAATATTCACGTTTAAGACCAATGGTAGAGTCTCAGAGTCTTAACACGTCCTTTTCTAAGAATGTCCTACATAAATGTTTACGTTTACTAGACAACTTCAGGCATTACTAAAATTAGGGGCAGCCTGATGACTCTTAGTTAATTAGTTGGTGCAATTTGCGTTAAACCACAGTAAAATATTAATGCAGAAGGATCTCACTCTTTCAATGCACGCAAATTGTGAATATATATATATATGTTTTTTTTTCTTGCTGCACCGCTTGTATTTCTCTGTTTGATCACTGATTGACTGGTAGAGAATGCTTCTTGGCATCAAGTCCGCCATTTGTACAATTATTTTTAAATGTGCAATAAAGTATAAATAAATAAAATGAAATAAATTGTACAATACATGATACACAATCATAAGTACCGATCTCTCGAAATTCCCTGAAATCACCTCTTGTGATGTCAATGCAAAACTGTACAAACTCATTCAGGCAACAAAGTTAGAAAAGTAACAATTTTTGGCATTAGTATTAATTTTACTACCCCTTTTCCCGCTGATTTGAATTTGCTCTTGGCCCTTTTCAGCGGTTTTTCGCAACCCTGATTAGACCGCCAGTCTATCATTGTAATTAAATTACTTTACAACATTGACGTACTATCCCTAGCAAGAGTTTAAAGTGTTCACATCGCGGTATAAAAGCAAAATATGATTAACGTCCGACTACAGGGCACAGGCCTCACCTCAACTATGAGGTGGTATCACTTGGGCCCAGTGCGGTGCAGTAGAAGCGTGTTGTAAGGCCAGTGACTATTAAGAAAGTTGTTAAGCCGCCTTAAAGCCCCTAACTAGGCTTCACGACTAGCATCAAACGATGTTAGCCGTGACCAACTTTTAACTTACCTTCAGTGGCAGCCGTGGGATGCATAAAATGGTATATGTCCAGCAGTGGGCTCTCAAAGGCTGATGATGATAATAATGACTCAGGTGTGGGTATGCCACATCTAGAAAAGCAAAAATCAGTCTCTGGTAGGCGTCTTCTATTACAAAAATGACCATTGACTTATAACATGTAATGTGTAATTCAATGTTAGAAGCAGGATACAAATTCGTATGACTGTTTGTATTAAAGGCCTACTGCGCCAAACTATGTTGTGGTTGTAATTTTGTTAACCTCCCTAGAAAAGATAATAAGGTTTTTGTACGTAGAGTTTACGTAAGCTGCGATAAGATAGTCTGGCTCTAATTTGGGTTTTGGAGCTTTAACTATTTGAAGTGGAATTGTAGAATGCATCTTAATTAGTTAGTTCCATTTTTTGTACCCTACCACTGCGAGACAATAGACTAGTTTCCTGGGTCAAAAAAATATTTTTCTATTTAGACCGTCAGTTAGATTTATTATGATTATGACCCATATTTTGTCTATTGTCAATCAAACAAAAAATGACGAAAATAAAGCGCATCAAAGTTTGGGAATGACGTCACGCCTTGCTAAAAAGTGTCGCAAGGCGTGACTTTACACAGAACTTTAACGGCCCATATCTTCATTATTTTTTGTTGATAGAGAAAAAAAATACGTGGCCAATATTTTCTGTTAATCCAACTGACGGACTAATTAGATTTATTTTTAGGAAATTAGGCTATTGTGGGCTAGCGCCGGGAAGCAAAAAACTCTGTCACTATTGTCAGCCTCTTTACAAAGATTAAACCGCCGACCAGCTGATATCATTTTGTAGGTTGTTTAGAGAAGTTAATTTTTTGTACAAATTGTAAAAAAATTGGTGGTCATGGTGTACCTACACGATATACCTTGTCAAAAAAAAACATATAAATAGGTTACATTTTTATACAGTTGTTGGAATCCCTTATTAAGCAAAAAATATGCCTGTGCTAGGAGATTCCACGACTTCCTTAACTATTATTTAGGTAACACTCAATTTGTTCCCTATTATATGCGTAATCTCACCAGAGCCAAGATATAAACATCCATCTAATTGCATCAGATGGATATTCACATCCGAGCCCTAGCGAGCTTGGGCTTATATCAGATTACATCTATAATATAAATTTTAATATAAAGCACTATTAAAAATCTATAGCTTACAAATACAATAATATCATTTTATGCGGTAATAAAAAAAAAGTTTTTTATTGCATTTATGTATTTCAGTAGAAAATTTGTTGTAAAAATTTACATGGAACAAAATTTTAAGTGAAATCCATGTTTACGTCCAGAAAACTTTATACATATAAAATTTCTAAAGTTCCGCTCGTCCTCTGTCTGCGTCCTTTGGGGCAAAAAGCTCTTTCAATCGTGGCCGCGTAGTTTGCAACTCGTTCCGTGCCAAACGAATCTAAACTCGAGTTAGTTTGTTCTGATCTCTTTATACGCAGCCTTCAATGCTGGTCGAAATAAAACGGACAACCTACCCTCATGGTTGTCAGATACAAGAAAAATGGTCTCTAAGTACCAAAAGAACTATTTTAAATTAAAGTATGGATCTGATGAGTCGAAAAAAAGAAGTTTTTTTGATTGAACACCAAGAAATGTATGTTCTTATCATATTAACAACATACGACACAAGATACGAACTGAGTAAGGACATCATTTCTTAGGCTTCATAGGGTTTCTCTGTAATACACGAGTTTAAGTAATAATAAGTATCATCCTAATTATTGCGATAGCCAAAATTTCCCTAAGAAATGTGACAAACAAAATTTTCATACCCGGGATAAAAATAAATTGGCCGTTCCAACTTCTCATCATACCTATTTATTTCTTTAACCCAAACAGATACCATTACTTAAATTCAATTATCCTTTATCTGAAGGTTGTCTGGAATGGTAGAGATCGCTTCTAATAAGCAGACCGCCTAAACTGTGCAGTCCTAAATATTTTTTTGTATTTTGTTTGTTTTGTATTTTGTTTGTTTTGTATTTTGTTTGTTTTGTGTAGTGTTCCATTATGAGATTATCATCAAGAAGAAATACTATTGTTTTATGAATATTCATACTTTTTGGGATCCTAGATCAAAAAATTCACATTTGTTCACTCTGCATGTAATTTTTTTTTTGATACCAATTTGTTATGGTTATAATATGTATAAAACAAAGTCTTAGTTACACTATTTATAACTTAACTGAACAACGGCTGCAATGATTTTTATGATATAGATAGATAGATAGATACTCTTTATTGTACACCACACAAAACAAACAAATCACAGGAAAGTAGTTAGTGAATAGCACAATTTAGGCGGTCTTATCGCTGGAAGCGATCTCTTCCAGACAACCTTCAGGTAGAGGAAAGTTTTCAGATTTCTCTCCTTCTCAAAAAGCAGAATAACTATGAAACATCGGAAAAAAATACTAAAAATGTATATAAACTTAAACTTAGTTAACTTAAATTTTAGTTATTATATAATATACGAGTATATAAATATTTTTAAGGTTTTTAGTTTTAGGTTTATTGTTCTTATACTAATTAGTTTATGTAACTTATATGTTGAAGTTCTTTCTGTTGTATGTTAATAAATAAATGTGTTTAAGAAAAAAAAAACTTAAATTTTTCTTGTTACATATATGTTGTACGTTTTAAAATTGATTTACAGACAATGCGAACAAAGTAGCGGGCAACAGCTAGTAATTGATTAAAATGCTCCGTCACAACTGATTGCTAAGCTTGTATTATATTGCTAAGCTCGTAACTTTGTTAAGTTACCTACTCGTACAATGAAAAAAAAAAGAACTATCACAACAAAGAGTGGTTAAGATTGCTAGCAATCTTTATTTGCATATAGTTTCGATACTCATTTGCAACGCCAACCAAAAGGCGAGGCGAGCATATCGGACTTGGTGTCGCTATCTCTGAGGTCCCATGTTCGATTCCCGGTCGATCAATGTCTTTTCTATATTGTCTCGGGTCTGGGTGTTGTGGTACCGTCGTTGTTTCTGATTTCTGTAACACAAGTGCTTTGGCTACTTACCATTGGATCAGAGCAATGTATGTGATGTTATTCAATATGTATTTATTATGATAAAACACATTTAAATGGCTTAGACGCCAAATAACAAGCGCAAGTAAATTTAATAACCTACGAATTAAAATAACCATAGATAAATAATCTCAAGAAATGAGCTTTTACAATGAGATCGTTCCAGAGACCAAGACATACCATTTCTTTTTAAATCCTCGCGTCTGAGGTTTCCCTCCGACTGGAAATCTCAATCTTAGATAAAGCATGCTCGCTCGGCTCTCTCAGTGCCGAGATACAGTACGCTCTTATATGTTGAATTTGTATAAAACGAATAAATTCTTTGAAAATTTTTGAATCACAAACATCTCGTTATTAAAATAAATACCAGGGATCGAAAACCGGTTATTTTACTATGGAACCTTAGCCGGAATAATAAAGGTTTTCGCTAAATTGACTATCACATACTCCAAATACCGACTTAAAACCTATGGCAAATTTAGTTTTATGGTCAAATCTTTACAACTACTATCAAATATTAGAAATGGGTCTTATACATTTTGATATAAATATTAACCGGTTTCGATCCTTGATAAATACTCGTAAATATAATGTGCAGTGATCGGAGTAGGTAGATTGATTTCAGATCAATCATCTCAATAAAGAACTATAAATTCAACTAATAAGCAGTGATCGGAGTACGTAGATTGATGTGATGTACTTCGGTAGTGCTAGCATAGTATGAATATGCCTTTTTTTTCAAAAACTGATACCAAGAAATTCCGAAATCCCGGAGGCATGTCCATATAAACATCAATGTTTGAGATCATTGACCCCAAACCAAGCTACCTACTCCGATCACTGCTAATAAGGTATTTCTTTCTTGTTTCAGGTAACTACATCCATATTTACATTTGGGAACCGAATAGCTTCTCAAAATGCATGTAGGTACTGGCTTCAACGACGAATCAGCAAAGGTACAAAAATACTATTTCTGAATAACAAAGCTCTAATTAGCTTTCTATATTTTACTATAATAGATGTCTTGTTTGAGAGTACTGGGAGACGCCTCTGACTAAATTAACTGTCTGTTATCATGACAACAGAAGGATCTGACCACTTTACTTCAAGACCGTTACGGATTTTTAGTTTAATTTATAAAGGGGCACATAGCATGTAGAACTGACGGTCGATGGGACAGAAAGGTTCTAGAATGGAGGCCAGGTACCGGAAAGCGCAGCGTAGGATGTCCACCCACAAGGTGGACCCTGTTAAAGGTCGCAGAAAGTCACTTGATGCTTTGTTGTCTGACTCATATTCATTAATTTAATTTTAATTTAATTATTGATATTAAAAAAGATCACCTGTATTTTGCTTGGCACTTATACAGCCACGCTGCTGCCTGGATACGTTACGGAATTATTTTCTGGGGTAACTCGACTGATGTATCTGCGGTATCTGTGTTGCAAAAACGGTGTCTTAGGATAATAACGTTTACATCGCCGAGAGACTCGTGTAGAATATTATTTGCTAAATATAAAGTACTAACGGTCACTTGCGTACATATATATACGAGATATGTCGATTTATTCGAAAAAACAGTAAGTACTTCCAACACTTTGACGATGCATCAAGCCGTTACGCCTCGCGCCGTGCAAATGATTTCGTACTACCCCCAGCCCGACTTGCGCTTTATAAGAGCGGTCCGTACTATATGGCCGTCAAAGTGCATAATCATTTGCCAGACTCTGTTAAGGCCCTCCAAGGCATGAAATTCGATAAAGAGTTGAAAAAATTATTAATTGAAAAGACGTACTATAATTTAAGTGAATATTTTAATGACAAATTGTAATTTTATTATAATTTTTAAAGTAATTGACATTATACAGAATTTTTATTATGTTGATATTTTTGTTGTAAATTGTTACTTTTAATTTTATTTGACATTTGTAATTTAATCCATTGATATAATACTAAGTGACGCTATTGACATAATTATTATAATTTAGGAGCATAAACAATAAATATTGTCTAATAATTGTAAATGGAATGATAATATTGTTAAGATTAATTTTATCAAATAATTGAGTTCACGAATGCCTCATAGAGGTTATAATGTAACTATTTTATTACCATCTTTTTAAGCCTATTAACTGTACTGCTATTGGTTTACATTATAAAGTGAATAAATGAATGAATGAATATTGAAGACAAAATGTTCAAAAAAACATTAATTACTTTCCTAGAAGAGAAAGGATACTATAGCATTGACGACTATTTAAATGACTTTTTAGGTTAATTTTTGACATGTATTATCAAAACTGTTTTTTTTTCTGGAAATTTAATTGACATTATTATTTTGTGTTTAGACTGTATGCTTAATGTACTCAATAATTTAATTTAGATGACATTGTATTTGAATATTATTACTTTATTTGATATTTTTAAATAATTTTATTTGAATTTTATAAAACATTCGTATGCCTTTAAGGTAGATCATATTGGGCCCCTTTTAATTGTAACAACTGACTTTTATACCTATGATGACGAATAAATATTTCATTTCATATTTCATTTCATTTCATATTTCATTTCATTTCATTTCATTTCAAAATATGAATATACAGGGTTACATTGCAAAGGGGTGCCAAATTTTAAAAACAAGATCTAGGGAACAATATAAAAAAGCTTCTTAATCATTATTATTTTTAATAATCGTGTTACGAAAAAAAAATATTTTAAATGTCCGAAAATAAAGTCAATAGAGAGACTACAAAAGCCGCGCGGTCATTCATCAGAGGCGTAGGTACGGCGAGCCTACAAGGACCTTACGTAGTACACATACGGTGGATTTTTTAAATAAATGAGAAATTATCCACGCAATAACGCATAAAATACGTACTTTAACAGCGGATAAGAATAACTAAATGTGAAAAAAAAGTTTGTGTTCTTTGCATAGTTCTCTTAAGTTTCTGATTCTGAGCCACTCATAAGGATATGGCACCCCTTTGCAATGTAACCCTGTATAATTATAGGCAAAATAATAATTAACAGGCGAGTGCTCTGTTAGCCTAACGAAATCCATGTCGTTAATAATATGTTCAAGGTCACTTCACTTCCCCCCTAATACAATTCCCCAAAAAGCTTCGTGTCATTATATCGCCTATTACATTAGTATGAGTAAGTGAATTGCTATAATTGGGCTTTATTATAACCGGGCAAGTTCTAAAGTGCAGGATCTTGTTATGTACGCAATTTCCAGCTAAGTGCCTTCTCTAATTTACCGTGTATCATCGCGCTTAGGTAGAATTTTGGGGATTTGGTTTAAACTTACAAGATTCATTAATTTTTGGTAGTTTTATGGATTTTGAACTTCACATGGAGAACTTAAAGTTTTGCCATGTCCGTCTGTTTGTCTGTCCGCGGCTTAACTCAGATTCAGAGACTATGGGCATTCAAATAAAGAGGAGTGGGATGAATTAATTTTTTTCGTCGATCCCTTAATTTGGGGTGTCGTTGGATAAGTCGTTCAAACACATTATGGGTGTGTAAATACATTTGTACCTTTTTAGCTTTAACGTGCATTTTTGTTAGTTGAGTGTCCCTCCCCCCCATATACTAAAAATGTCCCCCCCGCTTTTGATAGCAAAATGGTTGCTCTTAAAAATGTTAAAAAAATACAAAGTCTAAAGCGTAGTTTTTTTATATTTTCTTAGAGATGACATTACCAATCATGTTTTTCATTGACACACATCTTTATTAGTAAAAAAAAAACTGTTTTCTTCTTGCTTGCTCTATTGATCCGATAGTAGAAGGTCATAAAGTCCACATTTTTTTTGATAATTAGAAATTCGATAATTATTGATCCTGAATGGGTTCTGTAAACTTTCGTAAATATCATTTTTACAAGCTATGCCTGCGGTTTTGCCGCTAAGGAGGCAGATTAAAAACTGTAGCCTATGTCCTCCCCTAAGGTTTAAGCTGTTTCCGTACATAATTTTATCAAAATCAGTTAAGCTTTTACGACAAAAAGTAGCCTGTCTCCTTTTATAAGGTTCCATTTATTTTTACACTAAAATTCATAATTATTGGTTTAGCGGTTTAGGCGTGAAAACGTAACACACAGACTTACTTTCGTATATAATAAATAAATAATAAATATTGGACAACATCGCATACATTGCTCTGATCCCATGATAAGTAGCTTAAGCACTTGTGTTAAAGAAACCAGAAACAACGACGGTACCACATCACCCAGACCCGAGACAATTTAGAAAAGTTATTTTTCTACATTGGCCGACCGGGAATCGAACCCGGGACCTCAGAGATAGCCACTAAGTCCGGTAAGCTCGCCTCTCGGCTACGGAGGTCGTCGTTTTTTAATATTAGTATGGATTTAATCAAAATCTCTGTAAACTGTCATTATGCTGAATACTGGAGTAACCCAGCTTAAAATCATTTTATAGAAATTTAACAAAATAAAATCTAGTCTGAAGCGTGAAGTGCACCCTCTAACGGCTCGCAGGCATAGAGCCATTGTATCAAAAACCCTCGATTCTAATAAAATTGGGAAAGCGAGTGAAAATCAATAGACCCTTCATCTTAAGACTACTCTACATAGAGATGTGCTGGTATGAATGAGAATGATGGGACGGATCTGTCCCCGATGAGCAAACGATAATTGGATATACCTAGTAAATAAATACGGGCTGTCCCAAAAATATGTCTTGTCGGAGTCCAGAGATAAAGCACTTCCTTGATTTAATATCGGTTTTTATGTTGTGACTTTGGGATTTAACTTTATTTTATGGAGCAATAATATTTATTATCATCATCATTTCAGCCATAGGAAGCCCACTGCTGAACACAGGCCTCCCCCAGTGTCTTCCAGATTGGCCGGTTGGAAACGGCCCGCATCCAGCGGCTTCCTGCAACCTTTACTAGTTCGTCTGTCCACCTTGCAGGTGGAAGTCATACGTCATACGTATTTTAATCATTGCAATAAATCAATTATCATCACCATAATTAGCCTACGTCGGTCCACTGCTTGACATACGCTTCTCTCAATGCACGCAACTGAGCCCTATCCTCGGCTATTCTTTTCTATCCACTGCCATCAGCCTTGCGTATATCGTCGCTCCACCTAGTCGGAGGGCGCCCTATGCTGCGCTTGCCTAGTCGCAGTCTCTACTGAACGTATACCCCATTGGTTATTGTTTCTACGACGAATGTATCCAGCCCACTGCCACTTCTGTTAGCTTGTTTTCTTTGAGCTAGATCGATTACTTTAGTTTTCTGATGGATAACATTATTTTAGAAAAAAGAAATGAAGTTATCCTTATTTCATTTTTCTACAGAGAAATCCCGAACTTAGCTCTTTCCATACCTCGCTGAGAAACTTTAAATTGGTGTACTAGTCGCACCGTGAGTGTTCTCCGTAAGGTTTGACATGACTGAAAGACATACTATTACATATTTCTGAAAAAAAAACAAATTTCAATAATTCGTCTCAGTGACCAATAAACGTCTCGTATGTCAAGGTTTGACATATGGTAAGTATGAAAATAAGTATGCTACCTACGTAAAAATAATATATAACAACATACACTACCACAAGCCTCCCTATAAGTAGGTTCAATAGGTATCAATATTATTGACGGACCGGTCTTTTAACTATAGAAAGGACCTTTCATATTTAGTTATAATACCTAAATCAAAGAAATGAAGGCAAAGGAAAATTATAGTGTCCAAATAATCTTATTGTTTAGTATTAATGTATCTATCTCTCGGCGCTCCAAACCTTTGATCACTAAGCCGTTACATAAATAAAGCATTACACTAATTGTTTGGTCTACAACTAGGGTATTATCTTAAGCACGTTTAATTAAATAGGCATAATAATAATTCAGACAAAAGCTGAAGATTTATGTTTGTCTAAGATGACATTAAGCATGTAATTAGAATCAAATTTAGATATTAAAGATGAATATGTTTTTTGCTTTGATAAGACAATTCGAAATCATTTAAAAATGTAAGAGTATGTTCTAAAACTTTGACTCTCTAAAAAAAGGGCGCTAAAATATCTCACCATCAATTTCCTAATCATAAATGAATTTATTACACAATCGATGATTTAGGATGCTTGTGGCTCGGTGGCAGCGGCACCTGGGTAGTGATTACTAAAGTTAAGCCACTTACGCCGCAGTTATGAGTGGATGGGTGGCCATTCCAACCATATTTAGTGACATACATCACAAGCATCTCCGTGCTTCGAAAGGCATGTTAAACGTTAGTCCCGGCTAATATCGCTGCTTGATACTAGTCGTATGCCTAGTCAGAGCCTTAGGGCGGCTTAATAACTTCTGACAGTAAGGTTAAGTCACTGGCCTTACAACACTTTTCCACCAAACCGGAGTGGGCCTGCGTGGTGGAGAATGGTCCATACCACCTCATAGTTGTAATGCCCTGCAGTGAGACGACGACTTTGTTTTTTTTTCGATGATTTATTTATTATTATTTTTTATTTTAAAAAACTTTTTGAAGAAAAAAAAATAAATTTAATAGAATCGATAATGAGAATAGCTAAATCATTGCACTGACCATGTGCTTAAAATTACATCAAGTACCTTTCAACTTTATACTCTCATACAAAGCCGAAATTAATCATTTCTACCATTTTCAGCATCAAAGTTTGACGAGGTCGTTAAAAAATGTACAACGGTAGTTATATTCAGAAGTGGGACATATGCAAAATGGGACAAGGTCGGCTTGGAACCGCACATCACTATCTGAGCTAATCAATTTCGCCCCTATTTCAACAGGTATACGGTTGAAAATCAGTCTAAAAATCACCCTTGCTTTCCTATAAGGTAATTTGTTTTAAGTGTGTTCATAGTGAGATGAATGCCAATCTTATAATCAGTGGTTAAGGTTGGATATTGATTGGCAAATAAGTAAGGTTGGGCCCTTTTGGATTTTTTGTGGAACTTGCAAAGATGTTTAAGGAGACATTCAGATAGATTCAACGATGGCTCGTGTAGTCTAAATTAATAGTTAGTAAACAGAGACAGTTTCTTAGAACAAATGCTTTAGGCGTATTTTGAAATGGAAACTTAATCTCGGTGGATTTGCTGGTGATAGTCTAGTGACCTACGTTGTGGCCAGGATCTGATGGGTGACCATAATCCTACTTAAAAAAACACCACAAAAACGACGATAGTACCTAAATTATTACATCAGCTATTTTCTCTAAAACTCAAAGACTTGGATCGTCCTTTTTGTAATAGAGTCCTCTAAAAAACTAACAAGCATTCCCTGAAAAATCTAAGCTAGGTTTTCTCGTTGCTATTATATGTTTTCTCCGAAGCAACGGAATTGAGAGAAGTGATGCAATGTTTGTACGACTTTATCGTCTATCGATACTAGAGATACTAAACGACAATATTGTCGTCCCAAACGACATTGGTTCCACAGCGTCCCATAGAAAGGGCTATGCTCAGTTTTTCTTTGCGAGATCAAATCAGGAATGAAAACACGTAAACAAGCAAAAGTCACTGGCATAGCCCAACGGATAAGCAAGCTAAACTGGCAGTGGGTGGGGCACATTATGTGCCGTATCTAGCACATAGAACTGACGGCCGATTGGGCAGAAAGGTTCTGGAACGGAGACCACGTACCGGCAATAGCAGCGCAGGACATCCACCCTCCAGGTGGACGGACGACCTGGTAAAGGTTGCAGGAAGCCGCTGAATGCAGGCCGCTTCCAACCGGCCAATCTGGAAGTCATTAGAGAAGGCCCAGGTTTATCAAAAGACATTTTAAGGATAAAGGTGATGATGATGTTGAGCGACATTACAAAGTATAGTGTTATCATTATCATCTGCCTTTGAAAGTCTACTGCTGGACATTATAGACAACCCTACAGAACGTATTACAAGCGGCTTCGGACCGTTTACATTTACATTACATTTTTAATTCGTTTTTTTTTAACTTTCTGTAATCTCTTATTTTTACAAAAAATCTCACAACATTATCAAATCTATGGAATCGAAATATTTAACCTAAGCCTAGGTTTAAGAGTCACATGCAAAATCTATGTAATAGCCTAAATCTTAGGCCTAATGCTACATCTTTAGTATCGTAATCGTAATTTTATTTAAACTTAGTCATTAATTTTATTCTGTGAATAATTTTATTAAAAGTTGGTAAATAAAGAATCCTGTTAAGGACTTAATCTTTATTTTATTAAGTTGTGCAAGTTTTCTATTTATATCAAAGATAAAAAACTATACCGTACATTTAACCTCTTATAACAATATCGACGCTAAGATTTATGGGACATCACTAATTTTTGGGTCCGAATAAAAACTGTTGAAAACAAGAGATGATATTTATTTTGAATGTTTTGTTTACTTTTGCATGTTTTTTTTTTATTTTGTGCAATGAAGTGTAAATAAATAAATGCATAATGTTTTTCAGATTCAATTGCTATTGATCAGATTAAGCTTTGTTCAAATGGTAAGCTTTTAGATTTGGTTTCGGCATCATTGTGGTTTATTAAAAAATATCTATTATCGGCTTCTTGCCACTTCGTTTGCACGAATTTTTACATTTAATTTTTAGGAGACCACGCCTCGGCAAACGTGGTGTAGGACGTGCCCAGCTTGATGGGCCGACGACCTTAGAAAGATGGCTGGCCTTAGAAAAACGGTGGTGCTCTTCGGTCTCCCAAAGAGCGCCAAAGAGCGCGACTCTCGTTTTTTTAGGTTTAGCAGTGGACTGCAATAGTCTGATATGATGGTGATGATGATGACTGCATAAGTATAAGTGAAGCTAATACAAACGCGTTAAAAATAAACGGATCATCATCATCATCATTAATTTAGCCATTAGGTAGACCTCCACTGCTGAACACAGGCCTCCCACAATTACTTTTATCGGAAGGATTGCTTATACTCGCCACGCTTTGCAGGCGGGTTGGCGAGCGCAGTTTTTTTAAACATTTCGTACGCAGACGCTGCTGCCCGTCTCGTGCTACAGGAATTAGTCGCCTCTCACGACACGCCTTCTGTTGGCGGTGAGGAAGTGTATTCTTTAAGGCCGTCCCTACACGGCACATGGCAAATGGATCAATTAACTTTTTTACAGTTTGCATGCTGGAATGTATACAGCGAAACATGGATCCTACATTGTACCTACCATCTTATGTAACCTGTTTCTAGCAAATAAATGATCTTTTATCTTTTTTTTTTATCTTTTAACAAATAAAATATAAGGTATAGGTATTAACTTTTTACTATCGTTAAAAACAGCGACTGGAAAAAGTGCAAAACTCTTTGTCGGGAATAGGAAGCACGTCAAACGGCAAAAACAAGCAGAAAATATTCATCCAAAATAATAAAATATGGAAAGGTTAGCGAAATATTCGAGCAAACATGCCTTTTGCTGACGATAGCTCGATATGATATTTATGGATAAATGCAGTTTCTGTCTATTTGAAAATATTTTAGTCCGTAATAACGAATAAACTAGGGACTGTTTTAAATTATTATTATAATTGGTTCTCGTCTGTTCTCTGATGGACATAGATCTCTCCCAATGTACGCCACTAAGCCCGATCTTCGGCTATTTTTTCCCATCTGGCCCCCGATTCAGAACCGTTCGATAGCAAATTGTCTACCGGAAATTTTAGCATTGGTGTCACGTGATTTCTTGGTTGTCAATTCGTTATCAAAAGATTCTGAATTGGGGGCTGATCCGATCCCGTCGGATGGTAAATTGCAGCGCTAATTTTCCTAATGAACTCCAGGCGGGATCAGAACCGTACGCTAAGAAATTGTGGACCGGGTTACCGTATTACACTATTATCATTTTAGCCATGGACATCCACTGCTGAACATAGGCCTTCCCCAGTAACTTCCACGTTCGCCGGTTAGAAGCGACCTGCATCCAGCGGCTTCTCGCGACCTTTGCCATATCATCTGTCTACTTTGCGGGTTTACGTCCTACGCTGCGCTTGCCGGTACGCGGCCTCCATTCTAGAACCTTTCTGCCCCATCGGCAGTCAGTTCTACGTGCTATGTGCCCCGCCCACTGCCACTACTTCAGCTTGCTGAACCGTTGGGATTTGTGTACGACTTTTTTGTTCGTTTATGGATCTCCTCATTTCTGATTCGATCTCACAAAGAAACACCGAGTATATCCCTTTCAATAGCACGTTGTGCAACCTTGAGTTTTCTTACGAGGCTTATAGATAGATAGATAGATAGATACTCTTTATTGTACACCACACAAAAGAAACAAATCACAGGACAGTAAATACATTAAGAATAGCACAATTTAGGCTCATATTGAGAGGCTACGTTTTACTTAAATAAATGATTGAGCATCAGAGTCACGTGATTTACCAGTTGTCAACAAGTTATCAAAGGGCTCTGAAACGGAGGCCAGGTAGCTCAAGTCTATAAAAATGGTTTGCTGTTTATAACAGTGTTATAAACTACGTATTCAAGCTAGAGCGCACGGGTGACTTTTGTCACCGTGACTTTTTCGTCACTCATATGAGATAGTCGAATATCTTTTGGTTATCTCGAGATCCAAGGATATGAGTGACGAAAAAATCACGATAACAAAAGTCACTTATGCACACTAGCTCTTGCTCGAATTAACGGTAGCAATAAAGATTAAGAACACTTAAAGCTAAGCACTAAGCAATAAAGATTTTTTAAATTCAAAAATATTTCTATCTTCACTTCAAACTTATGCTCACCAACGAAACTTTAGAACGCAATGTAAAGTCATCTCTGCAGTTTTATTGGCAAACTTCTTTGTGAATTTTCAAGCTGATAAATTTCCACCAGTCACCCTATGATCGAGTTTGCGGAGTGTTAGCTGATTTGCATTTTAAATAGTTTGGTTAGTGCTACCGTGATTTATTCTAAGACGTGAAATTTGATAATACTTTTAAAATACCGATGGAGACTTTTAGACAATGAGATAGCGAAATTCATGAGTTCCATGCGGGTGGAGTTACAAACAAAATATTGTTATTTATATAGACATAGATCATATTAGGCTAATTTTCTAAAAAAACTAAGTAGTCCGTCAGTTGGATTATTAGAAAATATTAGACACGTATTTTTTCTTTTCTTAATCAAACAAAAAACGATGGAGATATAGTCCGTTAAAGTTCCGCTTAACATCACGCCTTTCGACACTTTTTAGTAAGGCGTGACGTCTCCCTCAAAGAATGCCAAAGCACACGATCTCCCGCTTTTTTCATCCAGCCGCTGCCAGCCATCTTCCTAAAGTCGTCGGTCCATCTAGCTGTGAGGCATATCGACATAGTTAATATCACTGAATTCCAACGTGCGATGGAGAGAGCTATGCTTGGTGTTTCTTTGCGAGATAGGATACTAAACGTGGATATCCGTAAAACATAAGTATTTTTAAAAAGCTTAAGTAGCAGCAGGTCATATAGCTCGAAATATTGACTACAATTGGGGAAAAAGATTCTCCAATGTTGACCGCGAACAAGAAGTTGCTGTGTAGACCAGGCCTCCTACTCGGTTGACTGACGACCTAGTCATGGTTAGAAGTCGCTGGATGCAACAGCGAGCCACTTGCTGTGGCGTTCTATTATAGAAAGGCTTATCTATGTCTTGCAGTGGACATCCAAAAACACATTAACTATTAATGATTACAGGATATGGACTTCTTATGTATAAGCGATTTTACAAGCTTGTAAAATCACGTTCACTCACACGCACTCATTTTACTCATATCGTACTGAACTGCCTGCTTCACTTCATCATGTCAGCCATAGGACGTCCACTGCTGAACAAAGACCTCCCTCAATGATTTATCATTGGGGGGGATTGCCAATACTTGCCACGCTTGGCAGGCGGGTTGGCGAGCGTAGTTTTTAATAAGATTCCGCACGAAGACGCTGCTGCCCATCTCGTGCTACAGAAATTAGTCGCCTCTTACGACACGTCTCCTGTTGGCGGTGGAGAAGTGTATTATTTACGGCCGTCCCAACACGGCACTTGACTGTTACAAAACATGGCGTCATACTTTTTATACATTCATGGTTATTTATACATTTTCAGATTTTTATCTGACTTTGATCTTTATTGGCACTAAATTGGGCCTTTGAAGGCGATACTATTTTATTTCCATAATAACATTAGCTCCAACGAAGGCTGTCTAGATTTTTAGTTGAGATTTAGATTACTTGAAATGATTTATAGTTTATCTAATTCGCCTTTCAATGAGAAATAATTATGTAATAACATTTTCAATTCTGGTGAAATTATTGCTTTGTTAATAAACTATGATTATACTTCAGTTTGTGTATACACTATTACGTATTTGTCAGCCGTCGACAGTGCCCAGTTAGAGACGAAAACCAGAGATAGTTGAGTATAGGTGTAGGCTGACTTATAACTGTCAAAAGTTAGACTTATTTGACAATGTTGCCTCATTAACTAAACGCAAGAAACGCAATGGCGGGTGTTACCTCACCCAGTTGAATAATAGACCGTAGCAAGTAGGTCTATAATATCTTCACATTGCTCTTAAACATCATCATCATCATAATCAGCCCACGTCAGTCCAATCCTGAACACAGGCCTCTCCCAATGCGCGCCACTGAGTCCGATCTGCGGCTATCCTTTTTAGGGTTCCGTAGCCAAATGGCAAAAAACAGAACCCTTATGGATTCGTCATGTCTGTCTGTCTGTTTGTCCGTCCGTATGTCACAGCCACTTTTTCCGAAACAATAAGAACTATACTGTTGAAACTTAGTAAGTAGATGTATTCCGTGAACCGCATTAGGATTTTCAAAAAACAACAACAAAAAAAACAACAAATTTTGGGGGTTCCCCATACTTAGAACTGAAACTCAAAAATTTTTTTTCATCAAACCCATACGTGTGGGGTATCTATGGATAGGTCTTCAAAAATGATATTGAGGTTTTTAATATCATTTTTTTCTAAACTGAATAGTTTGCGCGAGAGACACTTCCAAAGTAGTAAAATGTGTGTAACTTCTAAAATAAGTAAATGATAAAACTTAAAAAAAAATATGATGTGAATGCAAACTTTCACCGAAAATTAGTTTGAACGAGATCTAGTAAGTAGTTTTTTTTAATACGTCATAAATCGTAAACCACAATTTATCTTTCGTAATGTTATGGATTTCATTTTGCAATAAAAATACCGTAACTATGACTCGATTGTCTTGATGGGTGAACTTTTACTTATATAGGTGCCTACAGGTTTGTACGGACCCCTTGGTGCGCGAGTCTGACTTGCACTTTGTCGGTTTTTTATTTATTTATTTATTAAAACTTTATTGCACAGGTGGGTACAATTGGCGGACTTAATGCTATACAGCATTCTCTACCAGTCAACCTTGAGGTAGTGCAGTTAGTGAAGTTTGTGGCGGAGTATGAAGTAACTGACAAGTTTATTACATGAGAAAATACTCTAATTAAAATAAACATTACATGCTAATACACATAAGTAAATATTTTATAAAAAATATTAAATATTTTATCCACTGCCAGCACCCTTGCGTATATCGTCGCTCCATTTTGTCGCAGGGCGCCCCACGCTGCGCTGGCCTAGTCGCGGTCTCCACTCAAAAACACTTCTATATGCTATCGGTTATCGGGTCTACGGCAAATGTGACCTACTACCACTTCAGTTTTGGTAGCCTACACCACTTCAGTTTTCCTATTCTTTCTGATTTTACGGAGCCGAGACTTGGACACTCGGGCGTGCGACTAGTACACCAATTGAATGTTGTTCAGCGAGCTATGAAAAGAGCTAAGTTCGAGGTTTCTCTGAAGGATAAAACTAGAAATGCGGTTATCCGACAGAAAACTAAAGTAATCGCTTTTATACATTCTGTATGAAATACAAAAGGAATAGCGCAACGACTGCGCCGCACCCGAGTCGAACCCGCGTCGCACCCGTACCATTCCCGTGCCGCACCCGCAGCATCTCGCCCTTATCACAACTGCTCCGCTACCTCTGTGTCTAAGCTGTTAAAATAAAGGTACTACATTTAGTTGATTTCTACTCAGCTCAGCTCCGCCTCGATGGAGTCTCACCCTATGTTTGGAATAGCGGTAAAGTGTGTAACGTCCACTCAACGTCAGCAGCTTACAATATTTTTATTATGTTTGTTCTAAATACGGCCTTTCTGTAGATGTTAAGCCAAAACGAAAGCTAGCGCAACTAGACCTTATCAATCAGTCTGAGTGCGTACTACTGTTGATGAAGCCGTTCATTAAGTATAATTGATAGTCTGGAAATAATACGTACAAATGGAAGAGCAGTAATTGAATGATATAGATAATTCTCTTATTTCGACGCACTCCCGTCACTTGCGTTCTTCTAATAAACTGACTCTCTCCACTCCTTCTCACCGCACTGGTCTTATTTCCAACTCTTTTCTCCTTCAATCAATTCGGCTTTGGAACTCTCTCCCCGAAAACATCAAACAAGCCCCTTGTAAATACTCTTTTAAGAAACTTGCCCGTGCTCATTTTCTTTATAAATTGAAATCATCATCTTGAACCCTTAGGTATTGTAGTCTCATGATCGTCGTCATATTTATTTACGTATGTATTTTGCCTATGTAATCTATGTACGATAGTATTTAGTTTATGTATATCGTTATTTACTGTATGTAGTTTATGCTTTTAAAAATAATTTCAAAATTATTTTTCATTTGAATTTGTATCGCCTATATCGCACCGCCCACAAAACGTCTCTGTTTAGACTAATGGTCGACTGGTAGAGAATGCCTCATGGCATTAAGTCCACCTTTTGTATGATTTTTTTAATCTGTGCAATAAAGTCTAAATAAATAAATAAATAATTTTATACTTATAAGTGCTATGAAAATAACAATTGTTGTATAACTGATCCCAAAAAAGATGTGGTTTTTTCAATCGACTTTCGAAAAAGGTTGAGGGTGGGATATGCTAAACCAATTTTGATAATTATAATCATAAATTAAAATTTAATTGCGTCAAATAATTATAGTACCTATACAAGATCTTGTTTGCTTCTTTGATTGCTTGCTTCTTTGATTGCTTAATTTACTATAAAAAGGAGAATTTGATTGTTTTACGGTATTCTTACTTTACAGGTCTATGTTAAACATTCCTTGACTGGCACCGACTCATAAAGAGCTTAAGTATACGTTTATCGTATCATCATCATCATCATTTCAGCCATAGGACATCCAATATTGACGACGCAGACATGGGTAGAGGTATCAAGATGAAATTAATATCATATACCCAGGTCTGCAATCCCTTGAAGCTGCAAACAATCAAACCTCTAAGTCAACGCAATCAAATGATACGGTTATTTAAGATTCTGTTACTCTTAAAGGAATCAAACCTATAAGGTACTTCCGATTGACCTAGAATTATGGAATTTTGCAAGGGAAAAAAGTCCAAAAACCATGAAAGACTTCGAACTTTTTTGTATAGAGCCTGGCATACCTAGTTCCAAAATCACTTTATTTTGGTGTACACCTATGAATCATACGTCAATCGATATAGAAAATATTACAAACAACAAATATTCTTTGACAAAATATCGTAAATGATATACTTTGTTCAGAACTTCAGTTTTAGTATGTGATATTAAAATTTACTTTTACTTACATATTCAAACTGAAATTCTGAACAAAGCATATCATTTACGACATATTGGTACAAAATAATTGTTGTTTGTAATTATTTTCTCTTTTGATTTACGTTTGTTTGATTTCATTGATGTTTTATAGGTGTACATCAAAATAACGTAATTCTAGGTACTTGCAACATTAAGTATGCGAATAAGGTTCAATGATTTTTGTTATTACATCATAAAAAAGGTTCTAACACACTCGGAACAAGCATTAAAAACCTTCGAGTTCTTTTTCTCGCAATATGAACTATTTACATATTTACAAGTTTGTACGAAACTCACAGACTTGTACTTGGCTGGTTTGAGAATGTACAGTTATTTTTGAACTCTGAATATCAGTCTAGTGTGAAGTAGCTCTAAGCTGAGACTGAGTTAGGTCACCCATACCGTATTAGTGCCTATTTTTATGCTACCCGTAATGGCGACACTCACGGAAAGCTCTTATTTCATAATAGTGTTGTAATCAGTTATTGAAATCTGGAATCATGAATTTTGGCCATATAATTTTCACAGACGTATAGGATTTTTGTATGTAAGTGTAGACACTCATTTTTTTTTTCATGTTTCGAAAGTTGCTTGATGAGATTCCAAGAATTAATTCATGGACCGTAGTGACTAGTGATTTGTGCACCGGACTAAAAGCCTGGCGGTCGCGGGTTTGAATCCTGCAAGAAGTGATTTTTTATGTGATGAGCACGAGTACCTAAGTCATAGATGTATTTATATGTATTTAAATCTATACATATATATCTCCGTTATGAGTCACCATAGTACAAAATTTTCTTAGTTTAGGCTAGATAATTACTGTGATTGTTGTAATAATTTGTTTAGTTATTTATCTATTAAGCTTCTTATTCATATTACAAAAATATACCTCATTATAAATAAACTAAATAAGGAAATTTTGTAAAACGGAAAACAATTCACACAATAATATAATTGTTTAGTTATTTAAGGACGTTGGCATATATGTGATAGTGTTATCACTCAACTTTACAGTTATGAAAAATACATGCTCACAAACATTTGTTGGGCATAGGCAGGAATCGAACCCACATACCATCGCTTTCCGTGCGATATCTCTAACTCAGTTACAGAGGACATGAATTACCTTTAAGAATTCGAATCAAAACAAAGCAGTCGCCACTTTTTAAGTGTATAATATGTATAGATAGACACTTTATTGCAAAAAAACATTAACGGTTTTATATACAAGACAGTAATGTATGTATAATCCGTAAGTGTAATGTAATGTGTAATATTTTTACCATCTCTGTAGCCGTGAGGCGAGCCTACCGGACTTGGTGTCGCTATCTCTGAGGTCCCGGGTTCAATTCCCGGTCGGTCAATGTAGAACAATAAATTTTCTATATTGTCTCGGGTCTGTGTGTTGTGGTGCCATCGTTGTAATGTTGTCCAATATTTATATATTTATTTATTTATCTTCGACATCTATAATTATCAGTGATCGGAATAGTTAGATTGATTTGGGTTCAATGATATCAAACATTGATGTTAATATGGACATGCCTCCGGGATTCCGGAATTTCTTAGTATCAGTTTTTGAAAAAAAAAAGCATATCCATACTGTTTTGCTGGCACTACCAAAGTACATCAAATCAATTTACCTTCTCCGATCACTGATAATTATCATGGAATTGCAAATAAATTTTTTTTTGGCCCTGGACACTTATCTAACACCTGATTTTATTACCTAACGGTAACACACTCCTATGAACGCAATAAAGGAATGTGATAAAAGAAATCTTTTCATACAATAGGAGTTTCGGTAGAAATATTTCCAATATATCACGCAGGGCACTTACCGTAGAGAATAGCCTGTTTGTATGTCACGCTTTTGTAATGGAACTGCACATTGTTATGGGAGAATAGATTGAGGTATATTTTACTAACTGATTTTATAAGGTCACCAGTTGCTGTACCGCGGCTTTCATCATTTATCATCATTTCAGGAACCGATACCAGGTCGTCTGTCCACCTTGTAGGTGGACGTCCTACGCTGCACTTGCCGGTACGTGGCCTCCATTCCAGAACCTTTCTGCCCCATCGGCCGTCAGTTCTACATGCTATGTGCCCCGCCCACTGCCACTTCAGCTTGCTAATCCGTTGGGCTAAGTGACTTTTGTTCGTTTAGGGATCTCCTCATTTCTGATTCGATCTCGCAAGGAAACACCGAGCATAGCCCTTTCCATAGCACGCTGTGCAACCTTGAGCTTTCTTATGAGGCCCATAGTGATAGTGATAGTGTTTCAGTTCCATATGTCATCACTGGTAATACACACTGGTTGTAGACTTTCGTCTTTAGGTACCGCGGAAAGCCGCGGACGGGTAAAGTCCGTTCGGTGTTCGGTTTGTGACAAAAAGACTTCAATTCGTGACAAAATAAAACTATCGACCTTTCAGAGGGCACATTCAAAATTTTCGTCGTAAAATTATTTAAATCGAATTATTTAGTAGTTCTGGAGACTACCACTTACATACAAACTTTACTTAGGCATTATTATAAAGCATAGTGTGGACGCCCCCCAGCTCGATGGGAGGAGGCTTAGGAAGATGGCTGGCAGTGGCTGGATGAAAAGGGCGGGAGATCGTGTTCTTTGGCGCTCTTTGGGGGAGGCTTACGTCCAGCAGTGGACTGTAATATAGGCTGACATGATTAAAGTAAAGCGTCACTAAAAGATAAAAAAGCACTTGCCTCTTATTTATTTAAACTTTATTCATAATTTCAGCCATGAACGTCCACTGCTGAACATAGGCCTCCCCCAATGACTTTAATCGGGGGGGATTGCCAATACTCGCCACGCTTGACAGGTGGGTTGGCAAGCGAAATTTATTATAACATTTCGCACGCAGACGCTGCTGCCCGTCTCTTGCTACATGAATTAGTCGCCTCTTACGACACGTCTCTTGTTGGCGGTGGGGAAGTTGCACAAATTAAAATCGTACAAAAGGTGAACTCAATGCTATGTGGCATTCTCTGCCGGTCTGTCTCTTGTGGGTTTCAAACCTGCAACTACGAGCTAGAAAGTGATCTGATCCAGAGCACTAGACCCATGGAGCACATACCCTAAAGAGTAGAAAATAATAATAAAATAATATAATAATAAAATAATATAATAATAAAATAATAATAATTAATAAATATATAATAATAAATAATAATTATAATTTAATTAATATCATTTATTTTGTACCATCATAATATTGACAGAATTTAATCTGTTAGTGTACTGTTTTAGTATGGGCGAGAGTTGACAGGAGTTGTCAGTTCATACTAAATGTAAGTGAAAAATAACTAACATGCTTCGAAGAAAGATCCGGATTGCTGCTCTGTAGGGCATGGGCTCGATGACTAGACCATTGTCGTAGATAGTTGTTGTTACATAATGAGATATTTTGCACTAAATTAAAATTATATCATATGGACCTAAAACTTAACCTTCATTGGATGGTCGTTGGCGTCTCTGTAGTGCTGAGTCAAAATTAGTTTGTCTTAATTTCTTCTTTAGCAAAATTCTGCTCTAATTCCTGACGGATGCTGACAATTTCACTCTCGACATCACATATTACTGTTCAGTACGTCTGTGAGACAATTGGCGCTGAACAGGATAAATGGCGGCGATCGTTCAGACAGCAGCCGCAGTGGCAACTGGGGAATGTGGGGGGTGTGTCCTCAGTGACAGCGGTAACCAGGAACAATATTTAAAGCTACCTTTTTGATAAGAAGTGCTTTAACGCAGACCACAACATTGCTTATTATGAGACAAACATAATAAAACATCCTCTACGCGAACAAAGTGGCGAGCACAGCTAGTTCATAAATTTAAAAAAACTGACAGATAACTCACGAATTGATAGTGTAGAGATCGTATTTAGAAATGAATGATTATTCAAAAACCTAGGCCTAAAGGCGTGAAGTAACGCCATGAATATTTGTATGGACGGTTCGTATTCGCAGGCAAGCAAAGTTGTAAAAAATAAAAAGCTATCTAAGAAACGAATCACTTTTGCTGCATAAATTAATAGATATAATAAAAAAAAGAAAACTAAAAAAAGAAATTAATCTTGGAATTTTTAATATAATACTCGGATGAAACGTAAAAAGGAAAACATTATTTCAGAACAATTTGCGCATCATTAATAAAGTAGTTTTCTCTACAATTGACTAAGTAAAACGGTAAAGGCCTATTCACTTGACCCATAAAACAATTTTTGGGTAAATGCCAATCCACAAACCGCTGCTCCACTGTTTTATCAGGAGCTGAAATTCGACAACCTTCAACCATTAACCACAGTTTGACTTGTGTCCTCTTGACCCACAACTCCCTTGAACGTGCGCCAATCACTCGCTGGCACTAAGGCCGCACCCGAGCACTTTTATTGCAAAAGTTTGGATACCCGACTCCTGGAATTCTGGCTTTAAGTGGCAACTTCGCCCATTCGTACGATACAAATTCCTCCTCTATGAATTGAAAAACACGCCGTTCCAAGCGATCGTTATTAAAATTTCCCTAAGTTTGTTCCGGTTATTAGGGAGGGCTCATCTGAATTGTTGAGTTTTCAGCAGTCCGACTTTAGATGAGAGCAGTTGGGTAATTGTTGATTCTTATTGTGCTTTCTATTATTTAATTTGTTTATTTAGCTTAGATTTTACCATAGCAGGGCTTAGTAGACCTCTACGAATCCCAACCATCACTCATCATCATCGTTTCAGCCATAGGACTGAACATATTAAATTCTAGATTGGCTGTTTGGAAGCGGCCTGCATCTGGATGCAGGCTCTAGACTCTGGAGTCTTCCTGCAATCTTTACCAGGGCGTCTGTCCACCTTGTGGGTGGACGTCCTACGTTACGCTTGCTGGTACGTTCCATCCAACCATCACTATCTAAAGCCAAATTGTACCAACCCTGGGAGTACCTGTCCAGATCATTTAGTTACATTTTTATTGACCTACTTCTTAAATAGCTTAACCTATTATAGAAGTATAAAAGTTTTGATAAAAACTGCCCCTCAACTGTAGCCTTAGATAAAATTTGACAGATAACTAGATCCCGGAAATAAAACATTGCCTACTTTTTATAACGGAAAAATACACAGTTTTGAAATTTAAGAAAAGCGTGCGTGCGTGATTAGCTCTTACTGATACAATAAGTAAGTGTTATCATTATTTCAGCCATAGGACGTCCGTCCACTGCTGAACATATGCCTCCCCGTGTGACTTCCAGATTGGCCGGTTGGAATCCAGCAACCTGCAACCTTTACCAGATCGTCTCTCCAGCTTGTAGGTGGACGACCTACGCTATGCTTGCCGGTTATTGGAATGGAGGCCACGTCTCCATTCCAGAACCTTTCAGCCCCTTCGGCCGTCAGTTTTATGTGCTATGTGCCCCGTTCACTGCCACTAAAGCTTGCTAATCCGTTGGGCTATGTCAGCGATTTTTGTTCGTTTCGTTCGTTCCTCACTCCTGATTTGATATCGCCGTAAAGATACACCGGGCATAGCCCTATGCTAGGTAAGTGTGCTTGTTGCATATTGGAAACAGTAACCTCTAACCTGCTAAAATATTATTAATCCTGCACTTCTTACTTTCTTCTTCGCTTAACGTTTCCTGCATCGAAAGAAATCGCTGCGCCTAACGCACAATTGAACTGTCCGTTAAATACAATTTATTAGTGTGGAGAAATGATACTACTGTTGACTTCAATACTTCTATTTATTCTTCTGAACTTATAACTTTACAAACTCTTCGTCTCATAAAATAGAAATTATGATAATCATTATAAGTAGAAATTACACTACTTTGACTGGCATAGTTACTGCTTACTTCGAACACTTGCGAGCAACTGATTGAGTAGCGATCTCTTTCGATACTATCGCGCTGTTTCACCCACTATAACTTAATTACGTCACGTCCTTTCCCCGACCGACCAATTAGTGTTGTTAACAAAATATAATTTAAGATTTGTTTAGTGTAATATATAAAAGACAATTTTATTTAAAATACATCAAATCACAACATTAGTATATCGCTATTATTGAAGATCCCTTACAATTCCACGACCATAAACCCGTAACCCGTACTGAAGTTTTATTATTACTCTTTCATTTGACCTCAATAAAAGAATCGATTGAACAGCCTTCAATACAAGTTTAGCCCTTTCACCTTTATTTCTCCAGCCATAAAAGTTGTTTTAATGGTTGACTGTACACGATAATCTCTTCAGGTGTACCTTGCCTATTACTTCGCCCTTATTGACTCTAATTATATGCCTCTTCAGAAAAACGGTTCCCTCGCCTAACAAAGTTCACCTTCAGTTGTTTTTCGAGCCCCGTGATTTTGCAATGTAATCTCTATTTAGAGAGAATTAAATTCAATTTAAGTATTTATTGCGTCCCAAATATTGCATAAGTGTTATGAAGTACATAAATTGGATAAAAGATCATGAGGGTACAACAATATGGTAGTAGAGGCAAGTTTGCGGTCAAATGTTTAAATCAATGCAATCAAAGGATACGGCGTTTTGACACGCGCAAGGGAATCAAAATAGTTGGAGTACCCGTTGGAGTAGAATAATACAGGGTGTAACGAAAAGGTGAAATAAAACTTTAAGGGGTTATTCTACGGCTAAATTACATCAACTTTTTCTATGGAACAAACATCGAAATCTCAAAAAAAAAAATTGACGTTTCCATACAAACTGATGCCAGCTGGTCGCGTTTTAGTATGGGAAAGTGTATTTTTTTTTGGAATTCGATGTTGATCCCATAGAAAAAGTTGATGTAATTTAGCCGTAGAATAACCGCTTAAAGTTTTATTTCACCTTTTCGTTACATTCTGTATAATTTGATAAGAAGTAATGTCTTGTAGCATAAGTAAAGGGAATAAGTTGTAGTTTCATAATATATGAATAAATTATTAACTTATTTGGAGGTATTAAATACACCGCGACCTATTAGTTTGTACGGAACCCTCGGTGCTCGAGCCCAACTCGCACTTGGTCAGTTTTTTAGATTTGGTTAGTATTTCAGATGATGCAATTTTGAAAAGATTGACATAACACTTTACTGAAACGACCAAAATTTCATATTCACTAGACAAGACCCTAAAAGCAAGTTAGATGTTTCAGACGTTTCGTGCAATAAAATTAAACAAAATATTATGATGCTCTAAGTTGTATGTTTAAAATTAAGTTCCTTCAAAAATCTCAATGAGCTCTGAGCTGTGAAAAGAGACGCGCCTCGTAAAACATGAAATAAAACAAAACTCCGGTCCAAGACAGTGGCTGTAAACGCAGGAATTGAGATGGAAAAAATTAACCGCACTGACACACACAAGAAACAAATGACGAGCAGTTCCAATTTTTGTTTGTTTGTTTGTGAGTAGTGTTTACCATTTTGCGTAATGTACTATTCAGTATTTTTACAAGAGCTACGACAGTATTAGTAACCTTTAAAAATGAAATAAAGTAAAACAAGATAACCCTACCAACACACACACAACGATCGTAAATGACGAGCAAATTACTATGTGCATTAAAATTCTTTACAAGCGCTACGATGAGTTGACAAAGATGAACGCCAGAGAACAAGAAGAAGAGAAGAACAGATACTTCCCCTTTCTGCATGCTATTGTGAATTAGCAAAATGAAATGAACGAAATAATTTATAATTTATGCTCTTTGACGACCGTCTGGTGTAGTGGTTTGCGCTCCGGACTACAAAGCCAGCGGTTGCAGGTTCGAGTCCTGCAAGAGAAAAATGTTTGTGTAATAAGCACGAGCATTTTATACCTGAGTCATGGATGTTTATAAAAGTATTTAAGTATGTTTATCCGTTATCTAGTTGCCATAGTACAAGGTTTGCTTAGTTTGGGGCTAGATGATTGGTATGATTGTGAAAAACTATTTAACTTAATTGAATATTTTTCTACGTCATTATCATCTAATTGAACCTCATTTAACATGATTGTGCAAAAGCCGGTGCCCATGCAAATATAAGCAAATGACGTATTATGAACATTTGATAGTTTTATTTGGCACTCAGTAGGCAGCACCAGTCACCTGGATAGAACAAGAATAAGTTTTAGATTCTACCAGAGATGGTAATTTTTTTATATTAAAATTGGTTTGTTGTTCACAAGAGCCGTGTGTCTCACATTTATTAATCGGCGAGTTGATACCGTAGAACAAACGCCTGGGGCATTATCGCTCAGTAGTTGGCTCGGCATGAATTAGCCGGTTCGTTCCCTGTTTGTACACTGTCGACGTTATTAAACAAGTTGTCTAACCCCTGACAAACACTGTGTACTCAGCTTGCTCTCGTGAGCTGAAGACTTAGATGGAGAATATGAAATTGTTTTTGTAATGAATATAAGTGGATTATTTTATTGATTAGAGGTTTATGTAGATGATTTCATACTGTGTCTAGCTAGTACGGTGTCCAATATATTGAATTATTTCTACTCGGATAACGTTAAACCAATCTATAGTAAACGGCTATTTCCTAAAAAGTTATAAAGCTAAATTACAATACTTCTAGAAACCTATTCAATGATACCCAACAACGATACTTTACGTTTAATGGTGGTAACCTGAAATTTATATTTGTAAGGAATTTTATTTCATAACTTTAATGGCGTCATAGGTGCCATACATACTTTAGTTATGGCAAATTTTAGAATTATATTAGACAATACGGTTTCGAAACTGATACTTTTTTATAATTGTCTAATATAATTCTAAAATTTGCCATAAGTATTTGCAACTGGAAAATAATTTTACATAAAATAAAATACTACTTCCCACATCTACAAAATATTCTCGAAGTTAATTCAAAATAGAATTTCTCACATTCTTGACAAACACCAACCTCCCGAGCAAGCCGGCTTTCGGCCACACTTTTTACAACCTATCATTTACACACGCTAAACCAGATTATTGAAAAATTCAGCGAATTCAATAAACCTCTTTACCTAGCTTTCGTCAATTATTCCAAGGCGTTTGACAGCCTTACACATAGCTCAATATTTGAAGCTTTAAGCTGTCAGGGAGTCGAACCGTTTTACATAAAAAAAATCAAATAATATACCAGAAAAGTTCCGTTAGTATAAAATTGCACAGTCCCGGTCCTTCTTTTGACATACTCAAATGAGTCAACAGGGCGACCCGCTTTCTCCCAAGTTATTTACCAGTGCGTTGGAAGAGGTGTTTGGGGGTTTCGCCAGTCTATGGACAGGTAAAGGCATTGGGCTAGGAGCAAAGAAATTAACTAATCTAATCTCCGCTTCGCCGATGACATCGTGCTATTTGCTAAAACACCCGCTGAAATACAAAGTATGCTTGAAGAACTGAGCATCGCAAGCCTCGGGGTTGGACTAACGATGAACATGTCAAAAACAAAAATCATGACCAATCGCGCAAAAAGTGAGTATTAATGAGTGTTATTAATTAAGGTCACGGTAGACGAACAGAAAATGCAGTATGTCGATGAATACATTTACTTGGGCCAGTTAGTCTCCTTCGAGAACAGGCAAGAAAAAGAAATCGAGCGTCGTATCGATAACGCCTTGAAGAGCTACTGGTCCATGAAAACGCTCATAAAAGGGGACTTACCTCTGTCATTGAAACGCAAACTCGTCGATGTATGCATCCTGCCTGTCTTTACCTACGGCGCACAGACGTGGTCCCTGACCGTCCGATCCAGAACTGGCATAATCGATGTGGGTAGGAAGGCAGCAAAACTGAAGTGGGATTGGTCGGGTCATATCTGCCGGATGCATCTAGGCAAATGGACCCAGATCGTCACTCAGTGGATTCCTGAAGATGGGTATCGCCGTAGAGGACGTCCAAAGAAGCGATGGTGTGACGATTTGGAGAGCCATCTAGTATGGCTGGTCTGGGATTGGCAGACTCAAAAAAAAAACTACCTTTGTAGCAACCGCAGAAAACACAATAAAGTGAGATAAATAAATACGTCGATACGATCAGCACTGCTCGTTGCGAGCCCAATAGTGCGGAAGGAGCATGTCTCCGCGATTACTTCTTCACTCGTTGAGCAGCGGGGGCGGTAAAAACAAACATAAAATAGTACAAGAGCTAATATACGTAAAGATGTTCCTGTTTTTCATATGTTTTGGATGACTTATATTTCTGAGCACTAAGACAAAAGTTACTTTATAAGACATGCTTTCTTCGCTCCAGGCCATTCCAAGAAGGAGGGATATGGACGCCTACATTTAGGTGTTATTGTCGATCTAAAGATCAAATTTTAATGGAATTATAACGGGGCATTTTTTCTTTTTTTTTCCTTCAGATGAAAAAAGAATCAATTTTTGTTTTTGTTTTTTTTTATATATTATCCTTTAAAAATATTCATTTGGAATCAAAGAGATCCAACATTAAAGGGAGCATAATTACATCATCATATACTTATTACATCAAAATATACAACAACAAGCTTCTACATTTAATAAATGTATTATTATGAATTCAAAAATGTTTACAATTGGCAGCTTAATTTTAGTTGTTTATAATGAAAACCTATTCCTTCAAAAGAAAATACGGTTACAAAGGGGATTCAAGATTTATTTACTTACATGTGTTTACACGGTCACTCTAACGGGCTAGCTAGGCTGTTATTTATACAACATACATAATGTATGTATGCTAATGAGACCAACATATAAACATACTATAATACCAATTCTAATAAGTCCTTGTATAGCCATTATAAATGTGATTTTGTGACATTATCATAGTAGTTATAATTGTGTTTCTGTTACAAATAAATCAGAATATGATTAACGATAAATATGGTTTTAAAATGCCTTATTAACATTATAAATTTAGATATATTATAATATAGGGTGACAGATTTACGGAATAACTTTGTATGGAAGGTTTAATAGTGTTTTTTTATCGAAGTGAATTATTTTTAGTTAATTTGTAAGTACGATAAAACAACAATATTTGGAAGGGATTTGCCTTTTCTTTGAATTATCTATAAAAAATATGAACAATGTCATCTGATCTGAAGCTGCTGTTAGGTTTGACACACATCGTATTATGGAGTCGTAAAGAAACCGCGCGCAACATCGGTGTTAAATTTAATAATTCTGCAGTTAGTTCAGCGTTTGCTGTTTTTCTAATAAGTGTCATGTAATAAAGGATAAGCAAATAAGCAACGGCCCTATCAGATTTACACGTTAATTAACGAAATAAGTTCCCGTTAACATAAAAAAATATATATTCCTTTATAAAATAAAAATGTTTTTAATTTTATAATTTGTAAAAAAATATACGTAGCCTACCTTTTTTTAATTATTAGTGAAAGTTTATCATTTTAATGGGAAGAATAGCATATGATTAGTTTAATGCAATTTACTCATTGAACCAATCACAACAAAATCGTCATTATCATTATTTCAGCTGTACTCGTAGGACATAACATTTATTTTTCAACAAATTATCCATAAACAAAATCACCAATACATCAATTGTGATGGATTCAAATTAATGTGCTTGTATTACAATCGAAATACTAGACAATAATTTCTGCCAGGACATCGCCCAGCACCCAGACTCGACCCAATTTAAAAAAGTTTTCTGACGACCCCAACCGGGAATCGAACCCGGAACCCTTTGTATTTACGGCGAATCACCACGCCACTAAGCCCATAAGGTACCTTATCAAATCGAAAAACTAGAATAATTTCAAACCAGTATGTGCACATTGACTAACAAATATCTAACTCGCCACATCAAGTAATCGATCCATCATTCGATCCTAAATTGAATTATGAACACCGTAATTATGGCGGCGCGATAATCGCCTATCCGTCAATCGATCGAATTAATACAGCATTTAAATCGATACATTTGCATAAACTGTCGACAGTCATTTAAATTTTAAGCACTCCCTGATAGTTGATGGATGCGGTGGGAAATGGAACCAAAATGAATTATGTTCCATAATCTCGTCCTCATTGTGTACAATGTAGTACGCACTTTTTGCTACTGCACTGATTACAATCTTCAAAGTTAGGCGCGTGTATGAACGCGTCAATAAACTAAAAAATAAATAACCGGAACGTGCCCGCACCGTCACCTATCAATGTCATCTGTCACCTGTCAATGTCATTGTACTTTTTTGTACACAGCACTGAAGGCATAAATATTTAGAATAAATTTGTTTTTAAACTAATTAGTGATTTACAGCTTACATACAAATGCAAAAAACCAAGAAGAAAATACGGTGATGTTTGTGTAAAAGTATGGTGGCTGGAAAACAAAACTTGTCAGTTGAATTTGTGAAATTGTTGGACCGATACCTCGGCTCAATTATTACGATTACTACGATTTCTATCACCACCACAGCACACTAATTTTAGTGTTATTATATTTATAATATCATCACCATCACCATCATCTCAGCCTATTACAGCCCACTGCTGGACGTACGGGAAGGACGCAAAGAGCGCCAAGGAGTACGATCTCCTGCTTTGATACAAATGTATCTAGCCATATTCCCGAGTTCGTCGGCCCATCGAGTTGAGAAGCGTCCTACACTACGTTCGCCGAGACGTGGCCTCCACTCCAACAACATAATCAGCCAGAAATTAATCATGAAAACAAGGAGTGTGTGTGACAGAGTTGCGTTATTCTTCAGCCCGCAAACGAGACAGAATGAATGACATCGGAGCTTTCACGGGAGGTTGGCCGTGGTGATCATTAAGTTCATTCTAGTTGTATCTCATGTCTCAGAATGAATGACATCGGAGCCTTCACGGGAGGTTGGCCGTTGGTGATCAATATGTTCATTCTAGTTGTCTGTCATGTCTCCGAATGACTCCACAGAAACTGCTCTGTACAGAAGCACTGGCCTTAACGATGGAGTGGCCAGTGGGTTTTTGTTCAGTCTGAAGCGTCTCCTCGAGGGATTCCTCCTGAGACGTAACATTATGGCTCTAGTCTTCATGAAGAGTTGACCATGAGACCGATACAATGTTGCACCAGAAATATACTACAAAGGATCTGTAATAGCATAAGGTAAGTTATTAATATTATAAAATTCTTCTAGCGCATCATATGTACCGAGAGAACAATTATTCCTCTTTTCTGTCTCGCAGCAGAATTATAACACTTCCACTTGCTTTCACGAGGGGTTAGCCTGTGGCTTAAAATTTTTGTTATAATATTGCGGGTCTGCAAATCTTATAAGGTTGACCAAAGACCGACTTCATTAATTGAAGTTGAAAATATAGTCGAACACAAAAGTATCAAGACGATACATATCTTCGAATGCACTGAAGAAAAAAAGAGAGGAGGGAGAATATGGGTACCGAGACCATGAGGTAATGCTCTCCGTCTTAGTAATTTTTTCAACTTAACACTTTGACTCTAAGGAGGCTATGAAAGAAGCTCCTTTGCCTGCTGATATTGAAGGCTTAAGGAATTCTGAGTCTTGTGTAAACAAGTCATATACTTACCTAGACAATTTCAGTCTGTTTATAAAGATTTTAAGTTTTTAATAATTTCATCAGTTGTTACTATCATATTGGGCCTTTGGCAACCATTAATGGTACCAAGACAATCTGTTGGTCTCAGATCTGCTTGTCTTATTCTGCCCCATTTATATACATACAAGTCAATGATAAATAGCGCTTTTACAAATTATGGTTTATCTCGGTGTGGATTTCCACTAGTTTTTTACCACAAGTAATTGAGATACTTCTTGATGTTGGCCCAAGAGGGCAAGACTTTATAAAGCATACCATAGAAAACAACCTGTTTACTCCAATAGTTCATGTAGTTATGACCATATTAAGTTTTTTTTTTCTCTTATATTTTACTAAAAAGCTTAAATAAATAAATAAACATTACTTGACATTGCTAATTGATATCTGTGACTTAAAGATCATTAGTCCACTTGATTCGTGAAGTGCCTTAACGTAAAAGGTCCCAGGTTCGATACTCTGGTCGAATGACCCTGGCGAGATACATTGTCTTGTACCTCATAATACAGGGAAGTTGACTCCCTGTTTGGAGACCATGACAAATTGATGTTGGCTGGTGCATGTTTGTATGTTCCTATACAACTGATATGGTATCCCATTTGTGTAACTTATAATATTAGATCTGGTTACAACCGGGTAAACCTTAAATTCTCATAGTATCAAGCTTAATTCTCAAGATTCTATAATAATCTATGAAAGCAATTAAAATTTAACACTGTTACTGACTTAAGGTTATTATTCTAGCTGATCGCCATGGCTAGTTAGATTATTTCTAGTCTTCATCAAGTGAAATAAAGACACACTCAAGATGAGTGTTACTTACAAATAATGTGAGTGAAGATCACTGTTACAGAAATGGAAAAATAATTCTCCTTGTTATCAACAAGATAAAAATTACCATAATTAAAAACTTTTTTAACTGTAACTGTATGTTATATTTCAATATTTTCAGTCAGTAAAAACCCATGGAAAGATTTATGCAGCTTTATTTACAGGCAAAAATGTCGCACCATAATTGATCCTTATGTACTTGTCATAAGGTCGAAAACCAATTATTTTAATTTTTAAGTAGGTACCTGCTACCTTTGGAAAAGTAAGAGAAATTCAAAACGAGACACAAAGTTCCAATGATAACTTGAATTTTCAAATCTGACCTAAATATATTTTTGTTATAAACCATATATTTCTAGACATTTTATTATTTGTGAAAATGTTTGATACCAAAAATTGAAGACAAAGATAAATAATCATCCAATCATTAAATTATCAAGATACTAAAGATAGTAAATAAACTGAATTATCCCAGGTGGATAACAAAGGTTCATATTTAAATAGATGATTATAATAAAATATGATTTATTAAAACATAATTAAAAAATTAAAATTGTATCCATGAAACTATAAACTTCATAAAAAATATACTACTGACTTAAAATTATTATTTAAATGAAGGCATGAATCTTACAATTATAATTGAAGATTGTCAAGTACCTATGTAAGTCTATGTATAAATAATTTTACTAGATATTAAATTACCATGTAAAGCAAAAATGGAGATGATAAATAATGTCAGAAAATTTCTAACTTAACATAAATGAAAAAAAAAAAAAAAAAAAATTGATGAGACGATAGAGGCATTGATCAGTGGCAATAATTAAGGCAATGCAGGCAATAAATGTTGCCTTACCTTGTTATTGGACTAAGGCTGTAAGGCTGCTACAAGTATTTTGAGCCGGAGTAAACTTTCTATCTTATCCGATGTGATGTATTGGTAAATTATTACTTATTTAATTATTATTTTTTATTAGCTTACAAGAATTGACCAGTCATTGAATCTTTTTATAAATAAGTATTCAGACTGTTTCATTAACTTATTAATATCCCCTACCAGGGATCCACACATAAAGTGCAGGAAGTCTCATACTGATTTCCAGCCATACAAGTGTAACACATATAACGGTTTTCTAAGAAGATGAGTAAAAATCAATCTTTCTCAGTAAAATAATGTTGAAACTATTGTCAACAAAATAGGATCCCTACTGGAACAATACTAGTAGTATTTGTATATAATTTCCTTATTTATAACATATAATTAATGAAAAATTTGCGATAGTAAACATCCATATTATTTATTTTAGTTTCCTTTACTTTGGAAGTACACCTTGAACAGGAGTTATTAAGAATACCTAAGACTAATTTATTTGCATAAAAAATTGTATTACAGACAATGATAACTTAAAAGGTTACTAGATTTTCTTATTATATAAAATAAAATAAGTCTTTTCAGAAGAAATACTAGCTTAACTACCTACTTGCACATCGATAAATTTACCTTGTTAGGTAACCATATACTAAGTATGTACTACATACTACTGGATAAATGAGACGGATATTAATAGTTCAAAGCATTGGCTCCATTTTCATGACAACTTATTAAACTAGCTGTTGCCCCGCGATTTCGTTTGCGTGATCTCTAGTTTATTCGTAAAGAATATACCTACTTAATAGCGCGGGGTATTTATTTAAAACTTTATTGCACAAACTTAAAAGTGCACAACAGGTGGATTATCAGTCTCAGTCCCAGCAAATCTATAAGTTCATAAAGACTTACAGTTTTAACAAAAATAAAAGAGTATTGCAATTAAAGTAAAATTTGCTATTTTCGATTTTATAGAATTCCTACACATTTTTTGGCCCACCTGTATGGTATAAAATAGGTCCAGGTTTGTGTCATCAAATGGGATGGAACTGTATCAATATACATGGTTGTATTAGCATACGGGGTTATATCATCATACAGGGTTGTATTATCATACAGGGTGTATCATCATACAGGGTGTATCATCACACAAGGTGTATCATCATACAGGATTGTATCGATATACAGGGTTGTATCGATATACAGGGTTGTAATTCCAATGAATTAATCAAACAACTATATCCTTGTTAGATAAAACTTGAATTAAGCATCTACCAATAGATAGTTAATAAAATAAAGTTTTATCATGTGCGAAGACTTTAGCAAATCATATAAATGATCATAATAAATGTTTATATTGCTTTGTCGACACAACTTTCCTCTTTGAACATCTACATTGTACACAATGAGGACGAGATTATGGAACATAATTTATATGATCGGACTAACTTACCTAGTGACGTCCGATCCTCAATTATGTGAAGTAATCTCGTCCTCATCCTATCCCCAGCCCGACCCAGTTAGTATGTATTTATCAATCCTTAAAGTACAAAAAAGATTATATGCTATAAATACCTACATACTACTTAGTTTCCCTTCTTTTTGAAAGTTGTGTCCAGTTTTATCCTTTGAAATAATGACATTGACAGGTGACAGATGACATTGATAGGTGACGGTGCGGGCACGTTCCGGTTATTTATTTTTTAGTTTATTGACGCGTTCATACACGCGCCTAACTTTGAAGATTGTAATCAGTGCAGTAGCAAAAAGTGCGTACTACATTGTACACAATGAGGACGAGATTACTTCACATAATTGAGGATCGGACGTCACTAGGTAAGTTAGTCCGATCATATAAATTATAAGTGACTCGGAATTCGGATTCAAATTCATTCACGAGAATTAAGGTACATGTAGATTATGAAATTTAAAATTACTAAGCAGGTTTAAAATTGTTAATAAGTACTCCCAAATCGAAATTTAAAATTGTTAAATTTTATAAAATTAATTAACAATTTATCAAATTTAAATACGTCTTATTAATATCAATCAATTAATACAGACAATACAACACAGACCATCTGATAGTTGGACGTTTTGCTACATAGACCTTATGCTAGACAAACTGCTCACTAGACGTTTTGCCACTTAGACTTTCTGATCGGGAAGGTCAATCAATACAGGCAATGCAACACTTACTAGTGTCTCAATCGAAACATCATCATCATGTCATCCTGTTTGCAGTTTACTGCTGGACGTAAGCCTCTCCCAAAGCGCGCCAAAATCACCATCTCTCGCTTTTTTCATCCATCCACTGCCAGCCATCTTCTCTCTTCATCGGTAATTCAAGCTGTAGAACAAAATAAATAAATAAGTAGTCCAGAATTATTAAGTTCAAAGTAATAAAATAAAAAATGTTCGAGATCATTTTAAATTCACGAATATTTTATAGAATTAGATACGAGAATATTTTCAATTTCCTATGACCAGGTACTAATGTGCATAATTGACCAAGTTCTTCGCGATTTTCCATATAATATTAGAAAATAGTTCAGAACCGCGTGTGTCAATGGTACTTAACTGAAACATATGATTAGGCGTACAAGACTTCTTCAAATCAAACAAGGTATCGTTAATAATTACCTTATTCGATATTCGTTTGTGAATCGATGAGTCAGCGCCACGAAAGGGTTTTAGGGATGGGAAAATTATTGGAACTGCAATTTACCGGTAAAAACTGGTGAAAAATAACCGTCAACAAAGGTTTTTTTTAGTCTCTATAACTGTACTAAAGACGCACATATTCAAGAAATGCTTACGTATATTCTTGTATAAGCCCAGCAGCTCACGTCATTTCACTGGTAAGCCTCCTGGGCTTAAAACCACCAGTGAAATGATCGGGCTTGTCAGTGGTGTTCAATTTACACCATCATCATACCTATATTCATCGCTCCATAGAGACTTAGGGATACTATTTGATAAAAAACTGACCTTTATCCCTTATATAGAAAACGTCACAAAAAAGGCATACAGAATGCTAGGCTTTGTTTGGCGTAATACCAAGATATTTAAAAATAATCATGTTGAGATTTTGTTATACAACAGTCTTGTACGAAGTATTGTTGAGTATTGTAGTGTTGTATGGAGGCCACATTACGCTACTCATTCGTTAAGATTGGAACGACTGCAAAAAAAGTTTGTATCATATTTGGCCTACAGTAATGGAATCCACAAAAAATACGAGCATACGAAAAAAGGTTGCGTTACTTCAAAATTGCATCACTGGAAAATCGCAGAAATTTATTAGACTTTTCGTTTGTCCTTAAAATATTTCAACAAAAGATTAACTGCCCCCTTTTACTTCGGAAATTCCAATTTCGTGTCCCTCAACGAAATCCTCGTACTCCTAAGCTATAGCTCCTCTTTGTCCTCCGTTTCGGAAATCAGTTTTGGGTGCTCCACGATTTCGAGGTTGTGTAAACTGGTTAATAAATATAGCGACTTGGTTGACATTCACGCCGATACATTTGCCAAAATCAAAAGATGCTTATGCCATGCGGTCCCAACTAGGTTGATCTTGTCCTTTCCTTTTTATTTATTTATTGCAAGTTAGTTTCTACTGCTTTCATTCTTAGTATATATATGCGTATGTTAGTATATTAACGTCAAGTATTCCTTCTTTATGCATGTGGTGTTTACCTTAAAATGTTGTTACATTTAGTTACATTTTATTAGCTTTAAGACATTTTGTTAAATACAGTGTAAGCAAACGCTGGTGAAGCTAAATAAATATAAATAAATAAATATTACCGTAGGGCGCCCTACGCTGCGTTTGCCAAGTCGCGGTCTTCATTCTAGAAGACATTCACCCTATCTGCTACCCTATCTCTTTCTGTTATCAGTTCTATATCGATGACTGTAGTTCGCCGTCAGATGACCTCATTTCAGGTTTTATCATTAAAATAAATTCTGAGTACAGCGCTCTCCGTAACTGGATAACTCTAAATAAGTGGACTAGCCCAACGGATTAGCAAGCTGAAGTGGCAGTGGGCACATAGCACGTAGAACTGACGGACGATGGGGCAGAAAGGTTCTGGAATGGAGGCCACGTACTGGCAAGCGTAGCGTAGGACGTCCACTCACAAAGTGGTCAGACGACCTGGCAAGGGTCGCAGGCCGCTTCCAACCGGCCAATCTGGAAGTCAATGGGGGAGGCCTATGTTCAGCAGTGGACGTCCTATGGCTGAAATGTTGATGATGATAATGATGAAGTGGACTAGTCATATCGTAAGTGGCCACGTCTCGGCTACCGGTGGTTTGGCTTCAGCGTGAGCATCACTATTTCAAAACTTGGTAATTATTTATTGAATTCGAAAGTTCTGGAGTTTGAAAGCCATTATAGAAAGCTATTGTTTGGTTGATTGTACGAGCCAATGAAATAACCAGGTTATTATTTGTAATAAAGAACGGGCTTTTGTTTATTTACAGGGAAAGACCACAGTGTATTTTAAGATTTTGACAATGGAATCATTACAGCCAAAAATATTGCCACCATATTTCAGCGACATTTTTGCCATTCCAAAAAAGTTATACTTTATACAAAAATTTACTGCATTTTTTAAATTTAAAAATTATTTGCAGAAATGTATTTTAATCGACTTATTTACTTCATTCGCTTTAAACAAAAAAGTTCCTAATTTTAATTAATGGCTTAAGGCAATTCAGAAAACTTTTTCGTGTTGACTTGGATCTAGGTGTCCTTGAAAAATTCAGTGACTATTACAGTCATCATCATCATTATCATGTCAGCCATAGGACGTCCACTGCTGAACACAGGCCTCCCCCAATGATTTTCATCGGGGGGGATTGACTCGCCACGCTTGGCAGGCGGGTTGGCGAGCGCAGTTTTTTACAAGATTTCGCACGCAGACGCTGCTGCCCATCTCGTGCTACAGGAATTAGTCGCCTTCTGTTAGCGGTGGGGAAGTGTATTCTTTACGGCCGTCCCTACACGGCACGAGATTATTACAGACTAACTCGTAATACAATAATGTTGATTCTTTATTAAGTCATTGCAATTGGTGTGTAGTTACTTGTTTATTTACTTTTATTTAAAACTAGCTGTCCCGGCGAACTTCGTACTGCCTCTTAATTTATTTTTTTGTGTTTTTTTCCAATTTTTGAATAGTTATTCTGCTATTCGGGGCGGAGAGAAAACTAACAAATCAAAGATCATAAAAATCTGTCCAGCCGTTCTTGACTTATAAATGGTATAACTAACCCGACTTTGTTTTATACAGAGTGTAACGAAAAGGTGAAATAAAACTTTAAGGGGTTATTCTACGGCTAAATTACATCAACTTTTTCTATGGGACCAACATCGAATTCGCAAAAAAATAAACACTTTCCCATACTAAAACGCGACCAGCTGGCATCAGTTTGTATGGAAACGTCAATTTTTTTTTAGAGATTTTGATGTTGGTCCCATAGAAAAGTTGATGTAATTTAGCCGTAGAATACCCCTTAAAGTTTTATTTCACCTTTTCGTTACACACTGTATATGTAGATAGATTTAGACTAGCTGTCCTGGCGAACTTCGTACCGCTCCTTCATTTTTTTTTTCGTGAATTTTTCCGTTTTTTTAGTTATTCTGCTATTTGGGGCAGAGACAAATTCAACAAATCAAAGATCATAAAAAACGGTCCAGTCATTCTCGACTTATAAAAGGTTCAACTAACCCTTCTTTCTTTTATATATATTGATATAGATAAAGATATAAAAGATATAAACCTATTTTATACCTCCGTAGCGTCCAGTATTTAAAGTCGATACAGACGCATTTTCTAAATTCCATATTGAATAATAACGGCCACCATACACGCAGTTTATTTCATTTCCCGTCTGTGTTTTGCTTTGAAATATTATTATTTACAGTAAACAAATTAACAGTATGGTAAACACATATTTTATATGGTCAAACTAAACCACTAATTTAACTTGACCTCTGTAAATGTCGAGTTTTAGTTTTACTTGTTTGCAACAAAATGGCATTGAAGTTTCAAGTAATTCTGGTTTTGTTGTGAATTTTCAAATGCAATTTGTAAAGTTAACGTCTTGTAGAAAGTTTCACTTAATATTAATAAGATTAAGGGCAAAGGTGATAGGAATGTTATGGTTTTTAAACAAAATCGTGTTTTTTAACGAGTGGGAAATGCAAATAAAGTGGCAATAGACATTTTCGTCGTACGTCAATGTAATGGTTTGTGTCGGGTTTTGGAGATTTTAAAAGTTATTGAATGCTTAATGGCACAAAACCCAAGATTTTTTCTGGTAAAATAAATAAAATACTCTCACATAGATAGATCACCTTTGCCCAGCAGTGGGATTGAAAAGGTTGATAAAAAAAAAAAAAAAAAAAAAGATAGTGCTGTGTGGGAACGGCCGTAAAGAATACACTTCCCTACCGTAAGAGGCGTGTGGTAAGATGCGACTAATTCCTGTAGCACGAGACGGGCAGCAGCGTCTGCGTGCGAAATCTTATAAGAAACTGCGCTCGCCAACCCGCCTGCCAAGCGTGGCGAGTATTGGCCATCCCCCCCGATGATAAGTCATTAGGGGAGGCCTATGTTCAGCAGTGGACGTCCTATGGCTGACATGATGATGATAGATAGATACCTAGATACTCTTTATTGTACACCATACAAATAAGTTACAATTTGTTTTTACATAAAGATGCACAATTTAGGCGGTCTTATCGCTAGAAGCATGTAACATGGCCTCGAAAATCGAATGATATTCTGTGTTACCAGGTACTTACTATGAGAAGTTTTTTTTTCGTTTGATACGACACGTCTGGAAATGGAACCTAAGACCCTTGTGCTCAAGGAAAACACTGCGCCCATTGCGTTACTCGGTCCCGCGTTCGATTTTTCTAAACTGACTTTTTTTGGTGTCCTGGCAAAATGTATTGCCTAACACAATATAAGTAAGGAAACTAACAAGTTCTTTACATTAGAAACTTGTGAATTTGCGTGTTTTGTGGTACATATTACATATTTTTTTTCCACAATCACACAAAAATATCTAGCCACAAACTAAACACAGCTTTTACTATGGTGACTGGATAACAGATAAAATGACTTAATATATTTATAAACATCCATGACTTTAGTACAAGTGCTCGTGTATATCACACAAATATTTGACCCTTGCGGGATTCGAACACGCTTTGTAGTCCTGAGCGCGAACCGCTACACATGGTCGTCAAATTATGTTCACATTATATTCACTAACTCATCATTCATCATTTCAGCCACAGGACGTCCACTGTTGAACATAGGCCTCCCACAATAACTTTCAATGGGGGGGATTGCCAATACTCACCACGCTTGTCAGGCGGGTTGGCGAGCGCAGTTTTTTATAAGGTTTCGCACGCAGACACTGCCCGTCTCGTGCTACAGGAATTAGTCGCCTCTTACGACACGTCTACTGTTGGCGGCGGGGAAGTGTATTCTTTACGGCCGTTCTCATATGGCACATTCATAAATCAAGTAATTTTCTATATTCATGAAGACGCTATGTTCCTCAGCAATAGTCATTTGCTTGTTTATTCAAAAGCTTTTTCTCGAATTAGTCGGTCCTAGCAAACATCGGACCTAGTGTATTATGAAGCAGTCTTGCTTTGATTGTCATCAAGAAAGAGTGGTCACTCTTACCTTACAGTCTAGCTCTTACCGAGAATTCGCTTCTGGTATATGGTTTATGCATACAAACGCAGGTTGTCCGAATGTAGCTATATTATATTATAACAGAATTTGACATAGTAAGTTCGCACACTAAATTCAATTTTTTTAAAAGAGTGTTTGATTTAAAAGAGAGATTGATTAAAAGAGGTTCTCAATTCGAATCTGTTTTTTTTTGTCTACGGTAAGCATTATCTTCGATAAATAAAAACCAATTTTTACTGTATTGTTTTAATGAATATAGTAAATTTATAATTTTTATTTTAAAAAAAACGAAGAAAAAAAAATTTTTTTTTTTCTTTTATTTTGGCAACAAACAGTCATATATATAAACATTTGGTAGGTAAAAATTAATTACAATAATAGACCTAATAGTGCCCAAAAGTAGCATGCTATTAATACATATTTCTTACATGATCGGACATGATGAAGTTAGTGTGTACAATAAGGTAAACTTAAAATATAGGTATATTATGTTCAAAATTTCAGATGAGAAGAATAATAAGAAGCTAACTATTAAAATTTGATTTTACATATTTATGTTATTCATGTTTCAATAATTAATTATGAATATATTATGCAGTTTTTGCTTAAATATGTTCAATGAGATATGAAAAAAATCGATATCAGTAAATTATCTATTGTAAGTGTTGGTGAATCGACAGAAGAATGAATTTCGAGTGTATTTTTTTTGCGTCGCGGAGGAACAAACAGAGGTAAACTACGAGAGGAGCGCACCGGCAGACGGGTTGGACCAGAAAAATATAAGCAACTGAGAAGTTCTGGTGAATCAATCATCGAGTTTAGTATTTTAAAGAGATAAGTCATATCAAACATTTTTCGCCTGTGCGAAAGAGTTAATAGTTTATATCTGCTTAACGACACTTTGTAGGGTTCATGGCAAGATATATTGTTACGATAATTAGGTGACTTAATAAATTTAATTATTATTTAAATGTGCTAAACTTTACAAAATGTGCTAACATTTTTAAGAAAGAAAGGCACATAGCACGTATAACTGACGGCCTATTGGGCAGAAAGGTTCCAGTGAAGATTGAGCCCTCTGAATTTTCGTCTTTTGTGTCTGTAGCTCTTTGCAGGCTCCATTAGTAAATTGGGCGGTCAGGCGCATGTCAAAAGTGCGACGGCTGGGGAAAAGCGCGAGTCGCGCCGCTGGAACAGGTTCTACGTTTAAATAAGTTTTTTAAATAATTTAATTTAATTTTTATTTTATTTATGTTCAATTGCACACTCCACTAACAGTTTTTAACCAAAGCGTGGAGTGGGCCAGTTACAATTATGTTTATTCAGTATCCACAGCTCTTAAAAATGTTACAAATCACATAATTTATACAAAACTTGGTTACAGCCAATAATGGATTCTCTATACAGGGTGTAACGAAAAGGTGAAATAAAACTTTAAGGGGTTATTCTACGGCTAAATTTCATCAACTTTTTCTATGGGACCAACATCGAATTCGCAAAAAAAAAACACTTTCCCATACTAAAACGCGACCAGCTGGCATCAGTTTGTATGGAAACGTCAATTTTTTTTTTTGAGATTTCGATGTTGGTCCCATAGAAAAAGTTGATGTAATTTAGCCGTAGAATAACCCCTTAAAGTTTTATTTCACCTTTTCGTTACACTGTATATATACGAGTATTACAAACTTTAGAAAAACGGCAGTCAATGGGAGAAGGATTTCTGAAAACTACGGTAAAGGAACTAAATGGTACAAAAGAGAAAATAATTGCACGAGGATGTATGAGTGGTGTGTATCAGTGTAAATAATAAGTAACATTTTCTACATTGACCCGAACGAGAATCGAATTCGGGACCTCAGAGATGGCGACGCCAAGTCTGGCATAGTCGCCTCTCGGCTACGGAGGTCGTCGTTAAGTTGGACTCGATGTATAGTAGTAAAAGTTTTTTTTAAAGCTGTTTTATTATATTTTTATGGAACCCTAAAAAGGCTTGCGATTCGCAAACGTGTCTGAAAAATGTAAAAACATAAGCCCAGGCTAAAGCCGGAATTTAGAACCTTTTTTGCTAGATTTAGTATTTGGGAGATAGAAAATGCAGTGCTGCAGAAATGGACAGCAAAATTTTAGATGTAGTGTAACTTTTTGCTTGGAATTCGGACGTCACATAATATTTTTCTTATTATTGTCGAAAAGTAGGTATATTATTTGTTCTGATTTTTTTTTATTGATTTAAGAAAAGAAAAAGACGGAATGAAATAACTTTGTGTCTATGGTAGCACAATTCAAATTGTAATCACAATCACGAAGCATATCTGTATGTGAAAACCGGCCAAGTGCGAACAGACTCGCACACGAAGGGTTCCGTAGTATCGTTCAATATTTAACGCTACAATTTTTAAATTGAGCTTCCTGTACAGAGCTGCAAAACAAATTAGCGCAATCGAGCAAAAACTACAGAACAACACACGCATGTTGTACTCACCTTAATTTTTTCTTTTTGTTGATTTTTATAATATATTTTTAACTTTTTAGCGTCTCTAGTAATACAAATTAAAAGATACGGCGCTATGAAAGAAGGGTAGATAGACAGACAGAGTAACAAATAAATAAATATATAAATATTTTATTGGTAACGAAACATGTTTATAACAGAGTACCAAGATAAGTAACACTGAGATTTTGTTACAAGATGAGTAACAAGATCTCAGTAGATCACCCTTTGGGTACGAAGCCCCATAGAGCATTCGCCAGTAGTATGTAGTACACGGGACTACTTTGCAAGGTTTTAAAAATCAAGGTCTTTAACATAGAACAGAAAGAAAAGACTTAATCGTAATTAATTTTAAAATTCGCCGACGCCGCTCCAACAAGGCCCTCATGCAGTGAACAAACGATGCAATATAATCGACTAATAGTAAATTTTCCAAGAATTCTATTTTTTATAAGCTCTTTTGATTGTCGCAGCTCAGATAATTTGTAAAAAGAAATCATTGAAAACATGTATTAGTCAAAGTCAAAAGTCAAAAGTCAAAAGTCAAAAGTCAAAAGTCAAAAGTCAAAAATCATTTATTCAGCTTAGGGCAGAAAACTGCCACTTATGAACGTCAATAATAACATTATTGGCCCATATGGGGCAGAACATGTCTCCTTATTTTTTAGGCCCTACTAGCGCTTCGAGACAAGACACAGACAATCTGGCAAGTGCTGAGAAGAAACGCCGGAACAAACTCAGTCACCACCAGCTGCCACAAAAAAAGGAAAAGAAAATTATAAATCAACGGATTAGTAAGCTGAAATGGCAAGAAGCGGGGCACGTAAAACTGACGGATGATGGGACAGAATGGTTCTGGAATGGAGACCACGTACCGGCAAGCGCAGCGTAGGACGTCCACCCACAAGGTGGACAGACGACCTGGTAAAGGTTGCAGGAAGACGCTAGGCGTCTAGCGTCTAGCGTCGCTGGAAGCGGTCTGCATCTAGATGCAGACCGCTTCCAACCGGCCAATCTTGAAGTCAATAGGAGGCCAATGTTCAGCAGTGGACGTCCTGTGGCTGAAATGATAAATCAACTTGTACCAAGTTCCATAAAATCTATAATTTTGAAATACAGTTATCTAAGAACGCACGTGGCCATTATAAATTTAATTTATCAGATTTTCTGTAAAGACTTCGACGTAAAAACGACATTACAAGGTACTGTTTGGCTTTCATGGTACAAGGGCTGCCATACATCACACTCATGCATAATGTATGATTATGTGGACGTATTAATTTAACTCAAGTATTAAGCTGTCTCTTATTGAATATAAGAATATAAAACATGTTGTGTAACTGTTGAGCAAAGTGACATATTTGGGTGAATGGTATGGGTTTTTAATGATTATTGCAAGCTTGTTTCCACTAAATTATGGTTTGTCAACAAATCACTGACGTGGTAGCGATTTGTCAGTCAGCCCAGTTATTTTTAACTGGCGATAAAAATATTGGGTTGATATTTTTATAAAGACACTAGCTGATGCCCGCTACTTCGCTCGCATGGTATTTAGTTTATTCATTAAGGATTTTTTGCACAACTTCCTTATTTTTTTTCTTTTAAAAGCACCTGACAATGGGCTAGTTTCCTAAAAAAATCTAATTAGTATGTCAGTTGGATTAACAGAAAATATTGGACACGTATTTTTTCTTTTCTAAATCAAACAAAAAATAATGAAGATATAGCCCGTTAAAGTTCCGCGTAACGTCACGCCTTGCGACACTTTTGAGCAAGGCGTGACGTCACATGCTCACTTTGATGCGCTTTGTCTTCGTAATTTTTTGTTTGTTTGACTAAAGACAAAATATGGGTCCAATATTTTTTGATAATCTAACTGACGGACTAAATAGAATAATCTTTTTTTGACCCAGAAAACTAGCCTATGCTCCTGATAATAATTAACACAATAAAAAAAGAATTAACGAAATTGTTCCATCCGTCCACGCGTGATGCAATGACCAATGGAAATAGAGATTATTTTTTACAATATTGTGTTAGTAAGTAGCTTCTAGTAATTGTCGTGCGGGGACGGCCGTAAAGAATACACTTCCCCACCGCCAACAGGAGGCGTGTCGTAAGAGGCGACTAATTCCTGTAGCACGAGACGGGCAGCAGCGTCAGCGTGCGAAACCTTATAAAAAACTGTATATGTACATATGGGAGGCCTGTGTTTAGCAGTGGACGTCATATGGCTGAAATGATGATGAATCTTGAACTAGCTTCTACATCGTTTGCGTTGTCTGTCGATCAATAACAATAATTCATGTAACAATCACACCAATTATCTAGCCTTACAAAAAGCAATCCCTGTACAGACGACAGCTCGTCAACCTACCACAAAACGTTTTTCTCAATTGATATTGATCTCAACGTATTTAGGGACTTAAAGTTGAATCAACTTTAAATCAGTTCTCAGAACAGATTATCAAGTCAGTGAACAGAAAATCAGTTCTATGATCTTTAATTTTTCGGTACGTTGACCTGCCATTGACTGTACTATGGCAACTAGATGACGGATAATTTATGACATAAACATTCGCCACTTGCGGGTTTCAAGACTGGCTAGTAGTTAGAACCACTTGAATAGGCAGTCGGCAATATTTTAGTATGCCAAAATTAATAGGAAATTTGGAACTTCGAGAAAACCTGGGGCGATAATGTATGTGGTTATAAGGTTATTCTTGAGTTGCAGGACAACCTGTAACTGCTTGGATGCGAACTCATGACTCGCGGATGTGAGACGAGACACCAACCACTAAGTTACCATCCCGCTGTTTGCCAATAAATATAAAATAATGATGAGTGTTGTATGAATTCAAAAGCTTCCCACAAAAATTTTATTATATTTGGTTTGTTTTGAGATTGTATCACTTAGTTTTACGTGTAATGCAATCAATATTACGTGTCAATATTTTCCTTGTGTAAAGTAATAACGCTGAAACACCCTTTTAGTGGTTTCCCTTTAGAACCATAAACGTTTTGGTTTAAGTATACTCCAAATAGCAATTTGACTACATGAGAGGTCACTTAGTATGATCGCTTATGAAACCTATATATTTGATGATTAATCAAACTTTTTTTAACCGGCTGACCCAGAAGGATAAAGGTTAAAAAAGGTTAAAAAAAATAGGACAATAGCAAATAATATTTATAAAGGATGTTATAAATATACGCCTTAACCCGAAAGGGGGTAAAAATGTCCCTTGTTAAGAGTATATTGGCAATATCACTGCAGTATTACAAAAAAATATATAAATATATATTGGATAAGATAATAAAAAAAAGAATGAATTGATCATTGAAACGCAACCTTGAAAACAAAGCTAAAGAGTAGACTAACCGCAAAGTTATTTGCATTCCTACCTCATGCGGTTTGATTTTCCTAACAAAATTTTAGGCAAGATAAAAAAAAAAATTATCATCATTTCAGCCATAGGACGTCCACTACTGAACTAGGCCTCCCCCAGTGATTTCCAGATCGGTCGGTTGAAAGCGGCCCGCATGCAGCAGCTTCCTGCAACCCTTACCAGGTCGTCTGTCCACCTTGAGGATGAACGTCCTACGCTGCGCTTGCCGTTACGTGGCCTCCATTTTGATTATTTATTTATTATTACCACAAATTATTGAAAACGTTTATTTGTTTATAATACGATTAGTACATTTTTTGGCATTTCTGTTTATTTAATGAATATAATTTTTTTTGAGCTATATTTAATTTGACATTATTACTAAAGAATTTATTATTAATTTCTCAATATTTAATTATCCGAACCCAAATTTTATTGACATTTAATGAGAGATGTCTGAATTGCTACGCGCGTCCTCGCGGAACCTCAACGAGGGCGGAAGCTGAAAATCAGTGTTCTGCTCATAGAGCAGTCCAGTTTTTGCATCGTTGCGGCACACAAACAAATTAACTTCTGTAATTTAATCACTATTTTGTATTTTATCATATATTGTGCCAAAATGTTTAGAAAATAAATGGTTTATCTATCTATCTATTCTAAAACCTTTCTGCCCCATCGGTTGTCAGTTCTAATCCGTCATTCAGGCTATGTCAGCAAATTGCATTAAAATAATTAAAATTTAAACAAAAAATAAAACAATTATTAGATCACACCTCAGTGTGTTCTCGTGTTATAAAAATCTTCTTATTTAATTTAATGTGTCAATAAATATCGTTGTCAGGGATTTACGTATTTATTATTTGATCAAATCAAACTGGCCTAACTAGGTTTTTAATAGTGGCATTATTTTTATAACGAACTGATTGCTTTTAAAATAAAATAAAATTAATAACCTGGTTTTTAAATCTGTTCGAGAAATACTCTAATTTTGAAATTTACAGTTTTATTATTTATCATTTTGCTTAATTTATATCTAAAAATGCCTTCGGCCAGTCATTAACTTCGCCATTTGCGTTGAGATTTAAAATAATCAAATCGCATGCCCTTATATAAGATTGCTTAATTTGTAAATTTAGTTGAAACTGGGTCGGATCGACTATAATTTTATCGGTTTTCTAATTTATGATCGAATAAAGAATCGATTAAAACACATTCTGGGGGTTTTCATCGTCTAGTCTCACAGCTGGAGATTGAAATCCATAATGTTGTAGAGGCGTGAATTTTATGACAAACATCACTATGATTCCTCGCGAGTTTGCTTATTATAAAGTATTTTTCAACTTCTATAGTATTTTTTGAAACTAGGTTGCCTTTGACTTTGTATATTATGGTGAATAAATTGCATAATAATATTTTTCTACAGGATCAACATCAAAAAATAAAAAGTATCTTTAATTTTTTTCTAATATAAAATCGATATTTGTCTTTCTATCTTTTAAAACTAGTCTGAAAAAAAAACCGACTTAATTTGGTCATTTGCTTTTTTGAAACTGATATTGTATGTTTTCTAAATAAATAAGAAAGACCGATTAGCTATTACGAATTTGTTAACACCATTTTATTTGTGAGAGTTCGATGTTGATCACTAGAAACAAAACATTTTTTTTCTAATTTAAGGAATTCTCTTTAGTTTAAAAACCTCGTAGGAAATATTGTTATTGGGAATACATAAAGTGTAGTTTGTCTTAAGTCTTAATCATGGATGTAAATTATGAAATTGACTTCACGCCACTATGCAGGCAAGTGAGTCATTCATATCGTAGTGACAAGCTTAGAAATACTCGCTCGCTCGAGCACATTTTAAGTGGGCCGTAACTAAACCTAATTATTGTGCTGACAGTTCGCCACTGTGAAGGAGGGTAGCGCACACCCACAGCGTCAGTCAAAGCGTACTTTACTTACTACTAGACAACATGGCGTCCATATTTTTTATACGTCCATGTACCCAATCATGGTTCTAAAATACAACTCCAATGACAGCCGTGTCGTCAGTGACGCGAGTTGTCACTCGACGCCCCGCAGCGGCACAAATTATGTTTTTATTGCCTCGCGACAAATTGCCCGTTTTATAGCTCAACATCGAATCGACATTGGACGAAATTGACTTGAGTCTTGTTTGACTGATCTGGAGTTTTTTTTAAGAACACATTTTAATTCAAATGCGTTTCTGCGAATTTGACTAATCAACTTGTATGCATTATTTAGCTATGAATTAAGTAATCCTTTTTGGTAGGAGTGGTGGTAAACTGGCTGTTTGGGCTTTAGTGTTGCCAAAAGTCAAAACACAAAAATATGTTTGACATTTTTGACAGAATAAAATATCAGCTCATTAATACTCATTTATTCAGTATATAGGCCCTCTTCCGGGCACTTATACACGTCCCAAAATATAGCTTTATCCTACCACCACTTCGGGACTACGTATCGGCTGGTGATGAGAAGAAACGGCGCAACAAACTCAGTCACCTTTGTCAGCCTTTTTTACAGGAAATACAGTTACAAGACATGAAGTAAGTTAAGCAGGTTCAGTCCATGCACTCTTGTCGTTCGAATAATCGTCTACCTTGTAATACCCTTTTTTCATAAGGTTTTTTTAAAATGTGGATTTTGAGCTATAATAGATTGACGCCATTTTGTTGATTAACTCCCAAGAAAGGTACACCGGTTGTTTAATTTGACATACTAAGTAACACCTTAGTTGATTAGCTTCAAATGGCGTTAATAAATACAAAATTAAAGGCTTTCTTAAAGTTAAATAACTTTTATAAGTAAGGCTCTAAATGTGTAACAAGGATTTTAAATTAGATAATGAATCTTAGAAGTACTTAATTACTCTTTTCAGATAGTATCCTCTTAATCTCAAATAAGAATATATTTACAGTATTATTTTGCCGTAATATTATGAAATAATAATGATAAAGTACATCACGTAGTCATAAAGTCTGACGTTAGTGGTTTTGTGAATCAATCTCAAATCTATACCACATAAACAAAAAAAAATATTTATGTAATTAGATGTCCAATTTTTTTTAAATCTACCACTGCTTCGCGAGTATATTGTGGGCTATTACTAACATAGAGGTATTTTAATTTATGAGTAGACCAATTATTTAAAGAAATTGTACTGTAAGTTTTATTTATTCTCATATATAAATATGTAATTCAGTCCATAAAATTTCAGTATGTTTTAAAGTTGTTTAAAATCCTAAGCACTATTTTAAAAGGCTCCTCCGGATTTAGAACTTCTTGATTTTCCAGAAAATTCTCTAAGACCTTAAACTTACACGCAAAAGGTACTTTATTACTGGCTGGTAGATAGAACAAAGTGTGCCCAACGTCAGATTAAACCGCAAGGTTGATTTCACAATTATTGGAGCCAACATTGGCTACGTTGGTCTGACAAGCCAATGTGTGGCCAATGAACGAAGTTACGCTCATGAAGCGTGTAATCAAATTTCTTGCTCATCTTCAGGGTATACCTTCAATTATGTGGAGTTAGGAATTTTCTTGTACTTAAATGGATTGTGTGGCGAAAAGATGGAGGATTGAATCTAATCTTGACGAGATTATATATTTCATATAGAGTAACTTAAAATTGATACAGATTTTACCAAAATATGACCTTCTGTATTAGTTATATGTTGTTTTCTCCGTGTGGTTTTATTTAAATTACCATACCATTAAGTTACAAGCCAACCGACCACTGATATGAAAAGTTAGTAAGTGTGTCCACTGCACATATACCTATCCCAGGTACATGACTTATTAAAGGAAAATTAAAATTAAATTAATATTATATATATATACTAACACCTATTTTTAAGTTTTGAATTTGTACTAACCCATGGACCTATGTTGCCCGAAATAAATAAATATTGAATTGAATTTAATTGAATTTATTATGATAGATATGATATGATAGATACACTAACAGGATACAGTTTATACACAATTAAAAAAGTTTACAAATCTATGAGATTTGATAAATATACATGTTTGAATAATGGTATAAGCAAGCTAAACAAAACTAGGTTAGTTTAGCTGGCGGTGGACGATTGGCTTTAATCACGCATCAAAGAACTGTTTAATTAGGGTATGAACGGCCAGAGCGGCTTACTGTGGCGTCGGCCTATGTCCTGCAGTGGACTTCTAAAGGCTGATGAATGGTGATCAAAAAACGAAGGTTTATTTATTTATATTTAACTGGCCAATCTGAAAGTCATTGGGAGAAGAGGAGGGAGGCCTATATATGTTAAGCTGTAGACGACCTATGGCTGACATGATGATGATGATGTTGATACTGCGTAACATTTAATTGCAAAAATCACTTTACATGCTAAAATAGCTATTTAACTTAAGGCGCAGGGTAAGGAGAACACACGTAAAAGAGGTGTTTTTGTACAAGTTTTCTGGCGAAAATACTTGAAGTTTTTTCTATTGTATCTAAATACTAGTTATTATTTCTTTTAAACACTAAAAAATATTTTAAAGTACCGCGAATATCGCGAGCTTCGTTTTATTTAAAAACGACGTTTTTTTTTAGTTTCAAAGTTGGTTTAGTTATTTATAACATTCGTGCCTTTAGGTTGAAGTTTTTTTTCCAAATAGACAACATAATAAGAATTATAAGGATTTTTAATGGATTTCACTTTTAGCGCCTACTTTTCCATGAGCGGATATTTTGCTCGCAATGATAATCTATTTCCTGTGCAAAGGAAGGATGTTTAGTCTGCGAGAAGCATTTGTCCTATCTTAGGCACGTACATACGGCGCATAGATGTCGCGCAAGTCGACGCTAAATAATCAAGGTCACTTGCCTTACCCGTTACCTTAAGGGTTCTATGGGAAATAAATTAACTAATATAACTTATTTTTCTGTTTCAGGTAAGCGACTATATTAATAGGTACCTAACATTGTATACAAAGGTAAATAACAAGTTTTTTTCAATTTTTTTAGCTAAATCATTAATATGTTTTAAAATTACAAAATTATTATTTTTATAATTATCAAATTAAGACATGATTTCAAAAACCCGTGGGAAAAGTGTAAAAATGGCGCCTTAATTAAAACTATTAATTATATTCATAGCAGTTAAATTAACTAATGAGAGACATATAACGCCGTAACTCTTCATCAATACCACAGCTTAGATTAAAAAGCCATTCAGCTTCAGTAGTAGCGGACCAGTTCATTTGACAGACTGCAAGTGGAACAGACAACAGCACCATAACCTACTACTAAACGTCAAATTTTCTCAATTGATATTGATCTCTACGCGTCGGACTTAAAGTTGAAAATCAATTCAATGACCTTTAACTTTTTGGCTAGGATGACGTGCGTTTTCTGTACTTGAAATACTCTGTTAATATTTTATTCCTCTGTTAGTGAATAAGATAGATTAGTATTGCCGAACTATCGATAGTTGCTTATAACATTCAGTGACGCTAATATAAATAAATAAATATTAGACAACATCACATACATTGCTCTGATTCTATGGTAAGCACTTGTGTTACAGAAATCAGAAACAACGACGGTACCACAACACCCAGACCCGAGACAACATAGAAAAGTTATTTTTCTATATTGACCGACTGGGATCGAATTCGGGACATCAGAGAGAGCGACACCAAGTTTGGTATGCTCGCTTCTAAGTTACGGAGGTCGTCATCAAACATAATAAATAGCCAGACTTGCTTGAAGTGATTATGATGTTTATTTATTTACGTTTATTTCGCTGCTACAAAATATAAGTAGTACAAGTGCACAGTAATAAACATAAGAGTATTACACATTCTTAATACGGTAAGCAGTGTTGCAGCAGCAAAAAGGTCCCCGTCTCAGCATAAATCACAGCTCGCGCCGCGACGCTGATTTTCAGACGGTGTCCGCGGTTCGAGTTGCACCGCACCAGTTGCAGTAAGACATGGCATAAAAGTATTTAATAAATGTCAGTGTGTGATAAAAGACTGAAAATATGAAGTTGAAGATGTGAAGTTGAATCCCTAATTAGGAACCAACCGACTAGGAACGCGACAAAGACGATAGACAGGAGAAACTCGCGGTTTTTTTGTTGATATAGCAGAGTACTGTCGTTTCAAGGAAAATAATTTTACTTGAAAAAATTTTCAACTGCCACTGGTGGGATTCGAACCCATGACCTTTCGCTATCCGGGCGACTGCGCTTCCAACTGAACTATGGAACACATAGTAATGTTGGCGAATTTCTTCAAGTGCTTATAGCTGTTAGTAAGCCAGCACTACTAAGTCGTTTCTTCATCCGCTCCAGGTTCTTGAACTGGCTGTTTTACCATGAACTGTGGCAGTATGCCGTAACTCCCCATCAGATTAGTCGCGTGCCAATCAGGCCGTCCATTAATTAATTTGAAGCTATTTGTATTAAAACGACTGATAATCAACTTGACAAAATTAACATAGATTAACAGCTTGGGAGTACGGAGGAAGAATAATTTAATTATTGTTGGAAATTAAAGTCTCAGTTAATTAGTACTTCGGTTTTATAGCGTGTTGATTGACACGCTACTGGCTATGAACTGAAGTCGTCTTGAGAATAACGTGTGTCATTAAAAAGAACCTAATGTGTTTAACTTTTAAATAAATTTCGATTTGTTTGTAATACGATTAAAGACTTATTCCACACACTATTTCTAAAATATAAAGGATTCTCGAGTGCAGACCGTGCCTCGGTAAACGTAGTGTAGAACGCCCCCCAGCCTGCCTAGCATGAGCACTAAAACACGATATGATATGATATGATATAGCGAAATATCGACACCAACTGTAAAAATATAATAGATATAGCCGCCATGTTGAATCGCCGTCACATATTAAGATCGCTGTTTCGATAAAAATTCAACATGGCGGCTAAATCTATCATATTTTTTAAAGTTGGTGTCGATATATCGCTATATCATAATTATCATATCATATCGTGTTTTGGTAGACATGCTAGGGAGGCAGCTCGATGGACCGACGACCTTAGGAACGCTGGAAGTGGCTGGATGAAAAAATCGGAAGATCGTGGTCTTTGGCGCTCTTTGGGCGAGGTTTAAGTCCAGCAGTGGACAGCAATAGGATATGATAAAGGTTTTTTTTAGCTCTCAGATAATTTAAAATGATGTGAACAGTAGACTGATGAGTTCTTGAATTGTCTCATTAAAACATACCCTAGATGTCAAACCCTCATACTTTTCTAAAAATCCATACTATAAATGCTAAAGTAACTGTTACGTTTTCACGCCTAAACCTTAATTTTAATAAAGAGATAGATGGGGTCTTGGACTCGGTTAAATGAAAAATGAAAAAAATTAAAATGTTTTATTACATAAATAAGCTTCGTTTACAACACATTTTGGTAACCTTCCATTTAAGTATAAAATACCTGTAGTAGGAGGTTACCGCTCTTCCAAAAGTATTAACATGACACTCTTAGTTAGTGTGTTTATGTGATGTATTGAGTGAATTAGTGTGTTGTGTTGTGAGTGGTGTATTGAGTGAATTAAAGATAAAGAACATAGGCTTCTTTTTGTAGTGAAAGCTAAACCGATTTTGATGATTTTTTGTATGAAAAAAGCTTGAACCGTAAGAAAAGACTATTTTTATTCCATCTCCAAAGCGATTAGAATAGAGTGTGATAAACCGCATTTCGTGCAAGTGAAGCCGCGGGCACAAGTTATACAGGGCTTATAAAGTGGCTACAGTCACATTACTTCTACGTACTTTGAATGAAAAAACAGTAAATATAAAATTCAGCTTTAATACTATTTAGGATGATTTTGTTAATATTTACATGCCAATGTAATACTGGTTAGTATGTATTGTTCTTTAAATACAGGGTTACATTGCAATGGAGTGCCAAATTTAAAAAATAAGATCTAGGGAACAATATAAAGAAGGTTCGTAATCGTTATTATTTTTAATAATAGTATGTTACGAAAAAAAATACTTTAAAGTATCCGAAAATAAAGTCAATAGAGAGACGACGAAAGCGCACGGCTTTCGTAGTCTCTCTATTTCGTCATTCATCAAACTACGCCTCTGACGCCGAGCCAACAAGGACCTTATGCAGTGCACGTAGGGTGCAATTTTTTCATAATTAACAGTGGATATGAATAATTAAATGTGAAAAAAAAAACTTGTTCTTTGCATAATACGATTCAGTTACTGATTCTGAGCCACTCCTATAGATTTGGCAGCCCTTTGCAATGTAACCCTGTATAATTATTAAGATCTCTTGTACCAAATTTGAGCAAATAAATAGGTATTTCTATTCTAGTTTACTATAATTATCCGTCTTGCGACCCTCCCGTTGGTTCAACAAGACATATAATCTATCACGCAGGGTCTTAGAATCTAGGGAAACACCTACCTGTGTGGCTTTCCCCTAAGTCTCTTAATACCCCAATCCAGTGCTAATCCTACAAGACGTGTAGTAACTTGATATTTTAATCATAGTGACAACTTCTTACGACCTCTTTGTCACGTTTAATCTCATTACTTGTGGGGTTTTTTTTCCACCTTTTAAGCAAGTTTACAGGAGATTTGAGCCGATATTGGGTGTAAATAGGTCAACTGTTGCGTTTTAGGGTTATTTTGGGAGGTTTAATAAAAGTCAGTGGAAATGAGGATGGGATGGGATGACTGAGGCGCGGTGATGCATGGATAAGTGGAGGGGATAAAGGGAGGGCAATATCGAATGGAAATACTCGAGGAATACAAATTTTCTTCACTCTTTAGGTAAACCATAATTGTTACTACGAGCAAATACATGAAAAAAAGTTCTTCAAAAAATATATTAAGCTGACTTTCATCTCTTTATATCGTTTTGAATCTAACTTTAATACAGTTTTTGAATTGTTTGATTAAATTAAATTGTCTATAATATATGGATGGCTTAGTTATAAAAGTCAATAAGTCCATAAAGCGCAAAATGGTTTTACAAAGAGTGGGGCAATATTAACAAATTATAAAAAAAACTTAACAATGCTACACTTACCAAATGTACCTTTAAAGTGACGTTTCATTAAAATATGTATATCAATTATTATGCCCAGTATGAGTTGTTTAAAATTTAGGACTTATAGCAAAACATGTGGAATTAGAGATTTTTTAACAAAAACATTTGAATTTAGTTACTTACTGAATTTATTTGACTATTTTAGTAATTTTTTAAATCAGTATAAACCTATTTAGTGGCATTTTATTGAGAAATGGGTTCAGTCAAAAAATCGGAGCTTTCTTTGACCTAGAGATCCAGAATCTTAATATCAATAAAAATGGAGTTAATGACTTTTAGAACTAAGCCATCCATATTTATTATGCCGAGCTGATGTTTGCTCAAACAATTTCAAACTAAAATTCATATTAAAAACTGTCACATGCGTAAAAAAACTTGAATGAGTTCAAATGTGAGCTCTTTCGAAGTAATCCATCATAGCTATCTTCGATCTGACTTTTTCACGAAAAGCTTCGAAAAATATTTTAATTATTGCATCAAACGTAGGTATTAATATGGCAACGAAACGAATGTGATCGTTATTTTATGCAAATATTATTTATTAATTGGGACCTAGTTTGGAGACAGTCGAGATAATTATTGCAGATCGGGTTTCAGATAAATTGTGTTTGATGTTAACACCTTGGGTGGATATCGTTTTACGTTTTGAAATATTATTTTGATCAAATTTTTCTACAAATCACTAGCTTCTACTTAACTAAACAAAACAAATATATTATTAATTTTACTAGTAGCTGTGCCCACGGCTTCGCTCGTGTGGAATATGTTTTATTACATCCTGTTTTATTGGCTTAGGAGATGGAATGGTCTTTCCGTAGGGTCCAAGTTCAAATTTCATTAAAATCGGTTCAGCTTTCACTATAAAAAGCTCTAGTCTATGTCTGTACCAAATTTCATCAAAATCGGTTTCTTAGTTTAAGTGTGAAAGCGTAAAAGACAGACAGACAGAGCTACTGTCGTATTTAAAACATTAGTAGAGAAGTAGAGATTAGTAGAAATTTGTACCACCGTGCATCCGATACAAAATAGCAATTTTTATTGGTTTTACTAATTTTCTTTTGTTCTAAACCATAGAATTGAATGTCAAATAGCAAATAACACTCAAAAATCAATTCGGTTTAGCTATACTTAAGTTTTCCTAACCTAACCTAACCTAACACACGCCAATTGATTTTAACTAAAGTCAAAATTAAGACTAGGGATGGCCATGATGATGCCGATATGATGATGATCGATAAGCTTCATCAGGGCCTAGGGCTAGAGATTGAAGCAGGTTTGTCATTGCTTTTGAGACACCATGTATTATATTTGCTATAGATTTTTTCTTAATTCTCAGTCAGCACAGAACATACATTGGTATTAGCGTCACGAAGGCCACAAATCACACGTTTGTTGCGATGCACGCGTGAACTGCTCCGAGCATTGTTTCAAGACAAATGGCTTCCGAACTTGGGAAATTGTAATTTTTTGAAAAACTGCGCGAAGACCAAATGCCATTAGATATCCTGCTTAGCTTAATACATCATGTTACTAAGGTTCAGTCATATTTTAGAACAAAGTGCACAATTAAAGATAAAATATTTTCTAAATAATTATGAAAATTAATTATTTTCTCTTAAAATGCCACATGAAGTAGCGAAACGCGTCGATGTTTTTATGTCGGTGTTGGGTACTAAGTACAGAATATATGCGTAAAGAATACACTTCCCCACCGCTAACAGGAAGTTGGTCGTAAGAGGCGACTATATCCTGTAGCACGAGACGGGCAAGAGCGTCTGCGTGCGAAATGTTATAAAAAACTGCGCTCGCTAACCCGCCTGCCAAGCGTGCCGAGTATTAGCCATCCCCCCTCCAATGAGGGAGGCCTATGTTCAGCAGTGGACGTCCTATGGCTGATATGATGATGATGATGATTAAATTTCAAAAGTACAGACAACAGCTCGTCAACCTACCACAAAACGTCAAAATTTCTCAATTGATATTGATCTCTAAGTGTTGGACATAAAATTTAAAATCAATTCAATGACCTTTAACTTTTTGGGTAGATTGACCCTGCCTTTGACTGTGCTATCCTTATACATGACTGAAACTTATTAATTCCAAAAAAATAAAAATATATTGATATTTGCGTATTTTCGCGACCCCTGCATTTATCGTAGAAGCGCAGTAATTCGCCTTGGAAGACATAATAAGAATACAATAATTTATTCAGGAATCACACATAGTTACATGAAAAAAAGGGTCCTGGGTTTGATTCTATTAAGGCTCGAGTTTGGGTGTGCTGGAAGATGCCTCTAGCAAAATACATTGTCTTGTAACTTGTAATACAAGGCTAATAATTCATTACCATACCATTATTATTAAATTTATTCATTAAAAATTTGTGACCACATTTTGATTTCTCGTAGCATCTCACTGTACGCCCAGCCTTTAGACCATACCCATAGAACTTGAAACCGCATTATATTTTGAAGCTCCATTTTGTTAACGTTACGACAGTACACTAAAAAACGGTTAATTACCCAATAAATACAGATTATTAGACTGTATAATTAATTGAAATGTTTTTTCTCGCAACCTGATATTTGAAAGGCCCTTTAGATCTTATAGCTTTAATGCCACAGTGGAGTTTCGTTACAGTAGGGTTACTACGACAAATTGACGGCAAAAAATACTTTAAGTTTGGTTCCCATATAAAAAAACCTGTGAAAGCGATTTTGTCATCTAACCAGCGATGGATAGAGAACTCTTTATTGTACACCATACAAAGAATTGCCAGTTAGTTTAACAAGTCACGACGGAGGGTAGATACACAATATTATGGGTAAAAACCGATTTATACACATATAAAGATATAAATATTATATGATACCCATCGCTTCATGGAGCTCATACATTAGGGTACCTTAAAGGGTATTTACCCAACATGTGTCTAAACCTGATTCATTCAATTTTTTTTCCTTTTTACCTTCCAAACATGAATAAAAATCGGGTTTTTACGCATATCAAGAAAACACCACAGGTAAATATCCTTCGTCGTCCATCGTATCGTTATGACAAGTCATTAAATAGTATGTCGAAGTTTTACTATTATTTTTTATAGATATTTTACCAGCTAAAGACAGCACTAAGGGAAGAGGTCTGAACAAGTGTAGCAAAGTCCAGTCCAGTAACCCTATACTGTACTGTCCCTTAATACATTACGCGAATACTTTGTTACATAAATATTTAGATTGTACCAGTTTTCGGATTTGTTTATACATATTAAAGAGTATAAAATTAATCGTGCAATATTTTTTATGGGCAAATAAACCATAACATGGGGTATTAGGGATCATTTGTAATATTAATGTTGTCTTTGTGAGGCATATATCATCTTATAGTAAGACCAGCTTCTGCCTGCGACTTCCCCTGTGTGGACCGTCAACATCTAAGCAGTCTCATGATATCGCAACGCATAACAATGGATCTTCTATTGTATCTCGATGACGGATGGCTGATGAGTTGCACTCTTTATACCAAAGTTGCCGACCCACCGATATATTGTATCGGCGGGTCGGCAATTATATAGTATGTTAAATCTAAAGTATTTAAGTCTACACAGACAAATTCGTAGGCAGAAGCTAGTCGCCAACCTTGTTAGCGGCTTCATGTCGTTGCAAGTCAAAAAACAGGGTTGCAGGAAGACGCTGGATGCAGGCCGCTTAAAACCAGCCAATCTGAAAGTCGATGAGGCCTATGTTCAGCAGTGGACGTCCTATGGCTGGAATGATGATGATGATTGTTGCAAGTCGGAAAACGAATGAATTATTATTGTCTTAAAATAAGGAATTAAAAACCTTCTGCTACGATGTACCAGACAAAGATGTTTTGATGGGGTCATATCCTAGTATACCTCTTGTTTCCTAAATTGACCTTATCGCGAATCGTACCTGGAAACACGGGCTCAGGTACCGTGATATTGTGCAACTTGTATTTGCATTGCAATCCAAATATAAAAACAAACAATGCCGCACTGAGCTGTTTGTGATTTATAAATTCGACTTTTAACACCCCCAAACTAAATTCACACTTCATCATCATCATCATTATTTCAGCTATAGGACGTCCACTGCTGAACATAGGCCTCCCCCAGTGACTTCCAGATTGGTCGGTTGGAAGCGGCCCGCATCCAGCGGCTTCTGCAACCTTTACCAAGTCGTCTGTCCACCTTGTAGGTGGACGTCCTACGCTCCGCTTGCCGGTACGTGGCTCCTTTCCAGATCCTTTCTGCCCCATTGGCCGTCAATTCTACGTGCTATGTACCCTGCCCACTGCCACTTCAGCTTGCTTATACGTTGGGCTATGTCAGCGACTTTTTTTCTTATTATTAGTATTAGTGTGAATTCACACTTATTATCATCAGAATCAGTTAAACATAAAAACAAATCCTCTTGCTTCTACACATACCACCTCATAGGTGGTAGCGAAAAGCTAATTTAAAAAAAAGAGAGCCTTAATAGTGAATTAATTAAGATAGTGGCCTTCGAGCTTTCAAAAATCTTCTTCTTCTTTGCGTGTCGACTCAGGCTTTGTTGCTGGCTTGTGAGGACCAAAACTCAGCCATCGATATAGCACTATTGGTGGCCTCGAAAATCAAAATCATAACGTTTTTATTTTAGTTACTAATCGGTAACACGCCGTACTCTTCTCGCATGACCATTATAAAGAGACAGTTGCCGCCGAATCCTCACCTTAATAAAAACAAACAAGTCCAGTAAATACAAACTCGAGCGAGCGAAGCGTCATCAATCATCGCGCGTCAGCTCGCTCCGCTCTTAAACGGTGCTAGTTCGAAATTAACGAGGGACTCGTTCTTAACAGACATGCGAAATGTTGTTAGAATTTTCAAATTTATTTACCAGGTTAAAAGTTTGGAGCGTTTAAATCAAACTAACAAGGCCTGCTGTTTTGTTCGAATCGAATACGTGTAGTAATTTTTTAAATAAAAATATTTTGGAAAAATAAATAGTTTTCACAATCATACCAATTAGCTAGCCCCAAACTAAGCAAAGTTTGTACAATGGCGATTAGAAAACAGATTAATAAACTTAAATACTTTTCTAAACATCCATGACTTAGTACAAATGCTCGTGCTCATAACACAAACATTTGACCCTTGCGGGATTCGAACCCTCTGCAACCGGTGGCTTTGCAGACCGGAGCGCGAACCACTACACCAGACGGTTGTCTAAGATAAATTCATTTTTTAACTTAGTACTTTATATGAACATTATTTTCATAATACTCATTTATTCAGTATTTATAGACACTCTTCCGGGCACTTATACACGTCCCAAAATATAACTAAGCCTTATCACTGCTTTATGACAACATATTGGTTGGTGATAAGAAGAAACGGCGCAACAAATTCATAGACCACCAAATGTATAAGTGTCCGTCATTTTTCCATGACAATGCAAAAAATATTCCTAGGAGGTTTTTGATTGATATTACCGCTTTTAAACTCGCGAGAAAATAAACTGGACATGAGAGGGCTTGTATTTACTGTTCTTGTTTTTTATAGCTGTTATTTCATTTTATTGCAGGAATCGCGTCCGGCTCCCGAAGGATTGTTTGTTTATTCGGGAACGCTGTTGTTTTTAAACATTATCATTATTTAATAGTGTGAATTCGTTTATTATACGGCAAACAAAGTTACGCCGATTTCAATGCGGTTACTATTTTAAACACGCTTTTTTGTTTTTGTTTTTTTCAATCGCAATGGTAATATGCTGAACTGAATGAGTGTAGAGGATGATCTGAAAAGAGATGGATGGATTGTGTGAGGATATGACTGAGAAGGAAGTGAATGACGCGATGACGAGTGACCGAATTGCATGAAAGAGAAAGACATACTGCGCCGACTCCAGATGACATGGGAACAGTTCAGGCTAATGATAATGATGTTGAACGGTAATACGCTAAACAACATACTAGCACATATCCCATACTAACCTACATAATATCGCGTGGCCCGACACGCACTTGGCCGGTTTTTCAATTTAGCACAGGCAACAGCACGTCAAAGTCAACCTACCACAAAATGTTAAATTTTCTCAATTGATATTTATCTCTACGTCAGACTTTGAAAATCGGTCGAATGACCTTTAATTTTTCGGGTAGGTTGACCTGTCGTTGTTTGTACATAAAACATACAGAATAAAATAAAAAGACATAGATATCTAGTCTTAGAGTCTCGCAGATATTGTTTCAATGCGAATACCGTCGATCTCTGACTTTAAAAGTAAGTGAAAATATTGAATTTATCAGTACAATGGCGGAGATATTTTCAATTTTATATTGAGAATATACCTCCGGCGTTGTATATGGAATGCCAAGTGTTTACCAACATATTGAGAGCAAATAGAGAAGTGACACTATCGATAGTTTTGTCGATCATTTTGACAGCGTTTAGGACACAAAAAAAAAATGGCGAAAAAAGTATTTACATTGCAATAAAAGGTGCGAAATTTACACATTCAAGATTTAGCACTCTTTACATTTTATTTCTATTTTTATAGACTATAACGGATCTAGATAAAATCTAGAGATATTAGATTAAGGCTGAGATCAAGGCAGGCTTGATACCCAAGTTGACATTAACTGGCAATTGCATTAGAAATATATTAAGTCTAAGTACTGAGTACTGAAAGCTTTATCAACGGCAAATGGTTTTATAAAGAAGTAGGTAAGAGAGACGTTGACAATTAGTGGTCTAACTACAAAAAAAACCTTTTTAAAAATGTTGCATTATTCATCTGAGTGCAAAAAACTGTGTCCTGTCGCTCAGTCACCGGAGTAGCATTGCATTTTTCGCGCTTGGACATTCGCGCTTTTTTGACAGTTAATCAACCTAACCCTATAGTCAATTAGCCCCTGTCTCCCCTTCTTAATATTAGGAAGTTGTATATAATTGTCTACTAAACTGTTAATAGTACGCTTTCAATACGTTGTATTTTGAATGGTTACCGATAACCTACCTGAAATCGATAACTTTTGAACAACACTATTTATTTATGGACAAAACTGTGGGAACTATGTGAATAAATATCTTCTCCAATTTTCTTGTCCAATTATTTGCTAATGCTTCATATTTATCCAATCCCACAAAATTCCAAACATCTTTATTTCTATTTGTCATAAGGCGTATTTTCGGCAGCACAGTGGACCGTCCAAGAAGCTTCGCATGGAGGAAAGTATACCGGTTTGATTATAGAGAAATTACATTAAGTAGTGTGTGTTTTCAATTTGCATAGATATGTTAAATTATGAACTTAATGACATGATTACCGTTGCGTAAGTTTCGTCTCGATTTCCGTTGTTGAACAATATTAGCAACGCATATTGGTTATAAGTACAAGGTTTTACTAAGATTTATAAACCTTGCAAAAAGCCGCTGGATGCAGACCGCTTCCAACCGGCCAATTGGAAGTCACTGGAGGAGGCCTATTTTCAGGGACGTCCTATGCCTGAAATATAATAAGAATGAAGGTTGGAACAGTCACCTAGGTATTCATTAACAAAATCATTAAATTTCACAAAAAATATAAAAACAATTTTAATGGGCTAATTTAGCTAATGGGACCGAAACACTCCGAAAATAAAACAAGAGTAATTCACAAAAAGCCATCGAGAAAAAAGCTAAAAAACTCTAAGACGAAGCTTTGGAATGTTTCACTACAAATAAATTGGTATTTCTATTCTAGAAGTTTACGATTTGCGCGAATGGTGGACGATTTTTTCGGTCTAGCATAATGCACGAATACATTATGCAGTAGGATCACTGTAAAAACTTAAATTGGCTAAGCACTGTTCGGTCCGCCCGTAACATTATCTCCTAGAAAGTATTAAGTTGTTGGTTTCTGTTTATTGTTTTGTTTTAGTAATTTATTTAATTTAAAGTTATCTGTAAATAGGTACCTATCTTATAAACATGTGTTTTTTTTTTTTCAACAATGTTGTGTACGCCAATGATAGGATACAATAAAAAAGTTTTCAAAATGTAACTCTTTTAGTTTTTTATGTAAACGGTTGGTGTATTTTTCTAAATGAATAAATGTTAAAATCCTATGATCAGAATTAATTGATTTGGGATTAATATTCCATGGTAATAATAATAATACAGAATGTCACAAAAATTGTCTTAAGTGGATGTGAAACTTAACCTTAACTAACTGGTGTTAGTTTTAAATAAAAACTAATTGAAAAACATCACGTTACAATAAAAACCAGTAAACATAGGAAAAAAATATGAACAACACAAGTTAAGTATGAAGCAACGAATATTGCCATCCACTCATAACGGTCACACTGTAAGATAAGCTAAGTTTGTTATTGATGAGTCGGCAGGCGACGCCACCCTGAACAAAAGCAAAATTGAGTTTACTATTCTATCGCGCAAACGTAAAAAACTTAGAGAATGCCGAATTTTTCACGAGGATTTAAGTGCTTCTCGCGCACCCAGTGTTAAGCAGCTAGCTGGCTACGATCTCTTAAAACCGTATTTTGTTTTTCTGTGTACGCTCTGGCGGTAAATTAAAACTGATTAAAAACAAGCGCGGGCCTACTATTTCTGCGTCCATTACGTTGGCCTGTTTACAAAATGGCGCCCCTGTTATTGGACAAAAGCTATTTGTATGAAAAATCCTATTGTTGCCGACACAATATGTCAAAGTGTTCCCGGCTTTTTGGTAGATTACTCATTTATCCCGCGGTTGTTTACCGCAGATGGTTTGGGGCTGGGATTAAATGTGACATTACTCATTCTGGGGTTGGCAGGTACCAGATTTGGGGGGAGTACTGAAACAGTGCGTAGAGATATAGAATAAGATGGACTTTACTTTATTATGTACGAAAGTAAAGCTGCTGTTCGTGCTGATAAGCTTGTTAATACACTACCGGTTGGCAGAGTAAAAATTTTTGGTGAAGGTCATCATCATCTCTTGACTCTGTCTGCTAGGTAACATAATGTTCTTCATTTTTTACATTTTCGAGACTGTAGGTACTGGTTATTATGATTATGACATTTCGGAGATGGTTATAGTAAGTCAGTTTGACGGGTAGTTTCTCAACTGGACTATTATCCCATCGCCTTTAGCACTATATTATCGTAAATAGTGGCTGATGTATATGTATGGACTTCCGACGTTGTACCGGGATAACTAAAATAGTAATTTTGTTGCATGCATTGGTTGACAAAAGACGGTTTAAATCAACTAATTCTTGCCACAAAGCGCAAATGTAAGAATAAGTTTTTGTTGCCAAACCATATTAATAATTACTAAGATAGGTAGATAGAAAAATATATTAGATATACTCAAAAACAAAACAATATACTCCGAAACAAAATACTAAAATAACGCCTCTAAAATCTTCGATCCATTTAAAATATGAAAGCGCATTCCCAACAAACCGCAACATTTACCGCTTATTTTTTCCACCGAAGAAAAAATTACTCTGAAAGGAAGCAATAATATCAATTCTAATACAAAACACCGAGTGTAGTAAGCCGGTAAAAGCCGATAACAACCGGTAACGACTGGCTCATACCGGTGCGGAGCGGATGCAAATTACTTCGTCCTATCATTTGCCTTCGTTTAGGGTGAAATGTGACCACAATATGGGGGGTTAGGGGATAATCACGGACGGTATTTTGGGTAAGTGGCTCTCACTTGAATACTAGTGTTGGGTAGTTCACACATGGTCATTAACCTGCAACAATGACCTCTTACCTACTGTAAGTAGTTGGAAGTGGTATTATTACGACCTAATTGGCGTAGTGGCGATCGGTTCCAAGCTTTATTGGTCCTGGATGTGCTGGGAGATGCCTTTGGCTTTGTTGTCGGATGCCTAGTAACATAAGGGTGTTAATTCCATACTTCGAGTCAATGACAACAGGGAATATGCACGAAAATAATATATTGTTTTTACTATATAAAAAAATATATGAAATATTTGTGCTAATATTGAAAACAAAAACTATCCGTCAAAATAACCGTAATCAGATATTGAGATATACCTGTCTCTTTCTAAAACAACTTTTACAATAAAAAATGTATGGCGGACGTGTACTGTGACGTCACGGTACATGTCGGATCTCCTTGTCTAGCACTAGAACTTGTAAGTCAGGTGTTTATCAATATTTTTCGTAAATACTTTCAGTTTTATTAGTTTTAAAAGTACTGTTTATTTTAGAAACAAATAAAAATATATACATATCCCATTACCGAGTTGTTAACCGCATTTATTGTTTATTATTAACGAAGAGTGACTCCGTCGAAAGTCAAAAGGTAGAAGACCATTAATACCACCTTTTGTCACTTCGTTTTTTATTGAAATAATCATTTTTTATTCGCTGTTGTTACTTGATCACACGGAATACTTCTTTTTCTCATGTCGAAAGCAACAAAATATTTCAGTGTGACCAATACTCCGCCACGCAGACAGCTCGAAGTACGTCTTTGCGTAAGCAGATGTGCGAACACGCGGGACCAGACATGCCGCACTTATCATTACTCACTTTTGTTTTATACAGATTTACAGAAGCTTCATTTCTTGCGATGGCAACTTTTTCAATCGCAAGAAACCAAAAGACTTAATCGAACTTTTTTGTATGAAGCCTGGCATATAACTCAAGTTGCAAGTTACCTTAAGTAACGTTATTTTGGTGTACACCTATGAAACATACGTTAATCGAACGAGAAAATAATTACAAACAACAAATACTCTTTGACAAAATGTCGTAAATTGTATACTTTGGTTAGGATTTTAATTTGATTGTGTTAATAAAAATGAATATTACATGTTTACACTGAAGTTCTGAATAAAGTTTATCATATACGACATTTTGACAAGAGTAGTTGTTTGTAATTATTTTCTTTATCGATTAACATATTGACGACCGTCTGGTATAGTGGTTCACGCTCCGAAATACAAAGCCAGCGGTTGCGGGTTTGAATCCCGCAAGGGGAAAATGTTTGTTTGATGAGCACGAACATTTGTACCTTAGTCATGGATGTTTATGAAAGTATTTAAGTATGTTTATCCGTTATCTATTCGCCATAGTTAAAGCTTTGCTTAGTTTGGGGCTAGACAATCGGTGTGATTGTGGAAACAATATATTATTATTGTATTATGTTTCATAGGTGTACACCAAAATAACGTTATTTATTAAGGTTACTTGCAACTTGAGGTATGCCAATTAGGTTCGATGTCTTATTACGCGTGTAGTATAATGGAGACGTAAACAAAAATATCAGGTCGTCTGTCTATGACCTTGTGGGTGGACGACCTACACTGCGGTACGTGGTAGAGTTTCAGGAACCCGCTGGATGCTGGCCGCTTTCAACCGGCTTATCTGGAAGTCACTGGGGGAGGATTTTGGTCAGCAGTGAACGTCTTCCTCTTCTTCATCTTTAAATTAATTGTGCATCTTTCTGTAAACACAAATTGTAACTTCTTTGTATGGTGTCCAATAAAGAGTATCTATCTATCTATCTATACGGTCAATCCCGGTTGCGTCCAAAGCCATTGCTGTGGAGCCCAGGGTCCGCTTTCCTTGATTTACTCCTCCACTTCGCGCGCATCTTGAGCGTCTCTAGTTGTGATATCATTGGCATGCATGTCAGCCCTCACAACGTCAAGCCAGCATTTCTTGGGTCTACCCCTTTTGCCAAGACCTGGCGGTGGCGGCATGGCCAGACATTTGTTTCCTACGTAGTTTGCCGGTTTCCGCAAAACATGGCCGTACCAGCGTAGGCGACTCTCCTGCAGTTTGTCTGCAATATCACGGACACGAAGGCTACCGCGGATGCGCGAGTTCCTCACGCGGTCCTTTCACGTGACTCCGCACATCCACCGCAGCATATTCATCTCCGTGACACGCAGCTCCTGCTTATGTCGCTCAAGTAGCGGCCATGCTTCGCTGCCATATAAAAGGACAGGCCTAATGATGGACTTATAGATCTGTCCTTTAAGCTTAACCGGCATTCTGGGGTCACAAATGACACCAGTCACCTCTCGGTGGCCCACCCAGCAGCAATGCGTGCTTTGACGTCGCAATTGATGTCTCCCGACGCGCGAAGTACAGATCCAAGGTATTTAAACTGGTCCTTGCACTCGACCGGAGACAAGGCCTATGCGAACAGGCGTTGGATCTGTAGAGTTACAGGCCAGGTACTCGGTCTTCGCCACGTCAGCAGTGAACGTCATATGGCTAAAATGATGAAAGAAAAATATGGTTATACCTCTATTAAGCAATATAGCTTACAATTCATTCTCCAGCATAATCAATGAACCCAAGATGCGGCAAAATATAATTTGAAGCGATTGAAAGACAGCAGACCTTCGTAACCTTTCTACTGAAGAAAGAGACCATTTTGTAAGTTTTATCTGAGTTTGCAGGTTTATTCACGGTGTTTAAAAAAAACTGAGATTTAATAAAAACTAACTGACCCGGTGAACTTTGTACCACCCCGTCATAAATTTTTTTCGTGAATTTCTCAGTTTTTTTATAGGTATCCTTAAACCAAAGATCATATAAATCAGTCCAGCTCCAGCTGTTCTCGTTTAATAAATGGTGTAGCTAACCCGACTTTCTTTTATATATATAGATATATTAATTTAAATAGGTATATTAATAGGCTGCGAAAAACTTACTTCAAAATCGTAGATTTTAGTTTATACAAAAAACAGCTTCAGTACCTAAACTCAGTCCCGTATTTAAAAACTGAAATTACAGTCATCCATTTTCAAATGACCTCTCATACGTTACCATTCCATTTCTAATAAAAAATCCCCCATTCGCGATATGAGGGTAGGATAATAAAAAGGCACTGACCACACCTCGGGGCAGGTAAATGACTACTGAAAGTCATTTGTTGAATATAGCCTGGGTTAGATTTTCATATTTTGTAGGTATGCAGATTTTTTAAATTATGTAAATATAATATGTACACTGTTAATTAAAAAATCTACAAAGTGGCTTGGAGGAAAATAGTAAGAGGCCTATGACCAGCATTGGACTTCTGGATCTGTTATTTCTGATTTATTTACTGCACCGCCTTTCCTTTTCTGTTCGAGTATTGGTTAACTGGCCGAGAACGTTTTTTGGCATCAAAACAACCATTATGTACCATTAAAAAGTGTAATGAAGCATTAACCAAAGCAGGCAATTAGGGCACAACAGACGGCCATGATGTTTCTAAAAATGTTGTTATGACTTTGCTTTGTAAGATTTTTGTAACAGGAGACTCGCCCTAAGATTAAGTATGCGATGAAATGTCAGACAATTATGTGATTAATGGACTAGTTGACCTACTGTGTCCTTATATGTATTCCGTGGTTGTACTGTGTCGTAAATCCGGCCTGTGGGCGTATTATCCCGCAGGAGAGCGCAGTTGGCGTTACGTTGCGATTTTGACAGATAAGGGATCTCTGAAACTTGTGACTGATGTCTCTTATTTGAGTTGACCGTTTTTATATCATAAGCGGCGAGCGTATATTTCAACACGATTTTAATAAATCATATGGATTCGGTGGGGGGTAGTCGAACGAAAAGCATGGTCGATCTATTATAATAGTTTTAATTTATCATTTAAAGAGCTTTAGAATGCAAGTTTGGTGTGGCTGTGTCCTAATGTTTGGTGAAGTGATATAGATCTGAAACTATTGAAATATCATTGTATTCAACGCCGCATCGAGTGTCAAGTGACTTGTCTCAAGACAACTTGCTTTAGAACCGATAGCGTCCTAAAACCTGCTCATACGGGAAGAGTAGCCTCCACCGAATCCTGGAAAAGCAATAAAAACCAAACACCTGTTATTTATTTGTAAACTTTGTCAAGCTTTGACTTTAAGTCAAGAATACACTCGACATTGGCAGAATCACCGCTTACTTTAAGAGCGGGATGAGTCCAGAATAAAAAAAATATATAAAAAAGTATGAAAAAACCGTTCCGTACAATAAATATGACTTTTTCTTTTGTGATATTTTAAAAGTTATTCTGCTATTCAGGGCGGATACAAATCCAATAAATCTATATTTATATTTGAACTCTTTAATGGCCACTAGTAAAACTTTAAATATTTGGCTAATTTGCTTCGTTCTGACGATTCCTATCCACAAAATGGGTTTTATAGTTTTTATACTAAAATATAATTTGTAACTGTGTAATCAAATCTTAAAAGTACTTCAACTGTCGTATGTATCTATTTCAAACTTTCCATTTGAATAAAAATAATAACATCTTGATACCATCGAATTGAATCTATATCAATAAGTAAAGTGTCCAGTAAGAATGTCAAAAATTGTTTCATAAAGTTCTCAAGGGGTTAACCATGATCTTTCATAGCAGTATTACTTAAACATTGTTTTGTTTCTTCTGTATAATGTTTGACGTAAAAACAAACATGTACTGTTTAGCGTTCAGAGTTGGGGTACTGGTAAGGCATGAAAACAAGGATGTTTTCGCTTCATCTCCCAACTTGTACCAAAATGACGTTTGAAACCCAAGGGTGTGCTAGAGTTATGTAAACCTATTTGCGCATGAGTGACACACGCTAATTGCCGACGCGCGCCTCGGGGCTTGAGCCAATTAAATAAACTGATCGCTGACAGTTGCTGACTGATTTTTACGACATCGAGAAACGTTTTCCCTGGGCGCTAATATTTTATACAATTTGTATCGGTGGGTGGAAGCTTGGTGTTAGGAGTCTTTGCTACACATCTGTTGATCATAAGTTTAAATCCCAGTAGGTATTTAGTTTCAGATTTTTCGGAATCTATGAACAGAATGATACATTGCTCTGCAGAGAGATCATCATTAGTAGTGATGATCATTCTAAGATGACCTGCACAATTAGATAACAGTCACGATAGGGCTGGTTTCCCCATCTAAAGATATGATTCGGATCTTGGCAGTCACTAACCAGCAGTCGCGACCAGCTGGCCGCGCTATACAGCAGCCGACATCGGAAAGCGCAATACATACAAATCCCTACAGAGCGGTGGGTCGCGACACTCGCGACCCAGCAGCCCGTATGCGACTGCGAAGCAGCAACTAACTTTTTATGTAACATGTAAGAACAAAATGATTTCCTACGGGATAGGCTCAGCCTATTGTAGGAATCATTGCAATTGTATTATGCGATACCACCGCAAGCAACTATCTTTTTTTTTAACTATCTTGTGACTACTTGTTTGTGATAGTTAATTTGTGTATTTAACTGCCAGACCCAACTGGTACCTCAAAGGTTACGGAGTTCTGATAGCAGCCGCTTAATGTTATATCTAGACTTGCCGCATCCGCAGGATCATGGCCAAGCGTACTCCGACCAGTTCCCCGATTCAGAGCCCTTCGATAAAAAATTGACGACTGGAATGTCACGTATTACTAATGCTAAATCCTGTAGTGTCACGTGGTTTTCCGATCGATAACTATCGAACGGTTGTGGAATCAAGAACGAGTGTGAGGAGGAGCTATCGTTACGATTACATAAACTAGCAGTTTTCGCAGTGCAGCTATTAAGTTTGCCGTACAATACCACCATTAGTTTTCCCTCTTAAAAGCCAGAATAATAAAAAAACTAGGGTATTCGTGACACATTATTTGACGACCTCCGTAGCCGAGAGGCGAGCATACCGGACTTGGTGTCGCTATCTCTGAGGTTCCGGGTTCGAGTCCCGGTCGGGTCAATGTAGAAAAATAACTTTTCTATATTGTCTCGGGTCTGGGTGTTGTGATACCGTCGTTGTTTCTGATTCCTGTAACACAAGTGCTTTCTCTGCTTACCACAGGATCAGAGCAATGTATGTGATGTTGTCCAATATTTATTTATATTTATTTATGTATTTAATATAATACATTATTAGATTGTATAAAAATGTGGGATAACTTCACTTTATAAAAAAACTGTCTGCAAAATTTCAAGTTTGTATGCTTTAGATGTCCTGAGATTTAGTTATTTTGTGATATTATGATAAAAAAACATCATAATCAGCTCACGTCAGTCTACTGTTGGAATACTTTCTAGAAAATAGAAAAAGGCAGAAAATATCTTCTTGATACTAATTCATTTACATTATAGCTACTGGTTTTTGATAATTAGCCAGTGGTAATGTAATAAATGACTAAAGATTTTTTTAAAAATTATTTAAACTTTATTGCACAGGTGGGTACAATTGGCGGACTTAATGCTATACAGCATTCTCTACCAGTCAACCTTGAGGTAATGCAGATAGTGAAGTTTGTGGCGGAGTATGAAGTAACTGACAAGTTTATTACATGAGAAAATACTCTAATTAAAATAAACATTACATGCTAATACACATAAGTAAATATTTTATAAAAACTAGATATACATATATATTAAATACACATACATAAATAATAATAAGAATACATACATACGGGGAAGTCTAACATTGATGGGTGAAGGTCTAGAGAGAGAGAAAAAAAGGAGAAAAAAAAATTCTTTGGTTATCTTGAGCGTCTAAGATATCAGCTCAGTAGCATTAGGCATGCATACAGGTTGATTTATTATTTGACGTAATACGACGTTAAGCAGCTGGGCTTTCTGTAGAAACTTCAAAATCCCAAAAAAAAATCAAAATTGATTTTTATTTCGGAAAATAAAAAAGCTGGTTCGTTCCTCGCACAAAGGCTTAGTTTAGCAATTCAGCGAGGAAACGCTGCCAGTATCCTCGCCTCTATGCCTCACGGACACGCCTTTATTTTTGAGTAGGTAGTTTATAGTTTAGGTTAAGTTAGTTTATTTAAAGTATTTATTTTATTAATTCTATCATTTAATATGTGTATTTTATATGAATGTATCAATAAAGCTAACATATTACTACATAAAAAAAAAAAAAAAAAAAAAAAAAAAAAAAAAAAATCTCTATTCTAACTTTTAAAGCAGGTGTAATACTGTGTTTTTTTAACGTCAAAAACAAATAACAATATTTATAATTTAAAAATTTGGATACACCAGAAAAATATAGCTTACTTCGTTATATAAATATATATTTATTATCGAAGTAAGGAATTACCATCCAATATTGCCGAGGCGTCCTTTAGAACGCCCAGATCCGAAAAACTTAAAAAAATTTTTTTTCTAAAGTAACCATAACTATATTCAAAGTCGATAAATAACCATAAAGTATCGATTTAAATAAAACTAACATACAATATTCTTCAACATATTTCCATTAAAAACCGTCTACACGAAAAACAAAAATGTAGTGTAAAATAATAATATTATGGAACGGGACGTTTTGTACCAAACGCCGCTTCCTGTGTTATCTCTCTTTTTTTTGGTACGGGACAAAAATACCCGCGTAAAAATACCGGTATTGTAATATCGGTAGCCGATGGAGGGTTGATAAGAATCGAAACAGGGCTGTGTTTATTTTGTCGTATTATTTTAAAAGGTGTATGGCTCTTTTTTGTCATAAAACCCGACTACGGTAAAGGCGGATAGGGTTATGATTTATTTTTGGTCCTTCGAAATAAAATATAAAAGTCATAACAGGTTTTAGTACGACTAAAAAAAAAAACTTTATTTTAATAATAAATAATAACAATAATAAAAAATACACAAATACACAGAACTTAAAGAAGAAATACAAAAAATCTGGAAAATGGATAAAGTACACATTGTGCCACTGGTGCTCTCCAGTACTGGTGTTATTCCAAAACATCTTATCAATGCCCTTCGTAAACTCGATATTTCTGAAAATATCTTTATGACGATGCAAAAGGCTGCGATACTCAACACCTGTCGCATAGTCAGGAAGTTCTTGCAGGACGACACCAGCTCCATCACAAATTCTGAAAATGCAGCTCACTTGGCTTAGGCCCGTGGTGTTAGCATTGTTACCGAGGACAACTAATGCTCCTCGAGATTAATAAACATAAAAAAAAGAAAATAATAATAATAAATATTGGACAACATCACCTACATTGCTCTGATCCTATGATAAGTAGTTTAAGCACTTGTGTCACAGAAATCAGAAACAACGACGGTACCACAACACCCAGACCCGAGACAATATAGAAAAGTTATTTTCCTGCATTGACCGACCGAGAATCGAACCCGGAACCTCAGAAGTAGCGACACCAAGTCCGGTATGCTCGCCTCTTGGCTACAGAGGTCGTCGTCGTCGGAGGTTTTATTTCCTTACTCTAAATTGCACACCATTAAAAAAAACAAAGCACAGGGAAAAATACATTCCATCATCATCATCATCATTTCAGCCCTAGGACGTTAACTGCTGAACATAGGCCTCCCCTAGTGAAGGTCGCAGGAAGCCACTGGATGCAGGCCGCCTTTAACCGACCAATCTGAAAATATATTTACAATTGCACCATTTTGGTAGCCTTATCGTTAGGAGGTCCTAATATTTAAGGAAAGTACAGAACAACGTCATTTGTTTTAAGAAATATCAATTATTAAAAGTAGCCATCAATATATTTAGTAGCTTAGTTGGAAGAGCTGTCATCATCATCATCTATACGGTCAATCCCGGTTGCGTCCAAAGCCATTGCTTTGGAGCCCAGGGTCTGCTTTCCTTGATTTGCTCCTCCACTTCGCGCGGTCTTGAGCGTCTCTAGTTGTGAGATCATTGGCACGCATGTCAGCCCTCACAACGTCAAGCCAGCATTTCTTGGGTCTACCCCTTTTGCCAGGACCTGGCGGTGGCGGCATGGCCAGACATTTGTTTCCTACGTAGCTTGCCGGTTTCCGCAAAACATGGCCGTACCAGCGTAGGTGACTGCAGCAGTTTGTCTGCATTATCACGGACACGAAGGCTACCGCGGATGCGCGAGTTCCTCACGCGGTCCTTACGCGTGACTCCGCACATCCATCCACCGCAGCATATTCATCTCTCTCTCTACAGTTGGAAGAGCTGTCTCATAGCGAATGGACTTGGGTGCGATTCCCACTTGAGAAGGTCGATTTGATTTTAAATTTTAATATTATCATTATTATTTCTACCGTTGTTATCGCGGACTTGATTTTCATCTCTATTAATGGCTTCATTTAGGTGTCGTTGACATTGCTACAATTCGACAATACTTTCTTGGGAATTCTCAACAGCCCTCAGTAAAACGAGATAAGCATAGAAACACAGGTCTTGTAACAAAACAAACAACTAATTTTAATAACAAAATAGTTACATATGACTGAAAGTAAATAAGATTACAAACATTATAGTGGTTTAGGATCGAGGCCAGAATACAAAAAAAAAACTAAACAAAAAACACGTAAAAGTTTAGTATACAAATAAAATCCACTGTTCAAATGTTGTTTTTGATTTATATATTTTTATTTTTATTACAGACAACTCTGAACCGACCCCGAAAATTTGGATCGTACTTTTTTTAACACAATGCTATTGAAGAGACGAGCAAAACTATTTTTCACTTGCCCTTCCAGCGGTGATGATTTTTTTGGGGCTGAGAATGAAACCGTCTGGTGGTCGCGTCACCGCTCGAAGAAACTTCCCATATTTAATCGACTTTTAATTTTAAAAAACGTATTCTGAAATGCATTTCCAATGGTAACAAACCTTAATTTTTCTTCAACTATTATAAAAATGTATAATAACTATTATTTAACATGAAAACTCGAATGACCGACGTGCTTAGAAAAACCAACCGTAACATTTCCAAATTCTTGCCCATACTGAGTCCATACAAACAGCAACTGCGAGCCGGTCGCGTCACCGTTAGGGGTTGACACTTTGGCACCTGTCTGATTGATTCTTCACCTTCAAAAGGGGGAACTTCTATGCTTTTATCCGTGACTGCCAGCCCTATTGAAAACAAACTCTTTCTACCGATACTATTTTAATTAGAGCCCCGGTGTGTAGGTGTCACAACGACGCCAGTTTGTTACTTTTATTGTTTGTTTTAAATTTAAATTAAATTCTACGCCTTCGAAAGGTCACAGCTCGGTTATATCAGTAACTTTAAAGTTTATAAACTATGGTATACTTTTAGATTTAATTAAAAAAAAAGAACAAAACTAACTTTTTTATGAGCACATAAATCAGTATTTCTGAAAGTAGGCGATAACGCCCCTAAAGGCCTAGGCCAAGAAAAAATTGGGGGTGTTGTAGTAGTTTATTTATATATTTATTTATTTTGACTTTATTGCACAGATTAAAAAAAAATCATACAAAGGGTGGACTTAATGCCATGAGGCATTCTCTACCAGTCGACCATTAGGCTAAACAGAGACGTTTTGTGGGCGGTGCGATATAGGCGATTTAAATTCAAATGAAAGGTAATTGTGAAATTATTTTTATAAGCATAAACTACATACAGTAAATAACGATATACATAAACTAAATACTATCATACATATATTACATAGGCAAAATACATACGTAAATAAATATGACGACGATCATGAGACTACAATACCTAAGGGTTCAAGATGATGATTTCAATTTATAAAGAAAATGAGCACGGGCAAGTTTCTTAAAAGAGTATTTACAAGGGGCTTGTTTGATGTTTTCGGAGAGAGAGTTCCAAAGCCGAATTGATTGAAGGAGAAAAGAGTTGGAAATAAAACCAGTGCGGTGAGAAGGAGTGGAGAGAGTCAGTTTATTAGAAGAACGCAAGTGACGGGAGTGCGTCGAACTAAGAAGAGTAATACTAGTTTAGCGAGGCGTAAAATTAGAGAGCGTTGATGAATGATTTTTAAAGTGGGCTGTAAACAAAATAAGTTTGTAAACCTCTAAATAGATTGATATTTATTATTATTATCTAAGTCTAATATTGTCAAAGTAATTGCAATTCCAGAACTGATGGTGCCTAAATAAATTCTATCTACTACGGTTTGTTGTATTGAATGGTACCCCAGACAAGGCACACGAAACATAGGAAGGTAAACAAAGATATCCGAAGACGACATAGGAAGAATAACAGGAATGCTGTGGACTAAGAGGCAAGATAAAAGCAAATACTATTTATTGTATGCTAAACAATAAAATAGTAAATAAATACTGTAATCCAAGTCATGCCCTTACATAGTAAGTTCATTCAGTCTAGTTACATAAGCCCCCCCCCCCCCCCCAATGACCTATCGCCAATACTCGCCACGCTAACATATCGGATTGCCAATACTCGCCATGCCATTGCCAAATACGAAATTGCATTGCCTGTCACTATTAGTTAAGAATGTCTATGAATCAATGTGTTTACAAGTTCTGATAACTCATACAATACTGGTAGACTTTGCTATTTTAATAACGTGTTCTGTCTGTTTTGTTGTAGCTATGGCAACACTTTGCAGTTGGCATTTTATTTTCCAAATGACGTGTCTACTTTAAATGGTAATACTGTTAAAAATATCGGAATTGCTCAGATGCACGCTACTTTTAATACGTTTCAACGAATAGTATTTTTAGAATCATTTATTGGCATTACCCGTTAGACAATAGACTTTTTCGTTTCATTTAATTATGTGACGTAATACGGTAAAGGGCCGTTAAGAAGGCAATGTTACAAAACCTTAGGGCCTTTAAATGTCCATTGCAGGGCACAGGCTTCACCTCAACTGCGAGCTGATTAGGTCTATACTCCATCACGCAGACCCAATGCTTATTTTTGAAGTCCAGTGACTTTACTGTCAGATGAAATCTAAGCCACCTTAAACCCTTTGTCTAGGCTTGACGACTAGTATAAAAATATATTAACCAACTTTTAACGTGCCTTCTGAAGCACGAAGGTGGAAATATAATCGGGATGGTCACTCAATCAATCTCAACCGCGTAAATTAATATTTTACAAAATTAAATACATGATTGGCTTCCCGAAAGTTAAACCGTTGCTAGGCAAGATTCTGAAGACTACAATCCTAGAAACTGGGTTGCACAATCTGTCACCGACACTATAAGAGCAAGTTAGTTCAATTTAAAATCTAATTGTCCTATTCTTCTTGATGATTTAATCATAATTAGTAATTATCCAGTGGTTTTGTTTAAACTGAAACCAGAGCGCAGCGTGGGTAGGCGTGGGCTGAATTATTCAGCGAAACAATTTCGGTAATCATCATAACTAATATTATTGTTTTGCTTAACTTAAGTACACAATATGTATGTACGCTATATGTAGCAGCGAGATTTATGTAACCCTTCAGCCCTGAACCATGAGGTGTCCAGAGATACATATGAAAAGTTCTTAAGGGTGGGAACAGTGCTGAGGTTGAAGGAGGAGGGAGGTTAAAGATTATACTCGTAATTATATATCACATGACTGCCCATATTTGGCTTAATTAAATGTGGTTATAAAATGCAGATTTTCCACGCTGTTCTCCTTACCGCCGAGCTAACTTTGGCCACCTAAATTAGGTTAAATTAGGTAATAAGATACCAGGATGTTACGGTTCATAATTTTAAAACATTAATTTATCAGATTTTTACAAATTTTGTATCGATACAATCGATTAACTTATTATTATTTTTTAGAATGGCGACATTGGAACTTGATGGCGTGATTTTGCAGTGATTCGATTAGTTGACGTATTTTTGCATGGACCAATGGGATGACTTATCTTTCCCGCCAACAGGCTAAAATGGATGGGTGGGTTGGACGGTTGGAAACTTGCGACAAGAAGAGCATTCTGGGTCTTGGCATTTAAACGTACCTAGCGGCTGAAAATTATGATTAGAAACGTAGTCTTAATTTGGTACCTTAGGCTGCTACACTTCGGGAAGTAAATTCAAATACCTGAAGATTCTTCAAGTAGAACAAGCTAACAATTCATCATTTCAGCTATAGGACGTCCACTGCTGAACATAGGCTTCCCCCAGTGACTTCGAGATAGGCCGGTTGGAAGCGGCCTGCATCCAGTTAACAGTTAGCTTTATTTATTAATTTATATTGACTACGCTTTTTCCTAAGTTTTGCTAAAAATAAAAACAGATGATAGGTTACTTCTCCACCATTTTTCTTGGCCAGTTTTTTAAAAATTATTATAGGTACCTACTAATAGAAACATTTTACCCTACATTGGTTTCCAATCAGAAACTCTTTATCGAATTTGCCGCAAGGTTCGTCCATTATCGAATCGCGGAAGACATAAAATTCAATCTTAGAAATAAAACAAGCGCTGCACGGAATATGGATTTAAAAACTGGAAAGAACAAGTGAAGGATTAAGAAGTAAGGGTTCCGTTGCCAGCCACATTGATAATAATTGTGTGTCAACATTTTCAGTGTGACAACGAAACGTTTAAGTGGATTTACCGAGTTTTACAAATTATACATGTTATACAAGTGTTTAGCAAGTTACCGACACAGCTTTTAGAATTACAAAGCATTGCAAAATTGTAAAAAAATTTCTAAAGTAAGGACATAGTCCTAAAATGTAGCAAGCAAGAAAAGTGGCAGTGGGCCGGCCATATCACTCGCAGGACCGACAACCGTTGGGGAAGAAAGCGGCGACCACGAACTGGAAGACGCAGCGTGGGCAGGCCTCCCACGCGGTGGACTGACGACCTGGTCAAGGTTGCGGGCAGCCGCTGGATTTAAACGGCCCACAGCCGCTCGCTGTTGCGTTCTGTAAGGGAGGCCTATGTCCAGCAGTGAACTTGTAGAGGCTGATGATGATTCCCCAAAGAACACCAAAGAGCACAATCTCCCGCTTTTTTCATCCATCCTGCCAGCCATTTTCCTAAGGTCGTCACTCTATTGAGCTGGGGGACGTCCTACACTTCGTTTGTCAAGACGTGGTCTCCACTCGAGAACCCGTTTCCTCCGCCTTTCATCGGTTCTGCGACAGATGTGGCCGGCCTATATTTTAGGTCTATGTCCATTACTTTGGGCAATATTTTACAATATCCATTCACGTCATAGCGAAATAATAACAAAAATACTTGAGTTTCACGTTGAAACTGAACCCTAAAATCGGTCACGGAACTGGAAAATATCAAATCTTTCGCCATCGCAGTTTTATTTAGCGAGTGCAGTGTAACTTAATTTAAACTTGACCAATACTGGAACGTGGTAAGTCATTCAGATATACTTTCAATGTACTCGTAGTTGGAAATAGAATGACGAGATTTTTGTTAAACACTTAACTTAAATGCCAAATTGCGAAACGATCGCATGCGACTGCGTAACAAAAAAAAGAATATACAGTTATGTGTAAAACATCAACAACCTCCTCGGGTCTGATTCTGGTACTTAAATACAATGACTTTTTCTATAAGAACAACTTTGAAATCGCAAAAAAAAACACTTCCCCATACTAAGCCGCCGACCAGCGGACATCAGTTTGTATGAAGCATATTTTTTTTTTAGATTATTGTGTTTATCCCATAGAAGAAGTCGTTTTATTTAAGTGTCCAGAAGGTTGTTGGAGTTTTACAAATAACCCTGTTTACCTTGTTTGCTGGGCAGCAAACTGTATTTATTTTTTTAAAGGTGATTAATATTTTGCATTTGAAATGTTGCATTTCTAAAATAAAATTTAAGTGAAAAACAACATAGTTCTTTAAATTCAAGCATACGTAGATAAAGAAATGTATCATTCTCTAAATGTTCTACTTAAGTGTCGAACGGAACATTTTGTTGTCTTTGGTAACTTCAAAGCGCATTTTTCCATGCACTCTCGCGCATATGGGTGTGAACGTCAAGTTTAAAACACCTAACCTAAATATCTTCGGCATTTGGAGATTTCCTGTGGACAGTTTGTTTTACCTCTTTGTCGCCCATTTAAATTTCTAAACCGAATTTGTATTCAAATAAGCTTCGACAAACACTTAGTTAAAGTCCTTAGGCATAATGGAAAAAGAAACAGAAAGTTCATTCCAACAATGACATAGCAATATTTAAATCTAAACTTAGAAAATATTTAATTGACAAATGCTATTATTCCATAAGTGAATTTATGACAGATAAAACTAAATAGAATAAGAATAATAAGAATAAATTTATTTATTTGGCACAAAAAAAAAAAAAAAAAAAACATCATATGACATTATTATTAAGATAGAAATGTGCCAAAAAGGGTCCCCCGCTCAGTATAAGTCGTGGCAGCTAGAAATAGCTGCCGCGACACTGGTATTCTGCGGGGGCCCTGGGCTATTTAAACAGACAACTTCGGTGAAACATTAAAAATTAAAATTAAAAATAAATTAAATCAATAAATTGCCATCAAGAAAATATAATAATAATAATATTAAAAAAATAAAAAATAATAATAGTTACAAAACATCATACCAATAAATTATTTCCATCAATTATACAAAAACATTAATATATTAAAATTACCATTTTTCATTTACAATTATAATTACATCATTAATCAGTAAAATAAAAACAATACAAACAATACAAAAATAAAAAGACAAACACAAAGGACAAGAACTGAGTGCACGAGTGAGGGACATAGGCATTCACAGATAAAAAACAACAACTATAACTATTATTTATTCTGTGCTATAACGTAGTTTTACACGGTCAGTGGCAACAACCAGCTGTCAGAGAGAATACAGTCGATAACACTGTGCAATTTTAGCGTGTGTGTGTCACTTGAGTGTGCAGTGAGTTTTCATAGATTCTGACTGCACTCCCTCCGATACTAAGTATCTATATTGACTTGCATGTATTTAATATTGAATGTATAATGTTTATCGATAGTAATTCTGTAAATCCGACGATGGACGATCATTATTATTTTTAATTTGTTTTTTATCCTGTTTTTTTTTTTTTAATTTTACGCCAAGAAGGCAGGACATGGTTAGTTTTAAGACAAACCCTTGTAAGACAAGTACACGTGTGCTCCACAATAAAGATTTTTGATAATGATTATGATTATGATTATTATGATTACAAATACATTAACACAATCATTAGACAATTCGCCAAGTTAGCTCAGTTAAGCATAAAGTAAAAATTATTGGTTTTAACCGACTTCAAAAAAGGAGGAGGTTCTTAATTCGTCGGAATCTTTTTTTAAATTTTTTTTTATGTATGTTCAGCGATCATTCGTTACTACGTTGACCGATTTCGATAATATTTTTTTTGTTTGAAAGGTAATATATTCAGAATGGTCCTCTTCAGGTAATTAATTAGGTTAAATTCTGATGATGGGATCTGTAAGAAAATCATCAAACATTGCATGAACTCCGTACCACCATCTTTGCCAAATGTGGACCGATTTTGATGATTTTTTTTAATGAATAGCTTATACTTCAAAGATACTGTAATAAAACATTTTCGGAAAAAATTCCACCCTTAAGTGTAGAAAAATAGGAAATGAAATCGGTTTTCAGCAGTTAAATTATGTTTGCTCTCTCACTCGTAAGATTTGTTTTGATTAGGATTTATCACTAAAATAGATGAAATAAGTTAACTTTATAAAAAAAAATAAAAACCGACTTCAAAAAACTAAAACGCTAAAAATAATCTTAACACTTAAGTTCGTAATCAGTTACTTTTGGAGTCGGTGCCAGTCGATGAGAGATTCTATGTTTTCGTTTGCACCGACTCCAAAAGTAACTGATTAGGTACTTAAGTGTTAAGATTATTTTTAGCGTTTTAGTTTTTTGAAGTCGGTTTTTTTATTTTTATAAAATTATATTGGTTTGAATGACGAATTTTTAATATAGGCTAGCTGTTGCCCGCGACTTCGTTCGCGTAGTCTTTAATTTTATTCATAAATGATTTTGTGAGCAACTTAAAAATATCCTTATGTACCTTCTCCTGACAGTAAAAATATGTAGCGAAATTGTTCCATCCGTTCTCGCGTGATGCGATGACCAAGGGAAATAGAGATTCAATTTTAAATATAAAAAATAAAAATACACTTTGTTGCATAAAATAAAAAGTAGATACAAGATACAATTATTTAAAAAATCACAGTTTTATCGCAAAAACTGATTTCTTCCGTAACATTTAGGTAGAGCAAATTAAAAAAACATGTTTAAAACTTTTGTTGCCGCTGTCTCCTTAGTCTCTTATTATTTTTGTTCTTTTTCTACCTTCTTTACCTGCTGCTAGGTACCTGTATAGGTATCCTCAATGTTGGGAGAGAACTTACTGTATCTTACTGTACTAACATTAGAAAAACACAGTTCCTTGTATATTTGTGGGCGTTAATGTTTGAATTGGACTTCATTATCCTCTGAAGGTTCATCTCATTACAGGCTAATGTAAAACACGTCCTGCCCAAATAGGTAATTGTGTATACAGGGTGGTTTATTGCTGAAGAAAGTCACACGGCTTAGCTGAATAATAATTATTAATTCTTATTTTTGTTGCCTGTTGTTAAAGGTCATGGTCGTTAAGTTCAATGAAGCATAATAGAACTACTCTTATGGATTAAATGTACTAATAAGGATTCTGACTAAATAAATAATCAGCCAAGTGTAATGTTGTGACGGAGTTGCACACGAAGAGTTCCTTACCACCGTACAATATTTGACAGAACTTTTACGTAACGTGGAATTTTTTTTTTTTGTATTACCCATTTTCATTTTTTACTTTTACCTAGAATACGTAACAAGAAGAGTAAATAGGTATGAGTATTGATGGGTGGAAAGGTAGAGGACGATCTAAGAAGAGATGGATGGATTGTGTGGAGTGGTAAGACTGAGAAGGGAGTGAATGACTCGATGACGAGTGACCGCATTGCATGGAAAAGAACATACGAGTACTGCGCCGACCCCAGCTGACCTGGAAACAGGGCAGGCGAATGATGATGATGATGATGATGATTAAAGTAATAGGTATATTATACCTATTGTGCTACAAATAATCTATTTTCGAGTCTAGTTTAAGTAATAAATTAAGTATTACAGTTCAAAATATACATCGCGAAAGGATAGAACGGCCAGATAGCAAAACCTTGGTAATAAGGTAACTTTTACACCCGTTGGGTACGGAATCCTAAAAAAACACATTTAAAGGTTTTTTTACAAATAATATTTTTCTATTTAGGTAAAGGTTTCAAACAAACATCTTCAATATGATTTCACAAAGACTCAAGCCTAATATCAAGTGGCTCTCAGGGGAGCCGTAAGTCACTGCGCTATATCTGCTCTACGCTGTCTGTCTGTCTATGTTATATTTCTTGGTAAACGGCAAGACAACGTGATATCTGTTTAAGCCTAACCAGGACTCTTTAGCCGGTATACTTCGTCTTAATTTTTAGGCTCAAAATCATAAAATATTAAGTAGTAGAGATAAGACAAAGCCAAAGACCACGCGGCCGAAGACCAATGCGATTGTAAGACCTACTGGTGAAAACATTTTGACGACCTCCGTAGCCGAGAGGCGAGCATACCGGACTTGGTGTCGCTATCTCTGAGGTACCGGGTTCGATTCCCGGTCGGGTCAATGTAGAAAAATAACTTTTCTATATTGTCTCGGGTCTGGGTGTTGTGGTACCGTCGTTGTTTCTGATTTCTGTAATACAAGTGCTTCAGCTACTTATCATAGGATCAGAGCAATGTATGTGATGTTGTCCAATATTTATTAATTATTTATTTATTTATACAGGGAAATGGTATACTTACAACTGTATTAGCGAGGGGTTTTTATTACACTGTGATAATCATAGCCAAAACGCTGCTGTCACAAAGCTTCAGACACCTCATTAATGTACCGTTACCTAGGAAAAGAAGTGTCCCAAACGTACCGAAAAAGTTACTAAATAAGTTTGTACTGCGTCTGCAACTCAATTACGATAGGTCACGTAGTTAATCATCGTTTACACCGTACACAGTTTATTTCATTTGCGTCGGAATATTACATAGTCAGCAGACCGGCTTGTGGGGTAAGAAACAAGCTTCATCGTCTTTTAAATATTACAAGGTTTCCAGAAAAGACCATTTGATTGCAACAATCATCATCATCAGCTTTTGGATGTCTATGGCTGGACATCTGAACATAGACATACCCAATCATCGTCATTATCATTTCAGCCTTGAGATGTCTACTGCTGAACATACTAATCCCCCAATGACTTTCAGATTGGCCGGTTGTAACCAAATCTTGTAAAAAACGCCAAAAAAATCACGTTTGTTGTATGGGAGCACCAAATAAATATTTATTTTATTCTATTTTTAGTATTTGTTGTTACAGCGGCAACAGTAAAAAATTCAACTGTCTAGCTATCACGGTTCATGAGATAAAGCCTGGTGACAGACAGACGGACAGTAAAGTCCCGGTTTTACCTTTTGGCTTCGGAACCCTAAAAAGCACTTTACACACTCCTACTAACTAACTATGGGTATTGAGCCACAGTTGGTGTACTATCCTGCTATTTTTCTTTTCATCTGCACGAGGGATGACCTCAACAGAGCGACAAATGCCGTAGAAGTTGCCAAGCTTTGGTCTAAGTCCATCTGGAATGGGCTAGTTTCCTGGGTCAAAAAATGATTATTCTATTTAGTCCGTCAGTTAGATTATCAAAAAATATTGCCCCCATATTTTGTCTTTTGTCAATCAAACAAAAAATGACGAAGATAAAGCGCATCAAAGTGAGCACGTGACGTCACGTCTTGCCGAAAAGTGTCGCAAGGCGTGACGTTACACGGAACTTTAACAGGCTATATCTTCATCATTTTTTGTTTGATTTAGAAAAGAAAAAATACGTGTCCAATATTTTCTGTTGATCAAACTGACGGACTAATTAGATTTTTTTAGGAAACTAGCCCATTACCATTAACACGAAAGATCTGCTAAGTAACTCTTCCACTTTTCCCTTAACCCACACACCTCCCAAGTTACACAAGGCACGGTTCGTTACACATTTTTTCCCGGGGTCCGTCTGGGCCTAATTACCACATGAGCGATGCTGCTTCGCAAACTTTTATCTGCTAAACTAATGAAATGTGAAATTTTTGCTTTGACACATTAATCATGTTAGAAGCCTTTTGACCACCGAGGCATAAAGAAACGGACCTACCGAGGTAAGGAAAGGAAATGTTTTTAGATAAATGTACGTACAACAAGATTTGCCACATCTTGGACCATGGTCAAGCGTAAACTAAAAACAGAACAAATCGCTAGGAAGAAGAAGATGACGGTCTGGTATAGTAGTTTGCGCTTCAGACAACAAAGCCAGCGGTTGCGGGTTCGAATTCCGCAAAGGGCCAATGTTTGTGTGATGAGCACGAGCGTTTGTATCATGTTTGTAGTCATGGATGTTTATAAAAGTAATTTAAGTATGTTTATCCATTATCGCAGCGTACAGACGACCTGGTAAAGGTTGCAGGAAGCCGATGGATGCAGGCTGCTTGGAACCAGTCAATCTGAAAATCACTGGGGGAGGCCTATGTTCAACGTCCCGTGTATGAAATGATGATGATGATCCGTTATTTAGTCGCCATAGTACAAGCTTTGCTTAGTTTGGGAGTAGATATTATGTGTGATTGTGACAAAGTAATATTACAAAGGAACACAGAAAAAGTTGTTCTGTTTACCGGTTTACTGCTATATCTATGTGACAGTTCTCAGTCAATTTCTTGCAGTAAATAGAAATAGTGAAGAGTTCTCACAATAATAAAATAGTAAAAACGAGAAAAAACTGCAATTCCATATTCAAATCCTAGTAATAAGTGTACTCAATAAAAATTAATGAAACAGCTGTATTTTTAATTTCTCTCTAAACAATAATCTCAATAGTTCTGCCTCTTAATAAATAAGGAAACATATAAGTGCAGTACTAAACTTCACATAACTGTAATAAATAACATCGTAGTGCGACATCACAACTTCCCAAACTCAGCTTCATAAAAACCTTAACAACTCCATAACTTGGGAGCGGCATTTATCAAGTAAATCTCCTGCTGGTTTTGTGACAAATTAAAAAGGAGGATATCCCGGAACTTGGCCCACAAATCTGGGTTAATCGTTGAACAAAATTCAGACGTTTTCTGCCCATGTATAATGGGGTGTTGCGAAGGAAGTCTGCACACTATATTGGAATTTTGAAGACAGTATTTGACAGTTATTCTTTTCCACCACCAATTGGATGACAGACACACCAAAACAGATGAGGATCGAGCTCATTGGCTTGCATTAGGGAGGCCTACATCCAGCAGTGGTCAAACTTGGGCTGGCTATGATGAACTTAATAGGACAACTGCCCGATAAAAGTAGTGGTGTATTGACTTGTGTGTGATCTGGAAATGATTTCTCTTGCGTTCAAGGTTCTGATTAATTCGATTTGGTTAATTTTGACAACTAATGTTTCTAAATTGGGTCGTGTCTGGGTGAGCTGATAAAAAAATGTGTCTGGACGAAAAAAGTGTCTAGATTGTAAATAATTTATATTAATAGTAAAAAACTCCCGACTGTATCATCGGATCAGCACGATGGTGTCAAATTATTGTATTGTCATCCGAATACTAGATTCCCAAACAGACTTGCAATAGATATCTGTCCAAAAACCTCCTTATACAAGAAACACTGATTCTACATGTGTATCAGAATTTATAATAAAATACCAGATAGGTTCAAGGAAGGGTCTACAAATGTAATGACATGTAAACTTCGAAATTGACTTATAGATTGCTGTTTTTATAATATCGAAGAACTCCTCAACGGACATTTTGCATGCTGACAATGTTACGCAGAATAGTAAGCACTGTACTTACTCAATAAGATCGTATTGTAATTTAAATTATCTACCTATTCTATGCAAATAAATGCTTTGACTTTGACTTTGACTTTGAATGTAAAATACCTAACAAAGTTTCGAAGTAAGTTAAAAAATTACTTCTATGAGTTGATTACAAAGTTAATAACAAGTGAAGCTAATATAAATGTGTTAAAAAGAGATGTTAACTTCCATTTTGAGACATTTGATGTGTAGTCTGGTAAGTATTTATTTAACTAGTTATAGTGTGATGATACGTCTGCATGGTTCAAGATGGAGTCCAAGGCATACTATGGTTCAAACATCTCGCTTAACTTACTGACTTGCTTTGTCTTCTCATTTATAACGACCTCCGTAGCCATGAGGCGAGCATGTCGGACTTGGCGTCACTATCTCTGTGATCTCGAATTTGATTCCCGTCACGGGTCTGGGTGTTGTGGTACCATCGTTGTTTCTGATTTCTGTAACACAAGTGCTTAAGCTACATATCATAGGATCAGAGCAATGTATGTGATGTTGTCCAATATTTATTTATTTATTTTGTTTGAAAATCCTCGAGATATCGACTCTAAGGTCTACTTGCACCACCGAATTACTTTAGTACGGGATTAAGACATCTATCTGTCTCTGCCAAAGCCACACAATCTGACGGCTACAGAAAAACATTTCTGTTTAGCCTAATGGTCGACTGGTAGATAACATGTGGCAACATGTCATTAAGTCCACCTTTTGTACGATTTTATTTTGTGCAATAAAGTTTAAATATATAAATAAATGATGTATAATACTAATAATTAGTAGATAAGTAGTTCAGGATTAAATTCGCTAATCCTAAGATGCGCAAGTGGATCTTAAAGGGTTATTCAGGTATAATATAAAAATCATCAAAAGTCGATTTCTCAACGTCACCCTGTAGTGTGTCAGCACCTTAACCCATGTAATATAACGGGGGATAACTTGCACGTCGTGTACGGATTTGTAAAAAGTTGCCTTAACGGTGTTAAGGGGAGCCCGTTGAGGGGATCGACGGAATTTATAGCATATCCTGCGAGAATTACTCAGGTGAGTAATTTTGTGGGGATCTTAAATTTTTTAGATGTTTTTGTGAAAACTGGAGTTCTCTTTCATGTTTATTTTTTTATCCAAAATGATTTTGTGTTTGCACAAGACATTTTTCGTGCCCATCACCTCAACATCTGACTTCGTAGTTTAAAACGCGTACATCTAGACCGTTTTAAACTTACAAAATACTTCACCTAAATAGGCCAAGCCTTCCTAATCTCGTGCCTAGGAGTAAATTTCACAATTTAAAAGGATATTTCCCTCCTACCTACCCAGATATGCCTCGGCATTTATCGAAAGCCACAATTTATAAACGGGGCAGCTTAAGGGGGAGCGTCTGGAAATATAGCCCTAATAATTTTTGCCAAGGAAAATGTTTGGTAAACAGCTTGCTTCATAAGTTGGGAGGTGATGTTTTAATAGGAAGGGGGCTTAAATCTAATTAGATCTGTTGAGATACGGATACTGATTTGGCTAATTTATGTTTAACATAACGAAGAACAATGGTATTTAATTTTTATTTATAGCCAGTTTATTGAGAGTAATTTTGATGCTATTCTCGCCTTTATTAACTTTGTATAAAAAGAAAACCCTTTTAACAATAGCGCAACTATTTTCGGTAACGTTTCATTGAGAAACAGGTTTATTTAATTTCGTCAAAGCGCCCCACGCATCTAGACTCATATGTAGGTAAATACTAAGGAAACGTATCTTCTTTAAATACTTGAAATTAGCAGTATGTCTGCTCTACATAGACAGAGATTTAAGTACAAACAACAGCTCGTCCACCTAACACAAAACGTAAATTTTTTTCAAATGGTATCTATATTAGAATTAAAGTTAGAAATCAGTTCAATGATCTTAAACTTTTTGGGTAGGTTGATTTGCCGATGACTGTACATTTAAAAAATTTTTTATTAGGAATTCCAAGTGACAAAGAAAGCATTTCAATAGAATAGTTAATGGTGTGTGTATTTTCTAACTTCACCTTTTAACACATTTAATTAAAATTAATTTTATTAAATATATCGAACAACATCACATACATTGCTCTGATTCTATAATAAGTAGCTTAAGCACTTGTGTTACAGAAATCAGAAACAACGACGGTACCACAGCACCCAGATCCGAGACAATATAGAAAAGTTTTTCTTCTACATTGACCGACCGGGAATCGAACCCGGGACCTCAGAGATAGCGACACCAAGTCCGGTATGCTCGCCTCTCGGCTACGGGATCAATTAAAGCCTTACTGAATATTAAGTTATAGAGGTAAGCATTAGCCTTAAATCTGGTTACGTCAATACCTGTCACCTGCAGCTGACATAATTATTTTCTTAGCGGTTTCTGTGGTAATAGGTAGGGACTAAAACTACGCCAGGAGTTTGTAAATAGAGTAGATAATTTTATTTCAGTCCAGGCATTTTAATTTGCAGTTGTGAACGTCATTACATCACATATTAAAGTAAAATGACGACCTCCGTAGCCGAGAGGCGAGCCTACCTGACTTGGTGTCGCTATCTCTGAGGTTCCGGGTTCGATTCCCGGTCGGTCAATGTAGAAAAATAACTTTTCTATGTTGCCTCCGGTCTGGGTGTTGTGGTACCGTCGTTGTTTCTGATTTCTGTAACATAAGTGCTTTAGCTACTTACCACAGGATCAGAGCAATGTATGTGATGTTGTCCAATATATATATATATATATTTTTTTAATCAATCACACAAACACAGTAAACCAAAACAATTTCAACATTAATAAAATTAAAAAATATTTGAGAAGTCTTTATGTAGAATCAAACTGTCCATATAATGTTTAAGTCATTTAGAAATCCGTCAATTTTATAATTTTATTTGTTTATAGTTTATTGCACATTTAAAAATAATTGTACAAATGGCGGGCTTAATGCCAAGAAGCATTCTCTACCTGTCAAACAGTGATCAAACAGAGAAATACAGGCGGTGCAGCAAGAAAAAAATATATATATCCACGCTAACATTACATACTTAATAAATAGGTATAAATATATATGATTATCAATTATATACATATACCTACACATACATAATATAGTATACAGAGCAAATGAAAGATAAATTATTAGATCAGCGATTTTTGATGTGAATGCTTTCTTAAAAGTAAATTTGGACTTAGATTTCCTAATATTGGTGGGAAGTCGATTCCAGAGTCGTATAACTGTGAGGGTGAAAGAGTTGGACATAAAGCCAGAAGTATGAAGTGGGGTAAGTAGTTGGAGTATTATAGATTATTTTTATACAGTTCTTTAATTTAGAAAACGATAAATCTAAAATGACTTTGGGTATTTTATTATAAAATCGTTTAAATTGTCAAATAAAATAATAATTTACCATTTGTAACCGTTGGCATTATCAGTCTATTTTTACTTTGATTTTAATAAAACTTTGTATATTAATTACTTTTAAGACGACCGTCCAGTGTAGTGGTTCGCGCTCCGGACTACAAAGCCAGCGGTTGCGGGTTTCAAACCCGCAGGGGGTAAATTTTTGTGTGTATACGTCATGGATGTTTATAAAAGTATTTATGTATGTTTATCCGTTATCTAGTTGCCATAATACAAGCTTTGCTTAAATTGGGGCTAGATAATTGGTGTGATTGTTTAAACAATTTAAATAATTGTACAAATGGCGGACTTAATGCCAAGAAGCATTCTCTACCAGTCAAACAGTGACCAAACAGAGAAATACAGGCGGTGCAGCAAGAAAAAATATATATATATACACGCTAACATTACATACTTAATAAATAGGTATAAATATATATGATTATCAATTATATACACACATACATAATACAGTACACAGAGCAAATGAAAGATAAATTATTAGATCAGCAATTTTTGATGTGAATGCGTAGAGCTTTCTTAAAAGTAAATTTGGACTTAGATTTCCTAATATTGGTGGGAAGTCGATTCCAGAGTCATATAACTGTGAGAGTGAAAGAGTTGGACATAAAGCCAGAAGTATGGAGTGGGGTAAGTAGTTGGAGTATTATAGATTATATTTTATACAGTTCTTTAATTTAGAAAACGATAAATCTAAAATGACTTTGGGTATTTTATTATAAAATCGTTTAAATTGTCAAATAAAATAATAATTTACCTTTTGTAACCGTTGGCATTATCAGTCTATTTTTACTTTATTTATAATAAAACTGTATATTAATTATTTTTAAGACGACCGTCCAGTGTAGTGGTTCGCGCTCCGGACTACAAAGCCAGCGGTTACGGGTTCGAAACCAGCAGGGGGTAAATTTCCGTGTGTACCTAAGTCATGGATGTTTATAAAAGTATTTATGTATGTTTATCCGTTATCTAGTCGCCATAATACAATCTTTGCTTAAATTGGGGCTAGATAATTGGTGTGATTGTTAAAACAATTTATTTTGTATTGACTAGCTGCTATCTCTGCAGACGTTGTTTTGTCCAGAGACAATCAGCTGTTAAGCGACATTAAATTTGCGCCTTTAGTAGCAAAATCCCCGTAAAAATAGGACTTTAAGTTTTTCCCGGCTTTGATAATTTTCTTTTTATAAAACATTGTCCTAACAATTACAAAAACAATAAAAAAGTCATCTAAATAGGTAAAACAATTATCGAGTTTATGCGAGAGTAAAGTACGGCAAAATACCTATATTTTTCAACTAAATTATCATTGATTTTTCTACCTGTATCTACTTTCTATTAGACCCTTGACTCGCTCATAGAAGCAAACTGAAGGAATAGTTTCGTTTCATGTCAAATTAGAAGTTAAAAGAGATGCCACCATTGACTAAACAGATTTTAGACTCCATTAAGTAAGTAATTAGTTAATGTAATAAAAAAAATAAGCGACTTCAAAAACACTAAAAAGCTACTCGGTAATTTTTTTTTATAAAAATTTGTTTTATTTGTCTGTTTTTTAGTGTTTTTTACATTATAAATGGCGATCTCTGATATAATTATAACTAAATTGCTTCTCATGACGATTCAAATAAGTCCAAACACGGCTATGATACATTGTTTTATCACAGAATTCCGGTGCTTACCTTCCTTGATCCATCCATCCATCCATTGATTCTTGTAGATTGGAAAACACTAATATTATAGATTTTTTGCACTTAATTTCTTCTTATGACTATTTACATATTTGCATGTCATAACCTATGACTAGATAGGTCTTAAGCAACTTGTAACTATATTCTATCTACCAACTTTGTAACCACCTTTTTAGAGCAAATAAATGATTTTGATTTTGATTCCGCCTTCTTCATCAGACCAGTTTGATGGTATCATTCTCACCAGAATCATTTATTAAAATTTAATTTGTCGACTATGGCAAGGCTTAACTGTCTTAATGAAAATATCTTATCGCGTGGGTGGGGCGTGCGTACCTTACTCGTGGAAGACTATTGTGGCCAACTATGGTCTCCTTCATCAGTTCCACCTTAGCAAATGATACTTTCTGAATGCAAATGCTTCACTTGTTAATTATACTAAAATCCCTATATGTATACCTATAATATTTTAGGAGTTCCCTCAATTCCTCATGGATCCCATCATCAGAATTAAATTTTGATAAAATGGGACCAATCTGGAGGTATGCCCTTTCAATTGAAAAAAGAATTTTTCAAATCGGTTCATTAATGGCAGAGTTCTGAGGTAACAAACATTAAAAAAATATAAAAAAAACATACAACCGAATTGAAGAACCTCCTCCTTTTTTTGAAGTCGCTTAATGAAATTAGGTAAATGTCAATTTAATGATAAAAATTATATCGGCAGTCAGTTCTACGCGCTATGTGCCCCGCAGACTGCCACTTAATCCGTTGGACTATGTCAGCGACTTTTGTTCGTTTACGGATCGCCTTATTTCTAATTCGATCTAGCAACGAAACACCGAGCATGGCCTTTCCATAGCACGCTCTCCAACCACTTCTATTCGGCCAATTTGGAAGTCATTAGGGGGGGGGGGGGGGGGGGCTATGTTCAACAGTGGACTTCCTATCATTAGATGATGATGATGTTAAGTAACGAGCTACGAATTTCATGATAAACATTAATTGTTATGATAACAATCAACTTAGCCCAAGAAGCTAATAACTTATCTCAATTTAATTTTAACAGCAGCACATGAACCTACCATATGACGTCAAGTATTCTCAACTGATATTGGTCTCTATGTGTCGGACTTAAAGTTGAAAATCGGTTTAATGATCTTCAACTTTTTGGGTAGGTTGTCCGGCCGTTGTCTGTACGTTTCCAGGATAATTACATTCATGTGTAATAGTTTTTGTACACTAAGAAAACTATGTTGAGATAGGTAACTAGTTTCTTGAAAAAAATTGTTTGTAATCATGAGTATACATACACACAAAACCTTAAGGACCTCTTACACCACTTGCTGATAAGTTACAGATAACCTATCTGGCACTTGTTTTGACAGATAACCCATACAATTAGCCGTCAAAAAAGTGCCGGATAGGTTATCTAGAACTTATCAGCAAGTGGTGTAAAAGGCCCTAGGTATTTTACTAATATAAGCTATCTCTTTATAGATTGTATTTCGACATGTAAGTATTCATGATAATATAACACTTGAAAAGAATCGATTGCCTCAGGTGGGACGGGTTAGCCAACGTCCTCGGTAGCTTAGTTGGAAAAGCACTCGCCCGGCAAACGATAAGACGTGGGTTCGAGTCCCACCTGAGGCAATCGATTTTTTTCAAGTGTTATATTATCATAGATATAACAAGCATGTAATTGCTAAAAACAAAATTTTAATGTAAGTATTTTTTAATACTCATATCAATTGACAAGCCATTTTATTTATGGCTAAGTATTTTAAAATAAAAAATACAACATCAGAGATACAGTGCAAATAAATAAATCCGCTTTCAGTAACTTTTAAAAGGCTTCTAGGAATATTAGATTATCAAATTGAACACTTCAATAAATGAAAACTGTGAAAAATAAAAAGCGAATGTTTTCTGTCAAAGGTTTTACGAGGCTGCGTCAAAATAACCAATTTTACTATCAAAGAGAGATTTTTAATCAAATCATAGCAAAGATCTTTCAAACATAATTGAGGATTAATCAGTTTTATTGAGATAAATCTAAGAACAAGTTCATCATTTGTAATTTTAAGCCATGTTCTTGAGAATTTAATTATTTTCTATTCCATACCAAACTAAACGTTTTTATTTCACGACATCCATGCACGTATTTAACCATATCCATACTAATATTATATATGCGAATGTAACTCTATCTGTCTGTCTGTTACGTTTTCACGCCTCAATTTTGTACAAAAAAATCTTAAACCCTAGGAAAGGACATAGGATTCTATTTTTTAATCAACCTCCTAAGGGAGTAAAATAGCTAGTTAAAATATATAGAATACATATTTAAGTTAAGTTTATACGTATATTATCACTAACTGCTGCCAACTCAACTTAAAATTTGGATTTAAAATAAATTTAACACTCGTATATCGTTTTCACTGCACTATTTGACAAACTGCTGTTTAACTAACAACACACTGTTGGTCTCGACATTTCCTCTATCAAATAGTATTAAGTATGTTTAGTGTATGTATGTATATATTATTGTTATGTATTTATGTATTTTTGTGTAAACGTCTATGCTATACATTTTGCAATCCTATTTGTAGCAGGTAAATTTAAGAATAATAAGAACTCAGCTCCACCATCCTCTCTCTTTATTGGTTGTCCACTACCGAAGGATGTCTGGAAGAGATCGCTATTAGCGATAAGACCGCCTAAATTGTACGTTTTTCTGTAAAAATCATATGTAATTTACATGTATGGTGTGCAATAAAGAGCATATATCTATCTATCTATTTGTATACCTACCTACATTACACCTCGTAAGTATAATAACTATGTTGTAAAACTCTGTTATTGGCTAAGTGTTTTTTTGTAAGATTTTTATAATTGTTAAAAAAAATCTGTTGAGTTTCTTTCAGTAAAAAAAAAATTATATACGAATATATTGTATTTATTTCGCGATGTCAATATCATACTTAATTGAACAGCAAACAATAACTAAATGGATTCTCCTGAAATCTGTATAAAATATCAGCATTTTACAAGCTTTTGCAATTCCAATCATTATACACAAGATAAGCTTACATAAGTACTTTTAATGGCGTTGTTATGTATTTGTTCCACAGATAAAATGGTTATCGCGATAATATATGTTGGCACAACGATCCCCTGCGATAATGTTAGTTAGAATATTATTATTTGTTTATACAGGGTTATTTTAAAAACATTGATTTGCATGATTCTGGTGCTCAAATGCAACAACTTTTTATATGGGACGAACATCGAGTCCCAATAAAAAAAACACTTCCCCATACTAAGCCGCCGACCAGCGGACATCAGTTTGTATCATCATCATTTCAGTCATAGGACGTCCACTGCTGAACATAGGCCTCCCCCAGTAGCTTTCAGATTGGCCGGTTGGAAACAGCCTGCATCCAGCGTCTTCCTGCGACCCGTACCAGGTCGTCTGACCACCTTGTGAGTGGACGTCCTACGCTGCGCTTGCAGGTACGCGGCCTCCATTCCAGAACCTTTCTGCCTCATCGGCCGTCAGTTCTATGTGCTATGTGCTCCGCCCACTGCCACTGCAGCTTACTAATCCGTTGGGCTATGTCAGCGACTTTTGTTTGTTTGCGGACACGTTTTTACGTTTTAGTTTGTATGAAGCAGTGTTTTTTTTTTTTAGATTACTATGTTGGTCCCATAGAAAAAAATGTTGTATTTGAGCACCACAATCAGCCCCTAGGAGGTTGTTGATGTTTTACAAATAACCCTGTATATATAAAACAAAGTCGGGTTAGGTACACCATTTATAAGTCAAGAACGGCTGAACCGATTATATAAAAGTTATTTTTAGCTTTTTAGTGTCTTTAAAGTCGGTGATTTTTTTATAAAAAATTGTTTTATTTGACTGTTTTTTAATGTTTTTACATTCTGAATGGCGATCTTTGGTGTAATTATAGTTAAATTGCTTCTCATGACGATTCAAATAAGTCCAAATACGGCTATGATACATTGTTTTATCACAGAGTTCCGGTACTTACCTTTCGCCTTCTTCATCAGATCAGTTTGATGGTATCATTCTCACCAGATTAATTATTAAAATTTGATTTGTCAGCTATGGCAAGGCCTAACTGTCTTAATGAAAATATCTTATCGCTACTCGTGGAAGACTATTGTGGCCAACTATGGTCTCCATCATCAGTTCTACCTCGGCAAATGATACTTTCTGAATGCAAATGCTTGACTTGTTGTTAAATATACTAAAATCGCTATACATGTATACCTATAATATTTTAGGAGTTCCCTCAATTCCTCATGGATCCCATCATCAGAATTAAATTTTGAAAAAAAATGGGACCAATTTGGAGGTATACCCTCTCAATTGAGAAAATATTTTTTCCAATCGGTTCATTAATGGCGGAGTTCTGAGGTAACAAACATTAAAAAAAAACATACAACCGAATTGAGAACCTCCTCCTTTTTTTGAAGTCGGTTAAAAATATGAAAGCACTCGGTGAGATGTTTAAGCCCAGCTTAAGTTTGCGTTAAACCAATATCGTTTAAGTTAAATAACTGCAACTGCTTTAGTAGTTAACACTCTCATTAACTGGATAAATATACTTAGTTTATTAAATATGTATTTTATGAAACGATTACGGGTTTTAAGGTCAGTTAAATGTAAATTGTTTGAAGCTTAGTTATAAGGAGCATAAATGGTATCTTGCATTATACAGGGTTACATTGCAAAGGGGTGCCAAATTTAGTAAATCTAGGAAACAATAAAAAGAAGCGTCTTAAACGTTTTTATTTTTAAAAATCGTATATTACGAAAAAAAATTACTTGAAAATACCCAAAAATAATAGAGAGACTACGAAAGCCTCACCGGTCATTCATCAGAGGCGTAGGTAAGGCGAGCCTACAAGGACCTTACGCAGTACACATACGATGCCATTTTTTCATGAATGAGTATAACGCAAAGTATCCATGCGTACGTTTTTTAACAGCGGATAGGAATAATTAAATATGAAAAAAATTTTTTTTTTGTTTTTGGCTTAGTTCGATTAAGTTACTGATTCTGAGCCACTCCTAAAGATTTGGCACTGCTTTGCAATGTACCTCTGTATTTGGGGCGTTTTTTCAACTATGGACATTGTTTTATCCACATATTCTACTTAGTAATCAATAAATCATTATGATAATCGACTTAATAAACCTTAGAACTTCGAGTTTTCACAGAACTTAAGTACAGTCTTATAGTCTTTTAAAGATATATCTTTGCCTAAGGCTGTCTTTTCATCAGAGATGTGCTACAAATGCTTGGCTACGAATGTGTGTTAAACGTACCAATAGGGTTGGTTGCTTGATTTTTAGCTTAAGCTTTTAGGTTTAAAAGAAAGGGTTTATAGAAACTGAGGTTATTACCCGTTAAGTATCAACTTGACTCCTCTACCTGCATCGCCAGTGGGTGACAAATTAAATGTCACAGGTTAAAACTTATCATGACAGTCTCCTCCATGGACCGACGACCTTACCAAGATGGCTGGCAGTAGCTGGATGATAAAGCGGGAGATCGTCCTTTTTGATGCTAGAACTTTTTACAAAAATATAAGTAGGAACATTTTATTTGCCAAACCCACTCTAATCGCTTAACCCACATCTTAATTACTTTTTAATCCTTTAATATTTTTATTCTTAAATACGTTTATTGTGAGTGTTTATGCTGTTTTCTGAAATCTTAATTAAAAAAGTAAACGCCGTGTAAATAACTCTCTTGAAATTCCCAAACGTAGAAAAGCGGATTAGTTATATCCAACACACAAAATATTCATCTAACTAAATCAAATCATTCATTTCTTAGAAAGTGGTACATACAAGATTTAAAAAAATATAGTAAGTTCAGCACATTCTGCCACTACTGGCGTAGAAATATTTACATACAACTAGGACTTATCACATGCACTCAAACATTTCTTTAAACGCACACCTTACGTTGACCTCATTCATGCCTAATTCTCCTAAAAAGCCTATTCATTCCGCCCAAAAGCACTTAAGGTGTGTATAACACAGAGGAATCCACGGGCAATGACGAAGCGTAACTCTTTGTACGAATGATTGCTGTTTGTAGCCAACTTTAAATGGGTTGCGCTTGACTGGCAACACTTGTGAAATAATGAAGCTAAAACTCCCTGATGATGTTACTAGAGCAATTATTCATTATACAACACATGGGGAAGCACACTGCATATTTATTCCGATAGGATATCACATTGTGTTTGGTAATAGTAATTATTTAATCATTGATTATGTTACCTACGCTAAATATTGTCAATCTTGAGTCAAACACGAGCAGTCATTGAATAGCAAACGATGAAACTTTGACACAAAGGACATTGGCTATCAAGTACTATACCATGTGCAAAAAAAGTGTTTGTGGAACTGAAAATACATGGGCTTCTACCAATGTCCTTTGTAGGATTATGTATCAAAAGAGTTGTAAACTGTCCGTCACGTTATAAATGTCTGACCAATATGACCGAGCAAATTGGACATTTTCTCAATGTGACCGGACATTTTGGACATTTATTGTCACTAACGTCACATTCAGTTCTATTGACAAACTATGAAAAAAAACTATTTGGTCACAAATAAGTGCATTTTTGAGAGACAGGCTTTAGTAGTAATAATCTATACGGAATGAAATATCTTAAATCTGCAAAAACGGTTACTTATTTAAGGTAACCTAACCTAACCACTTAATTCAATTTAATATTTTTGTGCAATAAAGTGTCTATCTATCTATCTATCTATCTATCAAAATTTATTCATATTCCATTTGCTAAATTGTACCTTACGTACATACATTGAGTTTGTTCGTTTATTAATTTATCTTTCTGCACGAACAAGCTAAAAAATGTCGTATCGTTACGCGCGAGTTTTTTTTAGTTCGATCCAGATCCAATTACATGTTTTATTGTATGTTTTCAACCGACTTCAAAAAAGGAGGAGGTTCTCAAGTCGACTGTATGCTTTTTTTTTGTATGTATGTTACGCGATTACTCCGCCAATTATGAATCGATTTTAATGGTTCTTTTTTGTTTGGTAGATCATACTTCAGAGGTGGTCCCATATAAATGTAGAAACGAAACGGTTTGTTTTTTTTTTAAATATTGTCTATGGTACGTAAAGTCTATGCTTTTTTTTTTGGAATAAGGTGTAGAGAGTGTGTGACACAGACTGAAATGTAACGAACGGGTGGTTTTTTTACCAAATAAATATTTAAGTTTAAAAGTGAGTGCGGTTTTTCTCTTGAGCCTATATCCTGGACCCACAATTTTGGGGGCTCGTCCGGGATCTCAAGAAAATACTTACGACGAACGTACTTTACTGATTGGCGACATAACCTCTTTCTTGCACGCGGCCGGCGGGGTGAGGTTTATTCTTGCACGAAGAGAAGAGAAAATACGACGAATCTTAAGACGATATAAACGAAGATACGAAGAACTATGTCTGAAGCCCAGAACAAACTAACGGCAGAAGTGAATCAAGCTGACGAGAACCTGAAAAACGATTGTACCGTTGGCGCGACCACAGATGGCTTCCTCGGCGTGTACAACACCATAACAAGGTTCAGCGGTGACGATAAAACGTACCCTGTGTCGCAGTGGGTGCAAGATATTGAGGACAATGCAGAAATATTTCAGTGGTCGCAACAACAAAAGCTAATTATAGCTAGGCGAACGCTAACAGGAACGGCAGAGCTATGGTGGCGGACGGAAAAAACTTTTAAAACATTTGATGAACTCAAGGCCGCTATATTTAAGGAGTTTCCAGATTCCGTAAACCCAAAGGAAATGCATGAAATAATGGCAGCTCGCAAAAAGCTCGAGAGTGAGTCTTATTACCAGTACCTACTAACTATGAAGGAGTTAGGGAAACGGGCTAAAATTTCAGATTACGTTGCCATACAGTACATTGTGGATGGAATACAAGATCAGGAGAATAATAAAGCTATCTTATATGGCGCGACAACCTACGGTGCTTTAAAGGAAAAACTACGTATATACGAGCGCATGAAAGAGAAGACGGCTGCCCAAGCTAAACTTGCCCAGGAGGCTAAAGCGCAGCGAACCTCATCATCATCATCTACAACTACTCCAAGACGATGCTACAATTGTGGAGGCATGGGTCATGTAGCTAGTGCATGTGTGAAAGGCGTTAAATGCTTTCGTTGTAACCAGAGCGGCCATATTGGACAGCATTGTACAGCAGCCGCAGCTAATAGCAGAGGAGGGAGCGGAGTTTCGGCGGGAAAATTTAAAGTGTCATCATCGGCCCACAGAGGAGCGGTGTCGGTAAAACAGCCGTCAGCCATGTTTGGGACGTCGACAAACGAGCATCATTGTTCCGGTTCCTGTAGTGGCGCTAGTGTATCTGTCCCCGTTGAAACTGACAATGACAGCGAAACGTCAGACCATGAAGTTATGCAAATCGTAAATAAAAAGAGTGCGAAAAAATCCATTAAAGTGATAAAAATAAACGAAATAACAGTTAGCGCGTTAGTTGATACCGGTAGTGACGTGAATTTGGTGTCGTCGAGTTTGTTTACATCGCTAAAAGCGGCCGGAATGGACGACAACTTGGTGTTGAGTGGACTTGGACAGTCACAAGTGCAAGTTCGTAGATGGATTGCTTTTTAAAGATGTAATATTTCACGTAGTCCCCGACAATGTAATGCCTTATCGAGTGATAATTGGTCAGGAACTGTTAGGCTTTGTAACCATGATAATGAACGAAGGGTCAGTAAAGTTTTTGCCTGAAGATTTTGACTGGATTAGTAAAATACATTATTTTGCAGGCTGTATCAACATTGTTTTAGACCACATAGTCGATCCATTGGTGAAAAGTAAGGTGATAAAGTGCATCAAGGGATACAAACCTATTCAAACAGAGGAGGCGCCAATTGAACTGAAAATAGTACTTAAGGATGATATACCAGTAGCCCAACGGCCTAGGAGGCTATCTATTACTGAACAGCAAATCGTGGAGGAACAGGTAGAGGAGTGGTTGCAAAACGGCATAATACAGGTGAGTTATTCTGAGTATTCCTGCCCATTAGTGTTGGTAAAGAAAAAGGATGGATCAGTGAGAGTATGTGTGGACTATAGATTGCTAAATAAGAAAATTGTGAAGGATGAATTCCCATTGCCCGTAGTGGATGATTTGATAGACAAATTGCGTGAGGCAAGAGTATTTAGTGTGCTGGATTTAAAAAATGGCTTTTTCCATCTTAAAGTAACCGAAGACTCTAGAAGGTACACCTCTTTCGTCACTCATCATGGGCAGTTCGAGTTCTTAAGAGCCCCATTTGGTCTTTCTACATCACCTAAGACATTCATGAGATTTGTCACCATAATCTTCAGGGAGTTGATTGTGAAAGGAATAATAATGATATTCATCGATGATATTTTAATTCCAGCTAAAGATGAATTAGAAGCACTTCAAAGGCTGGAACAGGTGCTAGAGGTGTCGTCACGTTTTGGATTGGAAATAAACTGGAAAAAAGCACATCTCCTGCAGCGAGAAGTTCAATACCTCGGCCATGTCATCAAGGAGGGTGAAGTCAGGCCATGTTCAGAGAAGACCGACGCTGTAGCAAGGTACCCAGAACCCAGAAATATTAAACAGTTGCACAGTTTTGTGGGCCTTACTGGCTACTTTAGAAAATATATAGAGAATTATGCTGTCATAGCGAGACCCCTAACCGATTTACTGAGAAAAGGTGAAGATTTCTCCTTTGGTGATGAACAACGAACAGCTTTTGAAACATTAAAGCAAAGATTGACTAGTGGACCTGTCTTGAAAATTTTTAATTTTAAATTGAAAACAGAAATGCACACTGATGCATCCTGTTTGGCTTATTCAGCCATCCTCATGCAGCACCATCCTGGTTCCGGGTTACACCCCGTGCATTACATGAGTCGAAAAACAAATGAAGCCCAAAGAAAATACTCTAGTTATGAATTAGAAGCTCTAGCTATAGTCGAAGGGGTGAAAAAGTTTCGACATTACTTGTATGGCATGCACTTCAAAATAGTAACTGACTGCCAAGCATTCGAACTGACCCTCAAAAAGAAAGATCTAACCCCGAAGGTAGCCAGATGGGTAATGCTTTTGGACGAATATGATTATGAGGTAGAGCATAGGGCAGGATCCAAAATGATGCATACTGACGCCCTCAGTAGGAACCCCTATGTTGCAACAATCACCACTTTGAATGAGGATATAAGATCTGCTCAGGACGAAGACGAGGGTTTAAGAGCTATCAAGGAAATATTGAAAAAAAGTTCCTTCAACGACTATTGGTTGGAGAATGGGCTGTTGTATAAAGGAGAACAGAAGTTGTTAGTGATACCAAAGTCTTTGGAGAAAGAAATCATCAAGAGGATACACAGTAATGGTCATTTTGCCAAATTGAAGATGAAGGAATTGTTACTAAGAGATTACTACATAAGAGATGTAGACAAAAAGATTGAAGAGTTTTTGAGAAGCTGTATACCATGTCTAATGTCAATGAGAAAGGAAGGTAAACAAGAGGGCTGGCTCAACCCGATAGAAAAGGAGAGCATTCCATTTGACACCATACATGTTGACCACATAGGGCCACTAACTGAGACAAAAAAACAATACAATTATATATTAACAGTAATCGACTCTTTTACCAAGTTCGTGTGGCTGTTCCCTACAAGAACCACTTCCAGTAAAGAGACTCTTAACAAACTTCAACTGCATCAACAAACTTTCGGGAACCCACGAAGAATAGTAAGTGATAGAGGAACTGCATTCACCAGCAAGGACTTCGAAGAATATTGTAAAGAAGAGAATATTCAACATATCAAGATCACTACTGGTGTTCCCAGGGGAAACGGACAAGTAGAGAGGGTACATCGGGTCCTCATTCCCACCCTGACTAAACTATGTATTGAAAATCCTGGTTGGTGGTATCGATACGTCAGTAGAGTGCAAAGAGCCCTAAACAGTACATTTCACAGAACTGTGCATACAACACCATTCGAACTGTTGATGGGAACCAAGATGAGAAATAAAGAAGATGTAGAAATAATGAACCTACTGCAAAAGGAAGTCATTTCATTATATGATGAAAACAGAGAAAACTTAAGAGAACAGGCTCGAGAACATATTCAAAAGGTTCAAGAGGAAAATAGGAGAGGGTTTAATAAAAAACGGAAAGAGAGCTATGTGTATATGGAAGGTGATGTGGTGGCTATAAAGCGGACGCAGTTCGGCCCTGGACTCAAATTGAAACCTAAGTACTTAGGACCCTATAAGGTAACAAAATGCAAGCGTAATGATCGTTACGATGTTGAGAAGATCGATGTTTCAGCTGAGGGGCCTACTAGAACTTCCAGCTCAGCAGACCAGATGAAAAAATGGCCAGATCGAGGCAGCCTAGTCACCTTGAAGTAAGCCGTGAGTTTATATATTTTATTTGCTTCTATTTTACTTTATCTAAGTCATTACTTTGGGATTTATTCCATTATTATAATTGGTTTACCCTAGCGTTCATTATCATGGTACCAGTATTATTATTAAGTAAGTTGTAGCTTTTCTAAGTCAACTAAGTTGGTAGTGTTCTTTTCTTTTTTTTAATTAACACAGTATTAATTCTTTAAGTTGATGTATTACTTTATAAGATGTTTATGTGTCCGAGGACAGACACAGGTCAGGAGTGGCCGAAATGTAGAAACGAAACGGTTTGTTTTTTTTTTAAATATTGTCTATGGTACGTAAAGTCTATGCTTTTTTTTTTGGAATAAGGTGTAGAGAGTGTGTGACACAGACTGAAATGTAACGAACGGGTGGTTTTTTTACCAAATAAATATTTAAGTTTAAAAGTGAGTGCGGTTTTTCTCTTGAGCCTATATCCTGGACCCACATAAATTTTAACGAAATTGATTTAGAACTTTGTGACGAGGATCCGGCGGCGAGACATCCCTAACACGCGAACCGATGTTCGACAACCCTACGCGCCCGCAAGCGCTCGCGCACCAATATATAAGGCGTGGTGGGAGGCAGCTCCGGGACAGTCGTCCGAGTTCTGCGGCCCTGGCAAGACGTCTTCGCGCGCGCACGTCACCCATTTTCATTGCCTTGGCACATCGGAACTCTGACGATTTGTTGACCCGTGTTCCCTACTAACTTAGTTAAGTTACCCGATCCACCTCCCAATCCGAAGGTTTAGCAAGGCTAGCGGTTACCGTATGACGGCAAACCTTCACTCCCTACCCTTGACCGCGCTCCTGCGGTGAACCCATCCCCGGCCCGGATGCTCCTGCGGCTTAGTGTCGCATACGACTCCGCATGCCAGCCTTCATTACCCGTAGTGAGAACGTAGATATAAACTAACCAAACACCCGCCACGCTCCGCGTCGATATACCGCGTAGGACGCGATCTCGTTACCGCTCCAGAATCCGTCCCGTAGGGAACCGCGCAGATCCTCGTCGCCCTATCTCGCCGTCCAGCCGTGACGGCAGTCAGACAGCAGTCATAGCCTAGGCTTAGGTTAAGCGTTAGGAGTGTATTAACATTTAGTGAATATTGTGAAACTGTTCAATATATAGTGTGAAAACGTCACGTTGGTTTCTCTGGTCAATCCCTGGTAGGTTACCCCAAATTAGGTACACATCCCCTCACCGCACGCACGGCGGGCTGGGGCCAGTACATATGCTGACGAGGAACTCAGGCTGAGCTAGCTGAAAGGGTTCTTCGTCACAACTTTTTGAGAAAATCAACAAATATATACCCAGATAATATTTTGGTTGTGGTTCTTGATACCTATCTTCGACAAATATGAGCCGATTTTGATGATTTTTGTTTTATTGAATAGCTTATACTTCAAAAATGCTATGATAAAAGTTTGCAAAATAAAAATCACCCCTAAGGGTAGGAAAATAGGGGATGAAATCGGTGTTCAGCAGTTAGATTAGAATTTATCACTAAAACTAGATGAAATAAGTAAATTTTATTTAAAAAATAAAACCGACTTCAAAACACTAAAATGCTAAAAATAATCCAACACTTAAGTACCTAATCAGTTACTTTTGGAGTCGGTGCCTGCCGATGAGAGATTCAATGTTTTTGTTTGCAAATATTTATCGACAAATACTTACCATTTAAGACTTACTTTAGAGGAATTCTTCTTTTTTTTAATTTATACTAAAAAAAATATGTGACCATCGTGACAATCAATGTCCAATGTGACCGAGCATTTATCATAAATGACGGACGCTTATAGCATATGACCGTCAATTTACAACTCTAATAACAGACAAAACTAAACAGTACTCTAGTAGAGTGTGCTAGTCCATATCAGTATGCTAAACTGTGACAGCCCTGCAGGTTCACGGGCTGTGCATATACAAATATTGTCATAACTCCGCCGGGATTTGTTTAATTTGACACGACGCTGTGTCTCTTGGACAAAGAGAAGATAATGCAGAAATCCACCGGAAAGCATTCAGTTTCTGCCTAAATAACATTATATTACATGTAAATAATTAATGCCATTATTAGAAGTAGGTAGAAACATTAATCTTAAACGATTGATTGATTTGGTTTATTTATTAAGTCATGTTATTAATAATCCGAGTGACACCGTGTGGCGTGTACCTATAATTTCGTGTGAATATGTTGTCCCGTCTGGCACCGTGCTTGTGGGCGGCGGTGCATCGGCCTATCGGGGGTTCCGGGTTTTCACCGACCGATTTTGTGCTCCCCATGGGTCCGGAGTCCGTTGGAGGGATTTGGGATTCTCTGGTGGTCCGATGTGCCGCTGCGTCACTCGCTGCACGTTCCAGCGTCGGAGATTCCCGCCGAAAATCAGCGTCGTGATAAGTCTGTGGTTGTCACGACAAATGCTGAGCGGGCACCTTTTCGACACAATATCTAATTTATATTGTTTTGTGTATTTTTTTTTTCTCTTGTGTGTCGAATAAACGTTTCTTTCTTTCTTTCTTTCTAATAATATATGTTTTAAGTATTAAAACTTAATTTCTACTTTAATCACAAATTCAATGACCAACTAATAATAAAATGATTCATGTTTTTACACAAATTACTTAGCTAGATCGAAGAATAATGAGTGTTGGCCGAATTTACGAAATATTTTTTATCTCACACTTTTCGCCATAAAAAAATATATAAGAATTTCATTACTTGTTACGTCTTGTTGCGTACCGTAAAATATTTACGACACACGGCTGTAATTTCTAACGTTGAATGCGTAACAGCTGACGTGACTGTTGTAAATATTTGGTAGCAAATAAAACATGGTAGTTCTTGTGAATAAGCATTTTATATCCGGATATATATTTAAAATACACTTACCTACAATTCAACAATTTCAACATACATATCTATGAAATTTACTGTTAACGAAATAGTGGCAATAATGGTAAAGTTGAACCTATTCATTTAATGATGTTCGAAGGGGTTTTAGGGATAAAATGATCATTTACATACGGTTTTTAGGTGTGCCTGATTTTCTTTTTCGAATTAAAGAATTATGGTCATTTAAAACAACTGCATAAATTTACTTACCAAGCAAAATGTTTTGTTATTTTACAAGATGAGTGAGCACGAACAAACCGTGGTGTTTAGTTAGATAGATAGATAGACTCTTTCTTGCACACCATACAAGTAAAATACACATGATTTTTACAGAAAGATGTACAATTTAGGCGGTCTTATCGCTAATAGCGATCTTGTTCAATAAAGCAATTACAAATAAAATTCTATTTGACGAGCAGCCAGTTGTGTAACGTTCTATACATCGCGAATCCAGAGACGTCTGAACAGGGATGTGTAATACGGCACACTGCTGATAGTGCAAGATTCCATAAAATAGTCGTCATAAATTAAACGTGCAGGCATTAATCTTGTCCAGTCTGCGTCATGATCTATGCCCATTTCCCTGCGAGTCAGAGATAAGCTAGCCAAATAGAGAGGTAATCTTAGCACTAGTTTTATGGGTTTATTACCGGGCGGGGAATGACCTACTTTATTTGGTCGAGTTGGATTTACACTGCATTTTACGAAGGTGAATTCTCTAGAAAATTTATATGATGAAAATAGTCCAGTGAATTTAATGCCACTGTGTAAAATATTATGCGGAGTGAAATTGTAACTTTGCAGATAGTCGGGTCAACTCTGCTGTGAAATGGGTTTTAACTTTTGTTTTTATTTTTGTTGGTAATATGGCTGGGCCTCTGAGAGTAGGTTATGATTTACAGCACAAATTTCAGTTTAATTAGCCCCTGTTGGCTAGTGACAAAAATACTGCAGATTAAATACTGTTATCTAGGGAGTGTCTCAGAGTCTCTCCATTAAAGTGTTGCCAACTTTTTTGACAATCTCCTTTTTCTTCTTGTTTTATTTAAATTTTGCATTTCCTCGATTCATTCTTTACCTTTTACCACCGTTACCCATGGAGCACATACCCTATAGAGTAGAAATGTCATTTATTTTGTTCCATAAAATTTTGCCATTATTATACCTGTATCTGTACCATTTTTTATATGCAAGAGTTGACAGGACTTGTCTGTTCATACTATGTAAATGAAAAATCACTAACGTGTTTCGGAAAAAGTTGGTCTGTATTGCCGCTTCAGACAATCTGAGCATGTCAACAGCAATTCTAAATAGACTTTAACCAAAACTTAGAGGCATCTACGACATTTTTAACTGACTTCAAAAAAGGAGGAGGTTCTCATGTGCCAGCTGATAAGAGTTTGAATGTTTTTGTTTGCACCGATTTCAAAAGTAAGTATGTGTTAATATTATTTTTAGCGTTTTAGGTTATTGAAGTCTGTTTTTAATTTTTTAATAATGTGTCGCCCTGTTTAGGTAATGACCTAATAAGGAAAGAAAAGAGGAAAGAGGAAAGCTAAAGGGCAGGACAGTAGATAGTTTTTATTAGGTAAAGACACTGGTAAAGAGCTATGCACGGTGTTTCTTTCCGAGATCGAATCAGGAATGAAGAGACTCGTAAACGAACGAAATTCACTGACATAGCCCAACGGATTAGCAAGCTGAAGTGGCAGTGGGTGGGGCACATAGCACGCAGAACTGACGGCCGATGCGGCAGAAAGGTTCAGGGATGGAGGGCACATACCAGCAAGCGCAGCGTGTGACGTGCACCTACAAGGTAGACAGATGACCTGGTAAAGGTTTCAGCTAGCCGCTGGATGCAGGCCGCTTCCAACCAGCTAATCTGGAAGTTAGTGGAGGAGGCCTATATTCAGCTGTGGACGTCCTATGGCTGAAATGATGATGATGGTGACTGGTGAAGCGTAGTCTAATTCAAAAGAAGGATAAAGGATAGTTGCAAAAAGATCGCCTAAATGGGAAAGCACACCACAATATTTTATCCTAAACACAATAATTATTTTTTAAGACTAATTATAGTTAGTAACAATATGTGTCAATAACACTGTGTTTATCTAGCAAACATGAAAAAAAAAAATTGACATTTACGTGGACATGGATGACATGGTTGACAAATATGACCCCTTTACGTACTTTGTCTTATCTGTGGACAAGACCAAACACGCTGGCGCCATCTAAGTCTAGCTTTGCTTATGCTTCCCCATTGTACAGACAACAGCTCGTCAACCTACCACAAAAAGTCAAATTTTCTCAATTGATATTGATATCTACATGTCGGACTTAAAGATGAAAATCGGTTGAATGACCTTTAAATATTGATTAGGTTGTCCTGGCCATTGACTTGCACAACTTTCTGTAAACATCAACTGTAACTTCTTATCTAATAAATGATGATTCTGATTCTGATTCTGATTCTGATTCTGATTCTGATTCTGATTCTGATTCTGATTCTGATTCTGATTCTGATTCTTTGTATGGTGAGCAAACAATCTATATATAACTCACCAGAAAATAAAAACAAATTGCGATTTTCCCTCACCAAACAACATTACAAAACCATTTTCGTTAGTCTGGTATTTTAACAGTTGACAGACGCATCAAACATTAGAATTAACAAACCAAATGCTTCTCTTCACAAACATAATATTTACTCGGCAGCTGTCTATTTCATTACGCTGTTGACATGCTATGTGCTATGTTGGTTATAGCTACCTTCGACAATAAACTGTCTATATGATGTCAGTTTTAACAGTTTATTTTGTCAAGGGAGTGACAAGAACATATGTTAAGACTTAAGAGTTGTCCATGCTGGAAAAAGTACACCGAACAGCATGTCAACCTACCACAAAACGTCAACTTTTCTCAATTGATATTGATCTCTAAGTGTTGGACATAAAGTTGAAAATCAATTCAATGACCTTAAATTTTTGTCTGTACGTAAATTTACTAATACTGTTATTTCATGTTTTTATGAGTTTCTTGGAGTAACCTGTAATTTTAAATAGTCCTAAATACTTGCCGTGTTATTAAGTTAAATTATTATAGAGCAAAAACAATACAAGATAATATAGCATACGTTAGAATTTATGGATTTAAAATAATATTTAAAAAATAGTGTTTTTTTATCATATCAGTAAAAAAAATATTATTTATTTATTTATTTAGACTTTATTGCACAGATTAAAAATCATACAAAAGGTGGACTTAATGCCATGAGGCATTGTCTACCAGTCGACCATTAGGCTAAACAGAGACGTTTTCTGGGCGGTGCGATATAGGCGATACAAATTCAAATGAAAGGTCCTTGTGAATTATTTTTAAAAGCATAAACTACATACAGTAAATAACGATATACAAAAACTAAATACTATCATACATAGATTACATAGGCAAAATACATACGTAAATAAATATGACGACGATCATGAGACTACAATACCTAAGGGTTCAAGATGATGATTTCCATTTATAAAGAAAATGAGCACGGGCAAGTTTCTTAAAAAGTATTTACAAGGGGCTTGTTTGATATTTTCGGGGAGAGAGTTCCAAAGCTGAATTAATACCTAATAAAACCAGTTACCTACTTGATAATAATATTGACAGGTGGCACACCAATCTGTTATTTTCGGAGAATGAAATTTTACTTCATAATATAACTTCTGCAAATTAAACAATTAAAAGTAAAGTTTCAGGTGGATATTATTTAAGAAACTATAGTTCTTTAATAGCTTCTACTCTTTGTCACCGAATATGGTATGATTAAGACGGAATGATATCAATCCCTATGACTCAAGTACTGCAGAAGCTCATCATCAACACAAACATGTTCCCTTTGCGGTATTTGAAATAAACTACCTTGAACATCACCATCACTAGTTTAAATTGGTTCATCATAATCATCAAGTCATTGCTATTCAAATACTTGTGTTAATTATCTCTTCCATTTTTGAACAGCGTTTATCCGCGGTACACACTAGCGCACGCTCGGCCGACGAAGCATCCGTTAACGAAACGCCACACAAACACGACATTTCTTCTATCGACGACAAACATTCAACATTCGGCCCGCGCCATTCGTTTACAAACACCGACTCGTTAAGTAGCTGATGCAGGCGAGCGTTTATTTTATAGAGCAAACGCGCGTTTCTGAACGAAATTGTTCAATTTTCTGTTTTTTTTTTATTAACCTGGATTTACAGATTCCAAGAGAAAAGCCTTCACCATTTTTATCTACAGTTTTGCTATTTATTTATTGGCCTACCACATAACTGGCTTCTACCGGTAGGTAACCAGTGCCAGTGACGATCCGCGACCACTTTTCAGGTGTCATCCTATAAACATGGACTTCTACTTCCGTCTAGCGGTTTTCTTTGCCGATATCGGTGATTCCAGTTTAGGAATGAATAGCCATATTTCGGTTGGGTGTTTAATAAATTAATGTATAATATTTGTAGGAATAATATTTTGATATTCTATTATCTATAGGATCAAATACATTTATTCTCATTGAATTTGAACTTAAACGAGAAACACAATTAAAACAAATCCAGATTAATAGTATTCGATAGATAGAGACTATCTACTGTAGTTATGTGGTAAAAACTGAAGAATTAGAATTTATTATATTACTAGCGGATAAGCAAGCTGAAGTGGCAGTGGGCGGGGCACATAGCACGTAGAACTGACGGCCGATGGGGCAGAAAGGTTCTGGAATGGAGGCCACGTACCGGCAAGCGCAGCGTAGGACGTCCATCTACAAGTGGACAGACGACCTGGTAAAGGTTGCAGGAAGCCGCTGGATGCGAGCCGCTTTCAACCGGCCAATCTGGAAGTCACTGGGGGAGGCCTATGTTCAGCAGTGGACGTCCTATGGCTGAAATAATGATGATGATGATGATATTACTAGCTGTTGCCCGCGACTTCGTTCGCGTGGTCTTTAATTTATTCATAAAGAATTTTCTACGCAACTTTTTTAATTTTTTCGTTCAAAAGAACCTACTCCTGACAATAAATAACACAACAAAAAAAGAATTAGCGAAATTGTTCCATCCATTTACGCGTGATGCGATGACCAAGGGAAATAGAGATTCCGTTTTATATATAAAGATTATCTTGTCCGTCTGTAACCAGGTTATTAAAAACCTAAACAAAAATGGTTTATTACTGTTCATTTTAATTTTTTTATAGATGGATATTAAAATATGCAAATGAACGAGTATTTATGAAATGATGTGCAAATGCTTTAGATCTTGTGCTATTCTAAAATAACAGCATTGACTAATAGCAATGCTAATTACCAAAAAAGGACTTTGAATTACTAACGCCTTAATTTTTAAGATCAAATAAACTGCTAATATTTTTTCATGCGTTTAAAAATCCGCCCGTCTGCTTTCCCTAGGTCGTTAGCCCGCGTTTCAGACGTTAATGTGGATTTCGCTTTACTTTATCACTTCCCCTTAACAGTCCAAGCTTTTTAGTGAATTACGCTTATAAAGCTCCGGGGAGCTTTTGTTTTACCTATCCGTTGCCAAATTACATGGTTTACGAATAAGATAAAAAAAGGAAATGTTTGTGTGAAAACAAATAATAGTACAAATTTAATATTAGTCCAGTAAAGGGTGCGTCCCATTGCAGGGCACAGGCCTCACCTCAACTTTGAGGTGGTTTGGGCCATATTCCACCACGCGGGCCTAGTGCCTATTAGTGGAGGGATGTTGTAAGGCCAGTGACTTAACCTTAATGTCGGATGTTATTAAGGTATTCATACATAGATTTCGAAAAATCCAAAGGTACATGCTGCGATCCGAACTCACAACCCACGCATACAAAGTCATACTCCTACCACAGAGCTCCCACCGTTCCCTATGTTATTAAAGTTACTTAATCAAGAAGTATTTCCTCGAACGATGTTTAGTTTGTTTGCCTTGCAAAATAGATTTCATCTTCTGTATATTCATGTTTGTTTGTTTGTTTTGGGGTAAATACATGCGGGGTTATTAGAAACTAGAGGAGATATAGTGGAATACGTTTAAACGGCACGATTTAATTAACCACGAGGAACTTGATAAGCATTTGTAAAACTTTATAACGTTGCACGTAGAACTGACGGCTGATAGGGCAGAGAGGTTTTAGAATGTTGGCCACGCACTGGCACGCGTAGCGTTAGACGTCCACCCACAAGGTAAATAGACGACCTGGTAAAGGTTTCAGATAGCTGCTGAATGTGGGCTGCTTCCAACCGGTTAATCTGGAAATCACTGGGGGTAGCCTATGTTTATCAGTGGACGTCCTGTGTCTGAAATGATGATGATGAGAACTCTATAATTTAAATTCGTCACATTGCAGTGGTAGCTTAGTGGTCAAAGCATCGGAGTCTCACCTTGCATGCTGGGTCGTGAATTCGCATCCCACAGCACATACTTCTGAATTTTTTGGAACCTATGTACGGATTTATACCACTTGCTCGGCGGTGAGAGAAAACATAGTGAGGAATTCAGCAGACAGAATAAACAACACTGGATGTGTTGCCATGTTACAAAAATGGTCTTGTTTCCATGTCAAAGGTTTACGGAGATAGATACATTCTCTTTATTGCACATCATACCCATGCTAAGTTGTGAAAAGTGTGTCCAATTTGCGTCAAACTATAGTAATAATGAATTGTTTTCACAAGCACCAATTATCTAGTCCCAAACCCCTAAGCAAACGGAGCGCAAACCAGGATGGTCGTCTAACTAACGTAGCAATTAATCCAACTAGCAAAAACAAAAACAAAACAGTGACATTTACAACATAATGTGTTGACAATGGATTACAAGACCAAACATGCTGGCGCATGTGACTTGTCCCAAGACAACTTGCTTTAGACCCGATAACGTCTTGAAATCTGCTTCTACGAGAAGAGGAGCCTGCACAGAATCCGTTATTTATTGTAAACACTGTGTAAACAATCACTGGCAGAATATATTGGCAGAATAACTGAATAAAAAAAAAACTTTGCCTGTGGTTTTCCGTTGCGGCATAAAGTCAAGCAGTTCAAATACCAAAAAAAATAGCAACCGTTTTAAATAAGGTTGATTACATTCTCGTACAGTGTAAACTCAGTACTCGTAGGTAGAGCATTAATCTAAGTAATGTCCGGGCAGCGGTCGAGTTATTTTCACTCCGCGCTGAAATGTGGCATGCAGTGTACAGAACAAGACTGTTCAAATACTCGCTGTTTTCACATGGACATGTTCTTATTATTTCAACTGTTAGCTACTGGTAGCTCGGTCTAACTTGAATGACCCGAAATGTCGTGAAATAGTCACAAGAACAGTCTTATGACTATTTCACAGACTTAGAAATGTACTCGTGTCATGGCAACGAGTTATAACATACTCAAGCGCATTTCAAGTTTGTTATTAAAATTTCAAATAACGTTTACTTAAGAGTTAATTTTGGTGTTCATATACAATAACTTTTACTATACCGTGTTTTCGATATGTCACAAAAAATCTTCCCCATATGAAACGATCGATCAGCTGTTACCATTTGTATGAAGAAGTAATTATTTTTGACTCTTAATAAAAGGTTTCGTATTCGATCATCAGAATGACCCCTAAAGAGGTATAGCGTAAATATAATAGTAACGTTGTACAACTTTACTAGTTAGGTATTTATCCTATTATATATTCTGTGGTTAGGTGCTTAAGAAATCGTAAAATTCGTGTGATGTCCTTTAAAGGTAGGACAGACGGACCAACAGACAGCGTACTCTCTTTATAAGCTTCAGTTGCTCCTAACAAGATTATGACTCTTGTGACAAATTATCTTCACATCATTCGAGCCTGTCAAGACGCTCATACTTCGAATAAGATGGATTTGATGGTTTTTACTATTATATTTTATGGGCTGATTTTTCAAACGCCAGATAACTTTTATCCGACGAATAAAATTGACGTTTTGACACATATTCTAAAAAAAACGGTAAACATGTCTTATTCCTTATTTAAAAGTTATCTGGCTATTGAAAAACCAGTCCTGAGATAATTAAGGTCTTATTCAATACTAGCATATAACAGGATCAATATTAAAACAACTGAGTTTTCTTAGTAAATCCAACAAAGACTTTAGTCAATATTAATGATGATAATGATGATAAATTATTTATTTCCAAGAACATGGTAACACAAGATCTTAGAGCTATGCACAAGTACAACATATTCTGCCATTGGTTTAGGCGTAGAAATGATAATGTTACAAAATCTGCTATTAAATTATTATTAAATTATACAATAATATTTATTGAGCATTGTGAAACTAAACTATACAGCATTATTTTCTCATGAGTCGTCAGTTAACAGTCAAAGATTCAATCGTTTATTTTTGTGTCCATAAATTCTTTATTAGAGTAAAAGCATTCCCGTAAAAGCCAATTATTCAAAATATATTTTAGTTTGTTGAGCGGTAAGGCTCTAACTTTTCTAGGTAGCTTATTATAATTTTTTATAGCATGACAATATACATTGTTAGAAGATAGTTGTAACCTTCGAGGTGGTATAAATAATTTATATGGGTCTCTACTATTACTCTTTCCAAGCACCGTGCCATGTAAAGGAAAGAGATCTGGATATTTCTTCATGAACATGCAGATATCCAAAATGTACTGGCAGGGTAGAGGTAGTATTTTTAAATGTTGAAATAGTGGTCTAGATAACCGACACTACATAAGGCTCGAATGCATTTTTTTGTACTTTAAAGGCTCTTTCTACATCTACAACTTAACTTGATTGATTCAACATACTTAATTTGTTTATGCTTACTATAAAAATTTCTAGATTCCTTAAACAAATAACTGATGATACGAGATGATCGTAAATGGAACAATTATACTTATTAGAATTAATAAACCATCGAGCACATATATAGAGCAGCAATACAAACCGTCTTTCTCCGAAACTAGTAAGTGATTTTTCACAAACATTTAATATGAAATGACAAGTCCTGTCAACTCTCGCCCATACGAAAAAGTACAGATACAGATAAAAAAATGGCGAAAAGCTTTGTCGAACAAATCATTTGACATTTCTCTATAGGTTATGTGATCTATGTAATAAACGCACCTACTTATTTAGTTCAATCACAGATAAAGTTATTGTTATAAATATTCGGCTTTGATTGATTTTAGTATTATCATAGTTATTTTGTTCAATTTAACGTCAACTAAGAGTCTAACTAACTTGCTTAGTGCAATAGGGTCTCCTTCGTAGTCTTTGGGTACGGAACCCCAAAAAGCAACAAAGGTCATTCACCCGACGCAATGCCGTCCAGACTAACCACAAAGGCAATCATCACCAAATCCTGCTAAACTACATTAATCCAATAAACACCTGACTATCGTTCAACGGTATCGGTTAAAAGCTTCACAGTACAGTTTATAAACAGTAGGCCCATCAATACAAAACCGCCGTGCAAAAATAACGAAAGAGCATATTTAAGAGCCCAGCTACACCTATTTAACATTTTCGTCTGCATCGCGGAAAAATGCAGCATCTTATAAATAAACATGCGACAGACAATACATTAATTGACATGTTCTCAAAGTAAGAATAAGAACGTTTTATATAACACAAAATTGTAGTCAAAGAAATAAGAAAAAAGTAAATAATTGTGTAAAAACAGTCGGCCACTCAGAATTAGTCATGGCACTTAAGACTGCCACGACACTGATAACATCTGCATCAGGTACAGTAAAAATAATAATACTTAATAAAAATTACAATAATCTCGATTTTCGATAACATTCCAAACAATACTACGCTCTACACGTGTTTGTGTGACATTGTGTTTGCGCACGTGCGTTTGTGTGTGTATGTTTATAAATTGGTTGGCTAAAAGAAGGTTAAACCTAGTCATAATTTTTTTCAAGGCAAAAAGGCAAAATGGAGGCCGCGTACCGACAAGCGCAGCGTAGGAAGTCCTCTCACAAGGTGGTCAGACGACCTTCTGGCAGGCCGCTTCCAACCGGCCAATCTGGAAGTCAATGGGGATGGCCTATATTCAGCAGTGGACATCCTATGGCTAAAATGATGATGATGATGATTATTATTTTTGTATAATAAGGCCGATAATATTTTACATATAACTTCAGACGCGCAGAGATCGCCGTGCTTGACTAGTTTCGCGCGTTTATTAGAAATTGAGTCTACTATTCATAACTACACTATGGCATAGTTAACGGAAGCCGTCTCGATGACGGAGCGTCAAGTAATTGCTGTCTAATTAGAGAAACTAACGTAGATCATTTAAGGAAGTTCGCTAATTAGTTTTGAAGCGTTAAATGATTTGTCGGAGCTTTTGGAAGCTTTTTTGTTGTGTGAACTGGGTCTAAGTAAACTATAAGCCATTAGATTTAAGAAAACTAGCAAAAGTTGGGGTTTTGAAAAATAAGGGTTTTGATTTTCCAAGGAAATGTGGTGTCATGATTTGGACTGTTTTTCTATGGAGGGAGGGAGTGCACTTTGAGCAAGGAACACGCCAGCATTTTTGTTTTCCGAAATTAAAAAAAATATTAATGATTAATTTGTAATTTAATTTAGTGCTATTATTTCCAAAATAATTTTGCACACAGTCCCCAGCCCCACGGTTGTTAAACTTCTCACCACCAAATGGCGCAAACACGTAGTCAATTTCAAGTCATTTTTATAATACCTATATACCTTATAAATCCAATAAATCCAGAAGTTCTTGCTGAGATTTAAATTCACGACCCAAGGAACTAAAGTGAGACTCACCACTAAGCTACAAGTACCACTGCTACCATTGCAATGATAACTATATTAATTCGTAATTACAGAATGCCATAAAATATGTTAATTCACATTTAAGTAAGATGTAACACTATCGGGCTTCCCGCCCCCGCATACAGCTGAGTTAACACCAAGTGTTTACACAACTGTATCTTTCTATTGTCATGTCTGTTTTTATCGACATAAGTTTTAGTTGGTTCCGTATATGAAATGGTTTTGACTTTGAACTTCCTCTGGTGGGTCAGGTAGTTTAATCACAGCGTAACACTTGCAGAAAGAAGACGTAACCAAAGTCCTCCATGTCTCAGAAGAGTCGCTTGGACAAAAAGTAAAGTGTCCGTCACGTCTGACCAATATGACCGAGCAAATTGGACATTTTCTCAATGTGACCGGACATTTTGGACATTTATCGTCACTAAAGTCACATTCAATTCTATTGACTAAATATGAAAAAAAAACATTTGGTCACAAATAAGTGCATTATTATGAGAGAGACAGGCTTTAGTAGTGATGATCTATAAAGAAATATAATTTCTGAAATCTTTCTGCACGAACAAGCTGTTGCAAGCAATTGTCGCGCGAGTTTTTTTAAAGTTCGATCCAGATCCAATTACATGTTTTATTGTATGTTTTTATTATCAAATACTATTAAGACTACTACATTTAAGACTTACTTTAGTAGAATTCTTCTTTTTTAATTTTTTTACTAAAAAAAAAATGTGACCATCGTGAAAATAAATGTCCAATGTGACCAAGCATTTATCATAAATGACGGACGCTTATAGCATATGACCGTCAATTTACAACTCTACAAGGAGCACATATGTATGTACAGAGTAAAAATGTCGTTTAATTTAATCGACAAAAAAAAAAAAAAAACTGAATCTGTATGTCTTTTTTAAATATGGACTCTATCCCGCTTTTGCAGAGCAGTGATTCTTACAATGTCGAGTGTATTCTTGATATATAGTTCACAGTAAATAACGGATGTTTAGTTTTTATTACTTTTCTTGGATTCAGTGGAGGCTACTCTTCCCGTAGAAGCAGTTTTCACGACGCTATCGGGTCTAAAGCAAGTTGTCATGAGACAAGTGACTCGATGCGGCGTTGAATACAATAATATTTCAATAGTTTCAGATCTTTATCACTTCACCAAACATTAGAACACAAACTACACCAAACTTGCACTCTAAAGCTCTTTAAATGATAAATAAAAACCATTAAAATAGATCGACCATGCTTTTCGTTCGACTACCCCCATCGAATCACCCTGTATTGTTTTAGTATGGGTGAGAGTTGACGGGGCTTGTCATTTCATACTAAATGTAAGTGACAAATCACTAACTAGTATCGGAGAAAGATGGTAAGTATTGCTGCTATGGTATGTGCTCGATAGGTCGTGATTTCTATTCCCACCTGAGGTAGTTGAAATATTTTCTTCGATTTTAGCCTATTATTATTTTATGCTGTTTTTTGCACGGATAAAGCGATTTAGAAAATAACTTAGTGGTTGTCAGGGATTGCACGATTTCAAAGAGTACCTAGTAGCATTTTTCATACTAAGTTATAGGGATTACGGATTGTAATACTCGTACCTAGAACAGATTTCCTCGTAGTTACTCAAAGAACATTTAGCTTTGAATTTAAATTTAACATAGAGAACTAAAATTGATTCCTTTACTTAATCAAATATTTTACCTCCGAACCCTAAAGCAATTACAACTTCAAAAACGCCAACTATCGCAAACAATTTCCTATGCTAACACTCATGAAACAAAGTTCAAATTCCAATAACTTTGCCATAATAATTTCAACTATGCGTGCTTTGATGAAATTTAGGACAAATTAAATTGGACTTTACTTTATTGGATATAATACATATTTTCGTTTAGATATGTTGCACTAAAGAGTATGTTTGCTTGAAAGTACTGTAAATGGTGTGAAATAGCAGCCACGTCTCTATTTGTATGAGTGTATAAATGATAAAATACTAATCTTTGCGGCGCCTTTTTTGGGATTTTACTGCTAACGGTGAATTTTATTGGCATTTTCTTTTTTAGAATTGCCGTTTAGTTAAGAATTACTATTACTCTTTAAACTATTGAGCATATCTTACTTAATGCATTTCTAACAGACGATTCTGTTAGTTGACGACCTTCTGGGGACTACGTCACTGTGTTCGGAAGGCAATCCGGGAACCATTTCTTATTTGTAATTTATTTTGTAAATATTTATTTGGTAAGGTTTAATATTAAGTTTAGTTTTAATTTTCTTGTTATTTAAAAAAATCGTTTGTAAAATAATACTTACTACGTAATTTTATCCAGACACAATCCTTGTAGTAATAAATTATAAATCATAAATTACACATTTACCTAATCTTATTACAAAAAATACATAAACTCATACACCACTATCACACACACACAAACACAAATACACACACTCACACAAACACACACCCACACCCACACCCACACCCACACACACACACCCACACACACACACACGCATACACACACACACATACACACACACACACACACACACACACACACACACACACACACACACACACACATACACACACATTAATTCTATATTAAAATATTTTTAGCAAATAAAGATTTATGATTTAGTAATTTTTTTAGTCTAGCTATTATGATATTCTGTACATTTACATACATTGAATTACATTACATACATACATACGTACATTGAATTTTAATAAATTTAATTATTAGCTATGGAAGAGCGAAGTCACCTATCACAGGCATTTTTTGCTTAAAAGGTGACTTCAATCACTGCTTGTAAACATGGTTCTGAAATAAATATATATATATTTTTTAATTTAATTAATTGTATTAAACATTTAATCTAACAAATTTATTTTTCTATTTTAGGTAAGACGGAGTTACATGGCGTTTTGCAAAACTTATGCAGGTATGAAATAAAAACCACGATTTCAAGAGACTCGAACTCTACCAGCGGATGTTGGTGAGTTGGTAGTCTTGCGAATCTTGCAATATTAATGGCAATGAAAAAATGATAAATTAGTCAAAGTGTATTTATAGATGACGACCTTTTGGTTTAGTGACTCACGCTCCGGACTACCTAGCCAGCGGCCATAAATGTATTTGTGTGATAAGCACGAATATTTGTACCTGAGTCATTAAAATACAGTCACAGATGTCATATCATATCATATTGAAAAAAGCAATATTTCCCAGACAATAATATTATGATGTATATCTGCTGAATTGGCCTCCATTTTAAATTTAAATTTTAAAATGAAAGCCAATACATAATACAAGTCCGTTCTTGTGCCAGTCATTTCCATTAGACCTTACCACCTATCGTCAGACCAGAACGATCGTCTTCTGTTATAGTTGATAGAGATGGACCAAGGATAGTACCTGGGTCCATATCTTGGCCAACACATATCTATCTCAGCATGTGTTACTCTGTTACTTCTTCGATCCACTTTCTTCCTTTTTAGCCAAGTCCGCCCAGCGCCATTTCAGCTCTGCAATTCGATAACCAACGTCACCCACTCTGACTTTTAGTTTTCTTTATATTTTGCGACATTAGCGTGAGTGATACCTTACAACATGCTCGTAATAATATTATGACTATGGAATGATGGATTGGTTTATGTCAGAGCAAAAAATAGGCTACGATTGAAATAGTTGTTATATACTATCATACAGACAGATAAAAGGACTGTACGAATTTATAAATATAGCTCTGAATCCTTGCAGAATTTAAATTGTAGAACTGGAATTAAAAAATAAATAGGTTTTGCCAATCATTTCAAGACCTGCTGAACATATCCCAATGACCTATCATCGGGGGGATTGCTAATACTCGCCACGCTTGGCAGGAGGGTTGGCGAGCGCAGTTTGTTATAAATTTTCGCACGCAGAGCGTCTGCCGTTTCCCGTCTCGTGCTGCTACAGAAATTAGTCGCCTCTTACGACACGCCTTCTGTTGGCGGTGGGGAAGTGTATTCTTTACGGCCGTCTCCACGCGGCACAAACAATTTATTATGCTCGTAAAATATTTTCTTTTGCCCTATAAGTGAACATGTAAATCGTTTTCATTGAAATGTTACAATCAGTTCAAGGTTAAATCCTTAAACAGTAGCGGCAAAAGTGCTCTGCCGAAAGAAACCTTAACGTATTATAAATAGAGGTTGACAGGACTCTTAGAACTTTTATTGTTCCATGTACTTACACCCTTATTATAGTACGTGATCAATCATATGAGAAACCCATTACTTGTCTAAATACCCAATAGATACTTTAATGTAATGTGTTAAGGTCGATTTTCTATTGGTGATGGACCGAAAAGAAAATGTCAAAGGCATATTTAGAAAAATAGGTCATTTGCAATAAATATTTATAAATAAGTGGGATACGGGCTTTACCGTGATTTATATAATGTTCTGTCTCAGACCTTTACCTGAAAGGGTTGATTTCTTTTACAATAAATTCTGCTTTAGGGGCGTTTGGGATTTTATGGTTAGTTTAATGGAAAGATTTTTACTGGTTTGATTTATTTAGAAGAAGAACGAAAATACACTTTAATTTGATGGGTTGGACATCACAAATAGCACAGACAACATGACACATTGTTAAGCAACATAAAATAAATAAATAAATATCACCATCATCATCATCATTTCAGCCATAGGACGTCCACTGCTGAATACAGGCCTTCCCTATTGACTTCCAACGGATTAGCAAGCAAGTAGAACTGACGGCCGATGGGGCAGAAAGGTTCTAGAATGGAGGCCGCGTACCAGCAAGCGCAGCGTAGGACGTCCACTCACATGGTGGTCAGACGACAGGTCGCAGGAAGACGCTGGATGGAGGCCGCTTCCATAAATAAATATAAATAAATATTGGACAACATCACATTGCTCTGGTCTGGTCCTATGATTAGTAACTTAAGCACTTGTGTTACAGAAATTAGAAACAACAACGGCACCACAACACCCAGACCCGAGAAAATATAGAAAAGGTATTTTTTCTACATTGACCGACCGGGATTCGAACCCGGGACCTCAGAGATGGCGACACAGAATCCGCTATGCTCGCCTTTCGGCTACGGACCCAGTGCGATGCAGTGGAAAGGTGTTGTAAGGCCAGTGACTAAACCTTACTGTCAGATATAATCAAGCCGCATTAAGGCCTTTGACTAGGCTTTACTTTTTTAACACTTCACTTTTCTAGTATCAAGCGATATTATCCGGAGATGACTGTGATATTTGAAATATTATAAAGCCCAAGTGCTTTGTTAGTGACAGTGCCGTGTGGGGACGGCCGTAAAAAATACACTTCCCCACCGCCTACAGGAGGCGTGTCGTAGGAGGCGACTAATTCTTGTAGCACGAGACTTGCAGCGGCGTCTTTGTGTGAAATCTTATAAAAAACTGCACTCGCCAACCTGCCTTCTAAGCGTGGCGGTATTAGCAATTCCCTCCGATGATAAGTCATTGGGGGATGCTGTTCAGTTTAGAGGTGGACGTCCTACAGCTGAAATGATGATGATGATGATGATAAAGCCTAAACATACAAAGCAGTGTTATAAAGAGTTTTTAAACTGTTTTGTATTTCTTTAAATAATATGTTTGGACAAAGAAGATGCAGTTGAAGTCTAGTAAATCGAACATCAAATAATACCATAAAAAAGTATCAAAATGGTATTCAATAAGGAAGTACTCAGTACAGGTACAATAAAGCACGATCCGAAGAGAAACCCATTATATTCCGTTAAGGGAACCGAAGCCGGGCCTTTTTGTCAAAACGTAGCATTCAACTATTATTACTGTGGAATCGTGCGATGATATCGTTCAGCTGTCACATAAAAGCCATAAAAAAGTAATATATTATCGGATATTTCCTTATACGGTTGCGTTACAACCAATGCTTGAATTTGACTTCAAAATTCAATTTCATTTGTTAATATTTAGAGCAGGGATATGTATAACTAGACTCATCTGGATTTTATTTATGACTAGCTGTTGCCCGCGACTTCGTTCGCGAGGTCTTTAGTTTATTCATAAAGAATTTTCTGCGCAACTTTCTATATTTTTTCTTTTAAAAGAACCTTCTCCTGACAGTAATTAACACAACAAATAAAGAATTAGCAAAATTGTTCCATCCGTTTACGCGTGATGCGATGACTAAGGGAAATAGAGATTTTTATATTTATAAATTAAAAATACATAAGCTGGCTCTAAGTGAACCTGACTAAAACAACCAATAGTCACAATAGAAAATTTTGTAAATAGATTGTCTAGTAAGGACCTCAAAAGTCAAAAAATATTTATTCAGTTTAGGACAGAAAATTGCCACTTATGAACGTCAATAATAACATTATAGGCCCATATGGGGCCAGAACATGTCTCCTTATTTTTTGGGCCCTACTAGCGCTTCGAGACAAGACACAGACAATCTGGCAAGTGCTGAGAAGAAACGCCGGGACAAACTCGATCACCACTAGCTGCCACAGAAAAAATATAAATCAAAATAAACAGGTACATCAGTTTAGTGTAGGCTGGACTGACCTAAATTCACATTAATGTGCATATAATTAATAATAATAATATCATTTATTTCAGGCATCATAATTATTACAGATGAAATTATAATAATGGCCTAACATATAACGTTACTTGCTGTAAAAAAATGTTGCTCCGTATCCTAAAGGCGAGCATATCGGACTTGGTGTCGCTATCTCTGAGGTCCCGGGTTCGATCCCGGTCGGTCAATGTAGATTTTTTTTTAAATATATTATCCCGGCTCTGGGTGTTGTGGTACGTCGTTGTTTCTGATATCTGTAACACAAATGCTTTGGCTACTTACCATAGGATCAGAGCAATGTATGTTGTGTAGTCCAATAGTTGTAGGTAATTGTTTCGAAATAAGGAAATAATAATTTTGTACGATGACGTACATACTAATACACCGAGGTCACAGTGTTAAATATATTTAATAAACATTATTTTCTTATCATTTGACTGCCAGAGAACACCACATGGGATGAAGTTATTTTGTATATTTTTAATTTATGCAACAAAGTTCAAATAAATGATGTTACTTAGTGCAATAACACGTAACTAAACAAAGATTCTTATCTTTCAGAATCATTTCAATGTTAGTTTTTTATTAAGTTACTTAACCTTTTTTTTAGTAGTCGGGTAGGTACAAAAATTTCAATGATCACATTCTTATTCAAACGATTCTAACACCGCCCGATAAAAGTACAAAGTGTTCGACATAATGTATTAGTATTAGAAAATTGTCGCGCACTGATTTACCTCAAATGTTATCGCGTGAATTGATTAGGCATGGGAAATGTCGCTTATCACACTAGTGGGCGTTGAACCGATGCGATGCTATCTGTGCTGGTTAGGACTGTGCACACTAACAATCAATATAAGATATAAAAATACTTTATAGTACAAAAACACATGAAAGGTATTATAAACAAGAAACAGTTTCGTACAGGCGGCCTTATCGCCAAAAGCGACCTCTTAGAGACAACTTTTATGCTACACAGCCTAGAGATAGCTTGCGTTTTATTAAAGTTAGTCTATGGATAATACAACGCTCAACTTTAAATTACCTAGTAGTAGGCGAAGAAGACGGCCGAAACCGAAATGCTTGAGTGTTGTCAAGAAAATCATATTGATGTGCGATGTTACTACAAAATGACTAGAAAAAAACAAAATGATGAAAAAAATATTCTCTTTAAATTTCTTCTCCCTTTATACAGGTTTTTGTTTTTAACAGTAGCCAAATTTAAGGAGGCGATGTGTTCATAAGTACAAACAATCTTTTCTACTGGGGCAACATGGAAATCGCGTATTCTTTTCTTCATACAAGCTAACGCTCTACCTCGATGATAATGTATGGAGCAGCGATTTTTTTTCATGATTTCAATGTTAACCCCATCGTAAAAGCTATTTGTATTGATGTCTCCTAAAATTTGGCTGATGTTCAAAATAGCACCCTGTATACGCTAGAAAGAATAACAAGAACAAGTCCTAGCTAAGTCTCAACATAGTCGTCCACTGAACTGTCTGTGCTAGACACAGAAATGGGGGTATTATCGTATGATAAGCATATTAAGCATAAGTTAGTCCATCACCAATACATGCCACCAAACCTCAATCATTCTGCTAAACCCTCTCTCAATATCTTTTTTTTTACATTCTCTTTTTCTTTCTCTCTTTGTAGGCAAAGTCGGCTAAGGCCCTTTCATCCATTTTATTTGGGATTGACTCTTAATTTAACTTCATCATCATTATCATCATTTCAGCCATAGGACGTCCACTACTGAACATAGGCCTCCCCCAGTGACTTCCAGATTGGCTGGTTGGAAGCGGCCCGCATCCAGCGGCTTCCTGCAAGCTTTACCAGGTCGTCTGTCCACCTTGTAGGTGGACGTCCTACGCTGCGCTTGCCGGTACGTTGCATTTTGACAAAAAAAATTGAGTGTCCCAAGTTCAATTCTATCTGTGTTTTTGTCTGCCTGCGGATAAGCTTCCAAACGGATCGACCAATTATAATGTTTAGTTTTTAAAAAAAATAAAAACCGACTTCAAAAAACTAAAACGCTAAAAATAATCTTAACTATTAAGTACCTAATCAGTTACTTTTGGAGTCGGTGCAAACGAAAACATTGGTCTCTCATTGACTGGCACCGACTCCAAAAGTAACTGATTAGGTACGTAAGTGTTAAGATTATTTTTAGCGTTTTAGTTTTTTGAAGTCGGTTTTTATTTTTTTTATAAAATTAACTTATTTCATCCATTTTAGTGATAAATCCTAATCAAAACAAATCTTACGAGTGCAAACATGATTTAACTGCTGAACACCGATTTCAGTTCCTATTTTTCCACCCTTAGGGGTGAAATTTTTCCCGAAAATTAACGAAAATTGTATTATAGTATCTTTGAAGTATAAGCTATTCATTAAAAAAAGAATCATCAAAATCGGTCCACATTTGGCAGAGATATAGGTAAGATAGATACTAAAATCAGTTGGCGTGGTACGGAGTTTATGCAATGTTTGATGATTTTCTTATATATCCCATCATCAGAATTTAACCAAATTTATATGGGACCATTCTGAAAGTATTACCTTTCAAACAAAAAAATAATTATCGAAATCGGTCAACGCAGTAACGAATGATCGCTGAACTACATAAAGAAAAAAAAAAATTATTAAAAAAAAGATACCGACGAATTGAGAACCTCCTCCTTTTTTGAAGTCGGTTGAAAAGCAGGTTTAGCAGGCCAAGATAGTCGTTAGTTAAGTTTGATATAGCTTCTCTTCCACTGTCATACAAACCTCGGCTCTTTATAAAGAAGCATAGCAAACGGCCCACTATTTCAGTCAAGTTTGAGACTGGCCTATCGTAGTATGTCAATTGGTAGAGATAAAACGTTTTACTTATCAGATGTTGGTTCTGTTACGTAATTAATTACAGAAGATACTTTTATTGGTATAAAAAGGTTGAATGGAAGTGCCCACGTAAAATTTTGGAGTGTGATGAGAATTTATTAGGTTGTACACTTGTTTGTGTTTTGTTGCTCAATGACTGAATTCCGTAGTGATCTCGGAAGTTAAGCAACCATTGCTTATCAGGAGTGGATGGATGACCATTCCGATAATATTCGTTACTTTGATTCATTCTTGTTTAATAGTAAGTTCCGCTGGCTGATTGCAAGTGATGTTTTAAGTATGTCTTGTTGATATTTATGTTTTAAAAAACTAAAAATAGTCTAGGGTGCTTTAGTTTTAACTTTAAAAAAAAAATAATCTATTTAAGGCCTAAGGTATACTTCAAACCTTTAGGTCCACTTGCGCATCTCAGGATTAGCGAATTTAATCGCGAATTATCCACTAAAATGGTATTAAACATCATTCTAGAGCTGTCAGGTTGTATGGCGATGACAGAGACAGATAGATGCCTTAATCCCGTATTAAACTGATTCGGTCGTGCGTAAGTGGACCTAAGAATATTAACTAGAGTAATTTAAAATTGACCTTATCTAAGCATAGTTAAAAGTTATAGCTAAGAACGTTATCATTCCAGCCATAGGACGTCCACTAATGAACATATGCCTCCCCCAATGACCTATCATCGGGGGGGATTGCCAATACTCGCCACGCTTGTCAGGCGGTTTTTTTATAAGATTTCGCACACAGACGCTGCTGCCCGTCTCGTATAACAGAAATTAGTCGCCTCTTACGACACGCAAGAGGCGTGGAGGCGTTGGCGGTGAAAAAGTGTATTCTTTACGGCAGTCCCCACATGACACGCGCTAAGGACGTACACTAATATTATTAAGTTGGAAGACAAATTGTTCAAGTCTTTGAAAATAGCAGAGAGCTGTACACACTATCACTGCACCAACTCGTTTGAGTTAGTGAGGTTTTGTTCTTTTCAGTCTTCTCATTATGTCTGTGTTGTTGAGAAGCTGTATTGCCTCGACATCCACATGGTGGTGAAGTCTCTTCTCATGAGCTTCTGCATATTTATTTATACAAACTCCATTTAAAGTTTCATGTTTATTGCGCTAGAAAATAGGACCCTATTTGAAACTCAGCAGTGAGTTTAAGAGAAAACATGAGATATTTTGTAGTGGTCTGCCATATTTTCATGAAAATTTACCTAGTTCAGCTGCATTCATAATTTTGTGGACTATTAAAATGATTTAATGTCTCTCTATCCGTTTAAATTTTCGTTAAAAGTTAGATATATTGACCATTATTGCATTTATTGTACTCTATTGTTTATCATCTAAAGCGATTCAGATTTTAGTTGTGAGGTTTCGTTTGGTAACTTTGTTAAAATCATAATATCTACAGTTAAGCTAAATAGCTTTCTGGCACTGATACTGCTGTTAATATAGCTTCACTCTGACTTACGGACAGACAGATAGACGTACAAACAAACTGAACAAACTCGCCAAGTCCCTATTTTAGACTAGAAATCTAAACAGAAATCTAGGCAGTTTTGTTTTGACGCTCTCTACAGAAACAACAAAACAAGCTTGAAGTAATACTACCGTCAAAGATCATGGTACATCTCCTGAAACCCTAAAAGAGATAAATGTTATAAAAAATTTATAAAAAGCACTAACAGTGCAGCTAGGCACATCTGAAAGAAACGGAACGATCCGCATTACAATTTAAAGGAAATCGTATCCTTTCGATCTCAATATCATCCCTATTAGGTGCTAACCGCTGCCAGGGGTTTTTCACCTCTGGATCCGTATTAATATTACATTAGAAGTAGGAGCATTTCGCTGAAGGTGTGGCGAAATCACTGTAATAACATTCAATCTAGTAAAAGCCATCAAATCACGGGTGGGTTAAGAGATGAGGTCGCAGCGGACCCTTTTGGGACGAGTTAATTAAATGATAAGGTTTTATTTCAATTTTCTAGAAGGGTTCCGTGCCTTTAATGTAACAAGCCTGAGTCTTTTTGGGTTTTGTACCTCAAAAGATAAAAGGAACCATTATAGGATCACTTCGTTGTCCGTCTGTTTGTCTGTCAAGACATATGTTACCAGGAATACGTAGAGGTAATATAAAATTTGTATCAAATATTTAGGTCTATAATCCTTTGCAGCTAAGAAAAATCTAACTCATTTCATCTAGTTTTATGGTCAAATCTTTACAACTACTATCAAATATTAGAAATAGGTCTTATGCATTCTGAAATAAACACTAACCGGTTTCGATCCTTGATATTAACTACTTTGATGTTGAGTGCTGTGCGGTTCTCAACCCTTTTCTCGCTTGCTGTTCTAACTTAGACCACACATCTGACCCCTCGCTCGCCAAGTTATTTCGCTCCCAGTAATCATAGGTATATCCAGTAATGGAGATTGGGTTATGACCGTTACTCCAACATTAATTCCGGCGATGACATTTCTTTTGCGGCAGAGGGTTAATTTTTGCTTGGGGACATTCGTAATTCTGGTTTTGGGAGATGAGAAGTACAGATGAATAAATTATGATAAGGAGGTTTTTAAGATTTGTTTTTTTTTTGAGCCAGCGATAGGCGGCAGCTATAAAAGTATTGTATTTGCCTGTATTTTCTTTGTTTAATTCAGATATTTGTATTTGCATTGCATAAGGAGGCGTGTCGTAAGAGGCGACTAATTCCTGTAGCATGAGATGGGCGTCTGTGTGCAAAATCTTATAAAAAACTGCGCTCGCCAACCCGCATGCCAAGCGTGGCGAGTATTGGCAATCCCCCCCAATGACCCAAAGAAAGTCATTGAGGGAGGCCTATGTTTAGCAGTGGACGTCCTATGGCTGAATTGATGATGATGATGATGAAATAAGGTTTAAATAACATTGACTTGGCGACCTCCGTAGCCGAGAGGCGAGCATACCGGACTTGGTGTCGCTATCTCTGAGGTTCGATTCCCGGTCGGTCAATGTAGAAAAATAACTAAGTTTTCTATATTGTCTCGGGTCTGGGTGTTGTGGCACAAATGCTTAAGCTACTTATCATAGGATCAGGGCAATGTATGTGATGTTGTCCAATATTTATATTTATTTATTTATGGACTTGCTAGTAAAAATGACCAAACATTTAACTCTAAAAATGTACATATTGAAGAACTATTTTACTACATCATGTTTGATGCAAATAAAAGAAATGCATTCCTGCATCGTGATAAGTCCACCGTTGGACATAGGCCTCCTTTATAGAACGCCAAAGCGAGCTGCTCTGGGCCGTTTGCTTCCAGTGGCTTCAGTCTACCGCGTGGGAGGCATGCCCACGCTGCATCTTCCAGTGTATGGTCGCCACTCGATTACCTTTCTTCCCCAACGGATGTCAGTTTTGCGAGCGATACGGCCTGCCCATGACCACTTTATCTATGTATTTTTTTTAAAATGAAAGTCAAGATCTTGTTGTTTCTATTCTAGTTTCATAAATAACTTTTCATTCTTTCTTCCACCAATATTTTAGCGAAATGTATTGTAAAAACATGACATGATTTTATATATTCTCCCAAACCACTTTTCTGATAAAACAACACTTCAACACTCACTTCCCTTTACACCCAATCTCTTGACACACGATGTATCCGTCGTAAAAATCTGCCATGTTTGCATACACGCTTCCCTAAAAGGCATATTTACATTTTTCCTCCAATCTTCAAAGAGGTTCACTCACATCTTACGATTTGGTTACGACAGAAGGACGATTTAAATCGGAACAACTTAGTATTAATATGAGTGAAAATAATCGTTTTGTTTCAATAAATATAAATAACTAAATATTGGTGAATATTAAATACATTGCTCTGACTCCTAAGGTTAGTAGCTTAAGCACTTCATCATCATCATTCATCATTTCAGCCATAGGACGTCCACTGCTGAACATAGGCCTCCCCAATTGACTTCCAGATTGACCGTTTGGAAGCGGCCTGCATCCAGCGGCTTCCTGCGACCTTTAACAGGTCCTTTATCGCTTAAGCACTTGTTTAATGGTAATTAAAGTCATACTCGTCTGTAAATAAATAGCTTACAATTTAGTTAATTTAAAAAATCTCATCAAATATCTAGCCCCAAACTAAGCAAAGATTGTGCTATGGCAATTAGATAGCAGATCAGTATACTTAAATACAATTTAAACAGCTATGGCTTAGGTACGAACTGCTTGCGCCTATCACACAAACATTTGCCCCTTGCGGGATTCGAACCCGAACCACTAGGCTTTGTAGTCCGGAGCATGCTCTACTAGACGGATGTCAAAGTAAAATATACAATTGATTATTCGTAATACGCATTAAAACTGGAATTAACGCTATCATTAATAGGCACAGACAACGCCAAGCTACGCAAAAACTTAAAACTTAAACCGATTTTCAACTTTAAGTCTGAAACGTAGGGATCAATATCAATTGAGAAAATATGTCATTTTGTGGTAGGTTGTCATGCTGTTCCCTATTACATTCTAGCTTATTTGACTGACGTTTTGACCGTGTTATACCGACCGTGGTTACAAGCTGACTGAAACAGCGATGTCTTTACTCCTTCCGCTGTCAGTTCATGAGGGATCTAACGACAGCAAAGTTTCCGAACTTTCAATTCTTCGTGTAAAATTTTCTGAATTTGGCTCATACCAATCCCCAATAGTCCTCGAATTGTCTCATAGGTAATCCGCGGGTTTTCTTCAATTAGCCGCTTAACAGTAGCCACATTATTTTCGTTGACGGCAGTTGAAGGCCGCCCTTCGTCATGTAAAGAAACTCGACCTCTTCTAAATTCAGCAAACCATCGCCTCACGGTGCTCAAACAAGGTGCTTCTCTCCCAAAAGCATTTTGAAGACGAGCGGCACAGTCTTGCGGAGAGAAAACTTTTAAAATCATAATAAATCATCGCTCTAAAATCTTTTCGACTTAATTCCATTTTCGTTGCGTACAACTTTGATGTGTGATAAAAAACAATTGAAAAATTATTTCCCGCCAATTGTTTTTTTTTATTACTAAGAAGGTTGCAACGTTTAAAAAAATATTACATTCAAATAGTTCCGATTAGCTAGAAGTGCAAAACTTTTATTAAATCTACTTAACGCAATAAAAATTCCATTGTTAAGAGGTCTTATGAGACCGCTTGGATGTCGATTTGAAAGTTATTATTCGTAAAAAATAAATCTCTACATTAAGTTAAAACGAGTTATGTCCATTTAAAACTCAAAAGCACGCCCTGTATTTACGTCGTGGTCATCGTGTTCGGGTCGAAAAGACCCATAAAAGCAACAACCTAGTCTACAGCCGTGGTTAACCGTTTATGGCTCCTACCCTACGCTGGGCCGAATGAATGGCTTGTATCCGACCGCATGACATGTAACAACATGGGACAAAAAAGCCTATGCACTCTGTTGGGTTAAAAATGTTATGCGGCTTTAACTAAATCATAAATCGTTTTTAATACAAAAAACCGGTCAAGTGTGAGTCGGAGTTGCGCAGCGCGGGTTTTGTACAAACTTTAAAGGTATGTAAATAGTTAGACAATAACGGGAATCGACTCTCGAAGATATGAAAGATTTCTCGAGATTGAACAACATATTATTATAAATATTGTCCAGTATATTCAAAACATTTCTTTTTTGTGACGTATTAACTTTATGGTTTTTATCTTTTTATTTCTTGTGCTATAAGACTTTGCTTTTTGCCAAATTTTTGGATTCTATGTCAACGAAGTATTGGCTCGTTTTTTAAGTATATTGAATGAAGTTGGGCATACACTGTCGTGTTTAGATGACAGTTCACGTCATCTGCCAATATTTCATGTATGCGGAACTTCTTTCGGTAGGTATACGTGAAAGCGTGAAAGCATATGCCTTTGCGAAAGGGGTTTAAATCAGTTTTAATTCCGTTGCGGTTGTCAAAATATGCGGCATAACTGGCCGTATCTTTTTTTTCTTGCGTTGACTTTAGGTTTATTATACAAAATAAAAAATATATTTTGAAAGTTTCAGATTTTTATTTTTATATTAATTATGGTTTGATATTTCCACGCTTTTCCGCGCATTTTTAATGAAAAGAGTCTTGACAGAAAAACAGACGGACAAAGATGTTATCCTATTAGGTAATTTTTTTCCTTTTGAGGTACGCTACCCTAAAAATTAAGGAAATTTAAAATATTTAAAATACAGCCACTGTAATTGATTGTATGGGAATAATTATGTTTTGTATGTAATTGTGTCACCTTTTACCAGGTTACCTCCCCCAGTAACTTCCAGATTGGCCGGTTGGAAGCGGCCTGCATTCAGCGGCTTCTTGCAACCTTTACTAGATCGTCTGTCCACCTTGTGGGTAAACGTCCTACGCTGCGCTTGCCATAACGTGGCCTCCATTCCAGAATCTTTCTACCCCATCGGCCGTCAGTTCTACGTGCCCCACCCACTAAGTTTAAAACACTATATTATCTGCTTTCTGCATGACCCAATTGGCTGGCAGAGAATTCTCGTGGTATTAAGTCCACCTGTTGTACACTTTTATGTTTGTGCAATAAAGTTTTAAATTTAATAAACAAATATTACCAAAACTATAAATATTAATCTTGGTTCGACTCTTATAAAATACTAGACCGTTATTTTGTGCAGTCTCGTAACTGAATTTAGTGTAAGCACCTTATAAATGTTTTTTTCTTTTGTTCAAGTCAACAATATCGAAGGAGTTGCCAGTTCTCCTATTGCCTCAACGTACCCGTGCGGTGTAATAGGATTGGACGCTATTGAAAATTCTCAATAGTTCGGAGTTCCGGGAACACTTATATTAAGCTCCAATTAGTATCGAAATAACAATAAACAATCACCTATTAATATATAGTAAATTGTTACAGGTATTTATATATACAGGGTTTTATTTAGAACACTGTTAGCAACACAAACTTTAAGTCTAAAAATGTAAAAATATTGTCTATGCTTTCTCTCTTCCGGTGACAGTGATCCTGTGCGTTCTTTATTCTTCGAAGACCTATAGAAGCCAAGCCCATCATACATTTAAACAAACAGATTCAAAATCAAAGATATTTCGCTTGTTATTTTTAATTATCTGGTGAGATTTGAACCCACCTGGTTTCTGCTGGGATTAGTTTCATACATAGCTGGTAATACCTAGATAAAAAAAAATCAAAATAACTTTAATAATAAATAGCCCTATACAAATCGTGATAACTTAAGTGACCGGACATTCAATGTGGGGTAAGTGTTTTGGGGAACCAAACCTTAACCAAATTCATTCAAAGATTCATCTAGAAGTCAATGGGGGAGGCCTATGTTCAGCAGTGGACGTCCTATGGCTGAAATGATGATGATGATGATGATTCAAAGATTAAACCTTAGATTAGAACTTATCTCGCACAAAACTAATTTTGTACTATTGCAACTAGATTACCTATAGACATAATTCAATAGGTACATTCAAATGCAACATTCAAGTGCAAAGGTGAAGCATTCGAATTCTAATTGGCATACGAATCCTTTAAAAAATCATGCAATTCTTGGGATGTCGTATGCAAATTGGAATTCAAATGTTTGGAAAAATCCCTCCAGGTTTAAATGTTCGTGCTCATCAAAAAATGAGTTTCTTTGTGGGATTATATTATATCATGGAATATTGTTATGGCGCTCAGCAGCAAATATTGAATCTATCTTTGTACTACAAAAGTGAGCTCAGACCCCGAGACTCGTTGAAAGAGCTGTTCAAAGAAATTAATATACTAACAGTGGCTTCTCAATTAATTTATGAAAATATTATGTGTGTTCGCAAAAACCTGCATCTATTCCCTAAAAAAGTGACATGCATAATATTATAATACCTGGAATAAAGATAAACTTGCCGTTCCCAATTTCAGACTGCATAAAGTGGGTAATTCGTTCATTCGTTCAAATGTATTCGTTTTTTTAAACAAATTACCACAGTCTATTGCTGAACTATCTATGTGTCTGCCATTAAATCGCATGTTAAAATGATTTTAATAAAAAAAGGTTATTACACTATGAATGTCTATTTAATTGATAAAAATGTATGGAATCAAATACTGCCATGCTCGCACAGGTACATTTTAGCTTGTAATGTAAACACATTATTTAAAAAGAGGCTGACAATAGTGACCAAGTTTCGTGCGCTGCTTCTTCTAGGCGCTAGCTCACAAAATTGTCCCGAAGCAGTCGGTAGGGTAAAAACTTAATTGGGACGTGTAAAGGAGCTTAATTTAGGCCTATTTACAGAAATAAATTGGTTTTATTGGTGTTAGTCTTAGCTATCGAGGACCAACCTTCAACATTTGCTGCATTGATCAGACTTTTTTCGATGATGATGTCCTTTTATTTGATTTACTCCTGTTCCTGTCTAAATTATGTCAAAGATGATTACGCTTTGGACCTTTAGCAGAAAGTAATTTTACTTACTTATTAAATAAGCTCAGCTTGAGACACAAATTCATAATGCAACATACACTACCTCACATATTCAAATAAACACTTAGTAATGTCTCCCACAGACAAACTATGGTCCGTTGTAACTCCAAAATTCTATTATTTATGGCTGCAGCGCATTATCTTTGAAAGTCCAAGTTAAAGGAGACGGCGGGAGGTCATTATAAAAATATTTGTAGGTGATATACACATCCAAACAAAACCTCTTGACTCAACAATCGTAGACAATGGTTCGGACTTAGCAACAGGTCTCTGTTCAGGGCAGCAGTGGATAAAGATTGCTAAAGTGAACTCTAAAATCTAGCTGGCGTTCTAAGAAGACATTTATACATGAACATTAATTTGTAAATGCTTTTAGAGCTCATAGTTAGACTTCAGGGCCCAAAAAATGATATATCATAGCATAACATCAAAATGTTTCTTTCTGTATAGAGTTTGACGTCAAAGCAACACTACTTAGGTACAGTCCATAATTAGGCCCCTGGCTTAGCACACGCCCTGCACGGTTTTACTTTCTTTAGCTATTTCATGCGGGATGTGGATGCGGGTGGATGCGGGTCTCCTGCATCCACTGAGTCATAGACCATTTTGTCTTACAATATTAAGCTTCATACTATTCTGTTGTATCTGTAATCTGCTTTGAGACAAATAAATACATTCTTATTCTTATTCTTATTCTTATTCTTATTCTTATTCAATGTAGAGCTTATTTCAAAATTTCTTTATCGTTTTAATAATAACTGTTCGTGGAGATAAATGATTTGTACATACGTGCTGTCATTAAGACAGTAGGTTATTTGGTGGTGTAAGTGTAGCGTATCATAAGTCTATGGGTGGTGGCGCTTCTCACTACCACTCATCAAGTATAGCAAACCTCCGTGTGTTATTCCATTGTGTTATTAGCGGGACGACGAAGGGTTGCTGTTTACATGTACCTACTCCGTCTAAAATATTAACTGTAAATATTAAATAAAATTAAAAAACTTTTTCTTGAGATATATCTCATTTCTGATTCGATCTCGCAAGGAAACACCAAGCATAGCCCTTTCCATAGCACGCTGTGCGACCTTGAGCTTTCTTATGAGGCCCATAGTGAGAGGCCACGTCTCAGTTCCATATGTCATCACTGGTAACACACACTGGTTGTAGACTGAAGAATGAAGAGATCCGTAAACGAACAAAAGTCGCTGACATAGCCCAACGGATTAGCAAGCTGAAGTGGCAGTGGGCGGGGCACATAGCACGTAGAACCGATGGCCGATGGGGCAAAAAGGTTCTAGAATGGAGGCCGCGTACCGGCAAGCGCAGCGTAGGACGTCCACTCACAAGGTGGTCAGACGACCTGGTAAAGGTCGCAGGAAGACGCTGGATGCAGGCCGCTTCCAACCGGCCAATCTGGAAGTCAATGGGGGAGGCCTATGTTCAGCAGTGGACGTCCTATGGCTGAAATGATGATGAAATGATGATATATCTAAAAGTATTAGGTCTATCATACACACTAATAATATTAAGCTTAGTTTTAGTAATTAGGGATAGATTACCTATTAATGATAACTTTATCCACTTAAATGTAAACACCACATACAGTAGGAATAAAAATAACATTCTACATTATAAAAAAGTAACAGTGAAATACAAGATAAAATTCATTTAAACAAACCTCTATCTCTATCAACTTGAACCATACGCAGAAATTAAAATAATTTATTGAGTTTAGAGTCGGCATTGAAAATGAAGAGCTGCAATATTTTACATTAGAGCCGGCATTACTGCGATAATCACCCAGTTGTATATCATCGTTTGCCGGTTGGTCAACAAACATCCGCGTTGGTTATAAAACTTTACCATTGCTTTATTTAAATAATAATATCAAGATACTACGAGATGTAATTCCATCTGTTTTAATGGTAAGATAGATTAGTTTGTTTTTAGGAGATATTTGAATCTATAAAACGTTGATGAAACCAGGTGTTTTATAACTAAAATGCTAATTCCTTAGATCATCTTGAAGATGTATGTCTCTATTCCTATCCAAGCTGTCATAGACTCACTCTCTCTCTTTTTAGCTATACCCATATGGAGGTGGGGTTAGCCTTCCGTGTCTTTCTTCTCCACTTCGCTCTGTCCTCTACATCGTCTTCGGAAACGTCGCTCTCCCTCATGTCCTTTAGCACTGCACTCTCCCATCTTGTCTTGGTTCATAGACACTCTAAAGTTCGTTTATCTTTGATTAGCAAGCATACAATCTTTTTAAGAAGAAATAGAGTATTTCTTTTTACAAAAATAACAGTGAAAAAATCTACAATTAACTTTTTGTATTTTTAATACTGTTGCTAGTTTACTAAATCAAGGAAAATATTTTCACTTGATGTATTTTTTTCAACTGCCTCTGGTAGGAATTGAACCAGCGACCTTTCGCTATCTGGACGACTGCTTTTCCAAATTAGCTACAGACGACATAATAATGTTGGTGAATTTTGTCAAGTGTCGTGGGTTTACAGGCAATTAAAAAAACCTGCTGGACACAATTTGGACTAAGAACTTAGAAGATTAACCTCAATTAAACCAGCTATCAATAAAAACTCTATTAAAATTATTCGATCAACCGTATTGTTATTATCAGTGTTATAAATGATGCTGAAATAAATGATATATTATATTGTATCTCATGTCTGTGCAACACTAGCCGAGTCGCGCGAGTTCACACAAACACATTATTGGCGAAAATGCTCAGGGAGCGTGGGGCACACTTCACCGAGATTATATGTGGACGGTCGGCAAATAACACTATTTTCTTTTAATTTATTATTTTGAGACTAAAGATGCTTCAAATTTTACAACATACACTCTTCTACATGTTTTTTTTAAGTTTTATAGTTTTTTTTTGACGGGCATCTAGTTTCATCATAAATAGTAAGGATATTGAGTCTTCTTCTTTCTTACCTTCACTTAAGAAAGAAGAAGAAGTAGACTATAGATCACGTAAACGAGTGTGCCTTTTTGGGACTATCCCACAATAATAACTGTCCTGAAGCATGTGGTAGGGTGAAAAAAACAGCATGTGTAAATCACTTGCAGCAATGGTTTGTACAAATAAATTGATTTCAATGGTTTTTAATGCCATCATCATTATTTCAGCCACAGCCAAAAAGGTGGAGTTAGTGAAATGATGCTGAAAAAACCAAAAAATTAGCTGGTTTGTTAGCAGCGTCAATTACGAGGTTACATAGAGATTGCCAGATTTAGATAGGAATTCGTATAATACCCCTAACTAGCAAAAAAAAAGTTAGAGTAAATATTGCAGAGGCATGCAGTAAATGGAAGCCCAGAAAACAATATATATATTTAGGTTTGGTATAAAATAGACGAGTGTCAATTATTATAATAAATACTTGGGTCATTACCAATTCAATTAAGTTCCAAACATGTTTGGTTTTAAGAAAAAGCAAATACGCTATTGCTGTTAAGAATTTACGGTTTTCTATACTGTAGCTCTAAATCTAAACAAACTAGTCTTTTACTTTTTGGCTTAAGAAAACAAAAAGCCAGTTCAGTCTCGCCACTGAACCTCACCTAAATCTAAATAAATTATGACCGCAACCCGAAACAACATTATCTGACCCGTAGTTCTACCAGTAAAATGTACACAAATCGGTAATTCATTTCCATTTATAACGGGAAAGGTCTGGCGAAAAAAATATCCACATAAATTCGTATTCCCATTCCGTTGCCGACTGTACCCGAAGGGCGAGGCAATCAGGGTGGGGATATAAAGGGATAGCAGGAGCATCGTAAACTGTCCTGTGCCGAGATTGCTAGAGATTTGTACTTTGGTTATTTTTTTAATATGATTTTTTTTGGGACGGTACTTACTCGGCTTAGGGCAACCGTTTCGCTTCGGTGTCAAAATGTTATTAGTAGAATGGTGTTTTTATTGATGGATTTATTTAAGTTTATTGGGGTGGAAATTGTGTTTTGTTTAGATGGATCTAATAAGAAGCAGGGGTTGACTAAAATGTATGTATTTGGTAGGGAGTTGTCTATTTATTCAGTCGTGGTTGTTTTTGCAAATATTTCTAGAGGCATGAAAATGCATACAATTTTCATATTTATTTATTTATTACAAATTTAACACCAAGAGTACAGTTACAGATACATGGTTTTGAAGCCGCTAAAATCACATTCTTTAGCTCAAATAAAACAATTTTTTCTACGGAACCAAAATCGAAATCTCAAAAAATAAACACTTCCATATACAAATTGACCTACTCGTATCAGCAGTTATGACTGGTATGGGGAAATAACATTTTCTGATCTAATGCAAATTCAGTTTATACAGGATATTCCGACGAGTAAAGTGGGACCTTACTAACTTCAATTAATGGGCTAGTTTCCTAAAAAATCTAATTAGTCCGTCAGTTGGATTAACAGAAAATATTGGACACGTATTTTTTCTTTTCACAATCGAACAAAAAATGATGAAGATACAGCCCGTTAAAATTCCGCGTAACGTTACGCCTTGCGACACTGTCGCAAGACGTGACGTCACGTGCTCACTTTGATGCGCTTTATCTTCGTCATTTTTTGTTTGATTGACAAAAGACAAAATATGGATCCAATATTTTTTGATAATCTAACTGACGGACTAAATAGAATAATCTTTTTTTGACCCAGGAAACTAGCCCATTATGTACTATCGTCGAATATAAGTACGGAAGAATGACATTGACAAGTAAACATAATTCTGGTAGAGATTTGACAAACTTCTTATTTACGTTACGCGATTCATTACCAGTTTTTGCATTTTAGTTTATAATATTTTATGTGCGAAACGAATATAGTTGCAAGATTTCAATTTAATAGCTACACTAAATTCGAGTGATAGATGATGATAATAGTAATTAATTTCATACACGAATTGTTTTTGTGTTCGACTTCAAGATTCATTTCTAATGTTTCTTCGTCTCCAAGTTTATCACGCGGTGAACTGACGACCAAGTCAAGTCGCTGGATACAAACGGCCTTGAGCCGCTCGCTGTGGTGTTATATGAAGGATAACTATGTCCAGCAGTGGACTTTTAATGAAACATCATTCAGATAATTTTACGCACACATATCAACGTTATTACGAATCCAAATATTTCCAAGACAATTTACTTTCTTTTGTCTATGGCCAACCATCTATTACCCTACTCTCACAAACGGCCACACCTCATTAACTCCATGCGCGAGCCATCAATTAGTAGGGCCACAAACACCCAGACCCGAATCTTCTATTGCAATAAAAGTAACAATAAAACTTTAGCACCCACTAAAGAATAAGACCCGGGTATGGAGTTAGCTTTGGGTGGATAGGGTAAGATGAGTGAGAAAAACTTATTAAATATTATTAAGAGTGGGTAGTTGCTCCAGAAATACATATTCAGTTAAGATAAGATAAGATAATAAGATAAAGATTTTTATTTCGTTTACAGATTAATACTAAACAATGGTTGTGGTTGAGACTACCTAGTAAGTATTAAGAATAACACTTGTGACAGGTAGCCCCGCTCCTTCATAATAATATTATTACACGTTTGCAACGAAATAATCTTATAATTATTATTTTTATTGGTATGGCTGTATCTTATTATTATTTACTTGTATGGTGTGCAACAAAGAGTATCTATCTATCTATCTATCATTTTATCACTGAAAGTACGGCTATTTAATAGTAATATTAATATAGTTTAATATATAATACAATATATCTATTAACATACATTATATTACTTATAATGTATGTTAATAGATATAATATATAATAATTATTTATAATGTATACATATTATTATTATGTGTATGATTTTCCGATTTAACTTTTTAATAATCAAGTAAAGTGCAATTTGGTTTTACTTTATAGATATTATTTAGACAGGTTGAATGATAATGATTATAAACTATTTTAGTAATTCTTCTATTTCTTTATAATTATGTGACCATCATATCATATAAGTCATCATCAATCATCAGTTCATCTAAGTAATTTGGTTACTAATGATGTATGATTTTTATTTGTACAAAAAGGTTTAAATAAATAAATAATTATACAAAATGTCTCTTACCCATTTTTTTTAATTTCCACTTTTTCCTAATCCTTCGGGAAAGAAGATGTTTAAAAAATGGATGTCCACCGAAATATATAGTACCTAACGCACCGAGGGGATATACAAGAAATAACCACCTGAAGAAATTTTTCTTTTCTTTTTGGGTTTTTTAAATTCTTGAATAAATAGACAGTCATTTTGGTTTCCTTTGCTGCTTTTCTTGTCTTCCTTTGTAAAGTTACTACCGTTTTCGCATTTTTTTTCTGTTTCTCTTTTCTTCCTTTGTAAGGCTAGTGTACTGACACTGGTAGTAATACCATTTTATATTTGTGTTATTTTTAATTTTATGTTTTACTAAGCTACCTAATTTTGAGTCCTTCACGTCTTAATTTAAAACCAGTCTTTTCAAATTATATTTTTCAACTGTTCTGGCCAGCACAAAATTTTCAGTAACAAGCTTCGGACACTGATTACAATGCAAGAAAATTAATTTTGCACGAGCCCAGCTGCGTTTGACGCGTGATTCATAACGTTATAGAAAACAGCTGGTAAAGTCTGTGACATGGTTCTGAATTTGGCGGAGGCAAGTTAAAGTTTAATTTATTATTACTAAAGTACCGAAAATGACAAAAAACAAATGTAATATTTACTTGTAATATTGTACCAGTTACATTCTTTCGAGCAGCAAATTATAATACGGAAACGGTGGAAATTAATGTCATTGAGGTACCTGGTCATTGAGTCGAGATCATTTATCAGATACTGCTATGTCCTTCATCTAACAGTTCCATAATGATGATAAGCTTTTTGAAAAGTCTCCTTATCATGATCTCCTAATATAGCAGTATATTTACACTTTTGGTTTTTGTAAAAAAAAAAATAGTTTTACTTGTAATTTGTACCAGCTGTTTAGCATTTATAGTAGGGTTGGATAACATCTTAACAACAACAACAATTTAGTATTAAAGGAATGCCATCCCAAATTAATGTTTGTTACGCGTGCATTTGCAGATTATTTTCTGTTGCCAAAATGCTCAATGACAACCCTCAGTAATATTCATTTTATGTCACCACCAATAAAAGGTTACGATAATGTTGTCTTGCTAATACATATATCTTTCTTGTTTTTCCTTACATTCCATTCATTTTCTGCCTTCTTGAATTTGCAAAGAGTTTTATTCTAAGTTTTGGAGATATCATTCTCAGATTTTAGTAGAACTATCTTTTTTGTTTACTTTATACATTTAGTATGATCGTATGATGGATGATCGCATGATTTTGTGTTCATCTTTAAGTTCACCGTTATATGTTCTGTTCATGTAACTACATCAGAAATGTCTATGAGTATGTGGTATGATGAGAGAGTTAAATACACAGAACAGGAATGACACGCTACGCTCCGCTACGTTAAATATATTAAATATTCACCGTGCTTTTAGAAATTTCATAAAAAACATCTCCAATGTCAGCTGATCGGCCGTCAAACTTTTTCATTTATTTCGGAGTTAGTCTTATTGAAAAAGTCGTTTATGTTCATGGTAAGAATATCATGTAAACGTCTTAAATACGGTTAAAAAGCATGGTGTATATAATATTTATTACACACCGCATTATAAATTACAAGATTGTCGTTAAAAAGGCAAAAAGAACTGGGACCTAACCACGAATAACATAAAAACCACAAAGAGGTGCATAAGCAGTATTGTTTTTAAAACCTCCTTATACGAAAAAGAAAACAATGTTGAAATAACGCTATTATAAGGTTAGGCCCTTAGCAAATTCGAATTTGCAGCAAACTCAGTTATAATTTACTGCCTTTATCCAAAGGTTTATAAGATATTGTACTAGTATTTTGAGGGGTTGTTTATGAACAGGTAAGTCAAAAGCTTTGTTAGCTGGAGTCTAACAAAGCGTTCTCTGCAGAAACCTAACTCTTAGCAAGGTAAAAGAATAAATAAATACCCAGGGAATAAAGATAAAAATCTTTTCGCGCTTACACTTGACATCAGCTCTCACTAAACCACATGACTAAGCCAAGCGTAATAACTAAAAAATAACAGCTTATGTCGTCTCCATTTTAAAGCAAAAACAAGTTAGAATTCCGCACCGAAGTGCCATTCTGCAACCAAAATAAATATTTGCATTACAAATATTTACGGAGAGACTTTTCGAATGCATAGGGCGTAAGAAACAGCCAGTTCGTTCTGAGATTTCTTGAAACTCAATAATACTCATTTAGGCAACATTGTACTATTTATCTGTGTTTTCAGCGTGGGTAATTTATCAAGTACTTACGTTGTAAGCATGGTATAAAATGTGTTTTAATAATTTAAATTATTTTCCAACAACAATATTTTTGTGCATGTCGTGGCAGCCTTTAATTAAGGCAACACCTTGTAATTTATTTTTAAGCCGTATAAGTATCAATGTATGGTGTATGCTTTGTTGGTTGTCCTTAAATAAATAAATAAAAATAAAATAATTTTGTACATAGGCCCTCTTCCGGGCACATTATACACGTCCCAAAGGATAAGCAAGCAAAAGTGGCAGTGTTCTAGCCAGATTTGCTGTGAAACCGATAATCAACCGGGTCGATGTGTTCTTGAGTAGAAACAGCGATTTGGTAAACGCAGTGTATGGCGAAGATCGTCAGGGTGGAGCGATAATGCACGCAAAGATGCTGGTAGCAGATGAAAAAGAAAATGGGGTTTACTTGCGTGCTTGATATTATATTATTATGCTGTTACGGAGTCGGGTACTGGGTTGGGCAGGAAACGACAGTTCTTCCAGAAAGAACAATCCATTCAATATCAGTCGGTTAGTGATTTTACTAAAGTATTTCCAATTTTCATCGAAATATTAAAATACAAGTCAGGATTTCTAGAAGAAATCAAAAACGCTAACGAAACATTTTTTCATGGCGGACAGATTTGAAGTCGCGGTCCGTGGAATATTAGTCCGACTGCGTAGCCATTATGGGCTATCGATGCTTGACAGTTTGCGACAAAATTAAGAGGCCTAATTTCCGTAATTTGACAATAGTCACAATCCGGTGTCGATCCGCTCAGTCACATTACGATTACAAACGATATTCTCGTAAACTTTTAATTTAAGAGCAAAAATATCTAATTTTAGTTCCTTTCATTTTTAGTCGCATTACAAACTATAATTTCATTTTTGTGTTTACGAGAATACCGTTTGTAATCGTAATGTTACTGGAAGCCGATCGACACCGGATTGCGACGGGAATTGGGCCTCAGATTTGAACATTAGTCCAACTTCGTAGTCATTCATCTATCGATTGACAGCTTGCGATTAAATTCTTAATGGCATGTTACTTGTGGTGACATCACTAAATAAAAAATACTAATATACCATTTCTAAAAATCTTATTCCGAAGTCCTGGCTGTTTACCTCGATCTATATAAGCTGCTCGTGGCAAGCGTTTCAATTCAGCAGATGCCATATTCAGAGCGCTAGTGGAAAATCTAAAATATTTATATCTCTGTCCAACTTTAAGATATGATAGGAAGAAAACTTGAATTATGCATGTACATTTTTGCCGTCAAGTTTCTTGAGCTGTCTCTTCAGACAGATATATTCTTTATTTCTTTAGTAAGTTTTATATTGAAGGAAGATCTGCTCATCTTTTTAAATGTAGTTGGTAAATAGAAATTATTAAGAAAAAATTCAAATTATTTTGCTTTGTGCGACCGGTGCCTTAAACAGGCTGTACGAAAAATAAAACACTCATTTAAACCACGTAATTAGCGGCGCATGTACAAACAACTCTTACTATCCCTTCGCGTGCCACTAAAAAAATTCTCCATTTTTTTCCATTGATTTTCCGTTCTGCCACGGGTAAGCGGAACTCAAAGGGGAAAGCAACATTGAAATCGTAAAAAAAGAATTTTGATGATTAGTACAAACTAACGTACCACATCTATGATAACAATATTTATAATAATAATAATTTATATTTAAAATTATAAGTAGGTATGTTTATTATTTATTTTGTTTATTTTTATCTAGTTATTAAATTATTTTTGTCTTCCTTTAAATTGTTTTTGACTCTACCTCCGTAGTCAAGAGGCCAGTACGCCGGATTTGGCGTCGTCATCTCTGAGGTCCTGGGTTCGATTCTCGGTCGGGTCAATGTAGAAAACAAAATTTTATATGTTGTCTTAGGTCTGGGTGTTGTGGTACCGTTATTGTTTCCGATTTCTATAACACAAGTGCTTTGGCTACTTACGTTAGGATGTTGTTCAATATTTATTTATTTAAATTAGCAGCTACGTGGTAGTAAAGTGTATCTTATTCTTACAGACATTATGTATATTTATATGTTTACTACGTTTCTTTTCTATTACCGTCTCGCCTAAACTTCCGTTGCTAAGAGAACCCGGCAATGCAACTGCGAACTGAGATTTCTTCCTTCTAGTGTTTTATTCCGTTTCTCGTGGGGATAAGCTTGACCATAATCCTAACAGTCCAGTTTTAATATTTAGAGTAATTATCATCAGACCCTTGTAACCCTTCGACAAGGCAAACAGACCACGGTCTGGTACACGGTCATGACTGTGGCCATAAATCCAATGCTGTATGATTGTGTAGGTTTCTAAGACCTTTGTATTTTTGTAGCTTAAGATGCTCCCTTGAAGACTAGCACTCAAGCCGCTACAAAGACTAGAGAAGGAGTAACAAATGACTAAAGTAAACAATGCAAATAACTAACGAACCCGGTTAATTATGCTCCGGTAATTTATCACGCTTTATCTCCGGGTGAGACCGCGGTCTTGTTTAAAAACCAGCCAAAAGCGAGTCAGACCTACACACCGAGGTTCTGCACTACCATAATATATCTTTTGTTTAGTTCAGGATCCTCAACGATTTACACTTCGACTGATTTTTACCTACAAAGTTTGCATTGTAGTTAAACGAAAAATAAAATTTGTTTTATGATTCTAAGACGATGGTACTTGACAACTAATCCACTAGCGACCTGCCAAACGCAGCGTAAGACATCCTCCTATAAGGTGAACTGCTGCTGGCGATCATAGAAAAGAATAGCCGAGGATCAGTTTCAGTAACGTAGATTGGGGCAGAGCTATGTCCAACACTATTAAAATGACGTAGGCTGATTACATTAATGAAACCAATGAGAAAAAAGAGAAGTTCAGGTCCAAACTTCATCAATAAGTCGTATAATAAAGTGATTTTATAAACGGTTTTTGTGTTACTCTTTTTTGTAGAACAGATTTCTAAAATGGTTAATTTGTCGCGTCGGAAATGCATCTTGGAAACATAAAGACATGGTATCTGATTCATTACCTTCTCTTCTTCGTCTTCGTCTTCTCTTCTTCTTATACAAATTGTAAACAGCATTAGTACTTAGTTGTGCCGTGTGGGGACGGCAGTAAAGATTACACTTCCCCACCGCCAACAGGAGGCGTGTCGTAAGAGGCGACAAATTCCTGTATCGCGAGACGGCGTCTGCGTGCGAAATCTTATAGAATAAACTGCGCTCGCCAACCCGCCTGCCAAGCGTGGCAAGTATTGGCAATACTCTCCAATGAAAATCATTGGGGTAGGCCTATGTTCAGCAGTGGACGTCCTATGGCTGAAATGATGATGATTGGTACTTAGTTAAGGAAGTATTTTATCACAAAAATATAAAATTTCGTCAATCTATTTCCAATCTTCAGTTGATAAATTTGAGTTTAAAAAACAATTTAGAAAAATACCATTTTGTTGAGTATATAACGTTGCCGTACATAACGTTATTATAACTTGTTCTTTTTAACACAAAAGCTTACCTGAACTGGAGATGTTATTGTTCGTTTCTTCCCAGAAACGCTTTTTCCTCGTCAGTCAATTGCTTCCTAAGCTGGATTTCTTGCTCCCGTGAATGGATCTTAATATTTCTTCGTTAATTGCTATTCGCTACACGGGCCTTGATCTATTTGGTAATGATATAGATCAAAGGTATGAGCCACCTCGAAAGTGTTGGCGCAGTTTATAGGTATTTTTTAAGGTTCTGTACCTGAATGATACAAACGGGATCATATTACGAAGCTTACGCTGTCTGCCTGTATGTCTGTCCATTCATACAACTTCAAGATGTACTTAAAAGGACCTGTAGTATTTGTAACGTACGAAGTAGCCGTTTAAAGTGTCTTATTTCGTTTAAAATACAACAAAATACTGTTACCAGTAGGTATTTGTGCCAAATATTTTATTATCTTATATATAAAATTCTCGTGTCACAATGTCCGTTCCCGTACTCCTCCGAAACGGCTTGACCGATTCTCATGAAATTTTGTGAGCATATTGAGTAGGTCTGAGAATCGGCCAACATTTATTTTTCATACCCCTAAAGACCACGCAGACGAAGTCGCGGGCAACAGCTAGTTATTTTATAAACTTTGAAAACTGATATTCATTATGAGGGCATGTAAAGGCAACAATGTATTATTAGCATGTAGTGTTTAACGTAAAACTTTTTGGTTCTTTCTTTTTCTTTAAAAAAGTCTGACCCTTATTTATACGCCTTAAAATCCTACCGCTATCTTGTCAATAAATCTTGGACGTCTGAAAGTTTCTTGAAAAAACCCACATCTCTTTCCCGATGATGTTTTTCGGTGCTTGGAATAAAGAATAGCAAATACTTGTTTATGCTATGCATTCCATCACAGAGACTTAACTATTGTCGAATAATGTGTACTGCAACGCTGTTGAAATGTTTAGTAAGCTGTCAATGAAATAAGGGCATAATCAGCAAATAAGTTTAAAGTAATAATAACTGTTTGAGGGATTTGGGATTCTCTGGTGGTCCGATGTGCCGCTGCGTCACTCGCTGCACGTTCCAGCGTCGGAGGTTCCCGCCGAAAATCAGCGTCGTGATAAGTCTGTGGCTGTCACGACAAATGCTGAGCGGGCACCTTTTCGACACAATATCTAATTTATATTGTTTTGTGTATTATTATATTATTTTCTCTTGTGTGTCGAATAAATGTTTCTTTCTTTCTTTCTTTCTTTCTTTCTTAACTGGATTCTACAAAAATAATAATAATCATCATCATCATTTCAGACATAGGACGTCAATTGCTGAACATAGGCCTTCCCCAATGGCTTTCAGTTTGGCCGGTTGAGAGCGGCCTGCATCCAGCGGCTTCCTGCAACATTTAAAAATCTGGAAGTCAATGGGGGAGGCCTATGTTCAGCAGTGGACGTCCTATGGCTGAAATGATGATGATGATGAATGAACTTAGAGGCTACAATATAGTACTTAAATAAATAGATAAAAGATCTTTATTCTTTATTGAAATTAAAATAGGTATCTGAATATTTACAATATTCACTTAGACATTATGTAATACAAAAAATACATTGAATTCAATTTGTTTTAAGGTTAATTGTATTTGTTGTTTATGTGTGAATATATTTAGCTTTAAGACCTTAATTACGTTACCATATTCTATGAAATAAATGATTTTAATTAAAACAATTAGCTAGTGTTTATTATTAATAAGTATTTTTCTGTCTACAACATGTGATTGACAGAACTGGTTGTTATATTTGGGCTACAGTAATGAGCTTTACGCTAAATTAATTTGTAAGGTAAATCGTGTTCCCTATTTGTTACGCGTTTCCGCAACGGATCAAAGCAATTGAAGTGAATTGTTGCCATTGAAGATGTTTGAAAAATATGTTTCATATATTTTTGTAGATAGAAATAATTATTAAGATTGACTAATTAGTTAATTTCACTAATTAAAACAGTGCTTTTTTATAAACTACCTTCCTTTTATTGGGTGTTTCTCCTGCTTATATTATAAAACAAACTTTTACTGTGGGTTCAACATTGATATTGGATATTGATTATAATGTATTAACACTGTAATGAATTTGATGCCTGAAATAAATGATATATTATTATTATTATTGAAACATAAACTAAGTTAAAATGTTCAATACAATAGCTGATTGGTTGATTAGCTGGTTAGCTTATATTATGTACCTAGTATAAGAAAGTGAAAGTTTTCGCGATTTGGGTATTAGTCATATAGCAAAAATTGTGTTAGAGTAATACTGTCACCTCTTAAAAGGAAGTTAAATAAATTAAAAAGTACTTTATATTATTTCAAAACGTGGAATTTTGATTTTTATGGTAGGATTCAAGGAAACACTGTATTCACCACAACCCACATTTTCTCGGAGCGGTGGTGGTAGTAAAAATTATTATTTAATATTGGCCTAAAATTTGAGTAACGGTTTTACCTGAGTTGTAAGAAAGAAGCTTTACACATGCTTTAATTAAAAGTTCTGCAGCTTAACCACGAAATTGCAGACAAAAGAGCATTGCTAAAGTCTAGCTTAGAAAATATGAAACTGACAGTGTGATAAAATATAAGGATCTTTGTGTATACAAAGATCCATATATTTTCTTTGCCATAGACTAAAAATACAAGAATTTTAATAAGTTAGTAAGATTAATAAATACATCAGTTAGACGACCTACTGTTTTAGTGGTTTGCTATCCGGACCACAAAGGAAAGCGTTTGTAGGTTTGAATCCCGTAAGGGGCAACAGATTATGTGATCACCACGAGCATTTGTACCTACCTAAGTCATGTATTTTTATAAATGGGAATTAGAGAACTGGTATTATTGTTAGAATAAATTTATATTGCTCTTGAAAGATTTATATTGCTACGCAGCATTAAATAAAAAAACAAATATTACATTGTAATCACAGCTAGATAAACTTTTTTTTACTAGCCATTTCTGTCCCACTGCTGGGCAAAGACCTCCTCAAAACCTCTCTACTTATTGCTTTCGGTAGTTAGGGCTTGCCAATCTTGGAGAAAATTGTCTAAGTCATCGCGCCATCGCTTTCGAGGTAATAAACTCAATTGATCGAAACTTTGTCAGGCTTACCTTTCGATGGCGAATGTCTATAGACTTATTAACATTACTTTGTTTGGGGCTACGTGAACAAAATAATAAACTTGAAATCTTTCTACTCAGTATAAAAATATTTTTCCTTAACTAGTCCGAAAGTACTAAAACATTCCAACACAATAATCTGAGGATATCTACGTAACAATTAGTATTCTCGCCTCGCGTTGGCTACATCTGACTTTTCCTATTTATTTGCAACGCAAGCAGGGAAATTAGACTTTGTGTCTATTGCAATTAGGCATATTTCTAATTGTATCACACTTCTGATTACGGCTTTGTTTATAACGAACGCAGAACCATAAGGTCTCAAATAAGCAACAGCGCACAGAGGAATGTAAACTGTATTCTGGTAAAGTTCAGGTTCCCTTTCGGTTGTGTAGTGGGCAAAGAAATGGAAAGGGTAGCTAAACATTTTATTTTCGCTTACCCTTTTTGCCTGAATTAATTTTCTTTCGCATAAAGGTGCTAAACAAAAATAATTGTTTACGAATCCATTTAATGAAATCTCAGCTCGGAATTATTGTGTCTAATTGTATGGAAATGTATGGATTTAATAAAGCGAATGAGTTTTAGAATAATGTGCGTACTGATACGGAATTTCATTGATGAAATTATTAATCAATCTTATGTAATGAAAATCTGCATTGTGATGAACCATGCAAATATGTAATTAAGTTATCATCATCATCATTTCAACAATAGGACGCCCACTGCTGAACAAGGCCTCCTCTAGTGGTTTCCAGATTGGCCGGTTGGATGGGGCCTGCATCCAGCGTCTTCCTGCAACCTTTACCAGGTCGTCTGTCCTCCTTGTGGGTGGACGTCCTACGCTGCGCTTGTCAGTACGTGGCCTCCATTCCAAAACCTTTTTGCCCTATCGGCCGGCAGTTCTGCATAATTCAGTTATAATTTTGGTTTACTATATAAAATCTTAATATTAGGTAAAATTACTGAAACTTTCTATGATTATTTGCAATAAAAACTTTGTTTACTTCAGCACCTATAGCAGTCGTCGCAGACGGGTAAGCCTCTCCAAAGAGACTCCCTCAAAATAGATTATTTTTAGTAAATTTTCGTGTAGGAATTTACAACACATTTTTAAGGGAATTTTCTTTTTCTTAGTTTAAATTATGATTATGATGTTAAAGATAAGACAGGATTTAGCAAATGCTTACCTTAAGCGTTCTGTTCTGAAGACGACAAAGATGATCGTTTCATAGTTTTTTTTTAACTACATAGCATTTGAACAACTGAGTCAACCTTTATATTGTTATTTCTGGCATCAGCTAATAGTTTATCTTAATTGATCACATCAATATTACATGTAATATCTTCCCCAGTACATTTTACCACGAGATCAGCAGCGTTTTTCCTCCCTAATTACTAAATTAATTCATTTATTCCACCCGATAATTAGTATTCGACCCGAACCATCTGGCCCTTATTAATGTCGCGAAGTTCCCGGTCCGGTCCGGGAACCCGGGATTGATCTCGGCCAGGGATAGTTATGTTTCAAATTAGACGCTGGTTTTTGAACAATTACGTTAAATGCTTTTAATTTAATACTTTTTTTTTGGATCCGTATGGATTATTATGGACGAAGTCCTAACAGTTATACAGCTAAGCTATACAGCTTTTGCCATGTAAGGACGGCAGTCAAGAAAACACTACCCCACCGCCAACAGGAGGCGTGTCGTAAAAGGCGGCTAATCCTGTAGCACGAGACGGGCACCAGCGTCTGCGTGCGAATAAAAAAAAACTGCAACCGCCAACCCGCCTGCCAAGCGTGGCGAATATTCGCAATCCCCTCCCGCCTTTTCGGTTAGGCCTGTGTTCAGTAGTGGACGCCCTACGGCTGTAATGATGATGATGACACAGTTTTAAGTACTATTATGATCATATAAAATAAAAAATGTAATTCAATTGAATTGGTTTTAAAGATATCGTAGAATCTACTAGTGAAATCTATATTTAGAAATGGCCGATCAATAAATGTGTTTCAAGCAACATTTAATAGCTTCGCTTATTCTTCGTCTTCTTCTTCAGCATCAGTGTTTGATCCACTGATGGACATATGCATCTTGAAGTTCTTTCGAGCTATCTCTTAGTTAGCGCATCAAAGCCACATCACATCGAGCTGATCTTATGATGAAGCCAGGGGCCAAATAATGCCCTCAATGGCTTCCAGTAAAACTTTCGTATTTAAGCTTATTTTATTCGTTTTGCCAAATAAGTATTATTAGTTTCTCATAAAATTGCGCGCTAAAGGAAGAGCGCCAGCTAGATGGGTGGACCAACTCAAGGAGGTGGCTAGAGGCCAGATACGGGGAGCGGTACATATCGCAGAACCGGACCGAGTGGAGAATATTAACATACAGTCACGATCCTCAGCATTGAGGGAACGACCAGAAAGAAGATAAAATTGTGTTTAAATTATGACTTTTATATAGATTATAGACTTTGAAAATATAATAACAATATATACTTAGGTCTTTAAAACGTTTTATAAAGTTATGATAAGGAATAAGAAAGTAAGGGAAGTAATAAGGAAGTCGTTCTATTTAAGCAGTTAAATCACCTTCTAGAAGGCAAGTAACTTATAAAATACGAGCTAAAACTCACCCGCTATGACCATAAACAACTCATCCGTGAGCCAAAAGCGGCTAAAGTTACACTGCTTAAACAATGCTCGCTCAGCTCAGCTCGACCAACACACAAAGCAAAGCGCGCAATGCTCGCTGATCCAATATTCCCGATATTGCGCGGTTTTCGAGGAATACCTAAAAGCGATGATTGAAGTCACTTGTATGGTATCATGAAATCAAAACTGTTTTCTGTGTTATCTTGGCCGAAAATTTGCGTAATCTAGAACGTACGTAATTAGCGTCGCCATCTCTGAGGTCCCGGGTTCGATTTCGGTCAGGTCAATGTCAAAAACGATCTTTTTAGTGTTGTGGTACTATCAATGTTTCTGCTTTATAGAACAAAAATGCTTTGTTCTTTGACCTTTGAAAAAGAGCATTTTATTATGTTATGTAGGTCAATACACTTCCCCACCGCCAACAGGAGACGTATCGTATCGACTAATTCCTGTAGCACGAGGCGGGCAGCAGCGTCTGCGTGCGAAATCTTATAAAAAACTGCGCTCGTTAACCCGCCTGCCAAGCGTGGCGAGTATTTTCAATTCCCTCCAATGAAAGTCATTGGGGGAGGCCTATGTTCAGCAGTGGACGTCCATGCCTGACATGATGATAATGATGAAGATTTATCTCATAAATAGTTAAAAAAAATACCCACAACAGTGCATACTTACTGCGGTGGGGCAGCATTTGGCAACATGAAAATATAAGTAACATTGACAAATTTATATTGACTTTAGGCCGTTGCTCCGGAACACTTGAAAACGTTGCGCAACATGAAGTGACTATTGCACAGTTATTGTGCAAAAATAGGAGTTTGAATTGGTTTACAGCTGATATAATATAAATCATCATGATCATTTCAGCCATAAGACGTCCACTGCTGAACATAGGCCTCCCATAATGGCTTCCAGATTGGCCGGTTGGAAGCGGTCTGCATCCACCGGCTTCCAGCAACCTTTACCAGGTCGTCTAATTTGTATGGTATTTTTTAATAGTAGGACTTCATCATTTCAGCCATTGGTTGCCACTGCTGCACATAGGCCTCCCCCAGTGACTTCCAGATTGGCCGGTTGAAAGCGCACGTACAACTGAAGGCCGATGGGGCAGAAAGGTTCTAGTAGGACTTACTACAAGTAAATTACGTCGATTAGCTAAAAATAACCTAAAAATAATAATTACTTTAAAAACAGATGTTTTTTGAGTCAGTGCCAGACATTTATTGAGGAGAAATCAAAAGTTTTTATTTGCATTAACTCCAAAACTCACTGATTAAATGTAAAAGTAAATAAAACTTTTACAGTTCCTTCTATTTTTTTATAATGATTAACTGATCATTTCTCTTCCTTTGGATTGAGATCTTCCCAATAATAGGCTCGTGTAGTGCCTAAAGCAATGTCTAATAACCAAGCTAACATGGCCAATAATAGGTTATAACTCAACCTTATCGACAGGAGAGGACATTAGCGTCATGCCTCAAAGCGTATTGTGCCGGGTCTAATTAATTATTTGTCTATAATATCTATGTTAGTGATTTTGTCTTGTTGAAATCAAGATGTTAAAGTTGTTAAACCTTATTTGTTTTTTTGTACATGTCTTTAAAACGTTTAGATCCTATCCTCAGAATATTTATAAAATCTAAAATATTGAAGTAAAGTCTTGAGATCTTTGACCGATCTTTATAATAATCTGATAGCTACACGAATGCCCAAATTAAAGTCAGATTTATATAGAACGGTATACATAGGAACATATGTAATTTAGATCTCAAAACTTTTATGTGCGTTTATATTTATCCAATTTCATTCAAATTCAAATCTTTATTTGCAGTCATAATATATGTATAAAGATGATACAATACATGCTTGAAGCTAAGAGATAGCCAATTAAATTACTAGTTGCTCTCTTTTCATAAAAAAATAACGCATATTCAATTGGAACAAACGGCAAAATCTTGTAATGAAATTTAATACGCATAAGCACGATATATACAAAGACAATATGTATGTAGGTATATATAAATATATTTTCAAATGTCTACTTAATTAAATAAAAAAAAACGAAAACTGTTAGAAACAAATTGTTCTTTGTTTTAGTGAAAAACTTAAATATCTCTAATTTCGGAGTTTGTATTTTAAGAAAATAGATCCTACAATTTTCATTAATTTTAATAATTACGCCTGAATCCGATGGCGATGGGCCCTCTTGGTGTGGACATCCTAACCTACCTTTACAACCGCATACTCTTAAGCGGGCTAATCCCGAGCCAATGGAGAATGAGTATTATTACTCCGGTCTTCAAAGACAAGGGATCGGGGCAAGGGATCGGAGAGCAGTATAAAAGTCTTGTCCCACACCATGAAGCTCCTTGAGCGGATTGTGGACTCCCGGATCCGACAGGAGTGTGATGTCTCGGAATGTCAATATGGGGTTCGTCCTGGCAGCGGTACTATGGACCCTGTTTTCGCCCTAAGGACCATCATGGAGAGATACAGGACGAAGAACACGCCTCTGCACTTGCTCTTTCTTGATCTGCAGAAGGCCTTCGACTGTGTCCCTCGAGTGGTGATCTGGTGGGCACTAAGATCCAAAGGGGTCCCCAAGGCAAATATTGACATTATTCGAGACATGTACCGCAGCTCCGATTTTATGGTTCGGACCGCTGTTCCCCATCACCGTCGGAGTACACCAGGGTTCCGTCCTCAGTCCGTTTCTGTTCAGTGTGATATTAGACGTTGTGCCAGACAGCATCAGAGACTCACATGAGCAGCCACCATGGCTGCTGATGTATGCTGACGATATCGCACTGGTGGACGCGGACAGGGGCAGGCTGGTGAGATGGGTGAACGAGTGAAAGTAGTCGCTCGAGAGCGGTTGTCTGAAACTCAATGTGACGAAGACCGAATACCTGGCCTGTAACTCTACAGATCCAACGCCCGTCCGCATCGGCGGAGACAAGGTCGAGCGCACAGACCAGTTTAAATACCTTGGATCTGTACTTCACGCGTCGGGAGACATCGATTGTCTGCTGCGTGGGCCAAATGGCGAGAGGTGACTGGTGTCATTTGTGACCCCAGAATGCCGTTTAAGCTGAAAGGACAGATCTATAAGTCCATCATTAGGCCTGTCCTTTTATATGGCAACGAAGCATGGCCGCTACTTGAGCTACACAAGCAGGAGCTGCATGTCACGGAGATGAATATGCTGCGGTGGATGTGCGGAGTCACGCGGATGGACCGCGTGAGAAACTCGCGCATCCGCGGTAGCCTTCGTATCCGTGATATTGCAGACAAACTGCAGGAGGGAGAGTCACCTACGCTGGTACGGCCATGTTTTGCGGAAACCGGCAAGCTACGTAGGAAACAAATGTCTAGCCATACCACCACCGCCAGGTCCTGGCAAAAGGGGTAGACCCAAGAAATGCTGGCTTGACGTTGTGAGGGCTGACATGCGTGCCAATGATCTCACAACTAGAGACGCTCAAGACCGCGGACCCTGGGCTCCAAAGCAATGGCTTTGGACGCAACCGGGATTGACCGTATAGATGAAGAAGAAGAATTACGCCTGAATCCGAATCGAAAAAAAGAAAAATCGAACATGCTTGTCGAAACACGAAGAAGAATAACCGAAATCCATTTATACTGGGGATGATAATAAATTCATTTTAATCCAAGATAATTCTATTCTACCTGAATTGAAACTCGTCGACTTTTAGCACAGTAATACAGAATACAGTAGGAGCGTGACAGAGACAGTAATATATTTCTCAACATTTTCAAGCTTCGCTCGAAAGAAAACCTTACATAGTTTTTCGTGGGTTCCGTACTTAAAAAGAAGAAAAAGAAGAGAAAGGAAAGAAAGAAGGAACCTTAATATAATCACTTTGTTATCCGTCTGCCTGTCTGTTCGTCTTTCAAGAACCTTTTCATCAAGTTAAAAATAATATAAGATGTATAAGGGCTCGCCTTCGAGCTGTGAAAAAATCAAACTTCTGAGTCAATGCAGTCAAAAGATACGAACTAACTTTTTTTTTAACAAATTATGATAATGGTGTTAAAATCTCCAAGACTTGATTCCCATCATGAACGACATCACGAACTATTTACATATCCAAAAATTTGTACGGAACCCTTGCATCGCGGGTCCTACTTGCAGTTGGCCGATTTTTTTATACAAGACGTTTGGCTACTTTATATAACTTGTATATTCTAATTTTTTACCAAACAAATCCCTAAAGTTTCGCTCTGAATAAATATAAATAAATATTGGACAACATCACATACATTGCTCTGATCCTATGATAAGTAGCTTACGCACTTGTGTTACAGAAAATTGGAAACAACGACGGTACCACAACATGAACGGAATGAAAGAACAATGGAGTTAAGAGTGTGGGTAAGGCTCTAAACGCCGTCTTAAAAATTCTTTTGGGCTTTCTGTTTTACTACAATTAGCTATCGTGAGCTTTTATTTTGACAAACGAGTACTTAATAACTCTTACGCCAAGATTGTAACCAAGGTACCTGCTATTTAGATTCGCATGAAAATTTAATAATCTACCAAAAATTTTGCTCTTTTATTATCACGAACCTGCGTGATAATAAAAGAGCAAAATTTCTTATTCATGCTGATATTTTAACGTGCTTTTATTTAGCTTTATTTGTAACTAACGCACAGTGAATTATCTAACTATGAAGGTCAATTTTTTTATTAAAATTATTTTTAATGCAGTAAAGACGTTTTTAATAACGCCATTTGTGGCATCAAGCCTGCTGCATCGCACTTCACTGTAAACACGTAGTCTTCCCTCTTCCAGACAGCTTAGTTAGGTATTCATAAGTGCTTTTAAGGCTTTAATTATATCGAATTTAGAATTAAGACTGATTTACCATGCAGGGGCGTGCATCCCATATAGGCTATTATTCAGAGCCTACCTTCATAAAAAAGCGACTGAACAGCTGACCGTAATTATTAATTACGTTTTTTTTTTTTTTTTATTTTATTCGGAACAACAAACAATTACAAAATATTGCTTAAACCAAAACATAAACAATACTATTACTAAATTTGTAACCAACTACGTTATTCACAAATTAATATACTTATATAAAAAAATTTATATATTTATTTTTTTTACATTCCATAAGGTGAAGTGTAACAGTTAATGGTATTGGATCTAACTGTTTTGTAAATCTGTAAGATGCACAACTACTTTAGCCCTGAACTGCGTAAGAGACAGCCTGAACAAATCTATGTCGGTAAAATTGTCATTATACGATTGCATAATGCGACGCAAAGGCGCACGCGCACCAGCTATAGTTCGACATTGCTTAGGTGCAAAAAGCTTATGAGCTCGAGTATCATGAATACGTTGCGATTGACTAGGTGTACGTAAGAAAATGTTATTTATTAATTGGGTGCAATCAAATTTATCATCAATAACTTTATAAAGAAATGTTTGGTCTAAAAACATTCTTCTGGATTTTAGAGAAAGCAGAGAAAATTTGTTTAAATTATCTAGATAAGAAGACTTGGTATGAAAACATTTATATGCCACAGATCGGATAAATTTTTCAACAATAAACAATAAATATTCTGTAACCATTTTGTCGTCTACCTGTACTTATTCCTTACAAAAGCGCGCAACTTAGATCGTTACTGTGTAATTTAACCAATGTTAGGCTGCCGCGAGATCGCCTACTGTTTCACGCAAACTTACTAAATTTTCACTCACAGCCTACCCCCATCTGAAACCAATGCATGCCCCTGTTACCATGAGTAGGTTAGTCAAATTCAGTTAATTATTAAGTCATTTGACGACCTCCGTAGCCGAGAGGTGAGCATACCGGACTTGGTGTCGCTATCTCTGAGGTTCCGGGTTCGATTCAAGGTCGGGTCAATGTAGAAAAATAACTTTTCTATATTGCCTCGGGTCTGGGTGTTGTGGTACCGTCGTTGTTTCTGATTTCTGTGCAAGTGCTTTTGCTACTTACCACAGGATCAGAGCAATGTATGTGATGTTGTCCAATATTATACAAAAAAAAATATTATAAAAAAAAAATGTTGTCGATTGAAGTGCTTGCTAAGTCTAGCTTAAAATATAAGCGTTATACTTAGTGTAATACTCTTAATAACACACTGCAAAAAGTAAATAATGTACTATCAGTTAATCGGCTATTTAGATTTTAATTCTTTTATTTGCAGTTAATTTTTTTTGGTTTAAATAAGAAGAAGATTCACCAGTCCGTACTCGTCGTGGTTAGTGATGCTAATTCTTGTGCAGAAGTCTACCATCAGCTCTTCCACGGTTTTCGATTCGTTCTATTGCAGAATAAGTTACGACTAATATTTTAAATAAAAGAATTTAAAAAACATATAAAACATGATTTGTTAAAAAAACGCGCCAAAATGAGACCTAAATGGCGCAAAGATACTAAAATTGGAGTATCGAAATATGATGAAGACTGACTGGATAATTTAAAGCAGAAAAATCTTCGCCGTACTTTACCCCTTGCAGACTCGCATTACAAAAGTTGTCTGGAAGAGATCGCTTGGCGATAAGGCCGCCTGATTGTACATAACTGTCTTGTTTGTAATAACCTTTAATATTTTTGTGCAATAAAGTGTCTATCAATCTATCTATTACACCTGCAACCGTTGTGGCAGGAAGTGCCGCGCTGCTGAAGGACTCTATAGTCACAAACGGAAATGCGGAATCCCTTGAACCTGCGCCAGCGCCAGCTGCAACGATCATCTGAAAGAGTTGCTGTGGCCAATATAATATTATGTATACAGGGTTACATTGCAAAGGGGTGCCAAATCTTTAGAAGTGGCTCAGAATCAGTAACTTAATCGAACTATGCAAAAAACAATAACATTTTTTTTTCACATTTAATTAGTCCTATCCGCTGTTAAAACTCGTACGCGTAGATAATTTAACTCAATCATGAAAAACATTCACCGTATGTGCACTGCGTAAGGTCCTTGTTGGCTCGCCGTACCTTCGCCTTTGATGAATGACCGCGCGGCTTTCGTCTCTCTTTTGACTTTATTCTCAGATATTTTAAAGTTTTTTTTTACGTAACATACGATTATTAAAAATAATTACGATTAAGACGCTTCTTTGTTTTGTTCCCTAGATCTTATTTTTTAAATTTGGCATCCCTTTGTAATGTAACCCTGTATTATGTATGGGACTCGTCAAAACAAGTCAAATAAGTCTAACCTCAACGGTTTTACTAGTAGTCATTGTAGAGTTATATTATCCACCTCTTGGCTCCATCGTCAAATCATCAGTTATTTGATATTGTAGCCATACACATACTTATAAAGTTACGTATATACGTGACGGCTAAACGCAGTTAAATCGCTTTCAAAGACTGGATTTCATAATTACAAGTAATATCATTCCTAGTCCAACCCACCCCCAGATGGGGCCGCTAGAAAAGATGCGGTCCGGCTTGTTGCGAAAGTCCTAGTCCCGTTGCCACAAGCTGGTTAGCTGCTTGGTAAGGTGCCTTATAATGCACTCGACATTGGCCCGATCACGGCTGCTAGTATGGGTAAAAGTGTCCAACAATAACATACTCTCATAGGGTACTTTACCAAGTCGTCTGTCCACCTTGTGGGTGGAAGTCCTACGCTGCGCCATTGGCCCACCTTTCTGCCCCAATGGCCGTCAGTTTTACGTGCATATGTGCCCCACACAATGGCACTTTAGCTTGCTAATCTGTAAGCAAGCCGCTGGATGCAGGCCGCTTCCAACCGGCCAATCTGGAAGTCACTGGGGGAGGCCTTTGTTCAGCAGTGGACGTTCTATGGCTGAAATGATGATGATGATGATAGGGTACTTAGAAGGGAAGCCAGAGCTAGCTCTAGGGCACTGCTCATGCTGTAAAGACGCGCAGTCTGGCGTAAAGACTTTGGCAAGAATGCGGCGAGATCTCTAACACCATAACGCCGAGAGGCGAGCATATCGGACTTTGTGTTGCTATTTCTGAGGTCCCGGGTTCGATTCCCGGTCGGTCAATGTGGAAAAAATACTTTTCAAAATTGTCTCGGGTCTGGGTGTTGTGGTACCGTGGTTGTTTCTGATTTCTGTAACACAGAAATTTCTGTAACAGAGCAATGTATGTTATGTTATTGTTGAGGTAGTCGATGCATAGTTTGATTGACTATTTTGTGTAACAAAAAAACATTTTAGTATTCACAATATAATATTTCACTTGTATTCTTTGACATTGTTAACCATTAATTACTGACATATAATTTAATTTGACTATTAATTATCCTTTTATTGTTCACTTTGAAAAGTAGATTAACTAATTAATTTAATATTTTCATGCTGTTTAACATAGGTATAACTAATTAGGTCAACGCACTATTTATTTAAATATGTAAGATCACATTTTAGGTACTGTACCCTACTTAATGGCAAATAAACAATTTGAATTTAAATTTGAATTTGAAAAAAAAACCTTGTCACACTGCGTCTAAAATACAGCAGAGCAATTCTAAAATACGCCACCGTAAATATGGCACTAATGGCTTTATTAACAAACAGATGTAAGAGTTGGAACACAGTACGATACAAAAATCGTAACTAATGGCAATACCATTACTCAATCGAACTTCAATAGCAAAATTGACCATTAACTCAAATGTCAAACAAACGTCAATTAAGAGTAAAATACCATTTTAGTCCACAATCGATTCACCAATCAACACGATTTGCCCTTCAATCGTGTTAATAATTAGCAAATAGTCCAATGTCAGTTCAATCGAATGTCACTGGTAAACCATTGGTCCTAAGTTATTAGTAGCAGAATACCATGTGTCACACAATTCTATTGATATGCAAATAATTAAGCCATTTGTAAATTAGCAGACCCTGCCTGGAAAAGCTGAATAAGGCTTTTTTAGAAGAATGTCAGCGATAGTTCCGTCGAAAAAATAAGATAATAAAAGCGTGTTTAAAAATAAAAATCGTTCAAGCGTAATCGATGTAATGGGCCTACACTAACGATCTTTAATGAAGGAGAACAACTCGCATTTCACTTGTTTTTTTTTACCTTTACATGGAAATGTAAATAATAAATGTTTTGAAATATCCACTGCCTTAAATATCCACAGTAGAGCTTTGCTCGGAGTCTACTTAAAAGTTTTGGAAGTGTACCCCAGTTATGGACACAGCACCAACTTTTCGCTAGTAACGATTTACATAATTAAAGGTAGCCATGACTTACAGCCTTCTGTCGAACATTAGCCCTTCACTTTACTATACCCCTAGTAATAACAGGGTAACTAGGTACAATCGCCCCCAAAAATTATTGTCGTAAAACTGGTGCGCAGTAGTGACGTCAAACATAAATAACATAAGTTATCGATATCAATCTGTTACGTCATAAGTTTAGAATACTATCAACGACATCTAAAGTATAAACGTTGTGTTATGTATTACAAAATAATAAAAAATATCAAAATCTATTGATGATGAAAAGTGAATAACTACTATCATCATATTTCTGAAAAAAAATAGTATGAGTTTTTTTTTAAAATTCCAACGCTACAATAATTTTTAAAAAAATGGAAATAGACTTATTTATTAGTAGTTTAGCAAGCCATACCCCATCTTGCATATATAAATACGCCCCTAATACTATCAAAAATATAAATCTATTAGTTATTGTGTACCGAGAAACAAGATTTGCGGTAAAATTTAAGCTGTTTCATAATTATGACATTTACAAACATCTATCGATAAAAAATCAATGAATCGCCGATCAATAGGCATCACTAGTTCATCGGGTAATTATTTTGCGTCGTGTGGCCGGAGGGGCGTTTGGTGTAATGTGGGTCCGCCCGAGACCTTCCTAACCTCAAACGAACAACGAATTACAAATTAAGGTGGCCTCAATCACACCATATAGGTCAGATAGCTATTTATTTATTGTTTGCAGTTTCTTGAGTTCATATAATCATTTTAGTCCTACTGTGGAACAAAATTTTGGGATAGTCATATTTTTGTCGTTAATTATAACAATGCCGTCAAATTTTTAATGAACAGTAACTGTAACCACTTTTTATAGCAAATAGAGATTCTATACTATTAACCTCTTGCGTGCCACAAAAATTGTGTGCAAGGAATTTGGTTCTACGGTGGGTAAGAGGGTTGCTCAGTATTTCGCCACACAAACGAACAATCGGTGGCGAATTACAAGTCTTCGTGTGTACAGCAGTCGGTACAAGTCTCATGGTTTGAGGACAGTAATTGTGGGCTTGTTCTGAAATAGCGTAACAAACTCAGTACAATGCGTTAGCAATAAATATAAAGAAACATTACTTCGTTACGAATCGGTGTAAATAATGACAAGCACAAGGGTCCACTCTATATTAATTTGGGGCGATTTAAAATTAATTTCGCGGAAATTCAATTTTTTCGGGTAGAAAATAATATCAAATCAGTTGACACCTCAAATTGAATTATTATAATTAGGACGTCCCAATTAAGGGAGTGAGTGGGCATCGTAATGGGAAGGCTTTGTGTTAGAAAATAGAAATGAAAAGGTTTTGCTTTTAGCGGTCGTACTCACCTCACTCAGGGAGAGGAAAATAACCAGCAAAAGAACCGAGGACCTGGGTCCCTTAATTTGGGGATCCTATTTTAAATTGACTGACGAAAAAATATAGCCGAATAAGAAATACATGCATTTATTTATTGTATTAAGTTAAGTGCCATTATTACCAAGGTTATGTTACTATTATAAACATCAAAAACGTTGATAAAAATCTTTATGATATGACATTAGAATTTTAAAAGTGATAAACTTACTTAGACAGAAATAACATTTCTGTCTAATCAATCATTTAATCTAAAAGCATATTAGCTTCATCATAACAAGGTACAGTTATTTTTGGCCAGGTTTACACGTTTATCGCTTAATTTATGTAGTTATTTCTTTTTCCTTTTTCTTGATTACGTAGTAGGTGCAAATTAGGTACCATGAATCACATTAGTTACATTTCAGTTTGTTCACTCATTGAAGTTGTGAATTATAGTTTTGGGCCTATAAACACATTCTAGTACATACGTTTTTAGAGAATAAGTTAATATTGTAAATGTGGTTGGTTTTCCATTGAATAAAAATAAATAAAATAAATTTTGTAAAAATTTACAATATAGTTTCTAAAATTACATTTTAAAGGGCCCCTCCGACTCTGCTAGAGGCCCCATAATGAAGGGTCTAAATACGGCCCTAGTTTGAGCTATATTGGGATGACCACCATTGGAATCAAGTGACCGCTAAAATGATCGGCATTTGGGATAATCGGCTCTCTTGCCACACGAGGGGTCGCATAGTTGGGTGGTAATGACAACTTTAAATGCTTCACACATTAGGCTGAATGATGTGAACCTTCTAAAACTGTGAGCTTACAGTTTGACCTTTGAATAGATCTTAAACTTGGATGATTATAATCTAACCATTACGACCTAGCGACGACGACCTCCGTAGCCGAGAGGCGAGCATGCCGGACTTGGTGTCACTTTCTCTGAGATCCCAGTTCGATTTTCGGTTGGTCAATGTAGAAAAATAACTTTTCTGTATTATCTCGGGTCTGAGTGTTGTGGTACCGTCGTTGTTTCTGATTCCTGTAACACAAGTGTTCTGGCTACTTACCATAGGATTAGAGCAATGTATGTAAAGTTGTGCAATATTTATATTTAAATCATCTTCTTTTGTTATCCATTGTTGAGTTTATGTCTCTTGGAATGCGGACCATTTCACTCGAAAACACTTGCCTTCCTGATCTATGTACTGTCACCAGCCTTACTAGAGCGTCTGTCCAACAATTCAGTTTGGAAGTGTAAACAAAAACAAACAAGAGCTTGATTTAGCTCTTTTTTCAGAAATAAATTTTATATCAGTTGATATTGGGTTTAACAGAAGTTGCCACCCTGTATACCAAACGCATAAACAAACACACTTCTCGATCACGTAAACATGAGTCCGTTTGGCGCTGCCTGGCCTGCCAACTACTTTGGATTTTAATTACAAATATTTTTAATTTTCTTCTTTTCTTTTCAGATTCGGTGTTTCAAAGCTGAAGTAAAAGGTATGTAAATGATTTTTTAAAAGGCAAAAACAATTATTATTAATTATTATTATCTACTTATACTATTATTATTAAATAAAATTGTCAGTTAGTACCGATGAATCGCTATATCATATCGTGTTTTGGTAGTCATGCTAGGAGGGCAAAGAAAGCATCATATAAGAATTCGGAAAAACCGATAAATTACCGCGATAGGCTAAGCAACAAGTTCTAAACAATGCGATCGAATACGGTGATACAGACCTTCGCTCGATCATCTGTCATAATTTGATGTGAACACAGACGCAGCCTAAGGGACCCTTCGACAAGGTGGAGCGATGATGTAAGCAAAGCTGCTGGCAGAGGACCAAAAAGAATATCCAAAGATCGGGCTCAGTGGCGTGCTGCGGGATATCTAGCAGTGGACAGACGTGGACTGATTATGATGATGATTTATAATTACCAGGAAATAATTACCTACATACTACATGGAAGGCTGTTTTGGTCATATATCTTTGATGTTAGAGACGAAAAAAAACATTGCTTTATATCATCATTTTCATCATCACGATTTTAGCCATAAAAAATCCTCTGCTTGACATAGACTTCACCCAATGACTCCCATAACTGACGGATGATGAGCCAGAAAGGTTTTAGAATGGAGGCCACGTACCAGCAAGCGTAGCGTACGAAGATCACCCACAAGGTGGACAGACGACCTGGTAAAGTTTGTATCATGCCCTAGTTTTTTTCTATCTTTTTTATTTTTCGTTTTTCGTACCTGCGCTTGCTTTTTTGTTGAATTTTGGAAATTAAAGCAGTGTTACTAATATTTATATACTGAGCTTCATTTTATACACTTACATTTTCAATAAGATATTATTTTTACGATGTATTTCGTTAGGAATAGTGACATAAAAGATCAATTTTTCGTTCCAATTTTGTGGTAAAGAGAAAACCGAAATTGCAGAGGCTTCTATTTGATTTGAGGCGGTTATTTGAAGACTAGACCTCGTTTGTGAGTTCAGCCAATATTGACAATACTGTCAGCCCTCCAGTTACAGGCAGACAAAGGCAGACTACCGTCTAGTTTATTGGTGCGTGAACAGGACTACAAACCCAGAGGTTGCGGGTTCGTCTCACGCTAGGGACAAATCAAGGAAAGCCGCAAACCGCCTAGAGCCGCTTGCTGGCGTTTTTAGAGGAGGCATGTCTAGCAGTGGACGTCGTAATAAAGGGCAAAATGTTTCCGTTATGAGCACAAGAATGTGTACTTGTGATATGTACCTATGTTTATTAAATGTTTATCCATTATCTAGTCGCCATATGATAGTATAAGCTTTCCTAGTTTGGGACAAGATAAATAGATGCGATTAACACGGCTTACAATTTTGTTTACCCACTAAAAGTTTAAAACTTTACAATACGTCGTAGGCGTGACTTACATATTCTTTCCCAATTATTTAGCATATTATTTAGTCCAAAATCACCACCCTATTTAAAAGAGCGCTTTAGATTTCTGCAGTCATCACAGGGTCACGACATGCGGTCATCCAAAAAACTACACCTTCAATTTCCTCCCTATTCCACTAATTATTATACACAATCGTTTACTGTCCAGTCCATTCGCCTCTGGAATTCCCTACCTTTAACAATCAGAAGATTCGAATCGATTGCTATTTTTAAAAATCGGCTTAAAGCACACTTTCTCTCTTTTTAAAACAAACTGCCTTCATATCTTAGAATATTACTGGTCACTGTTGGTCTCGACATTTCCTCTATCAAGTAGTATTAAGTATGTTTAGTGTATGTATGTATATATTATTGTTATGTATTTATGTATTTTTGTGTATACGTCTATGCTATAAAATTTGCAATCCTATTTGTAGCAGGTAAATTTAAGAATTATAAGAACTCTGCACCACCTTCCCCTTTCTTTATTGGTTGTCCTCTACCTGAAGGTTCTGGAAAAGATTGCTATTAGCGATAAGACCGCCTAAATTGTACGTTTTTCTGTAAAAATCATGTGTAACTTACTTGTATAGTGTGCAATAAAGATTATCTATCTATCTATCTATCTATCTATACACTTTTCGATAAATATATGGTACTCGTAAAACCAATCAAACGAGCCCTAACATGAAGGTTATATAAGTAGCCATCAAACAGGTTCGGCATCCTCCTCCCGTCTTTACAATTAGGTCAGCTAGATTTATTTGAATTATTGTATTGGGTTCTCAAGTGTAGACTGAGTCTCGGCAAACGTAGTGGAGGGCGACCCCCAGCTTATTCGATGCCCTTAAGATGGCTGGCAGTAGCTGGATGAAAAAAGCGGGAAATCGTGGTCTTTGGCCCTTTTTGTGGGAGGCTTACATCCAGCAGATTAAGACAGGCTAAAATGATAATCCTTGTTGTCATCCAGATTATACAAACTTACAATCAATTCGACATTTAATATCTAATCAATACGATATAAATAAATCAATAGGTACTACATTTAGAAGAAGGTAAAACTCGACTTCCAAAATGTTATTACAAAATTACTAAATTAATATGAGTGTATTAAAAAAAGCGATTCTAGTAGCACATAACCTACGTCACTGTTTCTCTGTAGTACTTCATCATTAAATTTAATTCCTATCACCACTGACTGCTTCAACTGGTCTAAGCTGGGAGGAGCTGGAAGTTGCTACGCAGGATCGACAAAATTGGAAAGCGCTTCTGCGAGCCCTATGTCCCTGATGAGGGGCCAAGGAAGCATCATCATCATCATCATCACCACTGATGGACTACAAGAAAAACTAATGGCACAACATCCAAAAAAACAGCTAGCTTCAAAAAATACAAGGGAAAGCGTAAAATAAGAGTATCTAAATTTCAGGTAGGTAGCAAGGACACGCGGGTCTCAGTGACGAGCAATTAATAATGCAACGCGCCCTAATGAGGCTGAGACCGACTGAATTATTCACCGAGCCCGGCCCTGCCTGATACTGCTACACCTAATAAATATTGAAGGGACGGAACGAGACAAGTAAATGATGGACCTACTAAAGTGTACAATTTATAGTTAAAACTGTAAATCCATGAAAACGTTTGGTCTGCAGAGGCAGAGGGAGAAAACCGAACCGAAACGATTATGGAACTTTGTCCATTACTCAAACATACAATTCAGTGATCTTGTTCCATGGTTTACAACCGGACTCGCATGCCTTTTCATATTTCGCTGCGGGTTCGAATCCCACAAGGGGCAAATGTTTGTGCGATGAGCACGAGCATTTGTATCTAAGTCATGGATGTTTATAAAAGTATTTAAGTATGTTTATCCGTTATCTAGTCGCCATAGTACAAGCTTTTCTTAGTTTGGGGCTATATAATTGGTGTGATTGTGAAAACAATTTATTTATTATTTATTTAAGTCGTACCATGGTACAAGATCACTGAATTGTGTGTTTGAGTAATGGACAAAATTATATTTGATCTAAAATGAAACCTGACCCTTTATTAGTTTTTAAAATAGGCCTTTTAATCTGTCCTGCTTTTTTGTACTCAGTGCTGAGTCTGTAACTAAGGTCATATGTCAGGGCTACGTCAATCCAGAAGACCACTTCGGTGTCGTCTGTCAAGAGGACCACGTTAGCGCTACGTCGTAACTCTGTCATACATAGGGCCTACATCTGTGTGGCTTTTAGAAACATAATGAAGCGTCGTTCTAAAAGAAAAGTCGTTTCCTTCCTATCCCGTATCCACCTTCGTAACACATGTAGTACGAAAAATCAAGGCAGTTCAAAAGCAGGCCTGCTTTAAAAGCTCATAGTAAGGAACCTGTATCTTTTATAAATAAGAATAAGCAGTTACGAAGGTAGTTCGTCAGGAATTAGATCTTATTAGGCCTTGACGTCATCTACACTGGCTTATCTGCTTGTCTTCTAATGACTGAGATCCTATCCTTATCCTTTGGATATTAAAATGCCCTGTCCTGAAAATCTTTCAAAGTCAACCAAAAACAAATTCACCGGTGAGGTGTTATTAGATGGTTCTAACTTGAACGTAAATGCGACATAGTGCTGCAACCATAGGCTATCTCAGGTTGTGTAGAGTGCTCTATCATCTGTACTCAAGAAGACCTTCTAGGAGTCACCAAGAAGGCGTTGCTGTGTAGATTCTGCCTCCCTAGCATGACCAACCAAAACACGATATGATATAGCGATCTATTGACACTAACTTTAAAAATATGATAGATATAGCAGCCATGTTGAATCGACGTAACATGTTATGATCGCTGTTCCAAAAAAAATCAGCATGGCGGCTACAACTATTATATTTTAAAAGTTAGTGTCAAAATATCGCTATATGATATCATGTTTAGTGATAGGGGGGCAGAGCTAGCCCAGAAGCAAATCATCGATAGTTTTCATGATATTGTTGTTATCGTTATTTTCAAGTTTTACTTTTGAAAGTGGAAAAATAAAGATGAAGATATATTTATTTACAAAAACAAAGTAGATAATTTATTTTCTCTACATGGAGTAATCGTGAGCGCCTGCCTATCAATACTGTAAGACACAAGCAGGTAAACTCGCTCTAAAAGTCACCTAAGCGGTTCATATGAACTGAACTGAAGTGAAATGGTTATGCTTTCTGCATGACCCGAAGGTTGGCTGGCAAAATGCTCATGGCATTAAGTCCACCTGTTGTACACTTTTAAGTTTGTGCAATAAAGTTGTAAATAAATAATAAATAGTCTGTTTTTCTGTTATGAAGTGGGTTCACATTACATATCGTCGATATATGATTTCAGTGTCGAAACGATTGCGGTTATGTTTACAGAATCGCAAGGCAGCTATTAGTAATTATCATCATCATTTCAGCCATGGACGTCCACTGCTGAACACAGGCCTCCCGCAATGGCTTTCATCGGGGGGATTGCCAATACTCGCCACGCTTGGCAGGCGGGTTTGCGAGCGCAGTTTTTTATAACATTTCACACGCAGACGCTGCTGCCCATCTCGTGCTACAGGAATCAGTCGCCTCTTACGACACGCGTCCTGTTTGCGGTGGGGTCTTCATTCTTTACGTCCGTCCACGGCACGGTATCGACAGTATGTGGAATTTAAATCACGAACAGCAGAAGTCACTACAAAAATGCCTAGACACAAGTCTAAACTGTAGTGTGAATGTGATTCAACCACATAATCACCGCGGAGACGAGTGGAGCCACAAAAAGGTGTTGACCTGGATCCGGCACTCGACTCCACAAAGCGTGTAAGGAGCGAGCGAGCGGTCATTAGAGGAAGCCTGTGTGGCCACGGGAACAGCGGGCGTTTGTATATTCTGTATGTGAATGTATACAGTAGAAACGCTTGTACCAGTTAACAGCTTAATTTACACCTTAGTGCAAGAACAATGAAACTAAAACTAAAAACCTTTAAAAAATCTATCTATACAGGGTGTTACGAAAAGGTGAAATAAAACTTTAAGGGGTTATTCTACGGCTAAATTACATCAACTTTTTCTATGGGACCAACATCGAAATCTCAAAAAAAAATTGACGTTTCCATACAAACTGATGCCAGCTGGTCGCGTTTTAGTATGGGAAAGTGTTTTTTTTTTGCGATTTAGATGTTGGTGCCATAGAAAAAGTTGATGTAATTTAGCCGTAGAATAACCCCTTAAAGTTTTATTTCACCTTTTCGTTACATCCTGTATATATAAAAATGAATTGCTGTTCATTTGTCTCGCTAAAACTCGAGAATGGCTGGACCGATTTCGCTAATTTTGATCTTGAAATATTTGTGGAAGTTCAGGGAAGGTTTAAAAGGTCAGAAAATATAAAAAAGCTGCAAGGAAAGTAGTCAAACAACTATTTTATTTTCCTATACAAACTGTTCGTACCTGTCAAACGAATTGGCGGAACGAAGTTCGCTGGGCCAGCTAGTATATAATATAATAACTAAAATATATTATTAAAAGGAGTCCCTTTAGATAAGGTTCCGAAGATACTGGCAGTGTTAATACTTATACTTAAATGTATTTCTAAATCTATTTACTTTCTAAATATTGTGAATGTATTTCTAAACATATTGTTAACTAAACTAAATACATGTTAACGAGCTTTCGTATATTTTGTCTGGACTGATGAAAAAAATGTTGATGTCCTCGATTTGCCTTCACCGAGTTGTGAGTTATTTTGGCCATATCGCACGAAGAGAGGCCAACAACCTGGAAAAGCTGATAGTGACAGGCAAAATCGAAGGCAAAAGACCCAGAGGCCGCAGCCCGAAGAGATGGTCGGACCAGATCTCCGAACAGCTGGAGCTACCAGTCAACGCCGCCCTTCACCAGGCGACGGACCGTATCGGTTGGCGGCAGACAATGAAGCGTCTAAGGAGTCACGATCCTCAGCAATGGGGGAACGATTGAGAAGAAGATGAAAGGTCGTAGTAAATTTAGAAATGCTGGTAGGCTATTGCGACTTTAAAACAAATATTTTATTTTTTTTTTAATTTTTTTTTTAATTTTTTTTTTAAACTAATAAATTTTATGAACCAACAACATCTACCACTCAAAGTGTGGGTTAAGGTTTCTTGTACCTACCTAAACCCTTAATTTAAAATAATTGTAGTTTGCATGCTGTGAGAGAATGAAAGAAATCAACCTAAAGACTGTCTGGAAGAGACCGCTCCAAGCGATAAGACCGACTAAATTAACGACCTCCGTAGCCGAGAGGCGAGTATACCGGACTTTGTGTCGCTGTCTCTGAGGTCCCGGGTTCGATAATTTATCCTATTATATGTTCTGAGGTTCGGTTCCCGGTCGGTCAATGTAAAAAAATATCTTTTATATATTGTCTCTGGTCTGGGTGTTGTGGTACCATCGTTGTTTCTGATTTCTTCAATACAAAGTTTGCTTAGATTGCTTAAAAAGTTACTTATCATAGCATCAGCGAAATGTATGTAATGTTGTTCAATATTTATAAATTGTACAATTCTTAATATATTGTTTCTCTGTACCGTTTGTTTTGTGTGGTGTGCAGTAAAGAGTAATATCTATCTACTTAATATCCATAGGTTAGGCACAAAAGCTCGTACTCTTCACCGAAATATTTAGCTCAAAAAAAAACTTGACAGACAAAAGTCAAAAGTCAAAAGTCAAAAATCATTTACTCAGTTTAGGACAGAAAACTGCCACATATGAACGTTAATAATAACATTATTGGCCCATATGGGGCAGAATATGTCTCCTTATTTTTTGGGCCCTACTAGCGCTTCGAGACAAGACACAGACAATCTGGCAAGTGCTGAGAAGAAACGCAGGAACAAACTCAGTCACCACTAGCTGCCACAAAAAAAAATATTAAAAGAAAATAATGTATACCTGTGCGAGCGACTATTTATAATTTAAATAGTCATTAACAGTATAATAACCCTTTTTCATTAAAATAATCTTAACATGCGATTTAAACTCGAACATGGGTAGTTTAACAATAGACTGTGGTAATTTGTTAAAAAAGCGAATACATTTCCCAACGAATTACTCACTTTATGCAGTCTGAAATTTGAAACAGCAAGTTTATCTTTATTCCGGGTATTAAAATTATGTTTGTCACTTTTCTTAGGGAAAAGATGCAGGTTTTTGCGAATGTACATAATATTTTCATAAATGAATTGAGAGGCCACTGTAAGTATATTAATTTCCTTAAACAGTTCTTTTAATGAGTCTCGTGGTCGAAGGTTGTAAATTGCTCGTACAGCTCTCTTTTGTAGTACAAAGATAGATTCAATATCGACTGCTGAGCCCCATAACAATATTCCGTATGACATTATACTATGAAAGTAGCTAAAATACACTAATCTTGCCGTTCCAACATCAGTCAATTGTCTTATCTTTCTCACAGCATAAGCAGCTGAACTAAGTCTTCCTGACAGAGTCTCAATATGAGCACCCCATTGCAGACGGGAATCTAAAGTTATTCCCAAAAAGGTAGTGGAATTACTAGTATCCAGTCGTTCATCTTTGACAATGATATGTGTTGAGACCTGCCTTACATTTGGCATTGTAAATTTTATGCATTTCGTTTTGTTTGCATTGAGCAAAAGATTGTTGGTACTAAACCAATGCAGAATCCGCGAGAGTGCATTATTTACATCGTCAAAAGATTCTTGACACAAGACACAAACAAGGTAATCTAAATAAAACCATTTAATAAGTAAATTTTATTTAAAAAAAATAAAACCGACTTCAAAACACTAAAATTCTAAAAATAATCCTAACACTTAAGTACCTAATCAGTTACTTTTGGAGTCGGTGCCAGCCGATGAGAGATTCAATGTTTTTGTTTGCACCGACTCCAAAAGTAACTGATTAGGTACTAAGTGTTAGGATTATTTTTAGAATTTTAGTGTTTTGAAGTCGGTTTTTTTTTTTTATAAAATTTACTTATTTCATCAATTTTTAGTGATAAATCCTAATCTAACTGCTGAACACCGATTTCATCCCCTATTTTCCTACCCTTAGGGGTGATTTTCATTTTGTAAACTTTTAGCATATTATCTTTGAAGTATAAGCTATTCAATAAAACAAAAATCATCAAAATCGGCTCATATTTGTCGAAGATAGGTAACAAGAACCACAACCAAAATATTGTCTGGGTATATATTTGTTGATTTTCTCAAAAAGTTCTAAATCAATTTCGATAAAATTTATATGGGACCACCTCTGAAGTATGATCTACCAAACAAAAAAAGAATCATTAAAATCGATTCATAATTGGCGGAGTAATCGAGTAACAAATATACAAAAAAAAAAAAAAAACATACAGTCGAATTGAGAACCTCCTCCTTTTTTGAAGTCGGTTGAAAAGTAATTACACTGCATACTTATTTCCACGCCGCTTAGGCCAATAATAGAAGCTCTCACATATTTCCAATAAGCTAAGTGGTCACATTGCTTTACAATGTGCTCCTAATATCCCCTATCGAAAATATATGGCTCCCAACAAAATATTTGGTATGTGAAAGTGTAATCCATACTATTAGTCATACTTATATCTTGTGGTACCCACGATGACAAGTCTAGTTACCAATATAAGCTGGACTTTTGATGTCAACAAGTAATGAACCTACCCGAAATGAAAATAAAAATAAACAAATTGTTTCTACAATCACACCAATTAGAGGGCCAGCCTCTGATCTGATTGTATATGATATTGCACATTATATGTGATAGTATGATAGCATAGCATAGCATAGCAATGGGGCTAGAGCCCCAAACTAAGCTAAACTTGTACTATGGCGACTAGATAACGGATAAACATCATCATCATCATCATTTCAGCCATAGTACGTCCACTGCTGAACATAAGCCTCCCCAGTGACTTCAAAACATATAAAAAAAAACATACTTAAATAGTTTTATAAACATCTATGATATAAGTACAAATGCTCGTGATCACCACACAAACATTTGCCCCTTGCGGGATTCGAACCCGCAACCGCTGGCTTTGGACTCCGGAGCGCGAACCACTTCACCAGACGGTCGTCAAATGTTATAGACTTAGTGACAGACCGTATTCCACGCGGGCGAAGACGCAGGCGGAAGCTAGTTATATTAAGATGATGGTGTACAAGCGTGCCTTTAGTAGAGTTCAAGTTATAATGGGATTGTTTCCTTGACTAGTGATAATATGTACTTTCACATGTAATGCATGGGATACGATTGTGTAGCATGAGTATCAGCTACTGGGTCTTATCGAGTGTCATGTTAATGTTGTCGACTCATTTGTTAGTATGTAAAGATCATTCTTTATGATTTATGATAGGTTGTTTGTGATCAATTTGATTTGTAAGTATGGCGTGTGCAGTAATTCATCATCATTTGGCGTCCACTGCTAAACATAGACCTCCCATTGACTTTCGTCATTCTGGGGGATTGCCAATACTCGCCACGCTTGGCAGGTGGGTTGGCAAGCGCAGCTTTTTATAATATCTCGCACGTAGGCTCTGCTGCCCGTCTCGTGCTTCAGGAATTTGTCGCCTCTCACGACACGCCTCCTGTTGGAGGTGGGGAAGTGGATTTTTTACGGCTGTCCCCACACGGCACGCCAGCTTGTTGCTTCTGCTTCTGCTTCGCCAGAGTAATACTTAATTTCAATTCTGACGTACAATTTTAAAAATGTTATTATAATATTAAACCGACTTTAACTATTTTAAAAACCAATATACAGGGTGTATAAAAGAATAGGACACTCCTTAAAACCACGTGATTAGCTAATCTTATACAACAACTTTTACTATGGGGGCAAAACTTGTTAAAATATTAATTTTATAAGAGACTGACAAACAGTGACCGAGTTTCTTGCGCTGCTTCTTCTCGGCTATGGACGGACTGGACTATTTGCATTATTAAATTATTTTGATTTTATTTTTAGTTTGAGCCAAGTAGTCAAATGTCAGATGGGTAAGTGGTTGCTTTTTAGAAATGTGAAGGATTTAATTCGAACGAAAAGCATGGTCTATCTATTTTAATGCTTTTTATTTATCATTTAAAGAGCTTTAGAGTGCAAGTTTGGTGTAGTTAGTGTTCTAATGTTTGGTGAAGTGATAAAGACCTGAAACTATTGAAATATCTTTGATTTCAACGCTGCATTGAGTGTCAAGAGACTTGTCTCAAGAAAACTTGCTTTAGACCATTAGACCCGATAGCGTCTTGAAACCTGCTTCTACGAGAAGAGTAGCCTTTACTGAATTCAAGGAAAGCAATAAAAACTAAACACCCGTTATTTATGGTGAACACTATATCAAGAAAACACTCGACATTGGCAGAATCACTGCAATGCTTAAAGAGCGGGATTGAGTCCATAATAAAAAATAAAAATAGGGATGTAAATTATTCAGGACAGTAGTATGACAAGCAATTAGCAAGTTAACTTAGTGTTATTAATAAATTGTTCATCTTTCTGTAAAGACAATAGGCTAGTTTCCTGGGTCAAAAAAAGATTATTCTATTTAGTCCGTCAGTTAGAATGTTAAAAAATATTGGACCCATATTTTGTCTTTTGTCAATCAAACAAAAAATTACGAAGATAAAGCGCATCAAAGTGAGCACGTGACGTCACGCCTTGCTACAAAGTGTCGCAATTCGTAACGGTACGCGGAACTTTAACGGACTATATCTTCATAATTTTTTGTTTGATTAAGAAAAGAAAAAATACGCGTCCAATATTTTCTGTTAATCCAACTGACGGACTAATTAGATTTTTATAGGAAACTAGCCCATTATACCTTTTAAAAACCGTTATTAATATCGTTGTGTACATAATCATTAACTGCAACTTCTTTGTATAGTGTGCTTATTAACAACTTCATATAAGTTAAACTTTGACTTATATGAAGTTGTAATTTAGCAAAACAAGTATCAAATACAGAATATTGTGCATCTACAGAATCCACATTGCCCGAGCTCCGATACGCACTCAGTCGGTTTTATTATATTTATTTACCTCTAATATAACCATAAAAGTCATTCCCACAAAAAATCCTATGGTCCAAATAATCGGACTAGATAGATAAAAACGAATGTCTGAGTGTGTCTTTTAGTTTTATTGTAATGGGTAATCTTTATCAAACGGTTTCTCTGATCCTAATGTTTGTTTAGTGAATCATGTTACAGTGGTATTTTATTTAAAAAAAATAACAAATCATTTAATAGCAAAACAGTACAGAATATAAACTGTAAAAACAAAACCGACTTCAAAAAACTGAAAAGCTAAGTAAATATAAATAAATAAATCCCTTATCGGGTCGCACAGCACTTATAGTGCAAACCGCGTAGCGTGTCATTCCTGTTTGTGGTGCAAACAATAATTAACTGCTGAACACCGATTTCATCCCCTACTCATCCAAAGGATTTTGATTTTCTTAAAATTTTAAATATACTATCTGCGAAGTATAAGATCTGTACATACAGGGTTACATTGCAAAGGGATGCCTAATTACATTGACTTGAATAAATAAAACATAGTGTCCAGGCTTTCTCTGTGAGCAGTAGAGACCAAAAAACGGGTTTTTAGAATTATTGCAGTCAATAAAAAAGGAATCATCAAAATCGGTTTACAAATTTGCCGAAGATATTGGGGAACATAGATACAAAAAACAGTTGGCGTTGTATGGAGTACACGCAATCTTTGATGATTTTTGATTTCTTATAGTAGATCCTATCATCAGAACTTTTCCTAATTTATATTGAACTATTCTGAAAGTATTCTCTTTTCGGAACAAAAACAATTGGTAATCAGTCAACATGGTAACGATTGGTCGCTGAATATAAATAAATAAAAATTGAAAAAAGAGTTTGACGAACTGTGATCCTCCTCCTGTTTTGAGGTCGGGTTAAAAGGGTTATTCACCATCATTCACTATATATAGTAAGTAGTATAGTAGTGTTTTTGTTATTAGTGTTTGATGTTATTAGTAAGGTAAAGCATCAGCTAAAACTGTACGTTTTGATAACTATTCAGATAATTATCATGAGCATTGACGGACATGGTCAAAAAGATAGAGATGGGAACTACAAACCATCATAGTTAAGAGAAAAAAAAACGATATTCAAATCAAGATAGTCTATACACAAAATCAAAATTTATTCACTTTTATTCTTCAATTGATAAGGTTGAAAATCCAACAAAGAATGTGTAGTGGACAGATAAATAAGTACAAAAAGGTCCAAGTTAACGATATTGGGATCAGGAAAATATTTACACTGAGAAAGGGCGAGGATTTGGGAGGATTCGGAGGATAAGCTGAGTATCACTAGTTTAGCTGTCTGAGACTAAAGAGTGCCACTAGATTTTTTTTTGTTAGAGTTTCGGTTTAGAGTTGTGATCCTGAAAATAAAAATAACGAAAAGGATATATAAAGTATGTTTGGTAATAGGGAATATGCATGAAAATTATGTATTGTTTTTATTATATTTTTAGGAAATTATAGTGCTAATAGTGAAAACAAAATTAATTTTAGGTAAGAAATAACCGTAATACAGTAATTAGAAATCCAGGTATGCCTGTCTCTTTCTACAACAACTTTTACTATGAAAAATGTATGACGGATGTGTGATGTGACATCTCGGTACATATCGGATCTTATTGTCTAGCACGCGACTTTCATGGGTTGTAAGTAAGGTATTTATCAATATTTTTCAAAAATTCTTTAAGTGTTATTAATTATAATTAAGTAATATTTATTTTAAGACGAAACAAAAATTTATGCATATTCCCCATTGGTATGTCAAGCCGAATCTAGCCTATGTTTATATAAGAATGGTGCAAACAACCCTATTATGAGCTACACAACTTTCAAGAAAATGTCTAGATATTTACCTGGATTCGCTTTGCTGTCCACTACTATTTTGATACTTGGAATCTCTTACTTAGTTTGGTAATTAGACGCTAAACAGCCGTCAGTTTCTCAGAAGCTTCTGTCATAAGGTAGACAGATTAAGAAGTCTTACTTTGTATTCAAAAGTTTACTAAATCAAGTAAAAGATTCAAAACAATTTAATAAAAAAAACGAGTGAAAATCCACGTGCAATGTGATATTAAAATTAGTTTGATTCGGTTGTGAATCGGGGGGCAGGCGGGCATTTGTGTGGTGGGCCTACTGGTTCTTTGTATATTCTATCAGATTTCGTGGTCGTGGAGCGACACAACAGTTTACATGAGTAGTTAGTTAAACGCTTGTCAGCATGTTAGACGAGCGTTAATTTGTAACCAACTGACGGTAACAGAAGTTTGTATATTTAACTGTTACATAAAGCCAAATTTAGCTTATAAAATTAGTTAACAGACAAGACTTTTTTATGTTACTTCGTTTATTTGTGTGGTGCGCACTAAGAATTGTATAACTATCAATCTAAGAAGAAGATAAGCTACAGTTTTATTTTTAATTCATCACCATCATCCTTTAGAAGTCTACGGCTGGACTTAGGCCTCCCCTCCCCCCTCCCTTCTCCCCTATAGGACGCCACAGCGAGCGGCCCCGGCCATTTGCATCTAGCGGTAGCTTGCAACCTTCTTCTGCGAGCGATGTGGTCTGGTCTGCCCACTGCCACTTAACCTTTGCAATTCGAAAATCATGACGGTGACTTTAGTTCTTTTACTTAATTTTGGTTGTTTTACTATATTTTTATATACGAGTACCTACATAAAAACATGCCAGACAAGTATTGATCGTTTGCGGGTCTACTATTTCTGATTCGATGTCACAAAGAAACACCGAGCACGGATCAGTTTAAATACCTTGGATCTGTACTTCACGCGTCGGGAGACATCGATTGCGACGTTTTGACGTTTTACGTGCTTTGGCACGTATTACTGCTGCGTGGGCCAAATGGCGACAGTCGACTGGTGTCATTTGTGACCCCAGAATGCCGGTTAAGCTGAAAAGACAGATCTATAAGTTTATCATTAGGCCTGTCCTATTATATGGCAGCGAAGCGTGGCCGCTACTTGAGCGGCACAAGCAGGAGCTGCATGACACGGAGATAAATATGCTGCGGTGGATATGCGGAGTCACGCGGAAGGACCGCGTGAGGAACTCGCGCATCCGCGGTAGCCTCCGTGTCAGTGATATAGCAGACAAACTGCAGGAGAGTCGCCTACGCTGGTACGGCCATGTTTTGCGAAAACCGGCAAGCTACGTAGGAAACAAATGTCTGGCCATGCCGCTTCTGCCAGGTCCATGAACCCAAGAAATGCTGGCTTGACGTCGTGAGGACTGACATGCGTGCCAATGATCTCACAACTAGAGACGCTCAAGACCGCGCGAAGTGGAGGAGTAAATCAAGGAAAGCGTACCCTGGGCTTCAAAGCAATGGCTCTGGACGCAACCGGGATTGACCGTATAGATGAAGAAGAAGAAGAAAGAAGATCCGAGCATAGTCTAATCTTATCTTTCCATAGCACGCTGTGCGACCTTGGGTTTCCTTTAAGGGCCATAATGAGTATATTTTTTATAACTACCGATATATCTACCAAGCCATAATAATCAGCTCTGGAAAGTTTAGGGACCTGACACAATAAATTATTGAAACGTTTCACTACTATTTGCTACTCATTGTACTTTATTATCTAGACTATACACTTACCACCAATGTACATCACTCACAAGCAGATAAAGATTTGAATTTGAAAAAACAGTCTCAAACATAACCTTCACTCCACCCTTTCCTACCCGACGTCTGAACATGGTAATGTTTGGACAGAGATGTTTGTTCTTGTTGGATTTATGATAATTCTGTTTCCTCGCTCGGCGAGCCGCATTCCCTGTTTTATTTTAAGGGGAAGACGATGGGTTCCGTCTATTTTTTGTTATTTTTAACCCATTACAATACTTTCATTATAACCCTATTATAATGGGTTATTATAGCATGTAGAACTGACGACCGATGTATCAGAAAGGTTCTAGAATGGAGGCCACATATCGGTAAGCACAATAGGACGTCCACCCACAAGGTGTCCACCTTGTAGCTGGTAGGCTGTAGGAAGCCGCTGGATGCAGATTGCAGGCCGCTTCGAACCGGTCAATCTGAAAGTCACTGGGGGAGGCCTATGTTCAGCTGTGGACGTGTTATGGCTGAAATGATGATGATGAATCCATTATAATCCGCACTAATGAGAGGGATTGTAAGTTGTATCTAAGTCTCGGGGTCTTGCCACTATAAACTAGCTTGAACCTTAGGAATTACGAACTACCCTTCGGAGGTGGATTTTTGTAATCCACCCCTAAAGGGACTACAAATAGGAGGTGACAAGCTTAACACCACGGGAGTAAAGCCGTGTTTATAGCTAGACTTCAATAGTTTAGGAGCGTATTCTAAAATGATAGATAGATACTCTTTATTGTACACAAATTTAGACAAAGAAGTTACAATTCCCTAGTTAGACCCTCAATTCTGTGGATTCTGGTCACTAAGTTCTCATTATAATCAACATACACCAGAGGCCCAATTTCCGTAATTTGATATTAGTCGCAATCCGGTGTCGATCCGCTCCCAGTAACATTACGATCACAAACGGTATTCTCCCAAAAAATGCATATTTTTTGGCTCTATTTTTAGTCGTATTGGGACAGTGTTGATAATTTTACTACTTTTAAACTTTACTTGAATACCGTTGTGATCGTAATGTTACTGGGATCGGATCGACACCGGATGGCGACTAATGTCAAATTACGGGAATTGGGCCGCAGATCACTTAGCGTTAGATCTATGCCAGCACAGTTCCGCAATCGTTTATCATTCTTTTAAGCTCTTGCTCTGGTCTCATCATATGGGCCTCATTAAGGGTTACAGTTTTTGTGCTCTCCAGAGAAATGTTCTCACTCATTTTTAATTATGTTAACTGACGGATTATTGAGACAGATACTCGTAGAATTTATTGTTAACCATACAAAGTAATTGCTCATGATTTTTACATAAGGCGTACAATTTAAGCGGTCTAATCGCTTAAAGCGATCTTTTCCAAGATTTCAGGTAAAAGACTTATTATAGAGAAACATATATTATAGAGAAAGGGGAAAGTAGTTTATAGTGCTTATGAATTCTACTTAGGTACCTGATATATGATTAAGACTAGATGATACCATTTTGAAAAAGTCGTTATAAGAAAAAATATGATAAATCATAGGCTTTATTGCACAATTAAATTAATAATTTTAATTGTTAACTATTTTAATTACTTTTTGCGACATCTACGTTTAGTACCCTGCTAGTGAAGTTTAAGTTACCTTTACTAAATAGTTGCGCTAGCGTAGATACTCTATTTAAATTCCATATCTGAGGTCAAATGATACTTAAATTACAAACCAAAATGTAAATCCCGAAACAGGTCATAAATTAGATGTTTTCTAATGTTTAATGAACTAAACAAAGGGCTTATGAATTAATGCTCAAACATATTTCATTGTTTGCGCATACAATAGATTTTAACAAGATATAATAGCCACAATTACGGAGGCTGGAATTTCATTAACGTTTTCGTGTGACCCTCACCAGTTTCCAATGGTTAGACAGGGAGCTGACACAGAAAATATGTTATGGTATCTGAAAACAAAAAAAAAATCAGAATTTTGTAACAAATTGTAAACTATTCTGTAAACAAATAAAGTATGTCGTCTTGTAGTCTTTGTATTGACTCTATATTTTATTATCAATAACAAAATATTTTGACGACTGTCTGGTGTAGTGGTTCGCGCTCCGGACTACAAAGCCAGCGGTTGTCGGTCCGAATCCCGCAAGGGGCAAATGTATGTGTGATGAGCACGAGCGTTTGTACCTAGGTCGTGGAAGTTTATAAAGTATTTAAGTATGTTTATCCGTTATCTAGTCGCCATAGGTACAAGCTTTGCTTAGTTTGAGGGCTTGGCGGTAGATAATTGTGTAATTGTGAAAAAAAATATTAATTATTATTTGTATGATGTATGCTGTCTAGTGGATATTGACAAATTTGGTTATTTTGATAGGTTTGAGCAACGTTTATCTTCTCTGCATTAAATAACTATATTGTCATCCTCTGCCAGTTTTAAAAAGCAGTTTACTTGGTGTCTGCGCTTGTCATGTCAAAACAATAGTTGTCGTTAAAACAATATTGATTTACTTACTTAAAATAAAGGATTTTCTTTGAAAATTTTTAGATGATTTATTTTTACATCTTAGCACCCATAATATAACATAATAATAAGTTTTTTAGGATAAGGTAATGATTTTTAACCTACCACTTCAAGTGTAAATTAGATTATTAATAATAAAAAAAATCCTATCGTTAAGAACATTTTAAATGTGTTTTAACTATTTAATAAAACATGTTAATTCAGCTCCCGAACTATCATTTGAACGGAATGATTTACGCGGTTTGAAAATTAAGCCATTGTAGCACTTCCGAAGTGTTATAGTTACGGCGTGTAAAACGATATCATTTGATGATATTCTATTATCTAGGGCACGTAACGAAAACAACCGTATGTGTTAGACTAATAAGGTTTTAAATCCCTTGATTGGTAAGTCCTAATTTTGCAAAAGCGAGTCATCAAGCCCTAGGTCCTGATGATTTTGTAACAATGAAGCTAGATTAACAAATACTTTATATTTTAGTCTATTTTAATGAAATAATAGTTTGTGATCGTTACATAAACTGACAAAATAAAATGTTATTGATTTACTTATCCCGTTTATTTTTACAATTTATCACAGTAATACCTAGCCGTGATTGAACTAAAGCGACTAGATAACTGATCGACATACCCCAATATGTCTATTGTTACTAGAAAAAAAAGTCTTAAACCATTATAAAATCATTCACAATTAATTATATCCAATGTCGTATCGAAACGTCAAAATATCACAGGAGTGTGTAGTTAAAATACATTATAACATTCATAACTTGAGTACAATGCTTATTCTCATCACAACAACACTTGGCCCATGCAGGATCCGAACCCGACATCTGCTCAGTTTAATATTATACTAAGATGGTCGTTTAATAATACTGTAACCGTCGTTTTTGTCACAACAATATCAAATTGTTCACGCATAGTTTCCTCTAACACAAAACACAGTAGTGACAAAAAAACGGACATCTTAACCCTTTAATCACGACAGGTAGAATAGACCCTGCTCAAGCATTATCAATGAACTTGAACAAATATTTCACTTGGCCACAGCACAACGAGAACAAATTTTCACTTCGCACTAATTTCCTGGCGCAAATTTTTTTATTTACAAAGTTTTTAAGATAATGTTGACGACAGATCTGGCAACCCGTTGCTAGGGTATAGTTTTTTTTAGTTTTGCCTAGCAACGGGGTAACTGTGGTAGCCATCTTGAACTGAAATCTTATAGTTAGTATGTCTGGGCTGTTTCCACGCTTAGCCTCATGATTGAGCCATTGTGCGTGCTATTTCTTACTCCAACCAGCCCAGGTCATTCCAGGGTCAAAAACCTTTTCGGGCTCCTGCATCTTATACATTATTTATATTATATTACACTGGAATTTTATATTACATTTTATTAATTTATTAATAATTATTTTTGAGATTAACACTAATCTCTAAATTAAATCTAAATCTAAATGTAAGTATAGCTAGTTAGTTAAATTACTGTAACCTCTTATTATTCATAAAGTTTTTAACTTTAAGAAATCCTCTAAATCATGCTTAATAAAATGGTATTCATACATAAGCTAATCAGGAGATTATATTATTTTATTAGAGATTATAGATAAATAGGTATATGTCAAATTAAACAACCGCAGTATCTAAACATTAATCAACAAAATGACGATCAAGTAGCTGACATTTGATTCTGAATTTTATTTTGTCAAAAGTGTTACACATGTTTTTGTAATTTGACATTAGACATCTAGATTACTACCATTTCTTTAAAAAGGAGTTAACTATGCATCTAAGTAGCTCTTATAAATACAAACAAAATAATTACTGCTTAAGGCCTAAGTTACTATTTAGCTAAGTAATGCTTTTAAGTTATTTTTGATTTTTTTATATTTGACAACATCACATACATTGCTCTGATCCTGTGGTAAGTAGCCAAAGCACTTGTGTTACAGAAATCAGAAACAACGACGGTACCACAACACCCAGACCCTGATAAGACCCAACTAATAAGCAGCTTTTTATAAATAACGCTGTCCGTGTTTTACTGTTTTCACTGAACTACGGCACAACCCTACCTCCGCCAAGGATTTTAATCTTTTAATGTCACAAAACAAACCGTTGAAGAGTACCCTAAAAGGCTGGTGGATTAACTATGAAACGGGTGTAATATAAAAGAATGTAGTCTGGACAGAGATAACAGATGTGACAATAATCTCTGGTTTTTTGGGACATTGATATAAGTGGAAGGATTTGATGAAAAACATATACGAGATATACTACCTCCGTAGCCGAGAGGCAAGTACACCGGACTTGGCGTTCGCCATCTCTGAAGTTCCGAGTTCGATTCTCGGTGGGGTCAAAGTAGAAAACGAACTTTTTTATGTTGTGTCTGGGTGTTGTGGTAACGTCGGTGTTTATGATTTTTATAACACTTGTGCTTTGACCCGACCGACAATCGAACCCAGGACCTCAGAGGCAGGCGACGCGAAGTCCGGCGTGTCTGGACTCTTAGCTTAGAAGTCGTCAATTAGTAAGTGCTGCAAGCTGCAAGCTGCTGCTACTTACCTAACTAATAGTCAAGCGATTAAAACCAGGACGAAGTATTAAAGTGCTTTTATTTTTTTAAATTCCTAGAAATAAAATTGTTAATGTTTCTTAGTCGTAAATCTATGACATTCTAACTGAAGTTATTTCAACATGGTCTTGAAAGCAAATCAGCAGAGCCCAATTTCTCTCAAAACGTTACTCATTTTAGCGACAAGACTTCTCGAAAAAATAAAGAAAAATCTTCAATCTCCACAACTCGAGCAAAGGAACCCATTTCCGAGAGGGCCGAGTCTCGACATATCTTTATTTGGAGGCGCCGATAAAAAAATAATGTCCAACATTAAGGGAGAACTTAATTTAAATATTTCTGACGCAATCTCCCCTCTTTTTCTGTCGCTTACAAGTTCGTATCGCCCTATCCTGCTCTGAGGGACGGCGATAAGTTAGAGACGTACCGAGTTAAATGCTTTTTTAAGTGAGCCTCGTGTTTGGGGTGTTTTGGTCAACAGACAACTTAGCGTATAGAAGCCGCATTTCTTAATATTAAATAATAGACTACTAATTTTAGTTTTTTTTTAAGTGTATCATCAGGCGATACCTTTAGCCTACTTAACGATAGGTATATGGATAATTGAATAGTAAAATAATTTATGTAAATAAAGCAACTGTCATTCTGTATAGGTTTATCTTTCAGTTGTCTTTTACTACAAGAGAAATGTGTTTACAATACAAATACCTATATGATAAACATCCACCATATAGCACTAAACCTATCAAAATCTTTATAGGTAATATTAAATGTTATTGCTCTTCCCTTAACTCTGAATACCAATTTTTTTTAAACTAAGTATATGTTAAATCTCAAATCAGGAAAGTTTTGCAATGCAAAATTTACTTAAGGCAAGTATATTCGTTAATGTAATCTCACATTTGGTTTCAAAAGCTAACTTAATCCCAGTTTGTTAGATAAATATTTAAAAACATTGATAAGGTTCGTCAAAACCTAATATACAACTGTTGAAGCATAGCTTTTGTTTCTAGTACTTATACTTCAGGAGAAAAAATACTTACATCAAAAATAATTGAATTTATTCTTATTTATTTATTTTTGCTCCTGCTTGACCGATTTTATTGGTTTATACATCGATAGATAGGCCAATTTGTTGGCTATAATTGTGCATAAGTAGGGTTTTTAATCAAACAATTGCGTCTATGCGAAAAGTATTATTTTCCCCTCCTAAACACGCTGCGTTAATTGTAACAGTCTCATTTCATTGCGCGTTATTTAGAACCGTATTCTGATAAATTTTCATGCAATAGTCATACCGACATGCATCGAGTTGCTAATTTAGGGACACTACTGGCCTTAAAAGTTAAAGTGATACAAGAAATTTTAATTGCCGTCCTTGTACATATTCTGCAACGATACCGTCTCATCATTCCATAGGTCGCCTCATTAACGCTCAGTTTCATACGGTGTCTACAAGTGAAAGTGGTCTATGACCTCGTGTTACGGCTGTTTTTGCCCTAACAAAATGTAACGACTTTTATGGGGTTGCCCCATTAGAACAATGGCTGTTTTATGGAATCGACCGTTGAATGGCAACGCTAGGTGTTCTAATTTGATAAGTGGGTTGGAATAATGGGATTGGGATATTATTATCTAATGAACGAGGTAATTTATTTACATATAAGCAAAAAACATAGGGAAATTTGCAAATTTAAACATTAGGCGGACATTGCGGTGTAGTTTACAGTTTTATGTGTGATTTTCAATCAATCAAAATTTTCATTTTATGAATAAATAAATTCTTTCTACAATCACACCAATCATCTAGCCCCAAACTAAGCAAAGTTTGTAATGGCGACTAAATAACGGATAAACATACTGAGATTCATTTGTCATCCATGACTTAGTACAAATTGCTCGTGTTTATCACACGAACATTTGCCCCTTGCGGGATTCGAACCGGCAACCGCTTGGCTTTGTAGCCCGGTGCGTGAACCACTACACCAGATGGTCGTCGCATCTGTATTGTAACAAAATATTCAGCGATACACTGTATGGCTGTGTAGGTAGATTTTACCATCATTATCAGCCTTTGGAAGTTCACTTTTGGACATACGTTTCCCCAATAAAACGCTTGCATCCAGCTGAACTAGGTCGCCAGTCCACCGGGTGGGTGGGAGTCTTGCCCACGCTGCGTCTTCCAGTTCGTGGTCGACATTTGAGGATCATTCTTCAACGGTGGTCAGCTCTGCAAGCGATTTGTGTCTTGCCTATTGACACTATTAGCTCTTCTGCATTCGGGCGTATGTTGCATAATGACTGTATACAACTTACCCCGGTATGCTTCTGAGGTAAACACTTAAGCTTAGAAAAAAAAAACAAGAACTAAAATACTTTTTGCAATGAAATAGTTTTTATAACAATAATTATCCACACACTACAAACTATCCAACAATTTGATTATTACCAAAAATATATTCTCGGAAATCACTTTAACCCTATTCTCGCCGCATCATAAATTCCAAGTTTTTTCCCTTTTTTAACCAAAAAAATTTAAAAGCGTATTTTTCAATCGCCATGTGGGGGCGAGTGGTGTTATCTGATTTATTAGTTCGGGTTTTTGGTGATTAATTTTAAATTAGGTGTTATCTACGCTGTGGGATTTAATTGGAGCTGTTTGAGCTGACTAATGCGTTTTTAACAAACTCGTTTTACTAGAAAATTGTATCGTAAAGTATTTGTATTTAAAAGGTGTCAGAAAAAAGTATTTGTCACTAAATAAGGTTTCTAGATCTTAGGCATTTTAATATTTCTTGAACTAGTAATTCATAAATTTCTTTCGAATAAATTATTTACTCCAATTGCTTCGTAAAATGGAAATAAAGAAAATCTATACGAGTTAACTTTAAAGAGAGAGAAAAGGTGACTGAAACAATTTTATTTTCGATTGTTATTTTCCACAGTAGAGATACCATGTAAGCTTAATTATCAAAAAAAAGGTTTGATATGCTTTTTATGTGAACATGAATATGTTTTTCGTAAAGAGTTTTATGACATTTTAAATGTACTCGCAGAATAGGGTTGATTGTTAGCTTGCATGTTTGGTAAGCCGCGTTTAATAACACCGCAAACGGTTAATAGTGATGGATTTAAAACGAATAATTATGAACACTTTACCTCTTAATTACGGAAACAAAACACGACCAATCAACTGTTTATAATTATTTATTATTATCACAAAGTATAAAATATTTACATACACTTTTTAGAGGTCACATTTAATTAATTAACCTTCTAAGGGATTATTTTTCTGTTTAAATACAATATATGACCAACATCAAAATCTTTTTTTAAGGTTAAATTTATTGGGTAACTTTCTTCTAGAGGGTGATTCTATTGCTCAAATATAGCAACTTTTTCTATGGAACTAAATAACTATCTTGTTTCTTTGGAACTTACTAACTTCGCTATTACAAAATTAACCAACGACCAGCCTCCCTAGCATGACCACCAAAACACGATATGATATAGCGATATAACGACACCGACCGTAAAAATATGATAGATATAGCTGCCATGTTGAATCGGCGTCACATGTTATGATCGCAGTTTCGATAAAAAATCAACATGGCGGCTATATCTATCATATTTTTAAAGTTAGTGTCGAGTGGAGGGCAGCTGACATTATTTTACACGGAGAGGAGTCTTTTGAGATTTTGAAGTTGATCCCATAGACATAATGTTGTATTTGAACAGTACAACAACTAAGATCTTCAAGGACGTTGACAAAAAATGGGACCTTATATTAATAGTTACTCAGTTTGAGTTGTTACTATCACAGTAAGTTTATTTACCACATGCTTAAAGCCTTGGGCACACAGCCGACGGGGCGCGACGGCGACTGCATCCGTCGCCGTCCCGCCAAACGTGCACACAAATTGGCGCGACGCGACGCGCTGTCGTCTGGCGTAAGCCGGACGGTTAGATATTGTGTTGCATGGTAATCGTACTTAGTTTTTACAACTTTTTAGTGGTTTATTAATGAATAATAAAAAAATTTAAAGCCTTGTGAGGAACGTCAACGAAACCGTCACGCCGCGCCGCGCTGCTACTCCGTCGCTGTCCCGTCGCCGTCGCGTCCCACCGGCGGTGTGCCCAAGGCTTAAGTGTCTCGTTATTTGCAAGATATTTATAAATAAATATTTTCATTTTTATAGGTACAGTCAATAACACATTAAGCTTAAGTCTGTTTCTTTCTATAATGAATTTATTTAGACACTTCAGCGTAGATAGATAGATAATCTTTATTGCACACTGTTGATAGAAATTACAGTTTTTTACACAAATATTTAGGCAGTCTTATCTTAGCGATCACTTCCCGACAACCTTCAGGATAACTATGTAGAACGATAAAAGAACTTTATTAAGTGTATATCCCAAAATAAGCTTCTTGCTTATAAGCCAGGTCATCTTATTCTAGAAATTTTATTAGATTTTTTATGTTTTTAACTGTACCTAATTTAATTCACCTATCTCTTTAGCATCACGTTTAATTTTAAAGAAAATTGAGTAAAAATTAAAACGTTAAACGTCACAATTTTGTTTTGCAAAAGCTTTAACCAGTTTGACCAATTTTAACCAGTTTAAGTTTAACCCTAAAATACTTAAGTTTTGTACAATTTTAATACCAATATGGTCTCAAAGTTATGGATTACCATTGTCTATTCTTTGTGGACAGCAAGCTGGGTAGGGCTCAGATAGGTTACCCATTCTGAAGAATCCGGGGTCGATGTCAGATTGGCAGCTGTAATGTAGAAAAAAAACATGTTTATAATTTTGGCAGCTTTGTGTGGCTTCAGAATGAGATCTTATGTAGAATTATTCGCTGGTATAATCTTTCCAACAGACTTCAAACTTTTTTGTATGGAGCCTGGCATACCTTAAGTTGCAAGTAACCTTAAATAACGTTATATCGGTGTACACCAATGAAACATACGTTAATCGAAAGAAAAAATAATTACAAACCACAAATCTTTGACAAAATGTCGTTAATGATATACTTTGCTCAAAATTTTAATTTGAATATGTAAATAAAATAAATATTACATATTCACACTGAAATTCTGAACAAAGTTTATTATTAACGACATTTTGTCAAAGAATATAGTTTATAGTTATTTGTGGTTTATATAGGTGTACACCAAAATAACGTAATTGTAGGTATTTCCAACTTTAGATATGCCAATTAGGTTCGATGCCTTTTGGACACAATCAGTTAACCAGAGTTTTAATTTTGTTTGTATGTAGGGTCTAAAAACTACGCTAAAAATTAAAAAAACTCTAGACATGCCTATCTGTCTATCCGTATATACTGTGTGCATATCTGTGTGTCTACGTGTCTGTCTGTCTGTCTTTATATCTGCCTGTCTGCGGCATAGTTCTACAAAGATCTTAGTACTACAAGGCTGAAATTGGCATGAGTATACATATTAATCACGCCGACAAAGTAATATCATAAATAAATAAAAATCTTTTTAGGGTACTGCCTGCAATAATTATATGTGGGTTTAAATAAATAAAGGGAGGTTGCAGGAAGCCACTGGATGCGGGCCGCTTTCAACCGGCCAATCTGGAAGTCACTGGGGGAGGCCTATGTTCAGCAGTGGACGTCCTATGGCTGAAATGATGATGATATTGATGAAATAAATAAATAAATATTGGACAACATCACATACATTGCTCTTATCCTGTGGTAAATAGCCATAGCACTTGTGTTATAGAAATCAGAAACAACGACGGTACCACAACACCCAGACCCGAGACAATATAGAAACGTTATTTTTCTACATTGACCCGACCGGGATTCGAAACCGGAACCTCAGAGATAGCGACACCAAGTCCGGTATGCTCGTCTCTCGGCTACGGAGGTCGTCTTAACAGTAACGACAGTAGTATACAGGGCACTAACTTGCAAAGTAACCCTATATAAGAGTTAAAAACGAATAACTAACGAATAACTAGATAGGCTTTACAAATTAGCGAGTAAACTTATAAAATGTACTTAGATGAAGTTGGTAAAACAAGTAGCTAGTCTGTCAACTTTGGAACCTTCATTGCACATGGCCTGACACGCACTTAGCCGATTTTATTATGTAAAATTGTCGAGTCGTTCGGATACGAGTAAGACACTTAAAAAAATTATAGAAATAACAAATGTCCCCGGAATCAAACCATAGATCTCACGGCTTACCACACCGACATTTAATCACTGAGCCAGGAATGTGTGTTGTTTCTCATTAGAGACGGGTCAGTAAAAAAACTACTAACAAAAAAAGATTGAAAGGCTTGTTAGTAGTGTAGTGTAGTAGTGATGTCAGTTTTTATAACTCTGATTTGTCAAGTTTGAACTAAACAAGTATAATTATTGTCTGTTAATAAAAATCAAATTTTTTGGTTAGTTTTAGTTATTTTTATGAAAGCGATATCAAAAATTTACAAGAAAATAAAAATATAACAGAAAGAAAAATAAAATACTTACATAGTTTTTTCAATAAACGTTTCTAAATCTTCGATTTCCATGATTTCTTTTGCTGCGTCATCTGTGTTTCTCTTTTCTCTGTGCAAATCATCCAGCTTAACCACTTTACCCACCCTTTCTAACTTCACCTTCTTTCTTAGCGAAAAAGGTTTAAACAACTTAGCTTTCTCCTCAAAATGCGCCCTTACTTCTTCTAAAACATTAGCTGGTAACGGATCTGTTTGCCATTCTGGTTTTTTACCATTTTTTATATTCTCTATTAGATTTTCAAGTAATTTATTATCTAAAATGCTCGTTTTATTTACGTCTAGCTTGGGTTTGCTTATTTCTTTTTTATCTGTGTCAGATATCGCGTTATTTAGACTACTTGCTATGCTCACTTTTGGCGGATTACTGTTTTGGTTATTTATGTCAAATCGAGTCCATGGGTTTTCAGCATAGTAGAGGTTGAACGGATAAGTGCTCATGTTATAGTGCTGAACGTATGAAAATGGATAGGGCAGTAACATTGAAGGTTGAATAAGTTTTTGAGTTTCAACAGTAAAAGGACGTTTCATAACTCCTCCATAATTCTGAGACGGGTAGTTCTGAGGTAGATAGTTTCGAGCTGGTGGATAAGTTTGTGATGGTTGGTTATATGGAGGAGGTGGTGGGTAGACCATCGGCGGTACATTTTTATGGGCGCAAGGAGGTTTCACATTTGATGATAATGGTGGAGGTGGAGGTGGAGGCCGAGGTTGTGTTTGAGGGCTGTAAGTAGGATGAACATAAGAAGATTGCCTTTGAAAACTAGATAATGGATAGTAATATGGCAGCTTTCTAAAGTCTGCCCCAGACAGTGGACCTGAAAAATATGAATTAGGATTTGCAATGGGCTTGGGTTGAACTGTTGTAGGAACTGCATTTGATCCTTGATGTTCCATGTCTGTCTTAATCCCAGCTTTGTTAACAGGTTCATACCAATACGAAATATGATTACTGTCAATTCTCTCAGCTTTGATGTTATTTGCCAACCTCATGGTTTCTTCTACTATTTTTTCTGATGTTATTTTATCCATTTCTTTGTAAATATCTTGTGCTAAATTATATATATCGACTATTGCTTCTAGATCACTCTTTTTCACATTATGTAGTAGATCGGAAATAGTTTTAATTTCTGTATCTGTCAAATATCTGTCAGCACCTTCGAATTCAAGCTTTTGCTTTAGTCTGTCTTGGATATCACTTAACTCATTTTTAGGTTGAGGGAGTGTGACACTATTAGGAGTATTTGTAGGTATAAAAATTTGCGGTGTGATGCTACTAGCAGCAAAATCTATATCTTTTTGTGTATTCGCGTGTTTAGCTTCATTGGTTTGTGTTGCATTGATGTTAATGACGCTGATTTTTCTCAAAGGTTCAGTTTCGGGTGCAATCTTTTTCTTCAATTTGCAGGTATAATTTCCGCAAAATGTTGTAGATGGCCAAGTGCTGTTTGCTGGATACAATTTCCCTGTGTCCGGATCTCTGCAGTAGAGACCTGGAATTTTAATAAACATATTAGTGGTGCTGTGTGGGGACGTAAAGAAGACACTTCCCCATCGCCAACAGGAGGCGTGTCGTAAAAGGCGACTATTTTCTGTAGCACGAGACGGGCAGCAGCGTCTGCGTGCGAAATCTTATAAAAAACTGCGCACGGCAACCCGCCTGCCAAGCGTGGCGAGTATTGGCAATGAAAGTCATTGGGGGTGGCCTATGTTCAGCAGTGTACGTCATATAGCTAAAATGATGTTAGTCTGTATAATGGTATAAAACTCGTTCTTTTAATGATATTAGCCAAATTACTCATTAAAAAAATACTAAGTTCTTTGCCATTATATTAGAAAGAGTTCACAAGTTCTTGCATTATTTTTAAAAGTCTGAACTAAATCTGAATATTTTTTATCTGTATCAATTTTTTTTCTATTGTTACTTGCAGTTTGTAATTTTTATCTCGAGACATGATTGCTAAATACACACACAAAAAAAAACAATAATAATTAATGAAAAGTCTACATTTTGAACGCTTTTACGTATGTGCAATACGAAAATAGTGACAAAGACTATAAATAAGTCCGTTCATAGCGTCTTTATTATGAAAACAGCAACAAACAAATTGAAATGACTACACAATGGCATACTAAACAGTATTGTTATGTTCACAATAGATCGCGTCATTTATTTTGATTAGCCACACTTTTGATAGACAATTCTTATTCTTAGATACTAATAGCAAATAGCTTTATAGAAAATGATTTATTAGAAGAAGACAAGGGTCGTCTTTTACCTACTTAACGTATTGTTATATGTATTCTGCTGCGGACATCGATACCATCTTTATTTTACAGAAAAGAGCCATTCGTGCTATTTACAAACTTAGTCCCTGAGAGATTTCTTTAAAGAAATTAACATACTCAAAGTGGCCTCTCAATACATATTTGTTAATATCATGTACGTACCCAAAAATTTAGATCTTTTTATAAAAAAAGTGATATTTATTCATATAACACAAGAAACAAAAACAAACTTGTAGTCCCAAACTTTAGATTGGCCAAAACAAGTAATTCATTCTTGGGTAATTGTATTAAATTTTTCAATAATATACCTTACAATGTTATCGAACTTCCTATTAATAAATTTAAGTCACATGTCAAAACTACACTAACGTCTAAGGGGTATTATAAAATTCAAGACTATCTTGATGACAAGAATGTATGGTCAGTCCAGCCTGCACTAAACTGATGTACCTACTTGTTTATTTTGATTTATATTTTTTGTGTGGCAGCTAGTGGTGACTGAGTTTGTTCCGGCGTTTTTTCTCAGCACTTGCCAGATTGTCTGTGTCTTGTCTCGAAGCGCTAGTAGAGCCCAAAAAATAAGGAGACATGTTCTGCCCCATATGGGCCTATAATGTTTTTATTGACGTTCATAAGTGGCAATTTTGTCCTGAATTGAATAAATGATTTTTGACTTTGACTTTGACTTTGTAATCTATACATAGTTATTTTAAGTAAGGACTTTATTGAAAGAAATAACAGTAGTTGCAATGTGTCTATGAGGAAAGTAGTTGTTAATTTCTCATGCTTTATTTTTGTAAATTATTAGACCTCAGAAAACGTCAGAATTGTTACAACTAACAAGCTTAACAACCTATTAGAAAATATCTTCTTGTTTTTTAAATATTAATTGAGAATAAAAACCGGCCAAGTGCGAGTAGGATTCAAGCACCGGGAGTTCCGTGAAAACTTGTAAGCATGTAAATAGGTCGTCCATAACTGAAATCCAGTCTCGATGATTTTTACCGCTTTTTACAAGATTGTTAAAAATATTTATTTTGTATGTGAGGTTACAATAAATTTCCAGATTTCGTACTTTTTACTTTACGTGTGTTTAAAAGACATTGTTGCTTGCCAAATTTAATGGTTCTAGGACAACGTGAAGTACCCTAAAAAATAGATAAGTTTTTAATTTATAATGTCATAAAAAATTATCGACATTTGATCCGACTTTTATATTTTTTCTTTGATATTTTGATCTAGTAGTTAATGATAAATGGGCATAAAAGTACGCCCTCTGTTATTGTAAATTTGGTAATGGAAATAGAAAAAAAATCCTAAACAAAAAACGAAAGTTTTGCACAAAACCTCAAAGTGACTAACCTAAATTTACAAGCTGTTTCAAACGACTATATTTGTAGTATTGGTATCGCCGCAATTACAAACGTTTTACCTCGGAACTATGAACAATATTATGACTTGCTCACAATATTATGTCTTGTTATGCATTGGATATTACCAACATGATAGAGTTTTTCATAATGAAATGTGATTTTAAAACGATTTAAAATATTCTATTAGTATTTTTTTAATGTTCAAAAATTCAGTAATTATTTTATTAATGTTATGTTAGTGCACAGTATAAAGATGTCAAAGATACCAAAAACATTAAAAAAGACATTTATATTTATATATTATTATATATATATAAAACAAAGTCGGGTAAATACACCATTTATAAATCAAGAACGTTTAGACCGATTTTTATGATCTTTGGTTTGTTGAATTTGTCTCTGCCCCGAATAGCAGAATAACTAACTATTAAAACATAAAAAAAACTCACGAAAAAAAAAGCGGCGGTACGAAGTTCACCGGGACAGATAGCAATTAATTATAAATACAAATTATTTTAAAAAATATTGGTTTGATGATACCAATAATATATCTAGCCTTATAATAAACATAGTTTGTGTTAGGACGACTACATTACGGATAGTTGTATTCAAATACTAGGCATCAATTTAGGTACAAATGCTTTTTTAACCGACTTCAAAAAAGGAGGAGGTTCTCTCTCTTCTCTTTTTATGTATGTTCAGCAATCATTCGTTACTACGTTGACCGATTTAAATATTTTTTTTTTGTTTGAAAGATAAAGATAATACTTTCAGAATGGTCCCATATAAATTTGGATAAATTCTGATGATGGGATCTATAAGAAAATCATCAAACATTGCATGAACTCCGTAACACGCCAACTGATTTTAGTATCTATCTTACCTAATATCTTTGCCAAATGTGGACCGAATTTGATGATTCTTTTTTTATACTTCAAAGATACTATAATAAAATTTTCGTTCATTTTCGGGAAAAATTTCACCCCTAAGGGTGGAAAAATAGGAAATGAAATCGGTGTCCACAGTTAAATTATGTTTGCACTCGTAAGATCTGTTTTGATTAGGATTTATCACTAAAATAGATGAAATTAGTTAATTTTATAATAAAAAAAAACCGACTTCAAAAAACTAAAACGCTAAAAAATAATCTTAACACATAACTACCTAATCAGTTACATTTGGAGTCGGTGCCAGTCGATGAGAGATTCTATGTTTTCGTTTGCACCGACTCCAAAAGTAACTGATTCGGTGCGTTAAGATTATTTTTTAGCGTTTTAGTTTTTTGAAATCGTTTTTTTTTTATATAAAATTAATATAATTTCAAAATAATTCGTTCAGAGTTTTTTTTAATAGTCATAAAAAATATATCTCACCCACCTCTGATCTAAACTACGGAAGTACTGAGCTAAAATTTAAAGAAAAATACAGAAAATAGTATATTATTATCACCTATAGATTACAAGAAAGCCCAAAAGAAGTAGGTACGGAACCCAAGAATGCACTTAAGTGTTGCTTAAAGTTAAGACTGTAGAGAAGACTTTCTCCGGTTATAGTGAATAACGTCAAGGTCAAGGTTGAAGGATTGTCAGGATATTTTTGTAATTTATAGAAGTGGTATATCATGATTGTCAAATAAAAAATCTTCAAATCATGATGATAAGTCGTCCTTGTATGTATTTTGGTACAAAAACATTTTATTTTCAGCCTTTAACAAATAAACTTAACTTAATCCCATTAATAGTGATTTAAGCAACTATATAATATTGTTTATCATGACAAGGTTCTAATAAGGTCAAGGTTTTAAGCCGATCAAACCTCATCAAATATCTTAACATAAAATACTTACATTTTACTAAATATTAATTATAGTTATAACTAACCTTTACCAGAAAGCGCAGAAACAACACTAATAACGCACAAAATAAATACTAAAATCCTGCGCATCTCGTCCATGTTGATTTAGGTACATTTATACTTGCGCACGAGTTGAATTCACGGACAGACGGACTGGCACTGAAAATTACAGTGTTTGGAATTTATTGTTTTGCTTTTGGCGACGTTCGCTATTTGAATGCGGTTCTCAAACTGTTGCCTACTTTCTCTATTGATTAATAGACAAATATTATAACTAAAAGTTTTTTTTTAAATCACAGTTTTATTTGTAAGCGTCTGTGTGTCTGTAAGTAGTAAGCGTAGTGTAGAACGCCCCCCAGCTCGACGGACCGACGATCTTGGGAAGATGGCTGGCAGTGGATGGATGAAAAAGGCGGGAGATCATGCTCTTCGATGCTCTTTGAGGAGGCTTACGTCCAGCAGTGGACTGCAATAGGCTGATATGATGATGATGAGTTTTATTTGCTTCACTTTTAACTAACTGTCTATTTAAATGGTGCGCAGCGTAGGACGTCCACCTACAAGGTGGACAGACGACCTGGTAAAGGTTGCAGGAAGCCGCTGGATGCGGGCCGCTTTTAACCGGCCAATCTAGAAGTCACTGGGGGAGGCCTATGTTCAGCAGTGGACGGCGGAGTGGCTGAAATGATGATGATGATGAAATGGTGGAAGTCAAAGTTGATAAAATTTTAGGTGTCGTATCAATTTGAAACATTCAAAATAGTATTTATTTTTCATTAATCTTTTTAATTCATGTAATCGAGATGACAATACAATGATTTGAGAATACTTTAGCGAAACTCTTCTATGTGGCTACTCAAATAACTTTCATTTAGTTGCAAAGATCGTTGCGAAAATACTGTATTATTATAAAAGACAACAGGAAAGATTGATGCACTAGACAATAAATAATTGACATGGTATTCAAGTAAAAAAAAAATATCCACGTATCACAAGGTAAGTGATGTACCACAAAGTGAGTAGCCAGAGATGTCCCAGTACACCCAGAAACGCACCAATTCAAAAAAGACTTTTTTTGAATTGACCCAGACCGGGAACCGAACCAGAGACCTAAGGCTTTCATTACGAATCACCGCGCCACAAAAGCCATTTAGGTAAATTTAAATTCAGGCAAGTTGATTGTTAATAACACGATTAAAATCGAAAACCTTCAGTTATGGTTTACCAAAGATTCAAACTAACAATAAAATATTGTTGATATTCATCATTGTGAAGATCAACAATCCCTAACAACAAATACCTGTGGCGAACTACCCAAATATTCTGAATAGCGGACCCAGGTAAAACCCTTTGCAAACCGTTCGTACAAAGGTATTGTGGAGGCAACAATAACCACTCAATAACTCAATTCAAGACTTGTAAGATAAATAGTGATGAGACACGGTTTCGGCTTTTCTCACAATTTTTCTAATAGGTGTCCTATTGTGTTTGGTTGCCACTGTTCCAATAATCACTAAAGGTTATGATAAGTTGTAGCGTATGTCAAGCTTGCATTTGAAAAAAAATGGACTCATCCCGCTCTTTAAACGGAGTAGTGATTCTGCCAATATCGAGTGTATTCTTGATATTGTTCACAATAAATAACGGGTGTTTAGTTTTTATTGCTTTTCTTGGATTCAGTTGTGGCTACTCTTCCCGTAGAAGCAGGTTTCAAACTTGCATCATGCACATGGCCAGCACAGAAAAAAATCGAACTTTGACATTTGCGTCTATATTATTTGACAATGGTTGACAAGACCAAACACAAGATTAATAATGATTAATGAAACAACAACAAGACCAAAAACGCTGGCGCCACCTGAGATTAGCTTTGCCTACGCTTCCCCATTATTATGACCACCAGATAAGTGATCGAATACATAGGCTTCAGATAAAATATCAAGTTAGGGTTTTTATGTTGAATCTCAACTCTGTTTTAATAAACATACTTTGTTTTTTTTTGTTTTGACGAACGTGATCCAGACGCTCCGGACCACAAAGCCTGGCTGCTTCGGGTTCGAACCCCGCAAGGGAAAAATGTTTTTGTAATGTGCATGAGCATCTGTACCGAAGCTATGGATGTTTATAAATGTATTTAAGTATGTCTATCTGTTATCTAGTCTCTATAGTACAAAATTTGCTTAGTTTTCGGGCTAAATAATTGGGAAAAATGTTTTCATTTTTGAATTTCTTTTTTTTTCTTTGGTTTTGTTAGTCTGCCTCCTTTTATTTAAACAATTAAGCAGTAAAAACAATATAATCAAGTCGTAATATTAGTGTTAAACTTATTGTAACTCAGCATGAGAGTTTTTCATATGAAAACGGCACGCAAGCTTACAACCTACCTTATAGTGGGTTAGTAGATATTGCTGACCATTCAGAAAATATTCGTATCAAATATTTCGCTATAAACAGTATCGTTTTATTTTAATTGCACAATAACTTACTGCTACTTATATACTTATAAGTAATAACGTTATTTACTCGATTAACAGACACTGTTTCCCATCACTAGTCGTTTGGAAAACTTCTCAATAATAATGTCGGACAAAAGAACTCGATTGTATATTTTCGGGAAAGTTGTTTAATGGTTTATTTACGTATTTTGTTTATGTATTTCAGAAATTAAGTTATTTTCTTTGTATTAAAGAAGAATATTATTATAATAAAATAATCGACCCATTCAGGTAATGAAATTACTTATGGGGATGGGATTCATCATCATTTCAGCCATAGGATGTCCACTGCTGAACATAGGTCTTCCCCAGTGACTTCCAGATTGGCCGGTTGGAAGCGGCCCGCCTCCAGCGGCTTCCTGCAACCTTTACTAGATCGTCTGTCCACCTTGTAGGTGGACGTGCTACGCTGCGCTTGCCGGTACGTGGCCTCCATTCTAGAACCTTTCTGCCCGATCGGCCGTCAGTTCTACGTGCTATGTGCCCCGTCCACTGCCACTTCAGGTTGCTTATCCGTTGGGCTATGTCAGCGACTTTTGTTCGTTTACAAATCTCCTCGTTCCTGATTCGATGCTGCTTAGCACTTGGATCTTCGGCTGAGCTACTAACAGGTTTAGTAACCTTAGAGGGATTAGTTATGTGTAAACAATATATTATTACCTGTATCTACATCTAAATATTTACTAAGAATAATTAGGATTTTCTGTAATATATGTTTATGACTTTGAATAACGACAGATGATTACTTCGAGTTCGATACCTATGGCGATTACAAAATTAAATCATTAAAACATTATCGTGTGCAAACATTTACACACAGACACACACACACCACTATAATAAAATTGTAGTTTTCTCCTAAACCGGGGAAAAATCGATAAAAGCAATGCTTACATCTAGATTGTCATGCGTTTGGAGTGGATTGACATTAAACACTACGGAGCTGTCAAGCGTAGGAAGCCCTATGACCTCTTCAATTTAGTTGCTTAATTTTTTTCCGTGAATTACGTATCTATAAGTGTCATTAATGTAAGGTTTATAATAAGAAAATAGGACACAAATCATTAAGCCTTAAATGAGCAAAGCTTGTTATATGGCGACAAGATAAACAATAAATATACCTGAATACATTTATGAACATCCATGACTCAGGGATCAATTCTCATGATTCAAAAGTTTACCCCTTGCGGGGTTCAAACCCGCAATACTTTGGTCTAGACTTCGAACCTCTAGGCTAGTCGATCGTCAAACATAAAAGTATTGTTTCATATTTAATAATCAACTTCGATAACTTAGCGTTAATATTTAATTGACTGACAGTCAGTTAACCAAGCGGCTGATTGTCTGTCTGAATGGAGGGATGGCGCATTTCTAGGCCAACATATCAGTTGGGCTTAGAGTTGTAAATTGACGGTCAGGTGCTTTAAGCGTCCGTCATTTATGATAAATGCTTGGTCACATTGGACATTTATTGTCACGATGGTCACATATTTTTCTTTAGTATAAATTTAAAAAAGAAGAATTCCACTAAAGTAAGTCTTAAATGTTAAGTATTTGACAATAAAAACATACAATAAAACATGTAATTGGATCTGGATGGAACCCAAAAATACTCGCGCGTAACGATACGACACTTTTTAGCTTGTTTGTGCAGAAAGATTTTAGAAATTTCATTTCGTTATAGATCATCACTACTAAAGCCTGTCTCTCTTATAATAATGCATTTATTTGTGACCATAACATTTTTTTCATAGTTTGTCAATAGAATTGAATATAACATTTGTTACAAAATGTCCGGTCACACTGAGAAAGTGTCAAATTTGCTCGGTCATATGGTCAGACATTTATAACGTGACGGACACTTTACAACTCTACTTGGGCTATACTGCGTGGAAATACGGCTAGCCTTCTGGGCACTATGTTGCTGTGTTTAGATCTGCGATTTGGGACCAATTTTTTGTTTGTAACTAGATGTCCCGGAGAATTGCGTACCGCCTCTTCATGAATTTTTCTATTTAAATAAATAATTATTCGGGGCGCGACAAAATCAACAAATCGAACATCACAGACACACTAGCCCGTCTTTGTTTTATAACAAAACTAGCTGTCCCGGTGAACTTCGTACCGCCTCTTTTTTTCATGATTTTTAAAAAGCTTAAAACGGTCCAGCCGTTCTTGATTTCTAAATCGTGTAACTAAGCCGACTTTATTTTACATATATTATGTTGTACTTAAATATTAATTTGATGAGGTTTAGTATTAATTTTATTTTTAGTTTTAGTTTTCTTGTAAATTCATTTCAATTAAATACTTAATGACTTACAGTTTGAGAACCGCTGTCCAGTGAAATTAGCAAACGTGATGGAATACGATCTAAGCTATCAAACGTTGCCCAGAGCGTACATTCAATCTAAGTAGTTCGTTTAGATAAATACTTTTATGTGTCATGCATTAGAATTTGTAGATATATTTGTTATGTACTTAGTTAAGATGTAGATAAGATTTCGAAGATACATAGAACTGTATGTTTTTACAAGATGTAAATGATATAACGCAAAATTTCTAAGGGGCTGGTGCTTAAATACGATTTTTTCTTTAAGAAAAAATCAAATAAAAATATATCGACGGTTCCATACAAACTGATGTCAGCTGGCCGAGGCTTAGTATGGAAAAGTGATTTTTGCGATTTCAATGTTGGCCCCATAGAAAAAGTTGACGTATTTGAGCAGTACAATCACCCCCTAGAAGGTTTTTCATTATTTCATTAGCACCCTGTAGAACCTAAAATTGGGTTGTCAAAATAATAATAGAAAATATTGTTTACTCCTTTTTTATGATTTCGTACCCAAAGTAGTGTTGCCGCTCGATAGGTCAATATCGATTGTCTATCGATAGCCTATCGATAGTTGAAGGAAAAACGATACTATCGATAGTATCGATATCTCTTTTACTGGAATACTATCGGTAAACTGCAATACTATCAATAGTTTCGATCGCTGCCAACCAATGAACTATCGATAGTATCGATAGTATTGCTCTTCAATATCTAATAGACTATCGATAGTGATATTTATTTCAATAGTATTGCATTTAATATTCAGGTATGATGAGAGTATATTCAACAAAATCAAATTAATTAACTAGTGTATTGACTTTATTTAAACGTACGTTTAGTTTTTTTTAAATAAAGATGGTAATTCTTTGAATTCTTAGGTGGCAATACTATTGAAGCTCACTATCGATAATACAAAACTATCGATAGTCTTCTCGATATTGAAGAGCAATACTATCGATAGTATCGATAGTTCATTAGTTGGCAGCGATCTAAACTAACTCGATGATCGAAACTATCGATACTATCGACAGTTTGCTGTTTACCGATAGTATTGCAGTAAAAAAGATATCGATACTATCGATACTATCGATTGTCCTATCGATCGTATAGATGAATTTAGCGTTCAACTATCGATTGCAAAACTATCGATTTTTCGGCAACACTAACACAAAGGTTGCCATCGGAACCAAAGGCAACTTCTTTGTCTATACGTCTGTCACAAAACCATATCTTTTAAAAAGTACCTAATTGATACACTTCTTATTTACGCAGTGTGTATTACCCTGCTCGCTGTCATCTTCATTATAAATAATAAATAAATAAATTGTTCTCACAATCACACCAATTAGCTCGCCCCAAACTAAGCAAAGCTTGTACTATGGCGACTAGATAACGGATAAACATACATAAATACTTTTATAAACATCCATGACTTAGGTACAAATGCTCGTGTTCATCACACAAACATTTGCACCTTGCGGGATTAGAACCCGCAACCGCTGGATTTGTAGTTCGGAGCACGAACCACTACACCAGACGGTCGTCAACCATCTTCATCATATCAGCCGTAGGACGTCCACTGCTGAACATAACCTTCCCCTTTCTCTAATGGTTGTCCTCTACCTAAAGGTTGTCTGGAAGAGATCGAAGATAAGACCGCCTAAATTGTACATCTTTCTGTAAAAATCATGTGTATTTTACTTGTATGGTGTGCAATAAAGAGTATCTATCTATCTATCTATAAGGCCTTCTAGATTAACCAGTTGGAAGCGGACTGCATCCAGCGGGTTTCTGCAACTTTTACGTCGTCTGTCCACCTTGTGGGTAGACTGACATAGCACGACGGATTAACAAGCTAAAATGGCAGTGAGTGGGACACATAGCACGTGGAACTGACGGCCGATGGGGCAGAAAGGTTCTGGAATAAAGGCCAAGTACTGGCTAGTGCACCGTAGCTAAAAAATGCATAGAAGAAAATAAATTAATTCATAACAAACTCCCATAAATAACTCTAAATCAAAGCCCAAAAAACAAAGCTGATAACCCCATGCGTTTACAAGCAATTTGAGGCGCCTCCATCAGCAATTTATACGTTTCAACACTTAAGGGTGTGACGCCCCGCTGAGCACGGCGCGGCTCGGCGAAAGACGCCACAGACTTGCGTCAAAGCTTTTGTTTAGATTGTATACGTCACATCTGGAACTAACTTTATTTTGAAGAATTAATGGCGATAAAAAACGGTTTTGGCCCCTCGTACTCCTCTTAAAAATTCGGAACTCTATCGTAAGATTCTCGTCCTGAGATTAGAAATAGACCAACGAAACATTATTTATACAATCACTCCAAATATCTAGCCCAAAACACAGCAAAACTTGTACCGTGGCGACTAGATAACGAAGTTAGGTAAATGTTATTAAATAATAATAATAAATAATAACACACACTTATTGTTAATTTTTAATGAGGCTTATTTAGCGTAGTTACGTTAATAAAAATACTACTTTCATTTCTATTTCCCCATACTAAACCACCGAGCAGCTAACATCAGTTTGTATGGAGTATGTTTTTTTTTTAAATTTGGATGTTGGTCCCATAACAAAGTTTTTTTTTTTTCAATCCAAACTTATAACTACCATTACAGGCTATAGTGCCTAATGCGATAGTACAAACACAAATTTTGTTATTATCCTAAACCTATAAATAACAAATTACAAACAGCGCAGCCCTTGTGAACTCACTCAGAGAACAACCAAATAGATCCACCTAATATTATTATTGTTTTTATTTTTGTTGTTATTGTTTTTTGAGCAGCAGAGTCGTCCCTTAAAGTTCTATTACACTTTTTATATCTTGCTGTATAAAGAATTGAACGTTGCATCATTTATATGTCATAATTCTTACAGAATCATTTGTTAAATATTTTTTCCAATTAGTACTTACAAAATATGCTCTAAGAAACGCAACGACTAATCTGATCTCTATGGCGTTTCTCCCACTGTTTCTTGACCGTGTAAAGGATTTGCCTGCCCCCCGCCGCGACAAATTAAAGAATGAATCCTCACATATATCCTTTTTGAGTTGTTTTGATTGTGCGAGCGATTTAAATATTCTTCACGCTCGATGAACGGGTTAAGGGCTGTCGTCTCAGTTTTGGAGATTTTTTAGCTGTTTCATTTGCTGGTACATTTTTTTTTCTTTACTAACAAATAAATATGCTCCATTATTGTCATGGTATAGAAGTAAAGAGTTACTATCATTATGTTATATACGAAGAGTTTTCCTTGGGGCATCTCCTTTGACACCCAGGCCCAAATCTATTTAGAGATGATTTTCTAAATTGAGTCGAACTAAATTTACTAAAATTATATGTAATATAATATTTTATATCTAAGTAACTTAGAACGCATAGGATTGCAGACTTGGGCCTTCTACAATAAAATATGGATGGATTTAGAAAAGACCTCTGGCCAGCAGTGGGACGCCATAATAAATAAATAAATAATATTTGTTAAAAAAAGAATACAAAGAAGTTTAATTTAAAGTTTTGGTTGTTTGTAAACTCTTTCAAATAATTAAGCATTTGTTTTATTAATTAAATGTTTTATTTTTACAATTATTTATAAAAAAACTCGACCAGATTTTGTAAAAATGTACTTGCATTAGGTTTTTAATTATTTCTTAATATTCCTAAAAACATGCTGTCTTCAAATGGCACAATAAACAATACCTCATTCGTGTGAAATTATTACAACATTGTTGCACGAAGTTCACCGAGTGAAGCCGAAAATACACGATTATTTTTGAACCACTCTCGAAGCGTGCAGCCTTAACTCTTTTCTTTACCGTTAATTACATGAAAACGATTATTTTAAATCATGCTACGGTAATTTTAAGTTTTATATTGTAGAGAGGTAATGAGTTGTGTTGGAGCCTTTAAATTGTGAAAAACTATTTATTTTATGGATGTTTTCCATAATAATTTATGTAAATTAATGTTTAGAAAGACAAGAAAATTTTATCAATATATTTTTTATAAAGTCTTCTAACGGTGACATTAATTATAAAAAATATATTATATAATGACGAAAAAAAGTGTAACTCCAAACTAAGCAAAGCTTGAAGGTACTATGACGACTAGTAGTCGATAAGTATTATTAGTGTCGACGAATTAAACAATCGAATCGTGTGGGGACGGCCATAAAGAATACACTTTCCCACCGCCAACATCGTGTCTTAAGTGGCGACTAATTTCTGTAGCACGAGACGGGCAGCAGCGTCTTCGTGCGAAATCTTATAAAAACTGCGCTCGCCAACCCGCCTGCCAAGCGTGGCGAGTATTGGCAATCCCCCCTGTTAATAATTCATTGGGGGAGGCCTTTGTTCAGCACTGGACGTCCTATGGCTGAATTGATGATGATCATGATAATGATGAATTAAAAAATCTAAACTCTACGTGCTGGCACAGATTCCAATAATAACAGATACGGTTTTGTTTAGGTAAGTATTTTATTCATCCTTTTAGTAAATTTTTGGTATATGAAAAAAAAAAGACGATTTTAAGGCCTTTCAATACGTACCTTTAATTTGAGTCAAAACAAAAGATCAGCTGTACACCTGCTTCAACTTTAGGGTTGATTTTTGGAGACCAACCCTAAGGTACACTCTATTTTTTTGTAACAAAATTAATCATCTAAATCGGTATATATATTTAGTAAAGATATTGTGTAACATACACACACACACACACAAAACACAGTAGGATTGGGAACCTTCTCCCTTTAGAATTCGGTTAAAATCATTTCATTTCTATTTTATCATGTTGACCAGTATTTTTATTATATTTTTTATCAAAAAAATACATCAAATTATGAAGTAAAATATTCTTTTTGTTTCATATATAACACACACTCCCTTTTTAACCACACAATATCAGTGGCTGAAATAACTATCATAAATATAGTTATTTTAAGTTGTCGATTATGATGTAAAGTGCCGTGTGGGGCCGGCCGTAAAGAATTCACTTCTCTACCGTCAACAGGAGTCGTGTCGTAAGAAGCGACTAATTCCTGTAGCACGATGATGATAGCAAGATGCCGCCTGCCGAGCGTGGTGAGTATTAGCAATCCCCCCCAATGATAGATCACTGGGCTTATGTTCAGCAGTGGACGTCCTATGCTCAAATGATGATTATGATGTTCTGGCTCCCCTGTCTTACGGTTACGGAGGGCTTAGACTTGCCACATTTAGGATCATGGTCAAGCGTGACCCGGCTAGAAACTAGGCAAAGTGCTAGAAGCAAAAAGATTCGTGCCTTATTTTTATCTTACCTCCTACCTTTTTGCTTTAGAACGACCAAAATAGATTTTTTATACTTTGATTATTTTTAATGTTGCCAACAAAGTTGGTAGGTAGCTAATATATTGGTGATGTATTTTTTTCAGCTGACCATACTTTGTCTGCTATCCGTACGTGGTCTATATCAGCAGACAGATAAATCAGATACCTATCACGTAGCGTCAGCAAGGCTGGCTTACAGATAGTACTCGTTCTGAGTGATAGAACGATGTTGTGGGCTTGCATTAAGTTGTAGTTATAACAACGTCTAATTTATTTTTATAAATTGGTTCCCTTGTTTATCCAGTTTGGTGAATCCGATTGTGATTCATACTTGGGGAGATGTACCCTGTTCATAATAAGTTCAAAATATTACGTTAAAAATCATTACGAAAAAAAATATGAAAAAGATAAGTAGGTATTATTTGAAAGGGAAAATGAATATTAAGTTCTCACAAGTGTAGATTTCACAATTTGATATATGTTACACTTACAGCCCATTAAAATCGCGTGTTAGACAAGGAGATCCGATATGTACCGTGACGTAACATTACAGGTCCGCCATACATTTTTCATAGTAAAAGTTGTTTTAGAAAGAGATAGGAATACTTTAATTTCTAATTACTATAATAGGGTTATTTCTTACCTAAAATCAATTTTGTTATCACTATTAGCACTATAATTTCATATAAATATAGGAAAAACAATATATTTTTTTCATGCATATTCCCTATTAGCTAGCCCCAAACTAAGCAAAACTTGTACTATGGCGACTAGAAAACGGATAAATAATCATACTTAAACATCCATGACTTAGGTACAAATGCTCGTGCTTATACAAACATTTGTCCCTTGCGTGATTCGAACCCGCAAACGTTTGGCTTTGTAGTCCGGAGCGCGAACTACTTCACCAGATGGTGTAAATCTAGGTATACTTATTTAGAGTTAATTATAAACGACACTATCTGTATGAGAGCCAAGCGTGTCGAATTTTTACTACCTCTTATTATGACGTTACGAGAAATAAATTATCGGTTGTCTTTAAATAGCTTTTATTCCTTTTTCAATGTTTAACACAATATTAAAAATCCTTATGAAATAACAAATTTTTTATTAAAAAAAATAACCGACTTCAAAAACACTAAAAAGCTAAAGATAACTTTTAAACAATTTTACCAAACAGTTATTTTTGGAGTCGGTGCAAACAACCACATTCAAACATTCCACAACCACATAAAAAAAAACATACAACCGAATTGAGAACCTCCTCCTTTTTTTGAAGTCGGTTAAAAAAGGATATTATAAAATAGACGATTATTTAAACGACAAGAGTGCAAGGATTTAACCTGCTTAGCTCTCACTTACTACATGTCTTGTCTAAGTCTAAACGCTTAACGACTCTTGTTGAACTACCTGTACATGAGTTCAAAATCCACATTAAAAAAAACCTTATGAAAAAAGGGTATTACAAGGTAGACGATTATTTGAATGACAAGAGTGCATGGACTTAACCTGCTTAGCTCTCACTTACTACATGTCTTGTAACTGTATTTCCTGTAAAAAGGGCTGACAAAGGTGACTGAGTTTGTCGCGCCTTTTCTTTTCATCACCAGCCAATATGTAGTCCCGAAGCGGTGGTAGGCTAAGCTATATTTTGGGAGAGCTGATAATGATTTACAGAATTACCCTTGAACGATATAATTGTACATAGAAATCACTGTTCATCCTTCATCGATACAAATATTTTTTACCGTCAGCTCGGTTCGCCGAAAGAATGATAAATATTTCTTTTCTATCGATGAAGAGTGATTACTATGTACAATTATATCGTTCAAGGGTAATTCTGTAAATCATTCGGAGCCCATTTTGGGACGTGTTTAAGTGCCCGGAAGAGGGCCTATATACTGAATAAATGAGTATTATTGACTATTTGAGCTCATTTCCTATCTAATCTATGCTTTCATTTACAAAGCCTTTAGTGCGTTAGTTTCCACATAGCACTACCTCTATGTATGAGCACTGCTAACTCAGCACAATGGACTGCAAACAATACCTCCTAATGTACCACGTCTTGAAAATGTGCCTTAGACATGCGATGCGAACATTTCGATACGATTCCTTGGCTATTTGCAGTTTTTAGTGGCCTGTGAGAAAATTGAGGAGTGAAATAAGGTCGATTTGAGTAGGGTTCAGTATAAAACAAAATGTATAAATTAATTATTTTTTTCAAATAGGCCATTATTTGCAAAAAAAAGAATTTATAAACTGCCCAGCTCGCACTAGTGAATTTCTTGCGCTGCTTCTTTCTGCACTAGCCCAAAAATTGTCTAACGTTCAGTATTTTAGGTTCAAAGACCTATAATTTACCTATCACTTATCGTTTCCTACTACCAATTTGTAAACTCTGGTTTTCCTAAAATAAATATATAACCCTTTACAACCGGTCTGATAAGATCGTGAGTCTTGACTTTAAAAAAATCTGGACCAAAATCAAAACAACTTTTGCGAACCCAACCTGTGCCGATCGTTAGTGAGTCTATCTGAGAACGCGCTAAAAACTGGTTTATTAGTGTAGACACAAGTCACAACTTGTCAGTCGCCCAGAGGCCGCAGGAAGGATGGCTGCGTTCTTCGACAACGATTCCCGCTCGCGTAAGTACCTAATATTTACGTAATTTAAACAGATATTTAAACCACTTTCTATGTGTATCGTTTGTTTATGAGTTGCTTTAAAGTATAACAAGTGTTTTTTGTACTTTACGTCGATAGTTTTATTAGAATCTTCTTCGAAATTTAAACACTCACGGTCGTGTGATACCGGTCGTAGTACGTACAATTAATTTGTTTTGTTGTGGTGCATTTTTAAGTTGGTTTTGAGTATTATGCCTCCTAAATATGGTTTTATTTTTATTTTAGGGCTTAAGCTTACTGATGACATCATAGCAGACCTATTAAATGATGGAAATAATTCGGAGCTAGAAGATTTTGACGACGACGACCTGGAATTATTCGATCAAGATGTCTTATTTAGGCAAACTAATGATGAAAATCACTTTGAAGGGGAGCAGGTCGATGAAGTTGTCCCTGAGAGTTCCTTTATGGCTCCTTCGACGTTAGCTGCTCCAGTTGTGCCACCACCTTCTCCGTTGATTGAGATACCAATCCCGCCGACACCAAGAAACACTGTTCGGGTATCTAGAAGATCACGCCAAGGCAATTCAACTTCTGCTACACATGATAGATCCAGCTTATCAGAAGTTGTTCCGGAAGCTGTTCGAGGAAGAGTGTCAGCATCAGCACCCAGGGCAACGAGAAAGAGAATATGGAAGCAGACTACCTTCGCAGAGAAAGCGCACGACTATCCTGCTCTGCAAATAAAGCCGGTAAGGCGTCCAATTGATTATTTTAATGACTATTTTGACACTGAGTTTCTAGAAGAGGTATCGCGTTGCACAAACGTATATTTCCTACGCACTACAGGCCGTGAACTCAAATGTACAAGAGCAGAGATCGCTAAATTATTTGCAGCACATATCATCATGGGCTGCATTCGCTTTCCTCGACTGCCGATGTATTGGAGAGCTGGTACTAAGTTAGAGCTGGTATCTAGTCTTATGTCACGAGACAGGTTCCTTGTCCTTCGTAATGCACTTCATGTTATTGATTCTGACACTCCGGCTGCAAATGATACAGGTAATCCGCTATGGAAGGTACAACCTATGATCGACAAGGTAAAACAAACCTGTAACAAGTTGGAAAGAGTGCCGGGATTTTACTCTATTGACGAACAAATGATCCCGTTCACAGGGCGCTGTCAGCTACGTCAAGTGGTAAAAAATAAGCCGCGACCTGTAGGCCTGAAAAACTTTGTTCTGACTACATCTGAAGGACTCATGTTAGATTTTGAGATCTACAGAGGTGCTAGATCTACAATTGGTGATTCAAGTCTCGGCCTCGGTCCCTCTGTGATCTTACACTTGGTAAAAAGGGTTCCTTCCGGCAGCTGTGTGTACCATGACCGTTATTTCACCACTGTTGCTTTGATTGAGGAAATGGACAGGTTGGGTCTGCATTCAACTGGAACTATAATGCAGAACCGGATTCCCGATCGAGCAACACTCAAATTCAAAAAAGATTCGGAGATGCAACGTGGAGAGACTCAGCAATTTGTTTGTAAGCCCACCGCAATAGTAAAATGGAAAGATAATAAATCCGTTTTACTAGCGTCAAACTGTACTGCTGGCGAAGATCAATCAAACGTTAAGAGATGGAATAAACAACAAAAAACATACGTCGATGTTCCAGCCCCAAAAGTTGTGAGAAATTATAATCAATACATGGGTGGAGTCGACGTACTCGATCAGCAGATGGAATATTACCGAGCTTTTATTAAAACCAAAAAGTGGACGTTGAAAGTTCTCACACACTTCTTGGATCTGGCGCTGGTCAACTCTTGGAGGCTTTACAGAAACGATTGTTTAGCCAATAAGTTACCTAGAAAAGAATCACTGGCTCTGCTTGATTTTCGTTTGAATGTTGCCGATAGCTTATCCTGCATACCAGATCGTCCTCGTAGAGAAGAAAATGAGGATGATTTACCATCAGTTCCTCGTCGACATTATAAAATATTCAGACCAGCTAATGCTCCATCAGAAGCAAAGAGGTATGACGGATATGAACACTATCCTGTCTTCGATGACATTAAAGCACCCAGATGCTGTCGAATGGAAGGTTGTGGAAGTCGCTCCAAAATTAAATGTGCCAAATGTGATGGGTATTTATGTTTGTCTCGTGACAAAAATTGTTTTATGTCCTATCATGTTAAAAATATGTAGTCTTTATCTTTATTAGTATCTACTAAGGCTGATTATTGTAATAATTATGGTTCCTATTGTACTTGACATTACAATTACATACTTTGATCTCTTAGAAGTTAATATTTACTATTAAGTTTGATTTTACTCGTTATTGAGTCTTGAAGACTGTTTAAAAATTATGTAAGAATGTTGAATTTGTGTTTTTTTATTAAAACAAATATATTAAAATATGAAATTTTCTTTTATTAATCTATAAATAAATGGAAATAAATCGATGAGAACAAACACTCACGATCATGCGACTTACAAATTATTCCTGAGACTCACGATCGTGAGGGTCTGATTGCTGGAGACCAGCACCAACAGGATTTTTTAAAATATTTTTCTTACATTATAAGGACCATAAGGAAAGGACAGAATAAGATTTTAACTGGTTTTGACAAAATTTTTGCTCCCGGTTGTAAAGGGATAACAAATAAATCAATAAAAATCAAAGATGTGAATTGAATCCACGGGATTACGCTATCGTACGTTTTGATGAATGCAATCAAAACAAAGTCGTTCGATGTCTGAACAAGCTATTTTAACAAGCACAAAGGCAAACAAATAACCGGCCAAGTGCGAGTCGGACTCGCGCACCGAGGGTTCCGTACAAACCTGTAGGTATCTATATAAGTAAAAGTTCACCCATCTTGACAATTGAGTAATAGTACACATTTTACCACTTTGGAAGTGTCTCTTGCCCAAACTATTCAGTTTAGAAAAAAATGATGCTAAAAACCTTAATATCATTTTTAAAGACCTATCCGTAGATATCCCACACGTATGGGTTTGATAAAAATTTTTTTTTGAGTTTCAGTTCTAAGTATGAGGAACCCCCAAAATTTGTTGTTTTTTTTCTATTTTTGTGTGCAAAATCTTAATGCGGTTCACTGAATACATCTACTTACCAAGTTTCAACAGTATAGTTCTTATAGTTTCGGAAAAAAGTGGCTGTGACATACGGACGGCCAAACAGACAGACAGACATGACGAATCTATAAGGGTTCCGTTTTTTGCCATTTGGCTACGGAACCTTAAAAAAGGTGAAGTATGCCTATATACGCCCCTCTGCAGGGCACAGGCCTCACATCAGCTATGAGGTGGTTTGGGCCATACTCCACCAAGCCGGCCCAGTGCGGTGCGGTGGAACAGTTGTAAGGTAGACAACTTGTGGTAAGGTAAGGTAGTTGTAGGTGCACAACTTGCTGATAAGTTCCGGATAACCTATCTGGCACTAGTTTTCACAGATAACCCATACAATTAGCTGTCAAAAATCTGTCTATGTATCTGGAACTTATCAGCAAGTGGTGAAAGAGGCCCTTAACCTTACTGTCAGATGTTATTAAGCCGCCCTATAGCATCCGACTAGGCTTCACGACTAGTTTGAAGCGATATTATTATAGCCGAGACCAAATTTTAACGTGCCTGCGGAAGCATGGAGATGCTTGTGATAAATGTCACTAAATATGGTTAAAGCGAGTCACCATCACCATCATCATTTCAGCCATAGGAGGTCCACTGCTGAACAAAGGCCTCCCCCAATGACTAATCATCGGGGGGATTGCCAATACTCGCCACGAGTATTGGCAATCCCCAGAAAAAAACAATTGGTGAGGCAAGTTAAGGCGAGTAGTGCCCCTAAATTAACGACTCGACGCGTGTTGGTACGAATATCGCGCAAAATCTTATTAAAATACGGTTCATGACAACGTGCCATGAAACGGGACTGTTACGACAATCGCTGCGTCTTTAGATAGCAAAAATTGGGGAAAGTAATACTTTTCGCATGGACGCAATTGTTTGATTAAAAAACCCTATGCTCAGATTGTATCCGTCTAGTTGGCCTATCAATCGACGTATAAATAATCGGTCTAGCGGTTAAAAAGTGTTGAAAATGTTAATTGCTACATTCATAAAGAACCTCTGTGGTTTCCTATGCTCTATGATTTTTTCGTATTATGTTTTGTTTTCTGTGTCATGTCACTTCGGTGGTAATCTCTCACAATAAAACAACGTTTTTATCAAAGTAAATCAATCATTCCAATATAAAACAACAAAAAGAAGTAGGAGAATTATCATCTTTTTTGCTTGATTGTTCAATGATTTAAATATTTATTTTCTCCTGAAGTATAAGTTATTCATAGCATATTTTTTCAATATTTTTCTTACAATTTGGATTTAAGTAGTTAACCTAGGCTAGGTTTTTGAAACTACATGTTAGTTTACATTTGGCGACTACACTCGCCTTAACCAGCATACTACGTAATTATTTTTACCCCAAACCAAAGACTTACTCTGGTTTTGTAAAACACATCACCCCACTTCTCACGCTTTGGGCTAACCCTCTTAATTACTTGTATAACATAAACGTCACAAGCCTGAAGGAGATTTAGAGCATGTTACATATTTTGAACAGGTCATTAACACGAAATTATCTTCACCCTGCTCTGCCAAAATAACCCTTAAAAAGAACGCATTAAGACCTTATTGTGTTGGAGCTAAAAACTGGTAGCGTTTAGTATAATTTACGTTCGTGTTCGGTTTTTACAAAGCGCTATTTTAATGGCGAAGTAAAGCATGGCGCTCATGAAACAGGTGAACTTGTAAACGTAAATTATTTTGTTTGGGAGTATTTTTTATTCATTTAACCTGATCCATCCTTTTGCCGGGCAAAATGATGAATACATTAGCAGAACTATCTTATTTTAAATCTTATAATGTCAGAGTTAATTTATGAAAATTTAAACGCAATTTTCGTTATCCATGTAAAATATTGTCTCTTAACAATTAAATAAAAAAAACACTAAACTGCTTGTCATCCTATATCCAAATTTTACGCAACAAATAGATTTTTTGGGCTTTATTCGTTATATGTTAATGATTTTCTCAATCTATATAACTATTTTACTATGACATTTCAATACGTTATTTATAATGTTCAAATATTAACATTAAGAAAATCATTTAAAATCCACTATTTACATAGGATTTACATCGTCTTTCCACGCTTCAAATATCGTTGCGCGATTTATTCTATTAAAAAATATTGCAGTTAGATGTTCTCTACTCTGTATCGTGAGCATAGCACTTAACATTTATTAAACTACTCAAAGGGACTTCATAATTTAAAAGTCAAAGCTATTAGTAAAATAAAGAGTATTTAAAATTACTTTACAGTGTGACAAAAATGTTATAATTTATAAACATTTGGCTGTCATCATTTTTTGAGTTTCATTTCAGATAACTTTTAAATAATAAGTTTGACATTTGACAGTTTTCGTATAGAAATTGTGTCAAAACGTCAATTTTATTCGTCGAATAAAGTTATCTGGCGATTGAAAAATCGTCCCTTAGCATAATATAATATACACATACATAATTATGCATTTTTAACACTGCATATGTACTAATTAGTTTAGAGTTCTTATTAAGGCCCTGTATAATAAATAAATAAATCAATTGAGAAGATATTTCTTATTAATTTAATTTTTCCGTCAGATGACCCTATTTCTGATTTTATGTTTTAGAGAAATTTCGAGTACCTACAGCGATCTCCGTAGCTATTTGAGCAACATTAAATTGGTGTACTAGTCGTACCAACATTATTAATTACGTCAACCAATTAAACCATCTTTTATCGATACAAAGTAAATTCTTGAAATTATTGAAGCATCGTCAAATGAACCATTGAATTGAAATAATTAAATGAACCCAATTAAAACCTCCCCTTTTGTTGACCGTTTGTAATTCTTTTTTTTTATTTCAAACGACATTCTTTTGTGTATTTTTAATTAGGTGCCCTTATCCTGCCTGTCAAGCCAGTCAAGTGATCAATAATGGAACAATTATGGGATGTACGGGTTATTTGTTAATATTGATCCAATGGGCTATGCTCGGTGTTTCCTTGCGAGATCGAATCAGAAATGAGGAGGTCCGTAAACGAACAAAAGTCGCTGACATAGCCCAACGGATTAGCAAGCTGAAGTGGCAGTTGGCGGGGCACATAGCACGTAGAACTGACGGCCGATGGGGCAAAAAGGTTCTAGAATGGAGACCGCGTACCGGCAAGCGCAGCGTAGGACGTCCAATCACAAGGTGGTCAGACGACCTGGTAAGGGTCGCAGGAAGACGTTGGATGCAGGCCGCTTCCAACCGGCCAATCTGGAAGTCAATGGGGGAGGCCTATGTTCAGCAGTGAACGTCTTATGGCTGAAATGATGATGATGATGATGATAGATCCTATAAACGTAAAAATAAAAAGTAAATTAGGCATTTTTTTTCAACCTAACCTTAAATATAATGTTATTTTAGTCATACGCAAGCCTAGTTCAGTGTGGTGGAAGGGGTAAGGCAAAAGACTAACCTTACTGTCAAAAACAATCAAGTGAGGCTTCTGACTAGACTATGAAGCTGATGATCATCATCATCATTATTATCATTTCTGCCAAAGGAAGTCTACTGCTGAAAATAGGTCTCCCCTATGACTTCTTACTTTCATTGGGGAAGATTGCCAACACTCGCCACGATTGGCAGGCGTTGGCGAGCGCAGTTTTTTATAGGGTTTCGCGAGCAGACGCTGCTGCCCGTCTCGTGCTACAGGAATTTGGCGCCTTTTACGACACGCCTCCTGTTGGCGGTGCGCAGTGGGAAAGCGTATTTTAAGCTGCTGCTTAAGATCCTGATTGTCGGGGCTAACATCTAACCTGCCTGCCGAAGCAGGATTCCGCTAAAATATGATAGGGATGGTCACCCCTCCATTTACATCTGCGGCGTGAGTTGCTTAGCTTTGGTGATGCCAAAACATTACCTCTGAGATACAAGTAACAATAGATATGATCTCGAAGTAAGGACTTCCTTTTTAACCGACTTCAAAAAAGGAGGAGGTTCTCAATTCGTCGGTACCTTTTTTTTTATGTATGTTCAGCGATCATTCGTTCCTGCGTTGACCGATTTCGATAATTTTTTTTTTGTTTGAAAGGTAATACTTTCAGAATGGTTCCATAGAAATTTGGTTGAATTCTGATGATGGGATCTATAAGAAAATCATCAAACATTGCATGAACTCCGTACCACGCCAACTGATTTTAGCATCTATCTTCTAATATCTTTGCCAAATGTGGACCGATTTTGATGATTCTTTTTTTAATGAATAGCTTACACTTCAAAGAAACTATAATTAAACATTTTTGGAAAAAAATTCAACCCTAAGGGTGGAAAAATAGGAAATAAAATCGGTGTTTAGCAGTTAAATTATGTTTGCACTCGTAAGATTTGTTTTGAATAGGATTTTTCACTAAAATAGATGAAATAAGTTAATTTTATAAAAAAAATCAAAACCGACTTCAAAAAACTAAAACGCTAAAAATAATCTCAACACTTACGTACCTAATCAGTTACTTTTGGAGTCGGTGCCAGTCGATGAGAGATTCTATGTTTTCGTTTGCACCGACTCCAAAAGTAACTGATTAGGTACGTAAGTGTTAAGATTATTTTTAGCGTTTTAGTTTTTTGAAGTCGGTTTTGATTTTTTTAATAAAATTAACTTATGTTGAGGATACTAGATAATGAATTTTGCCCGAGCCGCCACTCACCAGCACATCCAGCTCGGACCTATCATCATCATCATCATCTCAGCCATAGGACGTCCACTGCTGATCACAATGATTTCATCGGGGGGATTGCCAATACTCGCCATGCTTGGCAGGCGGGCTAGCGAGCGCAGTTTTTTATAATGTTTCGCACGCAGACTCTGCTGCCCGTCTCGTGCTACAGGAATTAGTCGCCTCTTACGACACGCCGCCTGTTTGCGGTGGTTGACCTATGTAAAAGTTTTATTAATAATTGACGACCGAGAGGCGAGCATACCGGACTTGGTGTCGCTATCTCTGATGTCCCGGGTTTGATTCCCGGTCGGTCAACGTAGAAAAATACATTTTCTATATTGTCTCGGGTCTGGTTGTTGTGGTACCATCGTTGTTTCTGATTTCTATGACACAAGTGGAGGCTACTTGCCATAGGATTGGAGCAATGTTATTAATGAAGTCGCACCGTAAATCGTACCGGGACATTTTGCGTAGTTTGTTATTTATTTAGCGTCGGAAGTAGCGTAGTTTAATCATAACACCCTATCGCAAAAATTCTCACGCTATAAATACCTACTTATTAACTAAGTGTTCAACGATCGTCTGGTGTAGTGGGTTGCACTCCGGACTACGAAACCAGCGATTGCGGGTTCGAATCCCGCAAGGGGATAATGTCTAAGTGATGAGCACGAGCATTTGTACTAAGTCATGGATGTTTGTAAAAGTATTTAAGTATGTTTATCCGTTATCTAGCCGCCATAGGACGAGCTTTTCTTAGTCTGGGGCTAGATTGGTGTGATTGTAAAAAAATCAATAATGTATTACATATTTATTAATAGTCATAGTTGGCAAGGGTTTTAGTCAAGGGGATACTTTAATCTAAATAATAGTAGTAAAATTGTGGGAAAAGACTCTATACAATTTATACCGATCCTATGGGACTGGGGAACCCTAATAAAAAAAAGTAAAGCGTGAGACATCGTTTTGTACAACAAAGCCGTCGCCGTAAATCCCAATAACTATGTAAATGGGTCATCTATTTTAATTAGAGGCAAGAATTGTTGCTTCGTTTGATGTATGTCGTAGTAGGGTTGGAATATCTAGAACTGGCACCATTTTTTGTATCTCAACAAAAAAAACAATCAAGCTCTACAGGAAAAATTGAAACAGTTATTATTTTGACACTGGCTCGATCACGCTCGCTAGTATAGGGCCCGACAAGTACTAGCCTGAGGCTCTCACACGGCCGGGTCACAGAAGCCAGTGGTACCAGCAGCCAGTGGGCCACCCCACTGGCTATTTTCGTGACCCGGCTTGGTCCGCACCTAGGCCAAGCGCCTTCAACGGCCGCCAAAACTGTCTGGTTTAGCTGAATAAGGCCTTCTTTAAATACCGTAGGCGACATGTAGGTCAAAAAAAATTGTGAGTGTCAAAACTATTTTACGTGAAGGTGCTTTGAATCTATGCTATATTAAGTCAAGATAATGTGAACGTCAATGTTTTTGCAAGGTTATTTTTTATACAATTAAGTGAACAGTACCCTATTTTTAGGGTTCCGTACCCAAAGGGTAAAAACAGGACCCTATTACTGAGACTCTACTGTCCGTTTGTCTGTCTGTCTGACACTAGGCTATATCTGTAATAGATATTTAAGATTGGCTCCCACAACAAACATAATATTTTTGCCGTTTTTTGCTCGATATTAATAACGATGGTACGGAACCCTTTGTAAGCGGATCTAACTTCGCACTTGGCCGATTTTTTTAAAATCTTATGCCTAATTTAATGATGACAGATTGACAATTCATTATCAGAATATGTTTTTTTATTTATTTTGCGACTTGTTCAAAAAGTTTAACTATTCTAATACATTTATAGGTCTGCCAACACCTCGTTTGCTCGTCTCGATTTAATTGGTAAATTCTTCGGGAGATATCGATTCGTTTGCTCCCAAATCTACATACGGTACAGTCAGTCTCATGAACTTTGTAACACAATTTTTCAGATAACTGATGTTAAATGTGTATGTACGTACACTGTGTACAATGTGTAGGTATGTAGGTACCTATTAACAATTTTTTATTTAGCCGTTCTATACCACTGCTACACAAAGGCTTCCCCCAACCTTTCCAATTATCCCTGTCGGTAACTAATATCATATTTATTTATAAAAAAAGGTAAAGTTAGTTTGAACATAATATTTTTTGTCAAATATTTAAATTGCCTACTTTCCATACAGAAAAAAAAACATTTTTGAGAAATGCGAAACATACCTATGTCCGTGTAAATTTATGTATATAGTAAGTAAGTAAGTAAGTAATATTTTATTTTGGCACCAAAATCAATATATATCAGTATATATATCAGTTGTCAAAAATTGTCGAATGATTTGCGACAGATGTGGCAGGTCCACTGGTGCTTCAGGTTGCAAAAATTTTGGACTATGTCCATTATACATTGGTCTTCTGCTGGATGGCCTTGATTCGGATTTTGTTCCTTAACTAATGCCGATTTCTATCTATTTTTTTTTATAAATGAATAATAAATTAATCCTACCAAAACACACCAATTATCTAGCCCCAAAAAGAGTAAAGGTTTTGCTATGGTGACATAATGACGGACAGACATACGAGTACCTACATTATTATGATATCAATGACTAAGGTACAAGCTCGTGGTTATCAAACATTTGCTTCCTGTAGGACTCGAACCCAAGACCGCCTGGCTTTGTAGTCCAGATCGCAAACCACGAGATCGAGACAGTTGGTACAATTTTATAAACAATATTTGATAGTTATTATGCATTACTGAACGTTAAGGATTGAAGTAGCGAATGAAGATGAAAGAATAAAAGATTACTGATTGATAATGAGTGAAAGAGTTAGATAGATGATTTAAATAATAAGAGTAAAAGAGACAGAGTGAACTCAGGAAAAGGTGGGGCTTTACTAAGGACGACACGTGCGAGTGTGGCGCCTTACAGTCTATGTCACACTTAATGTCGTGCCCTACCTCTCCTGCCACCTGCACGCAAGAGGACCTTTACAACGCAAACCAGAACGCCATTGATGTTGCCACTTTTTGGGCGCAGAGAGTTTAATTGTCATTGACTCGAGAAGAAGAAGAAGAGACAAAGTAAACGAAGAATGATTGATTGGAAGAAAGATAGCAAGACGGACTTGTGGGATCGCGGTGAAAGAGAAAGGAAAGGACCGATTAGGTAGAAGATTTTAAGATGAAATAAAAGCAGTTAAGTCTTCATCAGTGTATATTTTCATGCCCCTACATACATATGTATTTCCAAATATTAGCCTGACTGTACGCCTAAAGGTTCTGTCCGAACATACAGAGTGATATTATAATTATTTAAACAATTTTATTTCAACGCCAGATACGTTTGATGTTTCGTAATGGGAATTTTGTTTGTCTGAATTCGTTTACGTATTTTATCGGGATTTTTAGGAAAAAAGAATGTTTTGAGAGAAACACCTAAAGCAATTAGCACGTCCGTAATTATTTTTTAAAAGTATATCATGTTTTTTTTACTACAGGATTAAAATATTACTAACTTCGAGTTTATTTTTCTTTGTCTTTTAAATCTTAACTGTTTAATGCATGAATAAATTTTGCTCAGAAAAACTGTTTAAAGATAATACAACGAATGTAATTGAATTTCTATTTTCTTTATAAAATATTTTTTATTTGTATCTTTGTGAATCTCCGGGTTCATCAATTGTCAGATATTTCTACTTGAATAATTTAGTACTCTTTGTTAGACCAAGCAATAGTAAAAGCAAATATTTTTTCTAATTAACATAGTAGGGCACGTATGTTTTTCTAGATGTTAGGGATATTTTCTTCTTCTCCCGTTTCTTGATATATATTTTCATTGATACAAAAAGAAATATTTATAGACTACTTTTAGTCGCAAAAACTGAAACGATATTGGTGGAATTTAGTACAAAAAACCCTAAAGAAGGACATAGGCGATTTTTGATACACCTCTTAAGGGAGTATAATTGGGGGTGATATACCGCAGGGAAAGCCGCGGGCACAGTCATGCGCAGGCTGTTTTAGCTGTTGGTGAAGTATTACAAATAATTGAATATTACTGTATTGTAGCTTAAAATATCTTTTCGGGTAATTTGTACAAAAGAGGAAAATAAAATATTATAACTTCATTTTAGGATCATCATCATCATCATCTATACGGTCAATCCCGGCTGCGTCCAAAGCCATTGCTTTGGAGCCCAGGGTCCGCTTTCCTTGATTTGCTCCTCCACTTCGCGCGGTCTTGAGCGTCAAACTTCATTTTAGCATATCTATATATATATGGTGTATATGTAGACACCGGTTTGATTCCAATATTTTCACTATATCTAAAACTCAAAGCATTTCTCTGAATCAAGATTGACAGCTGTTGTTAGTCTCTGTTTATTTTATCAAGAGAGAATGCTAAATTATATTAGGAAAAGGCCTGTCTTTGATTAAAAAGCATAAAAATATCAATAAACTTCAACCATGTCTGTGTCAGGTCGAGCCCCACATTTTCCCGCCAAATCACAATGGCGGCTAAGCGACGCCGGCCCCGGAAGATGGCGCTAGCGTCGCGACTTCCGCTTCCGCCCGCGAACAATGAGCACAGCCTACCGCGATTAGTGCGTTGATGTTCTAACATGGAAGCTTTTAACATAGCTTATATAATACACGATAATAGTACCCGTGAACCAGATGTGCATAATGTTCTTCTTATTAATATTCTCTCTGTGACGACTGTCTGGTGTAATGGTTCGTGCTTCAGGCTACAAAGCCACAAACAAACACAACTTCAGCGTAAAGGATCATGGTCAAATTGTAACCAGACTGGGAACGAGACAAAGCGCTATAAAAAATAATTAAGGCCCGTGTAGTCGCTAAATCTAAACTAGCATGTGGTTTCAAAAGCCTACTACTTAAACCCAGTTTGCCAGAAAAATATTGTAAAAATATGTTAAGAATTGTCAAAACCTATACAATATTCTAAGCATAGCATTTGTTTCTAGTACTTATACTTCAGGAGAAAAAAAAATGTTTAAATCATTGAAAAAACAAGCAAAAAAGGTGCTAATTCTCCTTCTTCTTTTAAACCGCTTGGCCGATTTAATTCGTTTGTACGTCGATCGATAGACCAACATAATACGAGTACAAACTGAGCATAGGACTTTTTATTCGAACAATGGCGTCCATACCAAGTATTATTTTTCTTAATTTCCGCAACCTAAAGACGCAGCGACTGTTGTAACAGCCACGTTTCATTGCGCGCTGTTAAGAACCGTATTTTAATGACTTTTCGTGCGATATTCGTACTAACATTCGTCAAGTTGCTAATTTAGGGTCACTACTCGCCTTAAACTAAATCATGATGGCGCCAGGCCCCAAGTTTTTACCATAAAATAAGACAATTAAGTCATATACTCGTAGTCGTAGTCACGTTCACAGGTCAACTCGTGAAGACGGAAACTGTTGTTGCAATATGATACTTTGATGCAAATTTAGCGTCGTTGACGAAATGTACTATAAATAGGTACAGTCACGATAAAAAACACTATACAATTTTTCTTGGGAATTTAAACTTTATTACTTTATTTAAAATTGCTTTTCTTATCAATAACCAAGTAAAAATACATAAGAAAAGCAATTTTATGAAAGGAGTTATCCGAAAATGGTTTTTAGTCGTCAGTATTTTTAACCACATCTTTAATTAGAGCAACTAAAATGTAACATTTAATTTTCTTAGTTAAATCAAATTCTTTTCAAGTTTCCGATTTCGAGAAAAATCTTTATTTTTTAATGTTACATTTTTATACCGATAATAGCAATCCCGGGCAAACTATTTTAACGTAAGCAAAGTTCAAGAGAACTAGTTGTCAGTAATCATTGCAAAATTGTAAGGAAAATTGCTTTTTTATTTATGATTCATCATCATCATCATATCAGCCATAGGACGTCCACTGCTGAACATAGGCCTCCCCCATTAATAACTTGACCTAAATGAATTGATGAATGAAAATACTCAAAATCTGACTCTTTGCAAGGCCGTTCCCATCATGGACAAACATCAGTACCTCTACTGTCAGATGTCTAGTTATTGTCACACATAAGAGTGCTAAATCCATGCACACATGTTACATGTGGACTGTTTGTGAAAAATGTAATTTTCACAAAGGATTTGGCAGTCTAACAAATGTCAGTAATGTCAATAACGCCAGACAGTTCACAGCTCAGTTAAAAATAATAAATAATCTTTTTTGTAGCCTTAAACTCATCAAATATTTCTATTAACATTAAAAAAAATATTTCTTTCTCTGAAATAGAGGTGTTCTGTAGTATTGGGTTTCAGATTTTTGTAGTTTCTAAATGATATTTCATCCTGGTTAAAATTTACTCTGAATAAAAAAACACTTCCATAGAAAAAGCGGACTAGTCCTTTATGCATCGGAATTAGCCCCTTAAATTTATACACGTTGCATAAAGTAAGACAATTAAGCCATATACAGTCTCGGTCGCAGGTCAACTCGTGAAGACACGAAGTATTGTTGTAACACGATACTTCGATGGTCTTTATTGGCCATTGTTAGAAAAGAGGCGTAATTTTATTGATTTCCAAAGCTTTGTTGCGGAAATTCGACTGTGTGAAGTTGTTAGTGTCAAGTACCGGTGTAGAGAGCCGTCGATCATTGAGTGATGACTTGATTTTAGAAAGGTCTTGTCAGTGGAATACTTAACCCTTAGTATGCGAGTTAATGTGACTTGAATCGTTTAGTTTTTTGTTTATTACTGACTAGCTATCCCGGCGAACTTCGTACTGCCTCTTCGTCCCTTTTTTCCCGTGAAATTTTCCATTGTTTTAATAAATATTCTGCTATTAGGGGTGGAGACAAATTTAACAAATCAAAGATCATAAAAATAGGCGCTGCCTTTTTTGACTTTTATATGGTGTAAGTAACATACTATAGGTATATAATACATATTTGGACTGAATTGTAAATGGCTAGGTAACGATGTGCCTATGCCTAGCAGCTGACCTTGTCCTTCGTAACAGCAAGAATAGAATAGAATAGAATAAAACTTTATTGCAATCTTTATTGCAATAAAACTTTATTGCAAATGCAATAAAACTTATTTGGCTAACATAAATATGTAACACATTTTTTACCATTGCTTGATTGATGGTCTTTAGGTTTGCTTTATGTCTTGAAACGTAACATTTAAAACTTCGCCCAGTTTGTGTATCACAGCATTTTAATCACAGACAATAAAAAAAACAAGCTGAAATTTGGCACGATTTTTGATTATTTTTAAGTCATCAACATCATCATCATCATCATCATTTCAGCAATAGGACGTCCACTGCTGAACATAGGCCCCCCCAATGACTTCCAGATTGGCCGGTTAGAAGCGGCCTGTATCCAGCGGCTTCAATCAGTTATAAATATTATCTGTACTGCGTAGGTATCTTCCGTACAAGTACCTTCTTAAAAGTAAATGGTACTTATTTGTTTTACAAATACATTAGATTGAGGGAGACTGTTATCTGAACTAGGCGGGGCCTTTATTTCAGAGTACCAGATTTCTCCGCTCCCGATGTGTTTAGTTGTTAGTGAACAGTCCGCGGTATCACAAGTATTTATGTGCGTTTGTGTGTGAGTGTGTGTGTGTGTGTGTGTGTGTGTGTGTGTGTGTGTGTGTGTGTGTGTGCGTGCGTACGTGTGCGTGCGTGCGTGCGTGTGTGTGTGTGTGTGTGTGTGTGTGTGTGTGTGTGTGTGTGTGTGTGTGTGTGTGTGTGCGTGTGTGTGTAAGGAAGGGCTACACATTTACAAGGAAAGATGTTGCATATTGTCACAAAGATGCAACGTAGTGAATGATGATGATGATGATGAGAATGACAGACAAACTAAAACTGTAAAAAAATATATATACAAGAAACATAAGACAAACCATTAAATAACTACTAGATTTATACATAATAATATAATATGTTTCTATGCAGTACTTTATGAATTTATTTCAGAGAACGTATCGTGTGAATACCATGACACAACGTCATGTCAATCCTGACGATGATCGTCATAGTTTTACAAAACGCGACAGCATTCATGATACGATATCGTATATCGTGTTAAGATGCGAAATCGTGCTGCGTAATGGTTGGCCCTTACTTATCTTCAACAGGAAATATTATGTGAGTATCAAATTACCTATTTCCTAGAAACGAACGTTATTTATTACAACAGTCTAAAATTGCTTATTTGGAATAATTTGCGTTGATTAAGTATAAGTAATTGTATTCCCAACTTGGTAGGAGCACCGTCGTGCTTACTTACTATGTAATAATTTTATGTAAGTTTAGTACCCGCGGCAGCGCTATGCGAGTGGTAGTGAGTGGATGGGTGACCATTTCAACCATATTTAGTGACATTTATCACAAGAGTAGCACAACTCAAAATAAGTACACAATGGCACAACTCAAAATAAATATGTGTCTTTGGAGTTAATGTAGGTATTGCAGTATGAGATCATATTAAAAAGTACCACAACTTTAGGACACGGGTGTCTTTGGAGTTAATGTAGATTCGATTCAACGCAGATTCTGAAAATAGCAATAGCTCGATTTTGTATCATTTCGAATTGTGCTACTCTTTGTCTAGGTGTGCGATATGAAAATATATTTACTTATATCCTAATTATTTTTGTGAGGAAATAAAACCAGTGAATCTAAATTTTTGCGTAAAAATAATATCAGTAAAAAATTTATCCAATTTTGCTAAACGAAATATTCTTAACCTTAACCAAATAGGTAAATAACACAAGTAAATATCCCAGTAAATAGTTACCAAGGAACAGGCTCCATATTTAATCTTGGTGAAAGTTCCCGGGCATGGGAAATTTCCCGGTTACCTACACTGGTTTATGGTGCGATCGTGACTTGGCACTCGGTAACAAGGATGTTCGGGTGCGGGAATACTTCTTGAGCGGCGCGGAAAGCTCTATAAGCAGAGCGATTAATCTACCAAGTTGAATTGGCTACTTTGTTTTTTTTATAAGCAATTAGCATGAGAAGGGTATGCTGCCGTTGTAAAGAAAATGGGCGCAACTATAATTTTTCGTGAAACCGAAATATATACATATTCGGGATGATAAAAAAGACGCATAAAATCAACTCTAATTTGTCTCTTGTTTTACAAAATGACAAATATGCTCTTCTGCGTTACGACAAATTACCTTACAAATACAAATCAAAAGAACCTCAATAAATTTTGGACATCACATACATTGCTCTGATCCTAAGTAGCTAAAGCAAAAATAACGACGGTACCTACAACAACACCCAGACCCAAGACAATTACGAAAGGATGGCAAAAAAGTCCTTCAATGAAGACGACTTTAAGAACAGTCAGAATATAATAATAAATAACTTTGCTCCGTATTTTTTTTCTGTTATTTTAATTTATTGTGTTGTATCTTTTTAATCTTGGTGTGTGATTGTAAATAGTATGTATTTATTTCTTTCTCACTGCTTCATATCTTGCACCCGCTCACACCCGCACTAAGTTCAGACTTTATTTTCTAGAACTGAAGTAAATTGCTGAGCTGCCGTGATTTTCCATTAATCTTGCCGTACATACTTCATTATTTATTATTCAGAGCGATTTTGAGGAGTTCTATTGAATAGCGAAGCATACGGCATCTAATATCATTCCGTAATGTTGAAAGAAAGTGGCTGAATGAAGCTGGGTTCTTTTTAGTCAGACGAAAGAAGTTTTTTTTTTGTTACGCTTTTGAAACATGATAAATAGATTCGACGTTTGATTAAGTCTGTTCGTATTAAAGAAGAAATATGAAATGGAATCGCATTGCTTTTATTTTGCTGTATCGGAAAGTTTCTGCAAGAAATTTAATACTTTGCTGAGTATGGAAGTGGTTCATCATCGTGGTGGACGTTAACTGCTGAACACAGGCCTCCCCCAATGATTTCATCGGGGGGGATTGCCAATACTCGCCACGCTTGGTAGGCGGGTTAGCGAGCGCAGTTTTTTATAAGGTTTCGCACGCAGACGCTGCTGCCCGTATCGTGCTACAGGAATTAGTCGCCTCTTAGGACACGCCACCTGTTGGCGGTGGGGAAGTGTATTCTTTACGGCCGTATTTCATGAATACTAGTGACGTGACCAGACTACGCATTAGAATCCGTAAAGTAATTAATTCTGGTGCTCCAATATATGTTGTGCTTTTTTTCTATGGGACCAACATCGAAATCCCGAAAAAAAAGATGTCAGCCTGTCGGCGGATTGGTATAAAGAAAAATGTTATTACTTAAGAAAATCATTCAACTGGCTCTGGTAGGATTCGAAACCACGACCTTTAGCTAACCGGGCGACTACTTTTCCAACTAACCTACGTAGGCTAGCTACTATAATAAATAAACATTTTGATTGAAATAATAAACTAGCATTATTGTTAATGCAAAAAATAAAAAAACTTAAAATTAGTATAAAGAAGTAACCTGTTTTTCATTTTTGATTTTGGTTCCGTAGTAAAAGCTGTTTTATTTAGGCTGTAGAATCATTAAATAAATTAAATAAAATAAAAAATGATTTATTTTCTCTCACTTAAGGTTCCATTCGAGTTGTAAACAATAGATTATACTTTTTTTTTTACAACACCTTGAGTGTGAGAGACTGGTGCCTGAGATAGGTTTTCTTAGAAAACCCGTGGTACAGGTTGGTATCATGATTTTGCAGTAAAATAAATTTAAAAAAATAGGACCCCGTATATAATTATAAAATAATTATATTCACATCGGCTTAATAACATCTAGCAGTAAGGTTTGGTCACTGGCCTTTCAACACCTCTCTATAAATCCGCACTGAGTATGGCCTAAACCACCTCATGGTTGAGGTGAGGCCTGTGCCCTGCGGTGGGACAGATACATAATTACTTCACTTAACCTTAAAATGCACAGACCTTCTTAATGAACTGAATATGAGCAGGTCACGAGGAGAGTAATGGATATGAGTATTGATGGTTGGAGAAGTAGAGAAGTGAGGAGCGATATGACTGAGAAGGGAGTAAATAACTCGATGACGAGTGACCGGATTGCATGCAAGAGAAAGACATTCTGCGCCGACCCCAGATGACCTGGGAACAGGGCAGGCGAATGATGATGACCTTCTTATTGAACTAACTTACTTATAACTAAAAACATATCAAGTTTTAAGTAGTTTTTGAGTTCATTACAGACAGAGAGGAAGCGCTAACGAGGCTCTTCAGTCTATAAAGTTACCCTGTGCATATATTTTATTATATACTTATACATATGAATATTCCTAGATGAAACTTATCATTAAGACGTAGTTTGCAAATTACGCAATGTCAATCGTTAGGAAAATCCCAAATAAATTAAATGCCATTTGATTGTAAACAAAATGACCAAAATAATAAATGTCATCCATTTAAATGAAACAATTATTTAAACAGTAATAGAAAATATTAGTTGTCGTGTTATGTAGCTTTCACTAGTAAAATTAAATATAAATCACTTTGCGGTCAAGAGATATATGTGATAATAATGTTATGAAAGAGATGCAGTAGGAGCATTCCAAATATAATATCATAATATTCCATAAATCGGCAACAAGATGGCACGACTAAAATGGCAATGGGCAGGCCGTAGAGACGACGAAAGATGGAGCCAAAAGGTTTTGCTCTGTGCAGGGGCACAGAAAGACAAAGTATAGGCAGACCACCAGCCAGATGGTCGGACGATAAGATAAAGACGGCAGGACCGACCTGGGCAAGAATCGTCGCACTAAGAGCTAACTCAAGAGAGTTTCAGGAGGCATATGTCCAACAGTGGACAAAACACATATGCCGAATAACAAAAGGAAGAAGATAATTTTAATCAGCCTACGTCAATCCACTGTTTGACAAGGCCTCTCCCAATAGGATATAGTGCATGCAAACAGCGATCCTGTGTCGCTCTTTTAATACAAGTAATATCGCCGGCGTAGTGAGCTACGAAATTACGAATCACTAAATGAGTCGGCAAGCGAAACGCCGCAAATTACGCGTTGTATGGACAATTTTTTTAATAAATTGGTACAGGAAAACAAACTGGAAGCAAACATTTAGCCGCTCATTGCTCTGTTGTCAATGCCTCCTAATAGTAGAGAAATGGGCCTACCACATTTAATTATACTGTGAAATAAACCCCGCAACAAACCAAACCACAATAAATCAAGCCCGTTTGCACAGTGATGTATGTAATCGGCAAGTCAAATGAGCAATTTAAATTCACATAACTTAACAGACAGACATACTTACTAACATTTGCATTTTGGTCACTATTTTATAAGTGTTCCGGCGCGATACTAAACAACATAGACACATTAAATTAATAAAAATAATGTTTTCCAACAACCACACGAATTACCTATTATCCCCAAACTAAGCAAAGTTTGTACTAGGGCCACTAAACAACAGATAATCATCATTAACATCATCATTTTAGCCATAGGACGCCAACTCCTGAACACACGCCTCCCCCAGTGACTTAGAGATTGACCGGTTGGAAGCGGCCTGCATCTAGCGGCTTCCTGCAACCTTTACCAGGTCGTCTGTCCACCTTGTAGATGGAATCCTACGCTGCTCTTGCCGGGACGTGGCCTCAATCCTAGAACCTTTCTGGTAAACAAAACCGCCTGACTTTGTAGTCCGGAGCGCGAACCATTAGAATACGGACTGATTTTTCAATACCCAGGTAACTTTTATTTGAAGAATAAATTTGACACGTTGACAGTTTTCGTATAAAAAATGTGTCAAGCATCAATAAAACTCATCTGGCTTTAAAAAAATCGGCCCTTATTAAAATAAGTATATAATTTTTTTATAACAATTAAGTAGAACCACTTATACGTAGGTCACACTATAAGTTTTGCGTAACTTAAAAAAACAACATGTTATAACCAAAATATTATGTTTATTGCTTTTCAAAATACTCTCCTTAACATTTTAAACATTTTTACATGCGATCGAACCATTTTTTAAAACAGAGGACAGAAGGCATGTTTTCTACGTGCTGATTGAACGCTATCACTGCCTTTTCGGAGTTGGTAAAAGTAAAACCTCTCATCAAATCTTTGATTTTGGGGAAAATACAGAAATCACAGGGTGCTAGGGCTATGCACAGGACGGGTGATGAGTTGTACTTTTTCGGAAGCTAAAAATGACTTTGTTTTGTTGGCCGTGTGTGAAGAAGCGTTGTCATGATGTAGGAGAACGCGGCTTTGGGTCGTCTTTCGCGAACTTTTTCTAACACCCTGGGTAAACAAATGGTAGAATACTCTTTTGATCTTCAAGTGGAATTGTACAGATGACACCCGTAGCTGAGAAAAAAAACGCGATATTTTTTTAACCAACGTTTCTCGCCTGCCTCACTTTTGTTGGCCTGTTCTCATTTTCAAACACCCATTAATAAGATTGCTGTTTTTTTCTTCGGGTTCAAAACAATAAATCCACGTTTCGTCTCCTGTGACAATGTCATAAACAGCATAAGAATGTCCGTGGTCGTACTTCAGTAGCATCTGTGAGCACCATTCCACGCGAGCCCGCTTCTGCTCTGCTGTCAGTTCATGAGAGATCCAACGACAGCAAAGTTTCCGAACTTTCACTTCTTCGTGTAAAATTTTCTGAATTTGGCTCATACCAATCCCCAATAGTCCTCGAATTGTCTCATAGGTAATCCGCGGGTTTTCTTCAATTAGCCGCGTAACAGTAGCCACATTATTTTCGTTGACGGCAGTTGAAGGCCGCCCTTCACGAAATTCGTTATGTAAAGAAACTCGACCTCTCTCAAATTCAGCAAACCATCGCCTCACGGTGCTCAAACAAGGTGCTTCTCTCCCAAAAGCATTTTGAAGACGAGCGGCACAGTTTTGCGGAGAGAGAGAACTTTTAAAATCATAAAAAATCATCGCTCTAAAATCTTTTCGACTTAATTCCATTTTCGTTTTGTACATAGAACTTTAATGTGTGATAAAAAAACTATTGACAAATAATTTCCCGCCAATTGTTTTTTTTTATTACTAAGAAGGTTGACACATTTAAAAAAATATAACATTCAAAATTTAAATAGTTCCGATTAGCTAGAAGTGCAAAACTTTTAGTGTGCCTCATGTATTACAGAATTCACAAAATGAATTTTCAAAATAGTGATTTTAGAAATCCTTACTAGATTTTTGCGATTTCGTATGCGAATCGGAACTCGAATGCTTTAAAAATACTTCACCAGAACAAAAGCATTCAATTAAAAGGTCCTCTACAACGGCGATCAATCGAAAAAAGGTAGACCTGAAGAAAAAAGGCAGAAATAAAGGTGAGCGAAACTTGTACATCGCTGAGAAGGCTGCCGGCCTTTAACTGGGCTGTTCCAGTCTGCAGGGTTCCGTGGAAAAATGCGGATTAAAAAACTTTCTTAACATTGCATTTTTCTTGAAATACAAAGTGACTAACTATGTATATGAAAGTGCTTTTAGGCTGAGTGGAAAATAATTCTGCTGTAGTACTCCGGTACTTTGTTTATTTTTACTTTCGTCAAGGTTATAAAATACGGTACTGACATTAGCAATTACCGAAACAGGCCCCCGATTCAGGACGTTTCGATAACGAGTTGTCAACCGGTGAATCACGCGGTGACTGTAATGTTAAATCCTAGAGTGTCACGTGGTTTTTCGATCGCCAATTTGTTATCGAAGGGTTATAAATCGGGGGCCTGGTCCTAAAGTTACTCGTATCAGTAGACATCAAATATCAACTAATAATGCAATGCTTCTTTAGACTTTATAAATTTTATGTTAGGGCTATATGCTTGACCGTTACATAATTTTTATTTCTGTGGATAACAGTGCTTATTTCTGTGGATAACGGTGCTTATTTCTGTGTATAGCAGCGCTGGTTGCACATTTATATATATTTTTGTAACTAAGTTCTTATTTTATCAACATGTGCAATTGTTTGTTGTCCCTAAATAAAAAAATAAAAAAATTGGATTCTTTTTTTTTTCAACGTAGAATGTAGAACGTCATGGTTGAAAAGTATAAATTCATAGCATTAGTAGTGGCACTGCCTGTCGGCACATTACCGATACCTGAAAATTCGATGCAATTTGCAATCGCTCGTTTCGTCGGCTAGAATAAAAAAAAAACTGTATAGACCCTGTATCATGGAATTAGTTTATTTTTTGTAATACAGTAAACTGTATACCTACTTCGAGAATAGAATGAATTTATTTTGGTGCCAAATAAATAATAAATATCCGACAGACTCCTAGCACACCCAAACACGATACAAATAAAACATTATTTTTTCTAAATTGACCACATCGGGATTTGACATTTTGAGCACGTTAAGGCAAAACGAATGTTTTCTTCATCATGTCGGCCATTAGGGCGTTCATTGTTGAACATAGGCCTCCCCCAGTGACATCCAGATTGGCCGGTTGGAAGTGGCCTGAATCCAACGGCTTCCTGCAACCTTTACCAGGTCGTCTATCCACCTTTGTGGATGTTTTCTTATCTCATCGTAACTATCTAATGTACAGAATCCTTGACGTAGCTAACAATTCAGCTTGCCAGACATTTCATTAGTTTAATTAAAGCCGATTCGGACAAAGTGATGCGATTTCCTTCGCTTCTATTGTTTGTGAGATGCTTTGCTATTATTTTGATTTTCACAAACATAGCAAAGAGTATTTCGGTAAATAAGACTTGCTTGTTTTATTAAGTCTTGTATTATGGATACATTTGCTAGATTTTCATTGAGTTCCACAATAACTTCAACAGTTGTCGATTTTGTTTTGTTTAAATGTGTCACTTCACTTGGTTTTATGTGTATTGTAATAAACAGGTGATTAAATAATTGTGGACTATCATATGGCACTAATATCGAAAATAGTCACGTCTGGTGTAGTGGTGTGCGCTTCGGATTACACAGACAGCGTTTACAGGTTCGAATCCCGCAAGGGGCAAATGTTTGTGTGATGAATATTTATAAAAGTCTGAAATACTTTGTATGTTTCGACCAAAGCTCTATAGTAAAACTTGCTGACTTTGTTAAGTAATAGAACACCCTATAAAAGTGATTACCTTGTCCAATCTGACAGCCATATTTTCTCTGTTTGAAGTATTAACGTCGAAACAACTTGTACGGTATTTCCCTTATTGGACACAACTTGACAATGATCATCATCATCATTATTTGCATTTGGAAGACCACTTCTGGGTGACTCTGTTTATTTATAGAACGCCACAGCGAGCGGCTATGGGCCGTTTGTATCCAGCGGTTGCTCACAACCTTAACTAACATGCAACATAACACGCACGACATCATACGTCTTACTTAAAACATCTTATCTGAAAGAGCCCTAATGGGCTAGTTTCCTAAAAAAATCTAATTAGTCCGTCAGTTGGATCAACAGAATATATTGGACACGTATTTTTTCTTTTCTCAATCAAACATCAAATGATGAAGTTATAGCCCGTTAAAGTTCCGCGTAACGTCACGCCTTGCGACACTTTTTAGCAAGACGTGACGTCACTTCCAAACTTTGATGCGCTTTATCTTTGTCTTCGTTTTGTTTGATTGACAAAAGACAAAATATGGGTCCAATATTTTTTGATATTCTAACTGACGGACTAAATAGAATAATCTTTTTTTTTACCCAGGAAACGAGCCTATTCTTAATGATAACAAGACGGTTATGGAGTTATCGTTGAGTGTCAGGGGTGTGATATTTCTAAACAACAAAGTTAAGTATGCCCATATACATCTCCACGCAGGCCCAGTGTGGTGCGGTGGAGGGTTGTTGTAAGGTCATGTTAAACTTACTGTCAGATGTTATTAAGCCCCCTTAAGGCCTTTGAAGGCTTTACGACTATTAATTTAAAACGATATTAGCCGGGACCAACTTTTAACTTGTCTTCCAAAGCACGGAGATGCTTGTAATAAATATCCCTTTTTATATTGGACAACATTACATACATTACTCTGATCCTAGTAAGTAGCCAAATCACTTGTGTTGCAGAAATCAGAAACAACGACGGTACCACAATACCCAGACTCGAGACAATATAGAAAAGTAATTTTTCTACATTTACCGACCGGGAATCGAGCCGGGACGTCAGATATAGAAGTCCGGTATGCTCGCCTCACGGCTACTGAGGTCGTCAAAGATGGTTGGAATGATCACCCATCCAATCACAACCACGGCGTAAGTGGCTTAACTTTGTTAATGACTACCAAAGCGCTGCCGCCTCTAAGCTAGAAGCAGCTCCTAATTCTAAAGACCTTTATTCACAACACGAGCCAATAGGTCTCAAAACAGAATACGGACTGCAATAAACATCTCGACTGTGGTTGTATCACCGTAATCAATAGGCTGATCGTCGTTTGGCGGCCGGCCAGCGACAATGCGGACAGTGAGCGACACAGGCGGCGGACGTGTACGTAACGAGTGTCGTGTCATGACGAGGTGTCATAGAAGTTAATGTGTGATGGACGGCACACAATGTACACGCTAGTGGTTAAGTAATTAATACTTGATTTATAATTAACTAGCTTCTGCCCGCGACTTCATGCGTAGATTTAAGGGGCCGGGTAAGGAGAATGCACGTAAAAGAGGTGTTTTTGTACAAGTTTTCTGGGGAAAATACTGGATATAAGATGTGCAATTTAATATATCATGTAACTTATATGTTGAAGTTTTTTCTGATGTATCTATATACTAGTTATTATTTCTTATAAACACTAAAAATATTTCAAAGTACCGCAAAAATCGCGAGCTTGTACACATTCATATTTTAAACGATGTTTTTGTTTAGCTTCAAAGTTGGTTTAACAATCGTGCCTCTAGGGTAAAGTTTTTTTTTTTAATAATCAACGAATTAAGAATGATAGGGTTTTTTAATGGATTTTACTCTTAGCGCCTACTTTTCCATGAGCGGATATTTTTCTCGCAATGATAATCTATTTGCACAGGAGTGCAACGGATGGATGTTTAGTCTGCGAGAAGCATTTGTATTATCTTAGGCACGTAATAGAAGTCGCATTAGTCGACGCTTAATGTTCAAGGTCACTTGCCTAACCCGTCGCCTTAAGAGATCAGACAAAGAGAAATTGGATAAGCATGTCACAGAAACACAAAAAGCGTGTCGGGTCACGTGCAATGTAGGGTTCTGTAGATTCCGGTTAAATCGACCATTTAACTGACTCATACAAACAATACCTATATAAAGTATTATAGTGACTACTTCCGACGACCTCCGTAGCCGAGAGGCGAGTATACCGGACTCGGTGTCGCTATCTCTGAGGTCCCGGGTACGATTCCCGGTCGGTCAATGTAGAAAAATAACTTTTCTATATTGTCTCGGGTTGTGGTACCGTCGTTGTTTCTGATTTCTGTAACACAAGTGCTTAAGCTACTTATCATAGGATCTGATCAATGTATGGTATGTTGTCTAATATTTATTTATTTATAGTTTAATATTATACAAATAGATTAGGAATCTTTTACTATTCAAGATTTTTTTCTAACTGTATTGGCCTGATTAATATGAATACCCTTATGAAATACAGGTTTCTAGTACCTAATAAGAGTATCAAGACCTAAGACACGGACAGGCAGACAGACGGATGAACATGGCAGAAAAATCAACACGATAAATGTTTTTCCTGTTTTAAGGTAAATTATTAAAGTCTACATATATGTATGTCAAATTTTATGAGTAACAAACAGCCAAACATCCAAATTATAATAATAATACATAATGAATAAATTGTTTTCACAATCACACCAATTATCTAGCCCCAAACTAAGCAAAGCTTGTACTATGGCGACTAGATAACGGATAAACATACTTAAAATACTTTTATAAACATCCATGACTTAGGTACAAATGCTCGTGCTCATCACACAAATATTTGCCCCTTGCGGGATTCGCAACCGCTGGCTTTGTAGTCCGGAGCGCGAACCACTACACCAGACGGTCGTCAAATTTTAACCCGTTAACATACAAGCGGTCTCATGAGACCGCATAGCAATAGAATTTCTATTGTGTCTTGTTTACGTATGCTTGATCAGTTTACAAGATACAAAATGTACTTCATCTGGTATGCAGTGTGCCTCTTAATAAAATACAAGGCTTCTTATCTTCCCCTTTTACTTTGTACATAGCAAAGTTGTTTGGCAGCAGAAATAGGTCGACGGTCACAGCAGGCGATCTTCCTCAAAGTTCTACTCCCACTTACCTTATTCGTTGTTTGAATGCACCACATGTAGGTGAGGTTACCTTATATGTTATGTTTTTATTTTGTGTTTGAGTAACATATGATTGACGACCAAGTTGCAGTGGCGCAGTCATTGATCTTGAAAACGATGGTATTTCGATTCCCGCTTCGGGTCGATTTAGAAAACAGGTTTCTCACAAAATTGGCTTGGGGTTGTTCTGGGAGCCCCTTGCAAAATAATTTTACTGTCTGGTACATTGTACGGATGGTAATACCTATTTTAAGATTATGATAAATTGGTGTGCCAATCTTGGGTCAATTTATTTATTTTAATGAATCCAATGTTTTGATTTACAATTAAATTTGCAGTAATGGAGATTCGACTTACTAATATTATGATAGGTTTAGGATGAATCTTATTTAGTGTAAAATACCTAGGTACTTAAGGGTTGGTTTTTATTCATAGTGATAACAAATAACTTTCCTAAAAACTGGTTATCTTTTTTAATTTCGCAAGTGTACAAAAACGATTATTAACGAACACGGATGGTGAACGTACACAAACATTTTTGTAAAAAAAAACGAGAAAGAAAGCCATATTTTTTATTCAAATAAAAAATTAAGCTGTAAATGCAAATCAGCGACGGATTCACAGATACTGCGACTTAATGCCGGTCATTAAATACTTGTGAAATACTGCACTTTTATCACTTTACGGCAACTGTGACGTTAATGCCGTCATTTTAGTGAGTTGCGTCTACAATGCTCAATTCAGTATCCATTTTTAATGCAGTCACTTAAGCATAAAAAGGGGCCAACCTCAGATTGAGAAAAACTGAGCTGGAAACTCGTATACACGTTTATTTTGCGTTTAAAAAATTGTCTTAAAGGTCATAAAATCTCGCGTCTTAGTCCTAAGTTATCCAAAGTCAAAGGTCACAAAGATCGGGTTTCGCGATTATCTAGGTTTCTAAGTATTTAGGTGTATTACAAGTTTTCAGCTTTCATTCCGACCGAGGTGCATACCTTAAATGATAAATGACTATTTTAAGTTTTCGAAACGTAAATAGGTTTTATTTTAAAATGTTATTCTATCGCTGATAAGATGAATTCACTCATATATTTCTAGTAGAAAGAAAATTCTCTAGTGCCAAATCCGAAATTGGAAAGATGAGATCTTCAGCGGGAGTTCTAAACGAAATTCAATATGGTATTCGGTTCGCTTGCCATGTTTTAGTGTTATCGACATCTTGTTGTGCAATGGAAATTGTATTTATTTTAAAAATTCAAGATCTAGCCGAGTTTATTGAATATATTTTTACTATACTCGTTGAAGATAATGTTACATACACGGTTGTATCCATACTAATGTTATATGTTATATTTTATTAAATTCTACTAGAATAATTCTGTGCTAGCTAACCTTGAGGTCTTGCAGAAACTTATACTTTATCAATCGCACAAAAAAAATATCTTACGTCTAACGTTTTGTCTTGTTAATAATTGAGGTACGCTTTCAATTTGTGTTGAAAATCTATTATGGAGAACCTTGACATTAAACCTCATATCCAGCGGCTTCCTGCAACCTTTACCAGCTAGTCAGTCCACATTGTTGATGGACGTCCTGCGCTTGCCGGTACATGGCTTACTCCAGAACCTTCCTGCTCAACGGCCGTCAGTCCTCATACTATGTGCCCCGCCTACTGCCACTTTACCTTGCTAATCCGTCGGGTTATGTCAGCAAATTTTGTTTGTTTACCGAATCTGTAAGTCATTGAAGGCAGTATGTCTTATGGCTGAAACTATGATGATGAACCTTTAAATAGGGACCATAATATTTTGGGTAATGGCTACACTTCCAGTGTTATGCAAAATAAAGTTTTCCTCACATTAAATAGTTTTTTTTTTTTCAATGATTACACCAATTTCACAATCACCCCAAATTACGCAAAGCTTATACTGTGGCGACTAAATAAAAAAATATTGAATAACATCACATACATTGCTTTGATCCTATGGTAAGTAGCAAGCACTCGTGTTACAGAAATCAGAAACAACGACGGTACCACTACACTGAGACCCGAGACAATATAAAAAAGTAATTTTTTACGTTGGTCGACCGGGAATTGAACCCGGGACCTCAGAGATTGCGACACCAAGTCCGGTATGCTCGACTCTCGGTTACGGAGGTCGTAAATAATGGATAAGCAATAGATATAGACACATTAATGACTCAGGCACAAATGTTCATGCTAAACATTCGCCCCTTGCGGGATCTGAACCCGCAAACACTGAATTCGTAGTCCGGGTCGCGCATCACTAGACTGTACGATTGAACCATGTTTTCCATTACCACCGAACGGTGTATAAATCGCGTCAAAAGAAAAATCCTCAATATTATTTAAGTTGTACCTCTCACACTGGCGAGTCCAAACCTATCCTTTATACGAAGCGGGAACTTCCCAACTTGGTAGAACTGAGGAGATTTCTCAAACTTTGTCTGAAGGATTTTGGGATCTCTATATAGTAGGGATGCGGAGTTCATGTAAGGAAATGGGCCAATACCTAAACCAATGGCAGAATATTTTGTACTTGTGCATAGCTCTAAGATCATGTGTTACCATGTTCTTGGAAGTAAATTATTTATCATTATTATTATAAATTTTTTTGTTCTTTCAAAAATAAAGTTATCATTACACAATTTTATTATCATATTTTTATTATTTTTTGTAAATATAAAATAATATTATCAAACAATATTAAGTACTTGCATAAATTTATTTACAGCGGCCTCTACACTCTGCAGACAACTTACAATGGATACACTTTTATGTTAGTGTGTGTGTGTGTGTTTGTATTTTATTTTAATTTTAGATACAAATTAATGGTTTTCGTACCAGCGTACATTTCGATTACGTTGACTTAGTAGTTTTATTTTGATATTAATTTCAACTGTATACCTCTACGCGTTTCTGATGAAAATTGACAGACAGACAGATAAACGGACAACAAAGTGACTTTGTAATTAATTTTATAAAAAAAAAAACATTACCTTTCGTCCTTTTGTGGTACGGAACCCTAAAAACAAGACAAAGTAAAAGTAACTCATACGATTTCAGAGCTCTCAGTAATTCCCCATGGATCACATACACAGTCATATAGAGTAGAAATGTCATATGATTTTGTTCGACAAAATATTCTGCGATTTTTTATCTGTATTTGTAGTTTGTACTGTATTGTATGGGCGAGAGTTGACAGGACTTGTCATTTCATACTAAATGTAAGTGAAAAATCACTAACTAGTTTCGGGTAAAGATGGTTTGTATTGCTGTTATACAGGGTTACATTTCAAGGTAGTGCCAAATTTAAAAAATAAGGTCTAAAGAACAATATAAAAATACTAATTTATCGTAATTAATGTCAGTCGTCGTATTTCTGAAGTAGAATATACTTAAAAAATTCCGAAAAAAAGCAAACACGAGACGGCGACGGCGACGGCGCCATTCATCAGAGATCACAGGCATACGCTGACGCCGCTCCAACAAGAACCTCATGCCGCTTTGACTACAGGATAAATACCTAAACTAATGCAGTGCACATACGGTGCAATTTAATCGAGTAATCGTATGCAGCATGGAAGAATTAAAAATGAAAAAAAATAAGGGGACAGAACATGACGTCTCCCTCCTATGCCTACCCCATATGGGCCAATAATTGTATTATTGACGTTCATAAGTGGCAGTTTTCTGCCCTAAATTAAATAAATGATTTTTGACTTTGACTTTGACTTTGACTTTGAAAAAAAAGAGTGTTTTTTACGTAGATCGATTTAGTTACTCGTTCTGAGTGGTCCCTGAAAAATTGGCACTACCGTGAAATGTAACCCTGTATAGGTTAGGTACCCGATGTATACTTCCTATAACAAAAATGTAACAACGTTTCCCTTCAGACCTTTAGTTTTCAGATCAGCAATTCACTTACGTGACTTTAATCCCAAACACAAAACATGGCTACGCATCCATCAATAGTGAACGAAACAAGCACTATAAAGAAGGGTCTCAGACCCACATCAATAAGGCTCAGTCGATTTGAGATTTGGGTGCAGGAGACCGGGCCAATGGCGCGTGCGACGTAGCGCTTGAAATATGGAGAGAATGGGAGAGAACTATTATTTTCTGTTGGAAGAGATTTCTTAAATGATATTTAGACACGATTGGCTTGGCGATATGATTCGCCTTGACACAAAAGGTCAGTGGTTTGATTCCCGGTTGGAGTCATTATGAATAAGTTTTTTTTCTTAATTGGCTTGCGTCTGTGTATGAGAGAGACGCTTGCATAGAATACATTATTGTTTGGTAAACATCTTGATTACTTTACTACTACTAAGACTACTATTATTTTACTACAAGTATTACATTTTAATTACATTCATTACTTGCTGTGCCTAGCCTTCCTTAGGGCTTTTTCCGCAAAAAATTTCATCAAAACTGGTTCAGCTTTCACAACAAAAAGTAGCCTATGTCCTTTTCTAAGGTCCCGTCTCTATACTAAAATTCATCAAAATTGGTTTGGCGGTTTAGGCGTAAAAACATAACTTTACAGGACAGGTTACTTACGGATTTTTAATATAAAAGTTTGGAAAAGAATTTATCTTGATTGCGTTTTCTTTACGATTGCGATTATTTCGTGTATGATAGTTTTTTTTACATAAAAAAGATTTTTTTTTGTCCAAGATACAACAAAAGTTGAAACCCATTGACCTTAATGAATAGACGGACAGACAGTAGTGAGAGAGAGACAGAAATATGATTTTTCCTTCGCCTTCCAGGGGAGGAAACCCAGGATTTGAAGACAAATTACAATCGAAGTTCAAAATAAAACCATCGCAATAAAGAATTTTATGCCCCCGTAATCCCAAATAAACTCTGAAAGAAAACGAATTCGCACACATCAGCTAGCCGGCTCAAACTGCTCCAAACTGGTTCAAACTGGTTCGAACTGCCAAAAACTCGGATAAGTAGGCAAGTGGATGCTAATCCTGCATTCCGTCGCCGTCCCCGTTACAGCCAGTATCTACCCTCTAGTCACTGTAAAAAGCGTCTGAAATAAGGCCCTGTGTCTATAGAGAGGAGTTTAATGCTATTTAGAAGCGATAGGTAATCCAAAATGTTACGGATTGAGTTACTGTCTGACAATAGCGACGGAGTTTCTGCTCTGCTTTCGCATTGTTTTCCAAAAAAAAAAAAGATAAGTCTAATAGAAATAGTCTGAAAAGCAAAATTTTCTAAGATCATTCTCCTAGAATATTAAATAATTTTAGACCATGATCGTTAGGCTAAATATACTTTTGTGCCAGACAGTGTTCCAGACAGATCAGTTTTTATGGCTAAATAAAAAATATGTAAAATCAGACAAAAATAATGTAAGCTCCTACCTAAACTGGTTTTACTTCCACCGGCCCACTTGGATCCGGCATTTTTTAAGGTTTGGGCCATACAATTATATCATAATCATCATCATATCATCAAATGTCCGCTATTATGATGAGGATGGTTTTTAACACACTTGTTGTTAATTTTAATAACTATTAAATCAAAATTGAAAGTTGTTTTTAGCAAACTTCTAGGTGTTGTATGGATTTGAAACTTTTTGAGTATATGAAAATCGGATGACTATACAATAATTTGAAACCATTAAGTTTATTTAATGATGGAAGCAGGATGTAAACAGTAGAACTCTTCAACGGCATTGTCGTCGTTGTTTCTGATTTGTATAACACAAGACTTTAGCTACTTACCTTAGGATCAGAGGAATGTATATGTGATGTTATAAAAATGGCTACTAGTAAGACTCTCACTTGAATCGTTTCGACGAATCCCAAACATAAAGTGTCTTTCTTAATTTTGAAACCATATTATTCAATATTATAGCAACGCAAAGCATCACTAGACAGTACTCCTTAGAAGAAGGCAACCGACTCACGTACGAGCACAGATTGTTTCGCCGTTCCCTCGAATAACACATGTCATGCACACAGTTGATTATGCGGAACATTCACACGGAATATTAAAATTATTGTAATACAACAGCCTCTTTTGACATTTCGATTAAGTGGAGACAGACCGCAATAAATAAGCGCCAAACGATGGTCATAAAGTAAGGAATAAACTCAACATTGTGTTACTAGGTACAGATAGCGGTAGGTCCACCTACCCAAAAAGTTAAAGGTTATTGAACCGATTTTCAACTTTAAGTCCGACATGTAGAGATCAATATTAATTGAGAAAATTTGACGTTTTGTGGTGTTGACGAGCTGTTCTCTGTATCAAACAAAGAATTTTGCTAGAAGCGTCTTCCATATTTTAGAAAAGTTTTATTTCTAAATTGACCTGAAGTGGAAATCAAATTCAATCGCTTCATTGCTACTGCGTCAATCGGGTCCACAATGTCATCATTTCAGCTATAGGACTGGTCCACTGCTAAACACAGGCCTCCCCCAATGACTTTCAGATTGGCCGGTTGGAAGCGGTCTGCATCCAGCCGCTTCCTGCAACCTTTACCAGGTCGTCTGTCCACCTTGTGGGTGGACGTCTTACGCTGCGCTTGCCGGTACGTGGCCTTCATGCTAGAACCTGTCTGCCCAATAGGGCAGCTGTCAGTTTTACATGCTATTTTATTTTATTTAAATTCAATTGCACACTCCACTAACAGCTTATAGCCAAAGCGTGGAGTAAGCCAGTTACAGTTTTATAACATTTTTTACAAACACACATACTATCAATATTAGCTTAAAAATTTAACACAATGATTCACAAATTGTCTCACAAAATAATCTTTATGTCTGGTTTAACAGTGTTATTTATTTTAATTTGTATCTTTTACTTCTACTAAGTTTAAACCCGCAACAAATACTGTGCCTTTATGTATTTTAATATTGTGTAATATAATATATCAAGCGCGGCGCTGGCGCGCAAATTAAATGTTTTCTGATTTTTCTGGTGTCCACGGAAGATCAGCGTTAAGGTACCTTTTTGGTTCCTTGACATATTGCTGAGTGGAGACCATTTCTGAACCACTAATTTTAAGACAAAATTGTATTTTTTACTTTTCTTTCATGTTTACAACTATGTGTGGTTTTGGAATAAATTATTTTATTCTTATTCTTATTCTATTCTATGCCTATTATAAAACAAGTCACTTTCTGGCTCCTGAGCAATCAGGGCATACAAATAGCCTGCGCTGTGGGAGCGTGCCGCGCCGTGAGCGTGCGCGCAGGCAGCGGTACTGGGCGGCCGCGGACAGGTGGCACATCGAGAGGGCGAGCGGGTTGTCTATTTTGCAGTTGAGCATCAGGTAGTAATGAACCATTAGGGAACATTTACGTCGCAACTTCAGTGTGTCTAGACCGACCATGCCGTAGACGAAGAGCGACGGAAACAAGAAGGGGTAATATCCTTATTTTTTTTTGTACAGATACCGCGTGAATCTCCGTTGCACCCGTTCAATCATTAACTTATACTTTGCCTATGTGCCCCGCTTACTGCTTTAGCTTTGTAAGGTAAAGTATGCCTTTATACGTCCCACTGCAGGGCACAGGTCTCACCTCAACTGTGAGGTGATTTGGGCCATATTCCACCACGCGGGCCCAGTGCGAGTTGGTAAAGGGTGTTGTAAGGCCAGTGACTAAACCTTACTGTCAGATGATATTAAGTCGCCCTAAGGCCTCTGAATAGGCATCACGACTAGTATCAAGCGATGTTAGCCGGGACCATCCGAAGATTTGATTGTCCGTGATTGTGATAAATGTCACTTGGTAATCACTGAGCTACAAGCACCACCTGTTGTCTGGCGTAAACTAATCTACTTATTTAACCCGTGTTACTAACTTATTTTATCGCATTTTTGGGGGCGTATCGTCTGAGATGACTTTCAGGTGAATTTTGACGTCCCTAAACTAACTTCGTGACTCACCACCAAATACGTAGGTATTTCTATACTTACCGAATTTCCCAGCATTTTCATGCTGACTCCACCTCATTTCAAGGCATGTTACACGAAGGATAAATAAAACGGAAAAATAAATCGATGCCTTCTTTCAATGGGGTTGAATTGTGTCCCGGTATTCATAAATTTGCTACAAATGCTTGTTTTTCGGATCCATTGACGAGTGGAAACTGTAGTTATATTGTGCTATAGGAGTAGAGAGAGTGATGTATAGTGAAAATATTGGAATACCGTCCACTTTGTCGTTGGTGGTGGTAACCTCGCGTGACCCAATCGATTGTTATGGCCACATATAAAATGCAAGACAGTGGAGTGCGGTGGGCTATGTGATGAACTGTTGACAGTAAAATATGACTAAGACTTAATCAGAATTTATGGTGGGTTAGTTAATTTATTCAAGACAAGCTGCCCGACAAACGTTGCCATGTTTCAATTCGACATTTCAAACGACATTTGAGCCCGGAGTTTCAAAAATTCCACAAAAAAAAACGGTCAGTTTTTCCAGAATTCGAAAATTTTTTGGAAAACTTTTAATAATTTTATATAAATATATATAAACAAAAAAAAACCTAATTGATTGATTGATTGATATACCTTTTCTTAATATTAAGAACATAAAAAAAGAATTATTCGAATCGGACCTGCCGTTCTCAAGTTTTGCGCTTGTTGCTAAGTGTTAACATTTTGCTATTTATTTTTAAGAGCCTAACTGATAAAATTAACGTAATCAATCAATTTAAAATACAACATTGCTTAAGTTATGCCATAAAAGTCAACCTACATGCAGAATTCGCATCAAATTTATAGTTTTTAGCTTCAGTCATTACTGGCATAATATCCCTTATAGATAAAAAAAAAAGATGTTAATTATGGGATATATAACGAGAACCACTGCCCTTAACTTAATCGACCGATCGATGCTTAATAAACCTTTAAGTGAGCAGAAATGATATTGATGATACAGATGTTTGGCTTTAAGTAAATAATAAGACTATAAGATATCATTCTAAATCTTAAATACAATTTTATTAAAGTAAGTATATTGGCAAAGATCAACTTTACTGAAGTAGTTTCTAGCGCTATTAACTAATATTAAAAACCAAGATAGTAGTTCTATTGACCCACTTACAATAACACTACAGTTTCAGTTGATTGAGTTTCAATCAATCAGCAAGTCGACAGTCCACGAGACATTGACGAATGATACAAGGTGACGATTCCGAATAAATAAAATAAGAGCAGTCATGCGCATACAAGTATGCTTTAAACATGTCCTCAATTTCAAATAACAGATCCTCAGTTTGATTTCCGGTCAATTATTAGAGCTAGCCAGGATAGCTCTTTGATCTGATCCCACCTGAGCTAGCTCCTATCCTTATCCCAGTACTAGATAACTACCAAGTACTTATCCTTAATATATGTTCTAGCAGGGCACAAGCCTCACTTCAATCAGGAGGTAGTCAGGGCCATATTTCACCATGCGGGCCCAGTGCAGATGAATGGAGGGGTGTTGTAAGGCCAGTGATCAACTTTTAACGTGTCGAAGCGCGAATGCTTGTGATGAATATGGTTGCAATGGTCACGTTGCATTCACTCACAACTGCGGCACGGGTTGCTTAATTTTAGTAATCACAACCAAAGCGCTGCTGCTGAGCTGCAAGCACCTCACAAACCTAGCCTTAGTGAAGAGCGATAACTATGACAAGAACTTTAAAACTTAATAAGCATTTCATGTTCTAAGTACGATCATTTGAACATGAGAGTTATACTGACATTCAGTTAAGTACCAAACACTGTATGTCCACCCATCTCATAAAAAAATATATTCAAAGTTTAATATCACTTTTTTGCACCACACACCGTCTGAAAGACAGTCAGACTTTGTAAATACGTACCATTCTTTTACACATATTATAGATTTATACCGATGTGTCATGCAAACGGTTTCGTAAGCTTCGATTATATTAAACTAGCAGTTCTCCACGGATTTGTCTGCTACAAGAATGCTACTTATATGCCCATTGCAAGAGCTATATGAGCATTTAACAGTCAAAACTATTTTAATACCAGAGAACATTTGGATGGAATCCTCTAGATTAGGTGATGTTGGGACAGTAGCCACAACATTGCATAAGCGAGCAAGCCGGCGAATCGTCATTTCATATTTCACATAATAAAAACCTATGACGACTATCAATGTTGGATTTCTACAAGATGTTTAAGTAGACCAAACTGTGCTAAATCTAAAAACAAAATGTTTTCTTTCGAACGAATCCTGAAAAGTTTTTTATGCTAGTTTTCACCTTGACGTCAGGCATTTTGTGTCTTTGTCATTTTCGTCCAAAAAGTCGTGAGGCAAGATGTCTAGAGACAAGGTATCTTCGTCCAATAAATAAATGTTTTTTTAACAATCCCGCCTATTAAACTAACCCCAGCTGAAACTAACTAGAGCCTGTACTATAATATGGTGACTAGATAGACATACTTAAATACACTTTATGATCCATGAGTCATGTACTAATTCATGCTGCTCACTTGCCCCTTGCGGCGAAGTCTCACTACCTTGCACGACACCTCTAGTAAGTAACACATGTTGCGACTTGCGGGACATTTTGTCCTCTAGCGAATAAAGAAATACTGGACAGCATCAGAAACAATTCTCTGATCCTCAGGTAATAGCAAAAACACTTTATAGAGTTATAGACTCTCTCTTGCCTCTCGGCTACGGAGGTCTTTATAATACAAGGTTTTTAGAATCTTTACACTTAAATAATATCATTGTTATAATCATACACCGTGTGCTGTGTGCCGTGTGGGGAGTGCCGTAAAGAATACACTTCCCCACAGCCAACAGAAGGCGTGTCGTAAGAGGCGACTAATTCCTGTAGCACGAGACGGGCAGCAGCCGTCTTCGTGCGAAATCTTATAAATTATAAAAAAAAACTGTGCTCGCCAACCCGCCTGTCAAGCGTGGCGAGTATTGGCAATCTCCCCGATGATAAGTTATTGGAGGAGGCCTTTGCTCAGCAGTGGACGTCCTATGGCTGAAATGATAATGATGATGAATCTTATATCTTCTTTTAACGACTCGAAACATGTAATTCACTTGTTTTTCCGTTGTTTTACCAAACAATATGCTAAACAACAGTTTGTAATCTTATTTAGGGCGACCGTGATTGATCAGGTGATTAGATAAGGTTGTTACAAGGTGCTAAAAGCACGCTTATGTAGGTATATTTATAAATGCATCTGAGAGACTTTTTACCCGCTCAGTGTCATGTGCAGGCCGGGTAAAAATACACTCATCATTATCATCATCATCATTACAGCCGTAGGGCGTCCACTACTGAACATAGGCCTCCCCGAAAAGATTGCCAATACTGTCAACGCTTGGCAGGCGGGTTGGCGAACGCAATTTTTTAAAATATTTCGCACGAAGACGCTGCTGCACGTCTCGTGCTACAGAAATTAGTCGCCTATTACGACACGCCTTAAAAGTCACTCAGATCAGATGCATTTATGTACTTGTGAATTTAATGTATTATGTTTAGTAATAGGTCAAGGAAACAGTATTTTTGTATTTGATGTTTGAAGTTGTAAAAAATCGCTGGGGTTGTAAATTTTATATCTGGCCGGTTTTGATACCGTTAGAAAGGTGACATGAAAGAAGATAAAGAGAAATAGTCATTTTCCCGCAATTTTTAAACGAATTAAACGTTATTGCGTTGATTTTGTTTAAGAATAAAATACGACTATTTTTTTGTTCTGATTTTAAATTTAAATATGTATTAGCAAATTTTTATATCGACGTATCTCTACAGCTAGAAGGATTTTAATCAATGTAGTAGATACCCCGATCCCTTGATTATTTCGTCAAACTGTGCAATGGTTGTAAACCATTATTATCTAACTTGTTATTGCTAACATTTTCTATAAGTTACATAACTAATAAAAGATCACCTAAATAATTTATAACCCTGTCCAATTCATCCAAACTCTTCGACATTTAATTGGCAACCGATAAGCCACGTGAAACTAATGTTAAACCATTAGTGTCACGTAAATATTCAGTCGACAATTTGCTACCGAACAGTTCTGAATCTGCAAATTAGATTAGGTATGTTGCTTTAGTATAACCTTTTCACAAACATTTTTCTTTTGAAATCTTACTAAAAATAAGTGTATTTTGAGCAGAAAAATATCTCTACATACATTAAATGTTTAATTATGTACTAACATAGGTTAAGCCCTTTAAAACTAACAAATAATGAGTCATGTTACTTAAATAAATAAATATATAATTAATTGCCGATTAACAATTATGGTTATGGTAACTAACTGCAGGTAATCTTCTATAATAATTAAAAAGTGAAATTACTGTCGACGTTAGTCCTATTAAACATTTGGAAACTGAATCCTTTGGGATTTTTCCCTGCAGACACATCATTGAGTCCAATAAACTTACACAAAGATAGGCATAAAACTTCGGAAGTCATAACCTTCTACGCTCATACTCTTTGCCGGCGAAACTAGGTTAGGGGTGAAAATACTTTATTGTCAGACTAAAATGTATGTATATTGGCTACGGATTGGAATCGCTGTCGGTAAACTTTTTATTGTTCCCCTGTGTTTTGTTGAGTGCAAATAACCTATTTGCTGCGGGTTTCGCAAAAAACTCTGTTTAGGAAAAAGGATGGTAGAATTGCTTTTTGTTTTTTGCGACACGTTTTGGGGGTTTCCCGCGACTTCGTCCGTGCCAATAATATTCATAATATTAGTCAATCGTTCAGTATACAGGGTTATTTTTAAAAAATCAACCACCCTCTATGAATTGAATTTGGTGCTCAAATACAACTTGTTTTATTGAACCAACATCTTAATCTAAAAAAATGCTTCATACAAACTGATGTCAACTAATATAGCCTTGAGTTTCGATTAGTCACAATAACAGTCATTTATTCAGTATATAGGCCCTCTTCCGGGCACTCATACACGTCCCAAAATATAGCTTTGCCCTACCACCGCTTCGGGACTACATATCGGCTGATGATGATAAGAAACGATTGCTAAGTAAAGGCCTCTCTTCAACTTCAATGTTTTCATAGAATTAAAAAAATAAAACCTTTTTAGTTTTTTGAAGTCGGTTTTATTTTTTTAAATAAAATTAACTTATTTCATCTATTTTAGTGATAAATTCTAATCAAAACAAATCTTACGAGTGGAAACAAATTTCAACTGCTGAACACCGATTTTATTTCCTATTTTTCCACAGGTTTCATTTCTTTCCGCAACTATTTTTATAGTGTCCTTAAAATATAAGCTTTTCAATCATCATCAAAATCGGTTTACATTTGTCAAAGATATTGGGTAACGCAGATACTAAAATCAGTTGGCTTGGTACGGAGTTCAATGTTTGATGATTTTCCTAGAGATCCCATCATCAAAATTTAACTAAATTTATATGGGACCATTCTGAAAGTATTACCTTTCGAACAAAAAAATAATTATCGAAATCGGTCAACGCAGTAACGAATGATCGCTGAACATACATAAAAAAAATAAAAAAAGATTTCGACGAATTAAGAACATCCTCCTTTTTTGAAGTCGGTTGGCAAACTTTTGTAAATAAATAATTAATAAATCTTTATTTACCAAAAAGTACAATTACATTTAGGTACCTATATCACTTGTTTGAATAGATAATTTGAAATTTTGCTTGGGAAAAATACAAAACCTCTCACACTAGGCTATGCCTGTCCTGTGAGAAGCTTTAACACGATTCCCATTAGAGATTGTCGGCAATAAAAGAAAGATGAAAACAATGGTGACTTAGAAATAATTTAGATAAGTATCAATCAAAGAAGGGATAAAACTAATTCCATTTATAATATTATTTTGAGGAGATCCTCCGAGAAATGCGATAGCAACCCATTTTAGTCACCTTCTAGAACAGAACAAAATATTTCAACGATAAATCTTACAGATAGGTATATATTATAGATAAAAACAAAAAAATTTACAGTCAATATTTAAATAATGATGCACAATTTTAGGTGTTACAACAAGCAATTTTAAATGGAAAATTGGACTAATTTACTTTTTACTTGTTTCAGATGATTACAATTTAGTCTGCTAATATGCCAACGAGCACCGGGACATTTTGAGAGCATGGCGACGAAGCTCTTCTTTGGTCTACTGCTCGCTTCTGTGGTAAGTTTCACTATTATCATTCGTTTGCTCTGCTGATGAGGCTGCCTGATTGTATATATATAACTATGCTCTCGTGTAATATCTTTAATGTTTTATAATGCAATAAAGTGTCCAATTATCTCCAAGACTCCCAAATCATATGGAATCGGCGGAGATGCTTCCCTGTTCCATAAATAATAAGAATAATATTTTTTTTCGCAATCACACCAATTAGCTGGCCTCAGACTAAACAAACATACTTACATATGTTTATAAACATCCATGACTTAGGTACAAATGCTTATCCTCATTACACGAACATTTTCCCCTTGCTGGATACGAACCTGCAACTAAGCCAAGCTTTGTAGTCTGAAGCGCGATTAGCCATATCAAAATGTATGAAACAAACAAGAATGTATAGTATGTGATTAGGTATTATATTGAGATTACTTACATCGTGGGTAGTCGTCATTGAATCAATCAAACCATACCATCACTTTCCTCTTCGTGCCTTTTATCCCTCCTTATCATATTTCCATACAAGTGTGTGACGACGAGTTACGAATAGTGTTCGCGCTCCGGTGCCAGGTGGTTGGGAGTTCGAATCCCGTAAAAGACAAATATTTATGAGATGAGCACAAGCATTAAAATTTGTACCTAAGTCATGGATGTTAATAAATGTATTTAAGTAAGCTTATCCGTTATCTAGTCGCCATAGTACAGTTTTGCTTAGTTTGGGGCTAGCTGGTCTGATAGTAGGAAAAAAATATTCATTGATAATCCTTAGAGACTCCTAATAGAGAATCCTAGACCTATCGATCCCTCATTGAAATCTAAAAAAAACTGACTTCTCCATACAAACTGATATGAGCTGGTGGCGGCTTAGTATGGGGAAGTGTTTTATTTTCTTAAGATTTCTATGTTGGTCCCATAGAAAAGGTTGTTGTTTTGAGCACCAGAATCAACCCCTAGGAGGTTGTTGATGTTTTACAAATAACTGTATATATGTTTTATTATTATGTTTTCAACAAGAACTTATAAACTTGAATTTTAACTTAATGTATTCATCAAATATTTATGCATACTCAAAATTATCCAAACAATTTTCCTAACTTTACAGACACCCAAAATACATCAACTAAACAGCTTTGATATGACCGTTGTTGAAAACTAGCATTAATAAAGTGGTAATTATGCAAAACGCCACCAGCGACAAAGCCAAATTAACGTCGCGATTGGTGCGAAGTGTGAACGACATAATTTAATGCAGTATACTACTCAGTATGACAAGGGAGGAGTGGAGTCTCTAAATAAAGTTAGTGCTATTTTTAAAATTGTATTCTCAGAAAAATTTCTCTTCTTCTTGCATCGTTTTGCGTAAAATAATTATATTTAAAGTGTACCTACTGCACAGATAAACCTAAATTAGTGTGATAAATCAGAAGAAAAATCACTAAGGTTGCAAATTTATAAAGATTAGAATTTGAGTTTGAAATAGAAATGAAAGAACTAAATCAGCGGTTGTCAAACTTTTTTGGAGAAGGAACTCTTTCGAAAAACTAAATATTTTATAGAGCACTAAATTCCTCAAATAAGTAAATTCTGGTTCTATGAATCTAATATTGTATGAATGTAATATAATGATGACATGTAAATGTAATTATAACTTTAATTTGTTTAAATAATTTTAATTCACGAATGCCTTATGAAGGTTCTAATGTTACTATTGACCATCTATAATACATTATGAAGTGATTAAATGAATATGAAATATGTTTATATTCTAGATATCATTTAAATCTTGCCTTAAAATCTAAACTAAAATTATGTTCTTTTTGCAAATACGCCATTAATTGCACTTTTACACGTCCCAATATATATATTTTTACTCCACTACTGCTTCGGGACAATTTGTGGGCTAGTGCCTAGATCTGTAACTTTTTTTTACGAATAAATGACATTTATATTCGGAATCAATTATAAAAGACGCATCTCAATCAGTATTTTTGTAATTTTAATTTTTATAATGTCAGATACTTACGACTTTTCTCCTTATGACGAAAGAATATGTATTTATGTATGTGATGTGGTCCAATATTTATATATTATACAATATATGTATATACGTAAATTTGTAGTATCATGTGAAAAGTCTTAATGTATTTCGATGTTTAGTTGGTTATGAATATTACCGGAGGAGCCTCTGCTAAGATCTTTTCCCGCGGAGCACACTTTGAGTATCGCTGAAGTGAATTTTATCAACGACAATGATATAGACAATTAGGTAAATACACTCCCCCATAAAACTAAATAGAAAGCTTCTATAGAGATAAAACTCCTCCTACAAATATCAAGCTTAGTGAGCTACTCCTTGAAGTTCTAATTAGGGCATTTAATGTGTTTAGCATGCAAATGGTGCCGGCAAACACGGCGATGTTTCAATTTGTTCCGACAATATTTGTGCGAGCTTTACTATGTTGTTAGTTTTGACGCGTAGACTCGAATATAATAATTTAACTAGTATCTGATAAAAGAACAAAGACACCAAAATCGTTAGTACTTTTATTAAATATCGAAAAAAAACTAAACATGAGTTTTTTTTATAACATATTTTACAAACTCAAAACAAACGGTTAATATCTCCGAATCTTGATACCTGTTATGAATGTACAGTTTGTACGGAACCCTCGATGCGCGAGTCCTATTTGCACTTGGCCTATTTTTATAGACCAATTTTGATTTTGTTTCAAGGTACCCGACTATAGTTAAAATAAAAAAATACTTCATGTAAGTTAAAGATGGACCTATCCTTTTTTTTTTTTTTTGTAATTTTTGTTGGTAGCTATCTCGGGCAGTTTTGGACTTGCCTTGGCATACATTGCATTATATTGACGGACGGATGTCCAAGCACCAAGTTACCTTCGGTATTATATTGTGTCAAAGTAGTAACTCCTGGAAGAATATATGGTTAAACTTTTCCCTGCCCATTTAGATATTACCCATTGTTATTCCCGATAATCACGTCCCAACTTCTCCAAGCACCACAAGTTGGTTTGGTCTTAAAAAGTTTTGTTTTGTCCTCATCTCTGCTGACTGAGAGCGAGTGAGGATGGAGTAAACAAGAAGTTTGAAGGGATTTTAGCGATTGGTAAAAATAATATGTTTTTTGAACAATCACATCAATTCATCATCATCCGCCTTTGGAAACCTAATTCTGTTGAACACCACATCATCCAGCGGCTTCCCGCATCACACTAACTACCTAGCCCCAAATAAAGCATTACTTGTACAACACACAACACGTCCACTGCTGAACAAAGGCCTCCCCCAATTACTACAACCATTAGGGGGGATGCCAATACTCGCCACGCTTGGCAGGCGGGTTGGCGAGCGCAGTTTTTTATAAAATTTTGCACGCAGACGCTGCTGCCCGTTTCGTGCTACAGGAATTAGTCACTTCTTACGACACGCCTCCTGTTGGCAGTGGGGAAGTATATTCTTTACGGCCGTCCCCACACGGCACATATTTAAAAACATTTTATGATAATTCATGACACAGGAACAAATGCTTGCTCAACGCACATCTTGCGAGATTCGAATAACCATAGCCACAGAATATATAATAGTACAAGCCACAGCTAGATTTTGATGACCAAAGAGAAGAAGAACTAGACCAAGATGTCAAACTGTACTCTGACTAGTGTCGTCTGTACGTCAAACTCTATACAGAAGACACAAGGTGAAGCAAGAGATCTTAATAAGGACTATGTATGCACTAATATGAATCAATTGTCAAGGAAGTGCATTTTTTTTTACTTAGAAAATCTTTTTTTACCAGTAAGTAGATTAGTTTCTAAAAAGAAAAAGATCAGACGAATTGGCACATAGCTCACAGCAGTGAAAGAAGCATTCAAAAGATTTGCTAAACAAATGTCGTCTTTAGTGTGACTTTGATACAAGAGCAATCACCTGAATAGCGAAAGGAAGTCGTTTTTTTTACATTTTGTTTATGAAATTATTGACATAATCTAAAATCATCTTTGAAATCGTCTAACTTTTCCTTAAAAATCAAGAGACTCTCGTTTAAAAATGCAAAAATATAAAAACGGCGTAAGGCAAGTAGCCAATCAATGGCTCGCAAAGGTTTGCTCTTCAAATCGACGGCGCGGGTTTATGTAATAACCCAATATTTGCGCCGGAGCAGCCGCTTCGCTGCAATCAAAGGCGTGTTTAACTCGGATTTGCATTTTTGCAAAACATTTCCAGAATTCGAAGAATTTGGCCCAGTGGAAATACAGTTAATATTGACTGAACTGTGAAGTGTGGGGATTGATGGATTGGTGTTGCGAGGCCAGTGACTAAACCTTACTGTCAGATGGTATAAGGCGAGGATTTCTCAAACGTCATTTAGGTGAAGCAAGTGCTGTGGGATATAAGCTTAATTAACTTTTATTATGTGTGGTGAGGAGTGCATGATAAAGGACTGCCGTTTTAATCAAGAATGTTGGAATTTCCACAAAAAAAAAAAATACTTTGTATATTTTCCTTCTGAAGTTTTGTTCTGGTACTAGTTTGATCCTAAATGTGGCACGTTTCGTTATAATATTTGGCAAATATTTGTTTAATAAGATTTTTAGCATTTGTCCCTAATTCATGGATGTTATAAATGTACTTAATTATAGGTTCGTCACCTGATCACTATAGTACAAGCTTTGCTTAATTTGGAAAAAATAATTGTTGTGATTGTTAAAAGAAATTAGGCATGTATTTATTAATTTATTGGAGTGATTTCCATCTCAGACTTCTGTTACTCCTGGATAGAGAAACTAAACAATTTCGTTTAAAAATTATAACCACTAAGTTACCACCACTCCAGCATAATGTAAGAAAATAAATTGGATTGAATATTATTTTTTTATTTTTAGCAGTTGATGTCATCTGGCTGAAATGATGATTATCATGTTGTGATATGGAATTATAAACCAAATACCAACTTTCCGATTTCGGACATAAAAGTGAGAAACTTCAACATTATTATTCAAGTCTAGCGTGGTATTATTAATCACTAAAGCGCAACCTTCAGGAAACCACCAATTGAACAGAGTGAGAAAATAACTAATCTAATTGTATATATCATTCGTGTAAATAATTTTACATCACATGCCTACTGAAAACTTTATGCGGCCCATGCTGTTCTGTTCAAGTGCATGTATTTTAAAAGAATTGTTAGACCCAAAACTGAATGTAGGAAACTAAGCAACGCATTAAAATTTTGTTTTCCCACAACATTAATGCTGCATTGTGATACCAGAACAAAAAAAGAACAGTAAAACCATTTTATTTCATAAACAAAAGAAAAAGTTATTCTTAATTCTGGAATGAATGAGGTTAATATTAAAACATTTTATAACCACCACGTAAATGAAACTACATTTTGAAAATATTGGCAAAATTTGGACAGGCAATAAAATAAAAACTGAATAAACCGTTAAGCACGGCTAGCCAATGAGATTTCCCTTGTTTATTTGATACCAGGCCCCCGATTCAGAACCTTTGGGTAGCAAATTGTCGACCGGAAAACCACGTGACACTATAGGATTTAACATTAGTGTCACGTGATTCACCGGTTCACAACTCGTTATCGAAACGTTCTGAATCGAGGGCCTGGAAGCCTACTACGAAAAACGAAATACGATGTTTCGGACGAAACGAAAGACAAACGATCCGCAAACGATAGGCTTACTAACTACGTAACACTTTTGGATGTCGATGTTTTAATCGAATGCAACAAATTTTCGGAACGACTTCGTGAATGAATGAATAAAATGTTATTTATCGTATTATTTCAAAAAATCTGAAGCGTTTCGTAGTAAGCAATCCGAAAAACGATTATCGTATTGACGGATTTCGTTTTTCGTAGTAGACCTGCTTGACACATTATCTATTTGTACAGTCTGCATCAAAAGTAGTTGATCACGAACTGATTTTCAAAACTACTGACTCTTCTAAATCTCACATTAACCGGACTTCTTTGTTTGACTTTTGCGTAGTGATTTAATCAGACTATTTTGATACGTTTTGCAATTAGATCACTAATCTTCTTTTGGAAAGTTTTCATACATACCTACAAGTACTAAGTATTGTACGAACACCCTATCGCCAAGCAGATCTGGCTGTACTGGTTGTGCTGTGGTAATTTTGACGGTACTGCAGGCCATTCCGCAGTGTTGCCGACCGTAGAATATCCCATTACGTCTTAATTAAAGTGAGCACGGAACTAGGGCTAATGCGTTATTTGCGGAATATCTAGCTTTTTCGAGGATTTCCAGCTAGAAATGTACGAGAATTATAGTTTGATCATGCTACTTACCTGCTTTTAGCTTGTATAGTTGTTACATAACATTTCTTTTTGATAGAATATAACGTAGCAATATGACGCTGCCTAAAACGTGTTCTTTCCTAAACGTATGGGCCTAATATATTCTTTAGTGCGAGTCCAAAACACACTTATTAGTTGCTTTTCATTGCTTGTTTACCTTAAAGTTTTTACAATAAATACAAAAGTTTTAATGCTTAAGTAACCGTTTGACAGATAAAGCAAAAAAATATGTACAAAAACGCCAAACTTTTTCAAAATTTCTAATTTGGAATTAGAAAAAAGATTGATTCTTTTTTCGAATTCAAAATTATATTCGAACTCAAATAGGAATCGCGAAACTCGTTAGTTATCCGGCAAATAACCGGCTGCCGGGCAATAATATTAGTTTTGCTATTGTCTCTATTCGCATCTGCAGTTGATGGATGGATCATCGTAATCAGCCTCTCTCAATGAAAAAGAATAATATAAGATGAAGAATTTTATTTATTTTGCACCAAACATAGGTAAATTACATGGTAATATATTAAAATGTGCCAAAAGTGTCGTGGTATTCTGCGCTCCACTATTCTGCAATGCACGCCACTGAACCCGATCCTCGTTTATTATGTCGGAGGGCAGCCTACGCTGCACTTGCCAAGTCGTGATCTCCACATAAAAAAAACCCATCGGTTATCGGTTCTAGGGCAAATGTGACCTGCCAATTGCTGCTTTAGCTTTGAAATATATCGATTTCGACCAGACAGACAACCTGGAAAAGGTTGCAGAAAGCCGCTGGATGCAGGCCGCTTCCAACCGGCCAATCTGGAAGTCACTGGGGGAGGCCTAGGTTCAGCAGTGGACGTCCTATGGCTGAAATGATAATGATGATGATGAATGACCATATTTCTGATTATTTTTATCCTACCAGACAAATTTGAGCATAGCTCTCTCCTTAGCGTATTGTTAAGCAACTATAAATTAGTGTACTAGTCCAAAAATATTTCTGGCTCTTCGACCGTGGTGAGGTGAGTACGCCGGATTTCTAAGGTCCCGGGTTCGATTCTTGGTCCGGTCAATGAAGAAAACGAACTTTTCTACGTTATCTCGGTCTTGGTGTTGTGGTACCGTCGTTGTTTCTCATTTCTATAACACAAGCGCTTTTAGCTACTTATCTTAGGATCAGACCAATGTATTTGATGTTGTCCAGTATTTATATTTATTTATGCTTCTTCTTCGTCGGTAACACTCTTGTCAAAGTGGTCGTGGTCAACACTTCAGGTGTAGGTGGCAAGCTTCACAATACCTCGCCACTCTTCTCTGATTGCCGCCTTCCTTGTACATTATGCTTGTCATACCATAAATGTCCGCGTCTTGGCACCGTAAGTTATGACAGGTAATACACACTCGCTGGAGAAGAAGATAAAGGAATATGACACAATCTTAGTATGCCCTTACAGTTGAATATGCCCGCTTTTGCAAAATCAAACATATTCCTGCAACCCGCCTATGGATTGAAACTTTTCAATGACATTTGTAAATGCATGCAATCTCCGGCGCAACCTGCACATGTCATCGCGAACTCAATAACGGAGCCTTATATTGAAGATGGCGAATTTTCTTTGATATGCGTGCATTTACTAACAGGCAATGCTTGTCAAAGTTGTTCTCGTATTTCCCTAGCGATGGAAGTAAGTTTTCAGAACATAAATCAAGGTTCCTTGGAACTTGAGAAGTCGGTAGACTCGATTAGAGTAGTGGCGAAGTAGTCGCCTTTAACGCAATAGGTGCAACAGGTTTAATTCCCAGTTTCGGTCAATTCAGAACAGGATCTTTTGGTTCTAAATTGGTTTGGGTATGATGGGGCGTGTGGTGACGGCCGTAAAGAATACACTTCCCCACCGCCAACAGGAGGCGTTTCGTGAAAGGCGACTAATTCTTGTAGCACGAGACGGGCAGCAGCGTCTGAGTGCGAAACCTTATAATAAAACTGCGCTCGCCAACCTGCCTGCCAAGCGTGGCGAGTATTGGCAATCCCTCCCCCTGAAAGTCATTAGGGGATGCCTATGTTCAGCAGTGGACTTCCTATGGCTGAAATGATGATGATAATGACGATGGGACACGCCCCTGGCTAAATTTATTATCTGATGCTATAATTTTTAGTGCAAGCAGTGAGGCAGAGTTCTGACACTGTTTACTAAAGGTATGATTCTGATCTTGGCAGTCACTGCCCAGCAGTTGCGACGAAGCGAGAAGGACACAGCCACTGATATCGAAAAGCGCTACAGAGCCATGCCAAGATTCATTCATTTAGAGGTTTTTCTGATTATCTTATTTTAGCGCATTTAAGTGAAAAAACGTAAAGTAAAATATTATCAGACACTATATAGACAGCAATAAATAAAATAAAACAATATAGCAGTCACGTCAAATCTAACCAACAGCTATTCTGACAAAAGACAACAGAAATGTTTAGCAATAAAACACCAAAGCTGGCGATCAAGCTTTATAGACGTCGAAAGACAGACGTGAAATTATTTCTAGGACTGGAATCTATAAAATATTTGAGGTTAGAAGAAATGTTTGGTACGTGGTACGAGAAAGGCAGATTTTACGATAAAATCTTGATTTCGTAGATTTATTTATAAAACAATGTGCCGTGTGGAGACGGCCTTAAAGAATACACTTTCCCACCGCCAACAGAAGGCGTATCGTAAAAGGCGACTAATTCCTATAGCACGAGACTGGGAGCAGCGTTTACGTACGAAATCTTTTAAAAAACTGCACTCGTCAACCCGCCTGCCAAGCGTGGCGAGTATTGGCAATCCGCCCTATGACCTATCATTGAGGGAGGCCTATGTTTAGCAGTGGACGTCCTATGGCTGAAATGATGATGATGACGATGATCGTCTAGTAGTTCACAGTTTGGACTACGAATCCAGGCAGTTTCTTGTTCGAATTTGTTCGTGTCAGGAATGCTCATTGCAGAGCATAATGACGTATCTAATTCATGGATGGTCAAAATATAAGCATGATTATCCGTTCTAATAAAATCATAAAATCAAAATCATTTGATTTTGCAAATAGGCCATTAAAAGCACTTTCACACGTCTATTTTTAATAATACTTATTTATTCAGTAAATAAGCCCTCTTCTGGGCACTTATACACGTCCTAAAATATAGCTTACCTTACCACCGCTTCGGGACTACATAAATTGGCTGGTGATAAGAAGAAAATGCGCAAAAAACTCAGTCACCTTTGTCAGTACAAGCTTATGGGGCTAGATTATTATTGTGATTGTTTCAAAATATATATTATATTATATACTGTGAGTCGATATTATAGATTTTTGCTGCCTTTTCCGAGTTTATTATAAAAAAAACAGGTAAACAGAAAGTACCTAAGTAGTAAAGAAGTACGAGGGATGACCTAAACAGAGCGACACTAAACCCCGTAGAAGTTGCCAAGTTTTGGTCGAAGTCCGTGTAGAGTCGCCATTGACACGACAGAAGAAGAAGAACCTATCATTAAGGTTTTTTTTCTCTTACGGGTGTCCAAAAATGCGGCCGTATCTTTTCTTATACGTATTGCGTTGTCTGGAGTTTGGTTTTTTCACAGCTCGAAGATTGCATGTATTTGACATCAATTTCAACTTGACACCTCCTCATGTTTTTAAAAAGGGTCTTGACAGTCAAATAGACGGAGAGCAAAGTGATGCTATTATGGTTTCTTTGTTTCTTTTGAAATACGAAACCCTAAAAACAAAGAAAAAACAAACGAGTACAAATCTCACCTCGATAGTTTAACAACGCCACAACGTGTCCCAACTAGATTCAATAACCCTCAACCATGACTCACATTACAGGGTATAAGAAACTATCAAAGTTGCTGCATCAAAGCCCAAGTGAAACATATAAATCAGGGTACAAAGTTGCTTGCAGTCGGCGACTTAAGCGCCCCCAGACGAACCTCGGTAACGACGCAAATTGAGTTTGTGTAAGCTTTTCTTGTGGCGGTGGTCCAAGGCATAAAATGCAACAAAACGACGTTTTTTATTCATTTTATAAAATAAATTTAAACCCTCAAGGTGGACAGACGACTTGGTAAAGGTTGCAGGTAGGTCGCTTCCAACCGGCCAATATTTAAATCACCTCCATGCCTATGTTCAGCAGTGGACATCCTATGGCTAATTGGAAACCTACATCCAGCGGTTTGCACCAGACAATGTATTTTGCCAGGGGCGTTACTTTGCACACTCAGCGCACGCACGTGCTACGTATGCAGAACTGGCGGCCGTAGGGGCAAAAAGGATTTGGAATGGAGGTCACGTACCGGCAAGCGCAGCGTAGGACGTCCACCCATAAGGTAGTCAGATGACCTGGTAAAGTTTGCAGGAAGTCACTGGATGCAGGCTGGTTCCAACCGGCCATACTAGTAATCAATGAGAGATATACCGCCTAAGTTTAGCAGTTGACGTCATATGGCTGAAATGATGATGATGAGTTTTCTGAATTGATCTGGCCTGAGGATCTAACCGAGAACTCTGTGCTCGTTTAAGAAAAATTACCCCGCCACTTCATCACTTAGAGGTCCTGGATTTAAAACCCAGTAATGACTTATCCTATCTTACAGGAAATATTAAAATATTAAACTATTTCGGACTGCAGAGTTTAACCGTCCAATTATGCCCCAACGAGCGATAATGTTTTTTTTATGAATAATTTTAATAATATAACAATATATGTATATATATTATGTCATTTACAAAATTTTATTATATGCTTGATTCTATTTTGTATGACCCTTAAAAATTTGGATTGCACTTTTTTACGTGTAAATTATCTGGTTCAAATAATACTGCTACAGATCACGGTAAGCCCCAGATCTTGTACCTTGGACCACCGTGTGGGAGCGTGGCAGCCGTGATTACACGTAGGTGCCGCAGTTCATTTGTTTACCACTACTTACACAGCTGAAAATTACAATATCACGTCACATATTCCGTCTTGACATATCTTTCTTAGATGGTATAATTTGTACGCGCTATAAGTAATTCTCTCACTCTTTCCGACAGGCCGTTGTAGATTTTTGCATGTATTCCTGGGTAAAAAATCTCGTCACATATTTTGATTATATTATTATCCTTTAAACAGCTTTGGTGTCAGCAGTGGTAGCTCAAGTTAACGCACATGCATACCTATATTTTCTTGTAACTATACCATACTTATTTAAAACATGGCTGACATTAGCGATCGAGTTTCTTGCGCTGCTTCTGCTGCGGTTCCAAGCGGTCTGGTTTCCCAGTTTAAGGGTTACAGAGATCAGATGGCATTCGTTCTAAATGCAACACCTAGCCGTGCTGCATCTAGGATCATGTTCTAACTTACTCCGACTAGCATCTACTAGGATAAGATAAGACGAAAAAAAAAATAGATAAGTTCTATTTAAAGGGACAGCGTATGGAACTTAATGTGTGTAACCGTCCGTAAACAATACACTTTCCCACCGCTAACAGGAGGCGTATTGTAAGAGGTGACTAATTCTTGTAGCACAAGACGGGCAGCAGCATCTGCGTCGTCGAAATCTTATAAAATAACTGCGCTCGCCAACCCGCCTGCCAAGCGTGGCGAGTATTGGCAATTCCCCCCGATGATAGGTCATTGGGGTAGGCCTATGTTCAGCAGTGGACTTCCTATGGCTGAAATGATGATGATGATGGAACTTAATCACTGATTGAACTGATTGGATAGTTCAGAATTGAAGTCTTCGTTCTTTTAAGACGTGACGTCTTTACGACTTCCGTAGCCGAAAGGCGAGTACGCCGTTAGCCACTTTTCAAATAAGAAAACAGTCACGTTTGAATAATCTTGTCATGGTTTCAAAGTAGTTACATGAGACACAATACAAATAAATAAATATAAATATTAGACAACATCACATACATTGCTCTGATCCTAATGTAAGTAGCCAAAGCACTTGTGTTATAGAAATCAGAAACAACGACAGTACCACAACACCCAGACCCAACCCAATACATATATGTTCGTTTTCTACATTGACCCGACCGAGAATCTAACCCGGTACCGTTTGCGTTAACGTGAATTACCACGCCACTACACCCATCGGGAGGTCAAGGTGTCTCATTTGAGTTACTTTTACACGTCCCATTTTTGTCCCAACTCCTTCTATAATATTTACAGATATGTATTTTGCCCTTCATTTGCAAAGTAAAAGTAATTACTATCTCCAACTCGGAACACTCTTGCCCTTTTTGTTGCGAATACCTATTGCTATTCAGGGTTACATTGCAAAAAGGTGCCAAATTTAAGAAGAAATTTAATTTAAAAAGATCTTGGGAACAATATAAAGAAGCGTCTTAATCGTTATTATTTTACGAAAAAAAAAACTTTAAAATATCCGAAAATAAAATAATTGGAGAGACTACGAAAGGCGCGCGGTCATTCATCAGAGGCAATGGTACGGCGAGCCAACAAGGACCTTACGCAGTCCACATACGGTATTTTTTTTATGAATGTCTTAAATTATCGACGCGTATGATTTTTAACAGCGGATAAGAATAATTAAATGTGTTTTTTTTTTGTTCTTTGGATAGTTCGATTAAGTTACTAATTCTAAGCCATTCCTAAAGATTTGGCACTCTTTTGCAATGTAGCCCTGTATTCTCATAATGAACGTGACAGTCAGTTTGAACATACGCTGTACAGTCGGCACACAAAACTTTTAATTAACAGAAACTTTGTCCTGGCTAAATAGCACTGTTGGGGACTGGATTTTTTAATTTCGGATGAAATGTAGGTATCATTTCCGCTATGTGAAAAAACTTATCAGAGAATAAATGTTATTTCTGTTAGGTAAAAAAAAATATTGACAGCAAATATACAGGGTTATTTTTAAAATACCAAAAACCCCCTAAGGGATGATTCTGGTGCTCAAATACAACAATTTTTTTTAAAGGACCTACGTCGTAATAAAAAAAAAATATATTTTTGCGATTTCGATGTTGGTCCCATAGAAAAAGTTTTTGTATTTGAGCACCAGAATCAGCCCCTAGGATTTTTGAAGTTTTAAAAATAACCCTGTACATCATTTATCTAAGGTAAAAAAACCGGCCAAGTGCGAGTAGGGCCACGCGCAATGTAGAGTTCTGTTGTTGCCCGTCACATTTGATTGTGGTATTTGCTACCTGTGCCACAAAAAATTTTCTCCATTATTTTCCATTGTTTTTCCGGTCTACTACGGGTAAGCGGAACGCGAAAGGCTATCTAACAACTTCATCTAGGTAATTTTCTTCTACGAGCAACTTTACTTATTATTTTACATTGTCCAACATTTATTTATTTATTATTTCACTTTTACACCCCACACTATTAAACACGAGAGAGAAAAAACACCCCCACTTTACGTGAAGTCAAAGTCAAAGTTAAAGTCAAAAATCATTTATTCAGTTTAGGACAGAAAACTGCCACTTATGAACGTCAATAATAACATTATTGGCTCATATATGAAGGTGGGGTACACAATTTTGTTTAAAGATTATCAAGGCATTTAGTTTGTTTACTTTTTTCTTTAATTTGCGCTGTGGGACCTTAAGTACTTCTTGAAAAATCAAATGATTGCACAAATAGATTTACAGGAAGTAACCTAGAAGTAGTTTGCGAAATCAATATGTGACTGTATATTTGATTTAAAAATATTGAACTAATAACACCTTTAAGGGACCGTTGACCTATTTACTTTTATTTTATATTCATTTAAACTTGAATAAAATTGTACTAAAGTCAAACTTAACACCGCAAGATAATAACTATGTACATTTTACGGGATATCCAGAAAATATACTGAAGTTATTCTGAATACCCAAAAATCTCAAAAATCTTGTCATTAAGTTCAAAAATATCAGTAACAGTGAAATTAATTCAGAACAACGTATGAAACCATAACTGTTTGCAAAGAGCACATTCAATGACGAATCCCATTTCATATCGCAAGTTTGATTGAATGCAAATACGAATTAAAATGAATTCAGCCGGGTACGGCGCGAAATAATTGTTTGCAATACAATATAGATTTATACTGAAAAAATAATATCTAGGAATTTAATAGAATATACAAGGGTTTTAAGACTAATTTATTACCTAACTTACTTCTAGGAGGTGATTCTACTACAGCGTCCTTAAATACAGCAATTTTTTCTATGAAAACATCAAAATCTCAAAAAATACACTTCCCCATACTAAGCCGTCAAATGACTTTGGTCAATCATGGTAAGTATGGAAAAGGTTTTTTTTGAGGACGTGTCCTTCATCATCACCATCATTCCAGCTATAGGACGTCCACTGCTGAACATAGGCCTTCCTCATTGACTTCCAGATTGGCCGGTTGGAAGCGGCCTGCATCCAGCGTCTTCCTGCGACCCTTACCAGGTCGTCTGACCACCTTACCTTTTTACGTGTCCTTAAATAAAGTTATTTATAAAATAGGACCATAATTAAGGATTGCATTAGGAGACGCCTATGTCCAGCACAGACTGGCGTGGGCTGATTATGATGGTGATATGTCCTAAAAACAACACGTCTTAAAAAGCACATTTTCCCTCTTAGAGCCATTACAACTGACTGACTGTAATTTCTTCTTCTTCTTCATCTATACGGTCAATCGGTTGCGTCCAAAGCCATTGCTTTAGAGCCCAGGGTCCGCTTTCCTTGATTTACTCCTCCACTTTGCGCGGTCTTGAGCGTCTCTAGTTGTGAGATCATTGGCACGCATGTCAGCCCTCACAACGTCAAGCCAGCATTTCTTGGGTCTACCCCTTTTGCCAGGACCTGGCGGTGGCGGCATAGCCAGACATTTGTTTCGTAGCTTGCCGTTTCATCATTTTTTCATCATTTTAGCCATAGGACGTTCACTGCTGAACATAGGCCTCCCCCTTTGACTTCCAGATTGGCCGGTTGGAAGCGACCTGCATCCAGCGTCTTCCTGCGACCTTTACCAGGTCGTCTGACCACCTTGTGAGTGGACGTCCTACGCTGCGCTTGCGACGAATTAACAAGCTGAAGTGGCAGTGGGCGGGCACAGAGCACGTAGAACTGATGGCCGATGGGGCAGAAAGGTTCTAGAATGGAGGCCGCGTACCGGCAAGCGCAGCGTAGTTTCATATTATCTCATATTATTTTATATTACACTGTCTGTCTGGGCATTACAGGTGGACAGTGTTGGTTCCCGTCTTGATCGATCAAAGTCATTGCATCATTTTGGTAAAAATAATAAATTATGATAGAGCAATTCATTCAAGAGTTACCCAGAGCTCAGTCTCAGACAATTTTTTTCTTGCCTTTTTCTTTCATTCCCCTTTTCTTTCTTGCGTTTTTTTCTTGCCATATTTTTGTGGCCATATCAATAAAGGAATGAGTAACGAGCAGAGCTAAGTCGAAGTCGAAGAGAGAAGTCATAAATATACGCTGTTATTATCAGCCACGCCTTTGATCAATACAATCGTCTGCCGCTAAATTCTAACAGTGTTATTCTAACTAGTTCCCAAACATTTCTAGTTTATATTTTATGCGAAGGAAAACTATTGTTTGAGCGAAAGTTTTTCTATCAAAGCTCCTTTGTTAGTTAATGTCGCTGAATTTACGGGAATTTGAATTTAGATGTTATACACGGCGTGCCTTGAATTTTGTTTTAGTAGCTGATAAAACTATTTATCTTCATAAAAATTTGAGAATTTTAGTCGTAACTTACCATCATTGATTCAGGCCAGAATAGTCGCCAAATGTAAATTAGCATGTGGTTTCAAACTCCCAATACTTATTCCCAAAGTGTCAGAAAAATATTTAAAAAATATACGTAATATTATTTTTTATCGAACGATTTCGTTTGAGCGTTTGATTACTTTCCTATTTTTTGCTAGCTAAAGACGCAGCAACTGACGTAAAAGCCACGTTTCATTGCACACTGTTATGAACCTTATTTTAATGAGGTTTCTTGCGATATTCGTACTAGACTAACAAGCTTTGAGTCCCTAATTTAAGGGCATTACTCGCCTTAATAATAGTTGTAATTAGAAATTGGTAACATCACCAATTGACCAAAGTGATATACCGGAATACAAACAGGCATCTTATAATAGTTTTTGTAGTGTTATCTTACATAGGATATGTTGTTTCTTTTAATTGAGTATGACAGTGCTGGCTATTCCCTACTTCGAGACCATGACAGTAATTGGTGAACTCAATCATACTCATTTATTCAGACCTCTTCTGGGCAGTTTACATGTGCCAAAACAAAATTATAACATTTCCTTACCACCGCTTCAATCACACATATCAGTTACTATGTGTGGCGCTTATTGTTATTTTTTAATTGCAATAAATTCGTTTTAGTAAAAAAGAAAATGGCCAGTTACTAGAAAAAGTGTCATTTTGTATTTCAATTCCTAAAAAAACTAATTTGGAGAAATTTTAATTATGAAATACTTGTTTGTCACGATTATAGAAGTTGTTACTAGAACTAGAGCTTTTCGAGAGCGTCAGGGTAATGACATGATAATCTAAAAAATATGATAAATAACACGTTATCAGACTTTGTATCCAAATAATCCGTCCTCCATTTTGACAGGTAAAAACAGCTATATTTATATCACCACGCCAGAATAATGATATGGCTCTAATAAATCTACCTTCTGACAACGATGAATATTGATGTAGTACCGTCGGCAAAAAACGCGTAAAATATTATTATATACTTAGAATATCGGTGGCATGTCGATGAGCGATCGTGTGATTGTGTAAATAATGGATGAGATTGAGAGAATGTGTAATATGTGATGCTAAAATGAAAGTGAAAAGGTATTATCTTTTTCACTTTCATTTTTCATATTGTACTAGCTATGCCGGAGAATTTCGTACCCCCGCTTACTTTTTTTTGTGAAGTTGTTCGATGTTTTATTAGTTACTCTGCTATTCGGGACGGAGAAAAATCTAACACATCAATGACCATAAAAATTTATTCAGCAGGTTTGACTTATAAATGGTGTAACTAACCCGATTTTTTTATATATGAAGATTTCTTATATATCTATATTATGTGTCATAAATAGACATACCTAGCAGTGGTCTGAATCTCTCTTATTAGTGAGTCGTGAGAGAATCCCAATATACAAGTTTTCCCGTGACTCAAGGATAATCTTGTAACCACATATTCTATCTAGTGAACAACTTTTGTTCTATCATCATCATCATCATTTCAGCCATAAGACGTCTACTGCTGAATATAGGCTTTCCCCAGTGACTTTCAGATTGGCCGGTTGGAAGCGGCCCGCATCCAGCGGCTTCCTGCAACCTTTACCAGGTCGACTGTCCACCTTGTAGGTGGAAGTCCTACGCTGCGCTTGTCAGTACGTGGCCTCCATTCCAGACCCTTTCTGCCCCATCGGTCGTCAGTTCTACGTGTTATGTGCCCCGCCCACTGCCACTTCAGCTTGCTAATCCGTTGGACTATGTTATGTTCTACGACTTTTAAAAATAATGCATACTTACAAATTTTTAGTTTTTCTATTCAAATTCATTCAGCTATTTGGTTATTTTTATGGAAAGTCGATAATTTTTATGTAAATTTGCAAAAATCATAGAACAAAATTCTTAAAAATAATTATAAAACTGTAACAAGTTCGGCCACTGTTTGGCTAAAAGCTGTTAGTGGAGTGTGAAATTAAACATAAAATAAAATAAAATAAGATTTTATCACCATGATGTACCATATATATGGTAAATTTAAATTCAAATTCAAATCGTTTATTGCATGTCACATTAAGTAATAATTAGTTTAGGTGGTAGGTACGGACTACCATATATAGTATATATGGTAACAAGGTTATACTTGTGTTTCGGGACACTCTGTATATCTCTGGATTTTTCCTAGACCTACAACCTGCTAGGTGTTGAGAGAAAACATCATTGGTAAACCTGGTCATTTAGTACTGTGGTCAACAACGCATTGGTTTCCCTATCTACGGATCACGGGGGTCAGACATTGCTATAAATGCAATAATAAGTTTTCCGAAAGTATGATTATGATCAAGTGTGCCCTGACTGGCAACGTGATAAAAGCACTAAGAGGAACAAGAGTAAGATAGGGAGTAGAAAATAGAAATTACTAAAATATATATATATTTTTAAACTAATAAATAAATCTCGACCTCAGAAGCATAAGGTCTGATGTGTGCAACCCTGCACACATTAGACCTTATGCTTCTGAGGTCAAGAAATCAAAAATGTGATTTTAATAAATCATAAATAACTGATAACAGGCGGCAAACTGAATGAAATGGCAAAATAAGGAAAATTTTCATAAAAAATCGTATGGCAACTGACACGGTTTTTTCAAATATATCTAATTATGGAGTATAGTTTTGTAAAAACTGCAGAACCTTACTAGACTGGTTTAAATACGTTATCGGTTTTTATACAAAAACAGCTAAAAATAAAGGCGCTAAAAAAATTTGGGATAAGTATTTTCATGGCACACAGTTTTTGTTTCTTTTTTTCTGACGGTACCGGTCATTTCAGGTGATTTTTCAAACACATGACTGTAATTACTGTGATGTAACGTCCACCAGTAAGACATGAAACATTACGGAAATACGAAAATGATTATGATAGGTTAAACGTACGGGCTCTCTGATTTGAGTGTAAGGTGTATTTAAAGTGTAGAGGTCATGTTTCTGTGTAGATATAAGCAAAACATAAAAATATAGCATATATTTTGCCACTCCCAAGTGAATCGAAACCTAAAGGTTGCTTCTTGTTGACCTAGAATCATGAAATTTGGCAAGAAGCAATGTCTTATAGCAAAGTCTTATATACATTACATCAAGAAAAAAAATCCTTGTACCTATACTTACTGTGATGGTGCCGGCTACGCAGGCACCTGTCAGGTTTTCTTTGTCGCCTATTATTGGTGTAAGGCGCCATGAGCCAATGGGCGACTTTTCTTTTCTTTTTCTATTTTGACGGGTGCATGCGGCAACCGGCACTATCTCAAATACATCAAATACATCTTACATTACCTACATTAATAAAAAAAAAACTCAATACTCTTACTTAGTTAGAACTAGCATCTTTGACCACATCTGGATGTTTAACTTTATTGTTACTTGTAATAAGAAAATTTGTACGAATACTTAAAATTAAGCATGTTATGAAACTCTGTTATTGGCTAATGGCACTTTTGTAAAACTAGGCTAACATGTATATTGTAATAAAGCTGTTGAGTTTAACAATAAACGAAAAAAAAAAACCATAAAACCGTAAATTATTTTCAGAAAAAATATTTTAGACAAGATACCTGTGATGGATAATTAATACTACACTCATCATCATCACTCATTTCAGCCATAGGTCATCCACTGCTGATCATAGGCCTCCCCCAGTGACATATAGGTTGGCCGGTTGGAAGCGGCCTGCATCTGGCTTCCTGCAACCTTTACCAGGTCGTCTGTCCACCTTGTGTGTGTAAGTTCCACGTTGCGCTTGTCTGTACGTGGCCTCCATTATAGAACCTTTCTGTTCTATTGGTCATCAGTTCTACGTGCTATGCGTCCTGCCCACTGCCACTTCAGTTTGCTAATCTGTTAGGCTATGGTAGCGGCTTTTATTCGTTTATGAATCTCCTCATTTCTGATTTGATCTCGCAAAGAAACACCGAGCTCTTTCGATAGCAGACAGTGCCACCTGAGCTTTCTAATGAGGCCCAGAGTGAGAAGCCACGTTTCAGTTCACAATAAGATTGAACGGAACCCTTGGTGCAAGAGTCCATCTCGCACTTGGTCAGTTATTTTTCTAAAACGTTTATGGAGAGGCGTTTCGTTTTAGTATCTATTATACTATGACTATGGCGCTACGAGTACGACAATGGCGCAACCATAGATCAACCACTTCCACCGCCTAACTTCGCCTGCAATTTCTAGACAAACCGTCGAAGTTTCCTATCAAGTGATTCCGTTATTTAAGATCCCAATCTAATACCGGGCGGTGTGCGATCGGGGTCAGACCAAATTATCAATATCTTATAAAGGGGGAAAAATCTGCAGTCAGCTCCGCGCACGTGATGCCAATAGCTGAGATTGTGCTGCGTTTGAGCCGAAATTAAATATAGCAAAGGGCCCATCAAGAACTTACTAGACAGAGAAGAAATGGTATATGTTTTTCGACCAAAAAATTCGCAATTATTTGATCTGTGACGAACTGTTTCGAATGGGGAACCACACTGCACATTTATTCTGATGTATATTATTATAGCATTGTGTTTGGTTTTATTCGTAGTAATTATTTGATCAAAAGTTCTGTTGCTGCTGCCCCTGATCAAATAGTCACCATTATAAAGGTTATTATAAGTTGTCAAACGTATGTCAAACTTGCGTAATACTAACGAGCACAGTTTTTTTTTTGTCATTTGCGTAGACATTAATCTACAACGATTGATAAGACCAAACACACTAGCGCCATCTAAGATAAGCTTTGTATTTGTTTCCCCATTGACAAGACTTGTCAACTCATAGTAAATGCAAAAGCACCCACCATAGATATACAGATGGTTAGATTTATGTGAAAAATCATTGACGGCTCCGTTTCAAAACGCGAACAAACTGTTAAAAAAACGATTTGATAACGAATTGTCAACCGGTAAATCAAGTGACACTAATGTTAAACTAATTCAAGTATGTCTTAGGTTATTATTTATTTTTATTTATATTTTAGGTTTTTTGTCGAAAATTTTCTATCGAACGGTCGGAGTCGAAGGCCAGTTTCAATGCAAAGGCCTAAACACGAATATTAATCAGTCCCTATGCTGCGCTGTCTTTTTAGGTTAACTTAATAAAGCTCATGGTTAAGGAATAGGTATAAGGAGTAAGAATCTGAATGCTAGGCCGTTAAAAAATTGGATGACAGACAAATGCAGTAACGAGCACTGATCTCAGGTGTACTATGAAAATATGTAATGGGCTGGTATTTGCTTGGTAAAATATTACATTATTATCATTACAGCGAGGTAAGTTTTTGTATCTAGAGTTACAAAAAAACACTGTAATAAAATAAAAGTATATTACTTACAACAGAAAATAACAAGGAAACTATTTTTTTTGTCTGTCCGTCTGTTTGCTCTGGGTAATCTCCGAAACGGCTAGACCGATTTTGGCAAGACATATTCTGGAAAATAGCTGATGTAATAATCTTTTATTTTCTAGAATGAGGGTTTTAGGGTAAGGGCAATTAGGGTTACGCGCAAAAATGTAAAACCCATTAAATTGTAAAAAAAAAAACTAGTCAATTAGATAAGGCTTTGAATGGATTTGAAGACCGAACAAAGTCGCCGGCAACAAATAACGTATTAAGAATTTAATTAATGCAATAATCACTTATGGTCAAGTAACTCGCCCGAAAGAACGCAGCACAGTTTCTTGGCACGTCCCAACTATCACGTAGACATACTTACTGTGATATAATTATTCGCAGACCGAATTTGTGGGCTCTATCTATGGGGTTGGCGTCCCACTGTCTGGCGAATAACTTTACTCATATGCCACATATTATGGGGCTTTGAGCTGTCGAGGAAAAGGGATATATTGCTGTTGAGTATGTTTTGGGCTTGAATTAGGTCAATTCAATCTTTCCTGCTTCTAATGTTACAGGGACAACTTAATACAGAAATAAATTGTCTCAACAATTACGCCAGTTATCTAGCCCCAAACTAAGAAAAGCTTCTACAGAAACTCTTGAATGTTTTCTTTTGATTGCAAACGGTCCCGGTTTCAATTCCTGGTTCAGGTCAATTTAGAGAATGTACTTTTCTGAATTAGCTCGAGTTTTGGTATGCCGAGACATGCTTTTGGCAAAATTTTGGCAATAAAAAATATTGGACAATATCACATACTTCAGCTCTGATCCTATGGTACGTACCATAGAACGAATAATAATAAGCGTACGAACCTACACACGTTAAAATAATAACAAACCGAATCAAAGAATCGAACACAGGACCTCAGAGATAGCGATACCAAGTCCGGTATACTCGCCTCTCGGCTATGATGGTCGTCATAATTAAGCCCCACACAACACCAATTGTCGCGGTTTTTAATTTGAAATTTTAGGTATCAGATAACGATGTTTTGCCAACGTCTACCAGCACATCCAAACGCGATCTAAGAAGAAGTTTGATTTTCTAGTAGGCCCGTTCGAGAATCGAACTTAAAAGCCCTCCCGTTCAAAGCAAAAGATTGCGCAACTACGACAGTCGTGTCCACAGAATATCTAAAGAGCACCATCCGCCCACAAATCATTTCTGTTTAGCCTAATGGTCGACTGGTAGAGAATGCCACATGGCATTAAGTCCACCTTTTGTACGATTTTATTTTGTGCAATAAAGTTTAAATAAATAAATAAATAAATAAATAATTATTTAGATACCTGGAAATCGTGATCTAGCTCTATATTAATCAGTTTAATCACTCAAAGCGCCAACTCCAGAGTTTAAACATAGTCGCAGATTAGACTAAACTAAGTATAGTGATTAGAGGAAACTAACTTTAGTTAGCGGTTGCATAAGTTTTAATCATGCGTTTTAGTACCAGAATTTAATTTAATATACTCTAAACAATTTTGGAGCTCAAAAGATTATGAAGGGCAATATACCTGTAAAAATAAAACAAAAAGTCATGGACACTTGCATACTCCCATCATTAACCTACGCTAGCCAAACTTGGAAGTTCACATACCGAATGAAAGCGAAAATTAGATCATGTCAAAGAAGTATGGACAGAGGTTTATTAAAAGTTAGAAGAATTCAAAAAATATCCCATAAAATCATTAGAAAAAGGACAAAGGTAACCGACGCTCTGTGCTACTGTAAAAAATTGAAGTGGCGCTGGGCTGGTCATGTGGCTAGGATGACAGATAACCGGTGGACCCACAGACTAACATCATGGAACGGACCTTCTGGCACTAGGAAAAGAGGTAGACCGTCTACTCGGTGGGCAGACGACATAACACAAATAGCTGGCGCACAGTGGATGAAACAGCAAATGATAGAGACGCGTGGAAATCTCTAGGCCTTCACCTTCAAATAACGAGGTGTTCTTACTAGCGCATGTGGTAAAATGAAATTTATAGAACTAATTCATTAGTTCATTCAACTAGCATGTAATCTAGAAATAAGTATCTTTCTGTAAGAAATATAAGGCTTTTGATTTTTATTTTTTATTTTATTTATTATACTCTAAACCGAGGTAGACAGGTTCTAGAATGGAGGCCACGTACCGGCAAGCGCAGCGTAGGACGTCTACCCACAAAGTGGACAGACGACCTGGTAAAGGTCGCAGGAAGACTCTGGATGCAGGCCGCTTCCAACCGGCCAATCTGGAAGGTAATGAAGGGAGCATAGGCCTCCAGCTGTGAACGTCCTATGGTTGAAATGATGGTGATGATGAAACCGGGAATTACCACGATCACTAATATAATAGTCAACATCAAAAGTAGCGGACCGAAAACAATTTTTAAACAGTACTGACACTTCTAAATGTCACAATAAGCTGGCTTCTTAATTTGACTTTGCATAGTGATTTTGACAGACTATTGTTTTATATTTTGCAATGAGATTCTTGTGGGAAATTCTAATACTAAGCTACTTTTTTATTTGCCTGACGTTTCGACCGGGTTACACCGACAGTGGTCACAACTGACTTCAACCGGTCGAAACAGCAGACAAACAAAAAGGTAAAATGTGTATGTACCTATTTTTCATCGGTTAATTACCGTTTTAGTGTGCAATTAATCATGCAACATGAAATTTTGTAAGTAAAATCAATTTAATTTAATAAAAACCAAATTAAATTACCCTGTTATGTTTGCGAAACTGAGTAGTTTTCGCCGAAGAAAATAGTTTGTAGACTTCTGAACCCTTCATTGAAGAAACAGAACCTTTGTAGGGTATTTTTATTGTCCAGGTGTTATAATACGCTTTTATTATAATTTCAATTTGAAAACCAATGACTGAATCATTGATACAAAAAAACAATTCACATTAAAACGAAATAATCCACTGAATAAGCTTGAATAAGAGCTTTGTCCAGAGCCCTCCATAGCCGCATGGTGTGTTAAGGAGACACTTAGTGTGTACGCAGTAGACATTGATCTCCTGCGTGCAAAAAATAAGTGCGGTTTAGCACAATGCGATTTCATAATGTGACGATTGGTGTCGCTATCTCTGAGGTCCCAGGTTCGATTCCCGGTCAAATAACATTTCTATATTGTCTCGGGTCTGGGTGTTGTAGTACCGTGATTGTTTCTGATTTCTGTACAGAGACTATTGTTCTGATAGTCTATAATACATGTGTTAAGCTACTTAACATAAGATCAGAGCAATGTTTGTGATGTTGTCCAATATTGATTTTATATTTATATATATTTGATTTATAATGATAAAAAAAACCGATTTCAAAACACTAAAAAGCTAAAAATAATCCTAACATATAAGTACCTAATCAGTTACTTTTGGAGTCGGTGCAAACAAAAACATTGAATCTCTCATCGGCTGGCACCGACTGCAAAAGTAACTGATTAGGTACTTAAGTGTAAGGATTTTTAGCTTTTTAGTGTTTTGAAGTCGGTTTTATTTTTTTTAATAAAATTTACTTATTTCATCTATTTTTAGTGATAAATCCTAATCTAACTGCTGAACACCGATTTCATTTTTTTTTCACCCTTAGGGGTACAATTTTTTCCAAAATTTTTTACTATAATATCTTTGAAGTATTAGCTATTCAATAAAAAAAAAATCATCAAAATCGGTTTACATTTGTCGAAGATATTGGTTAACATAGATCCATGAATCACGAACCAAAACATTATCTGGGTATATATTTTGCTATTTTCTCAAAAACTGCTAAATCAATTACGATAAAATGTATATGGGACCACCTCTGAAGTATGATCTACCAAACAAAAAAAGAATCATCAAAATCAATTCATAATTGGCGGAGTAATCGCGTAACATACATGCAAAAAAAAACAAACAAACAGTCGAATTGAGAACCTCCTCCTTTTTTGAAGTCGGTTGAAAACAGACATGCCACTTGTCAACTAATGCGTTGTAGGTCTAAATCACCGAATTAAATAATAAGTTAATACAGATAACATTCACTAAACACGAAAGTCTCTCTGAAAATAGTTGAAAATACTTGCCAACATCGATTCAATCCTATCTATTCTACTTTTCCCGGATTTTTCTGTTAACTTTTACGTAGTCAGCGTCTTGGCAGCGCGCCACCTTCAAAGCTTTCTTAAGGTATGTTCACAGTATTGAGCACATACTATAGAGCAGCAATACGCACCATCTTTCTCCGAAACACGTTAGTGATTCTTCACTTAAATTTAGTATCAACTGACAAGTCCTATTAACTCTCGCCCATACAAAAAAGTACAGTCACAGATTATCAATAATGGCAATTTTTTGTGGAACACAATAAATGTCATTATTACTCCATAGGGTGTGTGCTTCTAGTTCTAGCATCCATAGTTCATAGTAACTAACTAACTAATGTAATTAAATCTCAAAAGTCATTTTATAACTGTCATAGGTTTCATTTAAAACTTTTTAAGTAAGCGGCACCGTTCTTGAGCGCTGGGCGAAATATGCGACAAGATCATGTTTTGGTTACTTTACTAACGGTAATGTTTTTATAAAAACGAATGGCCAACTATTGATAGATAGGTGCAATGTTCATATACAGGGTGTAACGAAAAGGTGAAATAAAACTTTAAGTGGTTATTCTACGGCTAAATTACATCAACTTTTTCTATGGGACCAACATCGAAATCGCAAAAAAAAAACACTTTCCCATACTAAAACGCGACCAGCTGGCATCAGTTTGTATGGAAACGTCAATTATTTTTTTGAGATTTTGATGTTGGTCCCATAGAAAAAGTTGATGTAATTTAGCCGTAGAATAACCCCTTAAAGTTTTATTTCACCTTTTCGTTACACCCTGTAGATTAGGATAATTTTAAATACCTACTATTGTTAACTATTAGCATAAGGCAGTATACTGTATTTAAATTGAAATAAACAAACAAATTACGATTACGTGATTGGCCAGTCGTGCGCCGCTCGCGCCGCGCCGGCTGGGACAGTTATATATTTTTTTGGGTATATTAGCTAGTTGATTAGCAGTGATCGGAGTAGGTAGATTGATTTGGGGTAAATGATCTCAAACATTGATGTTAATATGGACATGCCTCCAGGATTCCGGCATTTTTTGGTAACAGTTATTGAAAAAAAGACATATCCATATTATGCTAGCACTACCAAAGTACATCAAATCAATTTACCAATTCCGATCACTGGTGATTAGGCGTAGAAAGTAGCTTGCAACAACTAGTATTCAAGATTATAATTAGACATTGAACAGGTTAAGGTTAAGGTTATTAAATACCTAAACATTTAACAATTATACATCAATACAAAGCAAATAATCCGAGAACATGTTCAGTCGTGTTCTCGATCTAGTTGCGACAGACAGACGGGCATAATGGCGCTTTGTGTCATTGTGTCTTATCACTACATTCACTAGTGTGTCGTGGATGCCTCTTTGTCATGGGCTTGATGTGAGGTGTGTGCTTTCAATCATGTATAGGAGTAGGCTGGAATTATTTCAGTGAATAACAAACGCGCTGAAAACGTAACATAAGCCCTCTTAGGCGCTTTGCACACTGAGCAACTTTCATAATATAATTTTAAGTAACAGACAGTGCGCAGACTTAGCAACCCTAGTTTGCGAGTTTCGGCAATCGCAACTGTTTCCAGTTGTTGCGATTGTTGGTTAAATTGCCCAAACTAGCGACTGACTTTAGTTATGAGCTGGCTTTTGCTACTGGTTTCTGCAACCGGTAATGTGGGTGGTCGGCAACCCAAAAATATGAACCCAAAAGCGACGGTTAGCTTGTCTTAGTGGACGTTGTCGGTTGCAGCGCCGATGTAAATAAAAAAGCATTGTTCCTCGAGATTCATAGTCAGACTGATAACAGATTTCGAACGTTGATTTGAAATTGCTGCAACCGTAAAACATTGATGGCTGGTTTTAGTTTGCAACCTGCAACTGCTTTAGTCGATAGTTGGGTCAACTAAAGTTGTTCTGTGTGCAAAGTGCCTAATGCCCTTCGCCCACAGCGTATTTTTAAAGCTATTGCGCTTTTTGTAATCGCGCTTCTGCATCGCTAGGTACTATTGCGATTGCGCGTCAGTCGCATTTGCGATACTCGATAACATCGCTACTTCGATGCAAACGCGCGACAGTAACGCTATTTTATCTTAACGACGCAAATGGCAACTTTAACAAAACCATTTTCTTCCCATACAAATCTGGGTTTACGGTCTCATCGAAAACGATAGTTTTTTTAGACAGTAAACTTACTATTATTATAAATGCGAATATTTGGATATGTGGATGTTTGTTATTCAATCACGCCAGAACGGCCTTACGGATGTAGATGTGGCACAGAAATAAATATGTCTAAAAGATAGGATACTTTTTAAGAATGTGATTATAGATTGCGAGCAGGGCAGTTTTTAATTTCATACATTTTAATTATTTAAATATTGAATAACAGTGAAATGATCTTTTTTATTAAAATCATCTTGACATATGATTTAAATACATATAACATACAATAGTAGTTTAGCGAATAAACCGTTGTAATTTGTTAAAAAAGCGAATACATTTCCCCATGAATGAGTTATCCACTTTATGCAGTCTGAAATGTAACTAAAGTAGAGAAAGACCTAATTAGAATAACCTAGAAAGAAAAGATAGATAAAGAAATGATCGATTTCAGTTCAGCTCCCCGTATAACATAGTTTTACTTGATCAGTGGCTCCCTGATTCAGAATCCTTTGATGACAAATTGTCAATCAGAAAACCACGTACCACTATAGGATTTAACCTAGAAGCAAGTAGGTAGATTTAACATTAGTGTCATGTGATTTATCGGTTGTCAATTCTTTATCGAAGGGTTCTGAGTCAGGGTCTAGATCCGAAACTAATGTCTAAGCTCAGTTTCGGTGAAGACAAATATGATGGATCTTCCAAGGGATAAAGGCATGATCAAAAAGAAAACGAATTACATGAATGACATATTTCTTTTGCTGATGTTGTTTTAGACATAGATTTAATAATAATAAATAAATAATAATAAATAAATCGTTAATTTGCACAAAACACGGTATAAATAAGTACAGTTGGTAATAAATGGCAAAGGAGTTAGACCCCGCTGGATGGACAAAAATTGAAACGATTTATATCTATAATATCTAGGATTTCTGAGAATAAATAATACAGTCAACCCCCGGTAGTCCGGCCCTGACTAGTCCAGGGCCCCCTGTAATCCGACATGCTTAAGATGCCTATATACATGAAAATTTATTTCAGCAAATTTGAACAGGTTGTAACTATGTTAGCGCCACCACGAATTTTGCTTGGCGCGGATTAACTTTTTTAGTTTGAATGTGTGGTACCGACCGGCCTGGCGAGCGTTATAATTGTAATTACATACTGTTATTATATTGTAATTTATTTATTTTATTTTATTTATTCATAACACACGAAACAGATTACAATCAAAGTGAATATCTTATATCATGCATATAGTACAGATCTAGATCATATACCAAAAATATGCTTACAATTTGATTGTATTTATTTATGCGCTAAAGAGCGCTACACATGCCAAACAATGCCAAACTTAGAAATTAATTGTCGTCGGATTACAAGGTACTCTATATCAAAAAGTTACTAACTACAGGAGGTGGTGTGGTAGTACTCTATAATCCGGCAAATTCGATAATCCAACAATGCCTTGCAAAACGTTTTTCGGATTACCGCGGATCAACTGTATCGAGAGGTACATTATTGAAGCGACTATCGTTTGATATAATTTTTAGATGTTTTAGCCTTTTAACGGCAGAGAACCCCGGCTGGATAGAAATGCAGATTAGACGCGATTTCTAGCGATACGGAGGAGGTACATTGGATCTCGTCATCATATTCAGAACGTACATTGAACAAGCTAACCATTTTCATCACGTTCATAGATCTAGCTTAGGAGAACCCGCTAGATAGAAATACGTTGAATAATATGCTTTCAGGGAATAAGATCTTACTTGCGGCCGCGCCGTGCAGTAGCCGTTACCGCGATATTAGGTATTTAAATCATCATTATCATCATCATTTCAGCCATAGGACGTCCACTGCTGAACAAAGGCCTCCCCCAATAACTTATCATCGGGGGATTGCCAATACTCACCACGCTTGGCAGGCGGGTTGGCGAGCGCAGTTTTTCTAAGATTTCGCACGCTGCTGTCTGTCTCGTGCTACAGAAATTAGTCGCCTCTTACGGCACGCCTAATGTTGGCGGTGAGGAATTGTATTCTGTACGGCCGTGTGTGTGGGGACACAGGACGCATAGGACGTCCACCCACAAGGTGGACAGATGACCCGGTAAAGGTTGCAGGAAGCCGCTGGATTCGGGGCGCTTCCAACCTGCCAATCTGGAAGTCACTGGGGGAGGCATAGGCCTTCAGCAGTGGACGTCCTATGGCTGATATGATGATGATGATAATGTAACCCTGCGGCTGCCGTGCGTAATCTACATATTGCTTCTTGCGGAATATGAATCCGCAACCACCTGAATTTGTAGTCCGGAGCGGAAACCATTAAGCCGAGATGGTTGTCAAATGGGATCTATAGTGGTTCAGAGCGAAATGCATATTCTTAAAACTAATTAAATAACACAAAAGCATTGACACCGTTTGTCTAATTAACTCACAACAATGGTGCTCTAACGAAGTTGGCTGGCAACTAATTAGAACGGAAATGAGACAACAGATATTCATCGTTTGTTTATTCATTATATCATTAAAACACCATACTAGCACACAAGAAAAATCCATGATTAATTAATACTAATGTCATACTAAATCCATTTGGGTTAAAAAAAGGATTAAGATTACAAAAAAAGAAGGGGGAGATGACTAACTCTCTGTGATATTATTGTCACATTAAAAAATCAAGATGTAAATAATAAAGTCCTATTTTATTTATTACCTACCTTTTAGGGGTGATGCCACTGATCTTACTGAGGAACCAACATCGAAATATTAATAAGTTCAATGTGGACACATGTTGTATGGAAATATAACCTTTAGCGTATCGGCTACTCAGTATGGGGAAGCGAATAGTTTAGACCACACCTTAAAAGGTAGTTAGCCAATAAGTAACTTGACCAATCAGAATATTTCTATATTAAAAAATGTTCTGACATTTTCAAATACAATTAAATCAAATTATCGTGCCAAATCTGCCCGATAGGACCATGTCAAAATTCACATGTGTATTTTTTTAACATGACAGTGTTTATTTCCTATGATCAAAAAGTGATACAACATTTTTGAACACAATTCAGTTGTATTCTTTACTTCTTAACCACTGGTTTCCAATTGATATCATTGAGTCCATGGAACGCCCTTTTCATGTTATGTCCATCTGCCCACTTGGAGTTCAGGTAGCTGTCATCATCGTCTTGCTCGAGTTTCTTCCATTCCTCCTGTTTTCTATAGGCGTGGAGCATCAACTGCTTTCGCTCGTCTTCAGTCATGATAGGCTCTCTGCCGGGAGCATTCTCGGAGGAGGAACAGAGCTTAACTGTCACTTTGGTTTTGTTGTTCTTTCCTGAAAGGAAAGGAAAGTCTTCTAATACATTTCCAGCAGTTGACCAGATAACTTGGTAAAGGCCGTGGTGGTATCTGGATGAGGCGGGCAACTGGTTGCGCGGAATGGCGCATGTTGTAGAATAAATAATGATAAATTTGAATTGGGATATTATAACATATTGGATAATTAGTGTTAATGGTTAACCAAAGATAGATTGTGACCAATGCTAGTTCTTGGAAAACTTGTCTTACTAGAGAATATCAATTTAAAAAAAAACTGTTATATTAATGTGAAATTTTGTTTGCTTGCTTGTCTCTCATGCGTTTCATTTAATAATTTATCTAATTTTGATTAAACTTTAGAGTTTTGTGCGCACGCCAGTTTATGAATTAAATACAAAAATATAAAAAAGCTAATTATATCGGCTATGGTATTAAATTTATATTTATCAGCAAGTGAATATTAAAGAGATATACATGAGAGGGCTTTGAACAAATTTTTAGGTGGGCCCATAACTATTGCACTGGCCCAAAGGCTTTACATGTTACCACTATCATTCACTGCTGAACATAGGCCTCTACCAAGCTGCGTCTTGAGATCTTGTCTAATGAATCATTCTGTCTAGTCCTCTTGCCCATTTTCATTTAACCACTAGCTTAAGGTCGTCAATTTAGCAGACCGGGTACAGTATGGTTTCGTTTTTTTTTTTAGAAAATATGCTCCATGAAAAGGCATTTAGTTTAGTGATTGCCTGCTTTTATCGCAGGATCCTTTCATTTAAGTACAACGTTATTTGGTAAAATAAAATAAATTTTTCCCTATTCCTTCAAGGCCAATCAATACAGGTCGTAACAAAGAAACGCTTTTCACCAAGATTGGTCTCGAATCAAAAGGGGCCAAGTTTCCTCAATCTTTGTTCTTTAGCAACAGTACTGTTTACCTTTCAAAGTTCGAAGTTGGAGTGTTCACAGTCAAAAATGGACACAAACAAATCTCTGATGACACTTCGCGAGTAATGAATTTGCCGAGTGGTTCGGACTTTGGAAACTTTTGGGAAGTGCTTGTATTGATTTTTTTGAGTAGTTAAAAACAAGTATTTGGAAGCATTTTACTTTGATGGCTCAGTTCCAGCTCTATCGTGCAGTTTGAGCTATAAATTTTAGTAGTAATTTAAATTTCGTATGAATGCTAGTAAGAGAGGTTAAAAGTTATATAAGTTCACATTTTAGTAAGTGCAAATATTATAACAGAGCATCTAATTATGTTAAACAAATATGGCCCTAGCATTTATTTTGTAAATATTTTTTTTCTAACAATTTGATCTTAAAGGAAGAATGACGATTACTAATTAAAGTAAAGTATGATTGAATTTGATTTTTGGTTGTAATTCCGAAAACCATCTTTCATGCATGCTTATTGCTTAATTTTCGTATGTTAAAGTGGTACTACGCTTAACATTTGACATATATAGCAGCATTTTTGACGACCTCTTTACCGGACTTGGTGGCGCTATCTCTGAGGTCCCGGGTTCGATTCCCGGTCGGTAAATGTAGAAAAATAACTTCTATATTGTTTCGGATCTGGGTGTTCTGGTACCGTCGTTGTTTCTGATTCCTGTAACACAAAATGTGTTGCTGTCCGATATTTAGTTGAGCAGTTGTTGAAATAGGATTTGGCTCGTTTTTTGCTTTCGGAAAGCAGCAGTAGACTCGACTTGCTTGGTCTTGGGTGATATGATATTCTTAATGAAGATTATACGATGTATAATTAGTGAATGTTCCTGTACTTGCTTCATTATAACTTCTTGCAACAACGACTAAGAATTAAGAATTTTTTAAAAAGTCATTAAGAACTCACCCAAATGGTCACTCAGCTTATTCCCACCCAACAATTTCTTTCCACAGGCCCAAAGACAGGCTCTGTTTGGGTCAATGACATCCAAGGCAGCTTGAGTCCCGGACAGATCCTCAACGTTGTCTAACTCCATCCTCACCGGGTCGTGGGGTGGTAGACCGGCAGGGAAAACGATTTTGGTAGCACCACGGAGCTCGTCTAGCGCTCTAGCTACATCTTTCTGAGTCAGACATTTGCGTAGGTCGACCTGAAAATTTTACAGAGATATTGTTATATTAACAGTAAGTAGTTATATATGTCAGTATAAGTATATAGTGTTCTTCTCAATACTCCTGAAAGATCAGTATAATAATCGTACAAGTCATATGTATAAAAAGGTAGAAAAAAGGAAAATAATCATTATTTTTTATATTTAAAGGTTGCTACACGTATAAACGGGCCGTGTTTCTTCGGCAGTGGGTATTTGTCGAACAACAAAGCCGACCCGAAGCAATTACAGCACTTGTTTGACTTTAATTAGCTAATGCCGATCGGGTAGTTCATTCGGGGCGGCACATCATTCAAGTCATCAGTATTTGTAGAACAAAAAAGCCGATCCGTAGCAACTAAATTACGTTCGGCTTTATTCGGCTTGTGCCAATCAGGTATCGGATATATGATTTGATTATGTGCGGCAGCCGAGTGGTATTTGATTTCCTAACATTCTTCTACATATTATATCCGATTTTACCGCCTGGTTTTGCCGAATTGTGCCGACCCGCTTATGCCTGTAGCAACCCAAACTCACATGTTTCTTGCTAATAAATTCCTTGGCTGTTTCGACTGCTTTCTTGATCACCTCTTGCATATTGGGTGGTGGGGCGAGCCCGCACCGTCGTCCCATGTCGTCTTTCTGGAAGATGTGCCCTGGAGGGGCGCATCGCTTGGCCCAGGGGTCTTCGAGTTTCAGCTCTTTGATCTGGAAGGTTTATGGAAGTAAAGTTACTATTATGAAGACGGTACTCAGTGCATTTGATTAACAGATTTTTTTTAGCTCGAGTCGAGGTGTGAGACCCCTTGGCAAAAATATATTGCCTAAAACCTAAAGATTCAATAATAAATATCCGATTTTGATATTGTAATTTACAGGTTGTATTCATTAGTCTAAATAAAATGTACAAAATACACATTTTATGAGATTATTTGCCGTGTTTTATAAGCCTTAGCGCCTCAGCTATGTTTGCACACGAAGAGGTGGACAGTTTTGGTGCCATCCTACGTAAAAAAACTACTGCACCAAATACGACGCAGCAGTAACACTGTTCTGAGGGCGATAGCCGATAGCGGGGACTGTCCGTTTGTTCGTCATTTAATTAGTACAGTCTGGTGTATCTGTTAGGACCGTTCCTTATCACTCTTCAACATCATCATTTCAGCCATAGGACATCCCCACATTTACTCCCAGATTGGACGGTTAGAAGCGGCCTGCATCCAGCGTCTCCCTGCAACCTTTACCAGGTCGTCTGTCCACCTTGTGGGTGGACGTCCTACGCTGCACTTGCCGGTACGTGGTATCTTACTTAACAAAAACATCTTGAGACACTAAATCAGAACATACCTGATCCTCATTCAATCCTTGCATCTCCGGCGGCAAGAATGTCCCGTGTTTCTGCAGTTCATCCATCTCATAAGACATCCTTGTAACTTTGAGTCTTCCATTAAAAATCGCAGTTATATCCTTAACCACGTCATCAACTTCATTGTTCACGTCCGTTTCGTACAGAAACTGGTTTTCGTCGCCTCTCTTGACGAGGAGAATAACCATTTTTGCAGGGAAATGTGATTTTACGGCTGATGCGAATCGTTATCGAGCAAGCGTTGAGCGTTGCTATGGAAACGTATGGCATTTGAGTTGACGTAGTAACGTCATTTTTAAAAAGCGTTTGAATTTTTGAGCTAAGCAGTTTTAGGTTTTGCTGAAAAATAATTGGACTAGATTAAAAAATATACATAACTTTATTGACAAGAATGAAAATAAAAAATATACAATATGACTATTTTATATGACTAACTACTCAAAGGATATAGGCAGTGTTATATTTCATTGAAGCACATAACCTATAATTCGGCAGTTTATGTCTTCACAGTAAGTAAATTCTTACATAGGTACATTAAATAATAACAAATTGTTTTCACAATCACACCAATTATCTAGCCCAAACTAAGCAAAGCTTGTTTCTATGGCGACTAGATAACGGATAAACATACTTAAATACTTTTATAAACATCCATGACAAAGGTACAAATGCTCGTGCTCATCACACAAACATTTTCCCCTTGCGGGATTCGAACCCGCAACCGCTGGCTTGGTAGTCCGGAGCGCGAACCACTAAATAGCAATATGTAGAGGTACTAAAACTCAGTTTTTCCAAACAAAATTCCTACACTGCCAACTGGCATTAATAAGCGCTTGTATTTATAAAATGGCAGGTATTTTAGTAGATACCTAATCTCTTATCAACAGACTTGGTAGCGAAGATCATATCATTAGGTTGTTATTAGTTGTATTTTCATCATATTATTCTTATCACAAGAGTGAATCAAATGTGATCACACGCTTTATTTTTCTGTTATAAAGCAGCCGTATAATATACATTTACGAAAAATATGTAAAGCATTTGGAATTTCTATTACTAGAGTACCTGTTTTACCTTGTCAGCAAAACTCCATAAAACGTTTATTTTTGTCCAGAAATCAATTGAATCATAGTAATTTAATGCCCAATATTGTTGACACTAAAACAATTGATTCGAAAGTATTATTGCTTAGTTTTTTTCTCGAAATAAAAATAATTTAATAAACGCCTAGCACTTTGCACAGTCGAAAGAAACCTTGGAGTAAATGACTGCTGTCTTTTTTTCTGTAGGCGTTCAAACTAGATGACTTCTTAGACCCCATCTAGGTAGTTTATAAATTATTTTAAGACGTTCTAAAATTAAATGAGAAGTATCCCTATTACTAATAAAGTATAATACCTAATAATATTTATTTATTTACAAATAATTAGATAAATAAATATCCTTTTGTATACCTTTGGAAAAATAATAATATCATTATTAGTAATAGGCACACTTTTCACATTAATACTATAATATAGAATATTCAAGCCTATTTCTTATCTTTTTTTACTTTATTTAACTAAAATATACGGTTACGGACCTTTGAAGAGCAGCAGACATGAATCACATGACATAGACCCTCACAAAACTGAGTTATCTCCTAACATGCTTACAATTCAATCTTTTTGACAGAACTATATCCTCGCTTATCTTAAAACGAGTGGGTCAAATCGGTCGTCAGCTATCGCTTAAATCGGAGATTGGGATTGCCATAACTTTAGTTAAAGGCAGGAAACCACAATTTTAATGTATTGATTGTGTAATTTGTTCAGGTCTCGTCAGTCTATTTCTAGATGCTGGGTTTGATTTTTGTCGTTTTTTTAAGTTGCATAAATATAATATACGTTACATACGCATTGTAGAAAACTGTACCAATGTAATGAAGCACATTATCAGAAAAATGATTTGTTTAAAAATATGATAGTAGGTAACAAGACCCAGTAAGTTGTTATTTCAGTGCGAGTTACTTGATATTGTTTTGTTGGTCGATACATACATAAGTACGTTTGCTGACTATTTTACCTAGAGTTATTACTCACAAACTATCTCACGAGCAGTGACTGCCCAAACAAGTGAGCTAGCTAGACTGACTTGCCAAACTTGAATTTGCCTGCAATGTTTATGTTAAATACTTGGTTTTTTGTCGTTATTGTAATTAGTTATTAAGATATTATAATGTTTTAATATCAATTTTAATGTTAAAATTTAAACAGAAGTTGGTTGGTTTAAATAAATAAAGTTAAATAAGACAGACGTTCAAACTGACTAAAATACAGTATGCTATACTTATTTTTTGTGTAATGAATCGCGTTGCTGAACCGATTTTTCGAGATTATAATGGTTATCCATTATCCAACAATAAAATAGAATTGAAATATATATTTGCTAAAATGTTTGGATTACATTAATACTTGAATTGACGACCGTCTGGTGTACTGGTTTGCGCTCTGGACTACAAAGCCAGCGGTTGCGGGTTCGAATCCCGCAAGAGGCAAATGTTTGTGTGATGAGCATGTGCATTTGTACCTAAGTCATGGATGTTTATAAAAGTATTTAAGTATGTTTATCTTTTATCTAGTCGCTATAATACAAGCTTTGCTTAGTTCTGGGATAGATAATTGGTGTGATTGTGAAAACAATTTATTTAATTTAAAATGACAATATGCGCAAGCGCAGCTAAATTATAGTAGCTCTAGCCTTGCCATCTAAGTAATCGTACTACATTGTCGACATTCATTTTATAAATAATAGTAATGCATAGTCAATCGATAAAAAATACGTATTTGTCGTATTGGGCAGTCTTTTTTAGCTTAAAAAAGCCTGCGCACTTAGCAGGTCCTAGGTTTTAATCCCAGCTTGAGCATTACGCCAGTTGGTTGTTTATTTTTATTGTAATAGCTCATTTTTCTGCTAAAGGTACACAAAATGTTTTTTTTTTATAAAAAATAATAATTTGCTTAAATTAATACTTTTACATAAAAAAATATAAATACTTATTGCAAGTCGTACGAACTTAAATGCTTTTATTAGTTTCAAAAATTGTCCAGAGAATAAACAAGTTCTAGCCAAACGGAAAGCGGAAACCCTTTCATAAGTTTTTCAAGTAAACTTTAGTCATGCGTCAAAGTTGTCCCGGCTATCCCATTTTGTCCCAAAAACTTGGTTACCCTAATCGGGTCATGCACATTTCACGGTGGAATGGGTCTCTCGGCACATTAGACAGTGTCCAGTGGGGTAGCTTTCGATAAAAATATAGTCGTATAAATAAACAGGTTGTTGATCGACGGAGGGGTGGTATTTTTGATAATGGTGGCTTGTGAAGCTTACCTAACAATCTGCTGTTTTTTTTTTATTAACAGGCTTTTAATAGCTTTACTTGTATCTTACTGTGTGCTCAAATATTGGATTCTTAACTACTTCTAGTTATTATTTTGATTTTATACTTTGTAAGTATGTCGCACACCGAGATGAAATTCAAATTCAAATTGTTTATTTGCCATTAAGTAGGGTACAGTACATAACATGTGATCTTAAGTATTTAAATAAATAGTGCATTGACCTACTTAGCTATAAGAGTAGCACAACTCAAAATACATGATGGAAAAATAAATGTGTGTTTTTGGAGTTAATACAGGTTTACATTGCAATTAAAGGGGTGCCAAATATTTAGAAGTGACTCAGAACCAGTAACTTAATCGAATTATGCAAAGAACAAGGTTTTTTTAGATTTAATTATTCCTATCGCGCTATTAAAAATCTTACGCGTGGATAATTTAACTCATTCATTAAAAAAAATGTGCACTGCGTAAAGTTCTTGTAGGCTCGCCGTACCTACGCCTCTGATGAATGACCGTGCGGCTTTCGTAGTCTCTCTATTGACTTTATTTTCAGATATTTTAAAGTATTTTTTTTTCGTAACATACGATTTTTAAACATAATAACGATTAAGACGCTTCTTTATATTGATCACTAGATCTTATTTTTTTTAATTGGCACATCTTCGCTATGTACTTATGTATAGTTAATGTAGTATGGGACTGTATAACATTTTAAACTTTCTTGTTGCATTTTTAACTAACACTCTGCACTAAACGGGTATTGCAACACATACCTTATTTTGCGTTAAATAAGGTATGTGTTGCATAATACCCGTTTAGTGCATAGTGTAAGTATGGGACTATTTTAAAGAGTAGGTAGCATAACTTGAGTACACGGGTGTCTTTGGAGTCAATGTAGAAAAGGCTGACAAAGGTGACTAAGTTTGTTGCGCCGTTTCTTCTCATCACCAGCCGATATGTAGTCCCGAAGCGGTGGTAGGGTAAAGCTATATTTTGGGACGTGTATAAGTGCCCGAAAGAGGGCCTATATACTGAATAAATTAGTATTAATGATTATTCGACGCATGATTCCAATAATCGCAATAACTCGATTTTGTATTATTTCGAGTTGTTCTACTCTTTATGTAGATATCGCACACCAGCCTGCCTAGCATGAGCACTAAAAACACGATATGTTATGATAAAGCGAAATATCGACACGAACTGTAAAAATATGATAGATATAGCCGCCATGTTGAATCGCTGTCACATATTTTGATAAAAAAATTAAATGGCGGCTAAATCTATCATATTTTTAAAGTTGGTGTCGATATTTCGCTATATCATATCATATCGTGTTTTTAGTGCTCATGCTAGGCAGGCAGGATAAAGAGAAGCATAACGTAATTTTACTATTCTAAATTTATTTTTTCTCTTTATTTATTTATTTAGACTTTATTGCACAGATTAAAAAATCATACAAAAGGTGGACTTAATGCCATGAGGCTTTACTGTTTGTTTTATATGGTGTACAATAAGGTGTATCTATCTATAGTGACGACCTCCGTAGCCGAGAGGCGAGTATCGAGACTTGCTATCTCTGAGGTCCCGGGTTCTGTTCCCGGTCGGTCAATGTAGAAATATAGTTTTCTATATTATCTCGGGTCTGGGTGTTGTGGTACCGTCGTTGTTTCTGATTTTTATAATTAGTTTTAGCTACTTACCTTAAAATCAGAGTCTGAATGAAACACTAATTTGATACCATTCTTTAGTTTTAAAATCATTATCCTCATCCTTTGGAAGTCCTCTGCTGGACTGGGCCTCCCTATAGAATACCTCAGTAAGGCAGTTTGCATCCAGCGACTTTCTGGAACCTTTACTGGGTCGTCCGTTCAGCAGACTACTGGTTTGCATACGCTGCGTCTTCCAGTTTGTGCTGGAAGACAAACTGGAAGACGCAGCGTATGCAAACTGCTGCTACTCTTAGTTGGGAAGCATTTAATTAGTTTTGTTATTCCCATACATATTTAGGGCTATTTTTAAAACATCAATCAATTAATCTAAAAAGAAATTCACTGCTTCATACAAACTCATGTCAGCTGGTCAGCGGCTTGGTATGGGGAAGTGTTTTTTTTTGTGATTTCGATGTCGGTCCAATAAAAAAAAGTTGTTGTATTTGAGCACCAGAATCAGCCCCTTAGGGGTTGATGTTTTAAAAATAACCCTGCATAAGCTTAAGCTTAAGGTATAATATTAAAAATATGTTTATCGATGTTATACATCATGTTATACATCAGTACATGGTTTGGAAACATTAATTATTATTTTCTGACATGGACATAATTTTATTTGCAGCTAAAACATCTTTCAGGTGCAAAAGACATAAAAACTGTAACAAATTAACTAGTTGATATGCAAGTCCACGCGCGTATCGCGACGCCCCCTATCGGGAGAATTGAATCAGTGCACGTGAGCGAAGCGGAGTGAGCGGAGCGAGCGGTGCAGCGAGCTTTGTGAGCGGTGACAGGCTTATCGGTTTTTGTTGTGCAGTAAACATGCTGTTTTAGGGTTCGGCGAATAATAAAATAGTTTTTTATTTATTTCATAATATACATTTAAGGTATGTATAGGTATTTGATACTTAATCACGATCTACGATTAAACAAATTTGCTGAAAATAGGCAGTGCAGGGCCGTAGCGGGCCGTCCACATCTGCCGCATCATAAGCCGGTATAAACAGGTTCTTGAGTGGAGACCACAGATCATAGCTGGCAGTGGGCGCAAAAAAGCGGGAGGTCGTGTTATTTGGCGCTCTTTCAGAGAGGCCTACGTCCAGCAGTGGGCTGTAATAAGTTGAGATGATGATATAAACAGTATCTTACTTAACACAGATTTCAAATCTTGCCATTGTGTTCCCGTGGAATGAATATTCATTACTCTCTGGCTTAATTGCGAAGTCTACGCAGATGTAGTCATGGAAAGTAGCTATTCTGATAATAAAACAAGGCTCTATGCTTTTAAGCGTTTTATTGCGAGTAGGGGAGATCGGGGATAGTTGACTGTAGGGGTAGGTTGACTAAATAAATAAATAAATTATCTTATCTTATCTTACTGTCAATAATGTTACTTGACAATCTTGTCAAATGTCTACATTTGACAAGATTGTCAAGTAACCTTAAGAAATTGATTGCTGTGTGTCCGGCGACTGGTCGCGGAGAGGAAATACGTTTTTGCACCCAATTAAATAATGTGAAACTTTTAAAAAGGTGTTTTTTTAGTCTATCTACCCCTGTCAACTTTCCCCGGTCTCCCCTATCGCTAGTGTTTTTGTGATCCGCTGTCTTATATTACCGTTTCCATGTTGATAGTAGGTATTAAATTTCGGATGTCAATATTCGCGCACAGGTACAAATAACTATTGTCTTGTTTATATAAATAAATATACGCCAGACAAACATACTAATTGTCATGGTATCATACTGTTGTAATTGATTGACTGTAATTGACATACCAGACTTGGCAGGTTCATCTCCCAGCATTCGCAGACACGCGCCCGTTAAAACCCTTTTTTTCTGAATTGACCTGAACCGGCAATCGAACCCGGTTCCCATTGCGTTCTAGTTCTATCGGGTCGTTTACTATTTATTTAAGACTGTTCTTAAGTACTTTGATGGTGCGAACAAAATGATACACATCTCTGAAGTATTTTGATCGTTCTTTATTTGAAAGTAGACCTCGAAAGCGATGGCGTGATGACTTAGACAATTCTCTCAAAGATAAGCAAGCTTTAACTACCAACAGGAATAAGTAAAGAGGTTTGGGGGAGGCCTTTGCCCAAAAGTGGGACAGAAACGGCTAAAAAATGAAAAAAGGTAGCATCAGGTTTTTACAATTTCAATAAAATAAACGATACCTTGTCTTTCTAAAAAGTGTTACAAAAATGAACGTGAAACCTACCACAAGTATTCAACCTTCTAGATTCACGTGTATAACCGTAATACATTTTACAATATTATTCGTATTGCATTTCCTATCTTCACTATCATCTCAACTGCATCTAACAAAGTATATGTCTTATCGCGTAATCTGGGCAGAATATACCGCATTATCTACTTGGCATAAAGCCAGTAATACGAATACTTAAATGACAACAATCTAAAACAATAAATGAAATCCAAAGATAAATAAATATTTAAATGCCTAAAAATACAATTTATTTGATAATGTTATTCAATAAATTATTCAATAATTATCATATGATTTCTTAATTATTTTAATTCTTTACAACTTCTTAAAATAAACAAATTGATCTAATTATGCATGGCGTCATCCTCTCTGCCCACAATACCTATCTTGTGCCCTACAGGGTCTATAATGATCTATTTTATGTATCTAATTATAACACCTGTGTAACATTATAGAATGCAATAAATATATTGAATTGAATTGAATTGAGTAAATTTCACAGCCTTACCTACTTAAAACTGCATAATAACTTATTTACCCCACTAAGAGGTAATCCCACAAGGTAGAGAGATAATAAATACGTACGAAATGCTGCTGGCAGCGGATGCACAAGAGTTATTCTTGGAATAGAAGAAATGGGAAGCATCAAAAAATTATAAAATAAATACAAAATAATATTAACACTTACTTTTGGAGTCAGTGCAAGATGTTTTTGTTGCACCGACTCCAAAAGTAACTGATTTGGTACTTATCATCGTCATCATGATTTTAGCCATAGGAAGTCCACTGCTGAACATAGGCCCCAATGACCTATCACCGGGGGGATTGCCAATACTCGCCACGCTTGGCAGGCGAGTTGGCAAGCGCAGTTTTTTGTAAGATTTCGCACGGTGACGCTGCTGCCCGTCTTGTGCTAAAGGAATTAGTCGTCTCTTACGACACGCCTCCTATTGGGGGTGGGAAAGTGTATTCTTTACGGCCGACCCCACATGGCACATTCAGTATTTATGTGTTCATTTATGTTTAGATTTTTAGGGGTTTTGAAGTCGGTTTTATTTTTTTTAATAAAATTTACTTATTTCATCTATTTTCAGTGAAAAATCCTAATCAAAAATAAAAACATAAGTGTAAATAAAAAAAAATCATCGTCTTCATCCTCTTTTTCAATTCATCCTCTATTTTTACACCTTAGGAGTTGAATTTTTTCCGCAAATTTTTATGATAGTATCTCTTAGCTATTCAATAAAAAAAGAATCATCAAAATCGGTTTACTTTTTCTAAAGATATTGGGTAACATAGATACAAAACATTATCTGGGTATATATTTTGTAACAAAAAAAGAATCATCAAAATCGATTCATAAATTGGCAGAGTAATCGCGTTACATACAGAATAGAACAGAACCTCCTCCTTTTTTGAAATTGGTTGAAAATCTTAACCTTTCCTTGACAATTAGGTAAAAAATGCATTCTCAATCCCTCTATTGACCGATCAGCTGTTACAGTTTGTATGAAGACGTATTTTCAATAGATTTTAAAGTTTGTCGGTCGTTCTATGTAGATTTTCATAGCGAGGATTGTCGCTTAGATATTGCACTGTTGGTAGAACTAATGCAAGCATTAATTGAACAAAAATACCTTGCCTAAGAAATGTGCGCCTATTACTAATTTTTGAAGGTTTTATTTTCAGACCTCTAGCGTCAAAGGTACTTGTATAACTCTATTATTAAGACTTAAATGTGGGTTCAAATGGTAAATGTCAAGGAGTCTTTTCAAATGGCTTTTGGCTGTTTGATATTCAGCCCACCGCTCAATTTTTTGTTCTAAATTTACTTTTAGCTTATACTTATTGAACCGAAAATATTTTTTCTCTAAAGTAGTACGTTATTTTATCGTTTATTTAGCGTAAATGTGAAAGTCAACCTGTCTCGATATTATTTATTGGTGAAGATTAATTTATTAAACCACAACACCCATTTTTTCTCTGTTTCATCATCATCATCATCATCATTTCAGCCATAGGACGTCCACTGCTGAACATAGGCCTCCCCCAGTGACTTCCAGATTGGCCGGTTTCTCTGATTGCATCACTTAAATGCCTGATTTTGTCATAAAAAAGCAATAATTGGACTTTACTGTGGTGCTCATCAAAAAATATATCGTGAAGCCTTTGTTGGTATTGTTTTCTCCAACGGATTCTTTACAAAGAATGTCTACAGACACTGATGCCAGTCAGTGTCTGGCATGTACTTAGATATTGTGGAATATCCACGTTGAACGATTTGGACCCGGTTTAGGTCAATAGAGGAACTTTCATAAATTGGCTTGTGTCTAAGTGTTCAAAAACGGTTCGATTCAATTAAGAAAGTTTTTATTGTCTCGGATTTGAGTGTGCATAAAGTGTTGGGGTCATTTTTTTTTTTAATTTTTTTTGTCTGAGTGTGCAGAAACGGTTTGGGTTAATTCAGAAACGTTTTAAATTGGCTCAAATCTGAGTGTGCATATAACCGTTTGTTAGGGTCAATTAAGAAAACGAACTTCTCTATATCGGTTTGGCGTGTTCTGTAGATTCCCCTGGTAAAAAAAAAAATCTGGTACAGGGCCGAATTTCCAAGTGTTGAGGCCTTAGGGCATCCATCAAATGATTTTCATAGTTTTCAATCTTTGATAGACACACAAAGGATGTATTTTTCTTATTTATTTATTTATTTATTTAATAGGAGCAACCAACAAATCTTACACCAATGATACAATTAACAAGTAACAGGTTTAAAATATGAGCTAAGTGTAGATTCAGTTACAGGCTGCCACGACTTGCAAATGTGAGTTATAGTTTACTTCTAAAACAAGAGCTTACTTATAAAATAAAAATGTAATAATATTTTTTAGGACTTAATTTTAGTTAAACAATAGCCAAGATTTACAGATAAGAGTTATATGCTTAGTTCTTCTATAGCCAATTTTTTAAATTTGGGGAGTGTGTTGGAAAATATATCTACACTTGATTTCTTCTGTAACTCATTATACTGTCGTTATACTTATAAAAACTTATAACTTATTTAACTTATAACTAATTATATACTACTCATTATACTTATAAAAAAAACGAATAGTGGATTTGTGGATGCCCCTTCTTTGTGGGGGGGATAGATCCCCTGTGGCCCTGCCCTAAATCCGGATCTGGTCCGGTACCTCGAAATACAAGGATGTTCTATAATTTGAGATCACGATGATTAGTGTCCGGTGCATATTTATTTAAATGATCCCAGGTTTAAAAAAATAATTTCTTTGTTACAGGTCCTGATCGTGACCTGCCACAGGCACGGACATGACGTGTCCACTGAAGACCCGGAGCTGATTGAGACACATGATAACACTACACATCATAGCAAGGTTTGTACCACTAAAAGACTTATTCAAGAACAACTTTTAAGTTCAAAGAGAAATGCCCAAGTAACCTAAGGGGAGACCTGACGGTTATGTGATGAACTGATTGTCGTAGGGGTGCCTTGATTCGCCTAAATATACTAAGTTCTATGATCAATTCCTGGTTCAAGTCAATTCAGATGGTTTGATGGAAGAAGATATTAACGTATTGTTGGGGAAAGCGGCTTTAAAATGTTTAGTGTACTATTTCATCGTAATCAACTTTTGAAAGTAATAGAGCGTCACAGCGAGCGGCTTTGGGTCGTTTGCATTCATTGGCTTCCCGCAATCTTAACGACCTACGTCAGTCCACCAGGCGGGCCTGCCCACGTTTCATCTTCCAGTTCGTGGTCGCCACTCAAGAATAGTTCCTTTCCTACAGTAATCAGCTCTGCGAGCGATGTGGATTGTCCACTTAAGCTTTTATTAGATAAAGCTACGTCAATAACTTCAGTTCTTTTAAGGATATCCTCATTTAAGATCTTACCTCGCGATTAACTCGTATTGTAGGTAAAATTTACTGTAAGTGTACTATTTGGTAGTCTTTACTACCTTCAGTATGATATTACCTCACCCTAGATGCCAACTATGCAAATCGCCCCACTCGGATCTAGTGTAATTTGTCAAAGTCGTCATTCGACACCCTTGTGACGTGTCAGAGTGATTGAAGTGCTCAACAATCCGGTTGAATTTCAACTAGCATACGACATGAGTAGTGTTATGTGTTGTAACGTGTGTTTTGTGATATCACTCTATTGGTAAATAAAAATAATAACTACTGAAATACTATATGAGGCGTTGCTGTTGCAAGGCTTATTGCCTTTACAAGATAGATAAACAGATACTATTATTAGCAATCCATACAAGGAAGTGACAGTTGATGTATATAGAAAGATATTCAATTTTTGTGTTTTTATCGTTCAAACTTCCTAGGAAGACCTATCTTCAGCAGTGGACCTCCTATGGTTTAAATGACGATAATGATGATAAATGTCAAGAAAGACGGCGCTAAGTGTTCAGTTGTCAAAAATTGCCACCACTGATCCACAAGCACTTTGAAATAGATGATAATGAAGAACATCCTTTACCCTATCAGTGGGGGGATTGCACAGTAGGCGTTAGCAGCATAAAAAAGGAAACCATATTGGCAAAAACCAATACATTACGGAAGCTAGTTCCAATGTAAAAGGTCACAGACCAAACACCAAAAAAACTAAAGAAAAGCGAGAAACATTCACAATCATGCATTTCTTTGACGGCGAATCGATTTAAATGCTGTATTTTGAACCTTACACCGTTAGGTTAAAGATGAAAGCAAAAGTGGAAATGCAGTAGGCCACAGTTGACAAATTGGAGTTGGCCTGGATACGAATTTGCATATGCTGTTGTTGTTTCATAGTGCCGCGCAAAGTGCGCAATACGTAAGCGATGGCGAATATATTTTTAACCAATAAGTCTTCTAGACTTTTTCTAAACAAAAAATCTTAAGCATTTTGTATTGCATTAAAAAGTGTAGGACTAATTAAACATATTTTTAGTCACTTTATTTTCCTTCAACTTTTCACAAACATTTATATGATTAAAAGTATGTAGTGACGTGCATACTGCGTAACTGACCCAAACATGCTGTTTTATTAGATGTTATTTCATTTAACAAAATACAATAAAGCCTGTTTAATCACTAGGCATATACATTAAAAAGAGAAGCTAATAAATGGCTGATTCATAGTAATTTATTTAATCGAAGGGACTTTTTAAACTTTAAGTTACATTAAATTAGAATATAATGATCTTTTAGTTGTATTATTGTCTTGCTTTTGCGCATCACAAATAAACTGATTTGAATTAGCGAAACGCGAATGCTTATCAGAAAGGAGCTTCAATTACCGACCATGTTTTCAAATCAAGAATCTTATTTTGTTTTTAAGTAATATTTTATGATATACATACAAACAGACGCACGGAACGAACGCACGTTAAGTTTGAGTTATTAGCGTTTTCTTTTTTTTTTGTTACGATAGCAATCATAAGCAGTAAATGCTGTTTTTAAATATCTAGAATTAAATATTTTTTTACTTGTACCAAATCCGGGCTTCGACGCAGGCGTACGTTTGATTGTAAATTCGAGTGTACGTCGGACGCGTTGTTTCGTTGGGCCTATTTAGCGCCCCGCGGAATAGGAATACAGAGTTTCAACTTTTGATAAAATAATTTTGTTAGCCTTGAGTGTTGTTATTACCTACCCCTTTTTCCTCTAAGCACTTTGTCCATTCCTATAGGCCTACAATGAAAATTTTTCAACAAACACAACTGTTTTTAATTGCTCATCTAGTTATATAAATAAAATAAAGTCGGGTTAGTTACACCATTTAAAAGTCGAGAATGGCTGGACCGGTTATTATAATATTTTATTTGTTGAGTTTATCTCCGTCCCGAATAGCAGAATAACTAGAAAAAACACGGAAAAATCAAGAAAAAAATGTATGAAGGGGCGGTATGAAGTTTGCCGGGACAGCTAGTTGCTCATATTTTGTCAAATATTTGACACAAGTAGAAGGTTATTTTAATTTATTAGGTTTGCGCGATGGAAATATTATTGCAGTAATCTTTCTGGTCGGAGTACGTTTGACCTTGGTCCTAGATGCAGGAAGTCTAGTTATTTCATTGTAATTGCTATTAGAACCCATAACTCCAAAACTCTTTTGGATATTGCCTGGGTATGTAAGTGATAATATGTTACGTAAAATTTGAATGTGTAGGTTTTCTTGCAAATGTTTTCCATAAACGTAAATCCGTACATAGATTCCAAAATACAAGTACGTGCTGAAGTTCAAACTCATAACCCACATTATTATTATAATTTATTTTTATTTGATTAAAGGCCGATTTCTCGATCGTCAGGAAACGGTTATTTAATGAGCTTGTTATTTATGTTTCGTCGTCCAAAAATAAGCAGAAAACCTTGATGCCGAATCATTAGTTTTACCTTCTAGAGAGTCGTGTTCTTTACCTATGTAGAATGAAAGACACACGGCTTATACTATTGCGTTCTTAACTTTAACACTTGTGAACAGCAAACCAGTGTACAAGTACCCAAGACAGTATAAATAAATAAATAAAATCATGTATTTGCCAGAATATATCAAAGCTATTGATCAATTAACAATAATCGATAAAAACTGTCAATAACAGCTATACTATCTTTCGGCCCATCGATAGTGTCGATACAATTGATAGCAAGAAACGTTACGTTCAATCCGGGCATCAGAACTCATGGAAGAGTTACATTTTAAGTCTACCTTGCACCAAAAAGTCGAAGATATATATTCTGTGGAAACATTTACTATTGTCAGCTAGATCTTCTAAAATTAACACAACCTTCAGAAATAAAGACTGCGATCGATAGTAGGATGCCTGATGCCTATATTCATAACAGAAATTCGACAACCAATATCTTCAAAAACACTCATCCAAATATCATCAATGAATTCGTTTACCGCAATCTACCTATTGGCTGTTCATAGCCTCTTTACTTCCGTTATGAAAAGGGAAAAAATGGAAAAAAATAGTCTCCGTTACGCGAAAATAACGGCATATTTCCATAAAGCGGGGAAATTTTCAACAATGCCGATAATAAAGGGAGACGAACACGACAATGGGGAAAATGGGTTGAACATGAAATGTGAATGTACGTTGCAAAGAATACAATATAATGTACAGACGCAGACGTGTGGTGCTAAAATGACATAGACTTGCAACTTCTTGAATATTTGTAAATAAAGATTTCTAATGAATGAACAACAATTGAAATGCTTTTTCGTCGTGACGTCAATCAACTGCCGGACATATGCCTCTTCTAATGCATTCCACTGATCTCGATTCTTGGCTATTCTTTTCCATCTGATGCCAGCGGCTTTGCGTATTACCATAGCTCTACCATGTAAGAGGGTGCCCCATGCTGTGTCTGCCTAGTCGCGATCTACACAAGCATGCTATTATGTCTGTAGCACATTGTCTTCAGCTTGTTTATGCATTGAATCAAGTATTTTAGTCGTTTGGTAGATGACCTTATTTCTAATTTTATCTCAAATACATTTTATAACGGCTCTGTAATATTTTAATTCTTTAGTGATGTTTTTAGAATTCTTGCGTCTAATTGCAACTCTGTGGTGTTTTTATTAGAGAAACAGCTAACGCAACATGTGGACGATCCGCTTTGCATGGGGACATGCTACAAAATGTTAAGTTAAATGTGACTGTCAAGTGAGAATAACACCCACCTTGGAGTAAGAATTCCGTACCTTTAAAGACATTTTGGGACATAATCAAGCTACATGAAATATTAATTCCAAGTAAAGTACTTACTAATAGTAATTGTTCTTAAAAGCCAAACTCTACTTGGAAGAGTAAATTTTTTGACTCTCAATTCCATCCAATCTGCTTAAATTCTTGGTAGGATACGACTTCCAGTTTTTATTAGGAATTTTTTTACTAACACTAATTTACAAAGCCGGTTTGAATATGTACAATTTTTACCTTACAATCGTTTGTATAAAATCAATTTCTTCTATACAAAAAACGAACAAACCTAGGCCTGAGCCAATTTAAAAATTCATTTTTTTAACATACCGCTTCTTTGTACGTTGTTTCTTTTTACCGTAAGTTATTTTGCGAGAAAACGTACGTAAATTGTTGCTCGTTTCCTTTTGCACCGCATCGAAGAAAAACGAAATAAATTGGTATGTTGTTGGGAAGGTATTTGGAATACTGTTTACCTTATCATCAGGAGTTCGTATCGAACTTAATTGTAGGATAATATTAGATCCTTTTATAACCCTTTTGTGTCAGTATACACATTAGAAAAAACTTTTTTTTTTGCCGTCTGACAGCAAGCTTGACTTTTTGGGAATAGAATATGCACGAAAATTGTATATAATAATATATTTTTTACTAATTTTGTAAGAAATAATATAAAATTACTCGTATAGTACTAATATTAAAAACTATATTGATTTTAGGTAAAAAATAACCGTAATACAGTAACCGTAATTAGAAATCAAGGTATATCTGTGTCTTTCTAAAACAACTTTAACTATGAAAAATGTATGGCGGAAGTGTGCTGTGACGTCACGATACATGTCGAATCTCCTTGTTTAGCAACCGATTTTAATGTTTTGTTAATCAGTTATTTATCAATATTTTTCAAACATTCTTTAAGTCTTACTAAAATTGTGTACTATTTATTTTAAGACCAAATAAAAATATAATGCATATTCCCTATTGAAAGAAAAACATATTTGACACTAATGTGGAACGAGTTATGTAATGGACTAATTAATAAATACTACTAAGGACTAAGTAATTATTAAGAATAAATAGGACTAAGTAATTAATAAATGGACGTCTTTTAAATCAAATTCCTTGTTTACTTTGACCTTTATCCTTATTTACTAACACTTACACTCCGTAGGGGAGACTGAGAATCGTTGAATATAAGAGGAGGTTGACTATTTGTCAAAAATTTGACCACTGGGTGCTAAAAGCCGTTTTTTCCTCGCTTATTGCCGAAAACAGGGCATTGCATTTCTTTTCTCTCTTTCTGCTTAGTTTAATGTCGCAACACTTTAAACTATTAGTATTATTTATTCAGACAACAAATATCCTAATAGGTTAATAATACACAACATCTTACAAGTTATGTTAGTATCTTATAATTAGTTTTGACAAAGTATTTTGGCTCATATGCCACATTATAGGGCAAACATCTTGTCTGCCTGCAATGACTTTCAACTATGTCTAGTTTTTGATAGTTAGTCACATTACCCCTATAATCAACTATCCCCGGTTTCCTCTATCCCACAGGTCTATTCATTCATAAATAGTACAGGACGTTTTTAAAATAACGCACATGAATCTCAAAATTATCTTGTATATCAGATTCGCTCTTTGCCATCCAATTCTCAATAGTATTTCCCACACACCTGAAATAAAACAGCTGACCAAGATTCATCCCCTCTATTAGATATTCCGGTCAGTCACATGCAAAAAGCGTCACGCGCGGAATCCTCACGTTTGGAATTCCGTTAGATAAATATAATAAAAAATCCGCGTCTGTTTCACGGTCGTGAGCGTGACGAATGTATAGAGGTTTAGCGACTGGGAGATGAAGGTTCTGTACGTTGGATAGTTTAAACTTTATAACCTACCTACTTGGCTCGCAATTACTGCATTTGTAACTGTGTTTCCTGTAATAAGGGCTGACAAAGATGACTGAGTTTGTTACGCCGTTTCTGTCATCACCAGCCGAAATTTATTCCCTGAAGCGGTGGTAGAGCAAAGCTATACAGGGTTACATTTCAAGGTAGTGCCAAATTTTAAAAATAAGGTCTGTAAAACAAAATAAAAATACTATTTTATCGTAATTAATTTCAGTTGTCGTATTTCTGGAGTACAATATGCTTCAAAAATTCCGAAAATAAACGCGAGATAAATAAAGACGTTGTTATTCATCAGAGATCACAGGCGCCGCTCCAACAAGAACCTCATGCAGTGCACATACGGTGCAGTTTAATCGAGTAATCGTAAATTTTCTACGTATTCTATTTTCCAAATGCAGAATGGAAGAATTAAAAATTTAAAAAAAGGAGTTGGTTTTTTACGTAGATCGATTTAGTTACTGATTCTGAATAGTCCCTGAAAAGTTGGCACTACCGTGAAATGTAACCCTGTATATTCGGAAGTGTAAGAAGGCCTGTATAATGAATAAATTAAGTTCTTGAAGTTCAACAGCGCAGCTTATAGAATGTCAAAATCAAAATCAAATCATCTAATTTTGCAAATAGGCCATTAAAAGCACTTTTACACGTCTCAATTTTTTTTTGCCCTACCACTGCTTCGGGACAATTTGTGGGCTAGTGCCGAGAAGAAGCAGAGCAAGAAACTCGGTCACTGTTGTCAGCCTCTTTTAAAATTAATATTTTTACAAGTTTTGGTGCGAGTCCACACATTTTTATCATTTAAATAATCACTAATGGTGTAATAACCCTTTTTCATTAAAATCTTCTTAACATGTAATTTAAGTTCAAATACTGGCAGTTCAGCAAGGGATTGTGGTGATTTAATAAAAATACGAATACATTTTCCCATGAATGAACTTCCTACCTTGTGCAATCTGAAATTTGGAACGTCAAGTTTATCTTTATGCCGCGTATTATACTTATGTATATCATTTTTCTTGGAAAATAAGTGCACAGTATCATCCGCAAATAACACCATCTCACATAGGTCTTTTGTAAAGTAAGGAAGGATACAAGTATTAATGCAAACCATAGAAACAACATTTACAAATATTACAATACATACAACATGCCATATACATTAACATACACAATACACATTAACATACAGTTTTGACAGAAAGGTGTAAAATTAATCACAAAATCAAATGCCAAACCACAAGTGTTTCCCTTTCCAACCACGTATCCCCAATCCAGCTGGATCCATTGTAATTACGTTGTGGTTATCTTCGTTTTTCGTGCGTGTTCCAGCGATGTGAAGACAAATGTCTTTGTTATGTGAGCTGTCTGGTTTGTGAAGGAAAAATAAGATAAGAGTCAATTTAAATATAACAATATTTTTATAGATCATGTATTTGAATATTCTAAAGAGCTATCACCTAGTGGTTGGAGTCTTACTTGTCATTTGCGAGTCGTAGATACCCAGCGCGTAACTATATATATTTTTGGAAATTAAGCAATTTACTGATTAAAATACTATAACAGCAAGGGTACTTGCATATTCAGGGAATACACTGGACATGTAAAGACAAGTCTGGTTCTTAAAACCACGGAATTCTCATACTAATATAGTGCGTAGAGTGCACAGTACGCTGCATTTGCTGTTGCAGTCTCTACTCAAGAACACGTCTACCCCATCGGTAAAGTATAAAATACAGTAAACATTTTTCAATTACCAAATACAAGCAGTTGAGCAAATAAACAAAGCTTGTCACCTCGGTTATTTACTCTATGGCTAATGCAACGGCCACACACTGTAGCGTCAACCTCGTCGATGCTTTTTATTGCGTTTTCGGGCGGACTGATCCAATGCAATCGGACGTGGAAACATATGGAAATCCATTTGCAATCAGCACGCAGCGCGTTTAATAAGTCAGATAAATAGAAACAGAGACTATTTTATAAAATAACACATTAAGATCTAGGCATTTAACAATATTTGAACTGCTGTGCTGGTGGATAGTCAAAACCTAATTATTAAAAGATTTTTCTTCTACATCATTATTATTGTCAGGCTTTGAAAGTCATAGGCTACTTCTATAAAATGCCACTTCAGGCGGCTCTAGGGAATTCACATCCAGCAAATTCTGGCTTCAGTCCATCCTGTGACAAGTCTGCCTTATAGTGCTAGTGATGACGTACGGCACTAAATAAAAAGTTAAATAAATAAATATTGGACAACATCACATACATTGCTCTGATCCTATAATAAGTAGCTTATGCACTTGTGTTACAGAAATCAGAAACAACGACACAACACCCAGATCCGAAACAATATAGAAAAGTGGTTTTTCTACATTGACCGACCGGGAATCGAACCCGGGACCTCAGAGAGAGCGACACGAAGTCCAATATGCTTGCCTCTGGGCTACGGAGGTCGTCAACTAAACTGTTGTCCTAGACTGTTGGTCTGCTCTTCTTCATCATCATTATCATCACTTCAGCCATATCTTCGGTTGGGAGCGAAGTGCATCCATTGGTTTCCTGCAACCTTTACTAAGTCTTCTGTCCACCTTATGAGTGGACTTTCTTCGCTGCGCTTGCCAGTACGTGGCCTCCATTCTAGTAACTTTGCCCCATTGGCTGTCAGTTTTATGTGCTCTGTGTTCCGCCCGCCCTCTGCCACTTTAGCTTACTAATCCGTCGGATGTCAGCATTCGGAAAACTATAGAACATATCTTCTCGTCTAAAAGCCCACTAAGATCTAGTGTCTAAGGATGAAAGTCTACAACAGTGTGTGTTACCACTGATAACATATGAAACTGAAACCTGGCCCATCACTATCGATTTAGAATCATAACAGCTCTTCTGTTTAAGTTTACTGTGGGTCCCCGGGCTAGATGTCACTTAATTCTAGTTGCCCAAAGTAGTTGTCATAGAAGTCTATGGTGCTTTAAAACGTAAGTCATACGTTTTATACCCTGCGTTTTGCATCCCAATAGTGACAGTTATGTACCCACAATCCACATTAAATCCCTTTTATCGATGTCCCGAACAATAATGTGACTGGGCGCAATTGTTCGGGAATGGACGCTTGCAATCTTTTGACCAATTTATTCTGGAATAAAGTATCATTTACCATATAAAATAATTAATGTTTTAATTAAGAACTAACATGATTGATTTGGCCATTGACCTTAGGATCAGAGTAATGTATGTGATGATGTTGTCTGATATTTATTTATTTAATATCACCTGTCTCGCTCGACAGACGTTGTCTTGTCCAAATTAGTTGTCAGAAGAAAAAAAACCCTCGAACCCAATTGCACCGCCATCTAAAATCCAATTGTTTTTTCAAACCGTCCAGGAACCCATTACAATATGTATACACACAGAATTTCATCCAAATCAGTCAAGCCGTTTAAAAGGAGTTAGGTGACAAACACAGAGAAGAATTTTATTATAAAAAACAGATGTATTGTATGTATCCCAACCCAACTTTGTCGATTTCGGTGGTTGCCTTCATTTACGTTGATCGATGCTCCATTCGCCGAGGTTTTGACAAAGTGGCATCTGGATATGTGTCGGGGATATTGAGTTGTGCGAATGTGTGGAGTGAAGGTTCGCTCATTTTTTCATTATGGATTCAGAAGAGATTTCTTTACTCGTGATTGATATGGCTGAGCAACAACAAAGTTTTGCACTGGTATTGAAAAAAATGTTTAGGTCGGATTAGGACTAGCAATTTTGCAACATTGAAATCGTGAAATAACAAAATGTACATACCTACCTATACTGCAATACCTATTTATCGGCATGAAACATCTGTTTTTTTTCATGATTTTAATGTTCCTCTTATTGTAAAAGTTGTTGTATACATTCAGCAATCTATTGCGTAGTTTTAAAGAGTGTTCTAGTTTTATATACCCAATGTATATTTGATTTGCTTATGTGAAGGGCCACCTTCCCATTTCGCTGAAGCGAAAACTCGTGGACACTTGTATCCTACACATTCTTACGTACGGAGCGCAGACCAGAGGCCCAATTCTTGTAATTTGACAACAGTCGCAATCCGGCGTCGATCCACTCCCAGCAATAATAATCTTCTTTTGCTTTCAGGACCGTGGAGGCTGGTCTCAGTGGAGCGAATGGTCGCTATGCTCACGGACGTGTGATGGTGGGGTGTCCCGACAGCTCAGGACTTGCTCAGCCCCGGCGGGATGCCGTGGGGAACCCGTGCGGTACAAGATTTGTAACATGCAGGTATGTGTATAATCGTAAACCTTAGGAAGTTTAGAAGTCTGCTAGACATGCCTCATAACAGCACTTTTCCACGGCCGTCCAGTAAATTCCGCGGGAAACTTTTTTTTACTGAATCCACACAGCATTCTGTTTTTTGTGGTAATGCTACGAGTTTTATAGTTTAGGCAGATTAAAACGAAAATTCAGACGTGATAGACTTAAACACGCTTGCGATATTGTATTGATATTATCGCCGCCGCCGGCGTGTAAAAAAAGAAGATTTTAGGTTCTTCGAATTCTAAAACAACGATTAAAATTGGGTTAACCTGACGAGGGATTGGGATATGTAGAGATCGGTGGAAGAGTCTGGGGAGACCTTTGCCTAGCAGTGGGATTAAATAGGTTGAAAAAGAAGTTTATTAATTCCGTTATTGCTACCTCAACTTTGTAAACCATCTTTGAAAACTTTGATGCTTTATTAAACATTTAATATTATTATTAAAAATAATTTGCAAACAATCTTCTTCTTCTTCCCAGCGTATATCCTGTCTTGTGACAGGGTCCACTATCCTGCTCTTTTGCCTCCACTTCGCTCTATCCCGGGCATCGAAGCGTAGCATGTCATTCCTGTTTTGTGCCTAGCATTTTCTTTAGTGAGATTGACAACCCTCAACCCAAGCAGTTTCGACCGATTTTATTAAATTATTAGCAAGCTATTCAATGGGCTAGTTTCCTAAAAAAAACTAATTAGTCCGTTAGTTGGATTAACAGAAAATATTGGACACGTATTTTTTCTTTTCTCAATCAAACAAAAAATGATAAAGATTAGCTCGTTAAAGTTCCGCGTAACGTCACGCCTTGCGACACTTTTTAGCAAGGCGTGACGTCACGTGCTCACTTTGATGCGCTTTATCTTCGTAATTTTTTGTTTGATTGAGAAAAGACACTTTTTAGCAAGGCGTGACGTCACGTGCTCACTTTGATGCACTTTATCTTTGTCATTTTTGGTTTGATTGACAAAATACAAAATATGGGTCTAATATTTTTTGATAATCTAACTAACGGACTAAATAAAATAATCTTTTTTTTGACCCAGGAAACTAGCCTATTGCTAACAATATTAGTCATTATTGTATTTTAAAATGCGTTTAATTAAACATTTTACTCGGATCGTAGAAGTAGAAATGTAATAGTTGCAAACAGACGTAACAATGTAGAGAGTAATCAAACTGTCGCACTCGCTGCGGGTCCACGATAATTGGTTCTGTATGTACACTGCAGAGCAAAATTATTTAGTTTACAATAGGTACACTAACAGGATACAGTCTATACTTAAACTATATATATAAAACAAAGTCGGGTTAATTACATTATTTATAAGTCAAGAACGGCTGGACCAATTTTAATGATTTTGGATTTGTTGGATTTGTCTTCGCCCCGAATAGCAGAATAACATAAAAAAAAATAAAAAACACTAAAAAAAAGACTAAAGAGGCGTTACGAAGTTCGTCAGGACAGCTAGTTGAAAGTAAACGTTTATTTCGACACTCAAGGGTATGAACATTTAAAGGGTACTTCCTGTTGACTTAAAGCTATGAAATTTGGCAAGTAATGCACATTTGTAATAGGCTTATTTCCGGGGTCAAAAAATGATCAATTTAGTCCGTCAGTTAGATTATCAAAAAATATTAGACCCATATTTTGTCTTTTGTCATTCAAACAAAAAATGACGAAGATAAAGCGCATCAAAGTGGGCACGTGAGGTCACGCCTTGCTAAAAAGTGTCACAAGGCGTGACGTTACGCGGAACTTTAACGGGCTATATCTTCATCATTTTTTGTTTGATTGAGAAAAGAAAAAATACGTGTCTAATATTTTCTGTTAATCCAACTGACGGACTAATTAGATTTTTTTAGGAAACTAGCCCATTGCGGAAATCATTTAAGATAGAAGAAAAAAAAAGTCTAAATACTAAAAAAAAAAATTAAATCTAGAAATATTTAAGTTGAAGGAATGAAATAAAATACAAAATATGTCTCTCATAATGAAGAATTTAATTAGCTATGTAATAAGTTTACAAACTCTTGTCATTTATTAAATAAAATAAAAATGTTTTCGTTTTGAGGGAGATAAAAAATTATAAGGGAAGATAAACTGCGCACACGGGAGTTTTACTCTTGCATTTGAATTATGAAACGCCATCGATTCATAGCGTTAACTTAGTCATGTCCGATTTTAGGGTTGTCTAAAACACTGTACGTCGTTATTATTATTAATACTGTTTAGTCATCAAAAACGTTTAAATATATCAAACATTTAAATTATAACTGGAAATGCTTATTTTAAAGCTTCTACATTTCTAAATTTGATCCAAAACAGAATATAATATTCCTCTACATTCAGCAAAAAGTCTTTATTCCGCTAAAATATTTTTAATGCAAATTGTAAAACTTTCTTTTGAACAGCCAAATCCATTACCACCATATAAATTCTTAAATAACTTCCATTAATCATCCGTATTTGAGTTTAAAAGTTAACAGGAAAAAGGAAACTCGATAGAGTGAAGACATCGTCACTGTCACTCTTGATAATGGAAATTCCCGGCTTTTTACTGAACGCTGTTAATTCCGAGTGGCTTTAGTTCAAAGAAGATAAGGCTGTGCTTACACATACCCTGGTAATGTTCATGGCAGGTTTTTTACCGGGATTGCGTTGCATTTTTATTCAGGCGAATATGATTACTTTTTGTGAATGAAATAAGATAAAAACGTTAATTTTGGATGATACAAAGAAAAATATATTTATTGTGTGTAAGCCTTCAATATAATTAACATATATTTTTTAGTTTCTTGATAATATCTTATATATAAAATTCTCATGTCACAATGTTCGTTCCCGTACTCCTCCGAAACGGCTTGACCGATTCTCGTGAAATTTTGTGAGCATATTGAGTAGGTCTGAAAATCGGCCAACATCTATTTTTCATACCCCTAAAGACCACGCAGACGAAGTCGCGGGCAACAGCTAGTAACGTATAAAAAAAGATTATACTGCATATTTTAAAGTTAAAAAACAAATAAAATCTATCAGGTGGGCTCGCATCCGAATAGCATAAAACCTCTAACTCAGATTGAAAAAAAATCCCAATTCCCAGTTTTTTTTAAATTAACTGTTAAAGTCACAGTGAGTAAACTTTATAGTAACATAGATAGGCCGATTAAAAAAGGACAAAACGACAAACCATTAGAAGAACTGAACACCTTATTGAATTTAGAAACGCAATACTTTAAATTGTACTATTTTAATAGATCTTTTCAACCGACTTCAAAAAAAGAGGAGGTTCTCAATTCGACTGTATGTTTTTTTTTATGTATGTTACGCGATTACTCCGCCAATTATGAATCGATTTTAATGATTCTTTTTTTGTTTGGTAGATTATACTTCAGAGGTGGTCCCATATAAATTTTATCGAAATTAATTTAGAACTTTTTGAGAAAATCAACAAATATATACCTAGATAATATTTTGGTTGTGGTTCTTGTTACTTATCTTCGACAGCCGATTTTGATGATTTTTGTTTTATTGAATAGCTTATACTTTAAAAATGCTATGATAAAAGTTTGCAAAATAAAAATCACCCCTAAGGGTAGGAAAATAGGGGATGAAATCGGTGTTCAGCAGTTAGATTAGGATTTATCACTGAAAATAAATGAAATAAGTAAATTTTATTTAAAAAAATAAAACCGACTTCAAAACACTAAAATGCTAAAAATAATCTTAACACTTACGTACCTAATCATATACTTTTGGAGTCGGTGCAAACAAAAACATTGAATCTCTCATCGGCTGGCACCGACTCCAAAAGTAACTGATTAGGTACTTAAGTGTTAAGATTATTTTTAGCATTTTAGTGTTTTGAAGTCGGTTTTTTTTTTAAATAAAATTTTTTCTTTTCCTTTTTGTTTTGTGTGGTGTTTAAAAAAGAGTATCTATCTGTCTACTAATAATTATCATGCGTGTCTAGACAGAGAAATATGTTGGGGATGTCATTGGCTGTTAATTTCAAACACTTATGCATAGAATAAACAGATAAAAGCGATTGAAAGATTCCGCAAACCGAGTATATTGCCAAATATGTAATCTGGAAATGTGAGAAAATAGTTCACGTTTCACTATAAAGCAGTATTTACAGAACTCGGAAGAAAAAATGAATCAGCCTAATATTTATAAATAAGTATTACGTGTAAATAAAGCCTTACCTCAAAGAAGTTGAATCTCGGTAAACCGTCTCGGAGCTAAATAGAAACTGAGATAGAGTTGGTCCCTTATTAACTGAGGATTCCAGTCTGTTAGGATAGATCTAGTATCGGATAAGCATTGAATTTGATGCTTAGGTGCACAAACATAAATGATTTTATGTAGGCAAGCATTTCTGTGGTATAAATAGATGGTCCAGTTAATATTCTTGAAGTTAGTTATAAAGCAGTTGACAGATAGGTTGGTTTAACAGTACCTACACAATGTTTGTATTCACTAGTTGTCACCTGATAAGTATTTTAGTAATAGTAATAGCCAATAACAGTTATTTATTCAATATACATATTGGCCCACATCCGGACACTCCACATCCCAAAAATGTAGCAATAATAATGACTTAATTTTTTAACTAAATTTAATCCTGCATGATAATTTTTATAAATGAATAAATAATACGTTGTTTCACAATCACACCAACTATCTAGCCCAAAACTAAGCAAAGCTTGTACTATGGCGGCTAGTTAACGGATAAACATACTTAAATACGTTTAAATACATCCATGACTTAGGTACAAATACTCGTGCTCATCACACAAACATTTGCCCCTTTCGGGATTCGAATACGCAACCGCTGGCTTTGTAGTCCGAAGTGCGATCCACATCACCAGACGGTCGCCAGACGGTTGCCAAATTAAAATCTGAAGAATCGAAAGTACACATCGTACTGTTGATGCTGTGACCTACAGTTATCTACAACCTGCCTCCGAAGAATCTTATAATACTTCTGTCACATTGCAAAAGAGGCCGGTGACAACCTATAGAGACTGATAGGCACTGGCAAAGTCGAAGGCAAGAGACCGAGAGGAAGAAGCCCCACGCGTTGGACGGACCAGATCCGCAAGACCCTAGACACTACCATCCATGATGCTCTGCACTCTGCAATTGCCCGAAGCAGATGGCGCCAGATAGTCCGAAACAGGATACTCCATCGAGGCAATCTCAACCCTCTGAGGAAATCGATGCGAGGAGGAGGAGTACCTACAGGAGTTATCTCGAGACATTTAACAAAGATGTGTACTCATATATGACGCCCTTGACAAAGATTTTAAGGTGTCTCCGGAATATAAGTCGCTTGACGTAAGTGCGTAATTAAATGCTGTTAACGCACGCTTGACTCATATGAACCAATTACACCTAACTATTTCTGCAAAAGCAAAACTTAAAACCTGCCAAAGACAGGATATACTTACAGAATAACATCAAATTTAAATAAATAGTAGGAAAAGAGACCCACTTAGTTAAATAAGGGCGTGAGATTTTATTGTCTGCCAAGATAAAAAGGTTTATTTTTTATCCGCTTCAAAATTGTAATCTATACAGGGTGGCCCAAAAAATAGTGTCAAGCCGAAGTTCAGAGGTAGAGCATCACTAGGGCTATCCGAATCACCGCCATAGATGTTCCGCGATTTTTGATAGTTTTCGAGTTATGACTCTTTTAATATATTTTTTTTAATTTTTGTGTTAAGGCACTTTTTTGCTCACTGTGGTGCGAATAGTTAGGGTGCATGCCTGATTTTTTTTTCTTCATTAGATGAATACTAGAACTAGCTATAAACTTTTTTTTATGTAACTTTATTTTTTAACGGGCTTCAAAGTTTAGAAAAATACAGGATTTATAACTTTTTTAGATTTAATAATTTATTTTAATGGGATACATTAGTATTATGGAAGGAAATACTTCTGAATTAGCTAGTCCTAGTATTCATCTAATAAAGAAAAAAAAATCAGGCATGTACCCTAACTATTCGAGCCACAGTGACCAAAAAAGTGCCTTAACACAAAAATTTTTAAATTATTAAAGAGTCATAACTCGAAAACTATCAAAAATCGTGGAACATACATGGGGGTGATTCGGATAGCCCTAGTGATGCTCTACCTCAGGACTTCGGCTTGACACTATTTTTTGGGACACCCTATATATATAAAACAAAGTCGGGTTAGTTACACTATTTATAACTCAAGAACAGCTGGACCGATTTTTATGATCTTTGGTTTGTTGAATTTGTCTCTGCTCCAAATAGCAGAATAACTTTACACAAAAACTCAGGATAAAAAATTATGAAGGGGCGGTACGAAGTTCGCCGGGACATCTAGTCTTTTAAATAAAAAGAAATTTTAAGCCTCCATAGGTCGTGGAAAAAGAACAGAAGAATTTGCAAAAAAAAAATTGAATTACAGTTTGTTTTCGCTGCAACATTTCACTGTCCCGCAGTGTGCAGCCATAGTAAAAGTCAAGAGGACTGAATGATATTAAATAGATGCAGTCAACTCCGCCAGACTAAGACAGTACCTATTGCAGGGTAAATCGTAACTTTAAAACATTTACTAGTAGTTGAATTACATATTTTCTTATAATACGTATGTCTCTTGGATTGATGGGTGGGTATAAGGGGCCCAAGTAAGACATTTTGGGCCCAAGCCAACCTCACCTGCTAGTTGGTGCACCTGATGAACAATAGATAAGGCTCTGGCGCAGGCTTTTCCTTCGGGGTTTGGTGGTCGGACGGCAGTCGCTTCTATAAAAGCTAACCCTGCAATACAATCATGGTGCGTACTCGAAAAGAAAATGTCACCTTTTGGATGTTTTTTCTAACGAATGATTTCTAGCACTGCGAGAAGATTCTCAAAGCAGTCTTTTTCTTCTATCTAAGTATTGCTTTGTTTTGTATGTAGTCGGGATTCGCTTGATCATGATCTTAAATGCAGCAAATTCAGTTTTAAAATTTGCTAACAGACCTCCGTTAGATCATATCTACTGTCATTGAATATTATCTGAATGTGAAAAATAAAGAGATAAAAATCCGAACATAGATTAAATAATAAATAAATATTGGACAACATCACATACATTGCTCTGATCCTATGGTAAGTAGCCAAAGCACTTGTGTTAAAGAAATCAGAAACAACGACGGTACCACAAGACCCAGACCCGAGACAATATAGAAAAGTTATTTTTCTACATTGGCCGACCGGGAATCGAACCCGGGACCTCAGAGATAGCGACACCAAGTCCGGTATGCTCGCCTACGGCTACGGAGGTCATCAGATTCTGCAATATCTAGAGGTACGACGACAACAACTTATGCTGAGTGAGGTCCTTTAGCGATGGGCTTCACGTTGCAAATAACGGCACTATTCGGCCATTTTAGCAGTTATAAATGTTTATGTTTTTGGATATATTTTGCAAAATATTAGTTTATTCACACAAGTTAAAGATTTTTTACGAACGAAACACCAGGAAGAAATAGTTTGGTATCTGTAATTATTCCAAAGAGTGTACGGTTTCGGAAAAACTGTTTTTGGATGTGTATGTCAATTTATAATAAAATACCTCAAACCATTAAAGACCTACGGCTACCCACAACTATATTTAAAAGCACCCTATACAACTGGCTTAGTGATAAGGCTTTTTATTCAATACAAGAATTTTTAAATTAGTTAAATTTTGGGAAAATTGTATTGTTCTGGAAAAAAAAATCCATTTCCATTTGTCGAGGATATACCTAAACAATTTTATTGTATTGAATCAGACAATTAGTGTTTTTATTAAATTTGCATGTTATTAATAATAGCTGAATAAGCGGAATATTCTTTATACGATCCTTCAGTGTACCCTACTCAAAAGCAAATAAACTTCATTTCATTTCATTTTGTTATTTATGTATGTTTAAATTTAATAATGTAATCAAGAAGTTATTGTTTGTGTACTGTTCTGTTATGTGTCGTTGTGATATCCTTTGGCAATAAATAGAGCCCAAGACGAAGACAAATCACTGAACATTTATTTATTTCAAAGCGTTTTTTTTTTGTACTTTAAAATTATAAATAAAGTGATATTATAATGAAATGTGACCTTAGAGTTATTTTTAAATAGTGTCACTTTTCCTATTGTTTACTTTTAAAGCAGAGTGAAGTTAAATTGGGACATGTAAATGTGCCATTAGGTCTTTTTTGCATAGTCACTTAATTGTAATAAAATATAAAGCTAACTTTGCAGTCGTATCATCGAAATAGCGCGAGTTTCTTGACAGTTTAATGGAGTAGCTTGCATCTCCATTTAGCTATGATAGACGATCGTACGTAGGTACTAGTCGAATGTGATATATGCTCTACATGGTACAACCACGAGCATGTATACAGGGTGGCTGGTAAGCGGAAGAAATCCCTTTAACGTGATATCATCATTATCATCATTTCAGCCATAAGAAGTCCACAGCTGAACATAGGCCATTGACTTCCAGATTGACATGATATATTAATTATTTATAATGAATAAATTCGACATCCTCAGTAGCAGAAAGGCGAGCATACCGAATTTGGTGTCATAGCGACACCAAGTCCGGTATCTGAGGTCCCGGGTTCAATTCCCGGTCGGACCGCATGAATAATACTACATTTTAGGGTTCCGTAGCCAAATGGCAAAAAACAGAACCCTTATGGATTCGACAAGTCGGTCTGTCTGTCTGTCTGTCCGTGCGTATGTCACAGCCACTTTTTTCCGAAACTGTAAGAACTATACTGTTGAAAGTTGGTAAGTAGATGTATTCTGTGAACCGCATTAAGATTTTCACACAAAAATAGAAAAAAAGCAAATTTTTTTGGGGGTTCCCCATACTTAGAACTGAAACTATTTTTTTTATTTTATCAAACCCATACGTATTCAGTATTTATGGATAGGTCTTTAAAAATGATATTGAGGTCACTAATATCATTTTTTTCTAAACTGAATAGTTTGCGCGAGAGACACTTCCAAAGTGGTACAATGTGTGTCCCCCCCTGTAACTTCTAAAATAAGAGAATGATAAAACTAAAAAAATGTACATTACCATGCAAATCTTCCACCGAAAATTGGTTTGAATGAGATCTAGTAAGTAATTTTTTTCAATACGTCATAAATCATAAACCGCAATTTACACTATTAAAACATCGATCAAAGTTACAACGAACTACAAGAACTTTTATATTATGTTACTTGCTGCTACGGAACCCTTCATGGGTGAGTCCGACTCGCACTTGGCCGCTTTTTATTAGACCATGAAGCTGAAACTGACAGCGACAGCTAGTTCGAAATAATTAAATACTCTGAAAGCTTGAAGTTTTAACGCAATCTCCCACTCGCCGTATGATTCAATTTTCATTCACAGCCATTTTGATCGGGAACTTTAATCGAGTTGCGAACATCGTTATTACACACTACTCGAGTATCGGTTAAATTTGTTTACAAGTAATATCTGATAGTTATGCGGTCGAGTGTATGAAGAAGTGACTCTAACCACGTAGTTAGACTGGACGAGGTAGCAAATGGACCTGTGATTAAATTCTGAAGTAGTGTAGACATGACTGTGACGAGTTAACTGCAGCGTTTAGCTACATCGAAGCGGTCGACTGATAGGGGAGGCTCAGGATAGTTCAATATAGGAGCAGGTTGTCTATCTTAAAAAATCATTAACTTTGAAAAATTTCTATTATCTAGCCGGTCAGAAAAATAGGTGGATACCAGCAAATATTTCGTGTTAATATGTTGTCCCGTCTGGCACCGTGCTTGTGGGCGGCGGTGCATCGGCCTATCGGGGGTTCCAGGTTTTCTCCGACCGATCTTGTGCTCCTCATGGGCCTGGAGTCCGTTGGAGGGATTTGGGATTCTCTGGTGGTCCGATGTGCCGCTGCGTCACTCGCTGCACGTTCCAGCGTCGGAGGTTCCCGCCGAAAATCAGCGTCGTGATAAGTCTGTGGCTGTCAAGACAAATGCTGAGCGGGCACCTTTTCGACACAATATCTAATTTATATTGTGTTTCGATGAGGCGTAGTAGAAATAACTCTGCGATGATTTTAACTTTAGATAATATTTATTAGTTTAAGTAAAAGGTACAAATCAGTTTCGACACTCTGTTAGCTAGTTAATTAATGGCGGGTTCAAATTTTCAAAACGTCGCTTCTTCTATGAGCCCCCTCCGATCTTGCGATACGTGGACCAATCCTAGCCGCCGACGTCACGGTGCATTGCTTTGGGCAAATTCATGTCCTTATTTGGTAATGTTGGAACATGCCCCCGGCCTTGGAAGCACCAGCGTCCAACTGTTGTCTTCATGGTTATCAGAATAAAGGGCAGATTCGAGGAAACGCGCGTCTGATAACTCCAGAGGCGGTTTGTATGTCAGCTACTCTGGAAATCCCATCCTTTCCTGGTCGCGTGGAAATAATGCGCCCTAGACTCCATTTTAAAGGCGGCGTGTTGTCTTCTTTGATAACGACCATCGTGCCAGTCTGAAGATCAGCCTTGTGCTCCTTCCATTTAGTTCTAGTTTGTAGTTCCGAGACGTACTCCTTGCTCCACCTGGTCCAAAAATGTTGTCTTATTTGTTCGATTCGCTGGTAGCGCGTTAGTCGGTGGACAGGGACATCAGTCAGCTGTTCAGTCGCAGGCGCTGTTAGGAGACGACCAACCAGAAAATGAGCAGGACTCAGGGGTTGGAAATCGTTCGGATCAGTGGACATGGGATTAAGAGGACGGGAGTTCAGGATAGACTCAATCTGTGTTAATACAGTGCTGAACTCTTCAAAAGTCAAGTGTGCATTTCCAACTACTCGTAACATGTGGTGTTTGCAGGACTTAACTCCAGCCTCCCAAAGTCCTCCGAAATGAGGCGTGTAAGGAACTATAAACCGGAATTTGATGTTTTCATTTGTAGCGTATTCAATAATATCTTTAGAACAGTTAGTTAAAAATTTTGAAAATTCATTAGCAAGTCCTACAAAATTTCTACCATTATCAGAGACAATTTCAGCAGGTTTGCCTCGCCGTGCGATAAACCTTTTTAACGCTAGAAGATAGGCATCCGCGGATAGGTCACTGACAAGTTCCAAGTGAATTGCGCGAGTCACAAAGCAAACAAACAAACAAATATACGCTTTTATAAGTTTTGAGCCCCTTCCTTTGCGGTTCAGGATGAGCACCGGCCCAGCGTAGTCTACACCGCAACGTAAAAATGGAAAGCTTGGAGTAATTCTCTGTTCAGGTAAATCGCTCATTATGGGAGATAAAGTCTTGCCTCTCAAACGCGTACAAATAACGCATTTATGTACAGTATGTTTAGCAAGATTCCTACCTCCAACTATCCAGTATACTTCTCGTGTGTTGTACAAAAGCGTTTGCGGACCAGCATGTTGTAGGCGCTTGTGCTCGGAACGAAATAACAACAAAGAAAACCAGTGCTTTGAAGATAACAACATTGGGTGCTTTTTATCAAAAGAAAAATTCGGTGAATTTTTTATTCTACCGCCTACTCGTAATATATTCTCGCTATCCATAAATAAATTAAATTTACTTAAATTGTGTGTATTTTTTAAGTGACTATTATTTAATAATATATTATATTCCTTCGAGAAAGACTCTTGTTGAGACAATCTCACCAGCATCATTTCCGCCTCTCTAAGTTCGTCAATAGTAAGAACTCCACGTCGATCATTATCTTTGTGTCGTATATTATTAATAAAACGTAATACATATGCGCAAGTTCGTTTCAAACGATTATATTGAGAGAATCTTTCAAAAGGAAACAATGATACTTCTGATGTGGTCACTAATAAGTGGATAGGCTGAACAGGCTTTATTTCTGGTAACTCTAACTGTGCTATATGTGGCTGTTCAAAAATCGAGTTATTGCAATCGAATTTAAGGTCGCGGAGGAATGTAGGCCCTTCCCACCATAAAGTGGAAGTCTTAAGGTCGTCTAACTTGACCCCTCGTGACACTAAGTCAGCTGGATTGCTCTTTCCGCTTACATGGCACCAAGGTAAGTCCTTTGTGATTTCATGAATTTCAGCTACTCGGTTTTGCACGAAAGTTTTCAACAAATTAGGAGCCATACGCAGCCAACCCAGTACAATCGTTGAATCAGACCAAAAAATCATATTATCAAATTGAAAATTGAGCGATTCACGAATTGCATTATATAGCCTGGCACCCAATAAAGCCCCACACAACTCCAATCTTGGGATACTGACTGGTTTTAACGGCGCAACCTTTCCCTTCGAACAATACAACCTGACTGTTACAGAATCATAATTGATAGTACGTATGTATATGCATGTACCGTACGCGCACTCCGAGGCATCGCAAAAAATGTGTAATTCCCGACGCACCGGACCAGCACCTATGACATGACGTGGTACGCGGATTTCATTTAAACTAAGCACAGAAGATGAAAACCGTTCCCATGTTTTTTCGACCTATTGGAACCCTGTCATCCCAACCTATTTTTAGCAGCCATAGTTTCTGCAATAATATTTTTGCAATCATTATAAATGGACTTAATAGTCCCAGAGGATCAAAGATTTGTGAAATGTTTGACATCATATAACGTTTTGTAATAATTTCATCATCTTTACCAAATTGCGTGCTAAAATAAAATTCGTCACTAAAGTGATTCCAACCCAAACCTAAAGTTTTGGAACTTGTATTGTTGACTAAAGATAAGGGCTTGAATAAATCAGACTGATCAATTACTGGATCATTGACATCAAAATTCAACATCCACTTGCGAAGAGGAAAACAGCCTGAATTTAGGACTCTTTCTACTGTGGAACAAATTTTCAATAACTCTTCCTTACTGTCACTACCTGTAATCATGTCATCAACGTAAAAATCCTGGCTTATTACCCTTATGACGTCAGGATCAGTACTTTCGATTGCAAGTTGTTTAAGGCATCTACAACTCAGAAATGGCGCTGAAGCTGTCCCGTAAGTGACTGTATTAAGACGATAGACACCCAAGGGTTCAGAAGGATCGTCACGCCATAAAATTAATTGAAAGTCACGCTGATCCTCATGAACTAAACATTGCCGGTACATTTTTTCAACGTCTGCGCAAGCGGTATATTTGTGACATCTAAATCGCAATAATATAGGAAAGAGATCAACCTGTATTGCTGGGCCTATCATTTGTAATTCATTTAGCGACACATTATTACTTGACGCAGCACTGGCATCGAAGACGACTCGCAAATTGGTTGTGCTGCTCTGTTCGCGCAAAACGCCATGATGAGGCAGAAAATAATGGGATGACCCATAACGCTCAACGCGACTCATATGACCCAAACGTATGTACTCATGAATGAAGTCACTATAAAGTTGCCTATAACTATCATTCCGCTGCAATCGCTTTTCAAGGGCCAAAAACCTACGTTCAGCCTGCGTATAACTTTCACCTAGGGAATCAGGGCTTTTTTTAAAGGGTATACGTACACAGAACCTTCCATCGATATTGCGCGTAGTAGTTTTGATGAAATGTTCCTCGCATGCACGTTCTTCCTTGGTGCGCGTGTCCCTACATTCCCGAGGAATTTCTTCGAGTTCCCAAAACTGTCTTAGTTGAGACTCAATTGAATGCGAAAAGTTACATTGAATGTACCTATCATTACGCGGAATAGAACAAATAGGTCCGGAAACAATCCATCCCAATTTTGTATCTAACAAGAATGGCCCATTGGCTAACTTAAATTTATTATTCTTTATCAAATCCCAAAATATATCCGCGCCTATAAGAATGTCAATACTTTGAGTTTGACAAAATTGCGGATCTGCTAATTGAATATTTTCAGGAATATTCAGTTGCGCGGGAACAATTGCTATTGCGGGTATCGATGACGTAATTGTAGGCAAAACGAAACATTCCAAATGCGCAACGAAGGATTCTGTGCGCGATTTAATCTCGACACTACACGTTTGCGTCGAGCTTGTAACCGAATTACCTACACCGCGTATCTCGTGAGTGGACTGTAAAACTGGCGTTTGAAGTAAATTACATAAAGATTTAGTAATGAAACATCGCTGGCTGCCGCTGTCTAGAAGCGCGCGGGCCGGGTGATAATTATTGCGATGATCGGCTATCATAACCAAGGCGGTCGATAACAAAACTGTAGATTGTGTGCATTGCGAGCTTAAATGTGCCTTATTTGCTTGAATCTTAGGAATTTGCATGAGTAACGCGCACGACAAGTGTGATGTGGTGGGAGCGGGCTGCATCTCGGGCGCAACGAGCGGTGCAGGCAGCTGCCCACTAGTACCGTGCGACACAGGGAAGGCGGCGGAGCTATTACTCGAAACAACATTAGGGCTACCGGGATGAACTAACGAGTTATGTTTTTTGTTACACATTCGACATGGCCCTAACCTACAACTATCTATAGTGTGACCAGAACGTAAACAGTTCATGCATAGCCTTTTGTCGTTAATTAATTTAAGTTTAGATTCCAAATTACTATCAATGAATTTTTGACAAGAATAAAGTGGGTGACTTGCGTTACACAATAAACAGGTTCTCTTCACAAAATCGCGTGAGTGACGTTCTGTTGGATTATTTGTGGCGGCATTGCAGTGAATCTTAGACTGATTTTGCGAATAATTTTTCTTAGTATCGGGATTAGTTTTGCTGTGTGATACTTGCAATGTTTCCAACAAATCGGCGCGATCCTTAAGAAACCCTATTAAGTCGTCAATCTTGAGTTGTTTTTTAGATTCATTAGAATTAGATATTAACATTCCCTTACATTGTTCCCATTCGCGTTCTGTAGTCGGGTCTAATTTTGAAACTACTATATAGATGACTAACGTATCCCACGACTCAGTAGGTTCACCAAGAATTTTCAAGGAACGCAAATTCTTTAGCACGGTATCTATTAGTTTTCTAATTAAAACAGGTGACTCTTTATTTATAGCCTGCATAGTAAATAAGGATTTGATGTGATTATGTACTAATAATCTGCTATTATTGTAGCGGTTGAGAAGCAATTCCCAAGCAACAGAATAATTATCACTGGAGAATTCTACTGAATTGATCACTAATTCCGCACTTTCCTTTAGCGATGACTTAAGGTAATGAAACTTTTCTATATTGCTTAGGTCGTTAGAATTGTGCACTAATGATAGGAAAGTATCCCTAAACTCGAGCCATTGCTCACATGAGCCATTGAAGGTGGGCATAGAAATAGTAGGCAATTTTATCGATTTATGCTTGTGACTGCTACCACCCTCGGAATTGTCAGCGATCTGATTCGAATTTAAAAGATATTCGGCTTGCGACATTGTACTATAGAAACTATCCTCGAATAAATCTCTTTGTGATAACTGTTCTTCAGTGTCGGTGGCTATTTCCTCTAATTTATTTTGAATTTCGTTAAACTCTGAAAACAAGTTATTAGCTCCTTGAATGCGCAATTTAAGATCTATACAATTTTTACTAGACATAGTTTCACCTTTGAGTGACGATAAATGATTTGCAAACCTAGTTAACCTACCCTTAACTATACCGCGCTTTTTAACCAACTCTTTAAATAAGCTATCATCACTAGATCTATAAGGAGATTTATCACGGGATTGGATATCTAAACTCATTTCGGCGGAGTGTAGTGAAAATGGAGTTAAGTACTTACAGTTAAATGATGAATACTTGCTATAGCGAAAGGCACGTAGTAGGGCACGACAAGAAGTAATTTGCACTTGTAGTTAACACTGAAATTAGCAGAACAGCAAATATTACACAGTGGGAATGGAGATGAAGCAGGAATAGGCAGGATGGCTGGACGTACCTATGCGCGTTTTCAGGTACGGGACCGACGTTTCTCACAACTTTGCGGATCTATGAGCCTTTTTCCACTTCTCATTGACTTCCAAACTGCATAAGCCGCTACCTCAACCTCACCAGGGAAGTTTTTAGCGGTTTCTTAAACGATCTTGCGCTTCGCTTCAATAGTCAGTCTGGTATGGTTTTTTCATCAAATTTGGCGTCGAAGGTCCATATGTTTCGATGAGGCGTAGTAGAAATAACTCTGCGATGATTTTAACTTTAGATAATATTTATTAGTTTAAGTAAAAGGTACAAATCAGTTTCGACACTCTGTTAGCTAGTTAATTAATGGCGGGTTCAAATTTTCAAAACGTCGCTTCTTCTATGAGCCCCCTCCGATCTTGCGATACGTGGACCAATCCTAGCCGCCGACGTCACGGTGCATTGCTTTGGGCAAATTCATGTCCTTATTTGGTAATGTTGGAACATATTGTTTTGTGTATAATTATATTATTTTCTCTTGTGTGTCGAATAAACGTTTCTTTCTTTCTTTCTTTCTTTCAAATACTTGAATATGTAAAATATAATGACATTTACATGACATATCGTCTAAATGGCCACCGTTGCCCTGTTGGCAGATATGCACTCAATTGACGACAATAAACAGCACATTTTACAGTAAGGAGTTCTAGATTACAAATCAGCTTTTATAGTAAGAAATCCCCTAACCCTACATACGTATTTGTAAAAAAAAAATTGAGAAGACTCCATACATCGAGGTAATACGAACGTTACCTCGATGTTTGGAGTATAATTTTTTTTTTGGCGTAAATCACTACCTGTCTGTTAAAGCCATGAAATACGATCTTATCGACTCTATTAAGTCTCCACATCACTATGCTAAGTAATCGAAAAGTGAACTTCCCTCACTGTGCCCGGAGCTAACGGCTCGCCTGTATGGAATATGTGGGAAGCCATAACTTCTGCGTGGCTTTCATGTATCGTGAATAATGAAGAGGAATTTCTGTACTGGCAGCCGCTCTGATTTTTCAGTTAAGCGAAAATTAAAATTAAACGTAACATACTTACGTACTCCAAAACTGATCTTTACATTCGTATTTTTTGACACCATCGCAATATATGTACATTGCTCTGATTCTTTGGTAAGTAGCCAAAGCTCTTGTGGTACAGTAACCAGAAACAACGACGGTACCACTACACCTAAACCCGAGATAATATAAAAAAAAGTTATTTTTTTACATTGACCGACCGGGAATCGAACTCAGGACCTCAGAGATAGCGACACCAAGTCCAGAGTAGTCGCCTCTCGGTCACGGAGGTCGTTAATTAGTTAAATTAAGTTTTTCCACGATCTTACAAATTATTTAGCCCTAAAATAAAAGCAAAGGTTTAATTATGGCAATTAGATGACGCATCCAAGACTTGGGTACAATTGCTCGAGCTCATCACACAGACATTTGCTCCTAGCAAGACTCAAACCCACAGCCGCCAGGCTTTGTAGTCCTGATCGTGAACCACTACAACAAACGGTGGTCTTAATTTTCTTTTTATGAAGTCTACGCAGATAACGTTGCAGGCAGAAACTAACATTTAAAAATGATAATGTAGTTCCTTATTTATTGGCAAATAAATAATTCCTGATTCTTGTTAACATGGAAAGTTATGGATGAACTGACATTTGCCCCCCTAGCTTGACCAACAAAACAGCATATGATATAGCAGCAGCATATGACAGGTAGTGATTTATCGACACTAACTATTTTTTTTAAATATGGTATATACAGCCGCCATATTGATTTTTTATCGAAACAGCGATCATAACATGTGACGTCACTGGCACGGCGATTTAACATGGCAGCTATATCTATCATACTATTATTTACAGTTGGTGTCGATAATTCGCTATATAATATCGTGTTTGGGCGGTTAGGCTGGGCAAATGAACATGTCGTGGCCAGATCGTAAAATTGATTATTTCATGATGTGACCGATCTCCTTCTTCATCTATACGGTCAATCCCAGTTGCTTCCAAAACCATTGCTTTGGAGCCCAGAGTCCGCTTTCCTTGATTTAATGTGACTGATCATTTCATAAAATAGTGGTTTTATGATATAGAACAGAACCTGCTGCCTACATCATGATGTGGTCTGGCCAGATCAATGAATACTGAGCGTTTGACGATATAAACAGCTAAACGCACGACTACTTCACGAAATGGTCGAACACTAGCGATCATATCGTAAAATCGTTACATTACTTACCGGTAGAGGCGCTAATGTTGCTTTTTTTTATGAATAATGACGGCCGACAAATATTTTATTCTAAAAGTGAATAATAATAATGTGTAAATTGAAGGTGCAGTCAAATATCGTTACGACACCAAGCTAGGCAACTTTTATGAAAGTCACTCAAAAAAGGGCGCAACGTCAAACAATTAAGAAGTTCGGAACGTGATTTGAGAGGTTAGTTAGGTTATTTAGCTATTCAAGTCTTTTTATTTATTAGGTTTATTTACAAATAATAACTATATAAAATGTTGAATTCATCTATCAACCAAGTATACAAATATTAACAAATTCAGGTAGTAATTTGTAAACGTATTATGATATGGCCAAACGTGGATTGATCTTTCATCGAATGTTGTCGATTAAACGATATGGTCAGTTTTAGTTGGCCATATCATGAAATACCACCATTTTATAAAATGATCGGTCACATGAAGTGGTCAATTTTACGATCTGGCTACGACAAACACACAGAATCGGTAGTATTAGAATGAAATAATGTTTATCCTTAGTGCTTGTAAATATATAAATATTTCTCGCCACAGTAACTTGTTCTTGTAAATAAAGAACAAGTAACTATTTCTTAGAAAACACAATCGTTAACGTATTCTACTACACATGAACAGAAACTGTTTATAAGTTCTCGAAGTAAGGACAAGTTTTATTGAGAATCACATCGTGAACTCATAACGTTCGATAGTTTGTCTTACAGTTCTGTTTCACTTCTAGAAACGTTGAATACATTTAGAGCAAGTTAGGTTATTCAATTATTCTTTATAAAGTTCGTGTTTGACGTCGAAATTGATTCGTTTGTGTGAATGGAAGTTGCGAGTGAAATACGGTTGTCGAAAATGATTTTTAGTATTTTCTTAATCTTACCATGTAATTCTAGGATCTTGGTCTTAAGGATCTACAGTGAATGCCTTTCTAAGAAATCAAAACTAATAATTAAATTCATTGAAAGAAATATTATTTTCTTTTGTTGAAAAAAGTAATCGTCACATTAATCTACGGAAAAATACCAATGTTACAGTTTTAGTAACAGGTAATATTTTTGATTACATTAAGAGACTTGCTAGAGTATTTTCCATCTTTGAATTTTGTTATTTCGGTAGAAATCTTTTTTATCTTGTGATATAATCGTTCTGTTTTAAGTCTGGATGAAGTGACTTTCTGCCTTTCTTAATCATCACTATAATCACCCCCGTCATTACTCTACCGGCTATAAGTAAGTACTTATCACTGAGATCAGGTTGATGACAATAGATTGGACTATATTAATTTGTACTAAATTGTTTTTTTTGTTTTATTCAAATACAACGATGTTTTTCCTGTAACAGTTGAGTTAGTGTCGATCCAAAACTCATTCATATTCGATTAGAATTGCTTCCATATATCACCCACTTACGTAACTCTAAACAGACTTTATCGAGAGATTTGAACACAAATAGAGGTATTCGAGGTTCAGAGAAAAGAGTCTTATTGCTATTCCTCTCACAATCCCCTTTCTCGGAGACGATTAAACTCATAAGTGGGAACTCCCTTTCTTCTGAATTTGAATAACTTGGGCGGACAATTGTCTTCAGAAAGAAGTATTTGTTCGAAGAACTAGTCTACGTGAATCCATTTGGTTTTAAATTAAATCTGGACAAGATTTATAAGACTGAAGTTTATAAATCGCAATAAAAAGTGCGGGTTTTGCAAGAAAAGTTGTATTTTTCGTTAATTTTACGACGGTCCGTATACTTTAAGATATAATATAATGTTATATATTCGGTCCTTCAACGTTCTTTAATTACAAAACCAGCAGCATATACGTGCGAGATCTTAGAAAAAACTGCGCTTGCCAACCTACCTGCCAAGCGTGGCGAGTATTGGCAATCTCTCCCCCCCCCCCCCCGTTACCTTGTCTAAGAGTTACGAAGTTCAAATGACAATCGTTACAAATGTAAAAACTTGTAACCGCATCTAGGATCATGGTCAAGTGTATCTTGACCAATACTCAAAATACTTATTTATTTGGCACATAGGCCCTCTTCCGAGCACATACACGTCCTAAAATATAGATTTGCCCTACCACTGCTTCGGGACTACATATCGGCTGATGAAAAGAAACGGTGCAACAAATTCAGTTTTTTTTAGACAAATTTAGTTTATTAGTTGGTTAGAAGCTGCCTGCACCCAGCGCCTTCCTGCAACCTTTACCAGGTCGTCTGTCCACCTTGTGAGTGAACGGCCTACGCTGCTTGCCGGTACGTGGCCTCCATTCTAGAACCTTTCTGCCCCATCGGTCGTCATTTCTGGGTGCTATGTGCCCCGCCTACTGGCACTTTAGCTTGCTCCGTTAATCATAATATACCTACGCTTTTATTGAAATATATTGACATTTATTTACTATACATATTAAGCAAAGCTGTGTTTAGTGTTTTGATCGTCAAGCAAAAGAGGTTTTCTTTAAAGAGTCTCAAACCTCGACGGAAAATCTCGATAATTACGCAACGGAAAATGAGAAAAAGTATCAATAACATATTGTGGGTATTCGATACGTAACTTCAAAGGGTGCGTTCACAAAAGGCCTTCGCCATTAATGATACCCGAATTCTGAGATACGTCGTGTAATGTTGACATCATTATATCGGGATTATGTTAAGTTTCCCTGATTTTTTGATGTTGTTAAATTTTAAGAACGGGGGCATAGAATTTTTATGACTTAAATATGTTTTCTAAAAATACAACTGATCCGAATAATTAACTACTTAATCATGGCGTCATGTCTACCTCACTACCACTACCTCATTTTTTACCTAACACAGTCTACGATGATCAATTTAATGTACCAATTACAATGAGTACATAATACAATGCTGAAGTTATAAAATCTCAAATTTCATACGACCTATGAACGATTTTAAAATGCCGAATGTTTATTTGACCGAAAGTTTAAAAAAACTGAAAGTTCAAAATTAGAAAAAAGGTATTTTGATTTTAAAAAAATTAACGTCATTATTTTAGTTATATGTATTATGAATTTTCGGCATTGTAATATGTACCCATAACAATGTATAACTATATATAAATTATTGAATTGAATTAATCATAGAAAGGTTTGTTATAACCGTTTCATAATTACTTGCAAGAAGGAGCTTTATCAATTTGACGCAGTTTTTTTTTATTGGCGCTCCAATTTGATGATGAATTTTTTGGTAAATAGATTATAACAAATAAAACCTTACTCACCATTGTTCAGTATTTATCTTGTCAAAGTCGTGGACAACAGCTATTAAAATTTCTTTAAATGACAACCAAGCTTTAACAAAACATTGCACTGATTACAAAACCTCTTCCACAGTCATGCCAAGGCAACGGCAATATCTCCCTTCTAGAAGAAGATATCTGGCGCGAACAGCAGTGCAGTGCCCATGACAACACCCCATATGGAGGAGAGCTGTTCCATTGGACTGCACATAGAGATGACGCTGAACCCTGTGCCCTGACTTGTAGAGGCACTCCTCAGCATTCTGGACAAAGTCCAGAACCGGTAAGCCGTACATACTAAAGCATTTTAAAATGTCGTCAAGGTTATTGACCTACATCTAAAAATTCTAGCCTGCAAATGCAAGTGACATTTGGTGCATGCAGTCAAACAAAAGATTTTGCGGACTTGGTGTACCAGTGGTAGAACCTAATGCTTACCTTCAGAATTTATATAATCACGGTATTCATCATATAATACGGTTACTTTTTATGGCTCATATGACTGGCCCCGCTACTGTAGCTTATTAACCTATAAACTACATCGATTTCTGAGTTTATCCTTCAAATGTTTACATCAGTTTTCTCTACATAATCTCTGCATGGTGTAACAGTGCGCTCTTTTTTAGTTTGGGCATCTACGGAAGACCAGCTTCGTAGCATTACTAATATGGTCTGACATAATAATATGCTGAGTAGATACCTTTTCAGTATCATGTATCGAAACTACGCTGTAATTTATTAGAATATTATTTCCTGTAAATTGTATTGTATACATGGTTCTGAATAAATGTTCTTCTATTCTAAATAAATCTCGAGCATAGGTCCTTCTTGTAGCTCACTGAGCAACTTTAAATTGATGTACTAGCGGTAGGTGTATCGTGAACAAGAATTTTTAGCATTATATTTTACGTGTTTGTTCATCCTCAGACGGTGTCACTGGATGAAGAAGATCGCGTAGTGGTGGCCGTACTGGCAGCCAGGGTGTCTGATGGCACTAGATGCAGATCTGGCAGCTTGGACATGTGCATAGACGGGCGGTGTCAGGTATGTTTGCAGTTTTCACAATGCTTAGAGTCGTGACTTTGGAAGAAAATTCTTTCGTAGTATTTATACTGCTTCCGCGATGTTGATGTTTAGGGTTGTCTTGCTGCGGGCTTGCAGTCTTGACATACCAACAAAAAAGGATCGACGCTCCATAAAATGTTGTCTTAAGGCTATTGTTGGCAACAATGTAATTAATCAAGACATTGTTTTTTTGCTCTTGGCAACTTGACTGCTGTCTCTCTCTCTCGCAATTTATGTGATATAATAAATGTGTGCTCCGCAGTTTAATTGTTTGAATAATAGGAACTAGCGACCTATCCAATTCATATTTGTGCAGCAAAATACAGCATTCTTCACAGCTATCAATAACAAAATCGCATTTTTACTTTGAATTAGTCTTTGTAACTACTTCTTTTTATTTTAGTGTGGGTTTCTATAATGATATAGCGAATTTTTTAAAATATAGTAGTTAAAGCAGCCATGTTGATTTTTTTCGAAACAGCGAACACACTTGTAACGTCACCAGCACGGCGATCCAACATGGCGGCTATACTATCATATTTTTACAATTGGTGTCGATATATCGCTATATCATATATCGTGTTTTGGTGGTTATGCTCTAGCTCTAGGGCAGGGCAAGTGTTTTATTTTTGTAGATTTTGATGTTGGTCCCATAGAAATTATTGTGTTTGAGCAGTAGTATCATCTGCTAGAAGAAAATTAACTATATTTTTTTTCAACCGACTTCAAAAAGGAGGAGGTTCTCAATTCGACTGTATGTTTTTTTTTTTTTTTTGTATGTTTGTTACGCGATTACTCCGCCAATTATGAATCGATTTTAATGATTCTTTTTTTGTTTGGTAGATCATACTTCAGAGGTGGTCCCATATAAATTTTATCGAAATTGATTTAGAACTTTTTGAGAAAATCAACAAATATATACCCAGATAATATTTTGGTTGTGGTTCTTGTTACCTATCTTCGACAAATATGAGCCGATTTTGATGATTTTTGTTTTATTGAATAGCTTATACTTCAAAGATGCTATTATAAAAGTTTGCAAAATAAAAATCACCCCTAAGGGTAGGAAAATAGGGGATGAAATCGGTGTTCAGCAGTTAGATTAGGATTTATCACTAAAATAGATAAAATAAGTAAATTTTATTTTTAAAAAAAAACCGACTTCAAAACACTAAAATGCTAAAAATAATCCTAACACTTAAGTACCTAATCACTTAATTTTGGAGTCGGTGCAAACAAAAACATTGAATCTCTCATCGGCTGGCACCGACTCCAAAATTAAGTGATTAGGTACTTAAGTGTTAGGATTATTTTTAGCATTTTAGTGTTTTGAAGTCGGTTTTATTTTTTTTTTATTTTTTTTTAAAATTCATATTCATATTGCAGAATGTAGGTACAGAGATCTTAAAAATAGTTTTAAAACCTAGACCAGAAAATCATATATTTTTATATAAGGTGCTTTAAAAATATCTGCCACGGCTGAAATGGGTGAAAGTATTCCTTAAATAGATTACGATAGTAGAGAAATTTTATGTCTAGAACATCATTACATTTTTTCATTAAAAATAGTATTAATTAAAGAATAGGCTTTATTTAGTCTCAAACCGTCCACACTCATCTAACCAGCCCGCTTGTACTACGTCTCACGCGCTGCGGTTACGAATTCGTTCATGTTACCGCCAAAATGCTAACGTTGCTGTCTTTTACTGTCTTTTCTCAAACAATTATAACTGATCCGGGGCATGTAATTCCTTCACTATCCTAATCTACATAAGCAATACTTTCACTCATTTCAGCCGTGGCAGATATTTTTAAAGCATTATATTTATATTTTGGTACCTATTTAAAAGGCTGCCGTGTGGGGACGGCCGTAAAGAATACACTTCCCCACCGCCCACAGGAGGCGTGTCGTACGAGACGACTAATTTTTGTAGTACGCCACGGGCAGCAACGTCTGCGTGCGAAATCTTATAAAAAATTGCGCTTGCCAACCCAAGCCTGCCAAGCGTGGCGAGTATTGGCAATCCCCCCCAATGATAATTCACTGGGGGAGGTCTATGTTTAGCAGTGGACATCCTATGACTGAAATGATGATGATGATGATGATGATGATTTAAAAGGGTTATTGCAATAACTGTAACTAATAAGATTTTTCGTTCCGACTGCTAGTAAAACCTCAAAGAAAAGTTTTCGCCGACACTTTGTATGGCGCACTATAAAATGTAATATAGTTTTAAGAATTCAGACCCGTTTGCTGGCGACCTGGAAATTAATCTGGAAATAATGGAGTAATTTAGAAAACGTCCGTTCCTTGTTCTGACACGAAGTTGGACATTTTCAAGAGGAACAAGAGAAAAATAGGCGAAGTTCATTATTATAGTGCTATTGAACTTCTTATATTTTTTCCTTTAATACAATTTTAATTACAGAAAACCTTAGTTTAAAAAAAACATATTTATTTAAAAAGACATAGGTATATTCGTAAAAATGATTTTATTTAAGTAGAATCACTCCCAGAAAGGAAATTAAAGATCAAAAATTAACTTATTGTTTCTTGAGAGACTAGCTGTTGCTCGCGACTTCGTTCGCGTCGCGTGGTCAAGAAAATTTTTGTGCAACTTTTTTTATTTTTTAGTTCAAAAGAACCTGACAATAAACACTACGAAAAAAGAATTAGCGAAATTGTTGCATCCGTTCACGCGTGATGCGATGACCAAGGGAAATAGAGATTCATTTATATATATATATATATATATATATATATTTAATAGCTTCTATAACAATAAACACTTACTGAATCAGCGGATTTTTTCTTAATTTATGTATTTGTTAGATTTTCATGGCTAAAATAGACAACTGAATTTCGACGAAACTTGGTTTGGAGATAGGACCTCTTAAAACGAGTTGACACAATATTACCGTAATATTTGAAAAAAAAAACAAGAATGTTCCTCAAACCGCTTTTCAGTACAACATCCCATCATAAATACAAAACGCGTCGTCTATTGTAATGTAGAGAATGCATGATGGAAATAACATGTAATACATTCACCCATAACTATGAGTTAAAGTCCAAAGTGCAATCCAAAGACCAAATGGTTTGTTGGTAGCATGCTTCTAAAGTCCATGTATTAAAGTTGAAAATTAAATGCATAATATTGTTTGTTGTACAAAACAAGAGCAACATGTTTTCGCGATGTAATTACTTGCTTTATAACAATATATGCAAGTTTTTGTTTATGTTTTGTAATTGTATAAACGAATAAACTTTACACAATTAGGTTAATGCTAATGAGAGTTATTAGGTCAAATTGACCCTGTCAACACTGACATATCTTAATAACCGGATGCGCTTCATTTGTATTCAAAAACAATTAAAGTAATTTTTAAAGGAATAACGCTCATTTCATATAATTTTTATTTGGACCAAATACCACCCCTAATAACCATTATCATAATATAAATAATGAAGAGGAAACATAATAAGAAGAGATGCCAAGAAGAGCCAAACCCCAATTGTGATAATATGAACCAAATAAATAATTTTCTTTCTTTATTTCTTTCTTTCAAATGAATTGAGTCAAGGCAAGGCAAAGAAAAAAAGTTGGTATAAATAATCATACATTTTTAAGCAAGTGAAATAATAAATAAATAAATAAATAAATATTGGACTGATCCTATGATAAGTAGTTTAAGCACTTGTGTTACGGAAATCAGAAACAACGACGGTACCACAACACCCAGACCCGAGACAATATAGAAAAGTTATTTTTCTACATTGACCGACCGGGAATCGAATCCGGAACCTCAGAGATAGCGACACCAAGTCTGGTATGCTCGCCTCTCGGCTACTGAGGTCGTCAAATAGCACGTAAAACTGACGCCTGATAGGGCAGAAAGATTTTGGAATGGAAGCTACGTACCAGCCAGCGCAGCGTAGGACGTCCACCCTCAAGGTAGACAGACGATTTGGTAAAGGTTGCAATAAGCCGCTTTCAACCGATCAATCTGGAAGTCACTTAAACTTACGTAGACTTATTCATCATTATCTTTCGCCTGACCTGTTCCTAGGTCATCTGGGGTCGGTGCAGTATGACTTTCTCTTCCATTCAATCCGGTCACTCGTCATTGAGTCATTCACTCTCTTTTCAGTCATATCGGTCCTCACATAATCCAACCATCTCTTCTTAGTAGCAACGCGCCTTATGAAGGAAAATTAAGTGACACTGGCACTCCGGCGCTCATACAGTGTTGTGGTCACTGTTCTAACCTAACTTAACCGAGAATGTACCAACCAAACCTTCCGTGGTACAATAAGTGTTTGGCTGGTAAAGACTTGAAACTGAAACTTCTAAACCAAACTAAAAGCTGACACAACAATGTGTGTGTTGGTTTAAAGTTTTGATCCTTTATACACTTGTGTTATATCTAAGTTTCGTTTCAAATAAACCCGAGATGTCGCTCGGTCACTTCGACCACGCTAAAGTTTTAGAATTTGATGAGCAAGAGACATCCTTTGATTAAGTAAGTTTGTGTTGGGGATTTCTTATATGATTGATCGTCATTTCTTTAAGTTTTGCATTTAAGGTTTATGCTTACAGAGTTACAAAATAAATTCTAGCTCATTGTGGCTCATTGCTTATTTTCAGCTAGAGCCCTAAGTGACTCAAATTCTTCAAATACCCTCTTAATTAAAAAAGACTGTAGGTACTTAAGTTCATATTTGAACTCAGTAACCCAAGCCGAGGATAGATGGTGAACCTAGATTTGGTTCCTAACTTAAAGACTATAACTATTCGAGTGTTGTATGGCAAGAATTGTATGTGTCTTTTGATGGGATTGCCAATGAATTCCTGAACTGAACTGAACATCCTACCGAGCATGGTGTTGGATTGCGCTGTAAACTGCGCAGGATCCACCACATACCTGTATTGTCCACTACCAGGGTAATTCTGTCATTGTACAAATGGTTTTACGACTTCTGTTCCTAGTCGGTTCCTGAGCTGACGATGTGAATGGAGTAACCAGGTGTCGGGTTCTTTGGAGACATATTTGGCAGTCTATACCACGGAGGTTTAGGACCGTACTTCTTGGATAAACGCTTGCTACTATCCTTATCTCATTACTCTTCCGTAGCACTGCTACTGTCGTGGTAGAAGAATCCGCGTTATTTAGTCATAGCCTCTTTGCCAGAGATTTGCGAGTCGGAAAAAAGCTAGGCTTTGACAATCCAATATCTTTCGTTGTGGAAACCATCGTAGAATGGATCGTCGTGGAAACCTTTTGAAACCTGTTCATAAAATTTCCTGAATCATAACTTCCAATCGAGCGTGTTTGTGTAAAAATAAGCTCATTATAAGCGCACGAGTCGTTCCAATGTGAGCTAGTTCGCGCGATGTGAATATTTAACAGCATTCAGTTGAAAGCTAAGGTGTGAGCGAGAGCGAAATATTAATATCGTTTGATAAAATTTCTGTAAACTTCCCCTTTTCCGGTTTTTCCAGAATTCCTTTAGAAATTTAGTGTTTATATTGCACTTACTTGTTTTTTCGGTAATAAAAGTAACACTAGTGACGTGTCTTCATCTAGTTATAGTCCTTATCTATTAGTTGACTTCCTTGCAGAGGATAATTATACTGCTCATATATTATACAATGTCCTAGCCAAGATTGCGGATAGCCGCTGGATGCAAACGACCCAGAACCACTCGCTGTGGCGTTCCACAGAAGATACCTGTGTCCAGCGAACCTTTTAGGCTGGTAATGATGACCATACAATAACTTTTACTACGTGACCATAATCGAAATCGCAAAAGAAATATTCAAAAATGCAGGCCACGTGCCGGCAAGCGCAGTGTAGGACGTCCACCCACAAGGTAGATGGACGACCAGGTAAAGGTGGTTGCAGGAAGCCGCTAAATGCAGGCCGCTACCAACCGGCCAATTTGGAAATCACTAAGGGGCGCCAATTTTTTATTTTATTTAAATTCAATTGCACCCTCCACTAACAGCTTATAGCCAAAGCGTGGAGTGAGCCAGTTACAGTTACTATGTTCAGTAGTGGACGTGTTATGGCTGAAATGATAATTATGATGATATTATACAGCCAAGAATGGCTGTGGCTTGGTTTGACGTGGTGATGGCTGGTCAAACAAGTCCTGCTTGGTGGAAAATGAAAGTATATAATATAATATATGACACTCTAAGGGAAATACTTCCCGTGTGCAGTGGTCCGTATATGCAAGACATGACAGGAGCTGCCATGGTTTGGGTGAAAGCTTTTGCACGTATTTTCTAGTAGTGCAATAAGAGTTTCTTACGTGGTCCATAAGTGGTCTCCCCATTTTCATAAGTGGGCCTTACAAGTTACAGCAGCTGACATCAGTTCGTAGCCTGTGCAAGGCTTTCCAGTTCGGACACAGCAGTTCTTTACTCGGAGGGAGGCTGTCTGACGGTGGGATTAGAGGTGCGGAGTAGCAGTCCTTTCCCCCTTTCAACCCTGGATTCTGGATTGACCTAAACATTGCAGGGATACCCCTGTAAATGGCTAAAATGATAAATAAATTCATAAAATGCTTATGACTTGCACCACCAGTCGAGTATGGCATCACAGTGCAGTAATTCAGTTAGTCACGCCTTCCGGATACAAATAAAAACCTTTTTGCGGCCACAACGCGAAAATACCGTGTAAACACCCAAATTGGCCGCGTATATTATTGTTTCATGAAAAGATGTTATATGGACCCACAAAAAGGAATGTTTATTGTGATAATAACCCTTGCTCTTTGTTAGGGGTTGATGCAGAAATGATGAGTAAAAGGACTGTTTTAAATACAGTATTCTGAATTAGTAGTGTCGGGTTGGAACGCACGTAAAGAATACACTTTCCCACCTTCAACAGGAGACGTGTCGTAAGAGGCGACTAATGCCTGTAGCACGAGACGGGCAGCAGGGTCTTCGTGCGAAATCTTATAAAAAAAACTGCGCTCGTCAACCCGCCTGCCAGGCGCGGCGAGTATTGGCTATTCCCCCGATGTTAAGTCATTGGGGGAGGCCTTTGTTCAGCTGTGGACGTCTTATGGTTGACATGATGATGATGATGATGATTCTGAATGATAGGTATTGTGGAATTATTTTAAGAATTCAAATTTTATAAGTACGTGAACTTGGTCATCATATACAGGGTGTAACGAAAAGGTGTTTTTTTTTTTTGAGATTTGATGTTGGTCCCTTAGAAAAAGTTGATGTAATTTAGCCGTAGAATAACCCCTTAAAGTTTTATTTCACCTTTTCGTTACACACTGTATAACGTTCTAGTTTATTTCTTCTAGTTTCTAGTTTATTGATTTCAGTTCATTCTATTTATTAATTGCATTATGTAGAGCAGTAGATGGTAATTAATGATGAAGTTGCACAGGGGATGATTTGAGTAGATATTTTATAACAATATCTAGTGAATGGTTGGTTATGACAAATATACCTGTCCCCCTAGCATGACCAAAAAACACGATATAAATAACGATATATCGACACCAACTGTAAAAATATGATAGATATGGCCACCATGTTTAATCGCCGTGCCGGTGACGTCACATATTCATATTGATCGCTGTTTTGATAAAAAATTAACATGGCGGCTTTAACTATCATATTAAAAAAACAGTTGGTGTATCAATCGCTATATCATATCGTGACTTGTTGGTCATGCTGTTTATATCGTTTGATATGTCGTTTAGTCTAGTCAGATGTCTTATGCTGCAGCTTGCATGACGCCTTTAGCGATTTCGCTAATAAAAAATTGTCGACCGTGGTATGCTAAAGTGATATCATTTGACACAGTCAAGCACTTTACTTAAAGCACCACTTGCCCTACGTGACACAACTATCTCTTACGTAGTTGAGGTGGGCCATATACTCCTTAGTGGGATGTATTAGGCTTACATTACAACTTTAGATGTTACATTACGAAATTATCTTAAATAATCTTAAACTAAACAATACAATAGAAACAGACGTCAACAAAAGCAAAAGAAAAAAGTACCTATAATGCCTTCTAATGGTTCTTGCAAACAAGCTAGAAAATCTCTTTCCTTCACGAAGGGCCAATATATTCAGTGGACAAGAAGTAAGAAAAATCTGTCATAGTGTAAATAAAACAGTTGCACATTTGTTACATTGTGTCGTGTATCTTCGATCTCTTTTTTGACTTAAAGTATGTGAAAAATAAAGTAAATAAAAAAAGAAAAGTACCTGTTATTCAGTATTAACCAATAAAATAAAAATATTTAAATGTTTTATTGAAAGAAAATCGCTACATATTTACACTAGTTATTATTTTTTGCTGTATTTATTTCAACTATAAGCTGGATGCAGGCCGCTTCCAACCGGCTAATCTGGAAGCAAGCCTCTGGGGGGAGGGGGGGGGGGGTATGTTCATCAGTAGACGTCTTAAGGCTGAAATGATGATGATGATAGGCAAACTTGTGTGGATTGTGGTGCTTAGTGGCGGCGACGCTATGGAAGTGATTACCAAAGTTAACCAATTCATTTTTTTAAATTTTATTTGGCGTTATAATATCTTACTAAATCTTAAACATGATGATACTAAAATAACCTGGCTCTTCTCCTTGCTTTGTGTCAATGTGAAAAAATCCATAGTTTACTCAAACAAAAGGGATGCGACTGGATTTGAATATCAAGACAAATTGAATCATGGCTGTCGTATTTATATAAGTATTGACACGGGTACGTATTGAGTCTTTTTAGGTTGACTTGGATGCGTGTGACACCGTTAATACCTAGATTTAAATCAGATAAAAATGTATTGTGTGCCTAACAAGGGTGCCAAATTCGGTATTTTCTAATAAAAGTTATCTGGGTATTGAAAATAGGCCCTAATACAATAATAATAATAAACAAAACGAACGCCCCTCTAAAACAAAAAAATCTACTTTAAAAATTTCTTTCAAGAAGATTTTCGGTGTTCAGCAGTTAGATTAGGATTTATCACTAAAAAAAGATGAAATAAGTAAATTTTATTAAAAAAAATAAAACCGACTTCAAAACACTAAAATGCTAAAAATAATCCTAACACTTAAGTACCTAATCAGTTACTTTTGGAGTCGGTGCAAACAAAAACATTGAATCTCTCATCGGCTGGCACCGACTTCAAAAGTAACTGATTAGGTACTTAAGTGTTAGGATTATTTTTAGCATTTTAGTGTTTTGAAGTCGGTTTCATTTTTTTAAATAAAATTTACATAAGTACGTAGTATTCATTTATCTAGTCTGTGTTTGTTTTGCCAGATTCCATCTAATAATAATTATAATTTGTTGAACCGCCTGTAATAACTCTGGCCCCATGGTTGACTTGTTTTTTTTCAATGCCATAAGTTTTAAATAAATAAATATATTAATAACTGCTACATAGCAGGTAAGTAGTAGTTTTATAAATCGTAGTAGTGAGACTTTGAGCACTAGGATTTCCGTAGTTCTACAAGTATGGCGTAAGATGATTGTTCTTCGCAACTGTGTAGTACTAGTAGAAAAAGTTGTAAAGTTCGCTTCGGTGTATAACACAGCCGGCCAATAAAACAGAGTTATTCAATTCAAACATCTTCAACGAACTGCCACTCAAGTTTGTGTCTTATGCCAACGTAGTAAAGTTCAAGGGCAGTAAATCACATTTATCACCCAGAGCAGGGATGTATAATGTACAAGTTTTCTACTTTTATGACTTTTGGCTCCCGGTTTCTTTCATTTTTATTGTTTTACTTTTGGAAGTCAGTATAGATGCATAGAGAATTACAATAAAATGTTTAAGCTAAAATTTATTTCGATATTGACGACGATCTGGTATTGCGGGTTGCGGGTTCGAATCCCGCAAGAGACAAATGTTTGTGTGATGAGAACGAGCATTTGCACCTGGCCTAAGTCATGTATGTTTATAAACGTGGTAAGTCGCCTTAGTACCTACAAGCTATGCTTAATTTGGGGATAGATAATTGCCGTGTGATTTTTTTTTATGTCTTACAGAGTATATACCATATATTTTATTCAAAAAACAGAGAGTTGTTGTTTCTGAATGTGATGTAACTACGAATAATAAGTTAAAATGCGTGAGATAACGCACCAATGTTGTCATGTTCCCGAAGAAAGGAATTAAAATCCAATGGAGCAGAAAGGTTCTAATATAAAGGCCACGTACCAGAAAGCACCGACTACGTCCAGTCGTTCACACACAAGGTGGGCAGACGACCAGGTAAAGGTTGCAGAGAGCCGCTGGAGGCTGGTCGCTCCCAACCGGCCAATCTGCAAGATACTGAGAGAGGCCTATGTTCAGCAGTAGACGTCCTATAGCTGAAATGACAATGGTGATGATTATGACGTTACAAATAATAAAATCCTATAGAAAATCCAACCCTACTGAAATACGAAAACATTTTTAATAACTCCTAAAATACATTTTGTATACACGTGCCATCACTCAAGAGTACAGTTCGATTTAGAAATATCATTCGAAAACATTAATTTGCCGCTTTGTCGCTCCTCAGTGTCTTTTCAAATCTGCCGATCTATTCGGCGGATTTTCCTAAAGAGATTTTGTGGGACACACGGACGAATACGTTCGGCAAATATTTATTCAGCAGAGAATTACGTCTAGCATTGGACTGCTAATAGATCGAGATGGTGATAATGATCTTGAATAATTAGTCTAGGGAATCCTATTGAAAAGATGACGCAAATAGTTAGTTGAAACCATTAGTGTATTTTATAAATTTTGATTACTTTGTATCTGGTTCACTTTTTGTCATTTTTATAACCTCTTGTATTGGAAAAATTGTTTTATTTTTATTAAGTGCCTTGGATGGTTCAATATTTACTTTCTTAATCGTTGGAAACAATAAAACCCATAGTTAAATTGTTACAATTACTACGTATAAATTTTATTTCTTTACATCTAAAGTAAGTAAGTAGGTATTAATCTGCTTAATAACTTAAAAATACTCATGCTGATTAATATAGCTAAGAAGGTCAACGCACTGTGTTAAAAAAATACCCGTTTAGTAACCGTGTAGTACTCTATATTTAAATTTTGCATTTGGCAACCAATAAGATACTGTCCGATATAAGATAAGATAAGATAAGATAAGATAAGATAATTTTTATTTACGTAAACGTGTGAGATACACAAAGCATTGGCCGACATATTAAATTGGGGTTAGTGTCATTAGTATCAACATGTCTTACCGATATACGGTGTGTAAAATTTATAGTGTTAGTTCGTTAGTTCTCAGTTAACATTAGCAATGTCCATCAATATACAAAGTTTATAAAATTATTACTCAAACAATCAACAATTGAAATATAATTATAAATAATATAATAATAATAAATAATATAATATGAATGTGTTGCATTATTGATTTTTTGATTTAACCTGCTGACTTAGTGGTTTACGCCACGCCGACATAACTGGTAATTTCTAATAGTGAACAGGACACTTGGCTAGACGTTGTGATGAAAAGTCTTTGACTTTGACCTTGACTTTGATCCTCCTGCTAGCTGATTGGTTAATATTACAAGAGCAACAGAATTGTCTGGGCTTGATTTGCATAAGACATATGACGCTCTGGAAGAAGAATCTTTGAAATTATCTGAAAGAAGCTGAAATGATGGTAGGAGCGTGATAACATAATATATAATAATTTACCAAACGATCTTAAATCTTTAAAAGATAGACAATTTAGAAAGAAAGAAAGAAAGAAACGTTTATTCGACATACAAGAGAGAAAAAAATAATACACAAAACAATATAAATTAGATGTGTCGAAAAGGTGCCCGCTCAGCATTTGTCGTAACAGCCACGGACATATCACGACGCTGATTTTGGGCGGGAACCTCCGACGGTGGAAAGTGCAGCGAGTGACGCAGCGGCACATCGGACCACCAGATTTAAATCAAAACTGTATAAATGGCTACTCTTAATAATTTCTGCGACGTAAAGGACTGTTTAGATAAAAAAAATATATGTTTCCTTCACATAGATATCATTCCTTTTAAAATATAATCATGTGTACCTACTAATTAATTGGTCACTTTGCATACCCAACTTGGCCCAACTGTATTGGGCAAAACATGCCATAGATCTTTCTTTTGTATAACACCAGTAATACCATGTTTTATTGCAAATAAAGAATTGAATTAATTAAAAGAATGAAAAAATCTTAATATAACTGTATTTCAGTGTGTTTTCCTTTGCACAACATCACAGTTATTCCAGTTCGTTATTCTTAACAACACTGTGTCACCTTGTTTCGCTCTCCGTCTCCACCGAAGCCGATTTTATAAATGGCATCTCCAGTTTTGATTCCTTATTGAAAAGGCAGAGTGCTGCTTTGTTTACTAACAAATAAACCCCCTGATTGCTTCTGACAATTATTAATTATTCTAGATATTAATTAATAGGATTCTTGGTTAATTAACTAAAATCTGATGATGTAGACAGCAATTTCTTGTAACCTATTTGTCTATTTAGTCGTGGAATGGAAAGCGCTTAGACTCGCCTAGATTGTGAATTATTTCGTATTTTATCAACTATTATACACAAAGTTTCTTCAAATCAGTTGACCTGTACTACCCTGCTCTAAAATGAGATTATATGTATATTATGAAAAATTATACGTTGCCTGTGTCTTGGCCGAAACGTACTGTTATTAAAAATTAGATTTTTTTACTAAAATTGGTGACAATGCAGCCATAATCTGTTACGACTAATCCTTAGCTTATGTACCTACGGTGAACATATTAATGTCAGAACGCGGGTTTTTCCCATAATCAAAAGAAGAAGATTTTTTTAAAAATTACTAGCTGGCCCTGCGAACTTCCTACCGCTAATAAAAGTTGTATCTCATTATATTTTCTCACTTTTTAAACCTTTCCTGATCTTCTACAAATGTTTCAAAACCAAAATTAGCCAAATCGGTCAAGCCGTTCTCGAGTTTTAGCGAGACAAACGAACAGCGATTCATTTTTATTTATATAGATTGTGTTGTCGAAGGAGTTACTGTGAGGATCTCAAAAGTATATAATTTGAAAATTAAAATTTTATAGGTAGGAAGAAAATAGTTGAATATCATTCCTTATTTTGAAGTCAGTGCCAGGCATGGAGAGTTTTGAATATTTTGGTTTGCACTTCGCACCGACTTTAAAAATTACTGATTAGGTATGTTTCAAGTCATTTTACTATTTTTTTATAAAAATTATCTATTGACCCCAAATTCTATCTTCCATTGAGTTAATTGTATGATTAATTCTCGGGAGAACACGTCTAAAGAAAGTAACTGTTCAATTCTTCTTCTGAGTGGTCGTGGTTATGGATCGTCTGTTAAGTTGGTTACGGCTTTTCCAAGACTTCTCCATCTCTGTCTATCTGTGGCACTGCGGGCACACTTAGCAAGGAAACGCTCCGTCGAAGATTTATTAAGGTGAGGTTCTGTCTTCTTCTACGAAGATCTTGTGGGTGACAGAACGCGAGAACGCTGACCTTCCAATTTAGCTTTATTGCTAATCGTTCTGAGGACAGTGAGCTGTCGTTGCGGATTATATGTCCAAACATCTTAAAGATTCGCACTTGCACAATGGGCTAGTTTCCTAAAAAATCTAATTAGTCCGTCAGTTGGATTAACAGAAAATATTGGACGCTTTTCTCAATCAAACAAAAAATTATGAAGATATAGCCCGTTAAAGTTCCGCGTAACGTCACGCCTTGCGACACTTTTTAGCAAGGCGTGACGTCACGTGCTCACTTTGATGCTCTTTATCTTCGCCATTTTTTGTTTGATTGACAAAAGACAAAATATGGGTCCGATATTTTTTGATAATCTAACTGACGAACTAAATAGGATAATCAATTTTTGACCCAGGAAACTAGCCTGTTGGCGAAAGACTTTGTTGATGCGAAGCTCTTTGTGTGCAGTCCATTTTATCCTCAGCAAGCGTCTCCAGCACCGTCTCAAGGGCATCAATCTTCTTACGGCATATTTGATGCATCGTCCATGTTTCAGCTCCATACAGTAAAATAGGTAATATTATACATATTATTAAGCGAACCTTGGTGTTTTTAGTTATGCAGCGATCTTTCTATGCACTGTAAATAAACCAGTAAATACTGTATGCATTTTTGTTCACTAACGAGACTACAATACACTCTAGAAGAATAGAATAGTTCATGTAAACGCAGTCTTCAGCAAAATGCTTTGAAAATATGATGGAAATGTTCTTAGGACATAATATTATGTTACGGTAAACTAGGTGCTTCTAAAGAAAAACAAAGAAAAATGTATGCGTATTAGTTCTCAGAGTTTCTGAGGAAAAACTAGTGAAAATTATAGTGTTTTTCTCGAATACAGTTTTAGAACACAGTCTATCAAGAACTGAAATAGCTATAAAGGTTGGAATGATGCTCTTAATAGTGATTGTTCATATTATTACAAAACTATCTGTGTTCGCGGCTCTGCCCGCGTTTCTAGTTTACACTCTTAGGACCTAAATTAAAAATAGTATTCTTTGTTATTCTCTGACCCCAAAACCAGGATAGGATCCGGAGTTTCTTTGAGCACATAATGCGATCCCCATTGCACAGCCTGGAGAAACTCATCATTCTCGGACAAATGGAGGGGAAGCGCGCGAGAGGAAGAGCGCCAGCTAGATGGGTGGACCAACTCAAGGAGGTGACTGGAGGCCAGATACGGGGAGCGGTACATATGCGTAGAACGGGACCGAGTGGAGAAGATTGACATACAGTCACGATCTTCAGCATTGAGGGAACGACCAGAAAGAAGAAAGAAGAAGACCCCAACACTACCACCTATGCAAAAAATCATGTTGAGTCCCTTGCTCTGTGAAAAACCAAAAAAAATATCCCACGGGATCCGTATCTACATTTAAATTTTTTTTGGAATAAAATGTAGGCTACATTTTATTCGTAAAAAAATAAAATGTAGCCTATGTGCTATTCCAGACATCTCTGTGCCAAATTTCATCCAGATCCGTTAAGCCGTTCTGACGTGATTGAGAAACAAACATCCAGCCATCCAAACTCTTGCATTTGTAATATTAGTTACATCAGATACTTATATTATGAATATTACAATTATATCTGGAGAACTATTTTTTTAGAATAGAATCGAATAGAATAAGAATTTATTTGCATTAAAAACTAAATGCTGTATTTGTATCCTTTATTTATTTTTATTTATTTTATTACAAGATCCACAGCTCTAATTACAATTTAGATGAACTTATGAACTAAACTTACAGCCAATAACGGATCTACTTTTTAAATTTTGTATAATCGTCCGACAATCGCATTCCGAATTATAGAAAGAAATTAATTTTCAAATTTTAAGTAACATCGTTAAAAATATAACTAACCAAAACCAATAAACTCATTTTTAAAATCAAAAAATATTTTAACTCTCTCTGATGTGTGTGTGTGTATGCGGATGTGTTTGTGTGTGTTGATTTTAAATTTTTATAAGTTCTATTGCATACTATTATTTTGATAATTATACATATAAATACAGCAGTGGTAGCTTAGTGGTCGAAAAATTGCAACCGTCCGCGGGTCGTATAAGTTCGCGCAGCATTTAGCTCGGGTTTCTTCAGAATATATTCACGGCTTTATACTTTGTCAGCGCCGACACTCACACGACGCTGATACTAGTCAATATCATCGAGAATATACTTATAGATCAGCAATACGGACAATCTTAAGATAGTAGCGATTTCACTTACATTTAGCACTCGCTGTGCCCTTGACTTTGTCCGCATGGAATAGTGTCTTTCGGCACAGAATACCTAATAGTATGCTTTCGGCAGCATTTTCATTGTGTATGGCGCACGGCACTTAGCAAGTTTCTTACTTGCGTTAATTTTGGCCGTACGCTTTTTTGCCGACGTCATTACAAAACAAAAATCTCCCTACCCCTATTTTTACCCCGTTTAGGGTAATTTTTTACAAACTTTGAATATCGTATTTGTTATTATCTAATCAAAAGCCAAAACAATAAGTTTTAAGCTTCTAATAGCTTTAAATGACGTAATTTCAATACTAACATTCATCCCCTATTTCAACCCCTTACAGCCCATTTTTCACCAGTAGACAGTATGTCAGCCTATCGAAGTCCACTGCTGGACGTAAGCCTCCCCAAAGAGCACCAAAGAGCACGATCTCTCGCTTTTTTCATCCATCTTGGTAAGGTCGTTGGTCCATCGAGCTGGAGGGCGTCCTACACTACGTTTGCCAAGACGTGGTCTCCACTCGAGAACAAGTTTACTCCACCTTTCATCGGTTCTTACTTTGAAACCATGTCAATTTTATTCTTGTGTTTTCTGACGCATATTTATATAATAATATCGCAAAAAGGAAAATGTCAAAAGATGCTAAATGTGAATTTACTGGGCCTCGAGATGAAACAAAGTTGTCTCGTTACGACAGAAACAATCTTTACTTACTCGTTTGGCAATCAAGTCATTTCGGCCGGGGCTTCACTGCGAGCTGTGATTGTCTTTCATGTAGGTCTTTGAATTTTATGAAATCATCAATGTAATTCATCATTTCAGCCATAGGAAGTTTACTGCTGAATATAGGCCTCCCCCAATGAATAGTCGTCGGGAAGGATTGCCAATACTCACCATTCTTGGCAGGCGGGTTGGCGAACGCAGTACTACTTATAATATTTCGCATGCAGCTGCCCGACTCGTGCTACAGGAATTAGTCGCCTCTTACGACACGCCTGTTTTCGGTAGGGAAGTTTTTTCTTTACGGCCGTCCCCACACGGCATATTTGAATTTTATAAAGTCATAAATGTAATTAGATCTAAGTATTTAATCGTATTACGAGTAGAGTAGCAAGGCTTTAAACTGCACGCCGTTACAAAGCCTTAGATATAATTACACATATACATACAGGGTATCCCGTAACAGATGGGGGCCTTTTAACCACAGTATTCTATATATATTCTATACATCATAGTGAACAACTTGTGTTCTATAATTTTGCAAGTTTGCATGAAAATGTATGGTCTTCCCATACAAAATTACTTGACTTTGTACAGAATGACAAAAAAATGCATATTTTTAAGTCATAGAACAATAGTAGTTTACTATGATGTGTAGGATATATGGTTACAAGGTTATCCTTGAGTTCCAAGACAGCCTGTATGTATACTTAGTTTGAGTTAAAGTTATTGGAGCGGTTGGAAAATAATTTTTCGTAATGATGCGTACCATTCTCTCTAGAAGCTCATTATACCATATTGCTTCTATTGTGAACTTGACATCTTCACTCTTCCAAGTAATATATTCTATTCGCCCACAGTCAAGCCGCGGCTGCTGGAAGCTTAAATAATTTGCATAGTCAAAGTTTTGCGGCGAGACATTGGCAAATTTGATTATAATTACAAACTTCACTTGCTCTTCTATGTTTTGGTTTTAATTTAAAATTTAGCGGCAATTCAAAGAAAAATTTCATCGTCGCATGAAATTTTGGTATAAATATTATAATATAATAATATCGATATTTCTATTATTGCGGGTCTATCGATAATCGATGATTGTTTAACCAAAAGTACATCTAGTAAGTGTTCTAATAGGTCTTAGGAATACATTCTTCTTGTCTACATTCGGTGTTTACAGATTCTATTGTTGAAAAAGTAGACCCAAGTAAAGATGGAGCGACTATTTGGGTAACCTGACGAGGGATTGGGAGTCTGTGTGTATGAGAGAAAGAGAGAGAGAGAGAAAGAGAGATAAGTATTTATATTAGACACACATACAAAAAATGTTTTACAGAAACAATGACAGACGAAACAATGATACAAAACCCACCTAACATGTACTTAAGAAACCTGCAGCACAAATTTTCATCTGCTGGAGTACCATCTGGCTCAGATTCCCAAATATAATAACCAAACAATCAATCCAAAACAATCACGTGCTAGATAAACTACATTAATAAAACAGGCTGTAAACAAACTGACTATTTGCTCTGGAACTAACTAAAAGATTTATCAAATAAAACTACAACAGTATTTTACATACCATATCGTATACATATTTATACCTACTTCCTATAAAAAAACTTACACTGCGCAAGTCAAAAGTAAGACAACGCCATCTATTGTTTGAACTTTACACTATTTATAATGTTGATCCTAAACACATTGGAAATACAATATGACAATAAATGAGAGAGACCTTGTGTCTTTTGGATTTGGGTTGGTAAAATAATTATAAATAATATAATTTAAGTCATAGTTCAAAAAACTTCAAGTCACACTTTTATTATTATAAATAACTAGCTGTCCCGGCGAACGTTTGCGCCCCTTCATGCATTTTTTTTCATGATTTTTTTTTGTGTTTTTTTAAGTTATTCTGCTATTCGGGGCGGAGACGAATTTACAAAATCAAAGATCATAAAAATTGGTCCAGCCGTTCTTGACTTATAAATGGTGTAACTAACCCGCTTTTATTTTATATACCTAAGATGTTTTAATATAGATATATTATTGGATTTGTCAAAACGAATCAGATGAGGCCCAAACACGAAAGTCTTACTAGTAGGCATTGAAGAGTTCTACTTTCTACCTCCTGGCTCCATCATCACGATGGTGTCAAATTATTGTATTGTCATCCGGATGTCACATAGGTACTTACAAAGTAGGTTAAAAACTACTTCCAAAATTTGATTACTTAATTACAAGTGATGCAAAACTAGATGTTAATAAAATTAAAAGGTGTTGAAAAGTTGAACAACGACACAAGTCGATTCTACTTAAGCGGCGTCTTGAGATTTGCATACTAAGTCCTAAAATACATTGACAAATGGATTATAATTTATGAAACACCGAAAATTTTGCAGAAGCTGAATGTGGTTGAAGATTCTGTTTGATGCAATTAGACCGATTTAAAGTTGTTTGGGATTTTAAATGACTTTAATTTTGTAGACTGACAGATTCTACGAACGTACCTTCGGATTTATTGAGACGTAATTGCACAGATTTAAAAATCATACAATAGTTTGTAATCATACAAAGATTATGTAGTATGCTCCGCCAGTCGAACAATAGGCTAAACAGAAGTTTTGTTGGCGGCGCGACAGAGGAGATACAAAGTTTGAAAAATGGAATCATTACGTCCAAAAGATATGCACACAGTAATTAATAACAATGATGAACATGAACTAAATCCTATCATACATAGACAAAATACCTAATACATAATTATTATGAGAACTATCAATGATTAAGGATGCAAGAGTTTGTGATAGTGACACTTACAGGTATGTGTGTAGTTTGTTATAGTGTGTTTACTGTGTAGTCACAGTGCCTATGAACGATTATGTTTCCAGCTTCATTCTTTGCGATTTATATTTACATATTGTAGTAGTAGCGTTGTCACGCTACAGCCTTCTTACACGGATTTTTAAAGAAATAATTTTTATTTGTCACTGATTTGACTTCCATAGTCAATATCCCCACTATCCCCTCTACCGACCGACTCAACGGCTTGTGCCGCCGTCGAGTTTTTGCTCATTCTGCGTGTCCGTGCTGTAGCCTTCGCACGTCCACAGTCACTCGTAGTCTCCGGTAACAAATTATTCAAAAATAACTGTCTCTCAACATGGGTAAAAAGCGAAAGTATGAAGATATGGACGACGAAAAAATACTAAAGAAGATTAGGAAATTAAAAAATAAGCTTAAGGAAAAACAGACTAAAGATCTCACACAAGAAAAATCACCAAGTAAGTAAAACATCTTAATGTTTAATATTAAATATCCATGAACCATTATTTTACCGTTAATAAACTTTTAAATGCGTAACTGCCACACTGGGCTTTTACCGTTTAATTACAAGTTGTTGCGAGCTTACCACACTGGGTATTCTCCTTCATTACTAAAAATGGTTCTTGGCTTTTTCTCCAGGTCCGTTTAGACCTGAAGATGTCGACCTCGCCTCAAACGAGGATTATGACTCCATTTATATGCCACCAAGTGAGTGGGCCGGCACAGTAACACCAATGCCTGAACAATCTATACCGGTTGAATTACCAGATCAGTTAGGCGAACCTCATCAAGAAATCTGTTTGTCACCACAGCCTGGACCATCTTTTGCATCTATAGCTCCAGCGACAATGGTTGAAAACGACCTTGACGAATCGATACTAAGCATTCTTGGTGACGCGCCTAAACCGGAAACGATTTTCGGAAACAACATCCATAAAGATGTTGCTGCACGTTGGCAAGAGATATTGGCCAAAGGATTACCCAAAGAAACCAAGGAAAAGCTTGTAAGTGAGTACTTAATTCCTGCTAATTGTGAATTATTGGTGCCACCAACACTAAACCCAGAAGCCAAAGCGGCACTTCCTGAAGCATTGGTAAAAAGAGATTTCTCACTTTTGAACAAACAAAAACATATAGCAGCAGCACTGGCAGCCTTGGCCCAAGTAACTGACATGATAATTCGTAATAAATATACAAGGGAAACATTGCTTAAACCTCTGAGCGATGCTAGCCGTCTTCTTTGCGACAGCCACCAGTTAGAAACGAAAACTCGGCGTAGTTTCGTGATATCTTCCATAAATAGTAATCTGAAAGGAGCGTTAATAGATACAAGTCGAGACAAATTTCTATTCGGAGAAAATCTCACTGAGAAGTTAAATGCCGCAAAAACAATTCAAAAATCTGGAGAAACACTAAAAAACCAATATCGGCCACAAATAAATAAAAACCACTATAACAATAAAGATAAATCTAAGAACAGATTAAACACGAAAGCCCTGCATCCCAGACAGGCGGCGAGCAGGTTCGATGCAGGGCAGATTCGGTCAGCAGCATACAGAGCACCTCCAGCACCCAGGGCGCAGCCACCTCCACCCCGCCGCAACCGTTCGCCGCCGCCTCCACCGCCGCCTCCCAGGACTCGCCAACAATATCACCGCTAGAGCCGCACCAATCTGAGGTACAGTACGCTGGTCGTTTAACCCGTTACTCACGCAAATGGGCCGATATTACTGATGATAAAACAGTTCTTGCTTGGATCAAAGGTTATACAATACCTTTTCAATCAATACCTATACAGTTTTCTCAGCCAATTGTGTATCCAAAATGCAAGCAAGAATCAATTGACTTTGAAATCGCTATTCAAAAATTGATAAAAGTAAATGCCATTTCTAAATGTAAACATGTTATAGGAGAGTTTGTTTCAAGTGTATTTTTAGTACCAAAACCAAATGGAGAAAAAAGATTTATCTTAAATTTGAAAAAATTAAATAATTTTATCTCTACATCTCATTTTAAGATGGAGGACTATAGGACATCTTTAAAATTAATAAGCGAAAACTGTTATATGGCATCAGTAGATTTGAAAGACGCCTATTTTTTAATTGGCATTAAAAAATCACAAAGAAAATATCTCAGATTCAATTATAACAATACTCTTTATGAGTTTAATTGCTTACCTTTTGGCCTTTGCACAGCGCCATATGTTTTCACTAAGATACTCAAACCTGTCATGCAATACTTAAGAACCAAAAAATTTGTGTCAGTAATATATCTTGATGATATACAATGCATCGGACGGTCATATATTGAATGTGAGGAAAACGTACACGCTACCTTATTTATTTTGCAATCATTAGGTTTCATCATCAATTATGAAAAGAGCTGCTTGATACCTAATACCGTTAGTCAGTTTCTCGGCTACGTGTTCAATTCAAAAACAATGAATTTATCTTTGCCAAATACTAAACGTATAAAAATATTAGACAGTTTAAATATTTTCTTAAAATTAAAATCTTGCAAATTGCGTGAATTTGCAAGACTTCTTGGTTTATTAATATCAGCCTGCCCAGCTGTTGATTATTCATGGATGTATACTAAAATGTTAGAACGTCACAAATATTTATGTTTACTTAAAAATCCAAATTATGAACAAAAGATAGCTATTCCAATTGAACTGAAATATGACTTACAATGGTGGGTAGAACACGTAAAGAACGACGTTTCAAAATTCCGTTTTAATAATTTTTATATAGAAATTTTTTCGGATGCATCCTTATCAGGCTGGGGCGCGTATTGTGACACAAAAGAATCATATGGATTTTGGAAGGAAGATGAATTAAAACAACATATAAACGAATTAGAAATGCGAGCCGCCTTTTTCGCTTTAAAAATATTTGCTAAAGATTTAAGAAACTGTGAAGTTTTACTTAGAATTGATAACGTCACTGCAATTTCGTGTCTAAATAGAATGGGCAGTGTACAGTTTCCTCATCTAAATAAAATTGCAAGACAGGTGTGGCAATGGTGCGAAAAGCGTAAAATATTTATCTTTGCCTCATACATCAATACTAAGGACAATTTAAATGCTGATAGATTATCTCGAAAAACATTTAATGACACAGAATGGGAATTAGCAGACTATGCATTCTCGACCTTGAAAAATAAGTTGGGAAATCCTGAAATTGATTTATTTGCTACTCGCCGAAACACAAAATGTCAGTATTTTGTTTCTTGGAAGAATGAACCCGATGCATGGGCCGTTGACGCGTTTACAATATCCTGGCACAATATATTCTTTTACGCTTTTCCCCCTTTTTCACTCATTTTGAAATCAGTTCAAAAAATTATCAATGACAAGGCAGAAGGCATTATTGTCGTACCTTATTGGCCAACGCAACCTTGGTTTCCACTTCTTCAAAGTATAATTATACCTGATAGAATGATTGCATTTGAGCCTGACGTTAATCTTTTAATCTCTCCTTTCAGAGAACCACACAATTTACACCGCAGCCTCCGGTTGGTTGCCGCGAGATTATCAGGCAAGCTTTATTAAAACGATCACTATCTGCCAGGTCTGTCGAAATAATGCTTTCTTCCTTATCAGTGAATACCTACAAGCAATATGATTGTGCCATAAAAAGGTGGATAGATTATTGTAAATTACATAGCTTTGATTATACAACAGTATCTGTACCTATTGTAATTCATTTTTTAACTGAAGTTTTTGATTCTGGTGCTAAGTATGGAACTATTAATAGCTATAAGTCAGCTTTAGCCCTATTGCTAGGTAATATTACCCTTAATGATGACAGGATTAAAAGATTTATGAAAGGAGTTTTCAGGTTAAGACCAACAAAACCAAAATATGATCTTACATGGGACCCTAGCATCGTATTAGATTACTTAGCCCAACAATGGCCCAACGAAGATCTTAACATGGAAACTCTTTCAAAGAAAACGTTGACTCTGTTGGCCCTAGTCACTGCTCACCGAATGCAAACCTTCGCCTTAATAAAACTAGAAAACATATCAATTACAAATAGAGAAGTACTCATAAAGATCCCAGACTTAATAAAAACATCTAATCCTAATTCACTGCAACCTCTCCTAAAATTACCATTTTATCAAGAAAGGCCTGAGATTTGTCCAGGTAAATGCTTACAGGAATACTTAAATAAAACCAATAATTTACGTCAAAACACATGTAATTATTTATTTATTAGTTATAAAAAACCACACAATAAAATTTCTACTCAAAGAATGAGTCACTGGATCACTGATATCCTTGTTAAAAGTGGCATTAATACTTCAATATTCACGGCGCATAGTACGCGTCACGCATCCACTTCTGCGGCCAACAGACTCGGCGTCGGGATAGACATAATTAGAAAGACCGCTGGTTGGTCAAACTCTTCGATGACATTTGCTAAATATTATAATAAGGAAATAGTTTCTCACGATAATCAGTTTGCTAGATCAATATTATCGTCTTCATGATTTGTCATCCAGTATATAATATGCATGTAACACAAATTATTTGTCAGTAAATAAACTGATATGATCAAACTTATATTTTTATTCACTTATTATTTCCGTACGTACCTGAAGAATGCACTTTTTAAACTCATTCACATTTTATTTAATAATCTCTAAACATCTACAATATGTAAATATAAATCGCAAAGAATGAAGCTGGAAACATAATTGAGAATCAAACGAACTTACCAAGTGAAGTTCGATACCAATTATGTGACAGCTTCATTCGACGCGATTTATATACACCCGCCCGATTATTAAAAATATTTTTATTAATTTTCATTACGTTTCAAGTATTTTACACTATATCTCCCATCCCTGTAAATAAAATGTTGAAAAACACAAAGTACACAGTACACAATAACAAATTAACATGCATTACTTAAAGTAAATAAAAATAATCATCTTTAAACTTAATGAGCAAAAACTCGACGGCGGCACAAGCCGTTGAGTCGGTCGGTAGAGGGGATAGTGGGGATATTGACTATGGAAGTCAAATCAGTGACAAATAAAAATTATTTCTTTAAAAATCCGTGTAAGAAGGCTGTAGCGTGACAACGCTACTACTACAATATGTAAATATAAATCGCGTCGAATGAAGCTGTCACATAATTGGTATCGAACTTCACTTGGTAAGTTCGTTTGATTCTCAATTATTGATGATTTGCACAATAGGCTACTGCGCCTTTATAACATCATTAATCATCATCATTTTCGCCATAGGACGTCCACTGCTGAACATAGGCCTCTTCCAATGACTTTCATTGCGGGGGATTGCCAATACTCACCACGCTTGGCAGGCGGGTTGGCGAGCGCAGTTTTTTATAAGATTTCGCACGCAGACTCCGCTGCCTGTCTCGTGCTACAGGAATTAGTCACCTCTTACGACACGCTTCCTGTAGGCGATGGGAAAGTGTATTTTTAAGGCCGTCCCCACACGGCACGGAACATGGAATTAATGGCTAATTTGATAAATAAAAAGCCACAGTCAAACATTGTGCAATAGTACGAACTTCAATTCATAAATCCTCTGCTCTCCCAAAAACCAACATTTCCATTACTATTGCATGGCATTTATAGTTGAGCCATTTTTCATCAAGGGCAAACGAAATAGCGTAGCTCAAATTCCGGGCCACATAGTTTTAATTTTAAAAACGGGAGCAAACATCGTACTAGACAAAGGAGCACAGAGCACCAACGATGTAACCCATGGGACAAGTTATAAGCTATGGCGAGTTATAATTTCATCATCATTTGAGCCATAGGACGTCCACTGCTGAACACTGAACACCAATGAATTCATCTGGGGGGGGGGGGGGGATAGCCAATACTCGCCACGCTTGGCAGGCGGGTAGGCGAGTGCGATTTTTTATAACATTTTCGCACGCAGACCCTGCTGCCCGTCTCGTGCTACAGGAATTAGTTATAATTTACTCGATTATAAATGTTAACGTTGTAAGTTTGTCTGTGTGTTACTTAATCGCGCCTTAACTGGTAACCCTGAAAATTTATCCAGCTTAACACATTTTTTAACTCAATTTCGTGATTCTCTGTATGAAGCTAGTTAAATATACAATTTATAATAAAAAAGTTGGTTTTAACTTCTGCTGATTTTGATCAATAGCTTTTTACCGGAAAAGACAAAAAGACAACTATCACAGATATGAACTTCTTCCTGTAACCACTCAACTCGGTTTAAAGATCTTGTAGAGGTACCACTATATACCATTTAAAGATTCTCAGTGAGCTATGGAGAAAGTTATGCTCGGAAATAATGAGAAGAAAGCTAAAGTAATCTATGTATAAGCAAGTTGAAGTGGCAAAGGGCTGGTCACATTTACCGTAGATCCGATACCCGATGGGGCATAGTTTTTTTTATGGTGTCTGTGACTTGGCAAACGCATAAGGCACAGGCTTCAACAAGGTGGAGCAATGAACGCAAAGATTCTAGCAGCCGACGGAAAATACTATTCGAGTATCGACCTTAGTGGTGGGCATTGGGAAAGGCCATTGTCCAGTAGTAAACAGACGTGGGCTGCGATAGCTTCGTCGTTGACTCATTTGCATTGGACTGATAGTCTAGCAACAAGATGAGATATCTTGCTTTTGAAAAGACGTCGAAATATTTTGTATGGAGCCTGGCATACCTTAAGTTCAAGAAACCTTTAATAACGTTATCGTGTACACGTGTTATGAAACACGTTAATCGATAGAGAAAATTATTACAAACAACAAATACTCTTTGACAAAATATCGTGAATTACCTATATACTTTGTTCAGAATTGAATATGTAATATTTACATAATCAAATTGAAATTCTGTACAAAGTATATAATTTACGACATTTAATTTGCTTAGGTTACTTACAACTTGAGGTATGCCAATTAGATTCGATGCCTTTTCCCGTCCGAATTTCAATTGTTCGAATACGATATTATAACGATATTGTTTTTTTTGCATAATATTGTGCGACTCTAAATTGGAATGTCTTATTTTCACAGCTATCTCTTATGACTTGAGCTCAAACCGAGCCTTATTATTTCGCGGCCCCATTCCCTGATGATGTCAGGTCGCATCCGCCATTGTGTCACTAGGTTTCAATACCTTTTTTTGTTCAGCAGAGAAAGGTCTTTGTTTGCCTGAAGGATTTTCAGAGTACGTCCTTTTGGTACTGACGCAAATGGCTTGTTGAGTTGAGGGTATATCATTCGAGAATTTGCGTTAGAGCTCGAAATTTTGGGTATGATTATTCATTTTGGTAAAAAAGAGTTTAGAGAAGACTCGCATTGAACTAAAGCCTTTTCTTATCACTTTTTACAATGGACGTGTAGATGTAACCTCATTTCTGTGTGAAAAGCTGGCGAAATCTAGCACTTCAATCTTGCTTACTGAATTATTTATGTTAGTTTATTGTATTTGTTTGAAATTATAGTGGCTGTTAATTTTAAATAAATGTCAAATAAAATATATTGATTCATTATTAGCAACTAAAGCATTGCTCGCTGCAGTATTGAGTAAAGGATTTAGTGTTTTGGTCTTTCATGGAAATCACTGAATGTACAGGATTATCTGTTGGTATTCATTTGTTTTACAAACACGTTATTGTTTGAAATATGATACTATGATACTCTATAGTTTAAATTGGGTTATCGTGTTATCGACTAAATTCAGAAGAGCAATACATTTTCTGTAATGTTCTGCAGCTGTATGTTTTACCGGAAAATTTGCATTCAAATCCCAATAAAATCAGCAACCATACATTTTGGTAAACAGTTTATTTCTAAGTGATAATTTTGATTGTAATAACGAACTCCGTAGCCGAGCGGTGAGCATGCCGAATTTGGTCTCGCTATCTCTGAGGTCCCGGGTTCGATTCCCGGTAGAAAAATAACTTTTCTATATTGTCTCGGGTTTGCGTGTTGTTGTACCGTTGTTGTTTCTGATTTCTGTAACACAAGTGCTTGGTTACTTATCATAGGATCAAGGATAGGATCAGAGCAATGTAAGTTATGTTGTCCAGTATTTTTTTTATTTTAATGTTGGTACAATAGCAATAATTGTTGCTTAAGAAAGGCAGTGGTAGGGTTCTTGAGTTAAAATCCTACAACACACGTTTCAATTTTTTGGAATCTATAAACGAATTTACCATTGGCTCGGCGTCAGTGCCTATTATGGGAAAACATCGTGCTGAAACCCACATATTCAAGATTTCCCTGCATGTCTAAAAATTAAAGAGGTCTGACGAGAATCGCTTTAAATGTAACCACTAGTCTTGCCGCGTCTAGATCAAATGCTGACTACAAGAACGAAGGACTGTGAGGATCAGGCTCAGTGGCTTGTGTTGGAAGAGACCGATTTCCAGTATGTAGTAGACTGACGATCTGAGCACGATCTCCCGCTGTTTTCCCGCTTCTAAGTTCGTCGGTCCATCGAGCTGGGGGTCCTACACTACGTTTGCCAAGGCGCGGTCTCCTTTCCAGAACCCGTTCACTTCATCTTTCATCGGTTTTGCGACAGATGTGGCCGGCCCACTACCACTTTAGCTTGCTACATTTTTGAACTATGTCCATTACTTTAGTTTGCTGTCGAATAATCTCGTTTCGGTTTTTATTCCTTAACACAGACTATAAACGGGACAAAAGGCTCTAGGAAGAGGTAAAAATTTTAATCATCAGAACATTTCGTATAAGTTTTTATCCTTATAGTTATTCATCACAACCCATTTACATTAACTCTGCTTGTTGCTTACATTAACTAGCTGTTGCCCGCTGCTTCGGTCGCGTGGTTTTTGCAAAACCATAGTCTAAACTAAAGTTTAAACTAGTTTTTTTCACATTCAATTTTTTTTGCCAACTAAGCAGCCATATCTAACAGTAAGAAGCGCCATATATAATGAAAGCTATCTTGCATCCCTCAGGAACCGTAATTTTTTTTAGTAACAAATATCCATCATCATATTAGCATGGATATGAGTATTGATGGGCGGAGAAGTAGGGGACGACCTATGAAGAGATGGATAGATTGTGTGAGGAGAGATATGACTGAGAAGGGAGTGAATGACTCAATGACGAGTGACCGGATTGCATGGAAGAGAAAGACATACTGCGCCGACCCCAGATGACCTGGGAACAGGGCAGGCAAATGATGATCATGATGATGATATTAGCATGATAAACGTATCTATTTTTGCTAAAACGACGAACTCGAATCAGAAGCTATCATAAAACGTAAAACTGACATAAACCCTAAAACTTTCTGAAAACTTACAGCTGTCCTTTAAAGAATTCAAAAGCTCCGATTTCCGAACTTTCAAGACCTATTTTCGAGGCGGTATCTTAAAATATTGCCTATAACGATGACCCTAGAAACTTTAGCGAAGTTCGGAGTCGGAGAGTCACGTCGAAAGCTCTCCAAGAAAGCTCTCAAAAAGTGATAAAACTCAAAAATCGCCACAGACTTTCTTGGGATATTTTGCATAATTTCATATATTATTTAAGTGCTAACTTTCGAGTCGTTTGCATAATCTGACGGGGAATGGTGGCCGAATACTAATTTGGGAACTTTTGACGGGGGACATTATTTTAGAAGTGAGTGCAGTGGTTTGAGAGCAGGTGGATGAATAAGTTATACGAACATGTTGGAAAACAATGACGTGTTTTATCTTAAGCTAGACAAGGTGGGCGACCTAGTAGTTTGTAGAAAACCGCTGGATGCAGGTCGCTTCAAACTGACCATTTTGGAAGTCATTTTGAGAGGCCTATATTCAGCAGTGGACATCTTATGGCTGAACCGATGATGACGATAGACAAATAAATGTTCTTGTTGTATTTATGTGTGTATGTGCTTAAGTAGCTACTAACTGACTTCACAAAAGGAGGAGGTTCTCAATTCGGTTGTATGTTTTTACCTATAGCGATTCGGTCGGTTCGATAAAATAATAGTCAGCTTCCTCAAAGACTGATTCTATGGCTTAAATTCAACTTTTAACATGAGATCAACTTTCAAATCACAAAAAACACATCATACAAAATTACCTGTATTACAGTTAACCCTTTACTAGTATAGTCTTTTTTCATGTTTATTGGTTTTCAATCATATCTATTATATATTCTGTGATCATATCTCAAGAGCATAAACTTTAAAATATGGTGGCAGCTAAAAAGGCAGCCATAGCTGCCTTTTTTTAGAGGCTTAAGGGTTATGAATAAATTTACCTTTGTATAATATTAATCCCATTTTTTGTGGTTATCTTTTCTTCCTTGTGTTACACATATTTGTCAAGAGAAAATTAGCAAAAGCTCGTACCGTTTTGAAAACAGATTTAGTTTATATATTATGAGTGTCGAATTTTAAATTTTAAGATCGTAAAAATAGCACATTGTGCCTCCATGAATATTCTACATCAGTAGGTGAAGCAGCGCAAGTTTACCACCTGATCTACGACGAAGCGGTGCACACTCGGGGAGACTTTATTCCGGGGTTGTAACCTGGCATATTGTTGGGGCTGTTGTAAAATTTAAATTTTGCGCTTTTGGTGTTTCCATAACTTTGTATTTTTTCACTTATACATATACAGTTTTTGATTATTAATGTTGCTATTTTTACCATCAAAGTCCGATGAATATTTTGTTTGACGTCAATTTTCATTGCACTGTTTGTATATTTAGACATGGACCAAACCAGTTTATTTGGTTTTTTTATTTTCTGCTCTGTTGGTAAAATGTTGGTATGTAAAATATAAAATAAACAATTTATCTAGAAAACTTATAATAAAAACATTGCCTCATTAGACTTGTTTAGCTCCTCCAAACAATCTTTCAGGAGGGAGGTTTGTGATTTATTGAGTGGGTAGGACAAACACACACGAGCACACACACACACACACATTTATATTTCCCACACATTTACACTGATACACACCACTCATGGCCTCTGTATGGCCCTATGGTTGACTGGTAGAGAATGCTTTTGGCATTAAGTCCGCCACTCGTACAACTTTTTTTTTAAATGTCTGTGCAATAAAGTTTAAATATATAAAATAAATACATCCTAGTGCAACTATTTTTTTTTTCATTAGTTCCTTTACCGTTGTAAATTGTGTAATTCTTTCTCCCATTGACTGTCGTTTTTCTAGTTTTAAATTAATACATAGAATGTCCAACAGTAGACTTAGTTTTAATAGTGCCAAATAAAATGTATTTATTTATTCATTCAAGAGCTAGTTTCCTAGGTCAAAAAAATATTATTCTATTTAGCCTGTCAGTTAGATTATCAATTAATATTGGACCTTTTGCCTGTAGTCAATCAAACAAAAAATTAAGAACATAAAACAATTCAAAGTAAGCACGTGACCTCACGCCTTGCTAAAAAGTGTCGCAAGGCGTGACGTTACGCGGAACTTTAACGGGCTATATCTTCATCTTTTTTTGTTTGATTGAGAAAAGAAAAAATACGTGTCCAATATTTTCTGTTTATCCAACTGACGGACTAATTCGATTTTTTAGGAAACTAGCCCATTGTCATGATCTCGCAATAAGGAACCAGGTTAAGGATGTTGATTCACAGCCAATTTTTATTACTGAACGTAGGCCTCTTCTGCATCTAGCGGCTGCGACTTTTACAAAGTCATCTGTCCACCTTATGGCCTCCATTCTCGAACGTTTTTATCGCCACATAATGCTGCTTAATTACTATCAATGATTAATGAAGTCTTAAAGGGTAATTTTAACGGTAATCTAAAGCTCTGCGGTCACAGGATTAAAGTGGTTCTCAAATAAACCCAATGCCCATTGTTACTTCAACAAATTCACCTTTATATTAAATCAAATGCAAAACGCTATGAGTATCTAAATCAATAATACAATTCTCACTACTCCGGCGCTAAACCGGCAATGGATACGAATTTATGTTCGAAAATACGCGAAATCAGTTCTATCTACCGTTATAAATTGCCTCTATATGTACCAATGACACACCTCATCACTTATTCGTAGTCTCTGAAATCGAGTTGAGAGTCAGTTCACACGAATGTGGCGAATCCTCGATTATCATAATAAAGTAGGGTGCTCTATCCCTTTTTAGCCCATGAGCCGATATGAACGTGTGAAAAGGTAAGGTAGTATCGATTTTTCTTTTATTTTTATGCGCTTATTGGGATAGTAATGTATTTTGAATGTCGGTTCGCTATTAATATAAAATATTACAGCGGTTTGGTTCATGAATATGTGATGTTCTTTGTGTTTCTTTTTAGTTATATTTTTAGACAGACTAAAATTTAATATACTATTCTAGTTCACAGTTGAGTTGTTATTGATTGACCTAAATAACTACCTATATAAGCTTGGACCAATTAATTTATTGAAGTTTACATTTTCATCTTTGCTTCAAGACCAGCGTCTATTAATTTAAGCTAGACCTTTATCATTTTGTGTGTCAACTCACCGTGATCATTACAATACGAGAATTATGGGTATATGTATTTCATCAATATGGGTATATTTATTATCATTACAACACGAGTATTTACAAAACAAATTTTGTTTTTGTTGACTCTTAACCTTCAAAGAAACAAAAAATCCAAAAGCACAAAACATGCTGATCGTAATTGCCAAGGTAGTAAGACACCGTCCTCGTCTTGTTTTTCGTTTAAAATAGTAGGAAGGGACTTAACCCTGTATGATTGAACACTAATGGTTTGGGACTTTGCAACCGTAATAAGAATAAAATTTATTCTAATGGATAAAAGACTCTGAAATGCTTAACGGTTGCAAAGTCCCATTAGGCTAGTTTCCTGGGTCAATAATATATTATTCTATTTAGTCCGTCAGGTAGATTATCAAAAAATATTGGACCCATATTTTGTCTTTTGTCAATCAAACAAAAAATTACGAAGATACAGCGCATCAAAATTTGCACGTGACGTCACGCCTTACTAAAAAGTGTCGCAAGGCGTGACGTTATATACGCGGAACTTTAACGGGATATATCTTCATAATTTTTTGTTTGATTGAGAAAAGTAAAAATACGTGTCCGATATTTTTTGTTAATCCAACTGACGGACTAATTAGATTTTTTTAGGAAACTAGCCCAATTAAAGGAGTACTATTTAATAAAATAATATAATAACATAAAACATGCTGATGTTCAGTTTCTAGGCTGCCTTGTTTACACCGTGTTAACGTAATTTTATAAATACTTTCAAATGTTATAAAATGAAAATTCATTATTGGCAGTAAGTTCTAGAATTCTAGTTAGATTATTCTTTGTATTAAGAGCTGTAAATTTGTGAAATAAAAAAATCATCGAAAAATCTATTATTTTTTTGCAAATACTAATATTTTTTCATGAATAGACTTAAACCTTATGCAAACTGTAATTTGTAACGACAAGTTTATCTTTATGCCGGGTATTGTTCACTTTTTAGGGAATAAGGGAGTAATAAGATTTCTACAGAAATAGTGGTACAGATACATCTATAGCCTAACTTCTTGGCTTCCGAGCAGTAGCATGAGGCCACGTAACCATAAAATATCTGTTGTCTCTGATGAGCTGAGGAGTTAAAACATTTTCTTTGTTCCCAGCGAGTGGGCTGCGACCTGCGAGTCGGTTCGACTCGTCGTGTGGACGAGTGCGGAAACTGCGGTGGCGATGGATCGACCTGCTCCCGACCGCGGTACCACTGGCTGGCCACCCCAGGGTCGCTGTGCTCTGCTACATGTGGTGGAGGTAAGGACATTGACTTCATTGACCAATTTCTGGGGGATAAGCTTGGTTATCGGTCTTCAGATGAACCTTAGTATACCAAGGTTATGTCCAGCGAATATATTACTCCGGAATTGATAGCTGTTAACGGAGCTGCTCTCGAGGTTGTCTAAGAGTATGTTTATTGGGAAAACATTACAATTGGGTGAAAACAACTTCGGTGACTTCGAAAAAATTTCAACCAGGTGGACAGGCGATCTAGTAAAGTCGTCGGTTGCAGGAAGCCGCTGCACGATGCAGGCCGCTTCCAACCGGCCAATCTGGAAGTCACAAGAGGAGGCCTATGTTTAACAGTGGACGTTCTATGGCTGAAGTCATAATGATGATGATGAACTTCAAAAGAGAAACTCGTAAAAGTATACCCTTGGGCTGGGCAGGATTAGGGAAACATCGTCAAGTTTTTTTATCTCAAATCCCTCAAAATCTGAAGACGGAAGTCTTCAAAAAGAGCGTACTACTTCTCATGACTTACGGAGCTGAGACGTGGACACTTACGGTACGACTAGTACACAAATTCAAAGTTGCTCAACGAGCTATGAATCTACGCTCTCTGCCGTCGTGACCTTATACTGAGCTGATACAATGGGCTAGTTTCCTAAAAAAATCTAATTGGTCCATCAGTTAGATTGACAGAAAATATTGGACACAAAATTTTTCTTTTCTCAATCAAACAAAATGTGATGAAGTTATAGTCGGTTAAAGTTCCGCGTAACGTCACGCCTTGCGACAATTTTTAGCAAGGCGTGACGTCACATGCTCACTTTGATACTTCAAGGCGTGACGTCACATGCTTTATCTTCGTCGTTTAAAAACGGGTCCAATATTTTTTGATAATCTAACTGACGGTCTAAATAGAATAATCTTTTTTTGACCCAAGAAACTAGCCTATTTTGATACTTGTATGCTTTGCTACATTGTTATTGTACCTAAATCGTTTTATGTTTGTACTAAAAAACATTTTCTTTTATATTTTCTATAGATGTGTCCTGTCTGGCTAGGACAATACATTTTTTGCATAAATATACGCATACCAATTATGTAATAATAACAATATCATTTGTGATAAAAGTAAAGTAAATAATTATCACACTTGCGTTACGAGGTACCAGGCATGATTTTGCCAGGAGTATTTCTCAACATACCAAAGAGCCAATTTAGTAAATTTATTTAGTGACAAGCAAAAACCTGTAGCTGTAAACACAAACAAAGAATTTCCTATATTATTCTCACTAGAAATTCGTGCAATAGCGACTTACGTAAAAGCAAACGACTGGTGATAATAATGTACATTCCAACTGGCTCTGTTTTTCCAACCTTTAAATTTTAAAACCCATACCTGGATTTTACTAGCTATTTCTTTTGGCTAGTTCCGAATTAAAAAGTGCACTACAAAATCAGTAATACAGGTTGTCTACGACATCTAAAAGTTAAATGGTCACATAAACTAAAAATGAAAACAATAAACAAGAATGGGTCTTTAAAAATGTAGTCCTGTCCAGGATTGGCATAGTCCCCCCAATGTCTACTACACATTAGCGGAGACAGACAAGGCAAGGGGCAGGCAAGTACTTTTTTTTAAATAAATCATTTTACCTCTATCTTCGAGGTTTTATAGTAAGCCTTTGGTACTTCCGTTTTCGGTATTAAGCTGCCTCATTAATCATCGTCTCTTGTCTATCTGATGCCACATGCATCCTATTTATAACAGCTTTGAGCTGGATGTTATCAGTTCTGAAGGTGTTTTCTGCTAGTATCAGCACGGGGTTGCCACTCAAGAGTTCTTATTTTTCAACAACTGCAGTATTTTCTAGAAATGTCATATGCGCGGCCTTAAAAATAATGGGAAAATGATCAGAAAGAAAATATTTTCTTCTACAATTAGGTATTTTAAAGATGATTGCAAAACATTGTATCAAGCAAGCAAGAACACAATCAATTTCACTACAGCTTAACAGTGACACTGTCTATAGATATTGTCAATATATTTAAAAACACTGTCTTGATAACGTGATGAAGTTACGTTTAGTTAAACAGCACTGAAAAATTGTTACAGTTTACACCAACACTATTTATCTAATCAGCTCTTACAGCTTTAGAGTATATAACTCTTTATTTACAACGCGAATTCTCTCCGCCTATTTGGCAAATATTTCCTAATGTCTAACCACTAAAACTCAGACTATACTACCTTAAAAGCTTGATATTTTAGGCACCCTGTATGTCTCGTAAGCACGGTCCATATTATTGTTATTGCGGCTCCTTCGTGCTGCATTACATTTTCATATTTCGTTTCCTTTATTATAATGAGAGTTTCGCAAATGTAAGTGGCTTGTTTTTTGCAATTCTTCGTAATAATCTATTATATTGTACTTCCTTTTTTGTGTTCCGTATCTATGGAAAAATCGGAAGTCTTAAATCATCAGTTTATTTTCCGCCTATCGAGACCATTTTTAGGGCCCCGTAGGTTCCTCGAAAGGAAAAAACGGAACCCTTATAACGTTACTTTTTTGTCCGTCTGTCAAGTTTTTTTTTTAACTAGTTCAATCGCACTGCTGGGCAAAGGTCTCCCCCAGACTCTTTCATCGCCAATGACTCCCAATCCCTCATCAGGTTAACCAAATTGTCACACCATGCATCGCGTTATCAAGTTAAAATTAAAACTGTATTCTCAGGTCTACAGTCCCTTCATCATCATCATCATCATTTCAGCCATAGGACGTCCACTGCTGAACATAGGCCTCCCCCATTGACTTCCAGATTGGCCGGTTGGAAGCGGCCTGCATCCAGCGTCTTCCCGCGACCCTTACCAGGTCGTCTGACCACCTTGTGAGTGGACGTCCTACGCTGCGCTTGTCGGTACGCGGCCTCCATTCTAGAACCTTTCTGCCCCATCGGCCATCAGTTCTACGTGCTATGTGCCCCGCCCACTGCCACTTTAGCTTGCTAATCCGTTGGGCTATGTCAGCGACTTTTGTTCGTTTACAGATCTCTTCATTTCTGATTCGATCTCGCAAGGAAACACCAAGCCTAGCCCTTTCCATAGCACGCTGTGCGACCTTGAGCTTTCTTATGAGGCCCATAGTGAGAGGCTACGTTTCAGTTCCATATGTCATCACTGGTAACACACACTGGTTGTAGACTTTCGTCTTGAGGCACTGAGGTATTTTGGACGAGAGTCATCGAGCATTGTGCTGAGGTCTTCAAGCGATTCTGCCATGACCACAATATCGTCGGCAAACCAAAGGTGAGTGATGTACTCGCCGTTGATGTTGATGTCAAATCCTTTCCATTCCAGGAGCTTGAAAGCGTCTTCCAATGCAGCGGTGAACAGTTTCGGAGATATAACATCTCCCTGTCTTACGCCTCGCTGCAGAGGAATCGCCTTCGTGCTCTGCTCCTGTACTCGGACCGACATGGTGGCGTTTTTGTATAAACACTTCAACACCTCGATGTACCGATAGTCAATATGGCACCGCTGGAGAGACTGTAGCACTGCCCAAGTCTCGATCGAATCAAAGGCCTTCTCATAGTCCACGAACGCTAAGCATAGTGGCAAGTTATACTCCTCGGTCTTCTGTATAATTTGCCGCAGCGTATGGATGTGGTCTATGGTACTAAAGCCTTTTCGGAAACCGTCTTGTTCGGGAGGCTGGAAGTCATCGAACCTACGCGCGAGACGATTCGTGATGACTCTCGAAAACAGCTTGTAGACATGACTTAGAAGTGAGATGGGTCTGTAATTCTTCGATAAGGTGTTATCTCCTTTCTTGAAGAAGAGCACCACCACACCCCTGTTCCACGCCTCCGGCGTTATTCCCTCGAGCAAGACGGAGTTGAAGAGTCTCTGAATGGCTTTCAGTATCGGTCCCTTGAAGCTGTGAAAAAACCAATTTCTAAGTTAATGTAAAGAAAAGATACAGCCGCTTATGCCACAAAAACGTAAATTTTGATACTCTCAAGGGAATCCAATTTATAGGTCGTGGACCTAGAATTATTAAATTTGGCAAGTAATATCGTCTTACGTAGGTACGCGGCCTCCATTCCAGAACCTTTCTGCCCCATCGGCCGTCAGTTCTACGTGCTATGTGCCCCGCCTACTGCCACTTCAGCTTGCTGATCCGTTGGGCTATGTCAGCGACTTTTGTTCTTTTACCTTCTTCCCTACTAATCTATCTATATATATAAAACAAAGTCGGTTACTTAAACCATTAATAACTCGAGAACGGCTGGACCGATTTTTATGATCTTTGATTTGTTGAATTTATCTCCGCCCCGAATAGCAGAATAACTTTAAAAAACAAGGAAATAATCACGAAAAAAAATGTGAACGGGCCGTACGAAGTTCGCCGGGACAGCTAGTATTTAATATTATAATTGCGAAAGTAACTCTGTCTGTCTATTACGCTTTCACGTCTAAACTACAGAATCGATTTTGATGAAATTTGGTACAGAGATAGACTGGAGCTTGGGAAAGGACATAGGCTACTATAAAACGTGACGAGCCGTATTCCACGCGAGCGAAGTCGCTGGTACAGCTAGTTATGTATTAATGATTAACTAAAGGTCATTTTGTTTCCTTGTTAGATCTCCTCATCAATTCGAAAGCGTTTTGTTTATGTTTACTTGACCTTTTGTCATCAAAGCACACCTCATCAATAGATCAACCATCTCCATCTACCCCATTGTAGGGCAGCAAAACAAATTACTTCCAGCGCCTTCAAGTGCTAATTCTTATCGGGGAATTCATCTTTCAGGGGTTCTTAATTAGAATTGGGGCTCGCAAATTTAGCTAGGGCGATGGGGCCGGCAGACGAGCGATTAGTTGTCAATCATTTTTTTTATTTTTTATTTAGATCGCTAATTATGTTACACTGAGAATATGCTAATTTTAATGCTTATAATACTTGTGCTAAGTTTAAACTTAGTCTTTATTTTGCATCTTTTTTTAAATAGAAACCATAAAACTTTTGTTACTGGCAAAGAGTAGATCCCGGGAAAATTTTCCACCATTTAGTATTGACTGAACCCATATTTTATACTAATTTATATACACACTGCTTAATACGATTAGTGACGATCACACTCACAAATAAAGTACGGAAATAAATCTATGTGAGTATCTCCTAAACCACCACCAACAGGAGGCGTGTCGTAAGAGGCGACTAATTACTGTAGCACGAGACGGGCAGCAGCGTCTGCGTGCGAAATGTTATAAAAACTGCGCTCGCCAACCCGCCTGCCAAGCGTGGCGAGTATTGACAATCCCCCCCGATGAAAGTCATTGGGGGAGGCCTGTGTTCAGCAGTCCACTGCGTCCATGGCTGAAATTTTAATGATGATGATGATCTCCTAAATAATGCAGCTCAATTTATTATTTTTGTGAGAGTGCAACGAAAATCTCAACTATAATGTATAAAAAAAAATTCTACTTTATTGCACAATAAATAGAAATAACATTTTATATTTTCAAAAAATTATGAAATATTTTAGGCGGTCTTCTAAAAGGGATCTCTTCCTTCGAATCACGAGACGAGAGAGAGAATAGACGAGACAAATGCCTCACGGTATAAAGTCCACATTTTGTGCAACAAAAGTTAAATAAATCGCGAGATGGAATATTTATTATCCATGTCGTGTGCACAAAGTCGCTCGTCTACCGCGAACTCCTTGAGAAACTGTTGCTTGGCGCCTCGTCGGAGACAAAAGGAATTTCCCTGTGATTTATCGAAGGCTTCGAGTAATGTCGGATTTCGAGATATAAATTACGAGGCCTAGCAATTAACAATGTTGCTGTAATGTATTGGACTGTACTCTGCGGTCTGATGGCAGACGAGCCGATATTAATCACTATTGTAAAACAAAACTATGTGTAATTGTTTGAATCTTTTAATTAACAAATTTGTTGCGGACTAATTGTACAGGTTGTTTTAAAAAATAGTGTCAAGTTGAAGTTTTTATTTTGATCGAGTTATTTGTTTATCGAGGGACAATTATTAAGATTAATTTATGCTTGATTTTATGTTCGCCCATGAAGCACATACCCTGAGTAGAAATATCATATGATTGGTTCGACGAAATTTTCCGCCATTTTTTAAATCTTTATCTGTACTTTTTTGTATGGGCGAGAGTTGACAGAATTTGTCATTTCATACTAAATGTAAGTTAAAACTCACTTACTAGTTTCGGAGAAAGATGGTTCGTATTGCTATACGTTTGTGTCATGAGCACGAGTTTTTTTTTTTTGCCTAAGTAATTACGTATTTAAGTATGTTCATCCGTTATGTAGTCGCTATAGTATAAGCTTCGCTAAGTTTGAGGCTAGATGATCGGTGTGATTGTGGAAACAATTTGTTATTTATAATATTACATCGCTTATGTCCTTTAAGCTTTTTTCGTTCTAAATTACATTAAAATCTGTTCAGTTTTTGCAACAAAAAGTAGCCAATGTCCTTTCGGGGCAGGCAGACTATTATTTATCAATTCATCTCCTAAGGGAGTAAAATAGGAGGTAACATGCCATATTATTTAGAGACAAAGACGCGGGCACAGCATGTACATATAAACAAAGCCGAATTACTTAGCCACTACTGTCAAGTAATGAATGAATGAGTTATGAACGAATGAATGTGTAACAATGTGTGACGTCATACTCGAGCCAGAAGGCCTACTATAAAAAATTCTCGTTCGTTCGGACGCATAAAATTACCATTTACTTGCGTCGATTCTTTAAAAAAATATGAACATCTGAAACTAGCCGAGTAAAAAACCCGACCGTTTTGAATTGTCAAAGGTTTGACACAAGTAGATGGTATTTTAATTTTTCAGGTTTATACGAACGAACGACACGTTTTCGTAGTAGGCCTTCTGATTCATACAAAAAGGGAGACTGAAAATCTTTTCATCGCCAATGATGAAGACCGTTAGTACCCTTATCCATCAGATAAAAACAGCAACAATGCTTTAGGCAGGCCGTTGTAACCCTGACAGGCGGGTGTGACAGGCCCAATTTATCAATGGTACTCCGACACTGAATTAACATTTGGATTGGACAGGGCCGAGTTCACACTGAAATTATATCGATCTTACGCCCGCTTCGCCTGCATGAAGTTCGAAACTTAGTCTTTATCAACTATCAAATAACGCATAATTTTCAACAAAAAAAAACACTTCCCCGTGCTAAATAGACAATCAACTATTATAGTTTTTTTATATTAATGGCTTGTAATAAAAGTGAACTATTTTAGTTATTTAAAAGTTGACATTTATTAGTACTAGAGTCGGCTACTGATATGAGTAGTACAATCAGCTCCTAAAATGAACCTAATATTGCCAAGAGTAGTGAGCCTCCTTTTCAGTGAGTATTATTCCTTAACCTATGAATGGCCGGGTCCCTCAGACCCCATCTACAGTAGGGTTAGCATTTGCGGGCGCTAACAATGGATATTTGACCCGACCAATCGGATTCTAAGCGTTCTCAATTAACCCTATAATACTGAGTGGATTAGGTATGATAGTGGTTTACAATTCATTCAATTGAATAGTATTTACATTGTTTTTTATAGCTAGAAAATAGCTTACTACTTTCGTAGGCTTTGTTCACAATTTAAAATAATTTTGGAATGTCTACTAAAGAAGCTTTAGTAGACATCGTGGTACTACCTTCTTAAACCTGGTTTCCAATGTCATCTGTCAGTTTATTTAATGTTAATTTAGGCTAAGGATGATTGAATAGAGTTTAGATTGTTTTTGTTTAGGTATAACAACTTCTTTTTATGGATCGGAAACCGGTTATTTTACTATGGAACCTTAACCGGAATAATAAAGGTTTTCGCTAAATTGACTATCACATACTCCAAATACAGACTTAAAAGCTATGGCTAATTTAGTTTCATGGTCAAATCTTTACAACTACTATCAAATATTAGAAATGAGTCTTATACATTCTGAAATAAATATTAACCGGTTTCGATCCTTGCTTCTTTTATATCTTTTCCATGAGTACTTTAAGTATGGTCTGGACTAAATATTATTTTCAACATCGTTATCATTATCATCATTTTAGTCATAAGACGTTCACTGGAGGCCTATGCTTACATAATTTCAATTTCAACAACCTAGTTCGACCTAGTTTAAATTAATTAGAATATAAACGTTAGTCTATAGTTAGCAACTTACACGAAATGCTGAGAGACAACAAACTCAATATTATTGTAGTTCTATGGATACTAAGTACACAACAGAATTTACCCCGTACCGTTAGTTATTTGACCGGTAAACCGATTGAATGAGTGAGTGTTTGAGTGAGTGAATGATTGCCAAAGCGTGAGCGCCAAACGTGGCTTTTGACCCTAATCGCACTCACGGCTCATTTGATCCCACTGCATAAACTAGCGATATAGGGTTGGAATAAATGATGTAATGTACCTTGTTTTAGCGTTTTACTGGGTACATTGGTGAAAGCTGACTATATTATTATATTTTATTAAAGAGGAACACATGCAACAAAAAGAAAATGAGGTACAAAATAATTTTTGAATGTCAACTAAACCTATGATTTTACGACTATTTTCATCAGCACAAAAAAAAACTTTTTTAAAATTTAATAACAGCTAACTTATTATTCAATTAAGTACTTAAAAATAATAGCAAGTCAGCCAGCTACGAAGCGGTTATGTTATAACGACTGCTTTGAAGTGACATTAAGTTTTGTTTATTTACCAAAATCCTGTACACATTTTCACATCTGACTCTTAGAGCCTAATGCCTAAATCTAAACGAATAAACAGTTTTACCTCGCTATATATTCGCCCAACAATTAAATTAACAAATTTAAAATAGGAATGTATATAAATCTTTGTCGTAGTAGACTCACTACCATTGATCTGAGAAGCAGTGTTCATTAGTTTGTTGATATTTTGTATCTATAATTTATTCTGATCAATAGCACAAAATCTGGTTAAAAATTCAACTCCTACCATCTACTTGTACTAGTACAAACTACTAATTCTTTTCAATAAAATAGAACAAAAACTACGGATTTATTCTCGTGTGAGTAAATCGTATAAATGTGGTTCTTAGGGTACATACTTTAGCGTGCTCACGTAACGGTCGTTCACGGGTCATTTGTACCCGCTGCATACATTCGACGGGTTAAGGTTGGAGTAAAAGGAAAAAATAGACAAATGTTTGTGATTTATCGGTTATAAAAGTAACCACTAAATTAGTTTTTTTATTAACTACCTTCTTTCTATGATTTTGTCTGTGTAGACTTTAAAGTTAAGGGGTAGAGTAATTAATCATAATTTCATATGAAACGCAAAACGGTATGAAATCTACATCATCATCTACGGCTTTGGTAGTGATTATCAAAATTAAGTCAGCTACGCCGTGATTGTGATTGGATTGAGTGCCCATTGTAACTATATTTAGTGACATTTATCACAAGCATCTCTATGCTTCGGAAGGCACATTAAAAGTTGGTCCCGGCTAATATCGCTTGATATATATAGTCATTTAAGCCTAGTCAGAGGCCATATGGCGGCTTAATAACATCTGACAGTAAGGTTAAGTCACTGTAGTATGACCCAAACCACCACATAGTTGAGATGAGGCCTGTGCCTTGCAGTGGGACGTATATCTAAGATAGATATTATAACACTTAAAAAAATTATCGACCGCCTCTGGTGGAAATCAAACCCACGTCGCATCGCATGCCTGCATGCGTAACTCAAACAGGAGGCTTGAGCGGGACGGCGACGAGTCGGGTCAGGAGTACGGCGGGTCCGTCCCGCTCACGCCGGCTGTCTGTGGACGCAAACATAGTTCTAAAATGTAACAAGCTAAAGTGGCAGTAAGCCGGCCACATCTGTCGCAAAACCGATAAAAGGTGGAGTAAATGGTTTCACAAGTGGAGACATATCCTATGGAGTAGAAACATCATTTTATTTGTTCGATAATATTTTCCGCCATTTTTTTATCGGTATCTTCTATAATGTTTAAAGTAAGTATGAAAGTGGCTCCTGTAGCAGAAAAGATGAAAGGATACCGTTGGTCTTGGTATGGACATGTGATGAGAAGGGAAGAGGAGCACGTAACGAGGACAGTGATGGATATGAGTATTGATGGGTGAAGAAGTAGAGATGGATGGATTGTGTGAGGAGCGATATGACTGAAAAGGGAGTGAATGACTCAATGACGAGTGACCGGATTTCATGGAAGAGAAAGACATACTGCGCCGACCCCAGATGTCGAAACTGAACTAGGAACAGGGTAGGCGAATGATGATGATGATCTTCTATACTGTTTGGGTATGTATGAGAGTTGACAGTACCTGTCATTTCATACTATGTAATGTACCTACCCAAGTAAAAAACCAGTAACTAGTTTCGGAGAAAGATGATCCGTATCGTATTGCTGCTCTAAAAGATATGCGATTTTGTGATGGTTCATCATCATCATCATCATTTCAGCCATACGACGTCCACTGCTGAACATATACCTCCTTCAATTACCTATCATCGAGGGGGATTGCCAATTCTGGCCACGCTTGGTAGGCGGGTTTGCGAGCGCAGTTTTTTAAGATATTTCGCACGCAGACTCTGCTGCCCGTCTCTTGCTACAAGAATTAGTCGCCTCTTACGACACGCCTCCTGTTGTTGTGATTGTCTTGTCTTTCAGATTACTATCCGTTAAGTCCTTAGACCATGATTGGGTAACAAACATACGAACTTTCACATTCATATCACAAAAAAGGAATATTTAACTTAAACGTATTGTTGGTAACATGTGTGACAATAGACTTTTTTTAAATCGAATGCTACTTTGCCAAAACGCTTCTTTGTTTTATTTGAAAATGCGCTTATTGTTTCGTTATTAATTCAAAGTAGGTATTAACCAACAATCTTTTTTTTTTCTTTATTTGTGTACACAACAGGTAACAATCTTATAGGTATTAGGCAAACAATTCAAGAACTTAGATCTACATTGTAATCTAAAAACATGTACACACAGCATGACCAACTTAATTCAATTCAATTCAATGCAATTCTTTATTGTATAAACATATGTTTAGTTACAGAGGTCTTAGTTTTTAGGTACAGGTGACATATGGACCCTGTCGGGCATAGCAAATTAAAGTAAGTAGGTATTAATAATTTTTTGGTTTTAAATTTACAATAAGGTAATACTTAACTGAAAATATTACATAATTACTAAATTTTACTACAGAGAATCCAATCGATTGTTCATCAATTTCCAATATTAAAGAACTTAAGTAAACACTATGCTACTAACAGTTTTTAGGTAATATTTTTCAAGTGTTATTTCATAAAACTCTAGCGTGAGAATTCAAAAGAAGCATTCTAGAATTCTATTAAGAGGTCATAATCAATTATTTTAACAGTGTTTCTAGATACCACGTCAATTTATTCAATTAGTTTTCCTAATAATTGACCCTATTCCGTTATACCGGGGGTGCCGGGAATCAATCCCGGGCCCTTTGCGGGTCACCGCGCCACTGATCATCGTCATCTAGAATGTTTTTACCATCAGAAACATAACTGATTTCAAAATATTAGCAAACTGACTTCAAAAGGACATAATTAGACCATCAAAATTATAATCTTAATATTGCCCAATAACTTCTTAATAATTTGTTAACCAAATTCTGCTTTTCGCGGTACAAGCACAAAAAGCCGAAGTTTGAAGTTTGACGTCAAATCTGGGGCCAAATGGTCTCGTTTTGCATATTTATGTATTCAAAGGAAACTGCTGCGTTCTTCGTTAATCGCTAATTATGGAAACCATAGTAGAAATATACCTAAAAGTACGCCATCTTCATAAAACGCTAGCCATTACGACTTGTCCTTGTGCACACATCAGTACGACTTACGCACCACACCACATATTTATTTATTTAATCTTTATTGTACAGATAAAGATTGCATAAAAGGTGGACTTAATGCCGTGCGGCATTCTCTGCCAGTCGACCATTTGGCTAAACAGAGATGTTTTGTCAGCGGTGCGACATAACGTTAAAAACGAAAACGAAAAACAAAATCGACATAAAATCATAGCATAAACTACACACACTATTAATATAACATACCATAATAATATACTCACATACACACACATTATCATACATATTATCACATAATATAATATACTCGTAGACTACATTGACAAAATACATACATAAATATGATGTCAATTTTTGGAAATACATGTGCAACAATATCTGATAATATTTTAAAGCTTAAAGAGTTGTGTTTGATCGTTTATTTATCAAGGAAGGTTAAAGGCTATTTAACATCACTCTAAAACTAATAGAAGCGGAGCATCAATGAAAAATGTTGCAAAGGGAAAAATATATTCCGTTTGAGAGCTTCCGTTGCGTGCGTAAATGGTAAAATTTACGTAAAAATCATGTATAAACGAAATTGTTTATATTTAAACCTTCTAAAAAAGTCCGAGACAGCATACGTCTATCTTTTAAAGTTGAATTACTATAAACTTTTAATAATAATCTAAAATAATGTATCATTTGGCCATTGATAAAGACTTGTGACAAACCGAACTCCATGCGAGCGATTCGACGGTTCGTCGGATTCCATCTGTACGGTCAATCCCGGTTGCGTCCAAAGCCATCGCTTTGGAGCCCAGGGTCTGCTTATTATTTTATTATAGATAATAAGTATAGGTAGCTTACCCTTAATAAATAACTTGAAAATAACGCAGATGAAGACTATAAACTCTGAACAAGTTTCTTAAGTAGCCAACAAAGTACTGATTGATCTTCGGATTACAATACTTTCCTTTCAGTTTCTTAGCCACAGCCATTCACTTTTTGAGCTCCAAAACCTCGAAATTCGCAAAGGAATATTATAAGAATCCTCACTCTTAATCCAGTGCTCGAAGTAAGAAGCCGTTTCAAGGATTTCTGGTCACTTAACAGCTATAATCTTCAATAAATGTCGCGCTTGGCTTTCGAGAGCCAGATGAGAAGTGGGGCTTGGTGCGTTTAGTCACTTTTATTAAGAATTTAGCAGGATTCAGGTACTTATTTTAGTAAATGCTTAAAATAAAAACGAGAATTAGCAAAATTACGTCAATAGTATTGTCAGTTTGATTTTTTTCGGTATTTCCGTATAAGATAGACAACATTTTGAAGTTTTATCACGCCACTCTCGTTTATAATTACCTAACTACGTTTGTACAACATTCGCACGAATTTAATTAATTACGAAAAGGTTTGTTTCATCATCATCATTGCAGCCATAGTCCTCCAGTGATTTATGTTTCACTTGTATTAATAGCAATGGTAATATTTGTGTACCAACCGATGAAAATGAAAATGAAAATATTTATTCATTGTAAAATTGAAAAACATAGCAATATAGAGGCAGAACCACTCCTTTTATGCGTTGGAAACACTTGTGCCAGGAGAGGCCACTCTACCTTAACATATTAGGGGTGATAACTAATAAAATAAATAATGATAAACCGATATTTCTTAACTTAAGTTTTATGTATCTAGGCTAAGTTTTTATACAGAAATAAACTTATATTTACCTTTAATTAAATTTAATGTACCTAAATTAGGTTAATTGCAAGCTATAGAGAATATATTTTTGTCTCATAGGTGTTCTAAAAGATTATTTAGGTATGTAAAGTGGGCCAAAAAACTAATTTGCCAACCTTAGTTGAATATCGCAAAGCTCACAAGTTAGCCTATGTATTATATCTATTAAGTTTTGGTACAGGACATTAAAATAATATTATGAATAAACTTCATAACAAAGTTCAAGTCATAATATTCAGTTTTTTTTTCTAGGACTAGCTTTATTTTATCCAATAGATAGCAAATTACCATTATCCTATTTATATTCTATAATAAATATATATTCTAACAAAAAATCTTTTTAGATTCTTAAAGGTCATAAACTTAAAGTTACAATAATAAACGAATGAAAGAAAAAAAGGTACATTATAGAATTGTCTAAATTAGGAAAATATATACATAAATATATGTATAGTATTAGCTGTAGGGTCCCCTCTGAATCTTGTTTTCCAGTTGTCAGGTTTAAAAAACGTTGCATATGTAATTCCTAAGGAATCGAATGAATAAAATGAAAGGATTTTGTTAAAATTTGGTACAAAGAAAATTCGTACCAAATTTTATCAAAATCCTTTCAGTATAGTTCTGCCGTGAAGTTACCGGGGTCCTACTATCTTCGGGCCGGTATATGCTCAAGACTTGACTGTTCTTATATATTCTCTTCGGGTAGAACCAAATCATAAACAATTGTATTCCTTATTGATTACATTGAACGATCTGAATATAAATTTCCCTTCCCAGGCTACAAGATGTCGCTAGCAGTCTGTCGCGATCGCCTCACCGGCTCGGATGCGCCGGAGCAGCTATGCGATGCGTCCAGCAAACCGCAGGCCTCTGTGGTCAGATGTAACACACATCCTTGTCCTTTCAAGTAAGTATCTTGGTGATTCTTAAAGCTTATTTATTTTCTTCACCAATGGATCATCATCATCGTCAGATTATTGCAGTCCACTGCTGGACGTAAGCCTCCCAAAGAGCACCAAAGAGCTCAATCTGCCGCCTTTTTCATTGCCAGCCACCTTACTAAGGTCGTCCATCGATAATGACAAATAAATGATAATGACAAATATCTATAATCATACACAAAAAAAAAATATGATAGATAATAGTAAGCTATAGTTTGACTACAAGCTCCTGGGCGCTCCTTAGGGATTGATATGAGATAACGTAGGTCCAGATAACACGTCTTACCGCCACAAACGACGAAGGCGAAGTGACGGAATAGATAGATAAATAGACACAAAAAACATTGAAGGTATTGCAAACAAGACACAGTCATTTATAATCTAGCGACCTTATCGCCATAAGCGATCTCTTCCAGACAAACTTTGTGTAAAGGAAATTAAGTTGTAGTGGAGTGGAGTTACGTAGTGCGTGACCAATAGAGTTCGTAAGAGAAAGAAACAGAAAAAAAAATACATTTAAAAAAAGCAATATACCTATAATAACAATTGTAGTACCTACCTAAGTAGCGGTAGTCAAACTATAGTTAAAGCGTGACGCGACTTTCTATCAAGATCTAGTGTAGTGAAGCAGCGCCATCTCTTGTCGGTGCGGTGAACTACTAGTATTTTTATCGCAGGTGGTACGTGGGCGAATGGTCGTCGTGCAGTGTGACGTGCGGCGGTGGCGTGCGCACACGCCGCGTGCTTTGCGCGAGATCCGCCAACGTCACTAGGGCTGACACTTATGAACCTGGTAAGAAATTTTATTTTATATCCAGGTAACATAAACTTTCAGTATGAGATTTGAGTGTTGTCAATATAGCTGAGGTCTCATTGGAAGGTGTCAGGTGAAAGATGTTAAATTGAAATGAATACTCCCGTAAAATTACGGCATCGCCACAATATAGGGTGTCCCATAAAGAGTAAAGAGCCAAGTACTTTTCATAGAGAATAAAAAGCTTTATCTCCTGTCCAAAATAGCACTAATAAAAGTCACGCCACTTTTAAGCAAACTGAGATTTTCAGAAGAAAAAAAACTAAGGAAAACAACTCAAAACGCGATTTCGGATAGAAGATAAAGTTTTATTGCTCTATCTACAGTTTTCTTTTGTTACGCTCTGTACGGAACATAATATAAACTTTATTATTTAGACGATAGAGAGAGATAAACGAACGAGAAGTCAAGACGAAAGTGAATATGACACAAAACCTTACAGACACTGGCTTGCAGAAAAACATGAAAATCCACCGCCTTCTTAAACCTCAATTGTCCTAAAGCAGTGCTAGGGTGAAAACTTAGGACGTGTGAAAGAGCTTAACTTAAGGCGACGGGTAAGGAAAGTGACCTTGAGCATTTAGTGACGACTTGCGCGACATCTATTACGTGCCTAAGATAGTACAAATGCTTCTCGCAGACTAAACATCCATCCTTTGCGCTCCTGTGCAAATAGATTATCATTGCGAGCGAAATATCCGCTCATGGAAAAGTAGGCGCTAACAGTAAAATCCATTAAAAATTCTTATAATTCCTTATTTGTTGACTATTTGAAGAAAAAAAATCGTCAACCTAAAGGCACGAATGTTATAAATAACTAAACCAACTTTCAAACTAAACAAAAACGTCGTTTAAAATATAAATGTGTACAAGACAAGTACATGTGTACAAGTGTGTAGGAGATGTTGTAAGCCGCAACCGTCGCGACAACACTAGACTTTGTATGCCCACCTCGAGAACAGCTCTCATGAATAAGAACATATTATGCATGGCTCCCAGAATATACAATAAGCTTCCTTTGTCATTCAAAAAAATTAATTTAAATGAGCTTAAAATCAAATTAAAGAATGTTTTAATTCCGAAGTGCTATTATACAATAATAGATTTCATGAATGACAAATTATTATAATTATAATTAGTTTAGCTGTATGTACGTATTCTGTTTGACACTTCATTAATTTAATTTAATCAATTGCATGATTTAAATTTGACATTTACATATTAACATATTAATGAATATTTTATTATAATTTTGACATCTATTTTTGACATGTTTATGCTATTAATATTAGAAAAAATTTGTACACCGCTTCGGTACGGCATGTTGAAACCAAGCCTAATGACCTATCACCTGTTTACCATGTACACATGTCCGAACAAATAAATGTTTTTTTTTTTAAGACCGCAGTATTCGCGGTACTTTGAATTATTTTTTAGTGTTTATAAGAAATAATAACTAGTATTTAGATCATCATTATCATCCTGATGTTACATCAGGAAAAACTTCAACATATAAGTTACATGATATATTAAATTCCACTTTCTATATCCAGTATTTTCGCTAGAAAACTTGTGCAAAAACACTTCTTTTACGTGTATTCTCCTTACACTGCGTCCTAAGCCTATTTTCAGAAATAAATTAATTTTATTGGTTTTTGTCCACAGGATCAAGCTCCGAGCCAGGTTGCGTTTCTCCCGCCCCAAGATCCACTCAGCCCTGCAACCAGCATGACTGCCCTACCTGGGTAGCAGGCCCTTGGTCTGGGGTAAGTAAATAAATACACCGTTAACTTATACCATGGATTATTTTAGGGTCGATGCGGGTTACGATAATAATTTAACCATTGAACCGATATTATGCTAGAGTCAGGAGATGGATAGTACAATTCTTCAATTGCTATTAGTAAAACCATTTCATTTGGCATTATTTGATAAGTTTTGAGTCTTAAACAAGTAAAATAAAGTAAGTTTTTCAGTTTTTGAAGCTATAATATTAAAATAATAATATTATAGGAGTCGGCAGCCGACTGTAAGGTTTTTTTCGTTCATTTCACAATTTATTTGGTTTACCAGAAAACACAAATTCTACAGTGTCGTGTCATAAAAAGACACAGCTATCTTTTTTGTCCGTCATATTTCAGTATTTAGACAGGAACATTTTACAAAATCAGGCAAGTTTAAACTCGTTCTCTAAGACCACAGCACATCATTTTAGCATTAAACGTCCTAAATTTAAGTCACTGGTGAGTTCACTCGATTTAGTCCGTCAGTCAGATTAACAAATAATAATAGACTTAGGCCGGATTCGACCAATCTGGTGTAAGTTTTAACTTGAGAGTATACCACTGCTTAATCTAGAGTAAGCTGATTTTTCATTCTACCAACCACTAATCTATATAGACAGTGTATAAATTAAACTGAGAATAAGTAAATGTCAAAGATGTCACTTGGCAAATCCACTCTTGTCACATAGAAACTGTCAAGTTGTATAATCTACCATTGTCATTCTGTTATCCTACAAAATTAAATTGTTGTGGTAATTGATGACAACCTAGAAGAAATAGATTACATGGATTTTAGTAGGTTTATCCATTCGTTCATTATTCACAATAAAATAAAACTGAGTATAGTGTATTCCTGAAGTAAGTTGGAAAAACGCAAACGAAGTTATCGAAAAGTAAATTCAAGAAGGAAAGTTATTCCTGTTATAGTTAAACTGGTTTAATTTTGTGTTTGGTCGAATCGGGCCTTAGACTCATATTCTCTTTTGTCAATCAACTAAAAAAATGACAAAGATAAAACACCTCAAAGTTTGGTCAAAGTTTCATACTCATAATTGTCATCAATCCGTAAAAATTGAAATAATTATGGATAGTAACCACAAAAAAATAGCTATGCAAGACACACCCTAACTCGAAACAACACAAGAAAACTTCAACATTAATTCTGCCTTCCATACAAGTTTGGCCATCGGTTCTAAAACTTGAATTTTTGAAGAATAAAATTGCATTAATATCACTAAACGAGTTTGTTTTGTTTTTATGACATATTTAGAAAATTGTGTAGAAGCTACTTAGTTCATAACATCAATTTTAAAACCAGTCACTAACAACATTAATTTTCATTTGTTGTAAGTACGAAAAATTTAAATTAAGTGACTGGCTCTTGTGTAACTGCTTCTATAATGTTAAAGAATTTATTGACTTTTGTAAAAATTTACATTTTATAAATATGAATATCCTATTATTTAAAAAAAATACATAAGCTACTAACAATATAATTAAATATTTGCGCGTCTGCTTGCAGGCAGAATACTAATGACTTACCAACTAATTATAAGACCTTAATGTAAAACTGTATTCTTGCAAATAAATATTTGATTTGATTTGATTTGTAAGAGACAAAATATCTTAAAAGATTTTGTTAAAAAATACTATCGGTCTGGAAACTTAGAATGGGATGCAAAAACCGACTCGCATAAATTTGAAACTCTGATCGAATGCACTATTCGATCGATGGAAGTAAACAAAACGATTATATTATAAAACTCGGAAAAGGCGTTTAGAAAACAAAGAAATTTTGTGTATAAACGTATTTTATTCAACTTTGTCAACCTATCTAACAAATTTTATGCTTTATAAACATTATCTTATCTTATCTTATTTCATTCTGCAGAAAACAACGTTATAATTCATTGTAATGTGCCAAATAATGTTTCAAATAAATATTTTTATCCTATATATAAAAATAAATCCCTGTTTCTTTTGGTCACGACGCCATTCCTTGAAAGACTACCGACTTCATCCATCTTTTTATTTTATTTTCTAATATTTTTCTTACGAAAAAAAAATGCCGCGCGAGCAAAGTCACGGACAACGGCTAGTATTTTATAAAAATACGAACTTAACATATTTTCGTTTTCTTTGGGGTCACAGCACAGAAAAGTTTGAGAAACGTCTGTTTAAAAGATCCATATAGACCGACGCGCCGCAGCCAACTACTAACAAGCTGCAGCGATGACACCGGCTGAACTAAAAAACACCAAACTTTACTAATTGGGACGTTTTTCACCCGACTCAGTTCGGTTTGCGTTGTCGTTCTAATTAAGAGTTGTGAGTTAATATTTTATTGAAACGAATGCGAATGAAAGATTTTTATTTTGTTGTTTTATTTTTTCGGTTCTTTTTATTTCAAATCCTGTAAGGCATTATCATCATCATCATCATCATTGCAGCCATAATATGTCCACTGCTGTAATTAGGCCTCCCCCAATGACTTATCATCGGAAGATGGAAAATACTCGCCGTTTTTTCAATCATTTTGCATGCAGACGCTTGCCCGTCTCATGCTACAGGAATAAATCGCCTCATATGACACGCTTCCTGTTGGCGGTGGGAAAGTGTATTCTTTACGGCACACGCCTGTCCCCACACGGATTAGCGGCTTTGTATGGGGAAGTGCATTTTTTTGCTATTTCGATGTTGGTCCTATACAAAAGTTGTTGTATTTGAGCACCGGAATCAGCCCCTATGGGGTTGTTGATGTATTAAAAATAAGTAAATTTCATTAAAAAAAATAAAACCGACTTCAAAACACGTACCTACTAATCAGTTAATTTTGGAGTCGGTGCAAACAAAAACATTGAATCTCTCATCGGCTGGCACCGACTCCAAATGTAACTGATTAGGTACTTAAGTGTTAGGATTATTTTTAGCATTTTAGTGTTTTGAAGTCGGTTTTATTTTTTTTAATAAAATTTACTTATTTTATATACTTTTAGTAATAAATCCTAATCTAACAGCGGAACACCGATTTCATCCCCTATTTTTCTACCCTTAGGGGTGATTTTTATTTTGAAAACTTTTATCATAGCATCTTTGAAGTATAAGCTATTCAATAAAACTAAAATCATCAAAATCGGCTCACATTTGTCGACGATAGGTAACAAGAACCACAACCAAAATATTATCTGGGTATATATTTGTTGATTTTCTCAAAAAGTTCTAAATCAATTTCGATAAAATTTATATGGGACTACCTCTGAAGTATGATCTACCAAACAAAAAAAGAATCATTAAAATCGATTCATAATTGGCGGAGTAATCGCGTAACCTACATACAAAAAAAATACATACATTCGAATTGAGAAGTCGGTTGATAACCCTGTGTATGAATTTGAGTACGTGCAATTTCGATTAAAGCCACCGATTTCGAAGACAGTTTTCTTTACAACAATAAATCTTACAAAACAAAATACCCAAACATTTTCCAACACAAAGTAGGGCACACCTGAGCAGTTTCAACTGTGTTGCCAGTTTTCAATACTTTTACATCCACTATAAAGTTTATGCTCGATGTATTTTCGTACAGACAGACAAAGATTTTCGTCTAGGCACGTATTCTTTCAATTTGTATCGGAGCTAACTGGATATAGTGAGAATTGTTTTGAAAGAATTTTGTGCTGAATTTTGTTTTTAAATTGGAGATGAGTTTCTGATTGTTGCATTTGGAAAAATATTTTATTATTAAGAAGTTTGTTCTCAAGTCTTTTTCTTCTTCTTTTTTTATGGCGATGAACGTGCTTACCTTCGGTAGAACAAGGACACAATTGCTGTGAAAACACTAAACGTTTTTAATTTTTGATAACAACTTGCCTTAAACAATTATCGTCTATAGGTTATTTCATGCAAAAGAGAACTCTTTAGAGCAATAAGAAAGAGCAAAAAGCATACTAAATGCAAAAAAAACTTAAAAGGGCTATTCTATATTTTTTTTAAAACTCAAATAAGCCCTTGTTCGGTAGACGAAGGTGCGGTGTGTATCACCGTAGTGTGTACACATGCTAACAATTTTTTGTAGCATAGTTCAACATTGACAAATTTTAATTACTTGCTTGACAATAAAAATAAAACTGCAAAAAATTTTGTAATGATGACATTCTGTAAAACAGCTTCTAGAGTTGTAAATTGACGGTCATATGCTATAAGCGTCCGTCATTTATGATAAATGCTTGGTCACATTGGAAATTTGTTGTCACGATGGTTACATATTTTTAGTATGTATAAAATAAAAAAACGAAGAATTCTACTAAAGTAAGTCTTAAATGTTAAGAATTTGACAGTAAAAACATACAATAAAACATGTAATTCGATCTGGATCGAACTCAAAAAAAACTCGCACGTAACGATACGACACTTTTTAGCTTGTTCGTGGAGAAAGATTTTAGAAATTTCATTTCGTTATAGATCATCACTAGTAAAAGCCTGTCTCTCTATAATAATGCACTTATTTGTGACCAAATGATTTTTTTTTTCATAGTTTGTCAATAGAATTGAAATGACGTTAGTGACAATAAATGTCCAAAATGTCGGGTCACATTGAGAAAATGTCCAATTTGCTCGGTCATATTGGTCAGACATTTATAACGTGACGGACACTTTACAACTCTAAGCTTGCCACATGTCATATAAAGTGATATTATACTTTCATCGTCAAAAGTTATTTAATAAAATCAGTTTCAAATTATATAGGTACCGAATAATGCCTGACACAAATTAAGCTTCCGTTAACTTATGTGACAGATTCATGTAAGTACTCATCTCTTCAAAGAAACTCCAATTGTCAATTAAAAAAACTTCACAAGCAATAAAGTAAACAAAACGTTCAATCTCTACCGAGCGGCGGAAACTACAAAGAAACTGTAACAGGATAGAACTTCCAGTGGCGATCCATTCATTAGTGCTTTACTTGCCAGCCACTGAGAAACGGGCAAGTGTGTTAGTGGCTACCGCGACAAAGGTTCCGTGTCTCTTGAAATGGTTGTAACTTTGAAAGGTATTGGGTATAATACTAATTTATTCAGTATACAGGGTTATTTGTAAAACATCAATCTAAAAAAAAAATATTCACTTCTCCATACAAACTGATGACAGCTGGTGGCGGCTTAGTATTGGAAAGTGATTTTTTTTTTGCGATTTCAATGTAAGCCCTATAGAAAAAGTTGTTGTATTTGAGCACCAGATTCAGCCCCTAGGAGGTTGTTTTACAAATAACCCTGTATAAGCCCTCTTCCGGGCACTTATACACATCCCAAAATATAGCTTAGCCCTACCACCGCTTCGGGACTATATATTGATTGGTGCTTAGAAGAAACGGCGCAACAAACTAAGTCACCTTTGTCAGCCTTTTTACAAGAAATACAGTTACAAGACATGTAGTAAGTGCTAGCTATGCAGGTTAAGTCCGTGCACTTTTGTCGTTTGGTAGTTGAAACTTTTACAGTGTATGTGTTATAATATGGCGCATATCCTAACAAATAATTCTTCTTCTTCTTCTCGTGATGATGGCAATTCTCTCATATTTTCTGATGACCAATGATGACCACACGAACCTCACTATTGGTGGCGCGTAAAAGGGTCTTCGCGTGTGCGGCTAGAACAAATCGCTAGAAGGATAATTTATTTCACCACGGATCCCTGGAAACTAGGTGAATCGTGTAAAAGACAAGTTTCAACAACTCGTCTATTCATTGGCTTAATTAAATTACTTTAGAATAGAGATTGTGAGGAAAACTTTACACTTTTACAGCAACCTCGCCCGCTTCTTTGTATTTGTAGCAGGCAAATTGGCGATTCGAATATTTTGTGAAATGACTAAATTGGAGTGTATTGAGAGGAAAATAATATTTGAGTTCAGAAACATGAAAGGTTCAGCGTAAAATAAATGTAAGCCTTTAATTGAAATGGGTTTTAAAATATTTTTCAAATAAAAAGTATTGTACTGAAATAAATAGGGAACAAAGTGATTTTTTTTAACAACATGTAAATTTAAGTCGCTAAGGGGCCGGTTCTGGTAATCAAATCTAACAATTTTTGAAACAAATCTTCCTCATACTAATGTTATCACGTGACTACGAAGTTAATAAAAAGACTGTTTTTTTTTCGATGTTAGGCTCATAGAAAAAGTGGTTGCATTTTGTGGTGTGTTGTGTGGTGGTTTGGATTTGAACATCAGAATCAGCCACTTAGTAAAGGTTTTACTTATTTGGAGTTTCAAATTGTGTATATACTTAAAAATTTTCGAAAAAAAGATTACGTGAGGTGCACGAAGGTACGCATTCATCAAAGTTCACAGGTGTACGCCGACGCCATTCCTATTACGACCTTTTTAATCGACTACCTTATCTATCTATCAACGAGTTGTATTTTTTAAACAGAGATCAGAAGTTTTAATTTTATTTTTTTATTTTTCGACGTAGTTCGATTAAGTTACCGATTCTGAATCACCCCGAAATATTTGACACTATATTGCAAAGTAACCCTGTATTTTATTTTAGTCATCTTGCATCCCTCAGGTACCGTACCTTTTTTGGGGATGAAAACTATCTTTATAATCTATCTTTTATTGCTGACTAATATATTATATTTCTGGCTCTACCGTAAAGTTTCCCGCTGTTAACAGGAGGCGTGTCGTAAGAGGCAACTAATTCCTGTAGCACGAGATGGGCAGCAGCGTCTGCGTGCGAAATATTTGACAAAACTGCGCTTGCCAACCTGCCTGCCAAGCGTAGCGATTATTGTCAGTTCCCTCCTTAACTGGGAGACTTTTGTTCAGTAGTGGTCATCCTACGGCTGAAATGATGATCTATTTCTGTGCCAAATTTCATCTAGATCCGTTCAGCCGTTCTGGTGGGAGTGAGTAACAAACTTTCGCATTTATAACATTACTAAGATTTAATTGTTTCCTATGCCCTAGTGCTCAGTCTCCTGCGGCGAAGGGGTTCAAGTCCGCGGGGTGGAGTGCACCCCAGCCGGAGGGGGGTGCGACCCAGCCAATAGGCCAGAGATCTCCCGGCCCTGTTCTACTGGGATTAGCTGCCCAGCGTATAGAGAATCAGACGAGCCTGAGGTGAGAACAAGATGATTTATTTAATGTTTCTCTCCTACATGATAAAAATGTATGGATTTAAAACTGCTTAGCTCGCACCAAAACTTGTAAAAATAAAAAGTCACTAGGTAGAGACAACAGCACGTTAACCTACCACAAAAAGTCAATCAATCAATAAATCAAAAACTTTATTTGCGTAAAACATGGTATACAAGGATGATACAGTTCAGATGAGCACTCATGTCTCGCTATCAAAAATAGAATGCAAAATTTTAATAATTAAGTAAACAATAAACAAATTACTTACAATAATATTCATAACATGAATTAGAAATTATATGTCAATAAAAATTAAAGTAATTACAGCAAAAATGACAAGAAAAAAATTGAAATAATTATTTATTAAAATCTAGTCAATAAAATTTTTTATGTCATAAATTCTCTTATCTAGAACCCACTTATACAATTTTGATTTAAACATATTTGTATTTTGATTTTTAATGTCATTAGGTATTTTGTTATATATATATATATATTTTTTTTTTTTTTTTTTTTTTATTTATAAAACAAACAATATTAATAAGTATATACAATTTACACGATATGACATAAGCTTTAGGGCTTTACCGCATACCGGTGCCGTTGCAGATAGATTAAAAAATAATGATAGATGTACACAACATATGACATAATAAACATTGAAAAATAAAAATGCCAATACACAGAACAATGTAATATTTTGCACGATCACGCCTCCCATGCATGCACGCCGAGCCGGTCGCCGAGCCCGCGCCCGACCAGTTTCCAGCACATACATACAGGGCGCTGCCAGATGATGTGCTCCTTTAGTTTTGTATTTATAGTATTTAAATTTGTATGAATATTTAAATGCTTTCTAAAAAGTGTTTTTTTAGTTTATACTTAATATTATTTATTATATCTTTAAACACATTGTTAAACAGCTTTTATTGTATTTAGCAGATCTTGGAATTATATTTAACACAAGCCTAGTATTATTATTAGTCAAATTTTCTTAATTGTGATCTCTAAAGTCAAAAGTCATAATATTTTTTAAATGGACTCAATCCCGCTCTATAAGCAGAGCGGTGATTCTGCTAATGTCGAGTTATTCTTGATATAGTGTTCACAATAAAAACCGGGTATTTAGTTTTTATTGCTTTTCTTGGATTCAGTGAAGGCTAACCCTTCCCGTAGAAGCAGGTTTCAAGACGCTATCGGGTCTAAAGCAAGTTGTCTTGAGACAAGTCACTTGACACTCGATGCGGCGTTAAATACATTGATATTTCAATAGCTTCAAGTCTTTATCACTTTACCAAACATTAGAACACAAACTAAACCAAACTTGCACTCTAAAGCTCTTTAAATGATAAATAAAAACCATTAAAATAGATCGACCAAACTGTTCATTCGACTACCCCCCACTGAATCGTCATTTATTCAATTTAGGACAGAAAATTGCTACTTATGAACGTCAATAATAACATTATTGGCCCATATGGGGCAGAACATGATGTCTCCTTTTGGGCCCTACTACGTGTCGGATTTAAAGTTGAAAATCAATTCAATGACCTTTAACTTTTTGGGTTGGTTGACCTGTCTGTCTGTACCAGGAAGTGACTGTAAGAAGAACGACTCACTAACTCCAACTCAAACTCAAAAACTCAAAAGTCAAAAGTCAAAAGTCAAAAATCATTTATTCAGTTTAGGGCAGAAAACTGCCACTTATGAACGTCAATAATAACATTATTGGCCCATATGGGGCAGAACATGTCTCCTTATTTTTTGGGCCCTACTAGCGCTTCGAAAGACACAGACAATCTGGCAAGTGCTGAGAAGAAACGCCGGAACAAACTCAGTTATCAGTCATTACTTAGTTGAATATTATGTCCTCGCAATTATAATTCATAAAAATAGCTGTATTACAATCTAGAACTTAGTCTTGATGGCTTGGTTTGTAATTCTATTTTATAACACAACTTTGTAATGGTGATTGTTAATTGTTATGACGTGGGCTGATTAGGATGATAATTGATGCTAAATCATTTTCAATCGACATTGTATAAGCAAACGTTTCAATAATTCTTTCTCTTTCTAGGATGACATCGAAGATCTCCTTCCAGGAGTGGTGTACCACACTCAGCCTCTTATCCAGCCGTACCCTCCTCCTCAGGCGAAGGCTGAGAGACTGATAGGGGAGCCTGACGTACCCGTCGAGGCCACGTAAGTATTACACTAAATGCATCGCTTTTAGAGGTGGTGGGGGCAAATCTATGGCAGTATATTAGGTATGGATAGGCTTTTGTCCTGTTACTTATATAGGGTTGTTTTTACATCGTTTATTACTCTGTTTCGTTCTACCATAGGATAAATAAAAGATTAGAAAGATATAAATATAAATATCTACATAGGACTGCAGTGTACCCTAGCCTATGCATTAAGCATACTAAATAAATGCATAAACGGTTTACAAAAATAAAATGAATTGCTAAAAATACTTAATAGTTTGTTTTTTTTCTATTAACTAGTTCTGAAACTGTTTGTTTATACTTTCTGATACAAGAAATTTGTTATCATTACCCACAAATAAATTTAATTACAAAGATACCTTAAGTAATGTATCAATACCAGAAAGGTTGGGAATAGTTACACTTGTAACAATAACTTGTTTTTGCCTCCACCAAAGTATTACCTCTATAATAGTTAAACGTAGTTTGTGGACGTTTATATAATTTAAACCCATTTTTTTTCTCGTACATAACTTACAAATCCATAATTAATGTTATACTATTTAAGTTCGTATTATAGTACCCTTTGTTAAGGCTAACCGCTGCCTTGAACTGAGCTTGGGCGGGTGACAACGTTTAACCCATCTGGTCACAGAAAGGAGACACAATGGAAATTTTATTGCTCAAGGCCACAGTGTGGGATCGACAGATTACACCTCCGCAAAAACAATAATTGATGTCATAGTTTAAAAAACTATAAAACACTTACTGGACTCGTCAAAACGAATCGAATGAGCCCAAACACAAACGTTTTATAAGTAGTCATTGAAAATTTCTGCTACCTACATCCTGACTCCATCATCAGATCAACATGATAGTGTCAAATTATTGTATTGTCATTCGAATGTCTTTTTTTTATCGATACATCAAAAAAGTACATTAAAAACTACTTCCAAGGTTTGATTACATAGTTAGTTACAAGTAAAGCTAATATCAGTGTGTTAATAAAACAATGCACTTTTTTGCGAAGGTGTATTCTGTCAAGCTTAAACTACCCACATGCAGCTTGCTTGTAGGTACATTTAAGGAAACTCAGTAACGTATTGTAAAAATTGGAAATTGGAGGTGAACGAACAATAAATGAACCAGTTATCTCTATAAAAATATTGAAGGTACAGTTTATGCCTCTATAGACATACCAGGTGCAAAGACATTCCTAGAGAGGACTTTGAAGACTTTTAATTGTACTCCTTAGAATGTCTATTATTTTATGCGCCTACCCACTGCCGAAGACACGTTTCTTCGTAGGTAAAATAACTGGTCCATTTGCTCGTTTGTCAGTGGTTCAATGCAGCGGCCGGCCAATTATTGTGGTCTGTCAAGAGCTCAGAGTATTTTGTTGTTGTTTCTTTCAGCAATTTCAAAATATTCTTTGCCTGTGGCTGGTTGTATGTAAGGTATTGTACCTTCTAAGCTCAAGGTTTCACTTTTGAATTCAGAATAACATCACACATTTTATTACAAGGAATGACATTAACCCTACCCATCCAACACGTTGCCGCTAGCTATTTTGTTTGTTAGCTTATTTTATAGATAGTTCAAAAATAAAACCCTACTTCAGACTTTGCCCCAAAGATTTTAAGGAAGATTTTTGAACACACCCCCTACCCCAACTTTTATAGAAGTCGTAAAGTTAGATTCCGAAACCTGAGTGAACGTGACTACGAATGTTACCCCTGAGATGTCTTAGAATTTAGCTGAGTGCTGTTTTTGTGAATATGGACACTTATAATACAATGACAGTAGTAAAAGATATAACCCCCACTCTGAAGTATGCACAGAAACCCAAATGTCACAGAAACCTATCACACCGTCACTCACACCATTTTATTTCATTTACTCTACGATTTTCTACTCTATGCACTGCACAATAAAGTTTTAACTTCTCTGCACATAACTACACTGTAACTTTGTCTTGCATCATTTTGTTTGCTTCAAACGTTCCTAATACTAAACATTTCTGGCACAAACACTGACACTGCTACATTTTTTCCAAAATATTCGCAAACTCCAATCGAATTTCGCTTTTATTCTTACTCTGATAAAGTTGACTTTTGTATACAGGTTTACAGGTGAATTGGCGGTAGATACAAACATTACACTGGTGCACATACTTCTACATAAACCAGCCAGAATTGATAAATAGGATTTCTATTCCTTAGATCCTAAGCACCTAGCATGTCAAAAACCCATGCGTGATCTTGATAGAGTTTAATTAGCATAGATTTTTCTTACCTTGTAACACTTAAATGGGAGGTAATAGAATGTTTTTTCCCTAACAGCTATATCAAGGATGATGAGTGGAGTCCATGCAGCGTGACTTGTGGTGAAGGTTGGAGGAAGAAAGAAGTTCATTGCAAGATATTCTTAGAGTTCAGTAGAACCATTGCGAAGCTTCCAGATAGTAAGTGTATGGGACCAAAGCCAGCTGAAGAAACAGAAAGATGCGTGATGGAGCCATGTTCGATGGCATACGGGACGTCATTTGGAGATTCCAGTGTGCCGTCGTATGATCGGAGCGGTGACAGGTGAGAAATGGGTCGTTGTTCAGTAAGAACTTTTACCATTATAAAATACCTACCTTAATCATATTTTTCGCGACTTTTTGGAGTTCGAGTTTCAATATTTTTGGAGGTTTAAATTATTGAGATACATACTAGTTAGGGTTTTTTTTTAGTCTTTAGTAATTTTTGTCCAAATAGCTAATAGTAAAACTTTACTAATACTACGGTAGTACTATTAGGTATTCTGTGCTAATACTTAAATTCTTCTACACAAGTTGTCAGGAAGAAATTGCTTTTGGCGAGAAGACCGTCTAGTTGTTATGCACATACTGTCTTATTTGTAAAATCCATTTTTTTTTGTGCAAAAAAATGTATTATATAACTATCTTAAATATTTCTTGCTAAATAAATAAAAGCTGTCATTATTCATTTAATATAGTAGCATTGAGTTTGTTATAAAATTGATGTACTTAAACGTAAAAGTATTCTTTAAAATTGATCTGCATTTCAAAAGCTTGCGCTTAGTTTTATACTTTCATGTTCCACTTTTTCCAGAAAAACAATTATTTTTTACTTTTGGCGTCAGTAAATTGAAATAAACATGTTTATTAATGAATACTTAAAAGCGAAAAACTGTTTTTAATTTTTTTAATTAGTTTAAACACACTTTAAGTCTTGGTGAGTTATGTTGCTCTACATTATATCTTGGAACATCACCATTGCCTTGTTTCTATCATCAAATCCTTAAATTAAAAGTTAAATTTCTAAAAGCGCATTCAATTATTTAAAAAAAAACCGAATTCAAAAAACTAAAACGCTAAACTAAACGCTCGGTGCAAACGAAAACATAGAATCTCTCATCGACTGGCACCGACTCCAAAAGTAACTGATTAGGTACTTAAGTGTTAAGATTATTTTTAGCGTTTTATTTTTTTAAAGTCGGTTTTTATTTTTTATGAAATTAACTTATTTCATCGATTTTAGTGATAAATCCTAATCAAAACAAATCTTACAAGTGTAAACATAATTTAACTGCTGAACACCGATTTCATTTCCTATTTTTCCACACTTAGGGGTGCCATTTTTCCGAAAATGTTTTACTATAGTATTTTTGAAGTATAAACTATGCATTAAAAAAAGATTCATCAAATTCGGTCCACATTTGCCAAAGATATTAGGTAAGATAGATACTAAAATCAGTTGGCGTGGTACGGAGTTCATGCAATGTTTGATGATTTTCTTATAGATCCTATCATCAGAATTTAACCAAATTTATATGGGACCATTCTGAAAGTATTACCTTTCAAACAAAAAAATAATTATTGAAATCGGTCAAAGTAGTAACGAATGATCGCTGACATACATAAAAAATAAAAATAAAGATTCCGACGAATTGTGAACCTCCTCCTTTTTTGAAGTCGGTTAAAAATTAAACTAAATGAAATGAGACTACACTGTATTTATTATACTTATAAGTTTGTCCAATACACCATTTTCCATGGACTCTTGAACAACATCGTTAACTCTATACTTATACATCTCTATTTCTCCTGGCACCTGCGTCAAATCCCATCCAGGTGGGATCTTGCTCCCTTTCAGTATAGCCTCATCTTCTGGAGTCATAGTTATTATCCTTAATTCCACTAAAGCAATCAACAAACCCAAAGGCAATTTTTCTTTTAAATCATTTTCAAATTCGTCTCTAGGATAGACTGAATTTGTATCTATGTTATATACATTTAGAGTTGAATTTAAAGTGTCGTAATAAACAGATTGTAGATCTTTGAAATGTTCAGATCTGAATTTTGAGGTGGTACAGAGGTACATGAAATATACAATGTCGTTTACTGGACTGGTGTAGCGCATCGCTTGGAAGTCTAAGAAACAAATTTTTGAGTGATCGGATTCCTGTAACAATAACACATTACTTTTAGTAATATATTTTTAAATTGGCAGGTAAGAATTCCTATAAAATATTGAAACAATTTTAAAATTTTGGTTATGATCGCACATTAAATAAGTAAATTTTATTTAAAAAAATAAAACCGACTTCAAAACATGATTGCCGATGAGAGATTCAATGTTTTTGTTTGCACCGACTCCAAAAGTAACTGATTAGGTACTTAAGTGTTAGGATTATTTTTAGCATTTTAGTGTTTTGAAGTCGGTTTTATTTTTTTAAATAAAATTTATTTATTTCATCAATTTTTAGTGATAAATCCTAATCTAACTACTGAACACCGATTTCATCCCCTATTTTCCTACCCTTAGGGGTGATTTTTATTTTGTAAACTTTTAGCATATTATCTATGAAGTATAAGCTATTCAATAAAACAAAAATCATCAAAATCGGCTCATATTTGTCGAAGATAGGTAACAAGAACCACAACTAAAATACTATCTGGGTATATATTTGTTGATTTTCTCAAAAAGTTCTAAATCAATTTCGATAAAATTTATATGGGACCACCTCTGAAGTATGATCTACCAAACAAAAAAAGAATCATTAAAATCGATCATAATTGGCGGAGTAATCGCGTAACAAACATACAAAAAAAAAAAAAAAACATACAGTCGAATTGAGAACCTCCTCCTTTTTTGAAGTCGGTTGAAAATATAAAAAAGACAGGGAAAATAGGTTCAGCCCACGCTGCCACGACACTAGGTCTCGAGTCGCACTGATTTTCAACCCCATCCCTGCTCTCGACAGATGATATTGAGAGCTATTTGTGATGGTGCTAACTGATTACTTACCTAACAAGATCAAAATAGACAAAGACAAGTACATAGATAAGTCACGAAATACTAATTAAATAATAAGTGCTATCCCGTCACGTTTTTGTGTTTGTGGGTGTGTGTGTGTGTGTGTGTGTATGTGTGTATTTAATAAATTGACACTGAAAAAAGAATTGGTTTAGGGCTATATGTTTAAGGTACGATTGCTTCAAATCTACCACGGCTTGTTATCTTTTCAGTAGCGCTGCCTTATACTTAACTTTAAAGTTCTTGTCAGATACTTTCGTTTCGATTTAAATTTAGTGGCTAAATATAAATTAAAACTTAATAACACGGTGATTTAATAAGGATGGAAGTCTCAAGTGTAAGCATTTTTCAAGTCTAGTGTAAATTTTTGTTAATGTGATCCAGCCAATATTGTTGAAAAAGGGGGCTAATGATATGCCCTTCGACTCTATCATTGCCGCCTTCTGTTACTACCTTAATCTACTGCCTGGCCGTTTTCTCATCTCTCGGCGGGAGATTAGAAAGAGCAAGAAAAAAGAAAAAATAACTCTTACCTCTTTGAAAAGCATGTTGTTTATCCACAAATCGCCATGACATAAGACGCTATACTTTGACGGTTGATTATACGTCTTCAACAGTTCCAACAACTTAGTTCTAGCTATTGTTAATTTCTTTTTAGCTTCCGCATCTGACACCAAATTCACAGACATATCATAAGACTCAAAAAAGTAGTTCCTGAGTTTGCTTTTACTCAAAAAATTGTCTTGAAAAAGTACGTCCTTAAACTTCTGTTTGATTTTAGTAAATTCTTCATAGTTTTCATTTTCCAACGCAAAAGATAATGCATGAAACTTTGCTAGTTCAGTCAAAATTAGCTGCGCCTGATTGTAGTTTAAATCCTCGTATCTCGCTAATGTGTTATCTATGACAAAACCAATCTCTTTCAAATCCTTTAATATGATGACTTCCTTGTTCCTCTCCGCGTTAGAATATAAGCATTCTGGAAACAAAATTCTCTTTTCTGTATCCAATTTTTCTTGCACATCTTTGAATTTCGGTAAAATTTCATTATACACATTCACTTCGCGTTTATGAATATCATGGAATAGTTCTTGTCTCGTCGTGTTTACCAAGGTTTTCACAATAACACTATGAACTTCATTTTTATTGACATCTTTGATCACTACTCTAAATATGTTCGCCACGAAATTCTCGCGCCCACCGCTAATATGGTCCACATGGTACTCAAAATCTTCGATATCCAATTTTTCTGCTAAGTTTTTGAGACAAGAATGCAACTCAACACAATCAAATTCTTCAGGTTCACTTAAATTTACGTCTAAAGACATTTTGAACGTTTTCCTGTCGCGGTTATCAGTGAAGTGACACTCATTTTGAGTAATTTGTCGATAAGGAGAAATTGTTGATAAGATTATCCGTGGTTGCATTATTATGTGAGGTGAAGGAAACTGATAGGTATAAAAATTGACATTATACATCGTATTGCACTTAATACAGATCAAAAAATTACCTGTTAATATGCTTGTTAAGAAGTGTTAGGTATATTATAACTCATTCCATATTAGGTCAGGCAGATAAGTATAGATAGGTCTTTATTGCATACCATACACTAAAGTGTAGTGTACATATAAAAGTCATAATAAAATAATGTAAAACGGTATGTTAAAAATGATTAATCAACGGACATATAAAAGAAGGAAATCCTCAAACTAACTGTATGATTTTTAAATATTACATAGTGTTTTTTTAAAAAGAATATATATTTGTATCAAGTATCATCATCATCATCTATACGGTCAATCCCGGTTGCGTCCAAAGCCGTTGCTTTGGAGCCCAGGGTCCGCTTTCCTTGATTTGCTCCTCCACTTCGCGCGGTCTTGAGCGTCTCTAGTTGTGAGATCATTGGCACGCATGTCAGCCCTCACAACGTCAAGCCAGCATTTCTTGGGTCTACCCCTTTTGCCAGGACCTGGCGGTGGCGGCATGGCCAGACATTTGTTTCCTACGTAGCTTGCCGGTTTCCGCAAAACATGGCCGTACCAGCGTAGGCGACTCTCCTGCAGTTTGTCTGCAATATCACGGACACAGAGGCTACCGCGGATGCGCGAGTTCCTCACGCGGTCCTTACGCGTGACTCCGCACATCCACCGCAGCATATTCATCTCCGTGACACGCAGCTCCTGCTTGTGTCGCTCAAGTAGCGGCCATGCTTCGCTGCCATATAAAAGAACAGGCCTAATGATGGACTTATAGATCTGTCCTTTAAGCTTAACCGGCATTCTGGGGTCACAAATGACACCAGTCACCTCTCGCCATTTGGCCCACGCAGCAGCAATGCGTGCTTTGACGTCGCAATCGATGTCTCCGGACGCGTGAAGTACAGATCCAAGGTATTTGAACTGGTCCTTGCGCTCGACCTTGTCTCCGCCTATGCGAACGGGTGTTGGATCTGTAGAGTTACAGGCCAGGTACTCGGTCTTCGCCACATTGAGTTTCAGACCACCGCTCTCAAGCGACTGCTTCCACTCGTTCACCCGTCTCACCAGCCTGCCCCTGTCCGCGTCCACCAGTGCGATATCGTCAGCATACATCAGCAGCCATGGTGGCTGCTCATGTGAGTCTCTGATGCTGTCTGACACAACGTCTAATATCACACTGAACAGAAACGGACTGAGGACGGAACCCTGGTGTACTCCGACGGTGATGGGGAACGGTTTGGTGTCGCCAACAGCGGTCCGAACCATAGAATCGGAGCTGCGGTACATGTCCCGAATAATGTCAATATATGCCTCGGGGACCCCTTTGGATCTCAGTGCCCACCAGATCACCACTCGAGGGATACAGTCGAAGGCCTTCTGCAGATCAAGAAAGAGCAAGTGCAGAGGCGTGTTCTTCGCCCTGTATCTCTCCATGACGGTCCTTAGGGCGAAGACAGGGTCCATAGTACTGTTGCCAGGACGAAACCCATATTGACACCCCGAGACATCACACTCCTGTCGGATCCGGGAGTCCACAATCCGCTCAAGGAGCTTCATGGTGTGGGACATGACCTTTATACCGCGGTAGTTGCTGCACTCTTGCACTGATCCCTTGCCTTTGAAGACCGGAGTAATAATACTCATTCTCCATTGGCTCGGGATCAGCCCGCTTAAGAGTATGCGGTTGTAAAGGTAGGTTAGGATGTCCACACCAAGAGGGCCCATCGCCTTCCAGGCTTCGATTGGGACTCCATCGGCTCCGACAGCTTTACGATTCTTCATGCGGCGAAGAGCAAACTGGACTTCTTCAGGCGTTACCGGTGGTACTAGTCCCTGATTCGGAGGGAGGTCCGGTGGCTGCACCTCTTTGTGCTGCTTATTCAGCAACTCGTGGAAATAAGAGCGCCATCTCTCCTTCACCGCGAGGTCCTCGCATAGAAGGTTGCCCCCAGGGTCTTTAACACAGCGACACTGGGAAATATCCTGTGCCGCTTTGACCCTGGAGCGCGCTAACTTATAGATTAGCTTTTGCCCCTCAGACGATTCCAACTTGTCATAGAGCGTATGAAAGTGGTATCGCCTGGCTCTGGCTACAGCTCTCTTAGCAGCGCGTTTTGCACCCTTGTACGCGTCGTGGTCTTCAGGAGATCTGGACGCTTGCCACTTTTTAAAGAGGGCTTTCTTCACCCTAATCTCCTCTTGGACTGAGTCGTTCCACCACCAAGTCTCCTTGTCACATTTGCGACCGCCCTGAGATAAGCCAAGCACCGCTTTCGCTGCATCAGTGACGGTTGCCTGAATCCTATCCCAGTATTTTTGGACTGGTTCGCCATCACTACCGTCGCACTTGTCGCCGATAGTTGAGGCGAACTTCTGGGACGTGTCTTTATCAAGCTTCCACCATCTGATTTGGCGTCGGCAGCGCTCGATACGCTTGATCTTGGGCTTTACGCGGAGATCCATGACAAGTAGACGGTGTTGTGCAGCGAGACTCTCACCGGGTATGACTTTGCAGTTGGCCACTTTACTGATGTGGTGTCTCCTGGTGAGTAGGAAATCGATCTGAGTGGCATGCCTCCCGCTCCTGTAGGTGATAAGGTGCTCGGTTTTCTTTTTGAAATACGTGTTCACAATGGCAAGGTCAGCAGCCGCACACGTCCGGAGGATATCCCCACCTTCTGCATTACGACCACCGTACCCATAACCACCATGAACACGCTCAAACTCCTCACACCGTTCACCCACATGACCGTTCAGATCGCCACCCACAACAATCCCCTGCGACAACGGGATACCGCTAAGCACTCCACCAAGCAGACCCCAGAACGCCATTCTCTCAGCCTCGCCACAACCGGCCTGTGGCGCGTAAGCACTTATCAAGTGGGTGACAACCCCTTCGACAAGCACCCCCACGACCATCAGCCGATCGCTGTAGCGTTTCACTTCCAGAATGTCGTTCTGCAATCCTTCGGAGAGGACCACGGCCACCCCATTCGCTCCACCAGGTGCACCCGTGTAGATCAGTTTGTAGCCATTCCCAATTAACCGGGATCTGCTGCCTCTCCACCGAGTCTCCTGCAGGAACGCCACGTCCACCCTCCGCCTGAAGAGTACGTCGGCCAACTCCCTCGCGCGTCCGGTTAGCGTGCCAATGTTTAAAGTCGCGAAGCGGAGTTTCCGGTGTGGGGCTCGCGTCTTTGGCCGTGCCCGCCCGTGACACGGTAGCCCTAGCCCACTTGTCACAGGAGTCGGGCGATGCTCCTGCGCGCCGTTTTGCGGCGGCGCCCTATCGGTGACAATTACTTTACAATGACGTACCATGTTGTGTGGCGGGGTTGGCTTTTACAGGAGCGACTGCCGTCCGACCCCCCAACCCCGAAAGGAAAGCCTGCGCCAGAGCCTCGTCCGTTGTTTGGCAGGTGCACCGACTGGCAGGTGAGGTTGGCTTGGGCCCAAAAGGTCTTGGTTGGGCCCCTTACACCCACATATCGCACACCCAGATCAACACTGCACTAAGTCAAAATAGCTCATTTTTCAGAATTGACAAAAAACCGTTATCTCATGCTACGTCACAGTTATCGCGAATGTCTTGAACATTACATGTAAAGAATACAACCCGTAGCAGCATTTTATAGTTCAGTCGATTCAAAATCCCTTGTTAAAGCAAATTAATGCTATTTTTGACATAATCTACTGTTGAAGCAAAAATGAACAAAGTAAAAAATAATTATTTCGAGTTATGTGCTTTTTACTGATTAATTCTGAAATAATGCACTATTATTCTACTGTTTTTTAATTTAGATTAATGGACAATACTGAATCATTCGTATTGTTTTTAGGAATGGAACTATTAATAATTAAATAAAAGACAAAATGTTACTAAAATCAGCAGGCACATATATTTTGGATATAAACAAGTACTGCCACAGTATTGATAATTACACAAAAATCGCAAAACACAAAAAAATCTTCTGTTAATCATAAAAGAAGAAATAAAAAATGGTTACGTTCATTGGATACACTATTACAAGTACTTGTTACATGAGGATTGAAAAGAAATTTAAACAAATAATTTAAACAGTTATTTGAAACAAAAACTGTAAAAATTTTGATAAATAAAACAGGAATAAAAAACGTAATATTTTCAAATTAATTTATGAAATTAGACACACTTTCTTTTATTTCAGAGTCTATTTTTCGTTGATTACCGTGCTTTCCCCGTGCATCAGATTCCATAAAACCATCACCAGTTTTCTTTGAAAGGGCTGTCTTAATATATCTATCACAAATGCTCAGCGTTGCCTTAAAAAACTCTTTGCAAACCCTAATTCTATTGTTATATTTCTCAAAATAGTAAGCAGAGTTCAAAGCCCTCAACTTTTGAGAAGTAATGTACCTATATTTTGGTTTGATTTCTTGTGTATGCCTTACTATGTATTCTCTTTGCTTCTCCAAATCACCCAATTGCCATAACTGTTTAAAAATGTCTTGTCTCACCATTTCGTCTATTTCAGTTTTACAATTCAACTTGCATTTGTCACCACAAGGTGGGCAAATTTGTCGCTCATTTTGTAGGATTTGTTAAAGAAACGTACGCTTTTCCTGTATTCCGTAAAGTCTCAGCAATCTTAGACTTCCAGCCAGCAGAGTTCCGTTTTCTCTTTCTACTTAGGTTGGGTTCGCTTGTTGATGGAGCAGCAGAAGCAGTGGCAGATGCGTTTGTCGAAGTAGTAGTTTGTTGAGAAGAAGGATCCGGTCTATTCGATTCATCATCAGTTGAACTAGTTGAGCTACTGGAGCTTGATGATGATGAGCTGCCAGCTGCAGCTAGACAAAGAGCTTAAGGAGGAATGAGAAGATGATCTTCTAGGGACTACAAGAGGACGTGTTTTTTGCTTAACAGGCACAGTAAAAGTAGGATCCGTATCCGAATTATCTATAAAATCTTCATCATTGCTATGATCAGATAAAACAGGACCGGGTAGCTGCCTATCTAATGCTTGATCAGCTGATGCTGCAACCGCTGACGTCTCATTGGTTGATGCTACAACGGATGTATTTTCGGCATCCTTTTGTACGCTACTTTGTTGAAAAGTAGATCTGGTTTCTTCTGTGGCTGCTTCCATAGCCTTTTGAAGTAACTGGAGACCACGACCCTTCATTATCTGCCAATTAAATAATAATTACAGAAATTAATCCAACAATAGTGCATCATTTAAAAAAATATATATATCTTCTTGTTTGTAAAGAACCATTTAAATTGTAAATATGTTTCTTTGAATTAATTATGTAAGTAACAATCCTAAGTAAATAGAAATATTTATTATGATTATTTAACAAAAATAGGACATAATTTACATCTACCATTAATAGTGCATCATTTCACTGATTTTCACCTTTGACGAACAATACTAAATTATTTTGGAATAATACAAAAATATTTACATACCTTCGTCAAAAACAGAGTACTATTTTGAAATAGTATCAAATAAGTAGTATGAGCAACGCCACTAACACTGCATTAAAACTAAATAATTCACAGTAATTTTAATACTACACTCAACAACACCGGATTATCACTAAATAATTCACTTTTGCGTAAAGCATCTGTGGGCTATTCTCTAAGGCGGACAAGTTGCAACTGAAAATAGTTTCGTGTTTGCGGTGTGACTCTGACAGTGCAACTCCACCAACAGAGAGTTAGCGCGCCATCTATTGAACATTTTTGTAATTATAAATATTCCTGTCTTCGTGGTATGCGCGGGAAATTTTTGCCTATTCAAATTTATAAATAAGTCAATTTTGAGATTTTTCGACATAATACGGTGTTGTACTGGGTGTGCGATATATATTTGTATCAAGTATATGGTTTTCATACGAAAAAAAATTACAATTACCTCTGGTGGGATTTGAACCCACGACCTTTCGCTATCCGGGCAACTGCTCTTCCAACTGAGCTACATAGGACAGTAATATTGGTGAATAATAATAATAACATAATTTAAAAAGTTTTGAATATATTTGTAATTTAACTACTTACACGTGTCACATACATAATGTAACAGTGTACATATCTGTACTATTACGACCACTTTAATCCTGACTGACTCACCGAACTTAATAACTTATTTAAGTTTAAAATTAAAGTTGGCTACGTTTTCAACCAACGCTTCAACATTAATTTAGCTTAACAAGAAAAAACTGCTCACAAAACTGCCAATTAGGCAACGTGTTAATCTTTATTAGCAAACATAATAGCATCTTAACTCAATTACGTTTTTTGGAGCATTCTTGATTAACTGTGTAATGTAACAAATAGGGCTTTTGACTCACGGCCGTACCACCACCAAAACTCGTTTTTTCTTACTTTTTAGCATATTTCTTCTTCTTATCTTCTTTTTCTTCTTTAAATATAAAAATGAATTGCTGTTCGTTTGTCTCGCTAAAACTCGAGAATGGCTAGACCGATTTGGCTAAATTTGATCTTGAACTATTTGTAGAAGTTCAGGGAAAGTTTAAGAAAAGAGAAAATATAAAGAAATTGAAAAAAAATATGTAAAAACAACTATTTTATTTTCCCATACAAACTATTCGTACTTGTCACACAGGATGCGTTCAGTTCAACTTTTATTCTCGGTACGAAGTTCGCCGGGACAGATAGTTTAATGTATATAAAAATAATTGAAAGACATAACAATATTCTTTGATGTTTTATCTTTAAAATTATCGTTTAAAATGTATATTTACTATATTTACGAAAACAGGCTTTCAAACTACGTCGATAAAAATGTATTCTGTGCATCTTCTCTGTAAGTAATCCTTAGCTTAATTTTTGGCTTTGACCAATACATAGAGAAATTAAAAAACTCATAATTGGCCGAAAAAAGTTTTTGAATTGGTCCATTATTGATTATTTCTGACAATGGGCTAGTTTCCTAAAAAAATCTAATTAGTCCGTCAGTTGGATTAACAGAAAATATTGAACACGTATTTTTTCTTTTCTCAATCAAAGAAAAAATTATGAAGATATAGCCCGTTAAAGTTCCGCGTTCCACTTTGATGCGCTTTACCTTTTTAATTTCGTTAATTTTGTTTGATTGACAAAAGACAAAATATGGGTCCAATATTTTTTGATAATCTATCTGACGGACTAAATAGAATAATCTTTTTTTGACCCACAAAACTAGCCGATTATTCATGATCTACAAACTTGTGTTTGTATGGCGGGCCGTACGGGGTAGAGACGAAATTTATGCTGAAGGTCATTTGCTCGGGGAACTGCCTTAAACTTAATTTTTGTTGACTCATGTAAATTAAAGCCTGTATATGTTCTGATGTAGGGCTCAGGCCTCACCTCAACTATGAGGTTGTTTGAGTTATACGCCATCACGCGGGCCCAGTGCGATTGATTAAGGAGTTTTGTAACCCCTCATCATCATCATAATTAGCTCACGTCACTCCACTGCTGGACATAGACCTCCCTAATGACTTCCAAATTGTCCAGTTGAAACCCTGCATCCAGCGGCATCCTGCAACCTTTATCAGGTCGTCTGTTCTTGTGAGTGGACGTGATACGCAGCGCTTGCCTGTAGTGGCCTCTATAATAAACACGTGGCTTATAAATATAAACAAATTGGTTTAAGATAATATAACACATGAAAAAAATCGACCGCCTCAGGTAGGATTCGAACCCGCATCTCACGGGTCAGCCAACGTCCTCGGTAGCTTAGTTGGAAAAGCACTCGCCCGGCATGCGATGAGACGTGGTTCGAGTCCCACCTGAGGCGGTCGATTTTTATCAAGTGTTACATTATTATAGATATAACTAACATGTAATTGCTTATAAACAAAATTCAAATTGATTTATCATCAAACCGATAGTGAAATCGAAAAAAAATTAAACCGACTTTAATACACTAAAATGCTTAAAATAATCCTAACACTTAAGTACCTAATCAGTTACTTTTGGAGTCGGTGCCAGCCGATGAGAGATTCAATGTTTTTGTTTGCACCGACTCCAAAAGTAACTGATTAGGTACTTAAGTGTTAGGATTATTTTTAGCATTTTAGTGTTTTGAAGTCGGTTTTTTTATTAAAATAAAATTTACTTATTTCATCTATTTTTAGTGATAAATCCTAATCTAACTGCTGAACACCGATTTCATCCCCTATTTTCGTGCCCTTAGGGGTGATTTAATTTTTAAACTTTTATCATAGTATCTTTGAAGTATAAGCTATTCAATAAAAAAAAATCATCAAAATCGGCTTATATTTGTCGAAGATAGGTAACAAGAACCCTAACCAAAATATTATCTGGGTATATATTTGTTGATTTTCTCAAAAAGTTCTAAATCAATTTTGATAAAATTTATATGGGACCACCTCTGAAGTATGATCTACCAAACAAAAAAAGAATCATTAAAATCGATTCATAATTGGCGGAGTAATCGCGTAACATACATACAAAAAAAAAAACATACAGTCGAATTGAGAACCTCCTCCTTTTTTGAAGTCGGTTGATAATAATGCAATGCTCCATTACAATTTTTTTCGAGAACAGTTCTTCAGCTCCAAGATTTGTTAACTTGAAAATATACAGCGGGCGGGTAAATTTACTGCCTCCTACATAGTGTGTCTAGACTGGAAATATGAATTTAATACAGAATAATTTATCTTAGACAAACAGATAATTGAACCTGAAGGTTGAAATGAAAAAACCCTGCGGTACTAGATATAATTCCACAGGTAATAATTATAAATGTAGCTTATCATAAAAAACAACAAATTCTTTAATTATTTTTATTTGAACTAAAAACTCACAACCGCAAATTTTACTCATAGTTCAAAGAAGAAGCACAAAATACTTATAATCAGTAAGAGTATCAGAAGTTAAGCTTCATACATACTCGCTCGAGCAACACACACATAAACATCGCCCCTAGACACGACATTTTGGATGGAACACTCTGACAAGGGTTCCGAGATTTCGTATCCGTAAGCGATGTTTATTGTTATATAAAATGAAATGAAATTAAATTAAATAAATTGAAAATATGGGCATTGCTCTAGTGCACAATATAAAAAGCCTGACTTCTGATACCCATAACTGTTATACCGGGTGTACACTCCCTTAAACTACGTGATCAGCTTTTCGTAAACAACAACATTTTTTTCAGATGCTTCATACATTAATATCGAGGTAACGCGATCACGTGGTTTAAGGAGGATCCCATTCTTTTGTACACCTGTATATTATATTCTGTGGTAGAAGCTTTTGCGCGTATCAAATCAGAAGCGATACAACTGGTCAAATACAAAAAAAATATCTGACCAAAATCAGAATCACAAAAAACTATTTTATTATTTACTGTATGTAGTTTATGCTTTTAAAAATAATTCACACGGACCTTTCATTTGAATTTGTATCGCTTAAATCGCACCGCCCACAAAACGTCTCTGTTTAGCCTGACTGGTAGAGAATGCCTCATGGCATTAAGTCCACCTTTTGTATGATTTTTAATCTGTGCAATAAAGTCTAAATAAATAAAAACTTCTTTAAACAATATGATTAATTCACCTATTTACCTACAACACTCATTCAATAAACATCATCATTTCAGCCATACGGCGTCCACTGCTGAACAAACCAATGACATTCAATAAACATATAAAATTTAAAAAAACAATAACATTAAATACATTTTACAAGAAAAACTACACTTACACGGTTTTTCCGTGTGATAAGTACAGCAACCTACCACAAAACGTCAAATTTTCTCAATTGATATTGATCTCTAAATGTTGGACATAAAGTTCAAAATCAATTCAATTACCTTTAACTTATTGGGTAGGTTGACCTGCCGTTTGCTGTACTTCTTACTAAAATACCCGAGTAAATATTCATCATCACCATCATCATTTCAGCCATAAGACGTCCACTGCTGAACATAGGCCTTCCTCAATAATTTCCAGATTGGCCGGTTGGAAGCGGCTTGCATCTACCTTCCCGCAACTTTTACCAGTTCGTCTGTCCAACTTGTAGATGTACGTCCTACGCTGCGCTTGCCGACACGTGGCCTCCATTCTAGAACCTTTCTGCCCCATCGGCCGACTGTTCTATGTGCTAGATGTTTTTTTGGTAGATCGAGTCAGAAATGAAGAGATTCGTAAACGAACAAGAGTAGCCGACATAGCGACATACGACGAGCATAGAAGATAATAAATAAATACATTGTTTCCACAATCACACCAATAAAATTGTCTAACCCCAAACTACTAAAAACCCAAGCTTGTACTATAGCGACTAGATAACTGATAAACATACTTAAATAGGTACTTATATAAACATCCATGACTGAGATATAAATGCTCGTGCTCATCACACAAACATTTTCCTCTTGCGGGATTCGAAACCGCAACCGCTGGCTTTATAGTCCGGAGCGCGAACTACTACACCAGACGGTCGTCATATATCTATAGAATATATGAATTTATAGAAGATAGATTTATAGAAGTCCAAACTCAAAGTTTACCAAAGGGTTATGGAGCGGAGCATACTAGGTGTAAAAAGGATTGATAGAATCCGGAACACCGCCATCAGCTCCAAAACCGGTGTCGCAGATGTAGGCGAGAAAACTGCAAAGCTAAAGTGGGAGTGGGCAGGACACGTGTGCGGAATGCATCCGGACAGGTGGGCCCAAATCGTCACCCGATGGGTACCTATAGACGGCGGTCGCCGAAGAGGTAGACCCAAAAAAAGATGGTGTGACGACTTGGTTAACTTAACGAGGGATTGGGAGTCATTGGCGATAGATAGAGATCGATAGAAGAGTCTGGGGGAGACCTTTGCCCAGCAGTGGGATTGAACAGATTGTAATAAAAAAAGAAGATAGTAAATTGATTAGCAAGCTAAAGTGGCAGTGGGCAAGTGAATATTGTCGACTCAATTCAATTCAATTCAATATATACTAATAGTTCTTTTCCATCCAGCAGGTCGCTGATCTTCGGGACTTCTAGCAATATCAGAGTGGCGCCTGGCTCTCCGGGGAAGTCGTACTCTTGGAAGGAGAAGGGGTACACGAGCTGCAGTGCCTCTTGCCTTAGTGGTGTCCAGGTTCGTATTAAGGATGATCACACCATCAACCAATGGGGAAGCACAGGCAAAACTAATCTGCCTGCCTAGCATGAGCACTAAAACACGATATGATATGATATGATATGATATAGCGATATATCGACACAAACTGTAAAAATATGATAGTTAAAGCCGCCGTGTTGAATCGCCGTGCCGGTTACGTTACATATTATAATCGCTGTTTTGATAAAAATTCAAATTGGCGGCTATATCCATCATATTTTTACAGTTGGTGTCAATATATCGCTATATCATATCATATCATATCGTGTTTTAGCAGTCATGCTAGGCAGGGTGGTATAGATAATAGTTTAGTTGTTGACGATATGTAAATTAAAACGATAAGCATTTTTCAATAGATACCATTTAAGGCGCCGGGTAAGGAGAATGCACGTAAAAGAGGTGTTTTTGTACAAGTTTTCTAGCGAAAATACTGGATATAGGATGTGTAATTTAATGTATTATGTAACTTATATCTTGAAGTTTTTCTTGATGTATCTAAATACTAGTTATTATTTCTTATAAACACTAAAAAATATTTCAAAGTACCGCAAATATCGCGAACTTGTACACATTTAAGTTTCAAACGACGTTTTTGTTTAGCTTCAAAGTTGGTTTAGTTATTTATAACATTCGTGCCTTTAGAGTGAAGCTTTTTTTTTTCAAATAGTCAACCAATTAAAGGTTTTTCAATGGATTTTACTCTTAGCGCCTACTTTTCCATGAGCGGATATTTTGCTTGCATTGATAATCTATTTGCACAGGAGCGCAACGGATGGATGCTTAGTCTGCGAGAAGCATTTGTATTATCTTAGGCACGTAATAGAAGTCGCATTAGTCGACGCTTAATGTTCAAGGTCACTTGCCTTACCCGTCGCCTTAATAAAAAAAGTAGGTAGGTAACTTCTTGGTCAGGCACGTGATTTCCATTCCATAGGGGAATCTTTTGTTTTACTTTTTGCCAAACTTAAGGAGGCAATTGTTTTTATGATTTTGATGATTTCATTTGGTATTGCGTTATGAATTTTTATGAGTGGTTTATCCTATGGAATAACTAATGTTAAGTAAATTGACACAAATGCTTATTAAATTAATTTGTAACAGGTTTTTTTTTTCTTTTTATGTGGTAACAATATTTATATGCCAGTTTCTGGTGGACTGTACTGACAGTTTATATCTGTAACAACTTGTAGACTACTTTTCATGCAAATAAACCTTTTGATGACTTTTTGATGAACACATTCGCATCTTATGTGACTATTTTAATAGTAACCCTGTATTTAATTGTTCAGGAACTGATAATCCAATGCGTACGAGATGAAGACGGCAAAAACGCGTCACCATATATGTGCGATCCACTGACCAAGCCTGAGAACAGAGTGAGGACTTGCAACGATCACCCTTGCCCGCCAAGGTAAGCTATAGAGTTACGAGCTATCTACCCCCACAGCATGACCACCCAAAACACGATATGATATATCTGCAACACCTTCCCCTTTCTTTAATGGTTGTCCTCTACCTAAAGTTTGTCTGGAAGCGATCGCTATTAGCGATAAGACCGCCTAAATTGTACATCTTTCTGTAAAAATCATGTGTATTTTACTTGTATGGTGTGCAATAAAGAGTATCTATCTATCTATGTAGCGAGTTATCGACACCAACGGTCAATTTGAAAAAATAGATATAAAAATAGATATAGCAGCCACGTTTTCTATATTGTCTCAGGTCTGGGTGTTGTGGTACCGTCGTTGTTTATGATTTCTGTAAGACAAGTGCTTAACCCAGATGTTACTGAAACTATTTTTGTCGCGTATCACCGTAATTTTTTTATATTGTTACCTTGATCGATATAATGATCATGAAAAAATTTTTTTTTTTTTAGAATCTTTATAACGATCGGTCGCTGTAAAAGGGTTAAGCTACTTTTAATAGGATCAGAGCAATGTATGTGATTTTGTCCAATATTATTATTATAATTTTTATTTAAACAGCGATCATAACATGTGACGTCACCGGCTCGGGGATTCAACATGGCGGAAATATCTAGGTATCATATTTTTACAGTTGGTGTATCGCTATATCATATCGTGTTCTGCTGGTCATGCTATCTCATATCATGTGACTACACCAGCACGGTGATTTAATATGGCGGCTATATCGTCGTCGTATTTTTACAGTTGGTGTCGATAAATCGCTACCTATATCATATCGTATTTTGGTCATTCTAGGGGGGCAAACTATATCTATTTCTATGTCGATTTTCATTTAGATCCGTTTAGCCTTTGTGGCGTGATTAAGTAACAAATAACCATCTATCCAAACTTTCGCATTTATTTTATTAAGATTTCCCTTTAAAGAACTTTAAATATCTTATTGTGTTTTTTCAATAACACCTCACTTTACTCCGCTCACACAATGCATTTCACTTGTAGATGGAACTACACGGAGTTTTCCCAGTGCACCAAGTCGTGCGGCATCGGAATACAAACGAGGGAGGTGACATGTATCCACGAGGTGAGCATTATAAGGCACTTTGCACATGGAGCAACTTCAGTTGCCTTAAATATCAAGTTTTTTAAGCAGTGGCAGTGACTAAAGACATGTAACTCTTAAAAAAAATTTATTTTAAATATGTATACTGGTGCGATCTGGGCAGTGTTTTAAAGTTTAAATAATCAATAGGATTATAAGGACCATTAAAATCAATAAGCAAACTGGTCAGCAATAAAATAAAATAAAACAAAAATAAAAAAACCTCATATTTCTCACAAAAAAACATTTACAAAAAGATACTTATTTATAGATTCATCATCATCATCATCATTTCAGCAATAGGACGTCCACTGCTGAACATAGGCCTCCCCCATTGACTTCCAGATTGGCCGGTTGAAAGCGGCCTGCATCCAGCTTCTTCCTGCGACCCTTACCAGGTCGTCTGACCACCTTGTGAGTGGACGTCCTACGCTGCGCTTGCCGGTACGCGGCCTCCATTCTAGAACCTTTCTGCCCCATCGGCCGTCAGTTCTACGTGCTATGTGCCCCGCCCACTGCCACTTCAGCTTGCTAATCCGCTAATTTCTAGATTACATGACTATAATGATTTAGTTCTATAAATTTAACCACATGCGCTAGTAAGAACCCCTCGTTATTTGAAGGTGAAGGCCTCCCCTAGAGATTTCCACGCGTCTCTATCATTTGCTGTTTCATCCACTGTGCGCCAGCTATTTGTGTTATGTCGTCTGCCCACCGAGTAGACGGTCTACCTCTTTTCCTAGTGCCAGAAGGTCCGTTCCATGATGTTAGTCTGTGGGTCCACCGGTTATCTGTCATCCTAGCCACATGACCAGCCCAGCGCCATTTCAATTTTTTACAGTAGCACAGAGCGTCGGTCACCTTTGTCCTTTTTCTAATGATTTTATGGGATATTTTTTGAATTCTAACTTTTAATAAACTTCTCTCCACACTTCTTTGACATGATCTAATATTCGCTTTTATTCGGTATGTGAACTTCCAAGTTTGACTAGCGTAGGTTAATGATAGCAAGGTCAGCAATACACAGTGGTAATTTGTTAAACTTTTCTTGATCTCTAAAAATGATCTAACCGCTTTACCGGAATTACTTACTTATAAACAGTTTTATTACCTTTGGATATTAGTGTAAGTTAATTATCACATCCTTTAAACAGTTAATTTGATCGAAACAAAGTGACATTGTCACGTAGCACTGCCTATACAGTGTAGCTCATATACGATTCATGAAATGAGATGAGTTTGCATAGCTGCGTGCTCAAACGCATGATTAGATTACCAAGGTGACATTGTCACTAGATTCTAGATTATTAGCTGCAGGAAATAACTGAAGTGACATAACATTGTAGCTGAGATGTGGGTGCAACTACACGCATTTGTGACATAGATGGCATTGTAATGCATTAAAGTGTTATTCATCAACTGATTACGTTTGAATTAGATTAAATAATTCGGGTATCAGTTGAATAATTTTAGCTCTTTCTAAGTACTAGAACATACTTCAAAATTAATAACTCAAAAATAAACGACCCTCGTCTGGTGTAGTGGTTCGCTGCCCGGATTACAAAGCCAGCGGTTGCGTGTTCGAATCCCGCAAGGGGAAAATGTTTGTGTGGTGAGCACGGGCATTTGTACCTAAGTCATGGATGTTTATAAAAGTATTGTAGTATGTTTATCCGTTATCTAGAAGATTGTGTTTTCATTTAGTTTTTAATTATTAGTAAAAAACTTTTTTTTTCCAAAATTTTTTTTTTATTTTAAAAACTATTTTAGATAACACTAGCACTGATACAAAAAAAAACATTACAATCTCAAAAATTACGTTCAACATTAATTTTTTTAAAAATACATTTAAGAACGGTTTTTTTTTTCATAAAAAAATCAACAGATTAAAAGTTATTTAATAACAAACTTTCCCATTCTTTCCACCAGGTAACAAGAGGAGGCACAAACACAGTAGTGGTCCCAAACAGCATGTGTCCCCAGCCTCCCCCACCGGACCGGCAGTACTGCAATGTGCTGGACTGCCCTGTGAGGTGGCAAACCGGAGAGTGGTCCAAGTGTTCCAAGACTTGCGGGGGAGGGTTGAAGCAAAGAGACGTGAGTAAAATTTATCCGCTGCTACTTCATCATCATCAGCCTTTGGATGTCTCCAGCTGGTCTTAAGCTTCCCATATAAAGCGCCAAAGAGCTTGATCTCCCGCTTTTTTCATCCAGCCACTGCGAGCTGACGAAACAATCATTTTTAGGGTTCCGTAGCCAAATGGCAAAAAACGGAACCCTTATAGATTCGTCATGTCTGTCTGTCTGTCTGTCCGTCTGTCCGTCCGTCCGTATGTCACAGCCACTTTTTTCCGAAACTATAAGAACTATACTGTTGAAACTTAGTAAGTAGATGCATTCTGTGAACCGCATTAAGATTTTCACAAAAAAATAGAAAAATAATTATAAATTTTGGGGGCTCCTCATACTTAGAACTAAAACTCGAAATTTTTTTTTTCGTCAAACCCATACGTGTGGGGTATCAATGAATAGGTCTTTAAAATGATATTGGGGTTTCTAATATCATTTTTTTCTAAACTGAATAGTTTGCGTGTGAGACGCTTCCAAAGTGGTAAAATGTGTGTCCCCCCCCCCTGTAACTTCTAAAATAAGAGAATGATAAATCTAAAAAATATATGTAATGTATACTACCATAAAAACTACCAGCGAAAATTGGTTTGAACGAGATCAAGTAATTAGTTTTTTTTTAATACGTCATAAATCGTAAACCGCAATTTAACTTTCGTAATGTTATGGATTTCATTTTGCAATAAAAATACCATAACTATAACTCGATTGTCGTGATGGGTGAACTTTTACTCATAACGGTACCTACAGGTTTGTACGGAACCCTCGGTGCGCGAGTCCGACTCGCACTTGGCCGGTTTTTTAAATATTAATAGCCAGTGTCACTTAAGATGATGTAAAAATTCTAACGACAATACATTCAAATCCTGTTTAGGCATCTTAAAGTTATGGTTGAATTAAGAAATTAACATACTACATGTAGCCTGAAAAAATTACACTCCTTTTTTGGGCAGTCGTGTTAATAACAAATGGTTATTTTCTTATGAAAGTGTCGTTAATTATTATTTCATTTAAGAGAAAATATTTACGTTAACCTTTCTCCGCGGAAGAAGTGGACGAGTGAAGAAAATTCTAACCTATCTTAACTGTATGCTCGCAATTCAGCTACGAAGGACCTCCGTAGCCGAGCGGCGAGAATACCGCACTTGGTGTCGCTATCTCTGAGGTCCCGGGTTAAATTACCGATCGGTCAATCTAGAAAAATAACTTTTCTATATTGTCTCGGGTCTGGGTGATGTGGTTCCGTTTGTGGCAAACCAAACTCTTTTTTAAACATTTTGTATTTTTTTACTTTTTGTCATTTCCTTTTGTTTGTTACTCGTCTCACTCTGTATCTCATAGAACAAATACAAAGCTTCACGATTGTACCAAAATTATTATCGATCACGTTTAATTCCTTTAATCTTCTTCCCGATCCCTGTCCTCCTCACGTGTCGCGAATACCGTTGTTGTTTCTGATTTCTGTAACACAATTCAAGCTACTTATCATAGGACCATAGCAATGTATGTGATGTTGTCACCTAACTCACCTAACTGACCTGTTGACCAGGTGGACTGTAAGCAAGTGATGGCGCAATCCCACGTGGTAGAACGACCAGCATCTCTCTGCAGTTCTCCGAGACCAGCATCCACTAAGTCCTGCAACACCAGACCCTGTCTGCTGGATACGGCTTCACCTGAGATATCCCTAGCTAACTCCTCGTACATACAGCACGACCCGAAGAAGAAAAAGGTATGAGATACTTAAAATACTTTACTTTTTTCTTTAAAGAGAGATATGTTATTCGTAGGTTTAGAATAATAATTAATATGATTAAAATAAAATAGGTTATGATTTTTTCACATCAAATAAATAAAAATATTAATTTCTAACAGCGTTATTTATACTGATAATCAACTTGTTAAGTATTACATAGCTAAGTAACAATTTAATCCTTTTGCGCCTTTTCGTCTGTCATACGTCATATTTAAAACCGAAAAATTAATTTCTCTACGTCAAAAAAATAAGCTGATTACTTATATAATTTAAAAAAAAGTTTTTTTACTACATAAGTAAAATAAGAATGCCCCAAAGAGCAGCAATATGTAACTTTTCACTTATATTTATTATGAACTATCAAGACCTGTCAACTCTCGCCCAAATTTTTTTTTTGTCAAAATAAATGTCAATGTTACTCTATAGAGATGTGCTCCATGAGTTGCCTTTAACTGGCTTAACTATTATTTATTCTTTGGTCCGTGCCTTCTGACTATCTCTAGTAAAGTCTTATGTACTATAACGCTAACATAATCAACTTCAACAAACAGGTGACAGTAAAAGTTGGAGGTTCAGCCACGATATTCTACGGGACCCAGGTGAAGATTAAGTGTCCGGTCAAGGGATACAACAGGACGAAGATCCAGTGGGCTAAGGACCATCAAATCATCACCAAGTCCAAGAAATACAAGATTTCTAAGAAGGTATGTTTATAATATTGAGTATGGGACGTGGACAGTTCAAAGTTCAATGGCCTATTTGCAAAAAAAAATTTCGAATAAAAAATAAAAAAAACAATCAAATACATTTATAGAAAATCATTTTATTTAGTACATAATATCACAATAAAAACACACATTTTATAAAACTGCCATGTTATTGAATACTTGTATTTCGTAATAATCAACTTAATATTTCTTGTTAGGCTCAATTAGGAAAAAATCCGAAAATAGTTTTTTCATGTTGCACTACTTTTTTTTTTCAACCGACTTCAAAAAAGGAGGAGGTTCTCAATTCGACTGTATGTTTTTTTTTTTTTTTTTTTTTTTTGTATATTTGTTACGCGATTACTCCGCCAATTATGAATCGATTTTAATGATTCTTTTTTTGTTTGGTAGATCATACTTCAGAGGTGGTCCCATATAAATTTTATCGAAATTGATTTAGAACTTTTTGAGAAAATCAACAAATATGTACCCAGATAATATTTTGGTTGTGGTTCTTGTTACCTATCTTCGACAAATATGAGCCGATTTTAATGATTTTGTTTTTATTGAATAGCTTATACTTCAAAGATGCTATGATAAAAGTTTGAAAAATAAAAATCACCCCTAAGGGTAGGAAAATAGGGGATGAAATCGGTGTTCAGCAGTTAGATAAGGATTTATCACTAAAAATAGATGAAATAAGTAAATTTTATTAAAAAAAATAAAACCGACTTCAAAACACTGAAATGCTAAAAATAATCCTAACACTTAAGTACCTAATCAGTTACTTTTGGAGTCGGTGCAAACAAAAACATTGAATCTGTCATCGGCTGGCACCGACTCCAAAAGTATCTGATTAGGTACTTAAGTGTTAGGATTATTTTTAGCATTTCAGTGTTTTGAAGTCGGTTTTATTTTTTTTAATAAAATTTACTTATTGGAGTGGAGGATCTAGTGATTCAACCACACGTGATATTTGTTGCGGATCATCTTTCCTGATCAGACTGAGCGGTGTCCGTCTCTTAAATCTCATAATGCAATCGTCAGCAGCAATGAGACCCGAGGCCAGTTCATTTTATAGATTGAAATACGTCTAAATTGAAAGAAGTAAGTTCTATGTGTTATTCTCTTGAGCGCTAATGCCACTGCGTAAATATTATAGAGCGATATCACAAAATCACGCCGTTACTATGGAATAAGGTTTAAGAGTGAGTTTTTAAAACGTTTTTCTGTTTTATAGCCTGATTGGATTGTCAAAAAAAATCCTTATTTCGAATAAATAAAGATCAAAGGTATTCTGACATAAACTTTTGATTGTAAATATGCTTAATTTTAAACAAAAAACGGTAGTAAACTAGCGCCACTAATCGGAAAAAAATACAAATTGTTTAATTATTTTAGAGTATTTAGTGCTAGCAGATATATATTCTTAAACATTAAACATTGTAAAATAATTAAATTATAATTATGACATTTCGGCATTTTTTTACCCGCAAATTTAATTATTTTAAATTATAGATTTATGTACTTGTTTGAAGTTGGCACGGTAAACACTTTTCGTAAATCGAGGTGGAAGGATTGATAATTTTATAAATGAAAAATGATTATATTTGCAAATGTGAAACATTAAACGTCTAAAGAAAAGATTAGGCTACTGTTTTCATGTATATAACAGTCTTTAAATTCTTCCTAAGATCGCAAATTAGGCGCTGGAAATATTACGTCTCGCGCTGAAAATGTGAAATGGTTCCTAAATAGTGCACCAGCCGCGCGGATAGATGGCGCTGACTGTCGTTTGAATCGCGCAATACTTTCGTTTTTCCGGGAGTACTTGTACGTTGCCGGTGACACTTGAAATTAGTCCGCTGAACATAGGCTTCCTTTGCCTTTGAACGGCTGTCAATCATCATTATCAGCTATTTTTGAAGCACGTTTGCACCATTGTGAACAGTGCATAAAACTCTTGAATGAACTAATGACGAAAGAGAGTAAGAAATAAGTAGCTATCAAGTACCAGCTCTATTTCCTAACGATGAATTAATTAATTTATTTGTCTGATGCTGTAGCTCATGAGTCATAATTGAAATCATTAATTTATTTACCGTTATATCCTTTAATTAATATTGACGTTTTGACACATTTTCTAAACGAAAACCATTAATATCTCAAACTAATTCGACTAAAACTGGCTTTTAAAAAATCAAAAACATAATAAGTTTATAATACGTACCCACTTGTAAATAGCTTTATTGTTTACAGAAAAAATTATACAGCCACATAAAATTATAACAAGTAGTTTTGAAAATTGGTGCAGTTTACTTCGATGTGTCTAAATGAACATACTAAAAAACCGGCCAAGTGCGAGTTGGACTCGCGCACCGAGGGTTCCGTACAAACCTGTAGGTACTATTTTGTATGTTACGCGATTACTCCGCGAATTATGAATCGATCTTGATGATTCTATTTTTGTTTGGTAGATCAAACTTCAGAGGTGGTCCCATATAAATCGAAATTGATTTAGCAGTTATCGAGAAAATAACAAAATACAAATAGTGTTTTGGTTCGTGATTCTTGTATCTGTTACCCAATATCTTCGACAAATGTACACCGATTCTGATGTCTTTTTATTAAATAGCTAATACTTCAAAGATACTATAATAAAAATTTTCGGAAAAAATAATGTCCTAAGGTTGAGAAAAAAGAGGATGAGATCGGTGTTCAGCAATTAGATAAGGAATTATCACTAAAAAAAGATGAAATAAATAAATTTTATTTAAAAAAGAAACGACTTCAAAGCACTTTTGGAGTCGGTCCAAGCTGATCATAGTTTGAATGTTTTCGTTGCACCGACTCCAAAAGTAACTGATTAGGTACTTACGTGTTAAAATTATTTCTAGCTTTTTAGTGTTTTGATGATGATGATTTTATTTTTTTGTTTTATGACTTCTAAATTTGAAATCCATATTTTTGTCATTTTATAATATAAATACAATTTAATAATTTTGTACATTATGAAAAGACTTACTATTCATTTTTATGCAAATTTATATAAATATGCAAACTTGCAAAATTTTGTTACAAACAGACAGACACCGGGACAGGTGAAACTTAATAGAAGGTTGTAATAATCCACTATTCCATCTCTCTCCTACCAGGGTGGTCTCCGCATCACCTTTCTCGCTCTGCGACCACGGGGTCCGCACTGGTGTTGCCGAACTGTCGATAGTTTGACTATCGATAGTTGACCTTGAAATTAATAATAATAATAACGATGTTTACCATCTGTTAATGCCTATATTAACTACTGCTATTAGTTTAATTTATAAAGTGAATAAGGGATCATATTCTTTACAGATTAAAAATAATGATAAGTAATTCAGTTGCATATTGGATAGTAGCGCTATCGATAGATAAATTGCTTAAATATACTAATATTATTGATACGCAGCAACACTATCGATAGATTTGCACCATAATAGCAATCAAATTATTGATATAATATGGATTAGGGAAATATACCCTACTATTTATACGCAGAAATACTATCTATGGTATTGTATTTAATCAATGATATTGCTGTAATTTAACACTCGATACTCTCGATATTATAGATAGGGCTATCGAGCGGCAACACTAGTCTACACTTGCGCGACCGGCCGCTCTAGCGCCAACTGACAAAGCCGAAATAATGCATATTGCCATCCCTCTCCCATCATCACATCTCTCTCGCTCCGCGACCACGGAATCTACACTTGCGTGACCGGCCGCTCTAGCGCCAACTGATAAAGCAAAACATTTTTTTATTCCTATCTCTCTCCCACCAGGGTGCTCTCCGCATCACCTCTCTCTCGCTCCGCGACCATGGGGTCTACACTTGCGTCGCCGGTCGGTCTAGCGCCAACCTGACCCTGCTGGTGAAGCCGCGGCCTGGCGAGTTCCCGTCCAGCGAAGAAATTGAGAGGCATAAGGCGTTGGATGAACCCTCGTCCCCTTTAGCTGACAGGTCAGTCTTATCATTCTAGCCTAAATATATCTACTGCTGAATTCACGGTAAACTTTCGTAGGTTTTGGAGCCGCAATGGGCTTGTTTCCTGGGTCAAAAAAAGATTATTCTATTTAGTGTCAGTTAGATTATCAAAAAATATTGGACCTATATTTTGTCTTTTGTCAATCAAACAAAAAATTACGAAGATAAAGCGCATCAAAGTTTGGGACTGACGTCACGCCTTGCTAAAAAATGTTGCAAGGCGTGACGTACGCGGAACTTTAATGGGCCATATCTACATCGTTTTTGTTTGATTGAGAAAAGAAAAAATACGCGTCTAATATTTTCTGTTAATCCAACTGACGGACTAATTAGTTTTTTTAGAAAACTAGCCCATTGTTAGAGTCTCCTGCCCAAATGCAACAACTACATAGAAATCATTTAAAAAAATCTTCTCCATCAGCGTCACCTAGTTGATGGTTTAAACAACCCTATAATTAGGAAAATGGTTTCTTTGGCAGTATCCTTGATTGTCTCATAGATAAAGTTGCTGTAATTGAGCAGGAGAATTAGACTTTGGCTGCAGCAAAACCAACAAAAATTCACAGTGTATCAAGCGATATTCACCGGGACCAACTTTTAACGTGCCTTCAGAAGGACGGTGATGTTTGTGATATATGTCACTAAATATAGTTGGAATGGTCACCCATCCACTCACAACCGCGGCGTAGGTGGTTTAACTTTGGTAATCACTGCCAAACCGCTTAAGCATTTCCTTGTACTATTAAAAGTACTTTTTTGTGTACAGCCGCGCGGATGGTCGGTACCGCGCTATGATTGGCAGCGCATCCGACGATCAATCTCATGAGCAGCGGCCGGGGGACCAAAAGAAGACCTATAAGAACCGGTCCAGGGGTAAGTTATCCCAGGTTATTTAATTTAATTTAAGTAGATATACAATTAATATGTTTCTTTATCAGAAAAAAAACTAAACAACTAACAATGAAAAAAATTTAAACAAAGGTATTGTGTCAAAAATGTTCCCAATCTCAGCATTTCTCGTGACAGCCAAGGTCTTATTACGGGAAAAACTGAGCAGTTATTATCAAAAATAAACTAATAAATCAATTACTTATTTATAAAATAAAATACTGAAAATTATGCAGCTTTTACGAGTATTTAAACTATTTTTTATTTATTTTGGTATGATTAGGGCCACGCTTTCTTATCCTCTGAATTGTTAACGGGTCATAATATGACCGCAAAATGTAAGCGGACGTTTGATTAGGGGTCATATTTTTGCTAAAGTATGTTTTAGTTAAATCATCCAAAGTGAACAAAAATCTAGCTATTCAATCTTATATTTTGCAGTAAACTTGCTGGTTTTTACCATACGTTTTAATTTACACAAGCCACAAAATAAAATGTTACCTAAACTACGTCGTTACCAAAAAGGCATATTCAACTTGTCTTCGTCAGTACCAGTGTACTTCATATTAAAGATCAAATAATTATTAGCAAAAAAAAGTTCTACACATTCAATTTTTTAACAAAAAACAACTGCATAATGTGCTATACGAAGTACAAATGGTTAATGTACCTACTTAAAACATAGTTTTATTGTTTTTAAATAAACTTGGAAAAAAACTTGTTTTATATATTTTTTACGTACATACAATAAGTATTTTCTTTTTAATATAATTTTCACTAGGTATAACAAATATACTAAAATATATCTGAACAACTAGGAATAACCATTAAATCATAGAAATGTGACTCTCTTTAACGGCCTGAAATTCAAATTCAATCGTTTATTAGAGAGAATTGGCGAGAATACATAATACATGTAATGCAGAACTTAAAACCATTATTTTTGTTCATGTATAATAAATATTAATAATAACATTACAATAAACTAAATAATGCTCTTTGTCGTTCTTTAGGGGAGGATTACGTCCGTTACGTTAATGAATGAACGAATGAAACTAAATACAATATAAAATGTCACACTACTTAAATTAAAGACGTCATATTAATACAAAGCACTAAGTATTCCTAATAATTACTTTTAGTAGTACATAATTCTGTTAGAAATACACCTGTTCAAAAAATACGGTACTTACAAGGCTAAATTCCACAAAGAACCTACCTCTACCAAAATTCTTCATCTAAGATAGTAAAAAACAAAGCCCCATTTCTCTCTGAGTGTTTGCGGAGCCCTCTCGGAGTCTCAATTAGCGCAGATAAAGTGAGGAGACGAGATACGAGATTCCAGCTTAAGGCATTAGCTTAGCAACGTAACGTCGTTCTGGAGATGGAATTTTGGTATTTAGTCCTTCCTAAAGCACTTATGCTTTAACTGAAACTTTGATAATACGGATTAAATAAAATGTTGTTTTATTTCTGGACAACCTACAAAGCATACACCGTTCATTTTTTTATTTTGACTTTATTGTACAGATTTTAAAAAATCATACAAATTGGACTTAATGCCATGAAGCATTCTCTACCAGTCTACTATTAGGCTAAACAGATATGTTTTGTGGGCGGTGCGATAAAAGCCATAAAAATACAAATGTAATGTCTAAGTGTGTGTTTTTTTTTTAAAGCATAAACTACATACAGTAATTAACGATAACACATAAATTAAATACTAACATACATAGATTACATAGACAAAATACATACATTTATAAATATGAAGACGATCATGAGACTACAATACATTAAATAATAAGTAAAATATTATTGGACAACATCATATACATTGATCTGATCCTAAGGTAGGTAAAAGCTAAAGCACATACGTTATATAAATTAGAAATACCACAACATCTAGACCCGAGATAATATAGAAAGTCGTTTTCCCGACCGGGAATCGAACCCGAGATTTCAGAGAAAGCGACGCTAATCCCGGATTGCTTGCCTCTCGGCTACGGAGGTCGTCAACATTGACAGACGACTTAAAATATTGTTTTTCTTTTTTATATTGTGGGGTACATTGGAAAGGTCGTTAAAAATATTGTGGGTGTACAAGCACTATTTTTCGATTCAAGGATCCGTTTGCGTAATGTCAAGTTTTAATGTGCATTTTTTTGCTCTCAAACAAATATAACGAAGCATACACCATACATTGACAGTAATACAGTTTAAACAAAAAACGGGTGTTGCCTTAATTATAGGCTGCTAGTGCTGACGCGGCATGCATAAAAAATATTATTAAATTATCCTATCTAATCATTATCTAATAGTACTAATAGTAAAACGAAGTAATAGTAGTAGTAAGTAATAGTAAGTAGTAATAGTACTTATAGTAATTTAATAGTACTCACGCTGAAAACACAGAAATAGCACAGTGTCAAAATCAAAGGAATATTGGTCATCTTTCCATAGTTATTTACTCAGATCATAGAAAGAATGATCTGTGGTTATTTAGCTCGTTGATAAAGTAGGTACGTCGCATCAGTTATTTTTTTTCTTTATGCAATGTTGGCCCTATAGTAAAATCTGTTCAATACAATAAACAGAACTTTATATTCCAGTAATTATCTTGTTTAACCTAACCAAAACACCTTATTAAGGCTTCTGACTAGGCCTCACGACTAGTATCAAGCGATCTATGAGACCAACTTTTTACCTGCCATCCAAAGCATGGAGATGCTTGTGATAAATATCTCTAAATGTGGTTAGAATGGTCACCCATCCACTCACAACTGCTTAACATTAGCAACGTGCCGCAACTAAGCTATATAATACAGGTAGGCATCTTTATTTTAACCCCAATTTTGATTACAGGTAAAATCGACAAAGTGAGGGACGCTTTATACGGGAACACGGCCACCACTAGCACCAAGCCAGCTCCCAGTTTCAACTCTCAAGCCAGAGACATCTACGACGAAAATGAGGTGAGTTTACACTTATCAAAACTCCTAAAGTTGTAGGCGACGCGACAAGTCATTTAACTTGTAGGTGAAGCGGCATTTTGGAGCAATTCGTAGGCGAAGCGGCATTTTGGAGCATTTCGTAGGTAGAGCGGCATTAAAAAATTTAAGGCTAGTTCTCACAGGTGATATATCACTGTGACAGGTTTCGTCTTTCTTACCAAATCCATAACTTTATGGTTTCATCATAGGACAGAATAGTAGGTAGGTTGTAGTAATTAAAATCACCATAATTGTGGCAGCTAGCCGGAGTGACATACACGCGATAATTGGGTAATTTCAACATTCCCCTATTTGTCTCGTAATAACGTGCAATCCCCTCTATCCAAGTCCATGGATTTGATAAATGACAAAATTGTCACGGTGACAAAAATCTATCCGAACCACCCTTAGACGAACCGTCATAGAGCTATCTGAGGTGACAGTCATCATCAATCATGTTAACAAATCACATGACAGTTGATCAAAGTGGTATAACTCCATTTGGTGATGGTTGTTTATTTAAACAAGTTGATGTAGCGTAAGTTCTAAGTCTATCGTTGATATTATTGAAAAAGAATATTAATGTCTTACAAATATAGAATAGATTACAAATATAATGTTAGGAAGCATAATATTATATGACGCAGTGATTGCAGGAAACCTACTCTCTAACAAAACAGATAAAACTGAAAATATATAGGGTTTCACGTAATTCAAGGATCACCTTTACATTATCATCGAGGTAGCGCGTAAGTTTGTATGGAGTATCTTTTTTTAAAATTTCGGTGTTGCTCCCATAGAAGAAGTTAATGTATATGAGCAGCTTATTACGTGGTTTTTATGAGTGGCCTATTCTTAGTACACCCTGTGTGTGTGTTGTTGTCAGGGCTCGGAACCGGTATTGAAAATACAGGTAAAATAAGGGTTATACCGGTATTTTCTATTTTAATTCCTGTATTACACGTATTATAATAATACAGTATTTATACCTAAATAATACCGGTATTTTCATACGACGTTACCAGTTCGCACACGCGCACACGTCAAGCACATGACACTGCGCTGAGTGTAGATACACTTTTATTTCTCTCACTCGCACGTTTGACATTGGTTAGCTTGGCTGGTACCGGTATCGATACCTGTATTATAACTCCAAAATACCGGTATTTTTAAAGATATAATACCTTTACTATACCGGTATACAAGAAATAATACCTGTGTTTTATCACCTGTATACCGTGCGTACCGGTATGTTATCGAGGCCACTATATGTATATGTATTCCAAGTAGGTATGGAAATTATTGCTACTTTTAATTCATTTTCATTTCATTAAATGTTTTTTTTTTTTCATATAAAATCACATGTTAAATTTCATTGGCAATGATTTTTCGCAGTGTCATAATGTAACACTTTTTGCTATTTGCTACATATAATGAAATATTAATTATTGTGAACGGCTAATTTGCTACTTGTATAAAACGTCGTATTTAGTTCGTGCGCTACCTAATGAGCTATGTGCCCAGTATCATTCGTCATCTATGATCGCATAACTAGCATGTTTGTCTTTTTCTAACACCTAGAGCAAATCATTCCTACTCCCTCGCGCTCAAGGACTTTGCTCACTAGACTCGCTCTGCTACATGCATTCATCAATGAATGAAATGAAATGCGCATGATCTATAATTTCGCAAAGTGCGATTTGTAGCAGTCTATATGAAAAAAAAAAAACAGGTGTGAACAATGAAATTCATTTCATATGATTTTGACCTGCCTGCTACCTGCTATTCATGAAATCATCCATGCCTAATTCCAAGCCCTGCCCCCCTAGCATGACCACCAAAACACGATATGATATGATATAGCGATATTGACACCAACTGTAAAAATATGATAGATATAGCCGCCATTTTGAATTTTTATCGAAACAGCGATTATAATATGTGACGTCACCGGCACGGCGATTCAAAATGGCGGCTATATCTATCATATTTTTACAATTGGTGTTGATATATCGCTGTATTATATCATATCATATCGTGTTTTGGTGCTCATGCTAGGGAGGCTGGTTGGTGTATAGCAGCTTACATTGTTTAAAAGAGTGAACATTTTAATGGATAGATAGATAGATACTCTTTATTGCACACCATACAAGTAAATACACATGATTTTTACAGAAAGATGTACAATTTAGGCGGTCTTATCGCTAATAGCGATCTCTTCCAGACAACCTTTAGGTAGAGGACAACCATTAAAGAAAGGGGAAGGTGTTGCAGAGTTCTTAAAATTCTTACCTGATACAAATAGAATTGCATAAATTCAATAATAATAGATAATCAATTACCCTAAAACGTTTCTTAGCCATCGTTAAATGCTGTAAGACCTAAACAATGAAAATAGGTTTAACGTAGCACAAATAACCTAAAGTAAATTTTGCAATAACTGTTTTATTACGCCTATAAAATCGGTCGTAAAGTTTACAACTCTCATTTTACAATTGAACTTACCATCCATCGTTGGTAATCACAAGCCCGTACTCGAAGTATTAATGTCATTAGTCATTAAAGGTAAGTACGGTCACTGCTCTTAAATTAAACTTTGCAAAATTACTCGGCCAGTTCCTGAGGAATGTTTGATTGAACAATAAAATGGGGAAGAAATTTTTAATAGTCGCCTTTTCTAAGTCCCGTCCAATGTCACCAGAGGGTAAAGTTAGAAAATGATAATGATAGTGACTAATTAATTTACTCAATCGTATACGATGAATTATTTAAGGTCGCCTTTTACAAACGGGTGAAATTTAAAGAGCAATTACAAAAACATAAATGAGTCATTTTTGTAAAAAAAAAGAAAAATTTTATACGCTAGTTTTCGAGAAAAACGCCAAAAACTATTTTGATTTCAACGTAAAATAATACACCCCGTGCCCCGTGCGTGCACCCCGAGGGAAGAGTGGGGCACGATTGAAATGAGAGAGACAGAGGCGATGATGTAGGGACGTTTCAGACTAGACTGGATGATCTAAAAAATTAAAAAAAAAATGAAAACTAGCCCATTTTTAAGAACGAAAATAATAGGGCCCGGTTTCTCTAATATAATTAGATGTTCTCTTAAAGTTTCACCCGTTCATAAAAGGCGACTTTGTATAATAAACAATTGTTGTTTTTTTTATCATCACTTTGCCAACATGTAGTACCTAACATACTTAATAAAACCAAAGCTTCCATTTCTAAGAACGTGCATGACCAAAATTATTTCCCGTAAAACGAAAATTGAATGCTCACTTAGACCAATTAATGATTTCGCATTTTTTAGGAAACCTGACATTAATAGAATCTGGTAAATATAGAATTTGGCAATATCAGAATCTGGCTTGTAGAATCTGCCGTTTGCAGAATTTGCCAAACGTAGAATCTGGCGTTTTAAACTGGTATGACATTTGTAGAATCTGACATTTATCGACTAAACCATTTTTTTTTTAAAAAAGGGTTTTTCTATACTTTATTCATTTAATGATGTCCACAAGATGAATTGAAATGATTTAGTACCTACTTAGATGACAATTTGAAATAAATTATTTTATTTACAAAAAATATAATTAAAATTCGAATATTCTGTTGCACGAATTACACGGTGCCTAAAAAATAGTGGCAAACGGAAATTACCCCATGTATATTCCGCGATTTTTCTTAGTATAGGTTACTTACTTTACTATATAACTCAATTAGACTGATTAAATTTGCTGTCCTGTTCACTCTATTGGGAATTAGATGGAACAGTACGACATGAATGTTCCTGGCTTAAAACGTGAACTGACATCGACGGTAAAAAGATATGCTTTAGATAAGTTCACTATTCTAAGTCTGTGAACTTTATTAGAAATCTTACTTTCGACATCCACAAAGCATTCGCTTTTCTGGACTAAACAAACTGGCCTTCAAGTGTAGGTCTTAACTCCTAACAATAAGTACATAATTAAAATGGTAATATCTATTTCGTTGGACAAAAGTAAATAAAACAAACGCCTAATTACTACTGAGTAGGCGTTTGTTTTTTAGATAAATTTGGCGACTTTTAGCACTAAGTAGCTACAGTAAACAAAACTACCATTGAAACTAAATCAAACGCGATGCAATCGTCAGTCGCGAATGCTAACGTTTAACCGCAGAGTCGCTACAACGCAATGCAGCGTGGATTCAGATGCAGCGTGGATTCAGATGCAGCAGTTGCAAATCGGCAATCGCTGATGCCAAAAGTCGCAGAGTGATAAATTTTTAAGCGTTGGTTACAACTACAAAGTAACCTCATAACCGTGATGTCGCAACTGCTCTGCTTCGACCAGCTTTGCTGACGTTATCGCGGCGACACCGCATTTTTGAGATCGTCGATTTAACTTGTCATATAACTTTTAAACTTTATATAGTTATTAAGCTAACTTTAAAAAAAACGTAGACCACTTTTAATGCATATTATGAACATTTCTTTCATTTTATGTTATCCCTTGATATTTGGCAATACAATAGGCTAGTTTCCTGGGTCAAAAAAAGAATATTCTATTTAGTCCGTCAGGTAGATTATCAAAAAATACTGGACCCATATTTTTCCTTTTGTCAATCAAACAAAAAATGACAAAGATAAAGCGTATCAAATTTTTGAATACAACGTTACGCGGAACTTTACCGGGCTATTTCTTTATCATTTTTTGTTTGATTGAGAAAAGAAAAAATACGTGTTTATTAATTTATGTTAATCCAACTGACGGACTAATTAGATTTTTTTAGGAAACTAGCCCATTGCTTCTATTCAGATAAACAAACATAAAACCGAATTTGTAGAAACCTGTGATTTAGTGTTCTTGGGAATAAGTCAGTTATTCATAAATAATGACCTTTAGAACAAGAAATAAAACATTCATATTAAATACTCTAAATGATCAGACTTTGGTATATTTACATAAAAATGAACAAGTTTACATAAACTACTAGTACAACATTTCTGCTTTAGACATAAACTTCAATTTAGAATGTATCCGTTTCAAAATGTATTCCACTACTTCTGAATAAAAACTTGGCAAAAACGAAACATTTTTAACTAAACACTTGGTCAACATGTGGCTTTGCAAGCCAAATGTCGCTTCGCCTACGACTCCCCACAAAAGCTCCTAACCTTATATTTTCTTAAAACTATAACTTGAAATCTTCGCACGCTGCTTGGGACCTAAGGAGAGTGCTATATCCTCGCAGATACTTCCTCCGAAGCGCAACAGCGCGACGCGACTGCTACCCTGCCTACATTACATAGTAATGCAATTCCAGGTGAGGACATTCTGAAATAGAGAATTCCTGGGTTACACATTTCTTCGTTAACGCCGTTTGCGGGATTAAGCTGGTCTCACACATCATCTGGTTTTTATTGGTCTACTAATTTATGGTTCTTTTTTAGCAATTTTGGGTCATTTTTCAATGAAATTATTTTTAGAATGTCATCATTATCTAATGGTTTTAATAATATATGCATTTTTGAGTTGTATTACTAATGATTTTCGCATGATAATAATATTTGTTCAATATCAGGTTACTAAATATCTTATTATAATAATTACTCAGATTCATTTGGGTTATTTAACTATTCGCAAACATGAAAGTAACTTGGGACTCAATTTTCAACTGGTATTAACATTTGGGCTCATATAATTGATATGTTCAGATGTTTTGGAATTTTCAGACCATAGGCAATTCAAGAGGACAAAGGATGGCAGATCCCATTATAATGTATCAGAACTATGGTGTTCCTTCCAAAACACGTATTCTGAATCTCGAAGACAAACATATTGTATTCCCTGAAGACGATGATTCAGATATTATTATAGTCAATGAAGATTACAACAGAAATACAATTGAAGATGTGACAACTGAGTATGTAAAAGAAGACTTTTATGATGTTGAAACTACTACAGAACGCAGGTAAGCATTTGAAACATTAGTTAAAATAACATATTCACTCTTGCATACAAATACAAATAGACACATATATACGTAATTTTACTCGTTACTATTTTAAGTCCATTTCATTAAACAATATTTTATCCCGAAATCTTAAAATAAAAACATGAATACCATACATACTGTCCGGTCAACTGATATATTGATTATGGAGGGTTTGAAAGGTCGTACTATATTTTTCTTAATTCGTTACATGTATCTTTGGCAAAGCTTTTTATTTTCAAGAGCATAATCATTATTCCGAAAAATAAGCGAATATTATATATTATTATGTCCAATACAAACTTCTCTAAAATTTAAGTTCTGGTGGTGATCAAAAACCTTTAGCTACTGACTTCATTTAACCAATCGATCTACTTTTGCAACCTATAAAATAATATCATGCTAATGCCAAAGCCTTCATCGCCTATTTACTATTATTTGCATATTTTAATCCCAGCAACACACCATTACAGAATATCTAGACCTATTTTATGACAATTATATGGTAACCATTGACGTTAGACCACATTCTAAGTATACACGAAATTGGTAGCTTTATTTGTGATTTATATTTGTTATACCAAATGGCTTCAAGACTGTTCTATTACGTATTACGCCTAGAGCTATAACTATGAATATATTAGTTTGTTTTGCAAAAAGAGAATGAAGAACTTAGTGCTGTATTAGGTTAATACATTATTCATTTATAGCAGTTTGTATATTAACTGTTTTGTTTTGTTTTTTGTTTCTGTTTTAGAGTGAACAACTATTTAGATGTACACGAATACGTGTGGATGACGACAGTGTGGTCACCTTGCAATGCCCCTTGTGGCCAGACAGGCCATCAAATCAGAGGTGCAGTGTGTCAGGTAAAACGGAAGACACATTACTTGGCCTGTCTCAAGGCTCAACAGTCTTAGCTAGGCTAGTGGTCTTTTCTTCTATTTTTGTATTATTTTAGCAGAATTGTGCCTAACTTTAATGAAAGTTAGTAAAGCCTTTCGTAAAAATGATCTATTTTACATGTGAAACTATATATTGCTATGAAAAAGATAGATAGATAGATAGATACTCTTTATTGCACACCATACAAGTAAAATACACATTATTTTTACAGAAAGATGTACAATTTAGGCGGTCTTATCGCTAATAGCGATCTCTTCCAGACAACCTTTAGGTAGAGGACAACCATTAAAGAGAGAGGATACCCAAACATCTGCTACTGCTTGCCGATTCAGAAAAAAAATTACGTACCTAGTTTAGTTAGTTTCTTCAATTTAAACTCAATCAAATTGCTAGGCCACAAATTAATACTAATTAATAATAACTACTTTCTGGTTCGCAATAAATTAAACAATGATTTTGTAAACAGCATAAGAAGACAAACTCAACTACCACAGTAGAGACAGACGAATGCACCACTCGAGGTGTGACGCCACCCACAGTGCTTCGTTCGTGCTATACTAACAGTTGTGCTAGCTGGCGGGCGAGTCCGTGGTCACCCATCCGATGCTTAGCTAGTGGAACTGGTAAGATATTTACGCATGTTTGTTTATTAGTGATACTAAAAAACAATGCCTTAGCCATTTTTAAGAATTTCTGGAATCTCCGAACACTAAGCATATGGATTTTTCATACAACTTTAATAATCATGAAAAAGTGGTAACCAAAAAGTAATTTTAATTTTGTTTTGAGCACAATGTTTCTATAATTGTTATTCTGCTGTGAAACAAAATGTTATACTTTTCTGGATGTACATTAAGATATTGTGTATCTCAAGGCTCAGTACTAAGTCATCCCCTATTTTTATAATATCTTAGCAGAATTGAGCCACACTTTGACTGAACAGGTCGTGTGTTAAAACTATTATATTTTTTGTTAAACAACACAATTTTTATCGAAGAAATTATCTCCACAGCTGTGACCAGACGTAAAGTGGAGTGTGTCAGCGAAAACGGAACTGTGCTGCCCGGCTCTCATTGCGAGTACAGTACGCAGCCAGAAAAGATTAGGCGGGAGGCCAAGCCTTGCAGGCCAGGCTGGTCCGTTGGCCTTTGGAGCAAGGTAGAAAAGTTATTTCCTCCTCACAGTTATCACATCATTTTTAGGGTTCTGTACCTCAAAAGGAAAAACGGAACCCTTATGGGATCACTGTTTTTTCCGTCTGTATGTCAGTTAAGACCCTTTATCTCGGGAACGCCTTGAGGCATCGAGTTAAAATTTAAACTTTAAGTATAGTTACTTACTCACATCTACAGTTTCTGCTGTAAAAAATCAAACATCTACGTTAACTTAAAAAAATAATAAGTACGGCATACATTTATGCCGCAAAAATCGTATATTTCGACCCTCTTAAGGGAATCAAAATTTATAGGGTCTTTCCGTTGACCTAGAACTATGAAATTTGGCAAGTAATATCGTCCTATACTACAAGTACAGATAGAAATCTGATAGCTATACATTTGTAATAAATAAAAAATAGTAGTCTTTATTTAAAGTTTCGTGAAAAACTCGAAAAAAAAATGCGTGATTCGATTCCTCACCTATTTATAATCCTGAACCCTCGGTGGGCGATTCCGACTTTGTCCGGTTTTTACGGTTTTATATGACTGACTTACTTTTTTTGTACAAGTGTGTAGGCACATGCGGTAACACGGGCCGGCAGCACCGCGTGCTGCGCTGCGTGTGGCGCGCGGGCGGCAAGAGGCGCGCCAGAGAGCGCGGCGCCGGCGCGGCCTGCGCCAACATGCGGCGCCCGCTCGTCACTAGGACTTGTGATGTGCATACTTGTGTCACCAAAGGTAATAATTAACCATTCTCTACATCAGCGGCTCTTAACCTGTAGTCCGCGAAGCTATCCTATAATATTATAAAGCTAAAGAGTTTGTTTGTTTGGTTGAATGCGCTAATTACGGAAACTACTGGTTTGATTTGAAAAAAGTCCATTTTTCGAGGAAGGTTTTAGGCTATATTGCATCACGTTACAACTAATAGGAGTGGAGTATCAATAAAAAAATTGTAAAAATGAGCAAAAATATTCCTTTTGAGGGCTTTCGTCGCGTGCGCTGGGTAAACGGTTAAAGTTACACCAAAATCATGTATGACGGAATTGTTCCCATTTAAAAGTCCTAAAATAAAGTCTGTGACAGCATATGTCTATCTTTTAGGGTTGACATACTATAACCCTTTTATGGTAATGAAATTGATTTTAAAGTAATGCAACGGCAATAGGGTCGCTTTTCCGTTAACTTTTAGAGCGAGGCACTGATGTGGTTTATTGAAAATCATTACTTTAAACTGCTAATATTCCTGGGATAGCACGTGTGGTCTACGGGGGCCAAAATTTTGTTATTTTTTTAAACCATATTCCACGTGAGCGAAGCCGCGGACACAGCTAGTTACAAATAAAACTGCTGCAAATGTAACGATGGCAAAAACAACAATTTGAATTTGAATAATACCCTTTATTCATCAACATTTACTTTGTATTACCTTTAAACAGTAGGTGATCTTTTGTAAGAAACATTTTGTCAAATGGTCCCTTTACGCTAAAGGTTGAGAAACCTACCTCCCGATTCAGAACCGTTCGGTAACAAATTGTTAATCGGAACCACGTGATACTATAGGATTTAACATTAGTGTCACGTGATTTACCGGTTCTGAATCGGGGGCCTGATCTAGATAGAATATCTATATAACAGTACAAGTAGGTACAGAAGACGGTTAAATATAGGAAGGTTAAGCGCACTAGCATACCTAACGACCGCTTAGTAACTGGCTAACATACATAAGACATAGTACATTTCAACCTCAGGTTGAAAATTCTTCCCCTTTCAACTAATTATTATACGCAGCTTAGTAACTGTCTAGTCAATCCGCTTATAGAACTCTCTACCTTTAGTAATTAGGAAATCCGAATCAATAAAGGTAAAGGTAAAAGTATAGGTATTTCTTTAATTACCGGAAGCAAATAGGTCTTCGAACAGAAGCCATCAAAAGAACGGCCATATTAAAATTAATAGATTTTTGGAAATCTTATAATAGTTAATTGATTTAGTTAAAATACTAAGTACTTTTAATTTTAAATTAGACACCAGAAATTCCTTAATTTATTTGATACAGTTTTTACATCTTGGAATTATTTGTTTTAATTCAATCTAACAAAAATTACTTTCTAAAACATGCAAAAACAATTCCAATTGGAAACACGTATTAACCTCCGATACAACTCTCATTAGAGTTTACGAACACCTTTGTCCAGCCGTGGGACAATGGTTTTGTTCAAGGAACTTTATTTCGCCTGAAAGGAGCGAGGAACAATCTCGCAGACTGTACGGTCGGAAGAAAAGTTTGCATTTTATTTTACGAGTTTTTTTTTTAAGCCAGCTTTAAAACCGTAATCATCATCATCATTTCAGCCATAGGACGTCCTCTGCTGAAGATAGGCTTCCAATGACTTCCAGCCTTGACCAACAAAATACGATATGATATAGCGATATATCGACACCAACTGTTAAAATATAATAGTTATAGCCACCATTTAGAAATTTAATCGAAACAGCGATCAAAATATGTAACGTCACTGGCACGGCGATTCAACATGGCGGTTATATCTATCATATTTAGTTCGTGTCGATATATCGCTATATCATATCATATCGTATCGTGTTTTTATGCTCATGCTAGGGAGGCAGATTGACCGGTTGGAAACGGCCTGCGTCTAAAGGCAATAACCTGCAATCTTTACTAGATCGTCTGTCGTTCATCCACTTTGTGGGTAGACGTCCTACGCTGCACGTGGCCTCCATTCTTAAATATTTCTGCCCCATCGACCAAAATGGTAATAGTGATAATAATTAATCACTACCACATTTCGGGAGGTTTCCTATTTCTAATTCTAAATTTATTGCATGATTTTATTTAATCCCTGTATATTTTTCTGCTGACAGTACCTAATTTTTCCCTTTCATTTCCTTAGACGGCGTCTGCCGAGACACATCGCGATTCTGCGAGAATGTGCGCGCTATGAACATGTGCGCACTCCGCCGCTATAAGGAGCAATGTTGCAAAACTTGCACAGATTAAAACTACCCGCAATGAACTCTAAGTCCAAAGTATAAGGGTGAGTTTGTAATGTCAACGCTGGTGAGACGCAAGGGAAAATAGACTGTAAAGGAATTGCAATTGGGTTTTGTGAACTATGAAGTGATATAGTGTTCAAGTGATCTGAGTTCATGATCTGAATGTGTTTGATGATTTAGAATTTGAATTGGAATCGTTTGTAATTGATATTGGACGTGATAATTTATACTTAGGTGTTTTAGTTATGACAAATACTTTTGTTGTAGACAAAAAAATACTATTAAAAAAAACTGACTTCAAAATTTATTTAATTTTCCAATTTAGTGTCAATTTCGACACAACGAATAATTTGAGTCCAATCGAAATATATCGAACACCGATTTCATCTCTTATTTGTGCATCCTCAGGGGTATAGTTTTTTCTTCAACTTTGTTTATAAACAAACTTATTTCAGGTTTACTCCCATAAAAATGGTTATTTATTCGATAAAAATAAATTATTAAAATTACCAAAATCGATCTAATAAAAAACATTATCGAAATCGATTCAAATTTGACGAAGATATCGTGTTACATTGTTATTCCAAAAAGGTCATAAAGTTAAATTAAGAACCTCATTCTTTTTAAAATCAAGAAATGAGAAGAATATAATATTTTTTAGTTTTGACATTGAAAATCGTACCCACTTAATATAATTTAACACTTTCCGAAGCACCAAAATTATACGAAGAATATGTCTGGAAGAGATCGCTTTTGGCAATAAGGCCGCCAGTCAACATGATAACAATAAAAATTGTGTTGTGTCTAGCATAGTGTCCCTCTACGTGCTAAAACCAAAATTACATTTTACTTAAAGAGTATAGAGGCTTTTGAATTTAATATAAAACGATTCCAATTTAATGAAACTTAGTAATTATATATAATAGATAGAATTATCCAAACTATTGTATTGGTGGGAATGGATTCAACTTTAAAAATATTCTGAAGAGTTCAATTGGCTAAAACATTATCTATCAAACACCTTATTTACACTAGGAAAACTCAAAACATTTTAGCTGACGTAAGGTTTCTTTTCAAATGAATAAAAAAACAAACAAAACATAGGAAGATATAAGGATACCTGTGATTTAACGACGGAGGTAAATTTAATGAAAGATTGCACATCTTTAACAAATCATAGATAACTTTTTAGAATATTTTAATATTAATTAATTTCCATGCAATGCATTTTGCCATTACAATCTTATAGACTTTTATGTTTAGCATTATTATAATTTGTCATTATGAGGTATGAGTGAATATGTATGAGTGATTTGATTTGTGTGAGAAAAGCAAGGATTTAAAGCTAGATCTAGTCGTTACACATAAATATGTAAGCGACCTAAGCTATTAAGGTCATGAAAATTTAAAACAACAATTATGAACATTATACATCTCGAAATTATATAAAAATTGAAAATTGTCCTCGAATTGATTTAAATATAAGTAGGAATCAAAATATTTAGTAAAATGTTTTGTACTATACACTAAATATAAATATATATTGTACATAATGAAATAATGTAACAAATTGTGCACAGTGCGCTATGCTTAGTTTTATAATATTGTAATTTAAATATTTGAAGAGTTTGCACAGATATAGTTAATGCAATGAATGTATAGAAATCGTAGTAAAATTGCCAAAAATGCAAACTAAGTGAATTGTATTTAAACGTATTCGAATAAAGTGAATCTAAATTAAACTTAATTATCATTGTCAATTTAGTAAAATAAATAAAAATTATACACATTTTATTTATTATTTTTATGGCTATCGGAGATAGTCTGAATTAAAATATAGTAAATTGTATGTATATTCGATTACATAAACGTAGTTATATTTAAATTTAATAAATAAATAAAAAAAACGTTATTTCTAAAAAATATGAAGCAATACAGTTCGCTTGAAATAAAATTGTATATAAATGCAATGTAGAATATAAATTACACAATTATAATGAACTATTCATGGAATAGAACATAACGGTTAAATCAATTGTACTTTTATTTTATTTTTTTATTTAAAATTACCCATTTTTATCAATTTGTTATAAGAATTAGCAATTATTCGGTGCAGTATTATGAATACGATTGTAATGTATTAATCTTAGATTATCAATTTGTTGTCAATTGTTAGATGCATTATAAATTGTTAGGATCTAGCTACAGTCAAAACAATCATTATTTTTCTTTATGTTTTTTTTTAATAGAACTATATATAAACTTGGATACAAAACATAATAGCTCTGTATGAGTCTTTTTAAGTTTTTTTTATATATATATAATAATATGTATATAATTATATTAAATAATATAATTTTTCCTGGTAGCTAACATCGTAGCTGATTATTATGCGACTATTAAATACTTTCTTTCTGCCTTAAAATAATGTTAAAGTTGATATGTGGCTAGAACCTAACACTACTTATCACTGTAACATAATAAAATGAATGGCCAGTATGAATAAATAACAAACTTACCTTACAAATTTCATTTAATCAATTAAAATATAAACTAAATAACACATTCCTTTTTTTTCCAACTTCTTTTTATTGTAAGTAAAAATGTTTAATGTGCTGGGGGATGACAAGGGAAAGTGATAACTTACTAACTTACTTCAATGTGTCGCAAATATTTAATTTGTTTATGAAAAAAAGAATTGTGAATTGTGTCTAAAGGTAAAATTAATTGTTCCATATCAGACTCGACTGCCATTCTTAAATAATAGTTAAAAAGCTTTGCTTTTGCGTGCTGCCCTTACTGAAAATATTCAATCAATAAAATAATTTCATTGATTAGTCAACAATTTTTTAATGTATAAATATAACAACAAATGCTTTGTATAATAATTATATACATTATATTATATAAATAAGGCACAATTTGTAAAAAAACAGATTGAATCAAAAACGAAGCAATTTTAAATATTTTTGTCGCTGATTTCTGTTTACTTACATTCCTCTTAATATTGTTAAAATATTTGTGAATTTATGTTTAAGTCTCAGAGAATTAAGCCCAAAATTGTACATTGTACCAAGAATTTTCAAATATAAAATATATAAAGTAAGTTACTGAATATCTGTTGTTTTATTTATTAAAAAAAATGTTTTTAGTTTTCAATAACGTATGGGCAACCCACCATAATCATTGAAAAACCATAATATCCGGACAAGCGTGCAGCGGAGCGTTCAATTCGTAGCGGTGTGTATGTCGCAGCTGACTGGTTAAAATATAATAGCCGTTTAAATTCAATAGTTTAGTTACGCCACCGCATGCCTAGTTTTATAGTTGAATCCAACGATATTTGAATCATTATAACATTTAAAACATTCAACATAACAGACTTATAAGCCGCCTTAAAAATTAAAATTGAATTAGTTTAATTCTCCGCCACCGCGGCGCTGTTTCGTTTTCGTCTAGCTGTACTGTTAAACGTTGTGTTTAGCCATTCAGCTATTTGACATTTAGGCGCGTTGTTCAATGAAAGAGCTAGCCGTGCAATTAAACGGCTATTTTAACCAGTTGACTGCGACATGTTAATGAGAAAATAAACGGTTAGACCGTTGATTAATGACACATAGATACGTAATCCACGCGCAAAATTTGAAGCAACTAAATTAGAGCCACAGAGGACTCCTTACGCCTCCGTTGTGATTATTGTCGATCCACTCCGAACGCATGACAATCTAGATGTAGATATTGCTTTTATTTAATTTCTTCCGATTTGAGGAAAACTGCTATTAAGAGCAACCCTATTTTATAGTGGTGTGCGTGAATCTGTGTGTAGACGTTTGCACACAAAACTGTTTTGTTGCTTCAATTTTGTGATCGCCGTAGGCACCTAACTAACTATCATTCTATGTGTCATTATTCTAATCTCCGAAACGGTTAGACCAACTTTCACTAGCATAAAGCTGATGCTTTCAGAAGTAGGTTATGCCACTTTTATTTTTAAAAATAAATAGAGATTCACGCAAAAATATTAAACCATAAAATTGTAAACAAAATCCAATTCGAATAAAGTTTTTATCATCATTTCAGCCATAGGACGTCCATTGCTCAACATAGGCCTCCCTCATTGACTTCCAGATTGGCCGGAAGCGGCCTGCATCCAGCGGCTTCCTGCGACCTGTACCAGGTCGTCTGTCCACCTTGTGGGTGGACGTCATACGCTGCGCTTGTACGTGGTATCCATTCTAAAACCCTTCTGCCCCATCGGCCGTCACAAACACAAATGAGTCACAATGGAAATTTATTGTTACGCAATCACGTGTAACTAGTTTGAGCTTGACAGATTACAGACCACGCGAACAAAGTCGCTGGCAACAGCTAGATTAAATAGAAAAAACAAAATGTAGAGATTCCTCTGCGGGAATAGAGACGAGAGGCGTTAAACGCAACCTCATTAATATGTATGAACCAATCTCAGGCTGCACTAACGGACTTAAAAGATCCAACACTTGAAACTGGTTATTTTTTATGTAACATTAGAAAACTGCACTGTATAGAGAAGTTTAAAAATAATTCGACCATCTGGTGTAATGGTTGGCTCTCCGGACTACAAAGCCAGCGGTTGCGGGTGCGAATCACGCAAGCCCAAATGTGTGTGTGATAAACACGATCATTTGTACCTAAGTCATGGATGTTTATAAAAGTATTTAAGTATGTTTATCCGTTATCTAGTTACCATAGTACAAGCGTTGCTTAGTTTGGGGCTAAATAATTGGTGCGATTGAAAAAACAGTTAACTATTTATCATGTCGAAATCATTTATCCTGTAACCCTTCCGGTGCCAGCCGTATTATAGCTACTCCAGTAACTCAATACACCCAGTCACAATCGCTCAAACACTCAGATTACTCTAATGCATTTGGGACAGTTGCGCATTACCTGTCCACTGGGTGACCGGAGGTATCTATTACGTGAAGGCGATCCCCACTGGTACCGACGTAATTGCTATCAAACCTTCAGACTAATTAATCGACTACGAGGTTTTTTAAGGCATATAAAACCTACGGAGACGAAACGTGGAACATGACAGTAAAGCTGGCCCACTGACTTTACGTCACTCAGCGAGTCAGCGTCACTTTGCAAAGGTATGCTTGGGATCTCGTTAAGGGATAAAATTCGAAACGTGGTTATTAGGCAGAAGACTAAAGTAATGAACACCATTATCATCATCATCATCATCAGCCTCGAGAATGTGCAACTCCCAACTCAAGTAATGGACATAGTTAGTTCTAAAATGTAGCAAGATAAAGTGGCATTGGGCCGGCCACATGTCGCACAAACGATGAAAGGTGGAGTAAACGGGTTCTCGAGTGGAGACCACGCCTTGGCAAATGTAGTGTAGGACGCCACCAGCTCGATGGACCTTAGAACGATGGCTAGCAGTGGCTGGATGTAAAAAGCAAGAGATCTTGCTCTTTTGCGCTCTTTGGGGGAGGTATGTTTTTTATTTTTTTAAATTTATTTATTACAACACTTACAACCTAAACAACATTGCAAGGGAAACAATTAAACATTTTAAATAAACTTACAAACTAGGGCATTTTTTCAACTAAGCTTATTGACACTTCTGTGAACTTCGCCCGGCTACAGAGAAAAATGTCAATTTCTAGATATGGCATTGAGTAGCCTTATAGCGTGTGACAAGGTCATGTTATGTTATCTTATGTCTTATGTTCAGCAGTGGATGTCCTAGGGCTGAAATGATGATGATGATGACAGTGCAAAAGTCACGCCTCGTAAAATTGACTGCAATTATCTTCTAATCGCTTTAACGTTACATAATACCGGTCCGTCCCGGCCTCTGATTGGTTGACGCTGCGCTGCGCACCGCTGGCCGCGCTCTGATTGGCCTAATGAACAATCTCACTGATTGGCCCACAGACTATAAACGAAGAGAATTGACAAAGGTTTTTAGAGGCTTTGTTCTATTAGAAAGATTTGAGTTGACAAAAGAAATTACTTATTCTAATTGTGATTACTATTGTGGAGGTTTCAATTGTGCTGTATTGCGTTTAATATATTTTCTAAGTAATGTAAATACCGTCGAACGACCGTCTGGTCTCTGGTTTAAAAAATCCCAAAAGTCGGATTTCAAGAATTAAATTTTGTATGAAAATAAAAAATTATAATATAAAGTCTTCACCATAATATTTATATGCATATGTTACGACTATGAGTAACATGGGCTAGTTTCGGCTTGAAATACCAATTACCAAACAGGGTGTATATAAAGATTTATAAACTATTCCTCAACCATTTAGTATCCAGGCATAATCCCAGTCATTAGAAAACCATTTAAATTGTAATTTCTCTAAGGATTAGGTATACCTCTCCGGTCTAGTCTGTGGCTCGATACTCCTAGATTAGAAAGTCGTTGGACCATACATATTGCATACCAATAATATTGCCTCGGCGACGAATCCGTTTAAGCAAATTGGTTAATCTAAAATGTAATTACCGACGAGTGTATACTTAATACTTATGACATGGGGTCTCCAATCTCACAAAACAGGATGTTTTTCTGTTATATATTTTTTTATTTACTCAATTAATGATGTAGATAAACTGGCTAAAGTTAACGCCCGTTACTTAACTTACTTTTTATCAATATCAATTTAGAACATTTTACATTAAGTGATAGATTGACGAGCTGTTGTCTGAACTCACAGACTAAACCGGTTATTTCGCCTTCCTTTGTAGTGTTAGTAGGCAGAGGGCTAACGAGACACATCCTATTATCCGCCTCGGTCCATGCTTCTGAATGATGGTTTATAGTGCTAAGACCTTACTTTGATGAGGAGATCCGATCAACAAATTTATAAAGCATGTTGTAGTAAGGGGGGCGGTGGTGGTGGAACGAAGACTTCGGTGGTAGGTAGGGGTTGACAAAACTTTATTACGTGAAGCTTGTATTATAGAGTACTACTGGAGATGCAACTATACGTGCAGTTTGCTGTAGTGTTTTCGCCTTAGTATCAACGAACTGTCTCGGCTAATGTGAAAGCAGTTAGTTTGCACCGTTAGCGCACCCTAGTATGGATAAAAACATAATATTTAAATCCTTTTTGGTATGGATAACAAATAAACACACAGAAGGTCTATTATTCCCTAGGTAACATAAACAGCACGAGTCAAGTTACTGCCAGCGCCATCTAGCGGTATAAGTTGACAAAACGCGCGCGCAGTGACGTTTGCCGTTAGTTTTCATATATTGTTGGTTATGGTGTTACAGTGTAAAATAAAAATGTTTTAATTCAAATCATTTATTGCATGCCACATTAAGTATTAGTTTAGATGGTAGGTACAGATTAGGATACATGTGACGCCCTGCAAGGGCATGGCAATTTGTGCTGTGCATTCTAGATAAGTGCTAGAAAATTTAATCTCACAGATAATAATATCAAACAATTCAAAAAATAAATTTGAGTTCAAAAAGTATCACATATAAGGTGTTGAGTGAACATCCGAACAAACATACTCGAACAACATTACATACATTATTGTAATCCTAATGTAAGTAGCGAAAGCACTTGTATTATAGAAATTAGAAACAAAAATGGTACCATAACACCCAGACCCGGAACAAGAATAAATGAACAACAACACACACAACACAACACATACATTGTTCTCATTTTAAGGTAAATAGCTAAGCACTTGTATTATAGAAATCAGAAACAACAACGGTACCACACAAAAACCATCTCCGAGACAACATAAAAAAGTCTGTTTTCTACTTATATCCGACCGGGAATTGAACCCGAGACTTCGGAGATGGCGACGCAAAGTCCTCTCGGTTGTCAGCTACGAAAGTCGTCAAATAAAACTAATAAAACAACATTTAAATATTAGATTTGATTAGTAGTACCTACCTACTTACAGTGTACCAACACTTACCCATAAGCCATTTCATTGTTAATTTTGACATATAAACTGTATCTTAAGTTGGTAACCCATGAAAAACTAAGTTTAAAAATAAAACCGACTTCAAAACACTGAAATGCTAAAAATAATCCTAACACTTAAGTACCTAATCAGTTACTTTTGGAGTCGGTGCCAGCCGATGAGAGATTCAATGTTTTTGTTTGCACCGACTCCAAAAGTAACTGATTAGGTACTTAAGTGTTAGGATTATTTTTAGCATTTCAGTGTTTTGAAGTCGGTTTTATTTTTTTAAATAAAATTTACTTATTTCATCTATTTTTAGTGATAAATCCTAATCTAACTGCTGAACACCGATTTCATCCCCTATTTTCCTACCCTTAGGGGTGATTTTTATTTTGCAAACTTTTATCATATTATCTTTGAAGTATAAGCTATTAAAAAAAACAAAAATCATCAAAATCGGCTCATATTTGTCGAAGATAGGTAACAAGAACCACAACCAAAATATTATCTGGGTATATATTTGTTGATTTTCTCAAAAAGTTCTAAATCAATTTCGATAAAATTTATATGGGACCACTTCTGAAGTATGATCTACCAAACAAAAAAAGAATAATTAAAATCGATTCATAATTGGCGGAGTAATCGCGTAACAAATATACAAAAAAAAAAAAAAAAACACAGTCGAATTGAGAACCTCCTCCTTTTTTGAAGTCGGTTGAAAATAAAACAATATTTTATTTAAATCATATTTTGATCAGTACAAAGGGTTAAAATTATTATACTGATCAAAATACAACTCACTAGTTTAAAAAAAAATACCCCAGTTTTAATTCTTGAGGGCCCTACTAAACGAGAGAGATCGTTTAAGGGAGATAAAACATTATTTGATATCATAAAAGTAGTTTAAAAACCATAAACTAATATGGATTTTGTCAAAACGAATCAAATAAACCCTAACTCAAGGTTTTCTTATAGTTTTAAGTATCTTTTCGATAACCACTGCAGTGGACCAAAATTACCAATACCCTTAATGTTAACGTTCGACTTTACGATTCCAACACCAACAAACTAATTGAAATAATTCATTGCCCAACTTAGGCCAAATTAGTTGGACTCGAATGGGTGAGTCCAATGATTAATATTCCAATAAAATCTCTTCACAATCGGATAGTTCTAACAACTTTCCAGCTGTTGTACGCTTTACAGCTTCAGTGTAAAGCTGTGCTTTTGATGTAGAGCTCGGGTCTTTTAGTAGCATGGAGATAGAAAAATAACGTAATCTTAAATATTACGGATAAGATAAGATAAGATAAGATACTATAAGATAAGATAAATCTTTATTTGCATTAAACATAGTAGTATAGTTTTGTTTTTTACATTTATGAAAGAGAATTCAAGTTTTATCGTTCTATCGATAAGCAAATATTTTTTTATCTTCATGCAATCATATTACATAATTAAATCAATTAAATAAATGTTCTACTTGATTTTATTATAAAAATAAAGCGTTAAGCTTTATGTAGTCATGTCGAAAATATAGCAAGCTAAAAGTAGCAGGGGGCCGGCCACATCTGCCGCAAAATTGATGAAATGTGTAGTAAACAGATTCTCGAGTGGAGACTACGCCTCGGCAAACGTAGTGTAGGACGCCCCTCAGCTCGATGGACCGATGACCTTAAAAATATGCGTGGCAGTAGATGGATGAAAAAAGCAGGAGATCGTGCCCTTTGTCGCTCTTTATAGGAGGTTTACGTCCAGCAGTGGACTGAGTTTGTTGCGCCGTTTCTTCTCATCACCAGCCAATATGTAGTCCCGAAGCGGTGGTAGGACTAAGCTATATTTGGGGATGTGTATAAGTGCCCGGAAGATGGCCTATGTACAAAATAAATGAGCATTATTGAGTACTGCAATAAACTAACATGATGAAGTCATGATATAAGCTGGAATCTAGAGTTTTCAACTAACTAATGGCTTAGACATTTTTCAAAAATCAGTAAATTGTCAGTCTAAAAAATATTAATGAAATGTACATTTAATTGTTACCCCCCGTAATTTGAAGTTTAACAGCATTGAGGAAAAATCTAAATCGGTTTATAATCATACTGCTATTATGAATAATTTTACCTAAACCTATTATTATCATGTTCTAGAAGTCTCATCATCATCATCATCATTTCAGCCATAGGACATTCACTGCTAAACATAGGCCTACCATAAAGAACGCTAGAGAGAGCTGCTCGAGGCCGTTTGCATTCACAATAATATGCTACTTTTATAAATAAATGTTGTTACACTTATATTAATAATTTAGATATTTAACAATTACAAAATATTTAAATCTACTTAAATGCTACGTTAATTCAATTACTTTTGTGTAATACCTGTAATTAAGATAGCACTTAGCTTGATATATTAGCATGTATAGTTAATGTTGTCTAAAATAGTGTATGTCTTGTTGGTGTTAATATATAAATAAAATAAAATTAAAATAAACGGCTTCCAGCAACCTTATCTAGGCCATTGGTCCATTGCGTGAGACTATAGATGCTACGTCTTCCAGTTAGTGGTCGCAACTCGAGAACCATTCTTCTCGAACGGTTGTCAGCAAGTGATGAGGCCTGCCCAATGCCACTTTAACTTGTCTAACCTAAAGTCGTTTTACTTGTTTTTACTTGCTTTCTTTATATGGCTCAGGATTTTAAACTTAAGCAACCCTTACTGTACCTTTTATTCTCCTATATCAAACCGCTGTCCGTCAAGCCACATCTCAGTCGTTAAAACCGATTCGCGGAGGGAATCAATCAACCGAACGAGTTCCTGATAGCGACCGATGCCCATTACGCGATATCCAGTGATATAACACACGTATCAGTGATTAAGTATCGATAACGATAAGATTTGAATACATACCATTGCTTTAAACATTTGATAAAGTAAACTGGCTTTGGTGATTGTCGATTTATTGTTTTCAGGCTCGAACTACCAGATTTTTTACCTCGGACTACCTGAAACCTGCTACCAGAATTGTTCAGTACCCCATACAAAACGGCTTCGGACAAGCCCGGATTCAATCCGTTTTGTATGGGGTTCTGAAAAATTCCAGATGCATGTAGTCCAAGATTTAGGGATCCCACAAGACCCTAATAATAAGCCTAAGCTCTTTCTTACCCCCTGCTTGTCCGTTCGTCTATCAGTCCATTTGCCTACCTATAAAAGCTTGAAGCTTTTGAAACGTAAGAAATATCTGATAATAATGATAAACTTAGCAAAGTGGCGAATATCGTAATAAAAAAAACTGAAAGTACTGCTCTTTCGATGTTTTTTATATGTAAACTTTTAATTTTTTACATTCACAATATTTCGATTATATTATATTTTTATGATTCTCCACGGTAAAAACAATAAATAAAATAGACTTACTTAGTGTGATTAACTGCAGAATAAGTAAAACATCAAATAATGAAACCAAGTCAAGTGTGAATCGGTAATAATCCCAAATTGAATACGAAAAAATAAAGTAGTGAATTATTACGAAATACACTAATTATCCTAATTATCAGGAACACACTAGAGATAATACCGCTTTGATAGATTATCAAAAAAAATACCATTGGAGCCAAGAGACACTATCGCATAGAATTTAATTTTACTTGTAGGTACTCGAAGTAAAATAAAAATTTTGAACTATGTGTATTAACTGCACTGAAAATGATGTGGTAGAGAATGCCTCATGGCATTAAGTCCACCTTTTGTATAATTTTTTTAATGTGTGCAATAAAGTCAAAATAAATAAATAAAATTATTAATTTAAATAAATTATTTATTTTAATAAATTAAGTAATTCTCGCACTTAAAAGACGATGGTCAACCTGTACTCTTGTAACCAAACTTTTGTTACATAATAAAGATTTTTTTTTTTTTTTTTTATTAAAAATATTTTATTAAAAATTGTCAAAAACATCTAGAGAGTAATATTGCATTACCTCTACATATTGCATTTTATTATCATGACAGAACCGTCATATTTTCGTACTAAAACATTTTTTACCGCCGCATCCAGTGAAAATGTATGGCGGTTTTATACTCGGATAATAAAAAGATGCTGCGTTGAAGCTATGACTAACAGGGCTACCAACGTCATCTATCTAAATACAGGGTGTAACGAAAAGGTGAAATAAAACTAAGGGATTATTCTACGGCTAAATTACATCAACTTTTTCTATGGGACCAACATCGAAATATCAAAAAAAAAAATTGACGTTTCCATACAAACTGATGCCAGCTGGTCGCGTTTTAGTATGGGAAAGTGGTTTTTTTTTGCGAATTCGATGTTGGTCCCATAGAAAATGTTGATGTAATTTAGCCGTAGAATAACCCCTTGAAGTTTTATTTCACCTTTTCTTTACACTCTGTATATAAAACAAAGTCGGGTTAGTTACATCATTTATAGGTCAAGAACGGCTGGGTCCATTTTTATGATTTATGATTTTTTGGATTTGTCTCCGTCCCGAATAGCAGAATAACTAATAAAACATCGAAAAATTCACAAAATTTAACGTGGCGGTACGAAATTCGCCGGGACAGCTTGAAATATTATAAATAAATGTTGGACAACATCACATACATTGCTTTGATCCTATGATAAGTAGCTTAAGCACTTGTGTTACAAAAATCAGAAACAACAACGGTACCACAACACCCAGACCCGAGACAATATAGAAAAGTTATTTTTCTACATTGACCCACCGTGTATCGAACCCGGGACGTCATAGATAGCGACACCAAGTCCGGTATGCTCGCCTCTCAGCTATGGAGGTCGTCTAAACTATTTGAGTATGTTTGTCTGTTATTTTTTGGGGCAAGAGAATTAGTGTGATTGTGGAAACTTTTTATTCATTTATTATTTAATTAAATTCCATTAAAGACTGACAATCTCTTTGTTAGCAGCCCTGGCTACGAGTCGTAGTATACAAGACTACGAGAGCTACGAAATCGACTACGAACGCTGTAGTAACACAAAATAGTAAGTTTTCAGTTGACTGAACTCCCAGTGTATGCGGTTTGAAATATCTTGCATAAGAATGGCTGAGTATAATGTTTAAAGTATTTCGCGATATTTTATTTATATACAAATAAAAGAATAGGACACTCTTTAAAACCACGTGATCAGCTGTTAATTTTCAACAACTTACTATATGAGAGTAACGTTGGTATCGACAAAAAAAATTTGATGCTCCATACAAACTTACGCGCTACCTCGATAATAATGAACATATTTAGTAGTGTTAGGAATTTGAAAATGACCAATAGTACTGATAATTTTTTGGTAGCCCGGCAAAGAAGGCTCCAATACAATTAAATCTCCTTCACGAATGCAAGCAAATGGCAATAGCACTGCACTAAATGCTCTGAGTACGAGCGCGAAGAAGGTCGTAAGCGCCGTGGGGCGAGGGTCGCTTACGCATTCTATGCGAATAATCTCTACTGTGGTAGTTGCAACGTTGCAATTACTAGTCCACCGAGCAAATTGTAAACACCAAAATGCAAAGCACTGCTGATTGCTTGATTTAGATCTTAAAATAACATTAATAGTGTCTTGTAGGTTTGTTTGTATCAATATCAAACACTCACTCACTGTTTACACGCGATTTATATAAAATATTTGTGCGTCAGATTTAACTAACTACGATGTAACTCGGATGCGCGCTGGCGCTGGAGTGTTGCTCCCATAGTAATTGAATTCACTGAGAAATTTTGATCATTATTCGCTATGTGCAAAGTGGGCGGTGGGGGCCGTCAAATCGATCGCAGCACGCAATCTGGCAGAAATGTGAAATAACTCTGGACTGTCATGTGTCGAAATTGCTATATTTCCATAGAATTCTATTTTTTAAGTAAACACGTTATAATACGCGATATGGGTCACATGGTGTGTTTTAAGATGTAGAAACAATGGGAAAAACAGTTCGTGCATGTTTTATTCGTTTCCAACATCAAGATGGAAATTGAAGCAAAATATTAAAAGTTTGTAGGAAGTACGTGTCACAGACGTTTGTTTTATGATCACAGCTCTTATTAAATAGCTTTGTCCGTTGGTTCTAAGCTCTTCAAAGTCTCTCACATGCTGTACATATGCTATTTTTTCCCCTTTTCGGACAGTTTGAGGTTGGAAAGCTATATCATGTTGTATCGATTCAAATCCCGTTCGTATTATAACATTCATATTTTAGTTCGATCGATCGAAATCACTTATTATAATATGCACAAACTTTTTAGATATTTACATCTAATTTCGAAGAAAAACAATCCGAAAATCATTCTTAAACCATCCAATTGCCATAATTTGAGAGATCTTAAGTCCCCAATACTTGTGGTCACTAGGGGCGCTGTCATCGCGCACACAGCGAAGTTATTCGAAGCTGCTTTCTATGATATTGGCATGCTAATTGTATAGCTAAGTAGGTTAATGCATCATCTCTATTAATATCACAATGTATACTGTACCCTACTTAATAACAAAGAAATATTTGAATTTAAATTTAAATTTGAATAGTGAATGTTGTTGTAATATGAGCAACTGATTACGTGGTTTCGAGTGTCCTATTCTTTTTACACCCTGTACCCTGTTTAAACGTGTCATATACTGACATTGTCATGGCGACCGGTTTATCCTAGCAATGACATTGTGTAAATAATAAATGTGAAATAAACGTATTTTATTTAATAATTTAGTGTATTATATATCAAACGACCTGGTAAGGGTCGCAGAAAGACGCTGGATGCAGGCCGCTTCCAACCGGCCAATCTGGAAGTTAATGTTCAGCAGTGGACGTCCTATGGCTGAGGTGATGATGATGATGATGATCTATATCTTTCCGTTTTGGAGATTTTTGCATCGAAAAAACTTAACCCTACTGTCATATACTGACATTGTCATGGCGACCGGTTTATCCTAGCAATGACATTGTGTAAATAATAAATGTGAAATAAACGTATTTTATTTAATAAATCTTTATATTACAATTGGCGACGAGGATGGGAGAGGTAGTCTAACTGATAAGGTGATAAAAATCATACGCCGTCCGGTATATCTAATACCCCAGGCATCAACGGTCGATCTCCGTATGAGTTAATGTTTGGTCGGGAGGTTAGGACACAATTTCATACAATGTTTCGGAAACCGCCTGCATCTTTACCACATAACGCCAATTCTAATACTATACGGCAATTCGATCTAGGAGATAGAGTTCAGGTCAGGAGTTACTCCAGTGCACACCGCAGATGGAAGTTCGCGACTGTGACGCGCCGCATGGGACGACTGCACTACGAAGTCCAGACAGACAGCGGCCTAACATGGACTCGACACCTGGACCAGATGCTAGCAGCGAACGGCATCCCTCAGCTAGAATAGCGGAGAGGGCGCGTCATATACTGACATTGTCATGGCGACCGGTTTATCCTAGCAATGACATTGTGTAAATAATCAATGTGAAATAAACGTATTTTATTTAATAAATCTTTATATTACAAAACGCAAATAAACTATTTATTCTATTCTATTCTATTGTATAATGACCAACATATATGTTAAAAGTACATGTACAACGTTTCATTAAAAAAGTAACACCAGAAATAATTAACGATCACAAAATAATTTATTAGAATAAATAAGCACATATTATTTAAAAAGTACTTTTATAATGGGAATTAAAATTCTTAACAGGTTTCCCCAATTTATTAAAGCTTTAGAAGGTCCGGAATTTAAGGAAGTGGAATTCAAGACGAATAACTGCGACACTATTCTAATAGGCTAGTTTACTGGGTCAAAAAAATATTATTCGATTTAGTCCGTCAGTTAGATTGTCAAAAAATATTGGACCCATATTTTATCTTTTGTCAATCAAACAAAAAATGACGGACTAATTAGATTTTTTTTAGGAAACTAGCCCATTGGTTGTCTTCGATTCGTGTATTTTGCTGACTGTACAGAACAGCATACTGCTAGCATGTAACCAGTCGCGGGCAGTAATGTATTAAGACCGGTCGTTTTAGCGATGCAGCCAAAGATATACGACGGGTTCTACATACAAAGACGACATACAGTCTTATCTTCACATATCTAAATATTTAATTAAACTAATGTAATGGGGCATAGATAAAAATAAGCAAACTTAACAGCGTTTCTCTATAACAAGTGATCAGTATAAAATAATAGACATAGGACTAATTTCACCACTTGCTGATAAGTTACAGATAACCTATCTGGCACTTTTTTGACAGCTAATTGTATGGGTTATCTGTCAAATAGATAGGTTATCCGAAACTTATCAGCAAGTGGTGAAAGTGGCCCTTAAAATTACTTTGCATGGCATATTAAAGCTTGCTTCCACCGACGGATATAATCGCTAGCTAGCAGGCATAGCGTGTCGTAAGAGGGTCAGTGTCTTGGCGGCTGGGCATCGCTGGCATTAGCGTTTCTAATTGGCTGGCGTAGCTGTGCTAACTCTAATTGGCCAGTGCGTTTCGCTACACTAGCTTGTGCCCGCGACTTTGTCTACGTGAACTTCATACGTAAGTCAAAGATAAATGAGTAGTAATCTTTACGAGGCTGTCCTAGAAATCGTCTTATTTCCGTTCATTTTGTTCTCTGATTGTAAAGACGTGAATGATAATTGAAACAAAATAACACGTGATTTTAGAAGATTAGTTCTTATTCTTGCATGTGGTGCGAATGGATTTTTCATATCCTTACAAAAGTAAAGGTAAATCACCAAAAGAACTACCCTTATTGTAGAAAAATGACGTTCGAGTAACGTTTGACCATCGGTTTACAAGAGACTACAAGTTATTCTGACAATTCGATGTTAACATTAAATTGAAGATATGGTCTATTAGCACATGGGTTGAATACTTTTTTTACTTTCTTACAAAATATAGCAGAATAAAAATGCTGAAATAACATCAAATTTTACAAAATTCTATTAAAATGCCTTTTTTTCTGTCGTTATGAACAATTGTTATAAAATTTAAATACTACACAATAATCTTCAGGTATACTCATAAAATAATATAATATTTATATTTAAAAAATAAAATAAATGAAGTAGTAAACCTAAGTCAAAATTAACTATAAAATCAAGCGCGCAAAACCGATCGTTTTTCAAACCTAGGTAGGACGTCCACTTCCTAATAAATTCTTCCTTTATAAGATAATTAATATTATCTTGTAAAGGTTCAACATTGTTGACGCTGTATCCCGCATCATAGACGCACACAAGCGTAGAACTGTATTTCAAATTTTCAATGTTGCACTGAAATTAGGTGCACGGCCTCATTATTATTTATGGTGTTCTGGGAGGATATTCAGCAGTGGATTACTAAACGATCATGAGGATGCTGATATTATGAATTCTAACGTATTTCATGAAACAAATTTTCTTACTTCAACGTTCAAATTTACAGTACAATTTTGTACCTAATATTTAGAAGCGCCACAAACCATTTGCCAAATAAATGTTGCCAAGGAAATGGTTTCATTAAATCTAGCACCGGATTAGAAACTTGAATTCGGTCTAAGTAGGCAACACCGATCTTACTTAGGACACACGGTAGGTACTTGAGATACTATTCAGTAGGTTCACTCCCAAAACGAGCATTTTGCTACAGACATTTAGTTGGTTGGTGATGTCGATTTCCTAGTTTCAATAACTATAAACTTTTACTTTAATACCAGTGGGTGACCCACCATGAACAATTTTTATCTCGTTTTGTATCATCACTCTCTTTCGTCTCGGCTCGTTTCTCTTGCGTCATCTTGTTTCGATTTATTATATTCTCTTGTCTTGTCCATTCCATTTCGTTTTGTCACAGTACGTTATGTTTTACACGAAGAAAACATACTATGTATATTTAAAAGGTTGTAAACATACCTAAAATGTAAGTATTATATATGTGAGATGTGTGTAATGGAACGTAAGTTGTGTGAGAGAGAAGGAAGACGTAGTAAGCGAGAGGAGAGACGAATGCGGGTTTGAATGTGATGACGGACGTTTTTCTATTGTTTTTATGAAGGTTGTGGAGTCAGGCAGAGATGTTCTTGGTGTGCTTCTGCAAAGCTTAAATAAACCAAGTATCGTTGAAAGCCAGCATTTAATTTATCCCTACATATAGTATTTATTTGATGTACACACAACAGCTTGTCAACCTCCCACAAAACGTAAGAATTTCTCAATTGATATTGATATTTACGTGTCGGACTTAAAGTTTCAATGACCCTCAACTTTTGGGTAGGTTGACCTGCGGTTGACTGTACATTTATTTCAAACTAACAGTGTTAATTCAAAGCCAGTATCCTTTGTTTAATAAACACATTACAAAATACTCGAATTAAGATGGAAGAAGAACTTATGGAGGCGACAAATAGGATATAAATAATTTTGTAATTTATCCGCATTTCTCTACTAAAATAGGTAAATGAGTGAAAGAGACACTCCTATACCAAAATGCTGTTGCTTTGTTTACTTATAATATTTAGCGAATCATCTTAATTATTATTTGACGACCTTCATAATTGAGAGGCGAGCATACCGGACTTGGTGTCGCGATCTCTTGAGGTTCCGGGCTCGATTCCCGGTCGGTCAATGTAGGAAAATAACTTTTATATATTGTCTCGGGTCTGGGTGCTGTGGTACCGTTGCTTAAGCTACTTATCATAGGATCAGAGCAATGTATGTGATGTTGTCCAATATTTATTTATTAATTTAGTTTTTAATGCGATTTCGCATCTGTGTTAAATTTTCTTTTAATGCGATTTTTCATCAGTGTAAATAGGCAATGACCCTTCTCTACTTATGTCTATTGTGCATGCGAGGTGGAAATTTGCCAAATATCTTGTATTCACTAGTTTTTTGGTAAAGTACCATGAAGCAAATAGGTTACCTTTATTATTCACAGATGTTGGTGAGCGTTAGCTGGTAATCCTACTAATAATATAAATGCGAAAGTTTGTGAGTATGGATGGATGTTTGTTACTGTTTCACGCAAAAACTGCTGAATGGATTTTAATGAAACTTGGCATACAGATAGACCATGGCCTGAATTAATACATAGCATACTTTTTATCCGGGTAAAGTCAACGCAGACGAAGTCGCGGGCTAAACGCCATCCTACTTCCTACTAATATTATAAATGCGAAAATAAGAAAGTTGCGCAGATAATCCTTTATGAATAAACTATAGACCACGCGAACAAAGTCACGGGCAACAGCTAGTTTTGTAATAAAATGTTATAAAAAAATAATTATATCCGCACAAACACTACGGTGTTGCTACGGCAAGACAGTATTTTAAATTGTGCCTCAATAGTAAAATTTAGTTCACGTCACAAACACAAAATCTACTAGAAGTGCGTCAATTTTTTTTTTCATATGGTCTTATCCTGCTCTTTAAGCAGAGCAGTGATTCTGCCAATGTCGAGTGTATTCTTGATATAGTTCAGAATAAATAACGAGTGTTTAGTTTTTATTGCTTTTCTTGGATTCAGTGGAGGCTACTCTTCCCGTAGAAGCAGGTTTCAAGACGCTATCGGGTCTAAAGCCAGTTGTTTTGAGACAAGTCACTTGACACTCGATGCGGCGTTGAATACAATGACATTTCAATCATTTCAGATCTTTATCACTTCACCAAACATTAGAACACAAACTACACCAAACTTGCTCTCTAAAGCTCTTTAAATGATAAATAAAAACCATTAAAATAGATCGACCTTGCTTTTCGTTCTAATCTAAAATTATTATTCATCAAAGGCGAATTTTAGAACAATGTGACATTGAGAGGGCAAAAGACCAACTCTGAAGACCAACACCTACAGTAGGACCTACTTGTAAAGACCCTGAAAATGCCGTTCCACGAGGCATTCAGTATATAGTATGTATATAATTAATTACTCATATTTTCGATTCTGGCTCTTTAATTACATTGATAAGCAATATAATGAATATATAATGGGCTAGTTTCCTGGGTCAAAAAAATATTATCTATTTAGTCCGTCAGTTAGATTATCAAAAAATATTGGACCCATATTTTGTATTTTGTCAATCAAACAAAAAATGACGAAGATAAAGCGCATCAAAGTTTGGGAGTGACGTCACGCCTTGCTAAAAAGTGTCGCAAGGCGTGACTTTACGCGGAACTTTAACGGCCTATATCTTCATCAGTTTTTGTTTGATTGAGAAAAGAAAAATACGTGTCCAATATTTTCTGTTAATCCAACTGACGGACTAATTAGATTTTTTTAGGAAACCAGCCCATTTTATTTAACACATGAATTGTATTAAAAAGATGAATTGGATTAGTGATAGAAACTTATATTAATAGTAGATCTAAGGTTTTGAATTGCCCGTACAGCTCTATTTAGTAATACCAAGATACCTTCAAAGTCTGCTGCTGAGCTCCGTAACAATATTACAATATTCCATACGAGTATGACAAGAACTCTCTAAATTCTCTCTTCTCTCGACTCGACTTTAAGAGACTTTTGTTTGGGATATGCGGGAATTCCAATACATAATTTGCTAAAAAGTTTTAATAATTATAGCCCTCGAGACGAGTATGTGAGAACACTTAAATGTGTGTCTTAATGATCTTAATGATACGCATTTAAGTGTTCTCATAATCTATAGCTGTTGTTCTTAATGTAGAAATATATTTCAATGTGTCTGTGCATGCAAGTTTTGGAATATAATTTAGTTTTCTACTTAAATACATGTTTAGTAATACCTGTGCTCTTGTAATTATATTCTGTTTTGTGTGTAAATAAAAAAAAGAATACTTAAAAATAACTAAAATACATCAATCTTGTCGTTCGAACATCAATCAATTGTCATACCTTAGATAAGTCGTAGTGCATGACGTTTACTCTATTAGTTATCGGCTCTACAATAGGCTATTTGCCTTGTACCAAAATTGACTTATCTAATAATTTAGTTTAATAGTTTGCACCATATGGAAGCGAAACATATCAATAGTTATTAAAAACAATAAATGATTACTGTAAAAAAATCATTTTCAAATGTTATATTTTTGTCGGTATTTTACATTGTCAAAAACGCCGGTAACAATGATAGGCACGTCACCATTGAGTAACTTTGTACTAGAACTGACATCCCAAAGCGAGATTTTGCGCTACGCTCGCACAAAGTATGAGTAGTGTGACCGTCGACAAAGGTTTTTAACATGCCTGTTCTAGTATTTTATAACTCAATGGATATTTAATGGTTTGTGACGTCACGAACAAGTATATCATGGCCGACGGCGTTTTCGCAGGCTTTTAAAAACGTAAAGAATAAAATAAAATTTTTTACTATTCTCAAAGGTTTAAAATATGAAATAAAATTGCTGACGCTTTATTTGAATATTACCAACAATAATAACTCTATTTCAGAAAACAGTCAAATAGCCTATTACGTCTGCTCTTTACTTCTGATTATTCCCAAATCTAGATGCCCCAATCATTTCAGCCATAGGACGTCTACTGCTAAGAAAGGCCTCCCCCTCTGGGGCGATTGCCAATACTCGCCACGCTTGGCAGGTGGGTTGGCGAGCGCAGTTTTTTATAAGATTTCGCACTTAGACGCTGCTGCCCGTCTCGTGCTACAGGAATTAGTCGCCTCTTACAACACGCCTCCTGTTGGTGGTAGGGAAGTGTATTCTTTACGGCCGTCCCCTCACGGCACGGCAGATGGAGGTCACTAAATTCTGGTTAATGTACATTTGACAAAGTCGAAGAATAAAAAATCTAGGCTATAATATTTACTCATACGCACGCCCAATATAAACGTCTCTTGAAAAACAAGTGGCCATATTTCGGCTGTCGTACTAAATAAAACTTGTCATTGTTGTTATAGCAAGCAATACAATAAATAAAATGCTCGAATGATATTTTACTTGCAACGCTCTTCTCTCGATGCATAAGCATCTTCGAATACAGGGTTGTCGCAAAGTTGAGATCATGTAAAAGAGAGAAAACAAGAAGAAAATAGTCTCGAAACGTATTTTTGTAGCTTTAGCATTTTACTTGTAATTTGCGTTCGAAATAACAAATGCCGTGTACGAATTCCTTAGAAATAGTATACAATTTTTATGAGTTCTCTAGTGCTTCCAAAATACGACTCGAGAATGGAAAAGACTACTCAGAATAATATAAAATATTATTATTACTTTTATGTAACTAGAGCATTGTTTTCTTGTTACTTTCTTTGGATTTATCAATATTCAGGCAAGTACCTAGTACACCTTAAAAGGACATTCGTCTGCTATTTTCATTTCAAGACAATAGTATATATTAGGACATGAAGCAGTGTATTATTGTGATGAAATTCGTGAAGAAATATTACGTTTTATTTTCTTGTAGTAAGTAATCTTTTTTTACACAATAGTTTATAATGCGATACTTAAAGACTCCGAGATCATTTATTTTCCATGTGACACACGTTCGTGCCACCCTGTATATCGGGGATATACATGTAGCGGGCGCTGACTCGGCGCGAGCTGTAAATCTAATAGCAGAGCGCATTGCGAATGCAGACATCGCGGCCTATGGATATACACAGAGCTGCTTACAAGCGGTATAGCGCCCTGAGTTATTGTTATATACCGCTCTACTGTCGTTTTAATATTACCATTTTGGGGGTGAGAGGAATAGGGTGTAAAGTTTCTCATCCCCCATTAAAAAGGGAGGATCCTCCAACCAGATGGGTGTTGTGTCTGATGGGCTACTGCCCGACGGTTGTTGTCGGGTTCTTGTATATATAGTTCAATCGCTCCGATAACTTTAATATCGCGATGTAGGATACGTCAGTTTTATATATGGCGAGATAGATGTCGCTACACCATTAAAGAACTGGCTGGTGAGCCGGCCGAATCTGACGCAAAACCGGTCAAAGGTAGAGTAAATTTCTTAAGTGGAGACATAGTATAGGACGCCCCACAATGCGACGCAGCGACGACCTTGGGAAGATGGCTGGCAGTAGAAATCGTGCTCTTTGGCCATTTTTGGTCAGATTTAAGTCCAGCAGTGAACTGAAAGAGGCTGACATGATGATAATAATTAATGAACCCTGCCGGTATGTGGTCTCCATTCTAGAACCTTTCTGCCACATCGGCCAACAGTTCGACGTGCTATGGGCCCCGTTCACTGCTATATTAGCTTGCTCATCCGTCGTCGTAGGATGTCCACCTACAAAGTAGACAGACGACCTGGTAAAAGTTGCAGGAAGGCACTGGATGCAGGCCACTTCCAACCGGTGAATCTGGAAGTCATTGGGGAGGCCTATAATGTTCAGCAGTGGACGTCATATTGGTAGATGAATACATAAACTTTAGAACAATAAATGTAGTGTCTTTTTTAAGGACACCACTCTAAAACCTTTTTTCCTTATGGTTATCAGGTCTGCGAGCAATGTGCCCTGGCCATTATTAATTTAACTTTGCAATTTGAATTCGGTGAGTTTGGTTGTTTTACTGATTTCTTCATTTCGGATCTTATCTTGAAAAAATGGTATTACATATTTAAGAATAAGAATAAGAATAAAATAATTTATTCCAAAACCACACATAGTTGTAAACATGAAAGAAAAGTAAAAAATACAATTTTATCTTAAAATTTGTGGTTCAGAAATGGTCTCCACTCAGCAATATGTCAAGGAACCAAAAAGGTACCTTAACGCTGATCTTCCGTAACTAACTTTATAATATTTATGTATTTATTATTATGTGAGCCTTGGGCTTTAGGTAAAGGTCGCAGAAAAACGCTGGATGCAGGCCGCTTCCAACTGTCCAATCTGGAAGTCAATGGGGGAACCTATGTTCAGCAGTGGACGTCCTATGGCTGAAATGATGGTAATGATGGGCTCTAGGGATTATATCATGGGGTTAAAAGGACGCTTACTAGGAATTAAGTTTTCTGGACGTTGGTAATGGTGCCCTTACAGTTATGGCAAGCTAAAATGACAACTTCGACATAAAATTAATATAAACATGACTTTTTTGCCAATGTAAATAAAGTTTATATGCATTTTTGACATAGACTAATAGGTTGATCCGCGAAGACCCCCCCTCCCTCCGTATATACTTCCCGTTTGTTCAAATCAATTTTTAAAGAAATGCGGTTATATCAGCTCCATGTAAGTATTGCCAAAAATTCTATTTGGCTTGGTGCAGCGAAGAATATGTGTAGGATCCGCGCCGCCCGACTGGCGGGGCCTATATTATGTAGCTAGGCCAGGGGCCAGCAACGCTCGTAAATTGCGATGAATTTGCCTGGCACGTTACCTAATTTTGCTTGCTGATAGTAGTCGGTCCACAAAGATAGATTTTAGGACGAGATACTGTCTTAAAAATGTTACTTTCCAGTCTTTTAAAAGAGAAAAAAATATTAAGAAATCCTCAGATTACTTCGACGACCTACGAGAGGCGAGTACGCGAATTTAACATCGCCATCCCTGAGGTCCCAGGTTCGATTCTTGGTCGGGTTAATGTAGAAAATGATTTTTTATACATTGTCTCGGGTCTGAATGTTGTGGTACAGACGTTGTTTCTTATTTCTATAACACAAGATCTTTAGCTACTTTAAGAATCAGAGCAATGTAAGTGATGTTGACTATTATTTTTGATCTAATTTTTAATGGTACTTTAAAAATAATGGAACAACGCTGGCTCATAGCTTTTAATGTTAATACTCTACATAGAGTTCGACAAAAAAAACAACTTTGTAGACCTACCTTGTTGCTGAAAGAGCAAACGTCCAGTTCGCAAGCAAGACTGTTGAATAATAATTAGAAATATTAGTTAAAACTATTCTTACTTCTTAACTTATGCGAAGATTTGGATGGGTGAATTGTTTATTTGTTACACAATCACACCAGAATGGCTGAACGGATCTAGACGAAATTTGGCACAGAGTTAGATATTAGTCTGGAAAAAAAGATAGGATACATTTTATCCCGAAAAATGTACGGTTTCCGAGGGACGAAAGATAACCAAATGCAAATGAAAAACCAAAAAATGCAATTATAGTTCGCAATGCGATTGAAAATGGAAGAAACCATAATTAGAATTTTTTTTTGCTCTATTTCAAGTCGTATTGGGATAGTTTTGATAATTTTACATCAAATTAAAAGTTTACGAGAATACTGTTTGTGATCATAATGTTACTGGGAGCTGATCGACACCGGATTGCGGTCGCTGCGCCCACTAACTAGTCGTCGCTGTCTCTGTCACAAAGACCCTAAACGCCCAAATCTCTTTATGAGAAGCTACTCTAACATTACAAAATCATCCCGCCCCAGATCGCTTCCACACCAAGTCGGTTTTCGTTAGTCGCAAGACTCAAAGGCTCGAACCTAACTGGCATACCTCAAGATATAAGTAACCTTAAATAACGTAATTATGGTGTACACCTATAAAACATACGTTAATCGATAGAGAAAATAATTACAAACAACAAATACTCTTTGACGTAATGTCGTGAATTATATACTTGGTTCAGAATTTCTATTTGATTATGTAGATAAAAACAAATATTACATGTTCACTTAAGTTCTGAACAAAGTATATAATTTACAACATTTCGTCAAAGAGTACTATTTGTTGTTTGTATTTATTGTGTTCACCGAAATACCGTTATATAAGGTTACTTGCAACTTGAGGTATGCCAGGCTCCATACAAAAAAGTTCGAAGTCTTTTATTACTATAAAACCAGCAAAAATACATTATTATTATAAAACGGTATGGTACAAGGAATAAAGGTGTAGAAATATGTAAAAAGAGGACTATGGCTGGAGGTCTTCGGAGGATCAATCAAAGTTACTAATTTAACTATCAATTGTTTATAAATATTCATTTTAATACCGTCATGCTTTACTGTTATGTTCTACGTTTAGGCTCTGTAGGTCAGTAGGTCATCACTGGTAGGACGCACTGGTCGAATACCTTTCTCTTCAGGCATTCTGGCAGTGACGACGATAAGATGTGATATTATTATAAATACTTAGAGATCATTTACAAAAGCTTGAAATAATATTACTACAACATCCAACTAAATATCCGTGAGCATCTGGCATTTAGAATAGATAAAAGCAAGGTTATCTCTGCTAACAAGACTTCAAAATAAACAGCTAGCTATTCAGCAAAACATTTTCGCATATTTACAAAGTAACGTTTCTGCCATCATTAATTTCAAGCATCTCCATTTCGCTGGGTAATATCTTAATAATCTTTCATCTAGAAACAAACAATAAATTACCAGCTATTTTTACTAATACTGGGAATATTGTGTAATTAATTAAGCGAAACTAAACATGCCTTATCGAATTCGAGTTTAGTATACGGAACGTAAAGATTATGTACAGGTGGGAACAAAAGTGATATGTAATGGGAAAAATCATTAACCTTTTATATTATACTAGCTGTCCCGGCGAACTTCGTACCGCCCCTAAATACTTTTTTTTTTTTTCGTGAATATTTCCATGTTTTTTATAGTTATTCTGCTATTCGGGGCGGAGACAAATTCAACGAATCAAAGATGATAAAAATCTGTCCAGCCGTTCTCGAGTTATAAATGGTGGAACTAACCCGACTTTGTTTTATAAGTATACTAGCTGTCCCGGCGAACTTCGTACTGCCACTTCATTTTTTTCGTGAATTTTCTGTTTTAATAGTTATTCTGCTATTCGGGGTGGGGCTACTCTTTTTCCTGCTTATTATTTTTCATCTATCTATGTATCTAAACAAAGTCGGGTCAGTTACACCATTGATAAGTCAAGAACGGCTAGACCAATTTTTATTATTTTTATTTTGTTAAATTTGTCTCCGCCCCGAATAGCAAAATTACTATAAAAAATAAGAAAAATTCGCGAAAAAAAAATGTATGGCGGTACGAAGTACGCCAGAACAGCTAGTTATAATTATAAAATTTAAAATACTGCTCAAGGCTGTAGAGTAAGAAAGTAAGTTTAACATGATAAATAAATACGTTATTACAATTTGCATATCACATAGCACGCTATGCAACCTTGAGTTTTCGTATAAGACCTATAGTGAGAGTCAGGCATTACCAATACTCAATCATTTATTAAATTGCGCTGCCATATTTTTGCAGTTACGATATACAATTTTGGCTGTCATATCTACTAAAACTCTCACACAAACACAGTAATGCATTACTTATGTGGCATATAAACACCTATATAAAGCTTTTGTTCTCATTTTGCTTATTCATATTTTCACTGTCTGAGCGTTAAGCATGTAAGTAGCCCTGTAACTCAAACAATGCACCACATTGTTAACAAACTCTAGCTCAAACTCGAGTCTCCAAGAGACAGGCTTCTACTTAGTTTGGAGACTACCAGTAAATGTAAGTTGTGAAAGTCTTTCCTGAATAAATGATTTTATTATTTATTATTGTATAAACCGAGTCGGGTACAGCAACTTTGGAAGGAGGCATGACGATATTTCTACTACTTTACTACTATGATACTTTAATCATGGCTATTGTTAATAAAATACAGATTTCCTTTCGATTTTATCTCTAACCACCCTACGTAGTATAAATCATAAATATTCCTTTGTGTTGTCAATCAATTAGGAAACTAATTTTTTAAATGTCAAGCGTTTTATCTAAAGAGTGGATGTTTAGAGTGAGACAATATGTACAAACTAAAAGGTCTATCATCAGTCCTTGTCGCGACCGCAGCGCCCTCTATACCGTAAACACTGTCAGCTGTTGAAGAGCTCGGCACGTGACTAGAATGCTGGCTGGCCATCAATTGTTTTTGGGACTTATTCTTGAAGACGCGAAGAGAAATAAAATATTATGCTGGAGACTAAAACAAACATTTACACCAAAATAATTGGACAAAGTTCATTATTTTGTTTTTTCAATAAGCAGAATGATATGTTTTTTAAAAAAAAAGTATATCTACGAACGTAGAAATTTAATTATATCAAATTATTTGATTAAACTCCTACGTTTGTTAAAAAATACATTCTAAAAGAGTATACACGTATGTGTTAACATAGATTTTCTCGGCTTTTGATTATTATTTCACTTTCACATAACGTTTAGCTATTACTTGTATATTTATATACATCCATTCATGATAGTTCGGGTTCAATTTCCGGTTAGCTCAATTTAGACTAACAACTATCTCTTGTCTGGGTGTTATTGTACCGTTGTTATCTTTGATTACAATATCACAAATACTTTAGCTACTTACCATAGGATCAGGAGCAATGTATGTGATGTTGTCCAATATTTATTTTTATTTATTAGTATATTTATTAAATCACTTCAAATAATAAAAAACACAATCTTGATCTTTAAACAAAAAATACCTATTTTGGTAGAAGAATACTAGTATTTTGCTTAGTTTTGTTTATCTTTTATTTGATTTTTGTCTGTCTTGTTTTTGTGTGTCAGATACACACAAAAACAAGACAGACCAAAAAATTTATATTAATAAATTTAAGGTTTAAATTGCTTCTATGATGTCACAATATTTTTGTGTTACCATTACGTTCAAAATAAGGCATCCACTAGAACAATCGAATCAAGAATAGGCCCGCTGACAAACTGGCACATGATTTATGTACGCGACTGTACCGATAGTCGCGAGATTTATTATGTAAGCAATTTGCGAGATCACCACGCAAACATGGATTCGAATATTGTTGTAATATTTTGATATTTATATACTTTTGTGGTAGAAATAGAAAAATATCCAATGGACTGTTTTGTTTTGTTATGTTCATTAATTAACTCGTTGGATTTGAAACTTATTTTTCAACCTCTGTATAGGTACTTCTTATTTTAAGTCACCGTATCAATCATTTTTTTTTTGACATTTGTCAAGAATAATAATTTAAAAAATATAATATTTTTTTTCCACAATCACACCAATTAGCTAGCCCCAAACTAAGCAAAGCTTGTACTATGGCGACTAGATAACGGATAAACATACTTAAATACATTTATAAACATCCATGACTTAAGTGCAAATGCTCGTGCTCATCATCCCAACATTTTCCCTTTGCGGGATTCGAACCCGCAACCGCTGGCATTGTAGTCTGGAGCGCAAACCACTACATCAGACAGTCGTCAAAACTTTTATATTTACGAATAACACTGTAACAATTAAATTCTCCGTTATTAATTTAATCCTCTGATTGAGGCAAAGATTTATGTTATATTTAAGAAGTACGTACTACAAGTGGATCTTAAAGATGATAGAACTTGGTTTGAATTCAAAACAAAGGCTATACAGGGCTGTCCCGTCACACAGCGCGTGTTAGTGGCAAGTCCATTGTAAGTTGCGGCAAGTTGCTCTATTAATCAATTCTCGGACCGAACTTGCCCTGTCGAGGCCGTGCGCTAACGTACGAGTTTGGGCTTTGTGCCGGCATAACATAGGTCTACGAAGGAAGTATCGTGATGCTATATACGTTATTGGGTGTTTTGTTTTATTTAACCATTTTGTACGCTTTCATATTTTCATTTACGAAATGGGTGTTCCATCTTTCCGTTTGTCAAATGGGTTTTCCATTTGATAAATGAAAACATGGAAGACGTTTGAGAAGATGAGAAAAAAACAGAAATTTCTTAGAAACTTTGAAAGGTTCAATTTACCATCGAAAAGTCATGTAGTATCAAGCAGATTATTTTTAAGTATTTATCTTGCTTCTTGAATTGAATAGACCTTTTAAGTGAAAACCAGCAACCTTATCAAAGCTGTCTCAAATATTTCAAACATCACCTAAACGTTTTGCTTTTTTATGACATTAAAGAAGCTTATGGCAGACGTCATGCTATAAGCATTCTCTACCAACCACAGCCTCCATGAGCTAGCATGAGCACCAAAATACGATATGATATGATATAGCGATATATCGGACACTAACTGTAAAAATATGAAAGATATAGCCACCATTTTAAATCGTCGTGCCAGTGAATTCACTTAATATGATCGCTGTTTCGATAAAAATGAAAATGGCGGCTTTATCTGTCATATTGTCATAGTAGGTGTCGATATATCGCTTTATCATATCATATCATATCGTATTTTGGTAGTCATGCTAGGGGTACAGGGCCAGACAGAGATGGTACAGGGTGCAAAATATAGGTTGGAACTACAGGTTTTATCCAACTCATATGCAACTAGCCAGTTAGTGTTTTGTGCGGTTATTTTTATTTATAATTTACAATATAATAAATAAAGCGGACTAGTTGGATAAATACCTGGTACGTCATATAATAAACACACACCAACATCACTAATATAAATATACACAGGACTCATTAGAAAGAGAAAAGAGAGTTAAAAATGACAACGCAAAGCCTTTTTTGAAGGAAAATTTAGAAGAGGATCATTCTGAGAACGTGCACTGTGACGACGGCCGTAAAGAATAAACTTTCCCACCGCCAACATGAGGCGTGTTATAAGAGGCGACTAATTCCTGTAGCACGAAACGGTCAGCAGCGTCTGTGTGCGAAATGTTATAAAAAAACTGCCAACCCGCCGGGCAAGCGTGGCGAGTATTAGCAATCCCAATGAAAGTCATTGGGGGAGGCCTGTGTTCAGCAGTGGACGTTCCTATAGCTGAAATGATGATAATGATGAATCCTGAGGGAGTGGAAACCCGTTCAGAACGATTTTTCGTAGTATAATTGATTCGTACGAATCATTCTACAGCGTTTGATGTATAACTAAACAGACTGTGTTTAGCTCAGACTTTTAAACAAAACAGGTTACATTAAAGTTAGCTGCAGATTACTTCCTATTATAACGTAAACGTAAGCGGTCAGTAATACTCAAGAGTGCCACGATTTTGTTTCGTTTTTTCCTAATTTACTTAAAATGGTGTTTCGCTTACGGGGATCCTTTGGCAAGTCGCAGTGTGAAAGGAAAATCTGATCTGAGGAAACCGCCTCACCCCGGCTCTCGCATTAATTCGTACAGAATAATTAAGGTGCAGAGTGTTGGAGATGCAAAAATAGATGTAGCATTGTTGCAACGTATTAACCTAATAAGAATTTTGATTACCGGTTTGGGTCAGTTCACAAAACGATCTTTACAAAATTGGCTCGAGTCTGGGTGTATAGGAAGACGCCTTTTACAAAATATATTGACTGGTGTTAGAATTCATACTGTGTTAAGTCATTAATATTTGTCTGTAATGTAGTATTGCCCAATAATATAATATCCCTTGTTCGGATGAATAATAATAACGTAGCTTAATTAATAAGTATTGTAAAATAATTAATCACTAAACAAACCATAATACAAATTTTTAAAAGTACTTTTGGTAAAGTGTAATATTAGACATTTCCGTTAGTAATAAAACGATGCTCGTCGTTTTGTAGTTTAAGTGGGGGTAAATTTGATCAAAGTGGTTGACGACGAATATTGGACAGTCTAAGTGTATCCATCGAAGTGAACAGTCGGCTACCCCAGTCTCTGCAAGTTGATAAGTGTAAAAATTTAATCAAAGTTAAGTGTTGTGCTGAAATTAAATCTTTCATTTGGAGTATCTACCCTGGTTCCTGATACTGATAACTCGTATCACAAGGGTGTCTATTCCTTACCTCAAGAACATGACAATTGATTCGTTGTTTGGAGCATATTTATTAATATGTCAGAGATAAGATAAGATTCCTTCACATGAATTAAGTATTATATCCATGCTTCATTATATAACTTGTAGCGCCATCTATCGATTCAGTCAATGGTTGTATGATATTGTCTTTGGCGGAAATATAGACAGTCTCTGGAGTCCTTTTGTCTCCTGTCGGTGACCTTGGGATAAGATTGAAGAAAAATGCAATGTTTTGGCTTATTAAAATCGATGTCTTAGCTCCATAATTAAGTAAGAGGCATGAGGTCAGACTTGGAGACGTTTTGTCTATTTCCGTCAGGAAAGACAATTCTCTCTGAATAATTTTTTTTATAAAAAAAAATAACCGACTTCAAAAACACGAAAAAAGCTGCCAGCACAGCAGGAGTTGGTGCCAGCCGTGGAGTGTTTGAATGTGCTTGTTTCACCGACTCCAATAATAACTGTTTGGTATGATTGTTTAAAAGTTATTTTTAGCTTTTTAGTGTTTTTGAAGTCGGTTATTTTTTTTATAAAAAATTTATTTTATTTATTTTATTTTATTTATTTGGTATATACGACAGTTGACAATCGATGGTTAGTATTACAACAAATGGTTAGTAATTTAGGACTAGATTGACAACCTAATTGTATACACACTACATGATAATGTTTGGGTGTTACAGAGTATAAAGCATCGCTAATAACTTGTAGTATACAAACTTTTCTTAACTTTTTTTCAAATTTGTCTGTTTTTTAGTGTTTTTTTACATTCTAAATGGCGATCTGTGATGTAATTATAGCTTAATTGCTTCTCATGACGATTCAAATAAGTCCGAACACGGCTATGATACATTGTTTTATTTATTACAGAGTTCCGGTGCTTACCTTCCGCCTACTTCATCAGATCAGTTTTATGGTACCATTCTCACCAAAATCATTTATTAAAATTTGATTTGTCGACTATGGCAAGGCTTAACTGTCTTAATGAAAATATCTTATCACGTGGGTGGGGCGTGCGTACCTTACTCGTAGAAGACTATTGTGGCCAACCATGGTCTCCTTCATCAGTTCCACCTCAGCAAATGATACTTTCTAAATGCAAATGCTTGAATTGTTATCACTTGTTGCTTATTTTAAGAGTTCCCTCAATTCCTCATAGATCCCATCATCAGAATTGTTTTTTTTTTTAATTGGGACCAATCTGGAGGTGTACCTTTTCAATGGAAAAAATAATTTTTCAAATCGGTTCATTCTATTGGCGGAGTTCTGAGGTAACAAACATTTTTAAAAAAAAAACCGAATTGAGAACCTCCTCCTTTTTTGAAGTCGGTTAAAGTCAAAGTCAAAGTCAAAAATCATTTATTCAGTTTAGGGCAGAAAACTGCCACTTATGAACGTCAATAATAACATTATTGGCCTATATGGGGCAGAACGAAACGGAACGGAACGAACGGGGCAGAAAATCGATAACGTCGATATTCATTGCTTAAGGAACCCTAGGGTTCAGCTCTGGCCCCCGATTCAGAACGTTACATTAACGAGTTGTCAACGGGAGAATCACGTGACACTAAGGTTAAATCCTAGAGTGTCACGTGGTTTTCCGGTCGACAATTTGTTACCGAAAGGTTCTGAATCGAGGGCCAGATGAGACAACTGCCCACTATAATATTTGATTATCCTTTCTGAGACATAAGTATTTTATAGAGGTTGCAGTTTTCTCTGCCTTCTCTTTACGAACGACACCAGCTCGTACAGTAACTTGTCTAATGTTTTTATTTGCAAATAAAGCAGAAGTTACGGAAAACACAAGGTATTATTTAGTTTTTGATCAACGTCTATTCTTATTACCTACACAAAGAGCATCCATTAAAATTTTACAAGCTGGCCGATAACGACACAAATAATTGTGAATTGCGACATAAAAACGACAAAAGGAAAAAAAAAAACAAATGCAACTATAGACTTTTCTAGGGTTCCAAATGGCAAAAAACGGAACTCTTATGGATTCGTCATGTCTGTCTGTCTGTCCGTCCGTATGTCACAGCGAATTTTTTCCGAAACTATAAAAACTATAATGTTGACTGTTTTTGAAACTTGGTAAGTAGATTTATTCTATAAACCGCATAGATTTTCACACAAAAATAGAAAAAAAAAACAATAAATTTTGGGGGTTCTCCATACTTAGAACTGAAACTCAAATAATTTTTTTCATCAAACCCATACGTGTGGGGTATGTATGTATAGGTCTTCAAAACTGATAATGAGGTTTCTAATATCATTTTTTTTTTAACTAAATAGTTTGCGCGAGAAACACTTCCAAAGTGGTTCCAAAATGTTTGTGTACCCCCCCCCCCCCTTGTGTAGTTTTTTTTTAATACGTCATAAATCGTAAACCGCAATTTACCTTTCGTAATGTGGATTTCATTTTGAAATAAAAATACCATAATTATGACTCGATTGTCGTGATGGGTGAACTTTTACTTATATAGGTGCCTACAGGTTTGTACGGAACCCTCGGTGCGCGAGTCCGACTCGCACTTGGCCGGTTTTTTTTATCGGATGAAACCTTGTAGGATTCCAGATCGTACAAAAATATTGTACTTTTAGAAAGAAAGAAACGTTTATTCGACACACAAGAGAAAAAAAAATACACAAACGACGTGCAGTGACGCAGCGGCACATCGGACCACCAGAGAATCCCAAATCCCTCCAACGGACTCCGGGCCCATGAGGAGCACAAGATCGGTCCAAGAAAACCCGGGACCCCAGATAGGCCGATGCACCGCCGCCCACGAGCACGGTGCCAGACGGGACAACATTAACACGAAACGCCACACAGTGTCACTCGGACAGAGCGAAGCGGATTTTATGATTTTTTTGGTAATTATTCAATTACATAAAATACGTATTTTTTCCGCTTTCTCCGTAACATATCCTGTAATTGTTAACCTTTGCGTTTTATGGTGTCATATTAATCAGTCTTCAAATTTAATTTAACTTTTTTATTATTTAAATAACTTTGCCATCTCTGTGGGTATCCTACTCTGTGCAGGCTTTCACATTTTAAAGTGAAAAGGTGGGGCTCTTTGTGCTGAAAACGAGTTTCGCATCAGACGTCTTCATTGTACTAGATTATTTTTTAGCGGCTTGCTCTCGTAATGCATTCTTCTAGCGGAGTATCTTACTAATTAAATATTTGGATGCGATAAACCTATTGTTGTAGTCTGAAATACATTCTAAATCTGCCATGATAATTAAATTTAACGAATTTCTCCCATCCAGTCCCGCTGGCATGATCATCAAAACACGATATAACAAAGCGATTTATCAACACTAACTGTCAATAATTACTTTTAAATATTCGCGTTGCATGACTAATACGCACTAAAAAAGGAATTAATTATTTAATTCCCGTTTTAGTGCGTACTGTCTTTATTTTTAAATATTATAGATATAGCCGATGTGGCGAGATCCCACATAATATTATATTTAGTCATATAATATACAACATAATATTTATTCATATTAATATACATACAAAAATATTTATCAAATATATATTACTCTAAACAAATATAAATCACTCACTTATAAACTCTAAATTTTGATATCATGCATACTATAAATAAACACACATCACTAAAATTATTAATAAACCAATGTACAAAAAACACATCACAAAACTAAAGTCTACAGCTCCGTGCATCGCCATCGCATCGCGTCGCACAACGCAGCTACCGCTGTACGAACGACCCGCTGGCTGACGCAAGATCGAGATCGAGCCGGTTCGGGGCATCCGCGCTTGCCGAACGCGCCCGAACACCCATCAGTGCATCACCGCAGAGAGGATCGAGACACGAAGCACAGTGCATGTTACTCGCCGCTCGCCCCGCGATACCACTATCTACCCGCTGCGATCTATAAATAGCTTCATACTTTGTGTGTGCCTATGTTTGTTATTACTAATTACCAGAACAAGGATTGTGTTATGTGTTGTGCGTTTCACTAATTATCCGAGGAGTAGGACCCGTAGGTACACTGAATACGAACAAACACTTCACCATGTTTAATTTTTATCAAAATAGCGAATAATACATGTGACGTCACATTTCAACATGGCAGCTATATCTATCATATTTTTGTGTTTGTATCAACAGTTTGTGTCAATAAATTGGTACATTAAATCGTGTTCTGGTGCCATGCTAGGGGGGCTGAAGGGTATTATGGAACATTTCTTGCTTTGATTCTCTCTTGATTTAATTTTGATTGATGCCTGTCTGACCGTCTGTTTGTGTTCTTGTCTTCTCCTTCGTCTGTTTACTATCTAGAAACCAAAAATAATACAAAATAAAATCAAAGAAAACTACAAAAACATCGCGAAATACCATCCTGTTCACTTAACGTTAAAGTAAATTAATGTTTTTTAGGTTGCTTCAAGACGACTTCCGTAGCCGAGAGGTGAGCACGCCGCACTTGCGTAGGGTCAATGTAGAAAACGTACTTTCCTATATTGTCTCGGGTCTGCGTTATGTGATACATTGTTGTTTCTGCTTTCTGTGACACAAGTGCTTTGACCTCTTACCATAAGATTAAAGCACGCTTTGAAACATTTTCTATACGTAAATTGTAAAGACATGGCCAGCCAGTAATCGACCATAATTCAACTACTATAGAATATGTAACACTCTTCTGATGCTCTCCAGGAGTATTATCCTAGGCAATGATAGTTTGTCTAGAATATAGAATTACCTATCTATTCCAAACTCTATCCCTTGACAAGTACCCGCAATTCCCGAAAATCCTAGTTTCCCGCAGAGAGCGACGCCGCTCATAATTTATTTACTATTCAGGCTGCGATGCAGTATTGTACTGCACTGGGGTATAATATAACACAAAATTCGAAAATGGGCCTTATTTAAAACCATTTTTAGGGTTCCGTACTAAATGGAAACTACACAACGTCTTCTCGTCCAAAATACCTGAGCGCCTGAAGACGAAAGTCTACAACCAGTGTGTGTTACCAGTGATATGGAACTGAAACGTGGCCTCTCACTATGGGCCTCATAAGAAAGCTCAAGGTCGCACAGCGTGCTATGGAAAGGGCTATGCTCGGTGTTTCTTTGCGGGGTTGAATCATAAAAGGGATATTCTTTTAACTTTACTTAAATGATGACGATGACGACCAGTGATCGGAATAGATAGATTGATTTGGGGTTAATGATCTCAAACATTGATGTTAATATGGACATGCCTCCCGGATTTTGGAATTTCTTTGTATCAGTTCTTTAAAAAAAGACATATCCATATTATGCTAGCACTACCAAAGTACATCAAATCAATCTACATATTCCGATCACTGATGATGACTTTAAAATTGTAAACGAACAATTTTGAAGATGACACTGCGATTGTTTTCAGTGGTACTTCGTGGGACTCAGTTTTTGATCCCGCGGAGAAGGGCATCTTTAGGGTAGCGAACTGGCTACAATCAGCGCTTCTTACTCTGAACGTGATTAAAACCAACTACATTTGTTTTGCTATTAATGAAAGTTCGCTGCCTAAATTCAATCGTAAGCTAAAACTCCACCATTGTCATCATACAAATCAGACAATCTGCACATGTGATGAACTTGTTCGCGTCAAATCGGTGAAATACCTTAGAGTAATCCTAGACCAAAGACTGTCTTGGCACTTACAGATTGACCATGTAAATAATAGGATCAGGAAGCTCATGTGGATCTTTAAAAAGTTGAGACATGTTACCACCAAAAATCTTCTACATAGAATCTACCTGGCATTGGCGCAACCTATAATGGGCTACTGTTTATCTGAAAGGGCTCAAAGGTGCTTACTGAAAATTATGCTCTTCAAGCCATACCCATTCCCTACGGACGAGCTATACAGCTGAAGTAACACCTTGTCAATTAGAAGGATGTATATCCTGGCGTCAGTCCTACAACTACATAAAATCCTACCATTCGATCAATCTCTATTATTAGCTAGGAGACAGAATAAGGTGGCACCTACCCCTTTCTGTAGAACCATTTTTGCCAAACGACAGTTCCATTTCCAATCGGCTTCGCTTTACAACAATCTACATAAACGTCATAAAATTTATAGCATGCCGTATTATGAATGTAAGAAAGTCCTAGTCAAAGAGCTTGCCACACTCGGCTACTCCGAGACAGAGGACTTACTATCCAGATCAGTGCTCTAATTAAATGGAATATACAATCAAATAGTTTAGTAGTGGTTATCCACACCGAACCCAAGATGTAAATCGTAGGGCTACTAAACACTTACATCCACAGAACGACAACACACACGCGCGTGCACACACACACACACACACACACACAGTGTAACTAATTTGGGTACTAATTTACTTGATTTAGAAACTAAGCTTTGCTGTTCAGTTTTATTGTAATTCAGAAAGAGCGGGGCCTCCTGCCACAAGTATTGTTATTATACTTAATAGGTAGGTCCCAGCCTCAGACAGTGTTTTTCTAAAAACTTGATACTGAATAAAAACAATTTTAATTTTAATTTAATAATTTAATTTAATTTTAAGGTCATAGCCCAACGAAATAGCAAGCTGAACTGGCAGTGGGCGGGGCACATAACACGTAGAACTGACGGCCGATGGGGCAGTAAGGTTTTGTAATGGAGGCCACATACCAGGCAGAGTACAGTACAGAGGTGCGACAAGGTGGCGAGACGTATTTCGCTGCGCTTGCCAGTGGCCTCCATTCTAGAACATTGTCTGCCGTATCGGCCATCAGTTCTACTTCTTTAGACATAGAAACCAGACAATTTCAAAACATAGCTAATGTGGTAAAATGTAAACTCGCAATAAAATAAATATTCGTGTAATCCAAATAAGGCCCGGAAGGAATGGTTTCATAATTGAAGAACATTTAATGGAACCAAGAGTTTCATTTATGATCATATAACACTTGAAAAAAAATCGAAAAATCGGCATGCGATGAGACGTGGGTTCGAGTCCCACCTGAGGCAGTCGATTTTTTTCAAGTGTTATATGATCATAGATATAAGAAAGCATGTAATTGCTAAAAACAAAATTTAAATCAAGAGTTTCATGTCCTCCTCCTTTTTTGAAGTCGGTTTAAAAATGCCTGTTTTTAAGTCTTGAAACCCCAAGCGGACGCATATGACCGCGTATACTTAATAATAAAATTTCCATTGGGTCTTGTCTCCGTGGACCGAGGGTTTAAAGAGAAGTATTTTTATAACCTCCATTTAAAACGTTTTCGGTTTAAATAGAAGAAGATTTATTAAAAACTTTCCTACCATTTATAATGGTATTAATTGACATTAACGAGGGATGCACACCCATTATTAATAAGGATTTCAGAAGTTAAGGGCGACCTTTGCTTTGAGGTTTTTGCCAGCCGACCCTCTCTTGCCCTCATTATGTTGTTTAATGAATGTAGAATAATTTTTAATGTGACATTCATTCTTATTTAACATATTTAGGTTATTTTTATTAGAAAGAAAAATCGATATTTTTATTAACTGAAACATGACGTGTTAAAACTGATAAATATTACCTACATGTGCAGAAATACAAGTACATTTTGCAATTACAAATATGTAAGACCTTTTAAGAATGATTCAGTTGCTGAAATACAACAACGTTTCAAGAGACCAAATACAAAGTGAAAATTCATAAAATATTTTTCTTAGCATGTGAAAGGCAACTTAATATTTTTATATTAGACGACTTGGTAAAATAAATTATAAAAAAAATAAAAACCGTCTTCAAAAAACATTGGTCTCTCATTGACTGGCACCGACTCCAAAAGTAACTGATTAGGTACTTAAGTGTTAAGATTATTTTTAGCGTTTTAGTTTTTTGAAGACGGTTTTTATTTTTTTTATAAAATTTACTTATTTCATCCATTTTAGTGATAAATCCTAATCAAAACAAATCTTACGAGTGCAAACATAATTTAACTGCTGAACACCGATTTCATTTCCTATTTTTCCACCCTTAGGGGTGAATTTTTTTCCAAAAATTTATATTTATTATAGTATCTTTAAAGTATAAGCTATTCATTAAAAAAAGAATCATCAAAATCGGTCTACATTTGGCAGAGATATAGGTAAGATAGATACTAAAATCAGTTGGCGTGGTACGGAGTTTATGCAATGTTTGATGATTTTCTTATAGATCCCATCATCAGAATTTAACCAAATTTATATGGGACCATTCTGAAAGTATTACCTTTCAAACAAAAAAATAATTATCGAAATCGGTCAACGCAGTAACGAATGATCGCTGAACATACATAAAAAAAAGATAAAAAAAAAGGTACCGACGAATTGAGAACCTCCTCCTTTTTTGAAGTCGGTTGATAATAAATTTTATTTGATTGCACTAAATAATTTACAGTGAATCTTATATCTAGCGGCTTCTGCACTAAGCAAGCATATTTTATGTCACAGCCTTTTATTTTTCCAAGATAAATAATAACAATATTAGTCAGGGAAATAATAGAATTAAAAATTAGTTAACAGTACAACAACCGTTCTCAACAAATATTTTTAAGTAACAATTTGTATTGCACTAATTATATCATTGTTTTTTTTTACAAAAAACTGAAAGCACTTTGATGCAGGCCGCTTCCAACTGGCCTATGATTAGCAGTGGACATCCTATGGCTGAAATAGGCCGAAGCAAGGAGACCACGCACAGGTACACCTGCACGCGCGAGGGTCTCTACAAGGCCACCAATAGTGCTATATCGCGGTGGCTGAGTTTTGGTCCTCACATATAAGCCTAAGTCGACACACAAAGAAGATGGCTGAAATGATGATGATGATGACATACATCATACGTGCACACATAATCTGGATTTACCGGCATAAATGCTCACAGATTTTTTACTTTATTATTATTTAGTATACAGTTACAGAATACGGTTTTTCGGTAGGCTATTTTATTTCATTGCACACTGCACAATATTCCTGTTTACAATTCAGTAGATAGGACAGTCTAATTGTGAAATACGCGACCGTATCGATGGCGCACGGCGATTTACGTGGACGATGCAGGCCTACAAAATTAGCGACACCGGCCGTGTTTCTAATATAGGCACATCGAGGCTACTGCATATTTGCTACAAACATTTATGGCTGTTTGTTTTCCTGTTTTAAGTATATAGCCGTTTCCTGCCGTTTTGCACAAGACAGTTTGTCACAGAAAATCGTTCACCTTTCAGTAAATGCTGAGCTAAGATTCCCTTTTTGACACACCAGATGCCCTTGATTATTTAGTTTTGTTTTTTTTTCGTGTGTGTCAAATAAACGTTTATATTTCTAATGTTAGTGTGTTTTCCGAAATTAACATTCTTCATTGTTATTTCTGTTATTTGTCGTTTTGATGTCCTACAAAATTAACGACACAAACCGATAGTTGAACTAAAGCGATCTCCACTTCACATAAATGTTGTCTGGAAGAGATCGCTAGTGATAAGTTTAACTAAATTACGCAGTTTATTGGCCTGTTTTATGTGGTGTGCAATATTAAGTATCTATTTATTAATATTTGAAGCAGAAACACTTCCTAAATTCGAGTGAAACTGAGTAAGAAGTATTTTTTAGTGTTTACCAAGCCACCCTGTATAGAACCAATACAGCCTTGACGTTTTCATTTGTCATTCCGCGCATAATTCTGTATCCGTTAGCAAAACGGTGCATGCAAATTGTCCTGCGCCGGGACTAATTGTGAATAACGACGGCGATAACCGCGATTTACGCCACCGCGCTTACGGTCGCAAAAACACTATCTTCCTACTAAGTACGCTGTTTTGTGAAACACTGTATAATGTGTTAAGCTTAAGATTAGTAGCGAAACTATAATATTACGGCTTCTACTAAAATAAACTATTTCTGTCCAGAAAAACGTAGAATCTTGGCAAAAACACATTAAATCGCAAGAGTTTGATTCTCGGTTCGGTCATTCCGAAAATAACCACTTTTCAATTTGCTATTTTATGTTTAACGGTTTTTCAGTTGATTGGATCTTTATGTGACCGAAATTGTATGTAATATATGGTCAAATATTCTGACAGTAATGTCAACAATGCCCAAAAGGCTGGTGGCATTACATCAAAATTACATCTGGCGTAGATATTTACAATTATATTTTTTTACTTTAAACTTTTTAGAGATTTCTTAGCGTTTGCTCACGCTTTAAACCTGAGGGAAAAATGCAAAAAATACTGCAGCGACCTTAATTGCGAGATAACACCATAATACCAACAACCATAATCGATCAGTCACCTACCCTTTACAAAAACCGCATCTGAATTGGTCGAACCGAATAATAACAATATTCTAGTGTAAATACACACAAACGAACTACCTCTCACTCTAAATGCCTGCCCGTTCAGTCGTGGGTAAAAATAACAGCTAATTATATTATCAACGGGTTTTAAGGGAGAGCAGTGAAGAAAGAATCATCATTAAGGTAACCTAACAGACGGGGTCACGATCCTCAACCGCTTCCTTCCGCTACCCGTTCGCCCTTCGGACGACGGCCCAAGCCGAGGTCCGAGCCTACAGAGGTACTCTTGAGACCCAGTCCTTCTCCTTCGATGGGGCCCACTAGATTGGAGCCTGCATGGTCTCGTCTGCGTTCACAGACTAGTCTGTAGCGCAACCAATGATCATGACGGTGCAACCACTAGTCGGGTTCACCTTGTGGCCGGGTGCCCTTAGTACTCGGCACGGTCTGATCGCGCCCGCTAGTACGGGGCCGCGCGCGAGGTACCCTGGCCGGCCGCTCTCTAGGCTGATTACCTTCTGTACTCGCCAAATCTGCCCGGTGAAGCTACCAACAGCACAGATTCTTCAAAAAAAAACCTCAACTGCTGAGGCAACGACTACGAATGAGGATATTTTAGAACTAGAACAAATAACATGGTATTCTAGACAATGTGCAAGCAGACCTCAAGCTAAAAACAAACAGACAATAGGTGTACATGTTGATCGCGGTAATTCTCTAGCACAATGCCCGAATGGGGGCCGAGCTTTGTCCCATTACAACTGACTAGACCTAGTTGAACCTTAGGACTCGTTTACATTGTTTAAATTTTAATTACATGTTAAGATGATTTTAATAACGAAGGTTAATAAATGTTTAATTGATAAAAATGTTTGTAATCAAATACGGCCCTGTTCGCACCGGATTATTATCTTGTAAATACTATTTAAAAAGAGACTTTTAATAGTTGTTAAAGTTTCTGTTCAAAAGAAATACAGTATTATTCAAAAGCAGTGAGGTACAAAAATTGGGACGTGTAAAAGATAATTTGCAGTGCATATCGTGTATTTGCAGAATTAAATTTGTTTTATTAGTTAATTAAAGAACGATGTTTTTATGAATGACTGGCCAACTGTTTTACCAAAAAATAAAGGTCCCCGATTTAGAACCGTTCCGTAACAAATTGTCGACTGGATGACCGGGTGACACTGTATGATTTAACATTAGTGTCACGTGGTTTATCGGTTTACAATTACTTTACAATCAATTAAATTATCTTAAGAAATGCCTAGTTGTGGGTGGACATCCTATGCTGCGCTTGCCGGTACGTGGCCACCATTTCAGAACCTTTCTGCCCCATCGGCCGTCAGTTCTATTTGCTATGGACCCCGCCCACTGCCACTACAGTTTCTTAATCCGTTGGGCTATATCAGCGATTTCTGATTCCATTGGGTAACATTAAATATAATACCATTCTAAACTCCTTCTGTCAGATATGAAAGGTGCCTTAGATTGAACTATTGTATTCAATTACCAAACTAAACGACCATTGTCAGGCAACAAGCGCCTGGAATTAAATTGACTGCTCCCTTAATGACCTGTCGGACTATTTCTCCAATGAATATTCAGAATTCTATTTGGAATTATCAGCCTGGAAAATAAACATGACCTATTTAACATTTACAAGTCTAAGGGCTAATTTCACTATCGTCAATTAAAAATTACCCGACAATTAAAGTATAATACGCCTAAATCAGAATTTCACTATTTTCCTAACATTTATACTGAATGGTATTTAACAATCAAAACCTTTTTTTTGACGACCTCCGTAGCCGAGAGGCGAGTACCGGACTTGGTGTCGCTATCTCTGAGGTCCCGGGTTCGATTCCCGGTCGGTCAATGTAGAAAAATAACTTTTCTATATTGTCTCGGGTCTGGGTGTTGTGGTACCGTCGTTGTTTCTGATTTCTGTAACACAAGTGCTTAAGCTACTCATCACAGGATCAGAGCAATGTATGTGATGTGGTCCAATATTTATTTTTTATTTTTTTATTTTTTTCTACATAGTTTTTAAGACTGATTGTTGCTAATACTCTGGACTCTTGTTTCCGAAACAAATACATTAATTTTTTTTTTGTTATTTAATCGTCAAATAAGAGCTACTTGACGATGTGAAATGTGCATGTATCTCATCGCCGAGCAAGTAGTACAACTCTAAAATCCGTATCATACTCGTACTAAACAATCTAGAAGCCCGGAGTAAGGACTGACTTCGATCACTGAGTTACCACCGCTATAACGTCTAGGCAGTTACCGCCAATTTAAAAAAAAAAGGTTTTTCACAATGGCACCAATCATCTATCCCCAAACTAAGCAATGCTTGTACTATGGCGTCTAGATAACGGATAAACATACTTAAATACTTTTATAAACATCCATGACTTAGGTACAAATGCTCGTTGCTCATTACACAAACCCGCAAATGCCTGGCTTTGTAGTCCGAAGCGCGAACCACTACGCCAGACGGGCGTCCGTTTACACTTTTCACCTCACCTAGGGCTCTATCCAATAAATGAGGGTATTTGGTATCATCGAAAGCAAAAAGAGTATGTTCGCGGCTGAAATTATGCAGATTCAAACTCAACTTGTCCGCAAACTTTGTCTCTTCGAAAAAAAAACGGAATTTTAAATGTGTTAGCTTGAGTGTAGGTAAAAAATAACAGTCAGCTCAATCTGTGGGTAAATTTCATTCGTAAAATTCCGATCTCATTCTTTAGATTTGGTTAAATAAAGTTATTTTTTTTATCTCAAACAAAAGATTATACCTACCTTATACCTGAAACAAATCGCCGATAATGTTACTCATACAAGCATATTATATTTCCCATTTCAGAGCACAGGCCTCGTCTCAACTATGCTGCCGTCATACGGAAAAAAGATGTATCTGACACTTTTTTTAGAATCAGATTGGGATGCGTTTTTTTCACTGATTCCGAATATGAATGTAACTCAATTCGTAAAAAAAAGTGTCAGATACGTCTTTTTTCCGTATGACGACAGTATGTTATTCGTTGGTTTGAGCTATTTCGCTTTGGACGGCACGCTTACCCTTCTACAACACGGAGATGCTTGTGATAAATGTCAATGAAAGTCTGGGTAATCATGCATTCGTCACAAATCGCATGTAGTTAGATGGTACTTGTTACTTTTACTAAAAAGATCTGGGGTTCTAGCTTAAAATCAGCGCTGCAGTTTTCTGCAGCGCTAGTAAGCTAGTACCCATTATACACCACATCGATACGCTAACCGTTTTTCGTTTTCTGTTCAATTATTTTACTGTCTATATTCAAGTTTTTTTTTCATCTGTTCTTGTACTTTTAAAAAAAACAATGTGTCTAATAACAATATCCCTCTCTCTATTTCTCTAACTAATAACAACATAACAAGGTGTACAGACGACCGGGTAAAGGTTGCGGGAAGCCGCTGGATGCGTGCCGCTTCCAACTGGCCAATTAAAAGTTCACTGGGGGAGGCATAGGTTCAGAAGTGGACGTCCTATGGCTGAAATGATGATGATCAAGTTTTAAAAAAAAAGTGTATATTTTCGGCTAGTATATGTATTGTTTGTTCTCCCTGCACTATATCTTGAGTTCGATGCGGCAGAATTGGCTTTCTTTATCAACTCGAGAGACGGTAATGGGAAACGTCTTTTATGTGCCGTGGGTTAAGTGGTGGAGGTGAGGTGGAGATGGGGACTGTGGGGACGATTTTGTCTTTGTCTAAACACATTTAGTTTACAAAACTAGTTAAGATAGTAAGTTGTGATGACTATAGTCGTATATTTGAGAACTACACTATTTTGATATTTCACTACATTTATTTAGCAGTTTTATGTGTCGCACACCTAGATACAGAATAGCACAACTCTAAATAATACAAAATTGAGTTATTGCAATTAGCGGAATCTGTGTCGAATTTACATTAGCTCCAAAGATACTTGTTTACTTGCTACGTGCTTCTTTTTAATATGATCACATACTACATTATCTCCATCCACTTATTTTAAATTGTCATCATCATTATTTCAGTCATGAACATCCACTGCTGAACACAGGCCTCTTTAATTGGGGGGGGGGGGGGCAGTTTTTTATAACATTTCGCACGCAGATGCTACTGCCCGTCTCGTGCTATAGGAATTAGTCGCCTCTTACGACACGCCCCCCTGTTGGCGGTGGGGAAGTGTATTCTTTACGGCCGTCCCTACATGGCTAATTTAAATTGTACCATCGCGTTATTCGTGTTGTCCAACTCTTTATCTAGGTGTGCGATGTATTGACAAGTGTCTCAGATTATCAGATTAATACAAGAATGACGTTCTTAATTCGAGTTCTTTTTTTATTAATTAACTACCTTTCACAGCGAACTTCGTACCGCCTCTTCATTTGTTTATTTTTCGTGAAGTTTGTTTGATTTTTAAAAAATGTTATTCTGCTATCCGGGGCGGAGACAAATTCAACAAATCAAAGATCATAATAAGTTAATTTTGGAGTCGATGCAAACAAAAACATTGAATCTCTCATCGGCTGGCACCGACTCCAAAAGTAATTGATTAGGTACTTAAGTGTTAGGATTATTTTTAGCATTTTAGTGTTTTGAAGTCGGTTTTATTTTTTTTAATAAAATTTACTTATTTCATCTATTTGTAGTGATAAATCCTAATCTAACTGCTGAACACCGATTTCATCCCCTATTTTCCTACCCTTAGGGGTGATTTTTATTTTGCAAACTTTTATCATAGCATCTTTGAAGTATAAGCTATTCATTAAAACAAAAATCATCAAAATCGGTTTATATTTGTCGAAGATAGGTAACAAGAACCACAACCAAAATATTATCTGGGTATTAATTTGTTGATTTTCTCAAAAAGTTCTATATCAATTTCGATAAAATTTATATGGGACCACCTCTGAAGTATGATCTACCAAACAAAAAAAGATCCAACTAAAATCTATTCATAATTGGCGGAGTAATCGCGTAACATACATAAAAAAATAAAAATAAAAAAATAAAAAAAACAAACAGTCAAATTTAGAACCTCCTCCTTTTTTGAAGTCGGTTGAAAATCGGTCCAGCCGTTCTCGACTTATGAATGTTGTAACTAACCCGACTTTTTTTTATATATATAGATGTTATCAACAATTTGTAATATTAATAACGAAAATCCTTATAAAGGATAATTTTTGTGCTTGAAAACAAGTTTTTGTTTGGGAAAAAATCGAAATCTCAGAAAAAAAACCTGTTAATGTCAAACCGTAAAGATAGCATTAATAAAAATAAAAGCTTGAATAAAGGACATCATTCTTTTATTATTATTTTTAAGTTACAACACTTTTCTATTTAAAAAAATGCAGGAATACGTAAAAATTGCGTGGCCAAACTCTTCCACTGTTAAAAGGCACACGACAACTTAAAGACTTCATAAATAAATCATTGTAACCAAAAAGTAACAAATAACTATTTTGTTCAAATCGAACTTCACTAAAGAAGAAGACGATAAGTTTGAGATACAAATAAATACATTAACGTGGTATCTGACGATAATACACTTAAAAATAAACTTCGTTTATGCAAAATAAACTTTATTTCACGCCATTTATTTCTATATACATTCCCATCAATCAGATCTCGTTAGTTAATGCTTACCAATGGACACTGTCGTATTGAAGCAAATAGAAATATGCATTTAAACACGAGTCCAAAGAGCCGAATTTCACAAACAAATATGAACACGGTTCGGCGGGCGCGAACAAAGCGCCCCGTCCACAAAAGAAATCGCCTGCGCAGGGACGAACTCAAGTCGAATTCGTAGAAAGATTAAAAAAACCGGCCAGTGCGATTCGGACTCACACAACGAGGGTTCCGTAGAAACTTTTAAGTACTTACATAAAAAAAATTACATCACTAATTATAGTGATTATATATAACATTAGTTATAATAGCAAACAAGCGGGATGTAGCTACAAATTCACTGTTTAAAAATTTTGTCCTTTTACTAGTGATATAAGTAAGACATTGCTTCTTTCCAAACGACGCGGGTGCGTCATTAATCAAACCCTAGAGGGATCGAAGTTTTGATTCCACTGAGAGTGTCAAAATATGCGGCATAAGCGTATCTTTTAATTGCGTTGACTAAGAAGTTTGATTTTTCACAGCTGCAAAGGATTGCAGATATTTAGGGTATTTGACATTAATTTGTACTTGATACCTTGAATGAATACACTTCTCTACCGCCAACAGGGGCGTATCGTAAGAGGCGACTAATTGCTGTAGCACGAGAAGGGCAGCAGCTTCTGTGTGCGAAATGTTATAAAAACTGCGCTCGCCAACCCGCTGAACAAGGCCTGTGTTCAGCAGTGGACGTCCGTCGCTGAAATGATGATGATGATTGACCTTGAAATGGTCTTGACAGAGAGACAGACATATAGATACAACAAAGTGGTCCTATAAGGGTTCCTTTTTATAAACAGTATAGAATTAACTTATGCGGAATTAATAAATCATTTTCTCGGTGTAATGTCATGCAAAGCATAAAATGATGTTTAAAACAATGTTTGTGGATTAAATTCGCAAATCCTAAGATATGCAAGTAGCTCTAGTCTTATTTTTTAGGGGTTTGTACCTTAATAAAGGTACTTTAAAACTTTTATAATACGAATTAAATATATCTCTAACACGAAGGTTTTACAAGTAGCCATTAAAAAGTTCCACTATCCATCTCTTGATTTTATCATCAGATCAGCTCAATGGTATCAAAATCATCATTTATTGGCATCTGAATCACAAATCGATACGACGATTTGAAGTAGGTCAAATTCTACTTCCAAGATTTGATTACATAAATAGGTACTAAATTAATTCAAAGTGTGAAAGTATATTTTTTATGGCCTAAGACGCACTTATTATAATATTACTGGGAATGAGTTTTATAGATTATTTGCAAAAGCAAAAAAAAACTTTTTTTTTACTGTAATAATAGTGGCAGTTTAATCCTAAAATTAATTAGGAAAAATGTTAAGCCTCTTGCCATGGCGCCATGAAAAGGCATACAAGTGAATTTTCTTTAAACGTTTGCTTGAAACCTTAATTTGAATAAATCTATTGTCTTATTCCGCTGTTTGGGTCAAATAAACTCTTTACTTAGTGTTATATCCAAACTTTATAGAGTAACGACTGGATCTACTAGTCTTTAGGAGTATTCAATGGCTGGTCGATTTCGGGAGCGGTCATGAATGAAAGTCAAAATATTAAGAGACAGAATATTTTAGATAGTTGGGCAATTGTTATAGCAGTTTTAATTCGTAATCAAATAGTGTTATAGTTGGTTCTGGATATATATTTATGTACATGATATATATAAAAAAAATATTCGGTTTTCAAAGTAATCTAAATAATGAAATGCTTGGTTACAATGTAACCTTTACACCATGGCTGACTACATCCTATGAAAAAACGGATGCAAGCGTTATTCAGAGGTGAATTTTGGCAACCAAAATTATATAGATGGATAGATATATACTTCTTATTGTACACCACACAAAAGAAACAAATCACAGGAAAAGAAATACTAGGTAGGTAGTTAATGAAGTTTTACCTTGTTTCGAATGCGGCGCTTGTTAATATTAAGTCTATATTTTGTTTGTCTTGAAGGTATAATAACGATTGGTAACATTATAATTTATTTAAGTATGTTTTTTATGCGATCACTTAAAGATTACATTTTCGTCATCTAATCGAAATCTATCATGTACGAGTATTTTTCTAAAACAACCTTTTGTTTAAATCATTTGCAAATTACGATTTAACAGGACATCGTTTTTAATTTATTATATTTTTGACATTTTTACTTTAAGTCCAAGTACTGTTTAAAATCGTGTTGAATGAAAATGATAATTTCAAATTCCAGGTGATTCTCTTAGTCCGTGCCTGTCTTAAACGAGTTTATCGTTCTTTTGAAGAATCCGCTTTGATTGCAAAGCGTGCACGCCTTTTGTTTTGGATGCAATTAACTTTATTACATTTGCGCGAAGAAGACACGGCTTTTGGGGACTTTAAAATGTGGCGCTTTGTGATTATTTTAGTGGGGATTTAGTTGTCTTATTTAAGTTTCTAGTTATTTGTCTGTGAGATTTGTATTTGGTCATTAGTTATACTTTTGTTTTATTGCAATGTTAAAAAACTTTAATTGTTTTTTGACGACTTCGGAGCCGAGGGGTGAGTAAGCCGGACTTAACGTCACCTGTCTGAGGTCTCGGGTTCGATTCACGATCAGGTTAATGTATGAAACGAACTTTTCTATGTTGTCTCGGGTTTATGTGTTGTGGTACCGTCGTTGTTTCTGATTACTATAACACAAGTGCTTAAGCTACTTACCTTAGGATCAGAGCAATGTATGACGTCATTGGACTCTTGGAGTTGGAATATTGATTCATTATATTTTTTGCTATACCTAATACTTCTTTCATTGAACACACGGTAGGTACATTTTATCTTGTAATATAAAATTTGGTTTGATTTGGTTGTTTCGGTTTATGTATTTATTTATTTAAACTTTATTGCACATGTAAGTACAATTGGCGGACTTAATGCTATACAACATTCTCTACCAGTCAACCTTGAGGTAATGCAGATAATGTAGTCAGTGGCAGAGTATAAAGTTTCCGACATATTTTTTTAAGACGAGTAAAATACATACACATACATACCAATTTAGACAATAATAAATACATACTACCTATATAATACATACTATATAATATAATCGGTTTGGGGAAAATAAAATTTCTAGAGGTTGAACGTTCTCAAAGGTTATGTTCTTTAAAAAACTTACATTCTCATCACATGCTCTTTATTCTTTGGCTAGTGTACTGACTGTTCGACAGCTATTATTCTGCATACTATTTTGATAAAACATAAATCACTACCCATTGATAACACCATACTAATTAAAAGAAGGAATGATATTGTAGCTAAATCAACTATATGTAAAACATATTTTGCAAGACATCAATATATGATCCAGTCATCTCACCTGTATAATTCATTTAATAAAATCCTCAACATATACATCTAAGACAAGTTTCGAATGCAAAAAGCTGGTCTCACAGTGGATTAAGACTTTAAACTATGAGGAAGTTGAAGGCATTATCTCACGTTATAAGTGTTAACTTAACATCTTGCAGGAGCGTGGTTGTACATACACATATTTACTAACAAACGAATTACATTACACACACACACACACCATTCTGTAACTGTATGTTCGTATACAATAATAATAATAAGTCCCCTTCTAAGCTAGGGAGCCTGTGTCAGGGGGCTCCGCTCTTCCATCTCTTAACAATTCTCTTTAGGTGAGCTGATAACTACAGACTAATATTAAATATTAACATTGGTACGTATATAGCAACATAAAAAATTTACAAAAAGTGTGTGTGTGTGTTGTGTGTGTGTTTTTGTGTGTGTGTGTGTGTGTGTGTGTGTGTGTGTGTGTGTGTGTGTGTGTGTGTGTGTGTGTATTTAGTATAAATGTTCAGGGGATTATTAAATGTTTTATAGAGGTAGGCTAAGCGAGCTCTATACTGCCTAGTAGCAAACATGGTGTTTGGTTTCAGGACATTTATTAACAACAATGCTATGAGAGAGCAGCCTCTTCTGGCACAAGTGTTCTTACACTTAAAAGAAGATTCATTTTTCGTAAGAGTAATGTAAACATACTATTTAAAAAGAGGTTGACAACAGTGACCGAGTTTCTGGCGCTGCTTTTTCACGGCGCTAGCCCACAATAATTGTCCTGAAGCAGTGGTAGAATTTTAACTAGTCCCGCTCTCCCCCAACAAGGTAAGTTACTTACCTACATACATCCATCGAAATCTCATTATTTACTTTTTTTTTTTTATTTATATGTAGTCAAAGTTGTTAAATCTAAGGGATAGAATCAACCCGCACCTAAAAGGAATTTAACAATTAAAATACGACCTTATCAAGCTTCAAGTATAAGAATTCAATTTCACAAATCACGACATTAAATGTGTTATTGGGCGTAAGTATAGGCACTTATGTACAATTTCAACAGATTGAAAGTTCGAAACTTGCAAACGTGGCTTAGACATAAAGTTACATTTATCAGAACGCGAAACAACCGCGCCCTCTGGGCTTTGATAGCTTAGGTTCTAGTCCGGGAGGTGGTGACACAAATAGGACGTAGTGTTTTTAAACCATCTATATATATATACATCTATATATAAGTCTACAACCAGTGTGTGTTACCAGTGATGACATATGGAACTGAAACGTGGCCTCTCACTATGGGCCTCATAAGAAAGCTCAAGGTCGCACAGCGTGCTATGGAAAGGGCTATGCTTGGTGTTTCCTTGCGAGATCAAATCAGAAATGAAGAGATCCGTAAACGAACAAAAGTCGCTGACATGGCCCAATGGATTAGCAAGCTGAAGTGGCAGTGGGCGGGGCACATAGCACGTAGAACTGATGGCCGATGGGGCAGAAAGGTTCTAGAATGGAGGCCGCGTACCGGCAAGTGCAGCGTAGGACGTCCACTCACAAGGTGGTCAGACGACCTGGTAAAGGTCGCAGGAAGACGCTGGATGCAGGCCGCTTCCAACCGGCCAATCTGGAAGTCAATGGGGGAGGCCTATGTTCAGCAGTGGACGACCTATGGCTGAAATGATGATGATGAAACCATCTGTATATAAAAAAACATTTTTTTCTCTGAAGCTACTCCTAAAATAAGTAATACTGTTTATATCTTTCAAATACATTTTACTTCAGACAAGTAAGAGTCCTTTATCTTGAGCACTTAAAAAAATTATATCTGCAAATAGAAATGAGTTAATCTTTTTACACGTCTTAGTTATGTTCCACCCTACCACAACAAGATCGTTTTTTTTTTTAATAGGTAAACGGACCAAAAATAATAATTGTCGAAAACATTCGCCGCCTCCTTACCTAAACTCCCAAGGCATTTCCCCGTAATAAATTGGTAAAAATTCGTACACATGCTGCTCAGAAGTTCTGGTGTTCCCCACTCCGCTCGTTATGAGAAATTGCTAGAATTTGTCAGATCGCATGATGTATCATCCGAAGAGCTTTGACGACGTCTGGCGCGGTGATGTTAATATTCTGGTTGGTAGTGATTAATGTTAGTCTACAAATAGTACCCGATCACACTATTAGCGTAGTGGTCCGTTGATTTTCTTTGAACGCAAAGGGATCCGGGTTCAATCCCGGTTCGGGTTAATATAGAAAACGTTGCGCAATGGGCTAGTTTTCTAAAAAATCTAATTAGTCCGTCAGTTGGATTAACAGAAAATATTGGACACGTATTTTTATTTTCTCAATCAAACAAAAAATTATGAAGATATAGCCCGTTAAAGTTCCGCGTAACGTTGCTAAAAAGTGTCGCAAGGCGTGACGTCACGTGGTTACTTCGATGCGTTTTATCTTCGTCCATTTTTGATGGAATGACAAAAGACAAAACATGGGTCCAATATTGTTTGATAATCTAACCAACGGACTAAATAGAATTACTTTGTATGATAGTGCCTGTATTTTCATTTGGTGTTGTATTATCGTCTCCACCATGTTTAAGGTCTAAAATTACTTAACTTTCTTCCTGACTATATACAGGGTGTAACGAAAAGGTGAAATAAAACTTTAAGGGGTACGTGCTCAATTACATCAACTTTTTCTATGGGACTAACATCGAAATTGCAAAAAAAAACACTTTCCCATACTAAAACGCGACCAGCTGGCATCAGTTTGTATGGAAACGTCAATTTTTTTTAAAATTTTGATCTTGGTCCCATAGAAAAAGTTGATGTAATTTAGCCGTAGAATAGCCCCTTAAAGTTTTATTTCACCTTTTCGTTACACACTGTTTAGCTCAAAAACAGCATCTTTTTCTTTAGGACCAACATCGAAATCGCAAAGAAATTTCACTTTCTTAGACTAAAGCGCGTGACGACCAGCTGACATTATGATACATAGAGAAGTGTATTTTTTTCCACTACATCTTCTTGAGATCAAGCCAGGCGATTACTGCAGACTTGTATTGCCAACTGTATGGGTTCTTGTCGCCCATACACTTTCTTGATAATAAAGAAAGATAGAAAGCAGGAAAACACTTGTCGAACTTGTAATCGATTTATTCTTGATAATGTGTGCACACAATGATAATCGAACGTGAACTAATTATAAAACATAAGCAATGAAAAAATGAAATAATTACGTAGGTAAACAATTACCGTAAAGCGTTGACGCTGTAATGTGCGATGTAATCGTACACCAACAATCACAAACAATGATGGAAAAGCTTGCCATTAAACCACCGAGACTGGTGAATTGCTCTTAGCCCACTGCTCCTTCAGGATAACGCTAGACCACACACAGCACATCAAACGGTCGCCAAGTTAGAGGAGCTCGGAACCTTTGCGTCACCCACCATACTCTCCAGATCTTGCCCCAACCGAATACAACTTTTTTCAAAATTTTGATTAATTTTTACAAGGAAAAAAATCGAATCTGATGAGGCAGTCAAAACCGCCTTCAAACAGTTCATAGACTCTCGCTGCCAGGTTTTTTTTTTCCAAAGGGATCAATGATCTGCCTATAAAATGGCGGAAGTGTATCGATAACAACGGCGCATACTTCGATTGATTAAATAATAATTTCATTTAAAAAAGTTGATACACTTTTTTGATACTGAACGGCAATTTCATATGTAAGGACGTAATATAATAAACCCCTAGTAAAAAGATGTTAAAAATAACATAAAACCTCCTCCTTTTTTGAAGTCGGTGGAAAATAGGACCTCATGATTACTTACGAGCCGATTAGTGTAGAGGCGCAGTAAATCGCGTTGAACGCAAAGGTTCCGTTTTCGACTCCTGATATGGGTTTATTTAAAAAACATTTTTTTCTAAATTGACTCGAGCACGTACAGACGTGCTAGGAGACGCCCCCAGTCAGATACATTGTCTGGTACCTGGTAATACAAGGATATTAATAACTTTGACACCATGTCAGTTGGTATGTTCATCATCATCATCATCATTTCAGCCATAGGACGTCCACTGTTAAACATAGGCCTCCCCCAGTGACTTCCAGATTGGCCGGTTGGAAGCGGCCCGCATCCAGCGGCTTCCTGCAATTTTTACCAGGTCGTCTGTCCACCTTGTGGGTGGACGTCCTACGCTGCGCTTGCCGGTCCGTGGCCTCCGTTCCAGAACCTTTCTGCCCCATCGGCCGTTGGTATGTTGTATGTCCAAATAATCCCTACATAAATTAAGATAAATGCGAAAGTAATTTTGTCTGTCTGTGTTACGCTTACACTCCTAAACCACTGAACTAATTTTGATGAAATTTGGTACAAAAATAGACTAGAGCTTGAGAAAGGACATAAGCTGCTTTTGGTCGTGAAAGTTAAACCGATTTCCATGAAATTTTGTACGGAAAAAGCTTGAAAATTTTATTTCATCTCTTACGCTCTCTACTTCGTACCACCCCTACACACATTTTTTTTTTATGAATATACCCGTGTTTTTTTTAGTTATTCTGCTATTCGGGGCGAATACAAATCCAACAAACCAAAAATCATAAAAATCGGTCCAGTCGTTCGCGACTTATAAATGGTGTAACTAACCCGACTTTGTTTTATTATATAGATAAATTATACATGTCAATATCTTAAAAGTAATGAATAAATTTCAAGGTATACAATAAATGCCATTAATGAATTATTATAAAACATAATAGAATTTACCGGTTAGAATGTCAAACAAAATTCCAAAGCAAAAAAAATATAAATTATCAAATCAAATTTTATCCGTGCCGTGTGGGGACGGCCATAAAGAATACGCTTCCCCACCGCCAACAGGAGACGTGTCGTGAAAGGCGACTAACTCCTGTAGCACGAGACGGGCAGCAGCGTCTGCGTGTGAAATGTTATAAAAAACTTCGCTCGCCAACCCGCCTGCCAAGCGTGGCGAGTATTGGCAATCCCTCCCAATGAAAGTCATTGGGGGAGGTCTATTTTCAGCAGTGGACGTCTTATCGCTGAAATGATGATGATGATGAAATTTTATCCTAAAAAAATCATGAATACTGTAACCCTTTAAAGCAACGACCATACAAATGAAGTCGCGGGCAACAATTAGTTTATTTATATCACGCCTTACAGGGTTGTAGGGGTACATTTCGCTTCTTGTCCTTATACAAAGGGTTGCATCCAATCACGAGGTGCGCAAGTTTGACCGCGGCCGCTTGTTTTGCATAAACTGCCGGCGGAATATTGATGACACTGCCGCAGGCTCGATGGAGAGAAACGATATGGAAGCGGTATGATACGTCAGATGATACAGAAGACAAAGTAGAGTTCGTGGATAAAAATGCGTTTGATTCCGTCCAGCAGTCTATATTTTTTAGAGTAAATAAAGTCTCATACGTTGTATGTTGTATTTACTTGAAATGTTTTTTGACAATGCATTGAAACACTAAAGATACTTTTAATTAAATGAACTAACATTAGACTACTATTCCAACCGACCAATCTGAAAGTCACCGGGGGAGGCCTATATTCAGCAGTGGACGTCCTATGGTCGAAATGATGATGATGATGAAACTACTATTGATAGCTACGAAATACTGTTATTGTTTCAGTTATTCATTTAACTTTTTTTTTGGACACAATGGCATTACTCTGAATTATCAGTTTTGCCCTTTAATAAACTTTTAAACACCCTTGAACGTTCTTGTATGTACTGTAACTATCTCTATGCATACCGTGTAAATTCAAATAAATATTTTCATTTTATTTCAACTTAAATATCGTTCCTCCCAATATCCCACGTTTGTTTGCGCAGATTTCGCTAGTCTCTATTGAATTTTAACTACATCGAAACAGGGACGTTGTTATGCAATACGCATCCGCGTCCGATGTTACAATTAAATTGTCCAATGCCGCCGGATTAGGGGATGAGAGCTGGCTCTGTTTTGTATACTATTGGCCAGATGCATAGTTTGAATTACACTGTTTTAAGCTAACATAAACCGCGCGCGGCTTTGCGCGAGAATTTTAACAGCTTCCATAAATTTTTTTGGGTCATACTTACAGAAACACTTTTCGTTACTTTTAATATACAGATGACTTTTTAATGAGTACATTTTAAATATAGTGCTCTACTGGAAAATAAATTACTTTTTTATCCGACTTCAAAAAAAGGAGGAGGTTCTTAATTCGGTTGTATGTTTTTATGGGACCAATAGTAAAGTCAAGAAAAAATTATCTACCGTTCCATACATTTTGGTCGACTGATCAAGTTAAACACGTAGAAGGTTACCACGGTTTCGACATTGACACATGTCATAAAAGTTCATAATATGCATTTTTTACCGCCGTGGAACGCCACGCGCAAGGTGAGTTTTATGGGCGAGCTATTTTTTTTCGATTTTACTTTTGGTTCAACAGTAAAAGCTTTCTTTATATTCTTGTTTAAACAAATTTATGTTAAAAAGTCATTCTGTTTAGACACTTATACAGGGTTACATTGCAAGGTAGTGCCAAATTTTCAGGAGCGACTCAGAATCGGAAACTTAATCGATCTAAAGGTACGTAAATAACAAAAAACCATTTATTTATTTTTATAATTCTATCTATCTGCCAAAAAAAAATAAAGTCGTGGATTGCACCGTGCACTTTTTAATTACATAAGGTTTTCTTTTTTTCGTTTTTTTTTTTTCGAAAAATACGGAAATCAACATTAATTACAATAAAATCTTTTTTTATTAAATTTGGCATTATCCTGCAATGAGATACGTTACATAATGTGTCTGAGGTTATGCAATTCAATATATTTATAGCCTTCTTGTTACACTAGGTATTTAAAATTGGTAAATACATAAACATTTTATATGTTTGGAGCTGGCTTCTATTTGTAAGACAATTTAATTGATAGCTAAAAAAAATTCCTTTCAAATCTCTATCTCTATTTCATATGTCAAAATCAAAATGTCTTCATCAGCTCGCGATGAAGCAATTCTTGTTTTGTGTATACTAAATCAAAAATACAACTGAATGTCCTTTACAATCTAAATGGTTTATTCTTAACAAAACATAAATAGTTTTTGATTATACTTCAGTTACTATTTCTCTATCCATCAAGACAAATTACTAGATCACCCATAGATCTTAATATATCCGTCACCCAAGCCTTAGGCCTCAGTAACGCGAGCACTCTGTCACAGCAGAGGGGAATACAGTAGGTGCATAGGTCCCACACACATGAATCATTTTGACAAATGGACAGCGCGTTTAATAATAATACTGTCAGAGCCGATTTCGGCTACAGCGACTGCTGGACGGACTCAGCTACAGCGTCTCGCATAAGACTGTTATATCCAATTTTGGATTTAAAAGTCCTTTGGCACAACGGGCAAGTCAGAACGCCGCTGCTAATTGTAAATTACACACACATGAATCATTTTGACAAATGGACAGAGCGTTTAGTAGAACGGCTAAGGCATACAACGCTCTCTCCGGCCATCCATTATCCCACGTCTGTTTTCATATGAAACCGTAAAAAGCGCACTACCTTGCAGCCAGCCGTCTATATTTGGTTTTTTTGTGTGCGTGCGCAACGGCGCACCTTATGCGGCTGGCTAGATGGTGCGTTCTATGTATTAAGATGTCCTTAACTGTTAGCCTCTTAACAACCCCAGAGTCACCCAACCAAAGTGATATGGAGAGAGGTATACTTGGCGTGCACTGCAAGATGAGATCCAAAACTGAGGATATCCGTAGAAGAACAAAAGACAATGGCATTACTTTTGGAATTGCAAAGCTAAAATGGCAATGGACAGGCCACATTGCTCGCAGAACTGACAACCATTGGGGAAGAAAGGTTCTAGATTGGCGACTACAAACTGAATGACGCAGTGTAGGCAAGCCACCCACTTAGTGAACTGGCGATCTAGTCATGGTCTAGTTGTTTTACAGTAGGAATAGGTCTACTGAATCTTCGTTTACTGTGACCCTGTGGACGTGCGATGTATGGCGCGCAGCATAACTTTATCACGCGTATCCACTCCATGCATCTCACCTGTGCGAGACCCGTGCAGTTTGAGTGTACGCTCGCGTACAAAATACCTGTAATAAAACTTCACTTAAAAATTGACCGCTTCAGTTGAGAATCGTAACCACGACTTTTACGGGCAAAGATTGACAAGAAGATGTCGCTTCTGGCGATAAAACCTAAGTCCATTTTTTTTAAATCCTGTAACCTGTTTACTTTGTGTGGTCTATTTGTCTTTTTGCTATAAGATAAGAAACATAGATAGTTACTCTTTACTGCACACCATACGAATAAGTTACAGCTTATTTTATCTTAAACTAGCTATGCCCCCCCTCGAATATGAGTCGTAAATAATATTACTGTCATTCCACTCAAAATTTTAAAACAAATAAAAAAGACATTGACGTAATCTTGAAACAGCTAAAACCACTTTCGCCAGTGACTGTACTAAACCGGATCGATCTGGATTATTCCGGCCAGCCGTCATCAGTCGGGCTCCCGTTGCGAACGGCAGCTTTAGCTAGCGCGAACTGGTATACGTCAGCATACCATACAGGGTGGCAGTACTTTGTAAACTCGACTGTCAGAGAATGCTTGGGATTCACTTCGCCATTTGGAGCTTTTACACTGCGTGTTTTTCTGAATTTCAATTTTATATATTAGTTAATGAATTATGCTTAATTTGGATAATATTGATACAACATTTATTATACATAGGACAAACCATTGTTAGTCTAAACTGAAGACAACGCGAACGAAATCGTGGGCACAACTAAAGTTACTTTTTTTTTCACGTTAATTTTTTTGCCAACTGAACAGCGACATCTAACGGTAAGAAGCGCCATCTATAATAAAAGTTATCATGTATCCCTCGGGAACCGTGAATTTTTTTAGGATAAAAGTATCCAATCTTCTATTTCAGGTTTTAATTTATTTCTGTGCCAAATTTCATCTCTATCCGTTCAGCTGTTATGGTGTGATTGAGTAACAAACATCCGTTCAACCAAACTCTCGTACTAATTATGATAAGATAATTTATTAAACAAAAAACTTAGAACTTTTGAGTACACAACACATTACACACATACACAAATTTATTGCAACAATATTTAATAAGCATTATACACACATAACACTAATATCCTTAACATAATATTAGTAAAACTTGCGAGATCGAATCAGGAATGAGGAGATTCGTAAACGAACAAAAGTCGCTAACATAACCCAACGGATAAGCAAGCTGAAGTGGCAGTGGGCGGGGCACATAGCACGTAGAACTGACTGCCGATGGGGCAGAAAGGTTCTAGGATGGAGGCCACGTACCGGCAAGCGCAGCGTAGGACGTCCACCTACAAGGTGAACGGACGACCTGGTAAAGGTTGCAGAAAGCCGCTGAATGCGGGCCGCTTCCAACCGGCCAATCTGGAAGTCACTGGGGGAGGCCGATGTTCAGCAGTGGACGTCCTATGGCTGATATGATGAATATTAATAAAATAAGATTAGATTGTAGGCTTACCGACAGATAAAGTATTCTACATAGCTCAAAAAATAAGCAGACTGAGGTGGCAGTAAGCTGGTCACGTTTACCATAGAACAGATACCCAATTGGGTAGACGTGTTCTTGAGTGGAGACCGCGACTAGCAGCGTGGGGCGCCCTCCGGTAAGGTGGAGCGACAATATACGCAAGGCTGCTAGCAGTAGATGGAAAATAATAGCCAAGGCTCTGGCTTTTTGTCGTGCATTGAGAGAGGCCTATCTCACCGACGTGGGCGCGGTAAGGTTATTAGGTAGAGACTGTAATTTTCCTGAGAGTATATGATGTCGTCTTTAGATAGGTAAGACCGCGTGCAAAGCTAGTTTTGCTATAATGTATGAAGGAAGTGTATGCAGTGGATTATACGAAGCAGGCGTGAATGGTAATGTGGCTCTCAACAATGCACCCGGAGGAGCCTTCGTATCTGCATAAACCAGGTCGCGCGCAGTCAGAATACTTAAGTCTGTTATTATTTGATAGTAATAATGTTTTAACTAGGTAGACTTGCCGCATTTAGGATCAAGGGTATCTAGATTATGGATGGTAGATTAGTAAGAAGATATTTAGATATTTGCAAAAAGGCACTATACATACATTGTTCCAAATTTGTATAGTTATATACGAAACTTAACCATAACCATAACCTAAACACAAATAGTATTTAAGATAACACTGAAGCTTTGTACAATCCCCGGCACGTATCTTGAGCGCTGGAGGAAAGAGTGGGGATCGCTTTGCGCACCTTACGAGACGACCATCGTATCAAAGACGCGTGTGCGTGGAGCAAGTGACCAATACCGGTCGGCGGTGCGGGCGCGTCTCGCGTCTAGCCAATCACGTAATCGTATTGTTCTTCTGCGCGCTTTTATTAGCGCTTAACAAGCACGCACGCACGCACACACAATATACAAACCACTGTGTTCTATGATTTTTTGCCACCTTAGTACTTCAATACTAGGACTTCAATTCAAAAAAACGCGACACAACAGTCCTCTTTTAATGTTACGTATGTATGACAAAAGTTTATGGCTATATAAGTATATAATCTACACATTTTATGTACCCGGTTTATGGCAAATAAGGAATTTGGAGGATTTTAATTTGATAATTTAATGTAAGCCAACTGGCCTATACCAATACTTAAACCCGGAACTCCCGGAACCGCACAGGCGCTTTACCAATTAAGCCACAGGGACATTACCCTGACGATATTAGCCTTCATAACTCATTTTACCACACCATTGATCACCTAAACTCGAACTTTATCTTGTAATGCATCATAACAACGACTCATTTGCTACAGACTACGAGTACTTCTGACTACGGAAACGCTACGTTACTACGAAGTACTTGCTACGAACTACGAGTGTTTGCTTCAGAGTTCTGCGTTTGTAAGTTTGATTGGCAAGGTAGTTAGGGTTCGGGCATACGGTTTGCTACTTGCTATGTTTCGTTGCTCTGTCTCGAATTTATATACAGGGCTATATACCTTGCAAAGTAAACCTATATAATGTACTATTGACAGCTTTGATTATTTGACAGCGACCTGTGACAAGTTCGATGTAAATTGCACCACGACTGCCGTATAAGTTTAACACCGTGTTATTTCAATCGTCTAAAGACGTTGAAAAGTTTGTTCTCCCATAAACATAATCTTACTAATATACATTATCATTCAGCCATAGGACGTCCACTGCTGAACATAGGCCTCCCCCAGTGACTTCCAGATTGGCCGGTTGGAAGCGGCCCGCATCCAGCGACTTCCTGCAACCTTTACCAAGTCGTCTCTCCCCCTTGTGGGTAAAAACCAAAAAAAAGGAACACCTTTAAGATTGGTTGATTATGCATAACCATGGATTTAATACTCTGAGCATAACTCATAAAATATGTTTCTGTTCTCTCGTAGGATGATTTATTTTTGTAGGCTCAATTCTGAAGTCAATGCAGTCCAAGTCGCGAGCAGATTACATTCAAACAAGTCGCTTCATGTCGGTGCAATTTGTCGCGTGACATCACGTGATAAGTATTTACTTGGCTATTTGAATAATAAAAAAATACAGTGAAGGAAACTCTAGTATTGTTTTCATGTCGGCCACAATTTTCGCTTCATTATGTTAGTGCACGCGCGGAATCGGGTCAAGAGTGCTCCATTAGATATGCATAAATACATGTCGACTTTGTAGCGACAATAACATACGTTATGTATTTATAGTTTATAGCCGACGATCACAATAGCTGAGAGGCGAGTATGCCTTGGTGAAGCTATCTCTGAGGTACCAGGTTCTATTCTCGGTCCCTTAAATGTAGGAAAAAACCCTTTTCTATATTCTCGGATCTAGGTGTTGTGGTACCGTCGTTGTTTCTGATTTCTACAATACAAGTGCTTTGGCTACTTACCATAGGATCACAGCGATGTATGTGATATTGTCCAATATTTATAGTTTACTACTGTTGTCTGCGATAACGTTCGCATGCTCATTGGTTTATTCGTAATATAATATTGTATTATACATACAAACTCTTCTTTTGAATCTGTCTATTGATGAAAACCGCATCAAAATCCGTTGCGTAGTTCAAAAGATCAAAGCGTACAGACAACGGCGGGAATGATTTTGTTTTATACGACACACTATGTATAGATAAAATATAAATAAAATAAAATGTCCACAACTGGACAGCCACTCTCTCATCTCGTCAAGTCACGTCTCTCATCTCTCATCTCATCAAGAATGTCAATAGCAGTTTCTCTTTATGAGCAGTATACATTTCCGCCACACGAACCACACTATCGGTGAAGCGTAACAGGTCTTCCCGTGTGCAGCTGTCCGAACACGCGGGACATGATAGAAGGTGGCCCATGGTTTGGGTAGAAGCACCACAGACAGACTTGCCGTTGGTGCTGTCAATGTAGCCTCTATAGAAAGCCACAGCGTTAGGCCGTTTTCATTCAGCGGCTTCCCGCAACCTTAAAATTAAATCGTCAGTTCACTGGATGGGAGGTCTGCCCACGCTGCGTCTTCCAATTTGTGGACACCACTGGAGAACCTTCTTTCCGCAACGGTTATTAATTCTGCCAGCAACGTAACCAGCTCATGGCCACTTTAGCTTTGCAATTCGTAGAGCTATGATGACTTTGCTTGGCGGTTTTAGTTTGATATTCATTATTTCAGCCTAAAACCTCTACTGGTATTAATGAGGATTACCAGCATAGAATAGGCTGGTAATCCTCATTAATCTTGCTTTTTGTTGTGTTTACTATTTAAAATATTAGCTCATAACCTTTTGTTCTCAAATGGTAGGTATATCGATTATACTTTGAGCGCCTTGCTCGAAAACCTCGAAAAAGCTATCCTTATCAGGGTGTACATTGCTATCGAAGACTACCACTGTAGTCGGACATCCTGGCCAAGACCCTGGAAATGCTGTTCTACAAGGCCTTCAGACGGACGCAGGATCGCGATAACTGGCGGAGGCTTATCATCATGAACAGACACGATCGTTAATCGCTTAGGGACCAACTTTGAAGGAAGAGAATGATAACGGTTACTTAAACTTAACTGTCCTTCACCTGTATGATGTCTAAAACACTTCTAGCCTTAAGATCACCTAAATTATGTTGCTATAATGATTTTTTTCTATAGTTACTCTTTTTATTTTGTGTGGTGGTTAAGTAAGTTGACGACGTATGCTTAATAATAATGCAGAACCCTAAAAATCGAGCACGCGATAAGTTATTCCTAACATTAACTTACTTCAAAAGCAAATTGTTTAACGTAAATTCCTTGCTACTTTTAGATGTGTTTTTCTTTAACACGGAAACTGCGAGAAAATTGGTTTTCCCTTTTTTTCTTATATCAAAGAAAGAAAGAAACCTACGTACGCGCGATATTATGAAAACAAAACCAAGCGAGTGTATTTTGGGCCTCGCGCAGTGTAGGGTTTCTTAGTTTTTTGTCATAATTCGGACTAATTCTCCTTTTTACATTTTTTGTACATTTTATAAGTTACCTATCTGTAACTCGTTAATTTGTGAAACCTACCTAGCTATAAATGTAAAGTATCGCATTTTTAAAAATTATTTATCATCCTCATTATTTTAGCCATAGGACGTCCTGCTGAACATAGGCCTCCCATTTAAATCGAATTTATAATAAAAACAACTAGTAAGCCAAATTTACCAGCCAAATTTGCACTTTAAAGCTTAAATAAATAAATAATCCTATGAAAAGTAGCTTAAGCATTTTTGTTACAAAATTAAAAAACAACAACGTTACTACAACACTTAGACCCGAGACAATATAGAAAAGTTATTTTTCTACATTGACCGACCGGGAATCGAAACCAGGACCTCAGAGATAGCGGCACCAAGTCCGGTAGGCTCGCTTCTCGGCTACTGATTAAAAAATATTTAGTTTTTCTTTCCCTCAGTGACTTCTAGATTAGCCATTTGGTAGCGGCTTGCATCCAGCGGCTTCCGTGTGACGTCCTACGCCATAAGCGAATCAAATTAAAACTGTCATATACCGACATTGTCATGGCGACCGGTTTATCCTAGCAGTGACATTGTGTAAATAATTGATACAAAAACATGAGTTTTTAAAACATAATCTTACCACATAATATTATACGCTAGCTGTTTCCACGGCTTCGAGGAATACTGCTTGTCACTCTCTATTTTCTACCTCTACTTAATTAAAAATAGTAGTCTTCCCTTGGACACAATTGTTATGCTATCCCATCCTCGTCGCCAATTGTAATATATAGATTTATTAAATAAAATACGTTTATTTCACATTGATTATTTACACAATGTCATTGCTAGGATAAACCGGTCGCCATGACAATGTCAGTATATGACACAAACGAATGTCATCATCATCATTTCAGCCATAGAACGTCCACTGTAAAACATAGGCCAGCCCTAATGACTTCCAGATTGACTGGTTGAAAGACAATTGTAATGACTATAAAAATAAATATTTTTGTCAAGATCGATTGATCATAAGGTCATGTACCTTCCAGTCATAAGCCTTGTCTTGTACTCGTGTAATAAGGCCGGGGTTCGTTACGGCGCGTATGAGTAATGAGCGAGCGGATAATAAATCTTATTCGACGGTTTCGACGAATATTGATGAGTGGGAACGTCAGCAGAAAAGTTAGTATAATAACGGAGCTGCACAAGATCTAAACTAAAACTGTTTATAGTTTTTACCTTATTAAACTTAAGTAATCAATGTAGTGCGTTGGTATACGCATCACTTCGACCAGATTTGGGTATATTTAATTTCATTAAATGTTTGTGATGGTCAGAATAAGGTTTTATGAAAGAAAATATAGACACATTTTCCGGTTTTAAAAAAAAAGAATTGATGTCCAATTTGCCATGGGATTTAGATTTTAATGGAAAAACTGGATCAGTATCGCGTTTTTTTTTATTTATATGGGGTTTTTGCTACTCTAAAAGTCATTTACCAACTGATTGTCATTGGACAGGACATTGGATTGTCTTTCGGGTCAGCTAGAGTTAATAATAAAAGTATTTTTACTGTTCTTATCATCATCATCACCATTTTCAGCCATAGGACGTCTACTGTTGAACATAGGCCTCAATAATTTCCAGATTGGCCGGTTGGAAGCGGCCTGCATCCAGCGGCTTCCTGGAATCTTTACCAGTTCGTCTGTCCAACTTACTCTTCTAATGTAAGCTAATTTGGTTTTGTGTGGTGTATGTCACTATGGTGTGAGTTCATTTCAATTACAAAGCTTAAAATACCCAAACTAATGTATTTAATTACATACCATAACTTTTATGGCTCTTTCGAATAAGACGTTTTAAGTAAGATGTCTGTCGTGCGTTGCAAACGCAATATTTGACTAATACATTGGCAAATAATATCATCATCATCATCATCATCTATACGGTCAATCCCGGTTGCGTCCAAAGCCATTGCTTTGGAGCCCAGTGTCCGCTTTCCTTGATTTGCTCCTCCACTTCGCGCGGTCTTGAGCGTCTCTAGTTGTGAGATCATTGGCTCGCATGTCAGCCCTCACAACGTCAAGCCAGCATTTCTTGGGTCTACCCCTTTTGCCAGGACCTGGCGGTGGCGGCATGGCCAGACATTTGTTTCCTACGTAGCTTGCCGGTTTCCGCAAAACATGGCCGTACCAGCATAGGCGACTCTCCTGCAGTTTGTCTGCAATATCACGGACACGAAGGCTACCGCGGATGCGCGAGTTCCTCACGCGGTCCTTACGCGTGACTCCGCACATCCACCGCAGCATATCCATCTCCGTGACACGCAGCTTCTACTTGTGTCGCTCAAGTAGCGGCCATGCTTCGCTGCCATATAAAAGAACAGGCCTAATGATGGACTTATAGATCTGTCCTTTAAGCTTAACCGGCATTCTGGGGTCACAAATGACACCAGTCACCTCTCGCCATTTGGCCCACGCAGCAGCAATGCGTGCTTTGACGTCGCAATCGATGTCTCCGGACGCGTGAAGTACAGATCCAAGGTATTTAAACTGGTCCTTGCGCTCGACCTTGTCTCCGCCTATGCGAACGGGTGTTGGATCTGTAGAGTTAAATCATTGAATCATTGGCAAATAATATGACATCTACTAATAGGTGTGCCAGCAAGCCCAAGACAGACGTCATTTTTAAAACTTCTTATTTGATAGAGACCTTAGAAGCAATGCCACGGTCGTAAAGAATACACTTCCCCACCCCCAACAGGAGACGTGTCGTAAGAGGCGACTAATTCCTGTAGCACGAGACGGGCAGCAGCGACTGCGTGCAAAATGTTATAAAAAACTGCGCTCGCCAACTCACCTGCCAAGCGTGGCGAGTATTGGCAATCCCCCCCAATGAAAGTTATTTGGGGAGGCCTGTGTTCAGCAGTGGACGACCTATATCTGAAATGATAACGATGATTAGAAGCAATTGCTAAAACCCAAACTGTTTTGCATGATTAGACTTCTTGTTAATTTTAATGTTTATTCTTTTACCAACATTATAAATACAGGTGAATATTAATTTTGTTGCTGACGCTCCGAGCATATTTCAACGGATTCCTAAGTATTTTTCCGAATTTCCTCACGACACTGATTAGTCTAGGAGATAATATAGGAATTCCGCCCTGTCTTATTTGCCGCCGGTAATCAAGGATTATGACACATCACCGGTGGAATGCTAACGAGCTATGGATTATTTGGCAATTAAATGAAGCTTCGCCACGGGTTGAAAGACAATTTAGTCAACTGTTTCAATGTGTAATATACATGGTATCCCGATATGATGATGGTGTCTCAAGGATAACCTTTATCATCATCATTTTAGCCATAGGACGTCCTATACTAAACATAGGCCTCCCCCAGTGACTCTCAGATTTGCCGTTTGGAAGCGGCCTGCATTTAGCGGCTTCCTGCGACCTTTACCGGTCGTCTGTCCACCTTGTGGGGGGACGTCCTACGCTGCGCTTGCCAGTACGGGGCCTCTATTCTAGAACGCTTCTACCTCATCGGCTGTCAGTACTACGTACTATGTGCCTCGTCCATTGCCACTTTAGTTCGCTAATCCGTTGTTTTTGCAAATCAGCATGAATTTTATCGATTTCCCATACAATAATCAACCGATCGAATTTGTATTGGAAAAGTACAAAATGATCTGCTTAATTTTGTGTATCTATAGAATATGTGGTTGCAAAGTTATTCTTGAGTTACGGGATACTTATAAATATTAATAAAATATATTATAAGTGAAAATATTTTTTCGCGTCTCACTTACCCACTGTAGAAATCTATAAGAAAAAAATTTATCAAATACCACGGCCATGATTGCTATGCTGCACTTCCTAGTGGAAGCTAGCCATAGAATAGTATATGATAGAACCAGAAACGACTCTAATAGAAATTTGCTAAAATAAATAGCTACTCTCACCGAGCGACAAAAAAGTGCAAATTAGCTTGCACAGCCCCCCTAGCATGTCTACCAAAACACGATATTATATGATATGATACAGCGATATATCGACACCAACTTTTAAAATATGATAGATTTAGCCGCCATTTTGATTATCGAAACAACGATCTTATTATGTGTGGGCGATTCAACATGGCGGCTGTATCTATCATATTTTTACAGTTGGTGTCGATATTTCGCTATATCATATCGTGTTTTAGTGCTCATGCTAGGCAGGCAGGGCTATGTACTTTAATTTTATAACTTATATACTTCAAGCGTTAGTGCATCAAAAAATTTAAGAAAAGTATAAGATCCTTGAGATCTATGTAGCATTGCCAGGTGGCCCTCTCCTTTCTACTCCTTTCTACTCACAGCTTTCATAAAAATTGTGTACCATAGTGTTTTTCTTTCTTTTTTTTTTCTCTTATTATAATTTATCGTCTAAACAATCTATACATGTGCGAAATACGGTGCAATTTGTGTTTATCTATAAATCTGTCGTGCAATATTTCTAATTTTCCCTAAGCATGTTTCCTCTAGATTTAAAAAAACATTGTAACAGCAGTTGATAATCCTAATTAATAAAATAAATAAAAATAAAAATAAAAATGCACGTCAAGGATCTCAAAATGGAAGAAGGCATCCAGACTCGTTGTTTCTCTCTGCCTTGCCTCCTGGCAAAGATATGCAGTAAAAACATGGAAAATCCTTAACTGGCTGAGGACTCAGTTCGGTCGATGCAGAGACAATTTGAGTTGGTGGGGTTACACTGACAATCTTAACAACAGACGCGAGGGCAGAGCTTCTCCATTAAACCTTGGCTCATCTCCTGTCACACACACACTGCTAATGCAAATCGTACTTCACTCCTGAAAACACTTAGGACGAGCTTATTTTGTGATATGATTTGTTCCATACACAAAATAAACTATTAATTGTAAGGTAATTTAGAGAACCGCGACCTCCAACCGCAAATGCGTTCATGATGACACATAGGCAGGTTTTGCCACAAACTCGTAGGGACGTCATGTCGTGACATTACACTACACGTGTAACATAAAAGATTTGCCATGTCGAGATATAATTTTGTGCCCATGAATAACAAACTTCGCTAAGAAACATGGAAAGAAATAGGAAATTACGTTTGGTCCTCATTTATCCTTTCGCCTGTGTGACAGGTCCGCCATCTTGAATTACCCCTCGTGTGATCCCAATACTGAGCCCATACTGACCGCGATTCTCAGACGGGCGTTGTAGAAAGAAATAGAAAAAATTGTGTTTGGTCCTCATTTGTGAAAGCCGGCAGAGGGGTGCCACATGGTGCACTGGTACCCCTTGAAAATATCAAAATAACAGCTTGAGTATGGCTGCACTCCTTGATTTTTTTCTCTATGGCGCCCATGCACTCATTATCAAACTGGGTCTCACAACTAATCGATTTAAATTGGAAGATTCAACATTCTTTACTACTAACGACTAACTCTACTTATAGCAGTGTGTTTATTATTTATTATTTTGATTATCGAAACAACGATCTTATTATGTGTGGGCGATTCAACATGGCGGCTGTATCTATCATATTTTTACAGTTGGTGTCGATATTTCGCTATATCATATCGTGTTTTAGTGCTCATGCTAGGCAGGCAGGGCTATGTACTTTAATTTTATAACTTATATACTTCAAGCGTTAGTGCATCAAAAAATTTAAGAAAAGTATAAGATCCTTGAGATCTATGTAGCATTGCCAGGTGGCCCTCTCCTTTCTACTCCTTTCTACTCACAGCTTTCATAAAAATTGTGTACCATAGTGTTTTTCTTTCTTTTTTTTTTCTCTTATTATAATTTATCGTCTAAACAATCTATACATGTGCGAAATACGGTGCAATTTGTGTTTATCTATAAATCTGTCGTGCAATATTTCTAATTTTCCCTAAGCATGTTTCCTCTAGATTTAAAAAAACATTGTAACAGCAGTTGATAATCCTAATTAATAAAATAAATAAAAATAAAAATAAAAATGCACGTCAAGGATCTCAAAATGGAAGAAGGCATCCAGACTCGTTGTTTCTCTCTGCCTTGCCTCCTGGCAAAGATATGCAGTAAAAACATGGAAAATCCTTAACTGGCTGAGGACTCAGTTCGGTCGATGCAGAGACAATTTGAGTTGGTGGGGTTACACTGACAATCTTAACAACAGACGCGAGGGCAGAGCTTCTCCATTAAACCTTGGCTCATCTCCTGTCACACACACACTGCTAATGCAAATCGTACTTCACTCCTGAAAACACTTAGGACGAGCTTATTTTGTGATATGATTTGTTCCATACACAAAATAAACTATTAATTGTAAGGTAATTTAGAGAACCGCGACCTCCAACCGCAAATGCGTTCATGATGACACATAGGCAGGTTTTGCCACAAACTCGTAGGGACGTCATGTCGTGACATTACACTACACGTGTAACATAAAAGATTTGCCATGTCGAGATATAATTTTGTGCCCATGAATAACAAACTTCGCTAAGAAACATGGAAAGAAATAGGAAATTACGTTTGGTCCTCATTTATCCTTTCGCCTGTGTGACAGGTCCGCCATCTTGAATTACCCCTCGTGTGATCCCAATACTGAGCCCATACTGACCGCGATTCTCAGACGGGCGTTGTAGAAAGAAATAGAAAAAATTGTGTTTGGTCCTCATTTGTGAAAGCCGGCAGAGGGGTGCCACATGGTGCACTGGTACCCCTTGAAAATATCAAAATAACAGCTTGAGTATGGCTGCACTCCTTGATTTTTTTCTCTATGGCGCCCATGCACTCATTATCAAACTGGGTCTCACAACTAATCGATTTAAATTGGAAGATTCAACATTCTTTACTACTAACGACTAACTCTACTTATAGCAGTGTGTTTATTATTTACGCTACATTTAATATTTAATTATGTTACTTGACTTGCCTCTCTTGATTCTACTAGGTACATTGTTTGATTTTTAACATTTAAATTTTATATTAAAAATTTGTAAGCCAGTAAATGTGTTTGTGCTTCACTCTATGTTTGTCACCTTATAGTTACCTACGTTTTTACAAAGTAATGATTTGATTTGATTTTTTTAAAAAATTAAGCCAGTGATGTAAATGTGTTTGTGTTTCACTCCATTTTCCACCTTACTTACTTGTTACCCACGTTATCACAAAGAAATGTTTGATTTGATTTTAAAAAAATTGTAAGCCAGTGATGGTAAATGTGTTTGTGCTTCACTTCATTTTCCACCTTACTCACTTGTTATCCACGTTTTCACGAAGAAATGTTTGATTTGATTTAAAAAAATTGTAAGCCAGTGATGGTAAATGTGTTTGTGCTTCACTTCATTTTCACCTTACTCACTTGTTATCCACGTTTTCACGAGGAAATGTTTGATTTGATTTAAAAAAATTGTAAGCCAGTGATGGTAAATGTGTTTGTGCTTTACTCCATGTTTGTCACCTTATTGTTCCCCACGTTCTCACTAAGTAATGATTTGATTTAATTTAAAAAAAAATTTAAGCCAGTGATGGTAAATGTGTTTGTGTTTCACTCCATTTTTCACCTTACTCACTTGTTACCCAGGTTATCACAAAGAAATGTTTGATTTGATTTTAAAAAAATTGTAAGCCAGTGATGGCAAATGTGTTTGTGCTTAACTCCATGTTTGTCACCTTATTGTTGCCCACGTTTTCACTAAGTAATGATTTGATTTGATTTAAAAAAAAATTTAAGCCAATGATGGTAAATGTGTTTGTGCTTCACTCCATTTTGTCACCTTACTTGTTACCCAAATTTTCACAAAGAAATGATTTGATTTGATTAAAAAAAATTAAGCCAGTGATGGTATGAGTAAATGTGTTTGTGCTTCACTTTATGTGTTATCACCTTATTGTTACCCACGTTTTCACAAAGAAATGATTTGATTTGATTTGATCTTTTCTTAAAGATAATTATTCACAGGATGTCCCGTCGTTACTCAAGGATAACCTTGTAACCAAATATTATATACATCACAGTGAAAAACTTTTGTTCTGTGACTTTAAAATTATTATTTTTTTGTCTTTTTATACATATTCAATCGGATTTTTGGTAATTTTGTATGGGAAGTCGATATATTTTTATACAAAAGTTGTTTACTGTGGTGTAAATGTAAACATTTTTCTCTATTTTGCGCTTATCAAAAATCAAAAAATCAATTAGCTGTTAAACGACATTTGCGCCCGATTTGCGTAAAAAAAGGAAATCAAGTATTTTCCGGATTTAAGATTTTCCCGAAAACTTTTACTATTTTTCACTTCATACAAATCATGTTCGGACAGTAACGACCACAATAAAAAAAAAAATCGTTGCAGCTGTTCTCAAGTAATGATATAGGTAGCCATTTATTTTATTTTGGTAGATAGATACGCCTAATATTGCTGATAATAACACACATATTATAATATTAGTAAATCGCTTTTAACAAATATCGATATTTCTATCAATAACTGAACATCACTACAGACCCGCTGCGGTGGAAACTGGGACGGTCGTCAAACAAAGCTGACTAATTATTGAACGCGTTTTAATACGTCAATTTGCACGGAACTGAATAAATTAGTGGCATATGCATTCGTTACTAATTTTAGAGCGAAGCGATGAAATGGACGGGACTTTATGAAAATATGTTTCGGTAGACACATAGATAGCAGTGATAGCTCATCATCATCACCATCATTTCAGCCATAGGTCGTCCACTGCCGAACATAGGCCTACCCCATCGACTTCCAGATTGGCATGAATCCAACGTCTTCCTGCAAACTTTACTAGGTCGTCTATCCGCCTTGTGGTCCTACGTGGTAGCTCAGAGGGCGTAAGATCAGATTTTGTCTCACATATTACGTGGATCATAAGTTTGCATCCCACAGCAATTAGCTCTCGATTTGTATAGAATCTATATACGGATTTGCTTGGCAAAAAGAGAGAAACCCAGTACATTCAGATAATATTAGATGTGTTACGAAGGTCTAATTGCAATAGCTTCAACTCCAAATGACTTGCTGCATCAAGGATCATGGTCCACCCGATAAAGAAGAGATAGATAGACAAAGAAATATGTACAAATAAGGCTGTCTTAATTTTTTCCAACTCTCACTGTGGGTCTTATAAGGCAGCTCAAGATTGCACTGCGTGCTATGGAAGTGTATCCTCAGTGTTTTTTTGCGAGATTGAATCAGAAATGAGAAGATCCGTAAACGAACCAAAGTCACTCTCGGATTAACAAGTAAGCGGGAAATAAAATTGACGGCCGATGGGGCTGAAAGGTTCTAGAATGAAGGCCACGTACCGCCAAGCGGCAAGCGCAGCGTATGATGTCTTCCTACAAGATGAACTGGCGACCTGGTAAAGGTTCCAGATAAAGTCCTATAGTAAAAATGGTTGTATTTAAGCAAAAGAGTCTGATATTTGCTGCTCCAAAACCAACATAAATCCACCGTGAAGAACCACGTCTCAAAACAAAAAAAAAATACCAACAATATGACTGCTACCCTTGATTCGTTTCAAAAGTGTATCGTATTTCACTAATAACTTAGGCCATTTTGAGGGTAGTAATCATAACTTGCTATTGAGCGCCATTACCATGAATTATTGGCATAATAACAAGCCGTTTTGCACGCGAAATGCGCTGATTGCTGTGTTCTAGCCCACGTACATATGAGTGGGGCAGGGGCTTTACTTATAGCGGTAATACCGGCTCTACTCTGAAACTATAAATACTCTTAGATAGCATTAAAAAATATATATTGGAAAACACATCACATTACTATGATCCTAAGGTAAGTAGCTAAAGCACTTTGTTAAAGAAATCAGAAACATCGACGGTACCACAACACCCAGACCCTAGGCAACATAGAAAAAAATGTTTTCCACAGTATTGACCCGATCGAGAATCGACGGACCTCAGAGCTGGCGAAGCCAAGTCCGGCGTACTCTCCTCTCGGCTACGGAGGTCGTCGAAGGAAAATATTGCAAACAAAGATACAGTTGATGTTTACAAAAAGGTGTACGATACCTTTCTGTAAACATAACTGAATCTTTGTTTGCATCGTGTGCTATGTCTAATAAAGAGTAGGTATTACAGAAAAATAAGTAAGGTAAAAATAACTTTAAAAAGGGCTATATCCTTATCGGAAAAGACAGGGCAAAAGACTACATGGTGGTTGGATCTACTGCCAGTATTCTGAAGATAGACAGACTGGAGACGGCTCACCTTAGAGGTGACTAAATCAGAGTCACGATCCTCAACCGCTGAAAGACCGACCGACGATGAGGCTTAATTATAAGGTGGTTCTAGGCAATATTTCACCAAGCCAACAATAAGCAGAATTATTGAAAGAGTATGAGATTTATCCTATTATATATTCTGTGGTATGAGTAAGAAAACAAGTGGAATAGGGATGACGACTTACTTTCTTTTCTTCGTCTTTCAGGTGGCCCTATTTAATGGCAAATAAACTATTTGTATTTGTATTAGCAAAAAGTATTGCACATGTATTTTTTATTTTTTCACATAGTCAAAATATTACAGAGATACATAATTACTTATATTGATTTGAAATGAACCAACCAACCAACCAACTACTGAGCTAATACCACTCTCGTGTTATCGCTAGTTAAATTGAAAGTAAAATAATCTCATCTTTTTTCTAGTTCCTCGTGCTAATCAATTTGATATCTTAAGAATATATGAAATATTGTCCAGTTTTTCAAACCAAATTATTTTTTCATCGCTCTCCAACACACCTTATCCTTCTTTTGGAGTAGGTATTGTACTTTTCAAACTGCATCTTACTACCATTACACTAGAGTCCTATTTCGTGTGTGTTATTTAAATGCCTGTAGACTACATCGCAGTTTTTATTTTGGCTCTTAATTTACATAGAAATAAAATTGAAATTTGCATCGCAAACGAGTGTCAGCGGAGTGTCATCGTTGCTCCATTGGAGACTCTTATTTAGGCCGCGTTTTGTTGTGTTAAGTACGTTATTATCATGTTTGTACCAATCATTCAGCTCTTCAAATGTACTACAAAAGACGAGTTATGTTACGACGAAATGTTTTTTCGACGGAATTTGTATACGTAGAAAGGAAGTTGCTTTTCGATGTTCATGGGGAAATGTATTATTTTTAACAAATTACCAGTCTATTGTTGAACTACCTATAGATAGATAGATACTCTTTATTGCACACCATACAAGTAAAATACACATGATTTTTACAGAAAGATGTACAATTTAGGCGGTCTTATCGCTAATAGCGATGTATATATTTAATTCGCATGTCAAGATGATTTTAATAATAAAAGGTTATTATACCGTCAATGACTATTTAAAAGATAAAAATGTGTGGAATAAAAACTGCCTTGCTCGCACATGCATACCTATATTTTCTTGTAACCATACTTATTTTTAAAAAAGGCTGACAACAGCGACCCAGTTTCTTTCGCTTCTTCTTTTCTGCGCTAGACCACTACATTGTCCCAAAGCAGTGGTAGAGTAAAAAAATATATTTGTGACGTGTAAAAATACTTAATTCGGGCCTATTTGCAGGAATACATTGGTTTTATTGGTTTTATGGCATACTTCTATATACATAGCTTCCATAAAAAACAACAAGGGCATAGTGAGTGAACGTGCCAGTGCGCCGGCCGACACAAAGGCACTCTCGAGGCTCGTCGATCGGCCGACAGCCTGCTTCGACAAGCTCTTTATAAGGCTTTAGCCACAGAATAAACAAACATACAGTAGACCCATTCCTCAGTATGTAGGTAGTATCCGGTTGTTCGACTGAAAAGAAACCCATGTAGTCGATCAATTGTAGGTATATTTGTCTAGCTGCCGGTCATAATCAATTGCCTCTCACTTCATCTACATCACCGATTAGATTTAAAATTGGTAGAGATATGAATTATGTAACCCAAACACGGACATGTAAAGTCAATAAATGGAATTTGAATATCATGTGGTCAATCATGGGGGGAAAATTGTTTCTTTTTTCTTTTTGAAAAATATGATAACTTTAACATATTTGGTATATGACTGTATGTAAATGTAAAACTGTGTATTTTATTCTTTTTAATTAAGCCAAATAAACTTTATTCATTCATTCATTAAAATATGTATTTTAATATTTTTTATTTTATTTTTTATTACTATGCGACATATCAAATAAAATTGTTGTGTGATCAAATTACTATATCTTTTTTAACTTTTTAAAGTGGTTACTTCTCACTTTGTTAAAATAAGTATATCTCTTGCCGAAACACAGGTATGTTGTTTGACTGCTATACATATAGTTGTGACGATTGCAGAATTGTTGGCGCAGTGACACGCACGAGTTCGATTCCTGACCGGATCAATTCAGACATACTTTTCTTCATACGGAAAACTACAATAATTCGGAATGAACCTACTGAACACAGTGCACATACGCGTTACTATGACATGGCCTAAGAATTTATATGCCACTATTATTAAAGCCTTTGTCAGCTGCAGGACAGGTTGTCCAAACAGGTCCCTCTTTGCCTTAAGGACACATGGGGCCCGTGCCCAGGGCCCCCGGCCTCACGGGGGCCCCAAAGCACTAAAACATGTTTGCAAACTAAGAAACACTGTTAGCTGAAAAGAAAGAAAATAAGTTCAAAGCCTAGAAAAAAGAAGGAAAAATTTAAAACTATGCTTTTAACGGAGATATGAAGTTATTTTTTTAATGTCATGGATTCATGCCAGCAGTATTTCATTTTTACTTTACAATAGGGTCCCCAAAATATTGTGTGCCTTAGGGCCCCGGGATATGTTAAGACGGCCCTGCTGCCAAAGGCTTGTTATTTGAATTCTCCAGCATTACATTCAAGACCTGCAAATGCTCAACACCTGCCATATACGTACAGGTTGCATTCAATTTAATTCAATTCAATATATTTATTGCATTCTATAATGTTACACAGGTGTTATAAATAGGTACATAAAACAGATCATTATAGACCCTGTAGGGCACAACAATAAGATAGGTATTGTGGGCAGAGAGGATGACGCCATGCATAATTAGTCCAATTTGTTTATTTTAAGAAGTTATAAAGAATTAAAATACATTAAGAAATCATATGATAATTATTGAATAACATATTGAATAATATAATCAAATAAATAGTATTTTTAGGTATTTAAATATTTATTCTTGGTCCAAATCGAATTTATCAAAGATGAAGCTTCAGATAAGTTATTGACGCTTACAAGAAACTAGCACTGCACCCATCCACAAAGCCTGGCGGTTGCGGGTACCTAAGTCATGGATGTTTATAAATGTATTTAAGTATGTCTATTCGTTGTCTAGTCGCCATAGTACAAGCTTTGCTTAGTTTGGAGCTAGATAATTGGTGTGATAGATAGGCAGCAGCGTGTCCTTGCGAAATCTTATAAAAAAAACTGCGCTCGACAACCCGCCTGCCAAGCGTGGCGAGTATTGGCAATCATAAAGCAGTGGACGTCCTGTGGCTGAAATGATGATGATGAATGCCAGCCATCTTCATAGGGTCTTGGGTCTATCGATCTGGGGGCCTACACTACGTTTGCCGAGACGTAGTCTCCACTCGAGAACCCGTTTATTTCACCTTTGGTATTGATGTGGCCGGCCCAATGCCACTTTAGCTTGCTACATTTTTGGATGTAATGACTTACGGAGCCGAGACGTGAACACTTACCCTTAAGTCGCATTTTGCTGGTCACATTAGCCGAAGAACCGATAACCATTGTGATAGACGTGTTGAGTTGTGTTTGAGTGGAGACATGGAGCCTATAGAGTAGAAATGTCATATGATTTGTTTGACAAAATTTTCCGCCATTTTTAAATCTGTATTTGTGCTGTTTTTGTATGGGCGAGCGTTGACAGGAGTTGTCATGTCATACTAAACGTATGTGTAAAATCACTTACTAGTTTCGGAGAAAGATGGTTTGTATTGCTGCTCTATAGGGTATGTGGTCGATTAGTGGAGACTACGACTTGGCAAGAGGAGCGTAAGGCGCCCTCCGATTAGGTAAAGCAATGATATCATGATATATAGCCGAGGATCAGGATTAGTGATTGCATTTGAAGAAGCTCATGTCCAGCAGTGGACTGACGTGAACTGTTTATTTAAGAAGTTATTTCTAGTATTGTCTTCTCTCTTCGACAACTATCGCCGTTTCATGCGTGTCACGTATTACTTGGTATGCTACCTGATGCATATTTGTTATTATCGTCATATTACGTAACGTATTCCCTATTTATCAACTGAAACTGTTATATTCCGTGGGGATTGCAAGTTAGTAAACCCAAGCATCATGAATTCAAGACAGTGCTCGCGGTAGGAGTCAGCGATCGCGCGCGGGACGAGGTACGAGCGCCGCTTTCGGACACTGCATGTATGGTCAGCAAATTGTATATAACAATACATTTTAATAATAAATATAAATATACGACAAATTGTCTTGGTCTTGAAGTAAAGAAATAGCATCATTGATACCAAACAATGTATTTTACCAGAGACGTCACCCAGCACAACCATTTTTTGTCGCAGGATTTATGTAGGACCCCCTCGTTACGCAACTTACTCGTTACTTTTTCCCGACGACGTATCACAACGTATGTGGACCCGTAAGGTCAACTTCCATTCACCACCTATGTATGGCTCATGCCGGGCCTCAGGCATAGGATATAGGTGATCCTACACACACGGGATCACCCCAGTCTGGCAGACTGTGCAATGTAAGCAGGGGTTGTGTAATAAGCATTCCTGTTCTGTAGTAGTAATGTTCCAAAATAATGCATCGGCGATAGCGTCGCTCTTTCTTTTACTTTTAGAGCGAGGCAAATCAAATCAAGTATTTATTTGCAAGAATACAGTTTTACATTAAGGTCTTATAATTAGTTGGTAAGTCATTAGTATTCTGCCTGCAAGCAGACGCGCAAATATTAAATTATATTGTTAGTAGCTTATGTAGTTTTTTTAAAATAATTAGATATTCATATTTATAAAATGACAATTTTTACAAAAGTCAATAAATTCCTTAACATTATAGAAACAGTTACACAAGAGCCAGTCACTTAATTTGTTTTTAAACTTTATAGCTTCAAGCAATTTTAAGGCATTGATGTGATTTATTGGATTATTTGAAGAAGAGAAGAGAAGAGACATGGGTCGGTGACAGATCGAACTCCACGCGGGCGTAGGCGCGGGCGGAGTACAGTAATATAAATACCTATACAATAACACAGTGTGCTATGGAAAGGACAATGCTTGGTGTTTCTTTTTCGAGATCGAATTAGAAATGAGGAGATTCGAAAATGAATGAAAGTCGCTGATATACCTTCCCCCATCTGAAGCAATTTAATTAGTGACACCGGTAAACCGATAACAGAAGTGTGAATCTACGTTATGTTTAAAAGCCTGGCCTTCAGAATCATTAAAAATGACTCTTTTTAGTTGAAGTCATCTTTATTAAATATTTTTGATTGCACTCAACGCTGCTGACGGTGCGCATAGCAGAATACATAGACTGGAGATAGTGGCTCTCTCAATAAGCGCATTCGAGTAAAATCATAATACGTACGGCACACATACACGATGCACAAGCGCTAGCGTTTTACAATCGTAAAAAATACTAGTAAAAATTGTGACACCAGTAAAGATTATAACACTAGCAAGTTATGACACAGTGCAATTATGAGACTAGTGAAAATATGATACTAGTTGCAACAATTGAGCCTTTGGTTACTCAACAAAGGCGATGGGTCAAATTTTACTTTGTAGAATGTAATGTATAATAATAATCATCATCATCATCATTTCAGCCACAGCCATATAGGACGTCCACTGCTAAACATAGGCCTCCCCCATTGACTTCCAGATGGGCCGGTTTGATGCGGCCTGCATTTACGAAGTCAACGTCCACCTTAAATACCCCTTACTAATTAAATTAACGTTTAAGACCGGATTCGACCAAGCTGGTGTTAGTTTTAACTTGAGAGTATACCACTGCTTAATCTAGAGTAAGCTGATTTTTCATTCTACATGACATGTTGTCAACATCTAGCATTGACACTCTATTATCCTACAAAATTAAAATGTTGTGTCATTTCAAGTCAACCTAGAAGAAATGGATTACATGGATTTTGGTAGGTTTATCAATTCGTTGATCGTTCACTCTTGAACTACAGAATAACAATACCGAGTATAGTATATTGCTCAAAAAACGTAATCGAAGGTTCCAAGGGTAAATTCTAGGTCTAAATTATACCCGTAAATGTATTCTGGTATAGCTTTGTGTTTGGTCGAATCGGCCCTAAATGTCCTAAAATCAACTTACGTTGAATAAGTACATTTTACATTTTAATAAAAACATCTGCTCGACTAACCTCATAGTAATAGTTTTATTATTATAGCTTGGAAAAAAGTATATTAAGTGTATTACTCGTGCGTTAAGCACTGGGATCTTGCACCCCGCAGACTCACCTCTCTACAACCCTAGTCGTTCACACCAATGTTGCTACCTTCTGGTGGCTTTAATAGGGCGGCCCATTTAGTGAGCGGCGAGTCACCGTCTGCCCATCAGGGCATAATCATATCAAGATGAGACAGTTGATATGGTAGGCGTCCCGTTGTCTCATCAATATCCCGGCAACCAGTCCATCAAGTTCCTTTCCATAGACCCGGTATAGTTTCCATCTTATCTGCAATAGTTCTTCCACCTAGCGGGTGCTGTCTTTAGCTGTATCTTCTCAATAGTGCAGGCAGAGATAGTATCCGCTAGGTGTACATATCCCAACTCATTATCGTATCTCAAAGGGGCCTCTTCGTGTTGGATCTGTATCCCCACGAACGCCTTCCAAAAGGAAGAAGGATTAATAATAACATAACGCTTTATTTGTCTCAAAAAAAATATACTAAATTTGTTTAATTTGCATGCAATAATTTTTTATGTTTTAATATAATAAGTTGCACATTAACAGACTTGTTCCCTTGGCGTGCCACTTACCCGTTATAGACTGGAAAATCTGTAAAAAAACGCGGCACGCAGGCGGATAATAAACATAATCATATTATTAACATATTTCACGAAAAAATGCGGCGTTTTCGTTATTTATTAAAAAGATAACCTTATGAAGGCAAGCAAGCTCCCGGCCAAATTATTATTACGACCCCCGTATCGCTACCGCTTAAGCCTTGAACCAGGACCTCGACGCTAGCGATTCCACGAGTGGAAGCGATATACTCGCCGGGCCACTCAATAGAGACGAATAGAACGTCGAATTTGCATTGGTTTATGCGCCTTTTTGCATGCGAGTCGTATTATACGTCCACCTGGACGCTACCAATATGAATGAAAGGATTCCATTTCGATAAATATAAATTCAGCAAGGATTTTCTTATTGAACAAAATATTCTCAAGATATTTCAACTAGTTATTACCCGCGGCTCTGTTTCATCATTTCACCCATGGACGTCTACTACTGAACACAGGCCTCCCCCAATGAATTTCATCGGGGGGATTGCCATTACTCGCCACGCTTGGCAGGCGGGTTGGCAAGCGCAGTTTTTTATAACCATTCGCACGCTGCTGCCCGTCTTGTGCTACAGGAATTAGTGGCCTCTTACGACACGCCTCCTGTTGGCGGTGGGGAAGTGTATTCTTTGCGGCCGTCCCCACACGGCACGCGGCTCTTTTTGTGTGGTTAAATATGTCAAGAGCTGCTGCTGCCTGCTTTTAAATTTCCATGTTTGATGTATGTTATCTAGCAGCCATATTACAAGCTTTGCATAGTTTGGCTTTGCATAGTTTGGGGCAGAAAGGTTCTAGAATGGAGGCCGCGTACCGGCAAGCGCAGCGTAGAACGTCCACTGACAAGGTGGTCAGACGACCTGGTAAAGGTCGCAGGAAGACGCTGGATGCAGGCCGCTTCCAACCGGCCAATCTGGAAGTCAATGGGGGAGGCCTATGTTCAGCAGTGGACGTCCTATGACTGAAATGATGATGATGATGATAGTTTGGGGCTACTTGGAATTGGTGTAAATGTGAAAACAATTAATTTAAAAAATATATTTTGAATTACAAATGTATTTTAATTGATAATGTAACACTTGAAAAAAATCGACTGCCTCAGGTGGGACAGATTTTTCATCAGTCGATTTTTTTCAAGTGTTATATTATCATAGATATAACAAAGCATGTAATTGCTAAAAACAAAAATTTAAATGTATTTTAATTGTTACTTTTTTCTGCAAACTTCAGTTGGCTAGGTTTTATTTCATCAACAACGTTAGCTGGACTGACAGACTGATGGATTTCAATTTAGAGTACCGGGTTCGAATCTGTCAGGTGGATTTAACGCAGTTTCCAAGCCGTTAAAGCTTTTTTCACATGAATTTGATCTCGTAGCTTTTCGATGAATTTTCGCGCTAACACACTTTTCAAAAGCTTTTTTTCGTGTTTCGAAAAACTTCGTTGATAGATTAAGTAAAATATTCTGCATGGATTTATTCGTTTGTTTATCGAGTTTTTTTATTCGTTGTTTGACAAACGTAATATTTTCTTCGAAATAACATGTTAATGCAAAAACCACATTTAAGGTTTTAACACATTTACGGTGCAGTATTAAAGAGCGCGACGCAGCGGCGAGGCATGATATTCTATAAATAAGTTTAGCAAGATTCATTTCGGTGTCACGGCCGGCTGGCAACTTTGTGCTACACACACAAAGTTACGCGCAACACCGCGACGCGACACTCAGTGCAGCGCAAGTGCGTTTCGGCCTTTAGACAATTATTTTACTAATGGCTACTGTATATGTTTTCTAATAACAAAACAAACTAAATCTATTGACTACCATTTTAAAGAAGCTGTTTAAAAATAAACGCCCAAAGAGCACTTACCGCTTTTAACTGGCACACGAATAAACAGAATTAAGCGGAGGCACGGAGCGGAGCGAGCGAGCGGAGCGTCGTTAGAGGTAAAAGGTAAACTATCGACAGAGCGAAGCACGCTAATGATTTGCGATCAGGGTTGCCGCGAATAATTGTGTCTAAATTTAAAACTTATTTCACCCTTTACAATATGGTGACTTTATATAAATGGATACTAGCACAGCATCAGCATCATGTGGCCGAAATGAGGCCAAAAAGTTTTTTCGTGTTGTTATCTCTGGGTCATTATTTTCTTAAAGTGACAAAACGCGTATATTATTAAAATTAGCTTCAAAAATAATAATTACTGTGACTCATACATTTATTGTGTTTGTTCAAAGGAATTAATTTAATAAATTTGTATAATTATATAAAGAAATAATAAGGCTTAAAACAAACAAAGTAACACTTGCCAATAGGACAATAGTCGTACACACCTTTTTTTTAACGGTGTCCTCCGGTGCCACTGAGTAAGTAGGAGGAACTGCTAGTTATCGCCCCAGGCAAGCCCTAAGGCATTCGTCCGCAGTTCCACCTTTGGCTGTGGTTCACTAAGCAGCGAGCGCCACCAGGCTATAAGGGGGAAGGTAAACTCTCCCCTAAAGCCATCAAAACGGTGCGCTGTTATACTATCTTTTGCGGCGCCCAGTGAGTCGGCGGCAGATTATCATGGCGCCAGCTGCGGCCTTTCGCCCGCCACTTCTCCTAACTCTCCACCATTTGTGCTACGATTGCAAAAGCAGTGGTGGCATGAGGCGGACTCCTCTCGGCCGATACGGCAGAGAAAGGTGCCAAAGCACCCATGGTCCGACAGGATCGGTCAGGTCATCGGTTTCCATGGTCAGGACCATGTTTCCGTCGAGCCTACTGCTTTAGCACCGGACAGATAGCTGTCACGATGCGTCGCCCAACTGTGCGATTGACTAGTCGGCGCTGTCAAGTCTCTATGGCCAGGTCATCTATCTTGTATAGTCAAGCGCACCTACCCTGGCTAATTAGCCTTACTAAGACAAACAAACATAGGACGTCACTGCTAAACATAGGCGGAGGCCTATGTTTAGCAGTGACATCCTAATTCCTATGTTTGTCATTGGTCATTGGAGGAGTCCAATGACCAGGTCAATGTGCTTGTTTGATGATCATCACATGAGCATGTAATCACACCCAATAAAATTTATTAGCTAATAAGTATCTCTGTTGAAAATATCTGTGTAGTGCGAATACATTTTTGTTCTTTTGATTGATCGTGCGAAATAATGACATTGACGTTGACATTTTTTGACAAGGCCAAACATGCTGGCGCCATTTGATTAGCTTTGCCTGTACTTAATTCTATAGTCCAAAAAATGTGCAGAATTAATAAAATAAATGATCGTCAGCCCTGCGTAGTTGGGTTCGTTTAGGCGACAGTTCGGCGCGGCTTGTATTCCGCATATTTGTAACGGCTTGTGACAACTCGAAGTACAATGTGCTTCGCATCTTGTCGTGGATGTTCGGGTGAAGGACTTACGGCACATGTTATGTTATTGCTAAAACTATATAGACCGTTTTTCTGAAGATATTCGCATCAACATTAACTCAATTTTGTTTAAATAATTTTTTTTTGTAGTCGGTCGATGACTCCCTTTACCTCAAGTGACTGAATGGCAACCATTTCGGTATCATATCATAACTAATTTATATTTGTAGTTATTAATTTATTGTAAGTATTTATATGTGATATGAACTAAATAAATATTATTCCTTATTTTTTTGGATTGTTATTCAGGCCATTAAAGTCATTTTTTACTGTAGACAAATTTTCATTTTTTTCTTTTAAAGGTATTTACCCAAGCAATATGTGCAAATAAAATGCAATAGGTAGTTGGAATGATTTGATGCATTCAATGGAATGCTTAATGGCAACATAGCACAGATGGGAACTATTTTTCACAAAACAACCAAATTAAATTATAAAAAAATTCAAATTACTAATAACTCAAAAACTAATCTTTACAATGTTCTTACCTCCTACTTCCTTTGATATGTTTAGTAAAAGATTCTCGTATAGCATTTTACAATGTTAATGCATATCATCAGTCATCAGGCACACAGTAAACTAGGATTATAATGTTGAAAATCGGTGGCAAATGTTTTTGAGTAGTTTGGCTTGGCTTGCCATTGACTCAATCAAAGACTTTTTCACGGTCCGACAAGTAAGACAGTCTACAAGACAAGAGCCCCATCACTAATCTATAGACTATAGCTTACTCAAGCTCTGCTAAGTTCACTCAAAGATAATTATCAGATCAGTCTGAACAGACCCTCGTATCTGATGGCGAAACTTCGAATCGGCACGTCTAAAGGCCGTATTTACAACACGAGCTCAGATTTGAGCAGTCTTAAGACTAGTTTTGAGACAGCAAGTTTATTAATAGGCCGTGCATCTTTTTTCAATTAAAATACGGTTCTATGCTTGTGTGCGTCTATGATGCGGGATAAGGTGTCAACAATGTTGATCCTTTACAAGATGATATTGATAATTTATTAGGTAGTGGACGTCCTACCTAGGTTTGAAAAACGATCGGTTTTGCGCGCTTGATTTTATAGTTAATTTTGACTTAGGTTTACTACTTAATGCTTTATTTTTTACATGAAATAAAAATTATATTATTTTAAAAGTATACCTGAAGATTATTGTGTGGTGTTATAGTAGTCTTATCATAGTTGTTTAAAACGATAGAAAAATAAATGATATTTGAATGGAAATTTCTTAAATTGTATGTTATTCCAGATTTTTTTTCTGCTATATTTTGTAAGAAAGTAAAAAAAGTATTCAACTTATGTGCAAGTAAACCATATCTTCAATTAAATCTTAGTATATAATAACTTGTAGTCTCTTGTAAACCGATGTTCAAACGTAACTCGAACGTCATTTTTCTAAAAAAAGGGGAGTTCTTTTGGTGATTTACCTTTATTTTTGAAATGATCTGGAAAATCCATACACGCTACATGCAAGAATAAGAATTAATCTTTTAAAATTAAGTGTTATTTTGTTTCAATTATCATTCACGTCTTTACAATCAGAGAACAAAATGTACGGAAATACGACGATTTCTAGGACGGCCTCTTAAAAGCCAAATCGTTTTAAGTACTGTCAACTGTTGGTAAAGAATGGTTTTTTGGTGGCTTTTCTCTCTTGAACCACATTTAGCAAATAAATAGTACTATTTGGTTTTGGTGGAATAAGGACTTAGTTACTGTTGCAACTTTTTTTCTATTAATCACACTCGAAGTCAAAGTCAAAGTCAAAAATCAATTATTCAATTTAGGGCAGAAAACTGCCACTTATGAACGTCAACAACAACACTATTGGCCCACATGGGGCAGAACATGCTCCTTATTTTTTGGGCCCTACTAGCGCTTCGAGACAAGACACAGACAATCTGGCAAGTGCTGGGAAGAAACGCCGGAACAAACTCAGTCACCACTAGCTGCCACACAAAAAATATAAATCAAAATAAACAGGTAGGTAGATCAGCTTAGTGCAGGACTGACCATACATTCTTGTCATCAAGATAGTCTTGAATTTTGTAATACCCCTTTGACATTAGGGTAGCAGTTAGCACTAGTTAATAAGCCCCAAACTAAGCAGACCTTGTACAAAAGCGACTAGATAATGGATAGATAAATATAGTTAAACACATTATATGACACCCCTAACTTAGGTACAATGTCACACAAACACTTGTTGCTTGCGGGATTCAAACCCGCGAACGCTGGCTTGGTAGTTCGAAATGCGAACCGCTAGACCAGATGGTCTTCGAAGTTTAACCTGTACCTAAATCAAAATAACCACAGATCTCATCTGGGTTGATTAGATCTGTGGGTATTTTTGCTGGATATACAAGGCCTCTTCATCTTAACATCATCATCATGTCAGCCTATTGCAGTCCACTGCTGAACGTAAGCCTCCCCCAAAGAGTGCCAAAGAGCACGATCACCCGCTTTTATTATGCATCAACTGCCAGCCATCTTTCTAAGGTCGTCGGTCCATCGAGCTGGAGGGCGTTCTACACTACATTTGCCAACTCAAAAACCCGTTTATTCCACCTTTCATCGATTCTGACAGATGTGGCCGGCCCACTGTCACTTTCTTCTTCTTCTTCATCTATACCGAGCCCAGGGTCCGCTTTATCTTGCTAAATTTTAGAACTATGTCCATTAGTTGGTTTTTTTACCGGATAACCTCGTTTCATCTTAATATTATTATAGGTACCACCTCTTCATCATTGTTACTATATTATGCATTTACATGCAAATAAAAAAATTGTTAAATCAAAAAAAATATTCTGAATAACAAATATGTATGTTATAACGAATTTGATTAAAGCTTCGACTACATAATTGCATTAATAATGAATTCATCGGTAGTCATAATCACATCAATTTGCTCATTAAAACGAGCAGGAACATATTTCACTTGATTAAAACCCCGTTTTACATTATAACCGTGTTTAATTGATACCAATTCCAGTTTGCACTGGTTCATTAAAAATATAGCATGTTATTCATCAGCTAAAATGTTGTTTTCGTTACACGTTTAGTAGTTGGGTCCATAATTTTACGTTAATGATCCATAATAGGTGAATACATGTATGTATTTTCCTGGTCAAGAATAATTTAGGGTGTGCTATACACCGCAAAAAAAAACATTGCCTGGTCACCATAACACAAGGATGGAAATACAGATGTCTATGGTTATTATCTGTGGTGGTGATGGTCGTAATGTTAGTTAATTGTTGAGCAGAGCTTAACGTAAGGTTGGGAAGGTCATGCAAGGTCAAAATGACCGTTGTGCTTAAAAACCGAGTCATATATAAAATTAGAACTTAGCATTAGCTAAAAAGGTTGGCTATTGATAATGGCAAAACAAACTAAGGCAAAAAGAAAACGTCAATCCATAGGGCAAAGGGGTGTTCCTTACCTATGGACTGACGTTTGCTACTAGCTCACTACTTTAATATTAACCTTACGCCTGCATCCCTGGCCATTCGAAATCCCCGCGTCATGAAAAGGAGCCGTAAAAATGAAATCTCTTTTTAGGGTTGACTCCATACTGGATTAACTGGGATTAAACTGGTTTTTATACTATAAAGGGTTTCCACATACTCGACCCGGTAATGCTGTATCAACAGCATGACCTGAATTAATAATTTTCTTTCTTTCTTTCTTTAATTAATACGAGACAATGTAATACTTTAATTAAATAGTCCATGGTAAAAATAGAGCACATTTTAAAGTATTTTCAGTCAGTTTCCCGGAAAAAAAAAGATTTTTATAATGATTTAAATGTTAATTAAATTGGAGTGCATACATGTAATCGTTGATTTGGAATTTACCTCCTTTCACCTCGTACCTCAACTGTAACATCGATACTGTGTTGTATTATGCAAATAAATTATTTGATTTGATTTGTATAAAAAGTTAGGCTGATAACAGGCTTTGGCTCCCCTTGTCACCAGTGACACTGACTATGCTATCAAATCTTGGAGGTCGATTTAAACCTAGTTGTCGTATCGATTATAGGCTTTGTATTTTCTATCTTACATTCGGCAATTGATATCATCTTAATAATCTGATGAATGATATCCAGAAAAGGTACAGTGTAATTTTTCGTCGTAGTTTTATTCCTTTTGACGAATCTAAAACATAAAAAAGCGGGTTTTATAGTAGATAGATAGATAGATACTCTTTATTGCACACCATAAAAGTAAATTACACATGATTTTTACAGAAAGATGTACAATTTTGGCGGTCTTATCGCTAATAGCGATCTCTTTCAGTCCACCTTCAGGTAGAGGACAACCATTAGAGAAAGGGGAAGGTGTTGCAGAGTTCTTAAAATAGTATTTTGAACGAAAATTTAAAAATACTTTTACTAGCGCTTTATCCCTAATTTTTATTTAATTTTATTAAAGAAACCAATAGCGTTTATTTTAACTTGACATTATTTAATGTCTAATGACATTAAACCAGCGGCAGCGGTGCCGTACCACCACCAGCTTGAGCTTTACTTAAACATTGATTAAATTAATTGATATGATACATATAAATATAAATATATAATTTATATTTATATGCATCCCTATTCCCTTGACCCAACCAAGATCCTACAATACGGGCGAATATATCAGCAGCCAGTCGACAAGTCCAATAGTCATCACCTTGGAGGATCAACATACTGACAGCAGCGGATCGGCCTCCATGAAGCGGGTCTCACCAGTACTCCGAGAAGTCGCCAATGTCGTTCAGTAAAACATGACATCCACACTACAAGCCTGCAGACAAGAGACCAACTGCTGCACAGTTACTGCAACTGTTATTCAATGACAGAACAGAACACGAACAAACCACCAAGTCATCCATCGGATCATCGCAATTACACCAGATCAGTAAGCAGATGAACAACTACATGAATAGAGCGTCTACACTTTTTTAAAGATGCCAATATGCATGAGCAACTTCGTATGTTGGTTTCGCTGCAGCACTACACACGACTGGAGGTTGAAATCGCACCTTTCATCTGTTTTATCGTCTTTTGAAGATGCCAATATGTTCAAGTTACATCGTACATTCATCTGCTGCGCCGTCAGCGACCTACAAACCAGCGCGGATGACCCATGGACTCTGCACATGCACCGTCGGCACACAATAACAACCTTTTAACTGTGCAACCACATTCTAAAACTTTTTTATTTAAACATGACAAATTTAATTAATAAATCCGATATTAATGTCCGTCTTGGTTTTAATTTTCCTCCGCTGCGGCCAAGACCACCATAGCCGTCACTATGATCAGTCTGGTGAGTCAGCCAGACTGGCAGCGGGTCCACACCGCCTACCTACCATCCTAACGCTGCTACCCTGGGCGACCTGGGAGCAGCTCTCATTCTACTTTCTTTCCTTATTATATTTACGTATTTATTGTGAGGTGGGGCTAGGGCTCTAGAGACTTAGTGTCTTGGGGCAAAAGGAACTCTACACTCACTAGGAACTTAGGTTCCCGTCTGAACTTATATTCCGGACAACGGGAGCGGTGCCTTACAACCACTTGCTTCCCACCAGTTCAGCTGACAAAGGTGACTGAGCTTGTTACGCCGTGTCAGCCAATATATAGTTCTTGAAGGGGTGGCAGCGCGAATTATAAATGCGCAAAATAGGGCATATTATACTAAATTAACGAGTTAAATGAGTTTTATCCTTGTCGAACAAAACCGAAAACCCTACATCGAATCACATTTCAATCGAATTAAACGATACGGGACACGGTTCTCAACACTTTAAGCTCTCAGAAATTCAGCGACCACACCGTACGCACGCAATTTAACCTGAATTATTAAGAACAACCCAAATTCGAAGTTCACTCAAAGTCGAAACGGCCATCTAGAATTTAGTAGCATTATAGACGTATACCCCATTGGGGCTGCCGGGAACTCGGCTCTGAGTGTACCGGTGAATTATAAATGAGAGAGAGAGTTAGGGGATTGTCAACGCGGCTCCTTTATGAGAGGGAAAAGGACGGGAACGAAGTATGAATTTAAACTGTGGCTGCGACTTGACAGACTTTCGTATGCGGCAAAGTTTATAATTGTTTAGTTTGAGAAATATGTCTCCGAGTGCATAAAATTAAGGAGAATAGGCACAACTACAAAATGTGGTGACATTGACGCATTAGTAAATAAATTGGCATTTTTCATCAGATATTGGAGAGGTCTACTCACAAGGTCTATTGATAGACATTTTATTTGGTTACTCCTGACCTAATTTTCGGCTTGAATCCGGGAATCTGACATAAATATAAAAACATAGTAACTAATTTATAGTAGATATTACGTTTACATTATTAATTTACATGATATATACATAGAGAGTATGGCCCAAACCACCTCATAGTTGAAGTGAGCCCGGTGCCCTGCAGTGGGACGTAATATAGGCATACTAATTTTTACTTTCAGCCAGTAGCAACTAACGTTCATACAATTACCTATGGCCATTCTCCTTTATGCTTGACGATTTTTTTTACTTCAATCAATTGAATGTGTTGCAACCCGAAGTGGCATGCATAGTCACATTTTCTGAGGAAACAATCCTCCTACCATATCCCACCCAAAACCATACTTTACGCTACATTTATCGAGATAATAGTATCTGCACAATATGCATCGCTATGGCACGAAGAATAAGCATTTATATCTAAAAACACGCTCTGTAACAGGCAAACATATGCCTAGAGCAAGTTAAAACAAAATGGAAATCCTTCGCACCCCTCATATAACTTCAAAAACTTTCCCACGCAAATGTGCCCGCAAGATGGTGCCTGAAAAACCTTTGTTTTGGCGCGAAATGACGCGAGAAATCCTTGATTCTCGCCTTCGGGCAGTATGACGTCTCCTTGCTATAGCAGTTAGGGAAGTTCCGCTAGAAACCGTTTTGTTTCTGCATTTTCGACTCTACTTCTTTGTAATAACGGTATCGGTAACGTTATTTTTAAAATTGAAAGGCATGACAAACTTTGCTTCCTTGTACAAAAGACTGATTGTGGCAACGGAAACCCCGTGAGGAGCCTGACTCCTTTGTAGTCGGCTCTTGTACGCTATGAAAGCAGATTGTTGATTTTTTCTGCATTTATTTATGTGGGTACCTATCCACTCTTTTGCGCGAAATCGCCTTTGTTAGACTGGAGATTGGCCGAATTAAGTTGTCGAAACTTGCGGCTGAAAAATAAAAAAATAAGACTCTTCAAGATTTTAAATTGTCTCTAAAACAGTAGACTTGGCAGCTACATTTTCCAGCATTATGTGCATAATTTATTTATTGTTCCTAAACCTAACACTAGATATAATTTCAACAATATATCTATATTTCATATATTGGAAAACATTACATACATTGCTCTAACCGTAAGGTAAGTTAAAGCACTTGTGTTATAGAAATTAAAAACACGACGGTACCACAACACCCAGACCCAAGATAATATAGAAAAGTTTGTTTTCTATATCGACCCGACCGGAAATCGAACCCGGGACTTCAGAGATGGCGACGCCACTTCCGAAGGCTAGAAGATGTTATGTTAATAATAACATTATCATTAATAATTACGTAAATAAGTAAAGTAAAATGTTTTTACTTCACAACGTAAATATTAAAAGTACCTACACAAATTAACTATCACATAAAATCTATTTTTTTTAAAACAGATATTGAATTTCAGCTACTGATCAATAAGGCATATGCACGAAAATGATATATTGTTTTTACTATAATTTATGAGAATTTATATGAAAATATAGTGCTAATAGTAAAAAAACAAATTGATTTTACTAAAAAAACAGCCGTAATACAGTAATTAGAAATTGATGTATACCTGTCTCTTTCTAAAACAACTTTTATTATAAAAAATGTATGGCGGACGTGTACTGTGACGTCACGGTACATATCGGATCTCCTTGTTTAGCACGCGAATTTAATAGATTGTAAGTCAGGTATTTAATAATATGTTTCGAAAGGTTTTTAAGATTTATTAATTATAATTAAGTACTATTTATTTTAAGACCAAATAAAAATATATGCATATTCCCCATTCACATTGCGGTTGTATCGCATAATTACAATTGCAATGATTTCTACAATAGGCTGAGCCTGTCCCGTAGCCCGTAGGTACCTAATCATTTTGTTCTTCTTTCTATTCTTTGAGTTATTCGCTTGTAACTACGTGATATACCGAGTCCATCAACTTTAGTCTGAGAGACCCCACTCCTCATCCAAAAGAACCACTAAAAATCAGATCCTCGCAGACAGGTTGAATAATACAATAGAGATGTGAAGTAAACAGTCGATAATAACTCTCACGCCGGCAGCCCAGTGCTAAATCCAGTACATTTCGGTTAATATTTTATACGCGAGACGATGTACGGAGCGCGCAGCGGTGAATTATGGAATAGTGTTGCGCGAGTTGTATCGATAGTTCCATTAAAAGTACGTTTCATGTTTATTTTAACCACCACCCAAAGTCGGTATATCTAGCGCCTGTTGAAACTATTTCGAGGTAAAACATGAATAATTCTGCACAATTAGCTAATCGATTTAATTTGGCTTGACACAAAAAGACGTGGCTCGACGTTTTTTACGTCATTCAAAATCGGTGATCAGATAAATTAAACTTAACGTCGTTTCCCCATTTTATTACGAAATTAAACTTTAAATCTCTAACATAACTTATATTTTATTAAGGCAAATGAAAAAGACGCGAGTCTTGAGTTTGAATCAAAACACGTATAAATACTTCTAGTATTCTTGGAATCTATGTACGGACTTATACCATTTGATTGGCGTTCATGAAATCTGCAAATTCTAATAATACTGGATTTGTAGCATGAAAGTCTGGTTTTTCTGTCTAATGGTGTAGGTGAATGGTGTCTCACCTCACCTCACCATAAACACTAAACAGTAGGTTAGCAGTGTTTTTCATAAGTCAAACAAAACATAATCAGACAAACGAAAAACTTAAAGTTATATTACAGTGGCAACGTAGCGGGAAAACACTCCAGTGCAGGAAATTTTGTATTTTATCAACAAGTGTGTGTGATTGTACCTTAAATTATTGTAATCAGTATGATACCGTCAATTGAAGTAAAGTAAATAAAAATAATACTTTGAAAAATTATGGTTAGGACCTTGATAGCAATCGATCTAAATCTATCAACTAGATTTGTCTAATCTAGGATGGTGGTCAAGCTACACCGACTATGACCAGGATAAACCTACTAGGAGCAAGTAAATTAAAGGACGTCTAAATGTTCGAAAAACTATACAAATGTCAAAAACATAGTACGGCACTGGCGTCTTTGTTTTATTACAAGTTATTAATATTCAAAGCTCTCAGTCTCATGTGTACGATGATTCAACACTATCGATCGTTACGCTACGCTGGAAGTATCGATAAATATTTGATGAGCCAGCGAGATAATGAAACATCACTTACAGTCACTCTACTATGTAGGGGACAATTAGCTTGTGTAGTTATAAATGTAAATGAGATATTAACTCTATCCACTGACTTAAAAATAGGGGTGTAGTAACGTGAGATTTAGATCAGTATTTTTCTTAGTTACTTTATATCAACAATACAACTTATTTTTATTTTATCGACTTGAAAGGTGGTATTAATTCAACGAATCTATCTAATCGATTACGGTGACTCACACAACCTCGTGCAACACTCAATGCCGTTAAGTAGCATATGTTGAATCACCAGAGACCTGACAGTGATCGCTATAAGTGAAATCTAGAAGTAAATACAACGTTTTATGTATTTTTATCTTAATTCAAAAAAGGAAGAGGTTCCCAGTTTTATAATTATGTTTGTTTTATATATAAAAAGAAAGTGTTTATTTATGTTAATAAAAAATACTTTATAAAATATCTAAAATTATGACTTTCTTCTCACACTCGCCTGTATTTTTAAAGGCTGACCGAGCTTCGTTTCAGTGCATCAGACTGGAAAGGTCAAATTAGTAAAAAACAGAAATGTCACTTATTAAAAACTAAAACGATTCACGCAACCACACAATCGTCGCTCTATTATTTATTTATCGGCATGTGACGGACAATGTCGATAAGGCTGACGGCATCGATAAATAATTAGTCCCACCCTCGCTGTGATCGTAAACTCGCCATGAATAACAGGAGAGGGGTATTTCGGAATTATGACGTCATCACTGGACGCTGCGAGCACAGATATAAACTAGGTACCTACTCGCAGAGGGACCACTCAAATATGGGAACGAGTTCAAACGCCTCTCGCGGAAAGATCCGGGTTCGAATTTTGGTCGAATCAATTTATAAAACGGACTTCTTTGCCTATGTATTGGCTTAGGGGTTGGTTTGACAGTAGTCTCAAGAAAAATATTGTTATTTACATCTTCGTAGCACAAAGATGGTAATTCCATGGTCTAAAATACGATAATGTTTAAATTGACCTGTATTTATTTCTATTAAAGTATTTTGACGACCGTCTGGTGTAATAGTTCGCGCTCCGGACTACAAAGCCAGCGGTTGCGGGTTCGAATCCCGCAAGGGGCAAATGTTTGTGTGATGAACACGAGCATTTAGCAGTACCCAAGTCATGGATGTTTTATAAAAGTATTTAAGTATGTTTATCCGTTATCTAGTCGCCATAGTACGTCAAGCTTTGCTTAGTTTGGGGCTAGATAATTTGTGTGATTCTGAAAACAATTTACTTATTTATTTTATTTAAACTACCAAATTTTTTTTATAGGTTTACAAACCATAGACGACCCATAAGAGCCATTCCTTCCTTCAATGCCATAAAAATAGGTATTATATCGTGCCTAAACGTAGGTATGCCTCATTGCAGGGCACAGGCCTCACCTCAACTTTTAGGTGTATTGAGCCATATTCCACGCGGGCCCAGTGTGGTATGGTGGAGGGGTGTTGTGATGCCAGTGACTAAACCTTACTGTCAGATGTTAATAAACTACCATCCTCTGACTAGGCTTTACGATTAGTATCAAGCGATATTAGCCGGGACGAACTTTTAACATGCCTTCCGAAGCACGGAGATGCTTGTGATAAATGTCACTAAATATGGTCGGAATGGTCTCATTAACTCACAACCACAGCGTGGCTTGCTTAACTTTGATAATCACACAAGCACTTCTGGCGCCTAATATGATTTATTTTTAATTTATAAAACACATTTTCAAAATTAATAATCACAAATGTTAGTTGTTTCATTGTTTGGGACTCCACAGTCAATCTAAAGCCGTGTACACAACCAAAACCACTTGTTGTAATTAAGCTGTTACACACGGTGATTAACTGAGTAGCTAATCTGATTCATTAGTGATATAACCTGGCATTCAATTATTTGATCAAAAGGCTCCGCTCGCGTAGAAATTGGCACCTAAATTGTTATTTGTTTACGTACTTGTCAGAATGAATTGGCACACCTGCATTATCGTCATCATTTCAGCCATAGGACGTCCAATGCTGAACTTAGTCCTTCCCCAGTGACTTCCAGATTGGCCGGTTGGAAGCGGCCTGCATCCAGCGGCTTCCTTCAACCTTTACCGGGTCGTCTATCCAGCTGGATAGACGACCCGGGACAGCGTAGGACGTCCACCCACAAGCTTGTGGGTGGACGTTCTACGCTGCGCTTGCAGGTACGTGACCTCCATTGAAAAAGCAATCGCGGTGCCATGGTTGAGCCAAAGACGCTGATTTTTACTAGGCCACGTCGGTCGAATGAGGTACACAAGACGTATTTTTGAATCATTAGTAACGAAAACAATTGCTCACGATTTTACACATTGTGGGATCACTTGAATTAAGTAAGCGTTGCTATTGAATTGAAACCTTGTAACGCAGAAAATATTATATACCGGAATGCAGAAACTGATTGATTTTCAAAACAGCAATGAATTGCTTGAAACGGAACGTAAATAAAAAGTTTGTCTAGTCTCTGTCAACCATGTTTACTTGACATTAGTCATTCGTCCGTACTTTCTGTTAGTAGAAAACGAAAAACGAGTACGTAAAACCACTCTTAGCAGAATTCAGGGTATACATTTTCAAAAAAAGGGGTTTTAGGTATTCGTATAAGTATTTAAATAAATAAATCATTAATATAGATACTGGACTACATCACATACATTGCTCTGATCTTATGATAAGTAGCTTAAGCACTTGTGTTACAGAAATCAGATACAACGACAATCACAACACCCAGACCCGAGCCAATATCGAAAAGTAATTCTTCTACATTGACCGACCGGGAATCAAACCCGGTACCTCAGAGATGGCGACACCAAGTCCGGTATGTATGTATGTATACATGGATATTAAATACTAAACCAACAGTTTGCCCATTGTGGACATCTGTTTATTTTATTTTAATATTTGCATGCTATTTGTAAGCTAAACGTTATACCTTTTTTCATATGCAAATAAATTTCATTTCATTTTTACATTTTAATTACCTAAGTTGGCAGTGCATTCTGTATCGCCCTTGAAAAAACTAGGTCTAGTTCTCCAATTTCCTACCTCCAACAAAAACTGAAAGTAATCATTCCTAAGGAGGGTCTGCCAAAGAGGGCGCCTCAAAAATCGCTCGATACCGCCTAATTGCAGTCTGATGAAATACTGTTTTTGTGTCAGCCGCCTATCAATCGTGGATTACTGGAAGTATTTTACACCTCACGATTGAAATCGGAACATTATCACTCTCTAGCTCGTTCCTAGTTGGGATATGTTGGATCAGGGACTGTATCATCATGTCAGCCATAGGACGTCCACTGCTAAACATAGGCCTCCCCCAGTGATTTCCATGCATGCAGCGGCTTCCTGCAACCTTTACCAGGACGTCTGTCCACCTTGTAGCTTGTAGGTAGACAGATGACCTGTGCGCGCTTGCCGGTACGTTGCTTCCATTCCAGATCCTTTCTTTCCAATCGGCTTTCAGTTCTGCGTGCTATGTGCCCCGTCTACTGCCACTTCAGCTTGCTAATCCGTCCGTTGGACTATGACAGCGACTTTTGTTCGTTTACGAACCTCCTCATTCCTGATTCGATCTCGCAAAGAAACACCGACCACCTTTCCATAGCAGCCTTGAGCTTTCTTATGAGGCCCATAGTGAAAGGCCACGTTTCAGTTCCATATGTCATCACTGGTTTTAGTCCTTCCTTCGTCTTTAGGCAATGACGTATTTTGGACGAGAAGACGTTGTGTAGTTTCCCGAACGCTGCCCAGCTGAATTGGATTCGACGATTGACCTACTTCTCAAAATTTGACCTACCCAACTGGATCACTTGTCCCAGGTAGACATATTTGTCAACAATTTCGAGAGTAGAACTCCCAACTTATACTGGGTAGGGCGCAACATGAGCATTTGACATGACCTTTGTTTTGTCCACCTTTGTCTCTACAGATAACTAACACGAATTTTATTTCTGTACATGATTTGAACTGGAGTGCGGGGCCTGAGGGCGGGGGTCGGAAGTTGGTAGTTGATTCGAAGGTGGTTGGTGGTACATGGTGCCGTGTGATATAAAAAGCCGTAAAGAATACTCTTCCCCACCGCCAGCAGGAAGCGTGTCGTAAGATGCGACGAATTCCTGAAGCACGAGACGGGCAGCAGCGTGCGAAATTTTATAAAAAACTGCGCTCACCAATCCGCCTGGCAAGCGTGGCGAGTATTGGCAATTCCCCCGATGATATGTCATTGGGCTTTTGTTCAGCAGTGGACGTCCTATGGCTGAAATGATGAAATGATAATGGTACATTATTAATATGAGAGTCGAAGAACGGAAACGCTCATTGAGCAAATACTTGTCGTAAAATCAAAATGCATTCTGAATTTGTACTTTCTGTGAAACATCGTTCGTTATAGTTCTTTATACTGGATATATGATGAATCGTTTAGAATTACTAAAGATCATGGTAGGCCATTTTCTTAAATAAGCAAATAAAATCGTACATTGTAAATGTTCCTTCAGTAATCTCTCAAAGATTGGCTATTAGAAGAAAGCAGAAATTATCGGCAACACATGTTGTTTTGCTTCGTAAGCTAATCGTTCTATTTAGGGCTGTTTAGGGGGAATAAGCGTTGTAGGGGTGTGATGGGTGTAAGTGATTAGTTTGTCGAAATCTTAGCCTAAAGACACACCATAACGATCGGTTTTCAGTACTCATTATAAATGATACAGACTACAGACTTTGAGCATGTGACTAGAATAGTATGCGATCTTTCCGTCTTATGTTCTGAAATTATGTTCATGGAAGAACTAAGTAAATATTTGCATTTTTATTTTTGAATTAAGCATTTAACAAATTAGCAATGTTGACTTTGGTCGTTTAAAGGGAACGTAGTTGTGTTACATATCAAAAGACCCACCGCAAATTTTATTTTATTTTTATTAAAACGGTACACCAACAGCAGCAAGGCACATAAAACAATCACAATACAAATCAAAAAGGTCTTAGATTAAATATGTTTGCCAATTTTCTTTACGTCTTAAAAGTGTCGCCATTTAAAACGACAAGAATCATAAAAGCGAGAATATCTTGAAACTATGGTTTTATTAGTTATATAATTCTGCCACAACGGTGACAATATAAACTCATAAGATAAGCACAAAATTATTTAATTACAAAACTGCGGTCCTATGAAAAAGTGCCGATTTTTCAATCTATCCAACGAACACAATTAACAATTTGACATATTCTCCATACGAAAACTGTCAACATAGCAAATGTTACATAAAAGTTACCTATCTGGTTATTGAGAATCCGGCCCAGGGAACAAGATTTTCTCTAAGAACACAAGTGTTTGTTTTTTTTTTATTTGGCATTCAATGAGTTTAAAAGGCTTCTTGACTTCTAAACTGATAAATCCAAATCGCAGAAAGCACCGATATTCGGTAACGCTGATTACAAGCCGAAGCCGCAAATTCCGTCCCAGGCATAAATAATAAACGGACAGCTCCCCTCCGCCGGGAGAGGCCGGGAGCCGGCGAATTTGCCCGACGAGTTAGAAATGTTCTGGGACGCCATAAAAACTGAGAACTTAAGCAACGGAATTTTTATTTAAGAGTCTATTTAACGTCGGCCTAAAAACAGAATCGAGATGATGATAAAGATTTATTTTATTAAAATTACGTGAGATATAGCTAGCAATTCCGTCCGTACCTTAGCAGCCCTTTTAGGATCACTTCTCTGTCCATCTGTCTGTCTGTCAATACCCTTTTTGTCAGGAAAACACTGAGTTATCAAATTGAAATTAATATCAAATACATACTCTGATTTGAAATGCAATCTCTTTGAGTTGTGAAGAAATCAAACTTCTAAGTCAGCGCAAACAAAGAATGAGACTGCCTTAGATTACTTGCAAGAGAATCAAAACCTATAAATCGACCTCCGTAGCCGAGAGACGAGAACGCCGGACTTGTCGTCGCCATCTTTAAGGTCCCGGGTTTGATTCTCGGTCGGGTCACTGTAGAAAACAAACTTTTCTGTTGTTTCGGGTCTGGGTGTTGTAGTACCGTCGTTGTTTTCTGATTTCTATAACACAAGTTTTAGCTACTTACCTTAGGATCAGAGCAATGTATGTGATTATCTTCAATATTTATTTATATATTTTTGCCTTATTTATTATTTGCTACAGAAGTGCCTAAGTCTGGATTAGTTATTGTTTTGTATTCAGTTTGTACCTACTTTTACTTCACGGTCGCATTAGGACCTGTAATGATAGTGATATAAAAAAATAATAAATATATTTTTTTTTACTTATAAATAAGAGAATTATTCCAATGAATCATGATTTTAGAAGCAATGTTTTAAAACCCAGGTAAAGGTAAAAACTAAAACCGTAAATATTTACATACCTACAGTTTTAGTAAACAACATAATATATTATTAACTTTTTTCTCGCTATTTGGTATAATCTTTGCATATAGTTGGATAAAATTGAATTTTTAGGATGCTCAATGACTTATTAAAAATAAAAATTGTTTATTTTCAGACAATACAAGTCAAGTCAAAAGTCAAAGTCAAAGTCAAAAATCATTTATTCAATTCAGGACAAAATTGCCACTTATGAACGTCAATAACAACATTATAGGCCCCTAGGGGGCCAGAACATGTCTCCTTATTTTTTGGGCCCTACTAGCGCTTCGAGACAAGACACAGACAATCTGGCAAGTGCTGAGAAGAAACGCCGGAACAAACTCAGTCACCACTAGCTGCCAAACAAAAAATATAAATCAAAATAAACAGGTAGGTACATCAGTTTAGTGAAGGCTGGACTGACCATACATTCTTGTCATCAAGATAGTCTTGAATTTTATAATACCCCTTAGACATCAGTGTAGTTTTGACATGTGACTTAAATTTATTAATAGGAAGTTTGGTAACATTGTGAGGTATATTATTGAAAAATTTAATACAATTTCCCAAGAATGAATTACTTGTTTTGGCCAATCTAAAGTTTGGGACCACAAGTTTGTTTTTGTTTCTGGTGTTATATGAATGAATATCACTTTTCTTTATAAAAAGATTAAATTTTTGCGTACGTACATGATATTATCAAATATGTATTGAGAGGCCACAGTGAGTATGTTAATTTCTTTAAAGAAATCTCTCAGGGATTCACGCGGACTAAGTTTGTATATAGCACGAATAGCTCTTTTCTGTAAAATAAAGATGGTATCGATGTCCGCAGCAGAACCCCACAAGAGAAGACCATAAGACATAATACTATGAAAGTAACTGAAATACACCAGCCTTGCCGTTACAACGTCAGTTAGATGTCTAATTTTTCTAACCGCAAAGGCAGCTGAAGCAAGTCTCCCAGCCAGAGTGTCAACATGTGGTCCCCATTGCAACTTCGAATCCAATGTAATGCCCAGAAAAACAGTGGAGTTTGATAGATCAAGTTTTTCACCATTTAGTAAAATTACTGCGTTAGCTTGTTTCACGTTAGGCATAGTAAATTTAATACATTTGGTTTTTTTTGTATTAAGAAGTAAGTTGTTACTTGTGAACCAATTTAATACCTTAGAGAGAGCTCCGCTTACATCGTCAAATACCTCTTCGCCTCTTTTTAATTTGAAGATTAAAGAAGTATCATCAGCAAACAGAACTATCTCACAGGAGTCTTTAGAATAGAAAGGGAGATCGTTAATATAGATCAAAAATAGCAACGGTCCCAATATTGAGCCCTGGGGCACTCCCATTTGAAGCGGGGCGCCAGAAGAGTTAGTACCATTAACGTTTACTGTTTGTAATCTGCCTGAGAGGTAAGAATTTAACAATTTTGATGCGTTATTAGATACACCGTAATGTTTTAGCTTCATAATAAGTGTTTGGTGATCGACACAATCAAACGCCTTCGATAAATCACAGAACACACCTATCGCATCATGCTTATCTTCCTACGCATCTAAAATGTGTTTGACAAGTGCCACCCCAGCATCTGTTGTATTTCTACCTTTAGAAAAACCAAACTGTTTCTCGTGCAGTAAATTGTTAAGTTTAAAATGGGAGAGTAATTGACTAAATATAACTTTTTCAAAAATTTTACAGAGTCCATACAGGTTTAAAGTTACATAACATGATACTTCCAAAACTATGTTAATGCTGATTATTGTTAATTTTCCTTAATTTTATATTTGAATGCTATTGTATATTGCATAGTTGCACCGCTTGGTTTACTCGTTTTAATTTTTTTTTAAATTACTTTTTTTCTGTTTCTTGTTTTAATTTAAATATTGTTTTTGTGTCATTTGTACTATTTGTGTGTGATGTCCAATGTATAATAAATGTATTTTCTTTCTTTCTTTCTTCTTTCTATTATTAGCTTTTAACATCGACTCTGTATTGTCTCAACCCTATTTAATGGCAAATAAACTATTTGTATTTGTATTTTTACGAAACTTTCAGTGTGCGAGTATGACTTAGACTTGGCAGATTTTTTTTTTGTCTTTGTCTAAACATTATCTATCTATCATGATGGAAAACATAGAGTTTAAAATGTTCTCGAGTTCCCAGTTTATGTGGTACTCCAGCTGTCGATAGCAGGTGTAAACTTTCACCGGAGCCGAACCGGGCCGCGCCGGAGCCGGGTATTTTTGCCGTTCGCATCTGAGTCACACCTGGAATTTGCTGCCCGAATTTCACCGTATCCCCAGTTTGGTGATCCGAAATAATCATTGTATTGTGTGTCTACTTCTATACAATTGGACAAAAGAACTGCACGTAGCACGTAGAACTGGCTGAGGGGAGAAAGGGTTTAACATCATTTAACACCACATGATTGCAATAAACAATTTACAGCATATATGCCGCAAATTGTTTATTTCAATCATGTGTATATGTATACAATACCGGCAAGCGCAGTGTAGGACGCCAGACAGACGACCTGGTAAAGGTTGCAGGAAGCCGCTGGAGACCTATGTTTAGTTGTCGTTTTATGGCTGAAATGATGTATTTTTTAATGTTTTAAAGACACAGTTATCGATATATTTCAAAGGATAAACAAGCTGAAGTGGCGGTGGGCTGCTTGTATTTATTAAAAAAAATAAAACCGACTTCACAACACTAAAATGCTAAAAATAATCCTAACACTTAAGTACCTAATCAGTTAGTTTTGGAGTCGGTGCAAACAAAAACATTGATTCTCTCATCGGCTGGCACCGACTCCAAAAGTAACTGATTAGGTACTTAAGTGTTAGGATTATTTTTAGCATTTTAGTGTTGTGAGGTCGGTTTTTTTTTTTTTTTTAATTTACTTATTTCATCTATTTTTTGTGATAAATCCTAATTTAACTGCTGAACACCGATTACATCCCCTATTTTCCTACCCTTAGGGGTGATTTTTATTCTGCAAACTTATCATAGCATCTTTGAAGTATAAGCTATTCAATAAAACAAAAATCATCAAAATCGGCTCATATTTGTCGAAGATAGGTAACAAGAACCACAACCAAAATATTATCTTGGTATATATTTGTTGATTTTCTCAAAAAGTTCTAAATCAATTTCGATAAAATTTATATGGGACCACCTCTGAAGGATGATCTACCAAACAAAAAAATAATCATCAAATCGATTCATAATTGGCGGAGTAATCGCGTAACAAACATATAAAAAAAAAACATACAGTTGAATTGAGAACCTCCTCCTTTTTTAGTTTGCAAAATAAAAATCACCCCTAAGGGTAGAAAAATAGGAGATGAAATCGGTGTTCAACAGTTAGATTAGGATTTATCACTAAAAATAGATGATATGTCATGAAGTGCCAGCCGATGAGAGATTCAATGTTTTTGTTTGCACCGACTCCAAAATTAACTGATTTGGTACTTAAGTGTTAGGATTATTTTTAGCATTTTAGTGTTTTGAAGTCGGATTTTTTAAAATAAAATTTATAGATATAGATTATAAAATAACACTGAAACATGTTATCATTATAAGTTTTGTCATTAAGTGAAATAATGTCTTTATTTCGAAATAATAACTATTTACATTACGTTGGAATATAAAAAGAAATAAACGAGTAGGTATTTTAGCGTAGAGCCGATAACCGATGGGGTAGACTTGTTCTTGAGTGGATACCGCGACTTGGCAAATGCAGCGTAGAACGTCCTCCGATAAGGTGGAAAGACGATATTATGTGTAAAGCTACTCTGCCAAAGCACGGGAAAAATTACAAACATATCAGACGACCGTCTTGTGTAGTGGCTCGCGCTCCGGACTACAAAGCCATCGGCTGCGGGTTCGAACCCCGCAAGGGGCAAATATTTGTGTGATGAGCACGAGCATTTGTACCTAAGTCATGGATGTTTATAAAAGTATTTAAGTATGTTTATCCGTTACCTAGTCACCATAGTACAAGCTTTGCTTAGTTTGGGACTAGCTAATTGGTGTGATTGTGGAAACAATTTATTTATTTATTAGTATTATATATCAGACGACCTGGTAAGGGTCGCAGAAAGACGCTGGATGCAGGCCGCTTCCAACCGGCCAATCTGGAAGTCAATGTCAGCAGTGGACGTCCTATGGCTGAGGTGATGATGATGATGATGATCTATATCTTTCCGTTTTGGAGATTTTCAACCGACTTCAAGAAAGGAGGAGGTATCTTTTTTTTAAATTTTTTTTTTATGTATGTTCAGCGATCATTCGTTACTGCGTTGACCGATTTCGATAATTATTTTTTTGTTTGAAAGGTAATACTTTCAGAATGGTCCCATATAAATTTGGTTAAACTCTGATGATGGGATCTATAAGAAAATTATCAAACATTGCATAAACTCCGTACCACGCCAACTGATTTTAGTATCTATCTTACCTATATCTCTGCCAAATGCGGACCGATTTTGATGATTATTTTTTTAATGAATAGCTTATACTTCAAAGATACTATAATAAAACATTTTTGGAAAAAAAATCACCGCTAAGGGTGGAAAAATAGGAAATGAAATCGGTGTTCAGCAGTTAAATTATGTTTGCACTCGTAAGATTTGTTTTGATTAGGATTTATCACTAAAATGGATGAAATACGTTAATTTTATTAAAAAAATAAAAACCGACTTCAAAAAACTAAAACGCTAAAAATAATCTTAACACTTAAGTACCTAATCAGTTACTTTTGGAGTCGGTGCCAGTCAATGAGAGACCAATGTTTTCGTTTGCACCGACTCCAAAAGTAACTGATTAGGTACTTAAGTGTTAAGATTATTTTTAGCGTTTTAGTTTTTTGAAGTCGGTTTTTAGTTTTTTTTTATAAAATTAATTGCATCGAAACAACTTAACCCTACCTTAAGTCGTGAGTTCTAATCCCAGTAGGTACATTGAATATTTGCGATTAAAAATTAGCATCAAAACACGGGTTTTAACTGTCTAATGTATGGTTCAGAACTCTCTAAAATAATTCCCTGGTTACGAACTAGACCAGAATGGTTCTTACCCACAATCTATAACCTATTTTAATTGCTCAGAGCTCGTTTCACTTCTAAAATGCACTTTATGGTTATTTAAATACAGTTAGTTTTCGTTTGCCGTGGTTTGCTTGCGGCAAAGAGACTGTGATGTATAGTTCAATCAGTGAACTAGCACAATAGACTTTAATACAGTAGGTTCGGTCTCTACTAAGAAAATCTTATACTTTGGCGATTGAATAACAGATAAACATAGAAAAATACTACTTTTTATTGCACACTACACAAAAGAAAAAAAGTAACGAAAAACAACTTTGAGAATATCATAACTCAGGCGGTGTTATCGCTAGAAGTGATCTTTTCCGGACAATCATACAACAACATACTTAAATACATTTACAAATAATACATCAAAACGGGAATTAATGCGATCAGCAAATTAATTAAATAATGCTGATCGCGTTAATTTCCGTTTTAGTTTTCAAACCAGCGACTATGCGAGTGTGAGCGTGAACTATAAGACCAAACGGGCCTCATTGTTTTATTTCAGGTTTTATTTATTTCTTATAGGAATTACATACAATTCTCTTATATGAGATACGAAATTACTGCTAAAAACACTTAGCGAGAGTTAATTACAATAAATGGAAGGTATTTTTCTACGTTACAAGTAGATAGTCCCTAACTATCAAGTTCTCGTGATGGTAGACTTGCAACTTGTTAGCTACATGTAGTAAAACCCAACTTCGCCCCTAACTAAAAGCAAAACGGGTTCAGGCTCCCCATTCAGAACTCTTCGATAGCAAATTGTGGACCGAAAAACCACGTGACACTATAGATTTAACATAAGTGTCACGTGATTTACCGGTTAACAATTTGCTATCGAAGAGTTCTGAATCGGGGCCCAGGTTAGATTTATTTTTAAAAAATAGCCCCCCTGGTAGTTAAATTTAACATAAGTAATATTTTTAAGAGTAAGCCAACTGTATTCATTTGCTATTACGAAACGAGTCTAATTGATCTTCACCCTTATTCAGAATTGTTTGGTTGCTACGGTGGATTCTAAACGGATATCAGGTTAAGTTCTTTTAAAAGTATTTGCAACACATTGATGAAGTGATAGAAACCTACATAGTGTCATTGTTAACAATTCAATTCATTGTTGAAAACTCTTATGTCAAACGCTTGCCTCGTAGCAAACACTATTTTTTTTATACAGGGTTTTGGGGGGTGAGAGGAACAGGGTGTAAAGTTCCTCATCCCCCATTGAAAAGGGAGGATCCTCCGACCAGACGGGAGTTGTGTCTGGTGGGCTACTGCCCAACGGTTGTTTGTCGAGTTCTTGTATATCGTCGCCGTAGAGCGAAAAATCACCAAGTCGACATTTGGCCAAAATTGACTTAGATATGTCATCAAAATGTCCATTTTTTTCTACGAATATCATCCTTACGCCCATTACTATACGTATCATAATTGTCATTTTCGATTTAGCAAAAAATCACTTATTCTTCATTTGGTTTTCAACACATTAGTCGAAAATTAATTAATTTACTTGAATACTTTTTCATTATTCGGTGTGATTGCAATTCTGTACTTAAGTCGGTTTGATTACCTTTCTTCTTTACAAATAAATCATAACTGGGATTGAATCAAAGGCAATATTAACTTAACTCAACATAATGACTACTCGACCGACATTTTAGTTACATTCACATGAACATAATCTAAACGCGAGAAATCATCAAACTTTTTTAATAAGTTCTATCCTAATGCTACAGCCACCGAAATTTGTTTCGAATATTCACTAAATCCTTTTGATGAATATTTCAATCTAAAATTTGTAGAGCTACGATACGTAAGTGATATTTGCGCGCGACTTGGTTAGTTTTGCTCTTCTATCTGGGTTCGGTGGCCGTTGAGGAGCACGCGTTGGTGACTTTTATTCTTCTTTCTACTTATGCAATTATTTATACCTACTGCTACTTACCACTTTTTATTTTATTTTATCACTCAGTGGGTTGCCTTTTTGATAGCTCATGATGTGTTCTACTATTTATTTTGGTTGTTGGGACACTCAATACTTGCTAGCTTGAAGTGTATGAGTGTGTGTGTGCTTGCTGTTCTTTGATATATTGAAATGTGAAGTGATATTCATTTAAGAACCCTCTTTTTACATTAGGCACATTAAAAACAAAAGATTTCTAAATAACATGACGTATCAAGGTACAGTCAGTAACGTTAGGAAGTGTAAAAAGTATTGTAAATTACTTATTCTCGACCGGCCCTCGGATATGATGAGTCAGTGAAGTTATCCGGTAGGGCCTGTGGGCGGAGGTTCACGGTGAAGGACTTGCGGGTGCGGAATGAAAACGCCAGTATTTGTGGTTGATATCGGAGCTGGGAGTTGCGATGGCTTTGAGAGTTTTGTGGCTCTCCGGAGTGATCACGAATGACGATCGAGTGACTGCTTCTGTTCGAGTGATTCCTCTGGTTGACTTGATTCGAGTGACGATTAACGGGACCACCCACGCGGTTTTTATACTATTTTGGGAGGCAATTTCCCCTTCCGCTCCCCGGAGTGGGAGCGGGAGGGAAGATATTGCTATCTCCCTCACTCCGGATGGCTTATGATCTCGGGCAATACCTTATAGAGAGCCGCTAATTTAGGCCCACTATTATGGCTGTTATGTACTAAGGTATTGCCCGGGATCTCCTATGTATTTCCCTAACGGGCCCTATATACTTCTTTATTTACACATAAAACATAAACTATAACGAACAAAGCAACTGACTAACACAGAGTTACAAGCAACGGAATAAACGATAACTATAAACGAAACTAAAAAAACTATCACAACGAATACTATAAACAACTTATTTACAAACAAGATTTAGGCCGTCGTGTACATTTCTCCCGCCGTGAAGCGACGTGTCGCTTCAGCTTCTGGGTGTCACGACGGTCTCGATGGCCTTGACTGGTAGTACGATGAGCTTCTTCGTGGGGCGCCGCAGTACTCCGGTTCGGGTGGTGACATCTGCAGCTCTGACGATGCCATCCTGGCCTGGGTAGATCTGGACCACCTTTCCTCGTGGCCAGACGTTGCGGGGCAGGTTCGAGTCTGCGACCAGCACCAGGTCACCGATCTTCAGTGGGGCTCCGCGGCCGTGGGGCTCCCGTCGGTTTTGAAGCTCCGGCAGGTATTCCCGGACCCAGCGGCCCCAGAACTCATCGGCTAGTCGCTGTGCTCGCCTCCAGTGGTGACGGCTGGCGACATCCGCTTCGGTGAAGTGCGTGCACACGGTGCGTGCGCACATCAAACATTGTCGCAGCGAAAACAAAACTCGCTCCATTAAAAAAGAAAGTGTCGCTACCGCGATTAGAGCTATGCGGAGCGCTACTATCATCTCAATTAATCAGCAAAATTTTACAAGCAATTCCGCATGATAATGCGACTATATTTGCTTGGACCGACTCGATGGTTGTCTTAGGTTGGCTACAAGGAAACATAAATAGATGGAGCAAATTCATCGCAAATCGTGTTCAACAAATAACAGAAGTCATTCCAGCATCCCAGTGGCATCACGTCAAGTCTGAGGAGAATGCAGCTGACTGTGCCACCCGTGGCTTAACCAGCGAGAAATTAGCATCAGATCACACACTATGGTGGAGAGGTCCATACTGGATACTCAACAACCCCAAGGATATCACTCCCGTTCAATATCCAGAACCCGATATAGAGGTTAAGAAAACTAAAATTGTAGCAGCATCTCAACTAGAAAATGAATCAATAATAAAACAACTCTTGTGTACACACAGCTCAATAACTCGAGTCGCTAAAATAATAGCATGGACAACACGTTTTATTGCACAGTGTCGTAATTCGCAAAGACAGCAAATTGTAAGCGAGACGCAAAACAAGTCATTGACCTCTACGGAAATAAATAGAGCATATGAACATATTATTAAATACGATCAGTCGATGGAATTTGCAGAAGAAATCAATGACCTTCGCAAAATGGGTCATGTGAAAACAAAAAGCAAATTAGCAAACTTATGCCCTTTCATAGACGAAAATGGATTACTTAGAGTCGGTGGGCGGCTTAAAAATTCAAATATCAATAACACATCAAAGCATCCTTTTATTTTATCCAAGGAGAGTCGCCTTACAAAGCTACTCATAGAGCAAGCACACACAACATCTCTTCACGGCGGAGCTAAACTAACGTTATCATATTTGAGAGATAAATATTGGATATTGAGCGGTATGAATACTGTGAAAAAGCAGTTAAGACGCTGTGTCACGTGTCGTCGCTTCAATCAGCAAAATCTCGAGCAAGTGATGGCTGACCTGCCTAAACCTAGGGTCACGCCATCACGTCCCTTTACGCACTGCGGCGTAGATTTTACTGGTCACGTTGAGGTGAAATCAAATAAAGGACGTGGCATAAAATCATCCAAAGGCTGTTCACTTGGAGTTGGTGTCAGACCTCAGTACTCCAACATTCCTAGCAGCTTTTAGACGGATGTGTGCCAGACGCGGAACTCCGAAGGAAATGTATAGCGACAATGGCACAAATTTTATTGGAGCATCAAAACTATTAAAGAAAGAGTGTGCACAGTCAGCTCAGCTCATTAATACGGACTTTATTAACAGCATCAGTGACCTTGGTATTAATTGGCACTTCAACGCCCCAGCTTGGCCAAGCGCTGGAGGCCTCATGGAAGCAGCGGTCCGTAGCATGAAGTACCACCTACGGCGGGTTCTTGGTACACAAAAATTAACTTATGAAGAGTTTACCACACTTCTAACTCAAATTGAGGCGTGCTTAAACTCGAGACCGTTGTGCACCCTTACTGAAAATCTAGACGACATCGACAGCTTAACACCAGGACATTTTCTAATAGGTGGACCTATTTTATCGATTTCACACCCGAATGCAGACTCTGAAGGCATTACTCTTCCAACTAGATGGCAACTCGTCCAGGCGATGACTAGAGGCTTTTGGAAGACGTGGTCACACGAGTACCTACAATCATTACAGAGACGTAGCAAGTGGCTTACAACCAAAGAAAATATCAAACTCAATGACGTTGTAGTCGTCAAGGACGAAAACCTACCACCAACAAGGTGGGGATTGGGAAGGGTTATGGAAGTTCATCCAGGAAAAGATGGACATGTTCGCGTTGTCACCTTAAAGACAAAAGGGGGAATTATTAAACGTCCAATTATAAAACTGTGCTTACTCCCAGTTCACCAGCAGGAGACAACAACAGATCATGACCAGGGCCAGAGTTGTGCAGACAAAATAAAAACTAGCAGTTCATCACCTGAAACAGCATCAAAAGGCGCCAAAAGGAAAAGAACCGAATATTCCGCTTATAACATTGTTTTAACCTTAATATCCTTATTTGCATTCAGCACTCAACAAGATGTGACGTCATCATCATCCGTGTGTAACATAACTTCTCTGCAAAACGGCAATCAAAGCCTTTACTTTGATCAAGTGACAGAATTACAACATATAATAGACGAATGGAAACTTATAGTCTATTATAACATGTCTACGTATTGGCAAGGGTTGTCAAATATGGATCAGTATATTTTACATCTTAAGGAATCATGTGAACGCAACTCTCAATACAACAGTATAATTTACCAATTGGAACATGAAATGGAAGAAATCCGTCACTATAACAGGCTACTAAAACATCACTCTTTAAGCAGATATAAAAGAGGGCTGATTAACGGTGCGGGATACTTAGCAAACTCCTTGTTTGGTGTTCTCGATGACCGATTTGCCCAACAATACGAAAAGGACATTCTAAAGATCAATAGAAATGAAAATCACCTAAACAATCTAATACGTAATCAAACGGTTGTCCTTGAAGCGGAGTATAATGTATTAAAACGCAACGAACTTAATATGAACAAGCAATTCTCATTTATAAAGGAACGGTTAAACAACATATCATTAGAAATGGACAAAGTAACTCTAAACTATAAAAACGGTATTTATGTTACATCATCCGCACTAGCAGCAAGCATCATCATATCAAATTTAAGGCGTATTCAGCAAAGTCTACTAGACACCGTTACTGATATAAGTCAAGGGCGAATCAACATGCACCTTATTTCGCCGGAACAATTAGACGATCAAATCAATCTCATATCCAGTCACCTACGGAGTGGTTTAGCTTTACCTGTGACGAAAGATGAGATAAAAGACATTTATAAACTATTGAAAGTCTCCGGAAAGGTCGTAAATAATTATTTAATAATTGAAATAAAAATACCACTAGTTAGCAATGATGTCTACGAAGTAAACAAAATTATCAGTATACCTCAAAAAAGATCAAATCGGTTATCATTTAAAATTACATCTAAATTACCCTATATTGCATACAACATCAGGAAGGACACCGTCATTTTACTCGCAGAAGATGACATCAAATCGTGTATTACTGCGTCAATAAACAGGATCTTGTGTTCATTTGATAAACCTATATACGATTTATCGTTAAAGCAATCATTTTGTACAATAAATGCATCAAATAACAACTCTGAAAGTGGATCGCCCTGTATATCATCGCTATCCACCTGCCGCGATCAATGGACGAAGCTACATCAGCAAAATTCTTGGCTGTTCTCATGTTGCAGCGAGTGCAATGTCCGTATCTTTTGCCCGTCAACAATTATGACAATGAAGACTTTAAATGATAATGGAATTATAGATATCGGTCAAGGTTGCTCAATTAAAAGTGATTCATTCTCGATATACGCCCATAACAATTATTTAAACCACATAAGCATCAATAATAAGATAGAAGTCCCTCAAGTTTCAGTACTAAATAAATTATTGAACACATCAATGCACTCTGATTATCCTCAAGTAGAAGATAATGCACAAAAATATAATCAGATAAAAGAGCAAATAAAAACAATAAAGGAATCTCAGTCAGATCAGATTTCCGTGCACGATATACACCACTACACCATATCATACATCATCGTGGTGATCATTTTGGTCGTCGGAAGTATCTTTGTATGCACAAAGTTAAGGAGTAAACTACAGAGGCGAGCTCGTGACGCCACTCCGCAAAAGCAGCAGCAGCACGGACAGGAGAGCGCGCCAGCTCCCCGCCCCAGGCCCAAGCTCAGTGCTAGTATTAGTGACGTCAGTGCTAGTGTTAGTGCAGTGTCGGACATAGTGCGATCACAAAGCTTGTTTAATCTTGACAAGGGCACGTCGCCAATGGTAGCCCGGTCAGTTAAGTTCAATGTGCCTACGGAAACTGTAGAGCTAAGTGAGTGTAGTGAATAGAGTGAGCGCGTCGTTAAAATGGACTTGTTTGTACTTTTAATTTAAAAATAAATTGTTTCATCACCTTGTCTCATAAAAAATGTTTTTATATCATTTAACATTAAGGATATTGGCATAGAATACTAACCCACAATAATGGTTTCACCTTGTATCACGTAACAATTATTTTATATCATTTAGAATACACCTCGCCTATCATCATTTTAGCATCATCAGTATGTTATCTTCTCCACTAGCAACATATCAGCATCTTTTCTTATTTTTTCTAGTGGGCAAGATGTACGAGCTATCACACGTACAAGCATATTTCACTTTCATATAGATAATAATTATTGCAAGTAGGCGTTTATGCAAATGACCTAAATTAGCGTTAAACGCCGTCCAAACGAGCAATGAATAAATCAGTGTATTTTTAACAGTCACTCAAACTGGTCGTTTCCTTTCTTTCACCTAACCCTCGACCTCTTAGCATCAATCATATCCTCTTAGCACAGCATCCCATCATTCCTTAGCAATCACATCTTAATGTTGGATTTACACCCGACACCCATATTGACAGAAAAATCGCGGCACAAACTGCCAAAGAACGTGATAAGGAACGGTACTCTGAGTTTGACGTATTTAAAAAAGAAGAAAAAGTGGTTCCTAGAACAAGAAAAAGCGATTTGATAGCTAATTAAAAACGTATGCTATTCTAATGGCTTATTCTGCTCCACTTCCGATTTCCGAGGCTAAGAAAAGAGACCTTAATGGTCTCTTTCACAAGGGTATCTCCCGACCAGCAATGACGTTCAGGATAGGGCATTGGAACCTGATGTCAACGATGAAAGTGAAGAGTCGGATTAATTTAGTTATAGACTATTTTTTGTCATAAATTGTGTTTCTTTGTGTTTTTCTTAATAAACTAATAATAAGTAACGCATTTGTTTTCCGCATTTCATTGCCTTGATTTTTATCCAATACCTATTATATAAAAAAGTGTAAATAAGAGAGTTGAAATTGATCTATTGAACTTCTTATATAAGTAATATTCTACCTAATTAGAGCTATTCTTTTTAACAATGGTCCTAGATACAGGTAAAAAGTCACTAAAACTCTATAACCTAAAATCTTGCTACAGGATTCGAGGGCGAAAAATAATTAAGTTAGTATTTTGTCATTATTCCAATAATTATACGTAATTTATTGAAAATAATAACATCACATTATGCCCTTGTCTATTTTCTAAGATACAAAACTATAAAATTAGAATTATTTCGTACCAAAACCAAGTAATGTTTTTTTTTGTTTTATAAAACTTTAAACCTTCATAACTCAAAACACGTTTCGACCTACTTGGTGACTTTTCGTTCTACGGCGACGATATATGTTTCAATCGCTCCGATAACTTTAATATCGCGATGTAGGATACGTCAGTTTAGTTCGTATGTGGCGAGATAGATGTCGCTACATCACTCCCCTCCGAGACCGGAGGTCGATAGCAGGTTGAGTCGTCCATTGTGATGCTTGCCGGGCCAGTGGAATGTTCCAGTGAGTCGGAACTAGATGCCGCATAGTTCACGGTGAGTCGGAACTGTCTGCGGTGATGCTCCAGTGAGTCGGAGTGGTGCAGTGCTGCGTAGTGGCTGGCTGCTGCGTCGACCAGGAGAGAAGTGCGTCTCTGCTTGCTGACCGGCCGAAGTGCAGTGTGCTGTGCCAAGGTCGCTGAGAAGGCTGTGGGTGATGACCAGGAATGCGCGTCCGCTGCATGCTGGTGGTCAGGATACCCGAAGTAGCCGTGGATGCTGGCTGGCTGTAGGACTCGCTGCTCGAAAGCTTGAGGAAGTGATGATGACGTCACGATGACGTAGCTTTGCGAAGGCTGCGCTGACGTTCATGCTCGGGGTCACCAGTTTGGGGGGTGAGAGGAACAGGGTGTAAAGTTCCTCATCCCCCATTGAAAAGGGAGGATCCTCCGACCAGACGGGAGTTGTGTCTGGTGGGCTACTGCCCAACGGTTGTTTGTCGAGTTCTTGTATATATGTTTCAATCGCTCCGATAACTTTAATATCGCGATGTAGGATACGTCAGTTTAGTTCGTATGTGGCGAGATAGATGTCGCTACAGGGTTATTTTTAAAATATCAACTACCCCCTAGGGGCTGATTCTGGTGCAAAAATACAACAATTTTTCTATGGGACCAACATCATAACGGAAAAAAAAAGTTCACTGCTTCATACAAACTGATGTCAGCTGGATGGCGGCTTAGTATGGAAAAGTGTTTTTTTTTATTACGATTCCGATGTTGGTCCCTTAGTAAAAGTTGTTGTATTTGAGCACCAGAATCAGCCCCTAGGAGATTGTTGATGATTTAAAAATAACCCTGTATATGCTTCAGACAACATTATTAATTCTCATGATTTTGAAAGGCAATTAACAACATCCTTGTATTATTTTTGGTAATATTTTATAGAATATCAATTTTGTTTTAGTTGCGTCTGATAACATAGGTAATGCTTTTAGAATTAGGTCCAGCATTTGTACTACTTTGTCTGTGCAAAAAAAAAACCGAATAAAAGTCTCTACTTCTTTCCTCTCCATACACACGAGCTTAATATGCGCCTGATAACGTAGATAATGCTTTTGGAATTAGGTCCAGTATTTGTACAATTTTTTTGTCTGTGCAATGAAGTATAAATACAAAAAAACAATTTCTGGACAAAGTTCTCTCCTTCCTCTCTACATGCACTCTGCTTACTCTGGGCTTACTTACTTACCAATCTATGTTACCTACTTACTTAGCAAGCAAATAAAGATTTGAATTTGAATTTGGCTTATAAGTAAATTCATCCAGAAGGTGATAAGTTTTGTCTTTCGTAATGGTCAGATGTTAGTATTTTTATCATGTCAGAGTACCCACATACTTAATTGACTTTTTGACTACAATGTTATGGCCTAAAATTTCTGTCCTATAAATCTATCACCTTCCAACGCCCCGTCATGCCATTATTGCCGATCGCGCAAGTCGCCTTAACCAGACAAATCGCGGAACAGCCCCAACTTCAAGAAGCTCTATCCTCGTCTCTCCTGCACGTTTTCCCACAGTCAGTGTTGTTGTCTCGCTCTTTAATTAACCCCTGTCAGGCTGGATTGAAAGGCACTTGACGTGGCCGCAGTGACTCTGCCAATTTGACGGTAAACTTGTGAAGAGCTGCCTATGGAAGGCGGTCTATTAAGTGTTAAAGTCCAATTGCTTTGGTATTGTAATACGTTTTTGTTAGCTACACTTGTAACTAACTCAAAGATAACTAACTCATTAACGTAGTTAAAAGTAGTTTTTAACCTACTGTTTGTCGAATGGATCTATACGTCGTCAAAAATTATACGACATTCGGATGACAAAATTATTGTAGCGACATCTATCTCGCCACATAAGAACTAAAACTGACGTATCCTACATCGCAATATTAAAGTTATCCTAGCGATTGAACATATTATACAAGAACCCGGCAACAACCATTGGGCAGGAGCCTACCAGACACAACACCCGTCTGGTCGGAGGTTCCTCCCTTTTCAATGGTGGATGAGGAACTTTACACCCTCTCCCTTACATCCCCACATTATCATTTAATACAATCGAGTGCACCTAGTGTAGGTAACTTTAGTTTCTACTAGTTACTCATTTATTTGGTATGTCGATTCCCATACATAATATACAGAATAGACTAAAAAAGAATATGACACTCCATAAAACCACGTATGTCATATAATCAACGACTTTTACAACAACTTTTACTTTGAAAGTAACATCAAAATCGTAAGTTCCTTTTTAGATCGTCCAAGTCCAAGTGTGGGATGTGTGGAATCGAAGGCAAGATGTGTGAAAGAAAAGGAAATCGGAGTAAGCGAGAGAAGAGACAAATGCAGATTTGAATTTGATGGACGGACGTTTTTCAATTGTTTTTGGAGGAGTATGAGTCAGATGTTCTTAGTGCGTGCTGCTAAAAACATAAATAAACAAAATGGCCGTTAAAATAAAATAAAATAAATAAATATTGGATAACATCAAATACATTGCCCTGATCCTATGATAAGTAGCTTAAGCACTTGTGATACAGAAATCAGAAACAACGACGGTACTACAACACCCAGACCCGAGACAATATAGAAAAGTCATTTTTATACAGACCGACCGGGAATCGAACCCGGGACCTCAGAGATAGCGACACCAAGTCCGGTATACTCACCTTTCAGCTACGGAGGTCGTCAAAACCAACATTTCCTTTGTCACAAACCAATGCCTACATTACATTGATAAAGGTCATAGCAAGTGATAGCAATGTTGACACGTAATAGGCCTGATTGGTCGCTTTAGTTTGTTGTGCAGTTTCAGCTCGTACAAGCTAACTAGGATTATGCTGATCATCCCGCCAAGTTTTATCGTGTCTAACTAGACGGCTCGGTACACGTCTAAGGTTTAGAAGAAAGGTAAAATATTATGTTGGGATTTTTTTGTATCCTGGAGATATCAATTACGACCGTCTGGTGTAGTGGTTCGCGCTCCGGACTACAAAGCCAGCGGTTGCGGGTTCAAATCCCGCAAAGGGCAAATGTTTGTGTGATAAGCACGAGCATTTGCTAAAGATAAAGATCATTTATTTGCTAGAAACAGGTTACATAAGATGGTAGGTACAAAGTAGGATCTATGTTTCACTGTATACTTGTACATTCCAGCATGCAAACATTGTAAAAAAGTTAATTAATAAGCTGCTAAATTTTTGAATTCAAATATTCGCTTACAGTGTAAAAATTACAAAGAATCAACCAAGCATGCAAGACTTTTTAAATTTATATAATGGTAAAAGTTTTACATGGGCTGGCAACTTATTATATAATTTTATGCACATTGCGTAGCAATTTTTTTGGTATAGTCTTATTCTAGGAGCGTTACTAAGTACTAACCTATCAGGATTTCTTGTATTCCTAGGGTATACTTCTGCAGCTTTTTTAAAAATGTACATGTGCTGCTTCACAAAACATGACATTTCATAGATATATAGGCATGGCAAAGACAGGATATTCAGTTTTTTAAATAAAGATTTACAGCTTTGTAATGGATGTGCCATACAGATTGCTCTAACACATTTTTTTGTGTAATGAAGGCCTTGTGGTGACTGAGTTTGTTCCGGCGTTTCTTCTCAGCACTTGACAGATTGTCTGTGTCTTGTCTCGAAGCGCTAGTAGGGCCCAAAAAATAAGGAGACATGTGCTGCCCCATATGGGCCAATAATGTTATTATTGACGTTCATAAGAGGCAGTTTTCTGCCCTAAATTGAATAAATGATTTTTGACTTTGACTTGTTAAAATCTGTGTTAAAGTCATGGATGTTTCTAAATGTATTTTAGTATACTTATCCGTTATCTAGTTGCCATAGTACAAGCTTTGCTTAGTTTGGGGCTAGCTAATTGGTGAGATTGTGGAAACAATTTATTTATTTACATATTTGTGTATATTGATACATAAGCCATAAGTAGTGTATCTTATACTAATATTATAAAGCTGAAAAAATTGTTTGTTTGTTTGGTTGAACGCGCTAACCTCAGTAACAACAGGTTCGAATTAAAAAAAATAGTTTTATAGTCCATTTATCAATGAAGGTTTTAGGATATATGACATTACGCTACGACCAATAGGAGCGGAGCATCAATGAACAATGTTGCAAAAAATATTCCTTTTAAGAGCTTCCGTTGCGTGCGCTGCGTAAACGGTTAAAGTTACGCAAAAATCATGTATGACGGAATTGTTTAAAAGTTTAAAAAAACCTTAAAAAGTAATTTTAAAAATTGTAACAGCATTTAATTTAACTTTTAGGGTTGACTCACTACAACCTTTTTTATGGTAATCAAATTTGTTTTAAAATAGTGCACTCGTGTTGGCGACGCTTTTTCTTTTAATTTTAGAGCAAGGTATTAATGTGGTCTATTGTATTATTTTGAGCTGGGAAGTGACATGGGTCGTAAGCTAGTCAAAATATAAAACAGTTTTATATGAAATAAATAAATGAATAAACTTTATTTGCCATAAACATGGTATACAAAGGTGTTACAAAGAAAATTAAGTACTAATCATGTTTAGCCAATTACAGAGGCATGCAAATTTAATGAATGAGAACATAAATTAAGTATTGAAATTCTTTAAATATCAGTCGTCATAATCCATAATCATGTCATAAAATATAATTAATATTTATTATTTAGAAAATCCTTCAAGTCATAAAAAGTACGTGAGACAAGCCATTTAAATAAACTTGTTTTAAATTGGTTAACATTCATTGTCTTTAATTCATTAGGAATATTGTTGAACATTTTTACACACATAGTTAGACAACTTTTTCTATACATTAATGTTTTTGGAGTTTCTAGTAGTACCAGTACACTTGGATTTCTTTTATTGCGTGGATAGATATCGCAAGCCCTTTTAAATAGTTGCTTATTATTAACAACAAATACACATACCTCAAAAATATACAGTGATGTCAATGTTAATTACTGCAATTGTGAAAAAAGAGGACGACAGGATGTTAATGGAGGGACACCACATATTGCTCTGATGCAAATTGCCTTTTTTGAGAAATAAATGCTCTATTTATGTTAGTGCTATTTCCCCACATTAGTAATCCATAGCGCAATATAGATACCACATATGCATGATAGGTAGCAACTGCAGTTTCTACATTCGTTACAGATTTCACTTGCTTTAGAGCATAAACAAACCTATTGACTCTGTTACAGATAGTATCTATATGTGTTTTCCAATTAATTTCTTGATCTATAGTTAATCCTAAAAAATTTCTTTGTATATGTAGAGGAGACGGGTGATAGCTGAGTATAGGAATAGGTTGATTAACTGTCAAAAACTAGGCTTATCCAAAAGTGTCACGTCAATCAACTAAGTGCGAGAAATGCAATGCGGGGTGGGGTATCCGGCGACGGAGTGGGGCGAGCACCCAGTTAAAATGCGACACTGTCAAATATGTCAAGTTTTTGACAACAAGGCCTACTCCTATAGTCAACTATCCAATGGATTCGTCAAAATCAATTGAGTCCAAAGGACTTACTAGTAGCTCTTCATCATCATCATCATCATCATCATTTCAGCCATAGGACGTCCACTGCTAAACATAGGCCTCCCCCATTGACTTCCAGATTGGCCGGTTGGAAGCGGCCGGCATCCAGCGTCTTCCTGCGACTCTTACCAGGTCGTCTGACCACCTTGTGAGTGGACGTCCTACGCTGCGCTTGCCGGTACGCGGCCTCCATTCTAGAACCTTTCTGCCCCATCGACCGTCAGTTCTACGTGCTATGTGCCCCGCCCACTGCCCAGTAGCTCTTAAATACAGTCATAGAGGAAAACTCTTGCTTACAAAACCTAGCGAGCATAGAAGATTCAAATCATTTAAACATAGTGCACCAAAATATAGAAGGCTTATCTGGAAAAGACTTAGAAATTGAACTATTTGTACAAGAAATGAATATTCAGGTTTTATGTGTAACTGAGCACTGGCTCAAAAAGTATGAACTTATTTTGCACATAGATAATTGTAGCCTTATTAGTTCGTTCTCAAGGGAAAACGCCATCCGTGGCGGGTCACTAATATTAATTAATAATAACTTAAAATGTAAAGAGCGAAAAGATATTGTATCTCTCTCTGTCGAGCGAACTATTGAGATATCATGTGCAGAGCTGGACGATTACATTATTGTTTGTGTTTATAGACCCCCAAGTGGTAATTTTACATTGTTTGAGTCCATAATGGAAGAATTACTCAGGAAAATATTTACTAATAAAAAGAAGGTAGTTGTATGTGGAGATTTCAATGTCGATATCATAGATGAAGAAAAAACCTATCGGGTTAGGTTTCTAAGTCTTTTTAAATCTTTTAATTTAAAGCCTGTATTTGCTGAACCGACTAGAATTACTGCTACAACAGCTACTTGCTTGGATAATGTTTTCTGTAACTGTGTTGTGATTAAAAAATCTATCGTAAATTTTGTAAAATCTGATCACTGCGGTCAGTCAGTCACGTTTGAACACCGTTTTGTGCCGTCTAAAAGTGTTATTCAATATAGACCAGTCACTGATACTCGCAAAGAAAAATTTAAAACTAACTTAAGTGATAAAATACCGCTATTACCTTTTGTTGATGACAATGTTAATAACTTATATGAAGAATTGTTTGAACTAATCAAAAACGAATTTGACAAAAACTTTCCTAAAAAGAAATTAGTCATAAACAATTTCAAACCGAAATTCAGTGACTGGGCTACTGCTGGTATATATATCAGTAGGAGGAAAATGTTTGAACTATATAATCAAAAAGTGTATAGGAATAATGACCTAATATTTGTAGAATATGTTAAAAAATACTCAAGGTTATTTAAAAAGGTCTGTATGGTAGCTAAATCTAATTATATACGTAAAAAAATTAATAAATCGAGTAATAAAATTAAAGAGACTTGGAATATTATAAACAAAGAAACTTGTAAAACACAACATCGCGATCACACATTTACACTAAAAATTGATAATAAGCAAATTAAATCCGATGATGAGGTGGCAGGCGCTTTCGAAAATTACTTCTGTAATGTACCTGTCGAAACCACAAAACAACTTAATTCATCTGCTCTGCATGCAAAATCACTGCTTGTGTCCAGTGTTGACGGGTGCAACTCCTTATTTGATTTCACTCATATTAATCCTGTAATGGTAGTCAAAACTTTTATGGAATTGAAACAAAAAAAAACTGAGGATATGTGGGGCATATCAACTGACACAATAAAACCCATTATACCTCTCGTAGCATCTCACTTAGCACATTTATTCAATGAATGTATTGATCAAGGTCAATTCCCTACTTTAATGAAATATAGTAAGATTATACCTTTGTTCAAATCAGGAGAAAAAAGTGACCCAAGCAATTTCAGGCCAATTTCCATTCTACCTGCTTTTAGTAAAATTTTTGAAAAAGTTATATTTAGTCAATTACTCTCCCATTTTAAACTTAACAATTTACTGCACGAGAAACAGTTTGGTTTTTCTAAAGGTAGAAATACAACAGATGCTGGGGTGGCACTTGTCAAACACATTTTGGATGCGTATGAAGATAAGCATGATGCGATAGGTGTGTTCTGTGATTTATCGAAGGCGTTTGATTGTGTCGATCACCAAACACTTATTATGAAGCTAAAACATTACGGTGTATCTAATAACGCATTAAAATTGTTAAATTCTTACCTCTCAGGCAGATTACAAACAGTAAACGTTAATGGTACTAACTCTTCCGGCGCCCCGCTTCAAATGGGAGTGCCCCAGGGCTCAATATTGGGACCGTTGCTATTTTTGATCTATATTAACGATCTCCCTTTCTATTCTAAAGACTCCTGTGAGATAGTTCTGTTTGCTGATGATACTTCTTTAATCTTCAAATTAAAAAGAGGCGAAGAGGTATTTGACGATGTAAGCGGAGCTCTCTCTAAGGTATTAAATTGGTTTACAAGTAACAACTTACTTCTTAATACAAAAAAAACCAAATGTATTAAATTTACTATGCCTAACGTGAAACAAGCTAACACAGTAATTTTACTAAATGGTGAAAAGCTTGATCTATCAAACTCCACTGTTTTTCTGGGCATTACATTGGATTTGAAGTTGCAATGGGGACCACATGTTGACACTCTGGCTGGGAGACTTGCTTCAGCTGCCTTTGCGGTTAGAAAAATTAGACATCTAACTGACGTTGTAACGGCAAGGCTGGTGTATTTCAGTTACTTTCATAGTATTATGTCTTATGGTCTTCTCTTGTGGGGTTCTGCTGCGGACATCGATACCATATTTATTTTACAGAAAAGAGCTATTCGTGCTATATACAAACTTAGTCCGCGTGAATCCCTGAGAGATTTCTTTAAAGAAATTAACATACTCACTGTGGCCTCTCAATACATATTTGATAATATCATGTACGTACGCAAAAATTTAGATCTTTTTATAAAGAAAAGTGATATTCATTCATATAACACCAGAAACAAAAACAAACTTGTAGTCCCAAACTTTAGATTGGCCAAAACAAGTAATTCATTCTTGGGAAATTGTATTAAATTTTTCAATAATATACCTCACAATGTTACCAAACTTCCTATTAATAAATTTAAGTCACATGTCAAAACTACACTGATGTCTAAGGGGTATTATAAAATTCAAGACTATCTTGATGACAAGAATGTATGGTCAGTCCAGCCTGCACTAAACTGATGTACCTACCTGTTTATTTTGGTTTATATTTTTTGTGTGGCAGCTAGTGGTGACTGAGTTTGTTCCGGCGTTTCTTCTCAGCACTTGCCAGATTGTCTGTGTCTTGTCTCGAAGCGCTAGTAGGGCCCAAAAAATAAGGAGACATGTTCTGGCCCCCTAGGGGCCTATAATGTTGTTATTGACGTTCATAAGTGGCAATTTTGTCCTGAATTGAATAAATGATTTTTGACTTTTGACTTTTGATATACTCCACGCACCATCGCCATATCATCATTACATCATCATCATCAACATGTCAGCCTATTGCAGCCCACTGCAGGACGTAAGCCTCCAAAAAGCGCCGAAGAGCACTATCCCCCACCTACTGAACTGAAACTTGATTTAATTCAAAAACAAAAACAGACATTTTATATCTTAACAACTTGTAAACCACTATTCGTGCAAAATAAACCGATTTAATTAGATTTATATTTTACATTTTAATTCATTTATTTCATTACCAATGACAACTCTCACGTTGTCCTAATTACGTATGCTAAGAAGCGCTATCATGAAAATCATACTAATTAGACAACTTATCACTATTAATGATGTTTGAACTAACTTAATGAATAACTCCCATTGGTTAAACAATGTACGCTCATATTATCAAATTCAAACAGGTTTGTTGCTAGCAGCAGCGGATGAACGAAAATGTAGATGTCATCATCATCATCATCATTTCAGCCACAGGACGTCCTCTGCTGGACATAAGCCTCCCCCATTGACTTCCAGATTGGCCGGTTGGCAGCAACCTGCATCCAGCGTCTTCCGGCGACCCTTACCAGGTCGTCTGACCACCTTGTGAGTGGACGTCCTACGCTGCGCTTGCCGGAATTAAAACAAGAATGCCAACATCGAAATCACACAAACATTGAAGCTTGGAACGACAAGTTTATTTTTATTTCGTATATTATAAACGAATTATAAATATTGGAAAATATCATATACATTGCTCTGATCCTAAAGTAAGTAGCTAAAGCACTTGTGTTTACAGAAATCATAAAAAACGACTACAACACCCAGACCCGAGACAAAATAGAAAAAATATTTTCTTACATTGACCGACCAACCAAAGTCGGGATCTCAGAGATAGTGACACTAAGTCCGGTATACCTACTCGCCTCTCGACGGAGGTCGCTAGTCGTCAGTCGTCATATGCATTAACATAGACTGTGTAAGACGATGCGCGGTATGTGGGTCAGGAGTAACTGATTTGGTAATCGATACCATTTGCTTAGAGTAGGTAGGTACACTGTATACGTACCGTGTCTCCAGTATCAAAGGTATTTGACGACCTCCGTAGCCGAGAGGCGAGTGAACTTGGTTTCGCTATCTCTGAGGTTCCTGGTTCGATTCCCGATTACTAAAATAACGACTTTAGTCTGCTGCCGGATAACCTCGTTTTAAATTTTATCTCTTAGCGAAATCCCAAGTATCGACCTTTTCATAGCTTGCTGAGTGACGTGAAGTCGGTGGGCCAGCTTTACTGTCTTGTTCAACGTTTTGGCTGGTTCGATCATTTTTAACATCTACATGTACATTATGGTTTTGCAACAAAATATTGAGTATTGAGTATCATCATTCCACCATGCCTACTCCTTTAGTCAACTATCCAATGGATTCGTCAAAATCAATTGAGTCCAAAGGTCTTACTAGTAGCTCTTCATCATCATCATTTCAGCCATGGGACGTCCACTGCTGAACATAGGCCTCCGCCATTGACTTCCAGATTGGCCGGTTGGAAGCGACCTACACCCAACGTCTTCCTGCAACCTTTACCAGGTCGAATACCTTATTAGTAACTTGTACTTAAAGTTCCAATTTGTTAGCACTACTCATCTCTCCAAAACAGCATAAAATATTCCTGAAAACAATATTTTTCCGTTTCCAGGTAAACAGTTTAATATTACAACTGTCATAAATACAAACCTTCGAAGCAGATGGCCGTAATTCTTTCTTGTTTACTATCGAACAGCGAAGACGCTTGACGTCTACGGCACCGCAAAATTGAGCGAAATGAAACGATTCAATATTTATTTAATAAATATTCGAGGCGGCAATCAGATGGCGCGAGCGAGGAACATGGAGATGGAAATATGGATATGCTATTTAAATTTTACACTAATTTTACAGTACTCATTTACACTGCTGAACTTAGGTCTCCCCCGTTGATTTCCAGATTGACCAGCTGGAAGCGGCCTGCATCCAGCGTCTTCCTGCGCCAGGTCGTCTGTCCACCTTTGGGTGGTGACTTTGTTTCATATTTATAGATTATTGGAGTGATTCCAAATAAAAAGCTGTTGTATTTCAGCAGCTAAATCATCGCCTAATGGGTATTGAGTATTTGAAGTCACATGTTTTATAATGCCACGTCCACACCACAGTCATCGGTCCACTCAGTCGAAGCGACGAAGCTGACTCAAATTAGCCGCGCAAATCAACTGAGCGCTTTGACTCCTGCCGAACCCGCCCGATGCCTTCATCACACCCGCTTTGAGCGGAAAAGGTTTTTTGATAGGTGTAGTTTTTTTTTTATTTATTTAAGAGGAATATACAGGGTTATTATTAAAACATCAACAACTTCCTAGGGGCTGATTCTGATGCTTAAATCCAACAACTTTTTCAATGGGACCAACATTGAAATCTAAATAAAGATGTTCACTGTTCCTTATAAACTGATGTCAGCTGGTGGCAAAAAGTTGCCGTATTTGAGCACCAGAATCATCACAAGCCCCTAGGAGGTTGTTGATGTTTTACAAATAACCCTGTATACAATTTTATGGTTTTCATCTGTCACCCTTTAAATAATTGAATTTCTTAAATGGTAATTGGCAAAGTGGCGTTAACGAAATTGTCCTGAACTTATTTTGACAACAGCCCAAAGCAGTGGGTATGATAGAACCCTCAAACTCATTGGCCTCTCCCATAAAACTATGTCCAACACTGGATTGACGCATGGGCTGATAATGATGATGAGCAAAACATTAATATTTAATCAAAAAACTAAAGTACTTAATATACAGGTTGATTTATCTTAAAAGGGTTTTTTCAAAGGATATTAGTGATCATGGAGCACATAGATAGATAGATAGATAGATACTCTTTATTGTACACCATACAAAGAAGTTACAATTTGTGTTTACAGAAAGATGCACAATTTAGGCGGTCTTATCGCTAAAAGCGATCTCTTCCAGACAACCTTCAGGTAGAGGACAGATAAGAAGAAAGGATAACATACCCTATAGAGTAGAAATGTCTTTGAATGTGTTCGACAGAATTTTCCGCCATTTTTTAATCTGTATCTGTACTGTTTTTGTATAGGCACGGTTGACAGGACTTGTCATTTCATACTAAATGTAAGTGCAAAGTCACTAACTAGTTTCGAAGAAAGATGGTACGTATTGCTACTCTATAGGGTACATGTATGTGCTCGATGCCTGCGTATAATGCAACGAGCTCGACACTCTCACGTGTAGTGACTAGTCTAGTATGATAAAAAAAACAATTCGATATTTAAAACTGTTTCTAACAAAGTACATAAACAATAGCATAAAACCTTTGTAGTTTATTATAACTTAGAGAGCCCGACATAACAAGTCTCCACTGTTGTAAAAGAAAGAAAGAAAGAAAGAAAAGAAATTTATTAATAGTAATAGTATTCTCTAATTGCATAAGTACATGGTATAAAAGATGTTACAAAATAGTGTGCACATTTCTTGCCTAATTGTCAGCATGCAAACCTTAATTATTCAGGCATTAAAATTTGTATATGCATATAAATGTAAGCTTTAAATTAAGTTAAAATCATTCAAAAATTATCAATGTCAAACTAAACCAAACACTTAAAACAATACAATCTTAATGGTCAAATAAATCTACTAATAATAATCAAATTAAACCTTACGGTCAATAAATTATTTAATGTCATAGATTTTATGATCAATTAACCAATTATACAAACTTGCTTTAAATAAATTCATTTTAAGATTTTTAATGTCATGTGAAATTTTGTTAATAAATAATACACATCGAAACACAACTGTTTCTGTATTTAGCAGATTTTCCAATGACACGATGTACCAGTCTATTAGGGTCTCTTTTAAGTCTTGCGTTTGTGTCCTTTGCTTTCATAAATAATTCATTGTTTTTTTACAAAACAGCAAATTTCATAAATGTACAGTGCAGGTAAAGGGAGCAAGCCAAGCTCAAAAAAAGCCTGTCTACAAGACTCGCCGATATATTTGGCACCAAAATTACATTTTCATACAATTCATAAAATCTTAAAATAAAAACTAAAACTAGTGGTACCAAAATGGTCTACGCTCAATATAGGGCAGTGACGCAACGAGCACGACACAGCCACTGGTATTCTGCGCAAACCATTAACAGAGGCCCCAGCGTTCGCCAAGCCTACGGCCGACAAGACAAAAATACTACAATAAAGTTGTACGGATTCCGGAATAAGTTTCTGTAAATATGTAGTCAACAAGTTCCCGACAGTTGCAACTAGTATGTTATTTTAGTACCGCCTCAACATTTTTTTATTTGGTCCTCCCTTAATATAGTTTAACAGTAATCAATATATTACTTACTTTTTAATGGATCAGTTACATTTCATAGTAGCTATCAGAAGCCTAATTCCCATAATTTAACAATAGTCGCAACCCAGTGGAGATACTGTACACTGACATTACTATCTAAATCGGTATTCTCGTAAATTTTAAATTTGACGTAAAATTATCAAAACTTACGTAATGCGACTGAAAATGGAACAAAATCTTTTTGTGGTTTCTTCCATTTTAAGTCACATTTCGCTGTGTGCGCGATGACAGCGTGACCACAATTATTGTGGACTTAAGATCTCTCAAATTATGGCAACTAAATGGTTTGAGAATGATTTTCGGATGGTTTTTTTCGAAGTTTGATGAAAATATGATATAACTTTCCAACCTCAAACTGTGCAAAAAGGGCAAGAATTATAATAATTAGCACAGCAATGAGAGACGTTAAAGAGCTTAGAACCAACAGACAAAGCTACTTAATAAGAGCTGTGATCATAAGACAAACGTCTGTGACAAACCCCCTACAAACTTTTTTCTTTTCATAGCAGCTATCCATTTATTTCTTTGTTCCAATTTTCATCTTGATGTTGGAAACGAATAAAACATGCAAAAACTGTTTTTTCCATTGTTTCTACACTTTAAAACGCAACAGGTAATGTGGCCCGTATCGCAAATTCTAACGTATTTACATAAAAATACTTAATAACGTTAGTATGGAATTCTATGGAAATATAGCAATTTGACAAATGACAGTCCAGAGTTATTTCACATTTCTGCCACATTGCGTGCTGCGATCGATTTGACGGTCCCCACCACCCACTATGCACATAGCGTTGCATTTTTAGGTTTACGGGTATACCGTTTTAGATAGAAATGTTACTGGGAGCGGATCGACACTGGATTGCAAACATTATGAAATTACGGAAATTGGGATTCAGTTCTTTTTCACCTTTATCAGCAAACCGCATAGATCATTCAGTATCTTTTAGCTCCATTTTAACTAAGCAAATGTAAGAATAGATAGAAGCGATGGGATTAATGTGTTGATTATTTAATTTAATATTTTTTTTTTTATAAATCTTATTTTCTTCTCTAATCTACGCTATGCCAAGTTTGTCTAAAGTGAAATCAATATAAAGTCCTTATTCATTAGTTAATTTCCTCCAAAGGGGTGAGAACTGCTTAGGAAAAGCAATTTTTCGCAGAAAAAATCTTCTCCTTACTCAACCGCTGACTTTTTTTGCGATTTCTATGTTGGTCGAGAAATCTAGTCTAGTTCCTAGAAATCTATTTAAATGAAACTAAGTCGGGTTAGTTACACCATTAATAAATCAAGAACGTCAGGACCGATTTTTATTATCTTTGTCTTTATGATGAGCAGAAAATAACTATTTAAACACGAGAAAAATACACGAAAAAAATAAGAAGAGGTACGAAATTCGCCGGGAGCTAGTAAGTTATAAATTAGGACCTTATAGAGTGTTGTATGTACACTGCACATTATTGTATCTTATTTATACAAGAATCATAGAAACAGATTAGCCTAGGTTCTCATGCCGCCGCTGTGCCGCCGGCGGGTCGGTGCCTCAGTGTACAGCGCTTTATATCTCCCAACTCTAATCATCAATATTCTTGGGAGTAGTGGTTGTCATTTATAGGTCAGACCATTCTAACGACATATTTCTTAGTGCTTTTTTAACCTGTTCCTCGTTCCAGATAGGTGGGTAATTAAGCTTACTGTTTAGATATTTCATAGCGAGTTTCGGGTCGATTCCCAAGGCTCTCTGACCGTATGCCTTCATTGAGAATTTCATTTTTCCTGGAATATTAAGCAGATTACATTAAACACTGGAATGTCATACAAATACAGGGCTACTTTCAAAACTTGAAAGAGACAAGTGTGTTTAACAAAACTATAGAGCTCATACCCTATCTATAGAGTAGACATTTTCCACCATTTTTAAATCTGTATCTGTACTGTTGTAGTATGGGCAAGAGTTGACAGTTCTTATTGTCATTTCATACTAAATGTAAGTAAAAATTCAATAACTGGTTTCGGAAAAGGATGGTTCGATATCGTATGTCTCTATAAGGTATGTACTCGATGATCAACACAAATAACTTCTTTTTGCAACACGAATTAAATTCGTGCTAAAGGTGGACTTAATCTTTGGTTAGTCGCGTCAAAAAATTACAATATTAGTCGCGTGGGGTCCTCTGGACCTCATGTTTTATTTGTTAAAATAAAAAAAAGCAAATGTTATTTATTAAAAACATAAAACACAGCTTTTTAACTTGATAAAGACATATCATCATCATCATCATCATTTTAGCTATAGGACGTCCACTGCTGAACATAGGCCTCCCCCAATGACTTTCATTGGGGGGGATTGCCAATACTCGCCACGCTTCGCAGGCGTGTTGGCAAGTGCAGTTTTTCATAAGATTTCGCACGCAGACGCTGCTTCCCGTCTCGTGCTACAGGAACTAGTCGCCTCTTACGAGACGCCTTCTGTTAGCGGTGGGGAAGTGTATTTTTTAAGGTCGTCCCCAATCGGCAAAGGCATATAACTTCCGGAATTCCGGATAATTACTAAACATAAACTTCTAAATCAGTCTCAAACATAGTTACTATAAACAGGTCCATGATTGCAGACTTTGTTATGGTGTTTATTACACATTTACCGTATTTGGTTTTGATTTGTCTATCTATAAATCTCAGACTTATGTCTGACATCTATGTGACATACGTATGTGACAGCGGTCTCTGGAAGCTCTTAAATAAGGTGCTTCATAAATATCTGCAACGGCTGAAATGGGTAAAAGTATTGCCTATATAGATTACGATAGTGAAGGAATTGCGTGCCCCGGATCGGTAATTAATTATTTGCGAAAAGACAGTAAATAAATGGTTACTTGCTCAATTTGCATAACACACTTCGTCATCCGCCCTTGACACTGCGCGGGAGCGGTATAATGTGAAACGTTAGCATTTTTGGACAGATGTGGACGGTTTGTGACAGAATAAAGCCTAATCTTTATTTAATATAATTTTTTTAATGAAAAAAATAATGATGTTCTGGACATAAAATTTCTTTACTATCGTAATCTATATAAGCAATACTTTTACCCATTTCAGCCGTTGCAGATATTTATGAAGCACCTTATATAAGCTTTAAAACCCAAAGGCTTTGGTTATCTATATAGTCCTATGGGGTCCATTACACCCCAAGCACCTTCGCATGATACATTGAAGCTGTGACGAAACACTCCGGAGGGAAGATCAGCTGAGCTAGGAAGCTACTGGAAGATAGATCAGTCCCTCACGCTGAGTATTTACCTAATTATGACAAGAACAAAGATGTCTGGGGTCCAATAGACCCCACGCGACTAATTAAAAGTTAAGCTGTCGTTGATGGCTCACCAACTTCACGTCACTCAAAGGCTATGAAAAGGTCGATGCTTGGAATTTCGTTAAGGGATAAAATCCGAAACGAGGTTATCCGGCAGCAGACCAAAGTAATGGACATAGTCCATAAAAATGTAGCAAGCTAAAGTGGCAGTGGACCGGCCACATCTGTCGCAGAACCGTTGAAATAGAGCCTAAACGGGGTCACGAGTATAGACCAAATCTTGGCAAACGTAGTGTAGGACGCCCCCCGGCTCGATAGACCGACGACCTTAGGAAGATGGCTGACAGTGGTTGGATGAGAAAAGCTCTTTAGAGGAGGCTTACGTCCAGCTGTGGACTGCAATAGGCTGACATATTGAAATTCAAATCTTTATTAATGACAACAAGGTCCAATTTGTTAAAAACAATAACTTAACTCGTGAGGTGGCATCTGGTGTTCTTCTCGCAATGTCAAAAAGGTTCGCTTGTGGCACTAACCTGCAGAACACCACTGACGTCATGCGCTTACGTCGAGTCGCGTTCAAAAAATCATTGGACGGTGACAGACGGGAGTCTCAACCGTGTATCGCATACCAAAAAAAAGTTCAGAGTACTGTCAATAAATTGAAAGGGTTTCTATGATCTCTGCGCGTAAGGTCTGTTTAATCTGTGCGTGCAAAGTTCACCATATGATTCTGACATTGCGTGTTTGGGTGCGTGTTGTTAACTAATTTTGTTTGATCAATGTTTAAGTGAAAATACATGAGAATAGTGCTTAAATCGATAAAGTGAGTGTGTTTAGATGGATTTGCAGCATTAATTTGCATAATGGAATGATATTTCAAGGTAAATTTTATAAAATGTAAACAAATATTTTGGCGGCCGCCATTGCTCGAGATTTTTGGTTAGTTTCAATATTAATTCGATAAATTCATATCAAATAAAGCTTTGATAAATCTATTTATAGAGTCAGCAACGTAATTAATTTAATAGATTTGTTTTAATAAGCCATAATTACTTACAATATCGAAATATTTAGCGCGACGGCACTTGACAACAAAAATGTATGATTTTGTTGGTCATTTTTAGAATACCAAAGTTTAATCCTTATCCTTTATTTTATGATAAATCTAAAGTAAATTTGATAAGCTTTATGAATACATATTTACTTTTTAGGAAAAATTAATGAGTTTTGTTCTACACACCATTTGTTCGAGGTACCTACCGATTTTAGGGTGATTTTGCAGCGGCATTTTCATTTACCTTAATTATGTATTAATTATTTACTTTTCTTACATTATTATTTCAAGAATAACAATATTATGAATCATTCTTTGTAATTCAGTCGTTTTTTTGAGGCTAATTGGCCAACTTAATTTTTTGCAAAAATTTATTTTCCCGTGTTGGCGGGTGGTCTGCAAAAGACTTTTGCCAAAAAAAGCCATTATTTAGCAAAATGTTTATGGAGTTGACTTTTTGTTTGTTTGTGCTTAAAATCCATTGTAAATTCGTATTGATGAATAATGAAATAAATGAAAGGCAATCTCTCGATAGAATATTGTTTATTTGGTAGATAATTACCTTTTTTTGCAAAAATCAGGGAAATTTAAGGTCAGCTGGATTCATGTCGCTAATAAATCGCGTAGTTAACTCGAATTGCATAATTTAATACATAATAAAATAGGTTGTTTCCTAAGGATTCCAAAGGTATACAATACAACCCCCTTACGTGCCGGCTAAGCCACCATATGTTAGTTTGACCCAAAACGCGTCATTATCTGCGTCATGCGCTGCTCACCTGTGCCAATTGTAAGGTGAAAGTGATTTATTACCGTGCCAAAGGAAGGGTTAACCTAAGTTAGTACTTAATTTCTAACAACGATTTGGTACGTTTGGCTAGAGCCCAGACAAGCGGGCTGTTTAGCCCGTCCGCTATCGCGCGCAGAATGATGTTGGGGCTGCCGCGCAACCTGCGCAAGAGTGATTCAGTTTTTTTCGCCAAGTGGCGTCAAAACCATCTAAGACATAATGATGATGTCCTACCTGAAAATGTGACCTCTGCGTAAAAGTCGATTTCGATGTACTGGAATCCGCTGCAGGGGTGGGGGGTGCCGGCGCACCAGCGGCGCAAGCGCAGCTTGGGGCTCGCGTCTGATGAGTCGAAGTTATCCGCGCGGAACACTACGCAGCTATACTCTACGTCAGCGTATACCGTCATCTGACAAGCATGCGATATGTGAAAAAAAAACACCACATGTTTGCTGAATAGAAATTTACACAAAGTTTAAATTTCACAAAATTATCATAAAGTAAAACTGAATGATATTGAAAAAAAAAACAACTAAAGCAATCATTATCATCATCATATGAGCCATAGGACGTCCACTGCTGAACATAAACCTTCCCAATCGACTTCCAGATTGCCGGTTGGAAGCGACCTGCATTCAGCGGCTTCCTTCAACCTTTACCAGGTCGTCTGTCCACCTTGTGTGAGTGGACGTCCTACGCTGCGCTTGCTTATAAAAGCCTACTTAAAGGGACTTAAAATTGTCAGAAAAATATTAAAAAATGATTTGCTTGGAATTGTCAAACCTACACACAGAGATTTTATTTTATTTAGAAAACCAACTGCGTGACATACAAATATTACCTACGTAGTACTTAAAACTAGGAAAGCTAATAACAGGTTTCCCTTAAAATAACTGTATGTAATGGACGTTATACAAAGTAAACATTGTATAAGTGTTTTTAGGGTTCCGTAGCCAAATGGCAAAAAACGGAACCCTTATAGATTCGTCATGTCTGTCTGTCTGTCTGTCCGTCCGTCCGTATGTCACAGTCACTTTTTTCCGAAACTATAAGAACTATACTGTTGAAACTTGGTAAGTAGATGCATTCTGTGAACCGCATTAAGATTTTCACAAAAAAATTGAAAAATAATAATAAATTTTGGGGGCTCCCCATACTTAGAACTAAAACTCGAATTTTTTTTTTCGTCAAACCCATACTTGTGGGGTATCAATGGATAGGTCTTTAAAAATGATATTGAGGTTTTTAATATCATGTTTTTTCTAAACTGAATAGTTTGCGTGTGAGACGCTTCCAAAGGGGTAAAATGTGTGTCCCCCCCCCCCCCTGTAACTTCTAAAATAAGAGAATGATAAATCTAAAAAAAATATATAATGTACATTACCATAAAAACTACCAGCGAAAATTGGTTTGAACGAGATCATGTAATTAGTTTTTTTTTAATACGTCATAAATCGTAAACCGCAATTTAACTTTCGTAATGTTATGGATTTCATTTTGCAATAAAAATACCATAACTATGACTCGATTGTCGTGATGGGTGAACTTTTACTCATAACGGTACCTACAGGTTTGTACGGAACCCTCGGTGCGCGAGTCCGACTCGCACTTGGCCGGTTTTCATTAAAAGATATAGACACTACGGCACATAACATTTGCATTAATTTACACATGCGTCTTCTTAGATAGATAGACATTTATCATTGCCGAAACGAACAAAAAGATGTACAGTACATAAACACATATAAATATCATTATAGTAAATAAATACATATTATTGCTGCCTAAATTCAATTTACAGTATTAACCAAATCAAAACACAAATTCCTTTTTTTTTTCTCTTCAACTTGCATTTTAATTATTTAAGTATTGCATTTTAAGAATTTTTTTCGCTTTAGATTTTACCTTGTTTTTGTTGTGAGTGAACAATTCAATATCCCTGAACATGCCATTATAAATCCGCGACAATCGGGAGATGGGTGCGTTACGCGCATAGTTAGTACTCATGTGGGGGGCCAGGAATAAAGAGGGAGGCCGCCGGCGAGTACGACGGGACGGCACATTATACCCAATACCTTCCACCAATTCAGTGCAGTCCAGGTTACCTCTCACAATGTCGTAAAAGAAGCACAAGTCTATTAATTTGCGTGTCTTCGAGTGTTAGCAGGTCAAAATGTGTACAGCTTTCCTCGTACGTACTCGGTCCCGATCTTGGAAAACGGTAATTTAAATGTCTAATAAATATTCTTTGCAGTCGCTCAAGGCGGTAATTGTAAATAGCGTACTGAGGAGTCCATACAGTACTAGCATACTCAACAATACTACGAACATACGCGAAGTACACAGTTTTAATTGTATTTACATTCGTAAACGGTTTGCAGGTTCTTATTACAAATCCGAGATTTTTATAACCCTTATTATCCGCTATTTCGCATATATGATCCCTGAGAAGCATTTTGTCGTCAAAATGGACTCCAAGATCTTTAACCAAGGAGGTTCTACGAATAGGCGTGCCATTGAAACTGTAGGGGTAAGTTACAGGTCTGACTTTACGAGTAAAAGTGATGCATTCACACTTGTCTATGTTGACTTTTATGTTGTTTTTTCTGTAGAACTCAGATAATAATAATAATAAATAATAAATAAATATTGGACAACATCACATACATTGCTCTGATCCTGTGGTAAGTAGCCAAAGCACTTGTGTTACAGAAATCAGAAACAACGACGGTACTACAACACCCAGACCCGAGGCAATATAGAAAAGTTATTTTTCTACATTGACCCGACCGGGAATCGAACCCGGAACCTCAGAGATAGCGACACCAAGTCCGGTATGCTCGCCTCTCAGCTACGGAGGTCGTCAAAGATAAGAAAGATAGTTTATCTAAATCTGACTGTATCTTTATGCAATCTTGTTCGTCTTCTATTTTCATATATATTTGTTTGTCATCTGCGTACATTAAATGTCGCGCTGACATAAAACAGGACGTGATATCTGACACATAAACATTATAAAACAAAGGCCCTAAATGAGATCCTTGAGGAATGTCCGTAGGAATATTAACAAAATCAGACCTATAACCCCCCACAACAACAGCCTGAGATCGATTGCTAAGGTAAAATTCAATCCATCTGAGCAGATCACCGTGCACCCCGTACAGCTTTTGGATTAGAATGGAGTGATCCACCCGGTCAAAAGCTTTCTCAAAATCCGTGTAGATCACGTCGACCTGCCCACCGCCCTCCATATTTGACAACAGATAGTTGGAAAAACAAGCTAAATTAGTGGTTGTGGATCTGCGTTTAAGAAACCCATGCTGACTATCTGAGATGTACAAAATGGTTTTAAAAAAGCATTTAAATACAAAATGCAAAATACTTTTCAGATTTTCTATTTCAAATGCAAAATACCAAATAGTTTTGCGTTTTGTATTTCAAATGCTAAATGCAAATTAGGTATTTTCAAAATACTTTTTCCAAATAAAATACCTTTTGACCAAATCGAATGATATTTTTATTTATTTTTGGTATTTATCATGAGAAATAGAATAGAGATACAATGCCGAGCCAAATGGCACCATAAGCATGACATTTTGGTCATATTTACCAGTACGCGTATCAATAAATTCTCTTATGTTATTAATAATAATAATGATCACTTAAAATAATGTAAAAACTAGACTAACGAAAAAATAGCCATGGATCCATTTTGTGAATTGTGTGGTCATTTATTTCGGTTGATTGTGCATCTAGTTCTTATTTTATTGTTATTACACTTTTCTTTTATTAATAACAATTGGACTGGTATTGTTAAAAAGTGAAAAACAAACATTTTTATTTATTTATTACACTTTTAAAAAAATACCACTTCACCAGCACCAGCAAACAATAAATCCGGAAACGGAATTGTCGGCGTCTACGGGCGTTGCGTTTTTATAGCCATAGATAATGTTCGTCGTTTTATTTATTTATTTAATAGGAGCAACCAACAAATCTTACACCAATGATACAATTAACAAGTAACAAGTTTACAATTTGAGCTAAGTGTAGATTCAGTTACAGGCTGCCACGACTTGCAAATGTGAGTTATAGTTTTCTTTTAAAACAAGAGCTTACTTTTTAAATAAAAATGTAATAATATCTTTTTAGAACTTAATTTTAGTTAAACAATAGCCAAGATTTACTGATAAGAGTTTTCGTTTGACATTGACACTATACTCAAATATAAGGCTCATATGTTAACTTTAGTCTTGAGCTTGAATGCCCCGTCTACCCGCACTAGACATACGGCGGCTACCTTATTTCATGTCCCTAGCACCCGAACGAATTATGCCCAGAACTCTGTTGTATCACTTTCATACCGTTGATCCTTTTTGTTCGAGTAAACCGTTATTTAAGAAAGGCATTTTGGGTGTGATAGGAAAAATAAATAAATAAATATTAATACTAGACATACACACACACACACGCACATATTATGCACATTGTTGATTGTATGTTGTAAGTTCACGTTCCCCTATTTAACACGTATTGTATAAAATGTAACAAAATGTAAATCCAATACTGGCTGTCTGCTTTGTCACCAAATAAAATGTATTATGTACTTAAGAGCTGTGGATTTTGTAAAAAATAAAATAAAAAATAAAAATAAAAATATGTCAGTTAGAAGGCGCGCACTCTGACCAAAGAAGAAAAAAGGGCACGCATGGCTAGCAGGCACCTCTATCGGTCAAATTCGTTAATATAAGCGTCAATCGTTTATTTCATTTTTTTTGACTGGTAATGTTGGCTAAACTTAATCACAAAGTATTTTGCATTTTGAAATGAATATAAAAATGCAAAATACATCTCGAAAGGTATTTCAAATAAAATACAAAATGCTATTTAATAAAAAGTATTTTAAATAGAAGTATTCCAAATAAATCGCATCTCTGCCTACACAACCCCTTTGTCGTGCGATATTTGTACCAACAAGCGTCAAGCCGCTAATTAAGGGGCATTACCCGTCTAAATTAACGAACCACTACTGCCTATACCTCAGGCCCAAATAAAATCATGGTTGCGCGAAAGAACCCAAGAAACACATCTAACATAATGGCGAAACAACGAAGGATGCAGGCAAACGAAAAATGCAGTACCGGCGGTATCAGAAAGTTTTCCCGCAACCTCATCAGACTAGCAAGGGACAAATTTCGCAAGGTCATAGGTGTTTTAAGCGGCCACTGTTTGCTTAACAAACACCTGTACAAATGTATTATTATTTTTTATAAAGTTCCACAGACTCTTGTTGAACTACCTGTACATGAGTTCAAAATCCACATAAAAAAAACTTTACGAAAATAGGGTATTATAAAGTAGACGATTATTTGAATGACCTAGGATGGTTGGAGTAAGAATGACTAAGTAGCACGCACAATGGCCCAATCACGAGGCTAAGTGCGGAAAAACCCATCTAAACTAACTAACTAACCCACCTAAATTAAGAAGCACTCACATTGTACCTGACCCTCATTTTCGAAACGTTTTCAGGGTTGACAGTCGTCTCGTCAGTGTACAGTTCCGCTTTTGTCTCTTCCGGGTCACAAGGGCCATATCTCTGGACGTTTGCGAGACCTAAAACATTAAAACCCATGCAATTAAAAAAAAAATCTATTAGACTCTATTGAGGGAGTTTTGGAATTGTTTTAATGACCACGCGAGACAACATCGAATTCAAAAAATCTTTTTACTGTACAACGAACAGAAACTTCACTTAACTTAACTTTGCCTTTCTAGTGGGCTAGTGAGCGCGGGGCGGGGGCCCGCTGCTTACACAGCCTGCCAGACTTGGGTGAACCCATGCGTACAGGATCCTATGCCTGAGGCCCGGTATGAGCCGTACATAGGCCATGATGGAAGTCGTCATTACGGGTTCCCATGTATCAACACGTTGCGTGGTACACCTCAGATTTTTAGTGGATGACACCTCGTCGGGAAACAGTTGCGAATGCCACTGTTTTCTGACCATGGAGTCCAACTGACGAGGAAGTCCTACATACATAACCTATAGCTGCCCCTGCGACAGTAGGGATGTGGATTGCATTTTACTGCGACAAAAAACAAAAGGAAAGCTAAGCACACATCAAACAGTATACGTACTCCTTCTCAAGATGACATGGTTAGGTCCAATCCTGGTTATACTTGGTCTCCCCGTCCTCTGGACATTGGTTCGGATCCAATGATGATACATGCCGTAGTCCAAGAACCTTGCTGGCGCTTCGCAGCCTGGCCCGTATATTCCGAAACCCACCTAGGAAGCGAAAGAAGGAATAATAAATTAATGTAAAAAAAGCAGTATTAAAATTATTTCTTTTCTTTTTCGCTTCACCGTAAAAAGAGAGAGAGAGGACAGAAAACAGAAAATAATCAGTCATATTTTTAATTAGCAGCCCTCAAAAAATTTAGAACCAATATCAATGATCCCTTTTTGAAATCCCAAAAAATATTTAAATGAACATACCGAATGTATAAATGAATAGGACACTGCTTATAAAAATGTATGGGGTCGTCTAAATATTACGTCAAGGTCATGAGGTGCTTGTGGCTCAATGGCGGCAGCACTTTGGTAGTGATTACCAAAATTAAGGCACCTACGCCGCGGTTGTGATTGGATGGGTGACCATTCCAACCATATTAGGTGACATTTACCACAAGCATCTCCGTGCTTCGGATAGCACATTAATAGTTGGTGCAGGCTAATATCGCGTGATACTAATTATGAAGCCTAGTCAGTCGGTTATATGTTGTTATTCAGCAGGTACCGGCAAGCGCAGGGTAGGACGTCCACCTACAAGGTGGACAGACGACCTGGTAAAGGTTGCAGGAAGCCACTGGATGCGGGCCGCTTCCAACTGACCAATCTGGAAGTCACTGGGGGAGGCCTATGTTCGGCAGTGGACGTCCTATGGCTGAAATGATGATGATTCAGCAGGTGATCACGGTGTTTTAAAGAATGTCCTATGGTCTTAAATACCCTATACAGGGTTACATTTTAAGGTAGTGCCAAATTTTAAAAATAAGGTCTATAGAATAATATAAAAATACTAATTTATCGTAATTAATTTCAGTCGTCGTATTTCTGGAGTAAAATATACTTAAATTTCCAAAAAAAAATGAAAACGCGAGATGCGCCGTCATTCATCAGAGATCACAGGCGTGCGCCGACGCCGCGCTCCAACAAGAACCTCATGCAGTGTACATACGGTGCAATTTAATCGAGTAAATGTAAACTTTCTACTTAATCTATTTTTCAAATACAGAATGAAAGAATTATAAATGAAAAATAGATTAGTTTGTTTTTTACGTAGATCGATTTAGTTACTGATTCTGAGTTGTCCCTGAAAAATTGGCACTACCGTAAAATGTACCCCTGTATAAAGGTCCCACCAGTGCACCATACTCCAGCCTGTTATCTTACCAGCCTCCACCTCCCTGCTTGCTTCAGGACCAGCACTGTCCCTCCTCTCCACAAGCAGTCCCCTCCGTGGCTCGCTTTGCCGCAAGCTGTGTGAGTGGGCCACAGTGCCCTCAGGTTTAACTAAAAAGATATGTTTTATTTTTATTTTGCATTCACAATAACGCAGTAGAATGATATTTATTTAATTAATTAGTCTGAATAAATAAAGGTTTATGCGCAGTGTAGGTTTGCATAGTTTCCCGTCACAATATGCGATATTTGCTTCTTGTAAATAATACATTTAACAATATCACATAAGGCAAGTAGTGCCCCTAACTTAGCGACTCGACGCGTGATGGTACAAATATCGCGCGAAAACTCATTAAAATACGGTTCATAACAGCGCGCAGTGACACGAGGCTGTTACGACGATCGATGCATGCAGTTAGCGAAAATTAGGGAATGTAATACTTTTCGAATGCACGCAATTGTTTGATTAAAAATTCTATGCCCAGTTGAAAGCTATCAAATTTACCTATCCAACCTGCCAACGACATATAATAAATATATTAAATCAGTCAATCGTTTAAAAAAAGAAAGATAATTATCACCTTTTTGTATTTTTTTTCAACAATTTCTTTTTTTTTTTCTTCTAAAATATAAACCAGACATTTAACCAGAAATAGATGCCATGCTATAAAAGTTTAGTAGATTATTTTATTTAGATAACTAGTTATTATTTTTACTTTATAATAGACGCTGGATGCAGGCCGCTTCCAACCAGCCAATCTGGACGTCAATGGGGGAGGCCTATGTTCAGCAGTGGATGTCCTATGGCTGAAATGATGATGATGATGATGAATAAAGCACTTACCCCAGACTTTCTGTAGTAAATCTTACACTGAACAGGATCGACATGTTCCATTTGGTATATCTGTACAACTGGTTTCTTGCAATCTGTAAAATGTAAACGTATACGCCAAAATACTTTGTAAATAAAAATTCAACATGGCGGCTATATCTATCATTTTACAATTGGTGTCGATATATCGCTATATCATATCGTGTTTTGGTGGTCATGCTAGTGGAGCTGGAATCAAGCTTTTGCGTATAAATATTACGTTTAGAAATGTTTGAAACATTACCAGGAGTCACGGTCATTGCGTAGAACACCGACTCGATGAAGTAGGGCGGCGGTGGGCATATCGGAATCAGTTCTGTGAATGTAAAAAAATATAATTGTACTTTTTGTAACACCCGGTATGGTAATAAAAAAGTACGAGCCATGCCACGGACGGTTCAAAATCGCTGTGTGCGCGATGACAGCGCCCCTAGTGACCACAATTATTGCGGACTAAGATCTCTCAAATTATAGCAACTGGATGGTTTGAGAATGATTTTCGGATTGTTTTTCTTCGAAATTAGATGAAAATATCTAAAAAGTTTGTGCATGTTACATTAAGTGATTTTCTTACTTGAACTAAAATATAAATGTTATAATACATACCAGATTTAGATCGATATAACATGATATAACTTTCCGACCTCAAACTGTGCAAAAAGGGAAAGAATTAGTATTAGCACAGCATGTGAGAGACGTTAAAGAGCTTAGAGCCAACGGACCTACTTAATAAGTAGTGACACAAACCCCCTACAAACTGTTTTTCTTTTCACAGCAGCTATCCATTTATTTCAATGCTCTAATTTCCATATTGATGTTGGAAACGAATAAAACATGCACAAACTGTTTTTCCTATTGTTTCTACACTTTTTAACACAACACGTACTGTGACCCATATCGCGAATTTTAACGTTTTTACTTATAAATAAGTACTTAATAACGTTAGTTAATAACGTTATGAAATTCTATGTTAATATAGCAATTTGACACATGACAGTCCAGAGTTATTTCACATTTCTGCTAAATAGCGTGCTGCGATCGATTTTGCACATAGCGAATAGTCATACAGCACAAACCATAAAGAGCAGCAATACGAACCATGTTTCTCCGGAACTAGTAAGTAATTCTTCACTTACATTTAGTGTGAAATGACAAGTCCTGTCAACTCTCACCCAGATAAAAGAATGGCGGAAAATTTTGTCGAACAAATTATATGACATTTCTATGGTATGTGCTCCATGAGTAAAGTATAGGCCTACAGTAAAAAAAGACCTGTTTTTTTGATTTCCATAAATTTTAGGCAGTGTAAAAATAAATTTACGTCCCCCAGTCGTAAAAATAAATTTTTTTAGCCAAAAAAGTTCCGTTGTTTATGAGTACATATTCGGTTCATTAGGTTTCTTTCAGTAAGCTCGTGTGGCACCCGAATATCGAGCTTTTTTGAGTACTGGCTTTTTCATATAGGTCAAAATTGTATTGTAGTCAATTCCCAGTTCTTCAGTAGTCGACCGAAGCGAGGTGCATCTTTGACATCAAAATACTCGGTTTGAAAACGCATAAACCAACTTTGTGCTAGTCTTACTGACACTGCATTAGGTTCATGACGTCACTTTTTTTTTGCGGCTTGCTTTTTCTCTTTTCCTTATTATTGTAATTATTATTTTTTTTAAATGTATTGAATTTGTTCATTAAATTCACTTATTTTAACAAAAAGAAGAAAAAAATATTTTATTTTGACATAATTTCACTAATTTGTTTCTTTTTTTGAAATGGTACCTTTTTCATATCATTAAAACCAGCCAGATACAAATAGTACAGCCAAAAAGATTTTAAGTTTATCAAACAAAATAAAATATAGTACATAAGTATCTAAATACCTATGTGTGTATAAAAATACCGTCTTGAGCTTATTGTTTTTCATTTATATCGCTATCTAGTATCTTATCCTGGAACTAAAATTAATGCCATAATCTGGTTGCCATACCGTAGGCTGAAATGCACTGCCATCTAGTATTTTCAGGAGTAGGCACATTTCATTTTCGTGAAGGAGGTAAAAAAATGGATGCGGCAAAAAATTACTTTAAATTGTCCGCGTTAACTGTTTCACTGTCTTTTATGTAAACTAAAAGAGGGCGCTGAACTGGAAATCGGTGTTGGACCTTTATAATGTTTAATTTCACAAGATTTAATTTAAATAAATAAATATTGGACAACATCACATACATTGCTCTGATCCTGGTAAAAAGCTAAAGCACTGTCTTAGAAATCAGAAACAACGATGATACCACAACACCAAGACCCGAGACAATACAGACAGCCTGTTTAACATAAAGATTTGTACGATCCTTTTAGGCGGCCTAGAATCAAGTTCAGAATACAGTTTTATATATTTCCGACAGTGGAGGTTAAACAAATTTGGTAACTGAAAAATTACAGTAATTGACAACATACGTCTATAGGAAAAAATATAAAACCTTTTTAATTTAAATATAAATATTTTACATGCCATACATGGCGAGACATGTCGGACTGCTTTTTATATTGTAATATCTCGATGTAACCGTGTTTCTAGTAAATAAACGAATTTGAATTTGTGTCTGGAACATATTGTGTCTGGAACCAGTGTTCCACTCAAGGGCAGTTCCTTCAATGTGTCAAGACGTACCTTGACGAACGAAGTCCAAGTTCAACTGTATCAACGCAAGAGCGCTGTGCGTCTTCTTGATGTAGTCCGGATGGAAAGCATAGTCCCGCACCGGAATGCTGGGCCCAGAGCAGTTGTGGCCCACCACCACCCTTGCTCGGGCCCTGTTAATATAAATAAAAGAGTAGAATAGGAATAGAACAGGAACAGAATAGGAATAGAATAGGAATCGAATTGAACTAAAATTGGAATAAAATAGGAATAGAATAGGAATAGAATGTGAATTTAATAAGGATAAAATAGGAATATGAATAGATGAGCAATTTATTAGATACTAGCTGTCCCGGCGAACTTCGTGTCGCCAATAAAAGTTAAACTGAACGCATCCTGTTTGACTGGTACGAACAGTTTGTATGGCAAATAAAATTATTGTTTTTACTACTTTCCTTCCAATTTCTATATAATGTCTCACTTTTTAACCTTGACCCTTGTTCCGAAATAAATGCTTTTTATTTTATTTTATTTTTATTTAAACCTTCCCTGAACTTCCACAAATATTTTAAGATCATAATTAGCCAAATCGGTCCAGCCGTTCTCGAGTTTTAGCGAGACAAACGAACAGCAATTCATTTTTATATATATAGATTAAACCTTCCCTGAACTTCCATAAATATTTTAAGATCAAAATTAGCCAAATCGGTCCAGCCGTTCTTGAGTTTTAGCGAGACAATAAACCAATAAAAACCAATAAAACCAATTTATTTCTGTAAATAGGCCTGAATTAAGCTCTTTTACACGTCCCAATATATTTTATAACCCTACCACTGCTTCGGGACAATATTGTGGGCTAGTGCCGAGAAGAAGCAGCGCAAGAAACTTGGTCACTATTGTCAGCCTCTTTTTAAATAGTGTGTTTATATTACAAGATAAAATGAACCTGTGCGAGCACGGCAGTATTTAATTCCATACATTTTTATCATTTAAATAGTCATTTACAGTGTAATAACCTTTTTTCATTAATATCATCTTGACATGCGATTTAAATTCATACATAGGCAGTTCAGCAATGGACTGTGGTAATTTGTTAAAAAAACTAATACATTTTCCCATAAACGAATTACCCACTTTATGCAGTCTGAAATTTGGAACGGCAAGTTTATCTTTTCCGGGTATTAATATTATGCATGTCACTCTTTTTAGGAAATAGATGCAGGTTTTTGCGAATATACATGATATTTTCATAAATGAATTGAGAAGCCACTGTTAGTATATTAATTTCCTTGAACAGTTCCTTCAACGAGACTCGGGGTCTGAGGTCGTAAATTGCCCGTACAGCTCTCTTTTGTAGTACAAAAATAGATTCAATATCTGCTGCTGAGCCCCATAATAATATTCCATATGACATTATACTGTGAAAATAGCTAAAGTACACCAATCTTGCCGTTCCAACCTCAGTCAATTGTCTTATCTTTCTCAAGGCATAAGCAGCTGAACTAAGTCTTCCTGATAGAGTCTCAATATGAGCACCCCATTGCAAACGGGAATCTAAAGTGATTCCTAAAAAGGTAGTGGAACTAGATGTATCTAGCAGTTCATCTTTTACAGTTAAATGTGTTGGGACCAGTTTTACGTTCGGCATTGTGAATTTAATACATTTTGTTTTATTTGCATTAAGCATAAGATTATTGGTAGTGAACCAGTGCAATACTTGCGAGAGAGCAGTATTTACATCGTCAAATAAATCTTTACCTCTCTTGATTTTAAAAATCAATGAAGTATGGATGATAATTTTAGATTTTAGAGCAAATAACACTGTTTCGCAGAGGTCCTTTGTAAAAGACGGAAGGTCGTTAATGTAAATTAGAAACAGTAGGGGTCCTAATATTGATCCCTGCGGCACACCCATAGTAAGAGGCGACCCAGAAGACTCAGTTCCATTTATACATACTTTTTGTGTTCTGCCTGTGAGATAAGAGTTTACTAAATCTAAGGCATCATTTGAAACACCATAGTGCCTAAGTTTTTTCAGTAAAGTTTGGTGGTCCACACAATCAAAAGCTTTAGAAAGATCACAAAAAACTCCCAAAGCATCCTGCCTACTCTCCCAAGCATCAAACACGTGTTTTAAGAGTGCAACTCCAGCATCAGTAGTATTTCTACCTTCCGTGAAGCCATATTGATTATCATGTAAAAGTTTATTCAGGGCAAAGTGAGATAACAGTTGACTAAAAATTACTTTTTTAAAGACTTTACTAAGTACTGGTAATATTGAAATTGGTCGAAAATTAGAGGGATTATTTTTCTTGCCTGACTTGAATAAAGGAATAATTTTACTAAATTTCATCAAAGTGGGAAACTGTCTATCATCAATACATTTGTTAAAAATATTTGCCAGATAAGGGGCTATCGTATTTATAATTGTATTGATAATGTTGACAGAAATACCCCATAAATCCTCAGTTTTTTTCATGTTTAATTCTTTAAATGTTTTTATTATTATATCAGGGTTTATATGTCTAAAATTAAATGAAGTTTTACATTCGTCAACACCCGACTTGAGTAGGGACTCAGCTAGTTCAGCAGAAGAAGCTAGTTCCTTAGTTGTAGAGGGAGCTATGTTTGAAAAGAATTCCTCAAAAGTATTTGCGACATCCGCATTTGAACTAACGAGTTTATCCCCAATTTTAAGAGAGTAAGCATTATCATTTGGTTTATGTCTACATGTTTCTTTATTTATGATTTTCCATGTGGCCCTTGCTTTATTATCAGAATTCAAAATAACATTACGAAGATGGTATGATTTTGCAGTGGCACATACTTTTTCAAATATAAACGAACAGCAATTCATTTTATATAGATAAAAGAAAATACATAACAATAGAATTGTATTAAACTAAGCTATCCGAAATAAGGAGAACCATAGAAGAACTTCATAGCTTTTCGAATTGCAAAGATAAAGTAGCACTGGGGAGGCCACATCGTTCGCAAAACTGACAACTGTCGGAAAATAAATGTTCTCTTGTGGCGACCACGCACTGGAAGACGCAGCGTGGGCAGACCGCAGGCGGTGGATGGACGACTTGGTCAAGGATGCGGGCAGCTGTTGGGTGCAAACGGCCCAGGAGCCGCTTGCTGTGGCGTTCTATAGGGCAGACCTGCTCAGCAGTGGACTTCTAAGGGCTGAGTATGATGATGAATTTATTATTTCTCAAAAAACTAACTTATTATAACTTAAACTTAAATTACATGTTAAGATGATTTTAATGAAAAAGGGTTATTACACTGTTTGTGATTATATAAATGATAAAAATGTGTGGATTTAAAACTGCTTAGCTCGCACCAAAACTTGTAAAAATATTAATTTTAAAAGAGGCTGACAACAGTGACCTAGTTTCTTACGCTGCTTCTTCTCGGCACTAGCCCACAAATTGTCCGGAAGCAGTGGTAGGGCAAAAAAATATTGGGACGTGTAAAATTGCTTTTAGTGGCCTATTTGCAAAAATAAATGATTTTGATTTTGATTTTTATCCATACGTTTCTTTTCCTTGGCCTCTCGCCTAGGCGCTAGGCACTAAGCGTTCGTATCCAGCAGTGCCACCACGGCCTAAAAAAATGCTATTATACTAGTAATGGGACGTACTAGTATTTGAGCAAGTACAGGAGCACTTACCTGAAGTCATATTTGGGTATCAGGTTTATTTCACTGGCCGTTCCAATAACAATTTGTTTTGTGACCAGTACCACCGTAGTAGAGAAGCGAGTATTATCTAGAGCTGTGAAATAAATAAATAATTAGATTTACAAGTAGACTTACAATTTATACAGGGTTACTCTGCAAAGTAGTGCCAATTTTTTTAAAAGGTGGCCAGATAAGTGACGTCCAATATTTTTTTTTAGTTGCCTCGTGTTGAGACGTATCTGAATCACCCCTATGTATGTTCTACGATTTTTCGTAGTTTTCGAGTTACGATTTTATTTTTGCAATCAGATAAGTTTAAAAATTTCCAAAAAAAAAGTAGAAGGTTTTTCGATTTTTTTTTCCTGCAGCTAAATCTCTATGAACTGTGCATTTATGCATAAAATAACCAGCTTCATAACTTTAATCGAAGTTACTGCAAAATTGACCTAAAGTTAAGAATTCATGTTAAGTGAGTTATCATTTTAATTTTCAACTTGAAATAAAAATCTAAACTGATAATTTCTTAGTTTTTAAGTAGGTTTAGAGAATGCGCTAGACTCTAATCTTTCATAATAATAATAAAAAAGTAGTACTTTATGAAGTTTATTTTTTTATTTTTTTTTAATTGCCTATGGGCAATTAAAAAGAAATCGTAACTCGAAAACTACGAAAAATCGTAGAACATACATAGGGGTGATTAATATACCTCTCAACACGAGGCACCTAAAAAAATTTTTGGACGTCACTTTTCTGGTCACCTGTAGAACAATGTATTTTTTTTTGTAATTAAGTAGTTCTTATCATCGTATATTTAGATTAAAATGTACTTAAAAAATGCTTCAATATAGAAAACAAGATCCGCCGTCATTCATTCATTCAGAGGCGTATGCCGACGCCGCTTCATAATGGTTCTGACAAATGGAAGCTGGCCTCATCTCGACATTGCTTGACCGTCGACTCTTCGCTTCTTGTTCCGAATTGAGCATACGTCGATTTTAGCATGCTGAAACTTGAGTGGTCTAGGCGAATATAAACTCGGTCAAAGTTTGAAAACAAAATATCGATTATGGCAAGTTTCGGAACAAGAAAGGGGCTTTATTGGGCTTTTGCTTACTGTTACACACACTGAATGATTATGTTGCCACAGGCGGAGCGCTTCTCTGGTGTGCTGGGTTCGGGCTCTAACGCAGTTCTGGCGATGATTGCGAATAGACTTGACTGCCCTTACGTGCGGCATTGCTGTAATAGACATATTCCAGCGGTGCCGTTTGTGAGGAGCTTTTAATTGTCTGTGTGTGTTGCCTGCATCTGAACTTGTAACTTATTTTAATTTATTTTATTTTAATCTACGGAGAGCGGTTTCTCCTGGCACAAGTGTTACTTCACTTAAAAGAAGAATCCAACCTCTAATTCAAAATAACCCACTGTTTTTTATGAATAAAATATTTTTCATTTTCATTTTTCATTTTCATCATTTTCATCTACATGATTTTTTTATTAATTTTACTTGATTTGATTTTAATTTATCTGATTTGATTTTGATTTTAATTTAATTTATTTGATATTTGATTTAATTTATTTCATTATTGCTTCTTGTTTTGTTTTGTCTGGATTATTATTATGAGCCATGTGTCGCTTGAAATAAATGATTTGAATTTGAATTTGAATTTGAATTAAAACTAAAATAATAGTAACAACTAGTTATTCTCAGCATTTTAAACCATGGTTGTGCCATTCAAGTGATAGTAAGTATTAAAATACAGTCTACAATCGCTAGTCCAAAGCTATAGTTTATGTTAATGAACGTACAAAACGCGCGGCGATGTGCCCTCGCGCCGACGCCCCGCCCGCGCGTCCCTCGCCCCTCGCGGCCCCACAGCCCTGCCTATGCAGAGCCTACCTTCATAAAAAACCGACAGCTAACCATAATTATTAATTACGTATTCAACAATAAACAATCAATATTCTGTAACCATTTTGTCGTCTACCTGTACTTATTCCTTACTAAAGCGCGCAACTTAGATCGTTTCTGTGCAATTTAACCAATGTTAGGCTGCCGCGAGATCGCCTACTGTTTGACGCAAACTTACTAAATTTTCACTCACAGCCTACCCCCATCTGAAACCAATGCACGCCCCTGCCCACGCGTCTCATCAAGCTTCTTGGCACACATCAAACAGTTTGTGTGTTAAGCTAAACAATACTATCTATAGTATCGATACTATAAAAAAACATCAACAACCTCCTAGGGGCTGATTCTGGTGCTCAAATACAACAACTTTGTGTATGGCACCAACATCGAAATAGCAAAAAAAATCCCCATACCTTTCCATACTAAGCCACCGACAAGCGTACATCAGTTTGTACGAAGCAGTGAAATTGTTTTTTTTAGATTACTATGTTGGTCCCTTAGACAAAGTTGTTGTATTTCAGCACCAGAATCAGTCCCTAGGAGGTTGTTGATGTTTTACAAATAACCCTGTAGATAGTTTGATTGCTATCAATAGTATTGAGAATTTAATCGATCGATTCTACCAATCTTCTTATATGCAAAAATGCTAATTCTTTTTTTGTTGTGTAAATTATTGTCACGAGAAGGTTCTTATGAAAGAAAAAATTAAGAAAGTAGCGAACATTTTTTTTAATGAAAGTCCACGCGAACGAAGTCGCGGGCAACAGCTAGTATTGCTATAGATAGTGTAACTGAAATTCAAGGTTAACTATCGATAGTCAAACTATCGACAATCAAACTATCGATAGTTCAGCGACACTAGTCGATACGTACCTGAACGATAAATCAGGTAGCCAAGCCATGGATAAGTCTCAATCTTGGCAGGGCCTTCAAAGACCACGTTCATAGGAGACTTGTCTTTACCACACGACGAATTATAAAAACCATTAAAGGCTGGCATTCCTGAAAAAACCAGTTGAAAGTATACAGGGTGATTTCCCAATTATTATTTTTACCACAGAGTGGTGTACATACTTCGGGAAAATATTATTAGTAAAGATTTTATAACTCGTTTAACTTTAAATACTTTTACTCCCATTCACGACTGTTTATTCGGAAAACTTATACACTTGTTAGGTAAACTTAATAAGTCACTTATTTTTGTAAATCTCTTCTTGACGCCATACTTATTGTTTTAAATAGCAGCGCTACTGGTGGTCGAATATGGAACTTGCATTAAAAAAATTCGCAATTAACAATTTGCCTTAGCCATTTTACAAAGCAGCAAGCGTCTGCTAACGGAATACGCTATTTGTAATAGGTGTCTCGTTTAGAAATTAAAAATATTTTATTTTAAATAAACAGCATACTTTTGTATGGAGGTAATGATGTCATTCACACTTAAGCGTAACACACACAGAAGGCGTGAGCGGAACGGGTCGTTTCTCGGACGTGAGTTGCGCGGCTCGTCGTATTCACACAGAGAACGGGTCGTGCGCAGAGCGGCTCGGCGGCGGTTTTGGAGCGATTCGAAGGCGCGGCTCGGGTTTGTGCTATGATGGTCAATAACGCATATAAAATATGAAGCTTCTTTACCACGACCACTTTTACATTTATTTGTTGATTTGCCACGGTCACCCATTCAACTAGCGGCCAAACTTCAAGTTGCTTAACCATGGTCCCATCACTCCCATCCATTTAGTGACCATACTTAAGGTTCTTTAACCACGGTTCACTTTTATGACATTGATATATTGTTAAGCAGCCTCAAGTTTGGTCACAAAATGGATGGGTGACCGTGGTTAAGCAACCTCAAGTTTGGCCACTAAATGGATTGGTGACCGTGGTTAAGCAAACCCAAGCTTGGACACTAAATGGATGGGTGACCGTGGATAAGCAACCTCAAGTTTGGTCAATAAATGATTAGTGACCGTGGTTAAGCAACCTCAAGTTTGGCCACTAAATGATAGGGTGACCGTGGTTAAGTAACCTCGAGTTTGGATACAAAATGGATGGGTGACCAGTGGTTAAGCAACCTCAAATTTGGACACTAAATGGATGGGTGATCGTGGATTAGCAACCTCAAGTTTAACCACTAAATGGATGGGTGATCGTGGTTAAGCAACCTCAAGTTTGGCCACTAAATGGATGGGTGACCGTGGTTAAGCAACCTTAAGTTTGGCCACTAAATGGATTGGTGACCGTGGTTAAGCAAACTCAAGCTTGGACACTAAATGGATGGGTGACCGTGGATAAGCAACCTCAAGTTTGGTCAATAAATGATTAGTGACCGTGGTTAAGCAACCTCAAGTTTGGCCACTAAATGAATGGGTGACCGTGGTTAAGGAAACTCAAGCTTGGACACTAAATGGATGGGTAACCGTGGATAAGCAACTTCAAGTTTGGTCAATAAATGATTAGTGACCGTGGTTAAGCAACCTCAAGTTTGGCCACTAAATGGATGGGTCACCATACCACCATGATAATATTTTGTAATATAACAGTCGTAGTATACGCGCGGCACCCGATCCGCACACGACCCGCGCACGCTCTCTGTGTGAAAGCGTTGGTCTGAATGCGTGTATCACGACGAATGTAACGAACGCTGCATCCGCGCACCACCCGTCCGCCCGCCGCCTATCTGTGACGGCGGAAGGGCCGCGCGGCACCCGTTCCGCGCACGACCCGCTGCCGTTCCGCGCACGCTCGCTGTCTGTGGGCGCCCATTTAAACCTATGTTAATAGACCCGTCGTACACCCGTCGTGACCCGTCGCCGTCCCGCGCACGCTCTCTGTGTGTGTTACGCTTTAGAACAGAATATCGATTAAATGGCCACCGTTTGTCTGTTGGCAGGTATGCACTCTTTTGACGAAATTTTGCAGTAAGTACATTTTGCAGTAAGGGCTGCTGGATTTGACAAATTTGACGTGCATTTTCTTCTTAGAGTTCCTCAGTTGTCTCAGGTTACCGAGCTATGTTGACAGACTTTTTTTGGCATAAACTAGCCGGAATCGACTTAAATGAGATATGGTTTCTGGAAATGGAAACAATGACTTTGTTACAAACCTAGTTTTCAGGTCGTGTAATTTCTCGTTTTAGAGACAAAAACTGGCCACCAAGAAGTTGCGATTTAACTTGTTTGGACTATTTTCTCTAAGGTTTTTTAAAAAGTATGGTCTATGCGAACCACCCTGAGACAACAGCTGAGGAACTGAAATAAGAAATTACACGTCAAATTCGTCAAATTCAGCAGCCCTTACTGCAAAATTTCGTCAAAAGAGGCATACCTGCCAACAGAACAACGGTGGCCATTTAACCAAGATTTTGTTTAATGTGTAAACGTCATCACTACCTCCATACACATGTAGAAAAAAATGTTATATTATTAACATTATAATAAATAAATATATTTTAATTTTTTAAATTTAAGTTCTTAATGAGACATCCTTTATAATCACGAATGGAACATTATGCCAACGTCTAATTGACTGAATTATCAAACTAATGAATCCATTTAAAAAACAAAGTTATCACACTCACCGCCAATGAAAGCAATGAAATAAATTCCGAAAACAATATTTTGGCTCGCAGTCATGTTCTACGCCGTTCAGCAATGAATAACAAACTTTCGCTCTCACTTAGTTTACGTTTGGCTCATTCATATTTGATATCGGAGTGTCTCCTTTCAAAAACATCGGCTTTGGAATGTGAAATACATAAAGACAAATTTACAACCCGTTTTTCTTTGTTTGGCAAATCTTGACATACATTTTTAACAAAACTATTAAACAATTAGTTTTTTTACTTTATTTACTTTTAAAATATTTGCAAGTCAGCTTACAGAGTACTCCAAAGCACTCACATTGCCAATTTAAAAACATACATTCATTTTGTTAGCAACTTATATTATTGGTTAATAGACAAAAACAAACATAATCTATTGACAAAGTAGCCTAAGGAATTGGCAAACAAATCGACGTCTTGGACAGTTTGAGTAATCTTATTTTTATTTATTTTATTATACATTAAATAATAAATAAATAAATAAATATTGGACAACATCACATACATTGCTCTGATCCTATGATAAGTAGCTTAAGCACTTGTGTTACAGAATTCAGAAACAACGACGGTACCACAACACCGGTATCACAAACAACATGTATTGTGTGGTGCATCTTGAGATATAAATTAATATCGTTATGCTATATATAATTATTTTCACGACAAACCTCTCGAACTATATAATACATCGCGGACTATAATATAACGAATACTGTGTCCCATGGTGAAGAGCCGGCTTGACTACGAGTATAATGGTTTAGGTTAAGGTATTCTATCTTTATAATGCATTATGCTTATTCTCAATTTTCAAGTAAACTATTGACTGTGTACACGGCAGTCCTACTAATTGTTACTTTAAGGGAAACCTATTACTAGCCTTATTAATTAAATATTTAAGTAGAATCTAAGTACAATTGTAACGCTGTTGGTTTTCTAAATAAATAAAATAAAATAAAGGCTCGACGGGGTCTCCCTCGAGAGTGGATATTAAGGAAATGAAAAGCTCTATCATGCATTTTTTAAATTATTATTGCCTTCGTTCCAATTTGGCTTCATACGTAGGTCACACTATAAGTTTTGCGTAACCTAAAAAAATAACATGTTATAACCAAATTATTATGTTTATTGCTTTTCAAAATACTCTCCTTTACATTTTAAACATTTTTTCATGCGATCGAACCATTTTTTAAAACAGGAGGACCTCAGATCTGAAGGCATGTTTTCTACGTGCTGATTGAACGCTATCACTGCCTCTTCGGAGTTGGTAAAAGTAAAACCTCTCATCAAATCTTTGATTTTGGGGAAAATTCAGAAATCACAGGGTGCTAGGTCGGGGCTATGCGCAGGATGGGTGACGAGTTGTACTTTTTCGGAAGCTAAAAATTACTTTATTTTGTTGGCCGTGTGTGAAGAAGCGTTGTTATGATGTAGGAGAAAGCGGCTTTTGGGTCGTCTTTCGCGAACTTTTTCTAACACCCTGGGTAAACAAATGATCTTCAAGTATCTTCAAGTAAAAATGTACAGATGGGACCCGTAGCTGAGAAAAAAACGCGATCATTTTTTTACCAACGTTTCTCGCCTGTCTCACTTTTGTTGGCCTGTTCTCATTTTCAAACACCCATTTCATGAGAGATCCAACGACAGCAAAGTTACCGAACTTTCAATTCTTCTTCTAAAATTTTCTAAATTTGGCTCATACCAATCCCCAATAGTCCTCGAATTGTCTCATAGGTTATCCGCGGGTTTTCTTCAATTAGCCGCTTAACAGTAGCCACATTATTTTCGTTGACGGCAGTTGAAGGCCGCCCCTCACGAAATTCGTCATGTAAAGAAACTCCACCTCTCTCAAATTCAGCAAACCATCGCCTCACGGTGCTCAAACAAGGTGTTTCTCTCCCAAAAGCATTTTGAAGACGAGCGGTCGAGACAGTCTTGCAGAGAGAGAGAACTTTTAAAATCATAAAAAATCATCGCTCTAAAATCTTTTCGACTTAATTCCATTTTCGTTGCGTACGTAAAACTTTGATGTGTGATAAAAAACAATTGACAAATCATTTCCCGCCAATTGTTTTTTTTTATTACTAAGAAGGTTTAAAAAAATATAACATTCAAAATTCAAATAGTTCCGATTAGCTAGAAGTGCAAAACTTTTAGTTACTACTGCAAAACTTTTAGTTAGTACTTTTGCAAAATAAGGTTGAGTTTGGGTTGACCCTGGGCTCCAAAGCAATGGCTTTATACCTACGTAACTAATTAACTCTGTTACTAAAACTGGTAAGTCGTTTTTACGTACTTCTAACTGTCGCGGTCGATCTATTTAAAACTTTGAAAGTCTGGTCTCAGGCGGGATCTTCTAGTCACATACTCTTTGGCCATTTTGAAAAGAGCAGCCTTCGCTTGTAAAATCCTAAAATTTACTTTTTCGTGGTGGTTACAGTCATGCGTTTAATAGAGGCTTAGATGTTTAAATTTCGTAGTGCTTTGCACTAGAATCTTACCCACGCACCGTGAGTTTTGGAGAAGATTGAGGAGTTTTGACTATCACTATTACTATCACGAATTATAATCACGAATGCCTTAGTATAACATACTGTAACAAAACGAACATCTTTTATACCTTCATGTGGACTACTGTTACTGTATGAAAGTGAATAAATGAATTATGAATTATCGTCCTTGTCTCAGCTGCATTGATCAACTCAACATACTCAGTAACTTCTTGAAGGAGTTCCTGTAGACCTTCTTCGGAACTACTCGTAGCCATTAGTACTATGTCATCGGCATATTTGATGTTATTGACACGCACTTCGTTGACACAAATCCCTACCAATGCCTTTTAGGCCTTTTAGGCCAAAAAGTTGGGCTGTCTTTCAAATAGAGGTCAAAAAGTAGTGCAGAATGGAGATAGGTACAGGTACTTATATCCATATCTGACTCCTTCGATGATAGACAGTCTCCCCTCCACTCTTACAACCGCGACTTGTTTCCAATACAAGCTACTAAGCATTCTAAGATCTTTTACATCTATGCAGATCCCAAGACTCCGTAAGTTTTAAAATTATTGTTAGTCAAAAGGACAATTAATGTGTTTTTTCACGTTTTATTTTAAAGGTACCAATTATATTGTTTTTCTTTTCTTTCTTTCTAATGGCTACTAAAACGTTCTAATTTGGCCCCATTTTATTCGTTTTACCGAGTCTATTAGGGATGAAAACGATAAATCGATTTAATTCATCGATGTCTTTTAAAGCCATCATCGATACATCGATGTCATATTAGGCAAAGTCTTTGATTTGTATTAGAACGTCACACTGTTTCTAATTTTAAGTACAAAATATTATGTTGTTTGCCATAACGATTCCAAATTGCTGACTATGTACTCGTACTTAAATTTGAAACTAGATATACTTACTATAGAAAAGCCCATCCAAATTCAATTATCATGTCAAGATATACTATAGAAAAGTGAAAAGTGAACCTTTGCAATGTAACCTTGAATCCATAACTAAGTCATCATATGATAAAAAAATCTTGTTCGTTACTCATACTCGGTAAGTAGGTCTGAAATTGCCTGAGGAGCGAGTTGAAAGTAATACTTTTCAGCCCTAGGGAGAATCGTTTTCAACTGACAGCTGTCAAATTATACAAAGAAAAAACTAGTTCTATTTTACATTCTTAATGAACTATGTTGCAACTTTATACAGCCACTCAATAACAGCGCAATGTAAAATTGAATTAAGTAACATAAAGTTAAGTATTAATTAAAGATTTTTTTAATGACGTTATTATTTGATGAATGACGTTATTTTATTTTTTGATTTGGGAAAATATTTACCATTTTTTAAATGATGAAAATTAAAAATAATGGCTGAATAGCTGGCCGGCCACAGAAAAAAAATAGGCGGGAAAGCAGCAATCCGATCTTTATTTGTTTTTTCGAGTTGTAGAACGTAGTGATTACATACTCTTTGGTACGGTTTTATTAAAATCCACTATTTTTTTCTTAAGCTAATTTATGTCTTTATTTTTACTTTCCTTGTATTCGTAATGAAAAGCACAGTTTACCTCGGGTTAAAGATTTATTTAGTCCGCCAAACTATTGGCTCCCTCGCTACGCTCGGATGCTAAACCCCGTCTCGGGACTTAATAAGTTACTTTCGCCCCTAGGTTAACAATGTACTATATTTTTACTACTCATACTTGAAAAGTAGGTCTGAAGTTGCCTGAGCAGCGGGTTGAAAGTAATATTAGAGATAGTTATTCACTATGTGCAAAGTGGGTGGTAGGGGCCGTCAAATCGATCGCAGCACGCAATGTAGCAGAAAGTGAAAAACTCTGGACTGTCATGTGTCAAATTGCTATATTTCCATTGAATTCCATATTAACGTTATTAAGTATTTTTAAGTAAAAACGCTAAAATTCGCAATTTGGGTCATAGGTATTATCCATGGCTTGTGTAATAAAGTATAGAAACAATGGGACAAAAAGTTCGTGCATGTTTTATTCGTTTTCAACATCAAGATGGAAATTGGATCAAAGAAATATAGGATACAGCACTGTGAAAAGAAAAAAGTTTGTAGGAAGTTTATGTCACAGACGTTTGTCTTATGATCACACCTCTTGTTAAGTAGCTTTTTCCGTTGGTTCTAAGCTCTTTAAAGTCTCTCACATGCTCTGCTAATACTATGTACTAGTAGGGCCCAAAAAATAAGGAGACATGTTCTGCCCCATATGTGCCAATAAGGGGCATTTTTCTGTCCTAAACTGAATAAATGATTTTTGACTTTGACTTTTGACTTTTATTTTTTTCCCTTTTTGCACAGTTTGAGGTTGGAAAGTTATATCATGTTGTATCGATTTAAATGCCGTACGTAAAATAACATTCATATTTTAGTTCAAGTAAGAAAATCACTTATTTTAATAGGCACACACTCTTTAGTATTTTCATCTAACTTCGAAGAAAATCAATCTGAAAATCATTCTCAAACTATCCAGTTGCCATAATTTGAGAGATCTTAAGTCCACAAAATTTGTGGTCACTAGGGGCGCTGTCATCGCGCACACAGCGAATATTGATTCAAAATGTCACGTTTTGGTAAAGTTTTACTTAGAAGTGACGTCATGAGCCCCCTTTACCGCGCTTTATCTTTTTCATTTTTGGTTGATAGACAAAAGAAAAAATAAGTGTCCATTATTTTTTGATAATGTAACTGATGGATTAGTTAAATAGAATTTCCTCCAGACAACTGTCTAAGTTGGACATGAATGCTGTTCCGACGATCGTATTCGATGGAATTATCGTCAAGTATTCTCCGTTTGTTAAAAATTTGGGTCTCTATATTGACAACACCTTCTGCTGGTACCAGCATATCAAAGAAATTGGTAGAAAAGTTACGAGCAGTTTGCGTGCTCTTTATCGTCTCAAACATTTTCTGCCATCTACTACGAAATTGCTGTACCTATGTGCAGTCTCTGGTCCAGCCCATCATTGACTATGGTGATGTGGGCTGTACTAACATCTCCCAAGACCTTCTTAACAAACTGGATCATCTGCTTAACAACTGCATACGTTTCGTCTTCGGCCTGCGTAAATATGACCACGTCTCTCAATTTCGCACTCAGCTGGGCTGGCTTCCCATCAGACAGCGCAGAGAGGTTCGGGCACTTTGCGTTCTCTATTCCATTCTTTATGATCTCAAACTCCTTCCTTATGATCTCCTTCTTACTAAAAAGAAAAGTTTAGGTTCCTTCACAACTGTCACGACAGAAATCTTCTTACTGGCAATACCCTCCAACTACTTACTCCACTTCACACTTCTGGCTTTATGTCCAACTCTTTCACCCTCACAGCTATACGACTCTGGAATCGACTTCCCACCAATATTAGGAAATCTAAGTCCAAATTTACTTTTAAGAAAGCTTTACGCATTCACATTAAAAGTCGCTGATCTAATAATTTCCTATCATTTGTAAATTGATTTGATTGAATTGATAAAGAAAATAAAAAGAGTCAATGATACTGATAAATTATTTATTTTAAATAACATGGTAACAAAAGATCTTGGATAAAACAGACAAGTTAGACATATTCTGCCAATATATGTTGGTGTTGAAATATAAGTAGAACAATTCGGACGATTCAAACCAATTACATAACAACACAATTCAAATATTATTTATTTATTCGGACTTCCTATAGCAGTTTCTAAGGCTTCGTTTTTATGAGTACGTCTTGAACATGATCTAGCTCTTGATTCAAATGTTCAGGGTCACAGAGGGTAAGGTAAGGAAGGTAGGGTCCTAATGTAATGGTCAACTTCCTTCTATTTTATTCATTTATTAGGAAAATCAAGAACAACAACAGTCATGCAAATAAAGAGAGGTTAATATAAAAATAAGCCAACGAGACATCATAATAGAATAATGTTTCCTAGCTGTAATTATTTAAACGAAGCCTCTATTGCATGGCTATTACAATATATGTATAATGTTGCCTAAATTATTCGAACATTTGTTTGTGTCTATAGTTATGTTTAAAAACAGTTATGCCTGGCTTCTAAATAAATGCTATTCTATTCTCAATACAAGAATATTTTGATGACAAATAATAATTATTATATTGGCTAGTTCTTGTCATGTAATAGACTAGTTTCCTGGGTCAACAAATGATTATTCTATTTAGTCCGTCAATTAGATTATCAAAAAATATTGAACCCATATTTTGTCTTTTGTTAATCAAACAAAAAATGACGAAGATAAAGCTCATCAAAGTTTAGGAGTGACATCACGTCTTGCTAAAAAGTGCCGCAAGGCGTGACGTTACGCGTAACTTTAACGGGCTATATCTTCATAATTTTTTGTTTGATTTAGAAAAGAAAAAATACGTGTCCAATATTTTCTGTTGATCCAACTGACGGACTAATTAGATTTTTTTAGGAAACTAGCCCATTGATAGAATTATGGTAAAACATGATAATATAATCCTATATCTCTATATTTATAAAACAAAGTCGGGTTAGTTACATTACACCATTTATAAGTCGAGAACGGCTGGACCGATTGTTATGATCTTTGGTTTGTTGGATTCGTCTCCGCCTCGAATAGCTTAATAACTAATAAAAAATCTAAAAATTCACAAAAAAAAGAGGCGGTACAAAGTTCGCCGGGACAGCTAGTTAGTATGCTTTGACATTACTGCTTTTGACATTACAATACTTTAGTATAGTTATAATTTTCTTATGTAGTTAGATAGAGACTCTATATTGTACAACACATAAATAAATAAATTACAGGAAAAGAAATACATTAATATATTATTATTATTAAATGTTCATTAACTTTTGATATTTGCATGACTAATTAAGTCAAACATGTAGACATATCAATAATTGTAAAATCTTGTAAAACCATGTTAAAAGCAAATAAATATTTCTGATTTGAATTTATAAAAAAATCACTTAGCAAATAACTGAGTTTCTAGGAGGAAGTTTTACTGCTTAACTACCTATAAGCAATTTTTTTTTCGGACCAACATCCAAATCGCAAAATAATCACTTCCCGACACCAGCTGATGACATCAGTTTGTATGGGGAAGTATTTATTTTTAACCGACATCAAAAAAGGAGGAGGTTCTCAATTCGTCGGTATCTTTTTTTTATGTATGTTCAGCGATCATTCGTTACCAGGTTAACCGATTTCGATAGTTCTTTTTTTGTTCGAAAGAGAATACTTTCGGAATGGTCCCATATAAATTTGATCAAGTTCTGATAATGGGATCAATAAGAAAATCATCAAACATTGCATGAGCTCCATACCGCGTCAACTGATTTTTGTACCTATGTTGCCCAATATCTTCGGCATTTGCGAACCGATTTTGATGTTTTTTTCTTTATCGAATAGCTTAAACTTTAAAAATATACTGATTTTTTAAAAAATAAATTTCACCTCTAAGGTGGGAAAAATAAGGGATGAAATCGGTGTTCAGCCGTTAACTTATGTTTGCACTCAAATGATTCATTTGTTGAGGATGTATCACTAAAAATATATGAAATAAGTAAATTTTATTTATATGGTTGGTTTAGGTTAGGTTGGGGGTCTCGGAGGGATGATCAGAGTCACCTCCACGTGCGGCAGGGTGTTAATAATTACACTCGGTTACGATCGGGTGTAAGGAGTAGCATCCTGACCTGGTTCATCCTGGGCAACGGGGGTTAGTAATTTCCTTCAAGGATTTCTAGCTCACGGCTAAACTCTGCGGGTGGTAGGGGATGTGCGAGGCGGTCCCGGCGGGCTCGGGCAGCCCGCTTGTGGATGCGTCTTCGCGAAGGCGGCACGTGTGGGGGGTGAGGACTCCCTGCTCGTGCGGCCTAGACGGTGGCCGCGGGGTCCTGACCCTGCGGTTGGTGAAAGTCACTCGCTTCCCTGTATGGTTCAAGCTATACTGGGCGGCGAGAGGGCGTGAGACGTAGGTGGCCTTTTGTGGCGGCACCGTTTCGTCGCAAAGGGTGGCCGCGGATCGGGCTGGGAAGGTTAACCCCTTGCTGACCCGATCCGAAGTCGAAAGAGGGGGGAAGGGGGAGGCATTTCGCCGAACTCAACTTTTCCCCTCTAGGGCCCCTTGCTTGCATTGCACAGCCTGCCATGCCTGAGGCCCGGCATGAGCATGAGCATGAGCCCGGCGTTGTTGGTACACCGCAGGTTTTTTAGTGGGTGATACCTCGTCGTTTTGACGAGGGAGTCCTACATAACCTATCGCTGCCCCCGCGGTGGTAGGTATGCAAAACGCATTTTTCCTGCGGAAAAAAAAAAGGTTGGGGGTCCCGGAGGGATGATGCAGAGCCACCTCCTAATGCGGCGGGATGTTATTGATTATATCTGGTCTGGAGGGGGGGTGGGGATGTGCGAGCGGCGGGTTGATCAGCCCGCTTGTGGATGCGTCTTCACAAAGGCGGCACGAGTGGGGGGTGAGGACTCCCGGTTGGTGGAAGTCTCTCGCTTCCCTGTATGGTTCAAGCTATGCTGGACGGCAAGAGGGCGTGAGACGTAAGCGGCCTTTTGTGGCGGCACCGTTTCGTCGCAAAGGGTGGCCGCGGATCAGGCTGGGAAGGTTAATCGTAAGGCTGGGCCGTACGTTGACGCGACGTGGTAGAATCCAGAGGGGAGGAAGAATCCTAGGGAAGAAGGGAGGAGGAATCCCATGTCGCGTCACTAAAACGTTAAGGGTACACAACTGGGTTTTAGTGGGTATGCCTGACGGACGACAGGTATGCGAAAAGCATTTCCAAGTAAAAAAAAAGGTAGTTTAGGTTACTTTAGGCCTTTTGTACTGCCAGCAAAACAATCATAGGTTTTATTCCACTTTTTGAAAACCAATAATAACTTGTACACATTCTGCCATCGAGAGCTACATTTCATTCGACAAAAACAGTATTTTATAAATAAAAAACAAATGAAAAAAAATCTTATATTCCAGGCAAATGCTTGCTAAGTAACAATTTACTTAAAAGTATGTTAATCGTAATAGTAATTATATAATAATACAATAATAATATAACGCTTTATTTACCTCAAAAATAATACAAAATTATACATGCATACAATTTTCATATCTTAATATAAAAAGTAGCACATTATTTTACATTAATGGGACAAATTTAAACAACAAAGATTTTTAACGCTGTCAATAATAACATTTTTATTCATGTATAAATTAGGTTATCAAATAAGTTCACTGATAGATCTAGCGTTATTCCGGACGTATAAACCTAAAAAATTAAAATACTAACTTGTGTAATAAAACGAAAGACTCAAACCTACTTCTAACGGTAGTTTGAAATCAGAGGCACTCACTTGAGTCCTCGCGGTGTCTTCTTAGGAGGTACCTCCTATCTTTTAGCCGGTTCTGGAGACGTATTTTTGAAGCATTAGAAATGAATGTTGAATTCGAACACGAAAATGCAATAAATATATTGAATGGAATTGAAAAAAAAAACAATTCGTGTATGAAAATAGTTTCTATTGCTTCCGATTTTACGTATTTTGAATCACTTGAAATAGGTGTTGCTATTAAATTGAAATCTTGTAACAATTTTTGTTTCATCCAGAAAATATTACAAACCATAAAACAAAAACGCATTATCGAACGTAATTAAAAGTTGTTAAGTCAAATTTCTGTCAAACATAAATGTTTACTTGTCAATGTCATTCTTCCGTAATTTCTACTAGTAGAAAAAGAAAAACGAGTGGTCGTTGCAGAATTCTTAGGTTGATTTAAAAAAAAAAGTTATTTTTGGAATACGCATGCGAATTTTGCGATTTCATATTCGGATTGGAATTCGCATGATTCAAAAATACGTCTCCAGGTCTCTCGGAACGATTCATAGCCACTTGTGTGTTTTGTTTTGATTTAACTTTATTTTCTAGAAAGGGTTCTAGAAAAGCCCGCACGCCGCGTACGTACAAGTCGAAGAATAAATGTGAAGTGATAACTTTTTTAGAGGGCAGCACTAGACACTGCAATTAGTTACGGCGCTGGGAAATGGGATTGTATTTCTAAATTATTTAAAAAGAGAAAGAACAAAGACATGTTTTTTGTGCTATGACATTTTTTATACTAAAAACTACATACTGAGAAAACGGAACATAGCTACATGTGTCATACTTTTGACAATTTAGGTATGAAAATAGCCGCGTTTTTTAACCTGGCTAGTTTCAGATTTATGTGATCTTGTCAAAGGATTGACACATGGTTATTTTAATTTATTAGGTTTGGACGTCTGAAGGAACGAAACATTTTCCTAGTAGACCAATAAATAAATAAAATAAATAAATATCGGACAACATCACATACATTGCTCTGATCCTATGATAAGTAGCTTAAGCACTTGTGTTACAGATATCAGAAACAACGACGGTACCACAACACCCAGACCCGAGACAATATAAAAAAGTTATTTTCCTACATTGACCGACCAGGAATCAAACCCGGAACCTCAGAGATAGCGACACCAAGTCCGGTATGCTCGCCTCTCGGCTACAGAGGTCGTCGGAGATTTTGTAGAAGTTGTCACTTGTCTTGTAATAGGAGTCTTTTAGTTGAGATTTCCGGAAATCAAAAAGATCACCTTGTCTATGGCCCTATTAATTAGTTTCCTAATATTCACTAAAAAAGCAACATGAAAATTAAGAATTCCCCATTCTGAAAAACTGATTAGATCCGTTAAGAGATGAGAAATGTTTGAGTTTTTTATATTAGCCCAAACCTTAAAGATCCAAAAGGTTTTTTATTATAATCAAAACAAATCTTACGAGTGCAAACATAATTTAACTGCTGAACACCGATTTCATTTCCTATTTTTCCACCCTTAGGAGCGAAATTTTTTCCAAAAATTTTTATTATAGTATCTTTGAAGTATAAGCTATTCATTAAAAAAAAATCATCAAAATCGGTCTACATTTGGCAGAGATATAGGTAAGATAGATACTAAAATCAGTTGGCGTGGTACGGAGTTTATGCAATGTATGATGATTTTCTTATAGATCCCATCATCAGAATTTAACCAAATTTATATGGGACCATTCTGAAAGTATTACCTTTCAAACAAAAAAATAATTATCGAAATCGGTCAACGCAGTAACGAATGATCACTGAACATACATAAAAAAAAAAGATACCGACGAATTGAGAACCTCCTCCTTTTTTGAAGTCGGTTGAAAATAGGATACTATATAATGAGCGATAGTATAATATAGTGGTGATACACATAAAATTACCTATTGTTGGAAATTAAGTAGATACTTACTTACTTAAACCTACTTCGTTAAAATTTTATTACGACACTGTTGTATTCATAGTAGCATTCCTAAGTAGGTACATGGTTTCTTTAAAGACCTAATGCGTAAAAGATTTCTACCACCTAATGCCAATCAAGAACTCACTCTCTGGCTCCGTGGATTCCTGGATGTCGTCCTCTGGAGGTCCTCGTCCGTCATAATCATGTTTCCAAGAAGGATCTTGTGTACCTGAACAATTCAAATCAACGAAGGAATTAGAAATAATAGCAGTATCTGTATCTAGTAATAATAACATTATTGACCTTAAATTAGGGCTTAAAAAGAGTGTTATTAATTGGGCGAGCGAAGCGAGCCCCATCTCATGTATTCTTGTGGTACACTTTACAAAAAAACGTTGAGCTTTGGGTAACATAGTAATTTAATTTTATGTCTAGATGATGTTTAAATCATTAAATTAGAATATTATGAACAAATATATAAAATATAATATTAATTCGTATCAACTAAAACGTTACTGAACTACTAACGCCATCTATTGTAAGTGTTGTAACTTATAAAGTAATTAGGCATGTCATTTAGGTTACTACTAACGCCATCTTTAGGTTTATTAGGTGGATCACAAAGAATTTTTTTAGAATAGGCCAGTAAGAAGAGCAGCTAATTAAAAAAATATTTATTAAAATTTCGACTATGGAGCGAGTGCTCCACGTTAGAAATCTGTTGATATTTGAATTTTTATGTTTGTTTTTGTGAGTTCGTGGCAATCTATACTGTGTCTCGTGCGTCGAAATGGATTTGACTAGAGAAAATTTTAGCTCAATGGTTGCGGTCTTACTCCACAATAATGTTATAATGATACACTTAGCCCCGTACTTTAACAGTAGTCGCAATTCAGTTTCAATCCGCTGTAGTAACTACATTACTATCTAAAACAGTATTCTCGTAAATCAAAAAAATGCAATTATACGAGTAGTAACAGTTGGTAACTAAAAATGGAAGAAACCAATTATTTTTTTGTTCTATTTTCAGTCCTATTGGGATAGTGTTGATAATTTAGAATATCGTTTAAGATAGTAGGTATTGTACTGGGAGCGGATCGGCACTGAAATGCAACTACTGTCTGCTGTTAAGTTACGGGAATTGGGCTTCTGGTTTAATGAGTTTAAACGTGGTCGAAGCAAACTCACTAATGATTCCCGAGAAGGACGTCCTTCAACGCCGACAGTAGTTAGACACGTTATCGTCTTCAGTAGAAGACGATAACGTGTCGAACGTGTGTGTGGTGTGGCTAATGACAGACGCCGATAGAAGACCGGTGACAGATGGCGGCGGACGCGGCTCCGGACTCGTCTTGACATTGTAAGGTCAAACGCTGCCATTGGTCGATCCTTGGGCTGGCGAAAGTTGTCTGAAGGGTAGACCAATGGCAGCACTTGACCTGACAATGTCAAGACGACCAGCTGAAGGGTGACATATCATCAGTTTCGGGCAACATTATATGTATTGGTGTGAGTCAAGTACAAAAAGTCTTACGTATGATCATTTAGCGTCAATAAACTTTGTACTAGTTGTATACCTCATAATTTCACAAAAAAATTCAAAATGCCATGGACACAGTTTATATATAATGGTCGGGGAGTTGACGTTTAAAGCTAAAATTTAGGTGCCTTATATTAAGGTGTATCCAAATCACCCCCATGTAGAATACCAGAAATAAAAAAGGCTCTAAGTACCAAAACCAAAAAGTGGAGGAATTTGTGTTTTAAATAATAAACCATTTTAATAACACATTTCTTGTTTTTTAAACTTCACGTGGTTATTATTAAAATAAAATGCTTTTATTTAACTTAAAATAAGTATCTCAACTTATTAATTAGTAACAATAAACTTACATTTTCTAATCAGTCTGAAGAAAACTTAAAGTCCTATTCTAAGTATCTTAAATAAGGCTCTATGTGCCTTGCGCTATATCCTTAATTACAGTCTTAGTTCCAAGTCTCTTTGGGTATAGGCACTTTGGTATAAAACACTAACGCTGTGATAAATATAAAAGTAAATAATATATATTTTTAAATTATTAACCAAAATACTAAAAATAAAACAACATAAAGTAGAGACAACAATCATTGAAACATTCTTAAAACATGTAAGTTAGTTGCTAGCTAGCTAGCTAGCTATATTTTCATTACGTTTTCGGTAATCTTCATTTCTGAGATAGGGTATCATTGCTAAAAGATGTTTTTTGTTCTCCTCAGTAATTTTTCTATTACAATTAAATTTAGGCAATGAGTATGCATAAATAAATATCATTAATCGTCTACCGTCATTGCGTACCGGCCTCCTTTAATGCTTTTTGGACCCCTTAAACACTTGTTTCTCCATTTTTTCGTCTTTTTCTTCCCGCGCCGGTAACAACAATAGGTGTAAGGTCCACCATTTTCATAACACTGAGATCACGCGTGAACGGACATAGACCCTTTTAAAGAAATACGCGCCCCGCGTCTGACACCTTCACGTTCCTTAGAGCTATAAATACCAAGCAAGTAACAACGCTAGTCGTTTAGTCCCTATTTTAGGTTATTGGCGAGGGAACATACTACATGTTAAAGTTATAATAAAAATGAAAAAAACTTTTTGGCACTTAGACCCTTTTTTATTTCTAGTATTCGTATGTACTGCGATTTTGCTTAGTTTAGGAAATCGAATTATTTTTATGTTTTTTTCCTTAATTTTCACCTATTATTGGTTTTTATTTTTTTACTCATTCTGGGGAGTAATCAGTGTTCTTTTTTTGAGTGATAATTAATAACAATACTTACAAGTACCACCCTAAAAACTACAATCTGTCTGGATATTGCGAAACTAGCTTAAAATTTAGTCGCAACTCCAAAATTACCGACCAAACTTGGTGCATGCACATGTTTGATGTATCAAAAAAAAATGTTTAAAGGGATTGGGACCTGTGGATTCTAAGTATTGTTAAAAACTGTCTAAGACATTAAGCAATAAAGTGAGGTCAAATAAAGTTGTTTTCAACTGGGGTTTATTTTCTGTAACTGACCCTTAAAGTCTAATGACGCATTTTATCGGGGTAAAAATACTATTTTATTTTATTACAATTGTTATGTTTCTTCGAGTTATGATGTTTTTTGATCATTCTTTTTTATCTTGATTAACACAATATGAAAATGACGGAGGTCAGGAACTAACCATAATTAGGTATCGTTTGTGATAAAGCAGGTAGCCGCCCAACTCTGTAACCTTTTTGCCTATTGTTATTGACAAATGTGGCATACCGAACTCTTTTAGCATTTTTACTTTTTATGACGTTTTTGTTTTTCTTTTTACTTGTCAATGTGCCATTGTTATTAGTAAACATATTTTATTATTTAAATAGCTTTTTCTTTTGATCTCTTGATTTTCTACGTATCGGCAAGATTTTAAGTTCAACAGGCGGAAGGGTTTCAGTGATAAGGACGGCTACCTGCTTTATCACAAGTGATACCTAATTACAGATTACTTCCTGACCTCAGTCGTTTTCACATTGTGTTAACCGCTACTTGTCTTGTCGTGTCATTATTTTCTACCTCTTTGCTTTGCCCACTGATACTGCTGCTGCCTACTTGTTTGACCCCTGCTTTTTATTGGACTCCGTTTTGCCCATTGATTTGGACTGTTGTTATTACGAAGTGTTCGTGATGGTCTACACTTTGAGTGAATATGCAGAAATGCATTATTTCTACGGTGTTGCGCAGGGCAACGGCCACGAAGCATCAAGACTACAGGGAACAACTCCAACGCCGGGGTGGTGGTTTTCCTCCAAACGCTTGGAGTATAAATCACTAAGAGAGAGGGGATTTCAGCGATTGGTTCCGAAGTTTAGATTTGTTAGTGCTAGAGAGAGAGCTGCTTCACAAACAGTCAGTAGCACTAGCTAATTATAAATTCAAATAGGCATTTTCCACTGCTACAAAACCTGTCATAATTTAGACATATTTGTAGGTTTTATGTTTTCACAGTTTTTGTTTGGCTAAACTTATAAAAGGCTATGGCAGAATAACAGAGTCATAGACCATTTTGTCTTATAAAATTAAGTTTCATACTATTATGTTGTATCTGTGATCTGCTTCGAGACGAATAAATAAGTTTTTATTCTTATTCAGTAGTCACGAAAAATCCAACCCAAACTCGATGCAGTTGTGTTGTTTCGTTATAGAGTTCCTATGGGCACCTTCTGACTCCATCATACGAACCCTACCCCTACCCTAAGTTCATAGTAAGTACATGGTCAGAATAGATACTGACCTATTTCTGCATAGCTACGTGCGGTGGTAGTTGTGTTATCGTACTCCGTAGTCGTCCAGTAGTCGTATTCCGGTACCCACAACTTTTCATCAAGCGGCTCGAAGCCGAATTCTGTCTGGTCCGTTGGTCCTCGGTACTCTACCTGTAAAATACAGAACAAACCCTATAGAGTAGAAATGTCATTTACATTCGAAAGCAATTAATCCGGAACCACTGTCCGGAACATATAATTGATATCATAGTTTAAAAAACTGTAAAACACACTTATAATACCTATATGTACTGAATTCGTTAAAAGGAACCGAATGAGCAGAAAGAAACACTGTTTTACTGGTAGTCATCGAAGAGTTCTACTACCTACCTCCTGAGTATGAGTAGAATAATGTTGTTATTGACGTTCATAAGTGGCAATTTTGTCCTGAATTGAATAAATGATTTTTTACTTTTGACTTTGACTTTGACTTTTGGGTCCATCATCAGATCAACACGATGGTGTCAATTTATTGTTATCCGAATGTCAAATATTACAAAGTTTTCAATCAATATGTCAATTATAAGTAAGTTAAATTCTACTTACAAGATTTGTTAACATTGTTAAATACATCATGTCAGTCTATTACTAGACGTAAGCCTGCCCTAAAGAGCGCCAAAGAGCACGATCTTCCATTTTTCTCTCTTATAAGTTTATTTAAAGTAACTCATATTTATTTATTTATGGGAGCGATAAATGATAGGTGATAGGTTTTATAATGTTTAAATAGCATTATCAATGTGTGTACGCCTACTTTTGGTAAATGATTATGACATTTTTACATACAATTGGTAAAAAGTGTAACTTCTTAAATAAATAGACTCACTCGGGTCATAGAGAAGTCTTCATAGTACGTGCCCTCCTCCCACTTCCACTCTTGGATGTCGATGAGACTCAGATTCTTCTTCCAGCCCCACGCAAACATCTCAAAGCGGCACTTGTCCGAGAACATCAGATATACGGATATTTCAAACACGGACCCTGAAATAAATGTTACAGCACGATATCATCATCACCAGCATCATTTCAGCCATGAGATGTCCCCTGCTGAACATAGGCCTCCCCAATAACTTCCAAATTTGCCCGACAGCACGATATACAGGGTGGTCCAGACCAGATGGATATCAATTTTTTTTAGGTAGTTGGCTTAGGGACCTATTTGTACCCGCCAGGAAAAAAATCGCTTGTCCGCTGCTTACAAGATATGTTTTATTTTTTATTTACTTTTAAAATGAAAAAGTCTATTGTTTTTTTATTATAGGTGTAAGCACCTAAACTTAAACATTGCACTCTCTCAGAAAAAAAATTCGGACTGATCTGCAAATTTGAAGTGCATTTTTAATTTCATATCAATGCAAGAATAATTACTTTCCTTGAAATCGACAGATTTTTAGTAGCCTTCGTGTCCGTGATATTGCAGACAAACTGCAGGAGAGTCGCCTACGCTGGTACGGCCATGTTTTGCGGAAACCGGCAAGCTACGTAAGAAACAAATGTCTGGCCATGCCGCCACCGCCGGGTCCTGGCAAAAGGACCCAGCGGACCCATGAAATGCTGGCTTGACGTCGTGAGGGCTGACATGCATGCCAATGATCTCACAACTAGAGACGCTCAAGACCGTGCGAAGTGGAGGAGTAAATCAAGGAAAGCGGACTCTGGGCTCAAAAGCGATGGCTTTTGATGATAATGATAAATTTTATTTGCATAAGAACACGGTATTAACAGGTGTTATACAGAATAAAGCACATACATGTCTTGCCAAATTTTTTTTAGCATGCAATTATTAAAGCAAATATAAAATAAATTAAGTAACATTCCGAATAGCATGTCATGGAAAATAATAAAGTTAGATAATTATATCAAATATGTTTAAGTCAATAATTAATTATTTAAGTCACAATTAGAATCTACGGTTAGAAAATTCTTTAATGTCATAGATATTGTTGTCAATGAGCCACTTATACAACTTAGCCTTAAAAGCATTTAGAGTCAGATTTTTTATGTCGTAAGGAACTTTATTATATATTTGGATGCACATGGAAATACAATTCTTTTTGTATTTGGCTGATTTTGGAATGATGCCTAGGATCAGTCTTTCTGGATATCTTTTAAGTCTAGTGTTTATATCTTTGGCTTTCATGAACAGTTCATTATTTTTCTTTACAAAGCCTAAAATCTCGTAAATGTACAGAGCAGGGAGTGGTAGCAGACCTAGGTTGGTGAAAGCTTGTCTACAAGAGTTTCCGGGTGGAATCCCACATATAGCCCTGATGCATTTCTTTTGAGCAACAAATAATTTATTCTTATCCGTACTATTTGACGCAACCGGGATTGACTGTAGATGATGATAATGATATTTTTTTAAAATTGGCAATGTCAATAAATGCACGTGTACGCTATATCGTATTTAATATAAAAATTTAATAGATCGATTTATTTTTATTTAAATTGAAGGGACTGAAAGTGTTTTATAATAGATTACATAAAAGTATTATGAACTAGTTCATATTAATCTGAGTATATGTATATATAATAAACCGCGAATCATTGGTTTAAATGCACGTGTACGCTATATTGTATTTAATATAAAAATTTAATAGATCGATTTATTTTTATTTAAATTGAAGGGACTGAAAGTGTTTTATAATAGATTACATAAAAGTATTATGAACTAGTTCATATTAATCTGAGTATATGTATATATAATAAACCGCGAATCATTGGTTTTGTAATGTTTATAGCAATAGTTAATTTAATTTCTCACCTCTGTATGCGTAGCAGGCCTTGCCGTACTCCTGGCGATTGCAGCTGTGGCGCACCTTCATCTCGGAGACCGCAGACGCGTTTACCAGCTCCAGGGTCAGGCAGGAGTACTCCACATTCTCGTACACACTCATCTAGAACCAATTTATAGAGTTGCCTTTAAAAAAAGTGGCAAAAAAGAATGTGTTCATTAATAAAATCTTTTTTATAGGGTCAACGTCGAAATTCAGTATGCCTCGATGTTAATGTATGGAGCAGCAAGTGTTTTTTTTATATTTTGATGTTGGCTTCTTTTAAAAGTATTTTACGTGTAGATGAACACATTCGCCTCCTCAAATATAGCAACTGTTTTTAACTGACTTCAAAAAAGGCGAAGGTTCTCAATTCGTCGGATTCTTTTTTTTTATGTATGTTCAGCGGCGATCATTTGTTACCACGTGAACCGATTTCGATAATTCTTTTTTTGTTTGAAAGGGAATACTTTCGGGATGGTCCCATATAAATTTGGTTAAGGTCTGATGATGTGATCTATAAGAAAATCATCAAACATCAATCATGAACTCCATACCGCGCAGACTGATTTTTGTATCTACTACTTTCTATACACTTTTTAGCAAGACGTGACGTCACGTGCTCACTTTGATGTGCTTTATCTTCGTAATTTTTTGTTTGATTGACAAAAGACAAAATATGGGTCCAATATTTTATGATAATCTAACTGACGGACTAAATAGAATAATTTTTTTTTTGACCCAGGAAACTAGCCCATTGCAACGGGGTTGGCCCCGGACGGCAGAAATACACGCTACGCCACTATCGATTATAATATACATACAACGTAAGGTGGCGATGATTTTTTTACGTCTATCCCATGGATTTCTATAACACAAGTGCTTTAGCTACCGACCTTAAAATCAGGGCAATGTATGTCATGTTGTCCAATATTTTTTATTTTTAAAAAAAACGGGTTGAACTCTGGGAGTACCGGCAGAAGTGAAAGAAAACTTGAACATTAACGTTGTGCATCCTTCGCCGCACCGGCGGTCCACTCTTCCTCCGTCTTACGAATTTTCGATCAGGTCACGTGTCCTGACACGAGTTTACTTCAACTCCGTCTTACGAATTTTCGATCTAGTCACGTGTCCTGACGCGAGTTTAAAATTTTTTACCCATCCCAAAAAGTGCACAACGCCGCTATAGAAGTTATCACTTCAAAAATGTTTGCAATTTAAATCATAGCCTAGAAAAGACAATAAATAAATGAGGACTAACGTTGTAAGTCATAAATTGGTATTGGTCGTTATCGGTGCGCAGAACAATCATCTCGCGGTACACCAAGTTGATTTTCTCTTCGGGGTCGCAGGCACCGAACCGCTGGAATGCGCCGCTACCGCCTGGAGTGGACAATCAACAAGGTTAATTCGACCGTTTGGTACGCCAAAGTTGGTGTAGTTTCGATTCTAGACTATAGTTACATATTTGCAACACTATTTCTATCGGGTGTTATTATTGCCTCCAGCCCCCCTAACATGACCACCAAAACATGATATGATATTATAATATGATATGATACTTAGTCTGGCCATAAATACTGTTACAATTAAAAATATATATATACATATATATATATTACATTTGAATTTGGAATCTGTCATTTTTATCATTTCGATGAATTTTATATGATTGTTCATTTAGTTTTCTCATTTTGGTGCCATAACCATCATCATCATCTATACGGTCAATCCCGGTTGCGTCCAAAGCCATTGCTTTGGAGCCCAGGGTCCGCTTTCCTTGATTTGCTCCTCCACTTCGCGCGGTCTTGAGCGTCTCTAGTTGTGAGATCATTGGCTCGCATGTCAGCCCTCACAACGTCGAGCCAGCATTTCTTGGGTCTACCCCTTTTGCCAGGACCTGGCGGTGGCGGCATGGCCAGACATTTGTTTCCTACGTAGCTTGCCGGTTTCCGCAAAACATGGCCATACCAGCGTAGGCGACTCTCCTGCAGTTTGTCTGCAATATCACGGACACGAAGGCTACCGCGGATGCGCGAGTTCCTCACGCGGTCCTTACGCGTGACTCCGCACATCCACCGCAGCATATTCATCTCCGTGACACGCAGCTCCTGCTTGTGTCGCTCAAGTAGCGGCCATAATTTTGGTGCCATAACATTGTACAATATTTTGCGATATTAAAATGGAGTGGGGTGATAAAGAGAACCGAATCGCTGTGATTGCATTACACAAAGTAGGTATGGAGCCAAATGCAATTTTAAAAACTCCCATACGCTTGGTATTAGTAAAACGTTTGTGTACCAGTCTATTAATAGGTGCAATGTGACCTCCTCTGTTTGTGACAGTAAAAGATCTGGCCGTCCACGTAGTGTTCGTACGAAAAAGGTGGTCAAAGCAGTAAGGGAAAGAATTCGAAGAAATCCTGCCCGAAAGAAAAAGATTTTATCTCGGGAGATGAAGATAGCACCTAGAACCATGTCGCGTATTTTAAAAGATGACTTGGGACTTGCAGCCTATAAGAGAAATACTGATAATTTAAAATAGAATGGGGTGGTAAAATCGAAACAACTACTGAAGCGGTACGCAAAGGGAGGTCACAGAAAAAAATTGTTTACGGAGGAGGTTTTTTTTTACAATTGAGCAACATTTTAACAAACAAAATCACCGTATTTACGCTCAAAGCTCTAAGGAAGCTTCTCAATTAGTCGATAGAGTGCAACGTAGGCACTATCCGATTCAGTGATGGTTTGATGGGGTATTAGCTATGAAGGAGTGACTGAGCCATACTTTTGTGAAAAAGGTATCAAAACATCGGCACAAGTGTATCAAGATACCATTCTTGAGAAAGTAGTGAAGCCCCTTAACAACACCATGTTCAGCAGTCTTGGATGAAAACGAACGTTTCGGACTTCATTAGAGAAGACTGGCCGTCGTCTAGTTCCGATCTTAATCCACTAGATTATGATTTATGGTCAGTTTTAGAGAGTACGGCTTGCTCTAATCGCCATGATAATATGGAGTCAGTGGAGGCAGTGAAGTATTTTCCCATGGAAAAGGGTGCGTGCTTCTATGATAACTGGCCTCAACGTTTAAAGGGCTGTATTGCAGCCAATGGAGACCACTTCGAATAAGCTTTTAATATTTTAAATTGTTTTATTTATGTATTAAACTAATACACTGTAAAAGTAATAATGTTATTTGCAATAGAAAATTTAGTTTGTCTTTGTTTCAGTATTTATGGCAAGACTAGGTATAGCGATATATCGACACTAACTGTAAAAATATGATAGAATATACAGCAGCTATTTTGAATTTTTATCGAAACAGCGATCATAATATGTGACGTCCCCGGCACGGCGATTCAACATGGCGGCTATATCTATCATATTTTTACAGTTGGTGTCGATATATATCGCTTTAACATATCATATCATATCATATCGTGTTTTTGGGCACATGCTAGGGAGGCAGGACTCACAACTCTCTTTATCGCACGAGGGGAGGGAGACAGAGCGGTGTGAAACAGATAGTATTTAGAATACTACTTGCACTGCGTATCGGCACTAGAGGTGTAAAATGACTGATTATGACCAGTCACGATGTCGTCAACTCCGGTTTGAGATTTAATATTATATTTTTTGACTAAGTCTGTATTTTTAATACCTACCGTGCTTGTCTCTATGGCCTTTTGGCAAACCTCGAGTTGAAACGAATTGAGCACCGTAGGTAAATCCGTGACGACAGGCAAAATACAGGGTGGCCAGAAAAGTAACGTCCAAAAATAATTTTTAGGTGCCTCATGTTGAGAGGTATCCGATTTTTCGTAGTTTTCGAGATACGATTTTTTTATGATTTTTTGCAACTGGATCGGTTTGAAAAATTTCTAAACAAAAAGAAGAAGGTTTCTTCGTTTTTTTTTTCTTGCAGCTAATCTCTATGAACTGTGCGTTTATGCATAAAATAAACAGCCTCATAACTTTAATGGAAGTTACTACAAAATTGACCTAAAGTTGAGAATTTATGTTAAGTGAGATCATTTTAATTTTCAACTTAAAGTTAAAAATCTAAACTGATAATTTCTTAGTTTCTAAGTAGCTTCAGAGAATACGCTTTACTCTCAGCTTTCATAATAATAATAAAATAGTAGTTCTTCATAGTCTTCATAGGCTATTAAAAAAAACGTAACTCAAAAACTACGAAAAATCGTGGAACATACATAGGGGTGATTTCGATACCTCTCAACACAAGGCACCTAAAAAAATTTTTGGACGTCACTTTTTCAAATTCTTTTAAAGTATTTCGAAAAGAACATTCGAAACAACATCCGTAACGAGGAACTCACCCAAACAGCTCATATTATGGTATTACCTGGGATGTAAGATTTTGAGGGAACTTACTTCTGAGCACGTATTTGTGGTCGTGGATCTTCGAGATAGTAAGGCGTCGGAATTTGTTGAGACTTGCAATAATCCAGGGGTAGTAAGTCATCATGTCAAAATAGCGGCCCGGCGCGGTGCATCCTGGTCCAGCTAAGCCCACTCCGAGCTAAAACGACGTAACAACCCTTTATATCCCGAGCACGGAAAACATACCCTATAGAATAGATGTCATTATTGATGTAATTTGTTCAACAAAATATTCCGCCATTTTGAGGGTTCCGTAACTCAAAAGGAAAAAACGGAACCCTTATAGGATCACTTGTCTGTCGGTCTTTCTGTATGTCTGTAAAACTTTTATCTCGGGAACGCGTGGAGGTATCGAGTTGAAATTAAAACCATAATATAAGTACTCAGAGTTACACTCCTGTGAAGCTATGAAAAATCAAACTACCAAGTTAAAGTAAATCAGAAATTAGAAATATTTATTTGCTTTTAACATGGTTTTACAAATGATATGTCCACATGTTTGACTTAATTAGTCATGCAATTATGAAAAGTTGATATTCAATGTACATAATTATAAGAAAATTACAGCAATATTAAAGCACTTCAATGTCAAAAGGATTATCATTATCGAGGATTAAATATTATATTATGATTAAAATATGTCAAGAAAAAGCTATATAATAATCAATTATTTGTCATCAAAATACTCTTGTATCGAGTAATAGCATTTATTCAGAAGCCTAAAAAAGATACGGCGGTTTAAGTCGCAAAAAACGTTTATATCGACCCTCTCAAAGGAATCAAAATTTATAGGGTACTTTCCTTTGACATAGAACTATGAAATTTGGCAAGTTCTCAATATCGCCTTAAACTACAAGTACTGGGAAAAACTGAAAACCTTACATTTGTAATTAAATCATAAAAATATAGTCTTTATTTAACTATTTATAATACCTATGTACCTACAAATTTGTACGGAACCCTCGATGGGTGAGTCCGACTCGCAATTGCTTAAACTGTATCTGTACTATTTTAGTATGGGCAAGAGTTGACAGGACTTGTCATTTCATACTAAATGTAAGTGAAATATCACTAACTAGTTTCGGAGAAAGATGGTTCGTAGCTGCTCTATATGTGTTTGATGATACCGACATTGTTATTGACCTTTTCATCATCAATCAAATTAAACTATCATCGAAACCAAGGAGAGATGGGGGTAGTCGAACGAAAAGCATGGCCGATCTATTTTAATGGTTTTTATTTATCATATAAAGACCTTTAGAATGCAAGTTTGGTGTAGTTTGTGTTCTAATGTTTGATGAAGTGGTAAAGATCTGAAACTCGTGACATATTATTTGCCGCAACGCCGCATCGAGTGTCCAGTGACTTGTCTCAAGACAACTTGATTTAGACCCGATAGCGTCTTGAATCCTGCTTCTACGGGAAGAGTAGCCTCCACTGAATCCAAGAAAAGCAATAAAAACTAAACACCCGTTATTTATTGTGAACATTATATTAATAATCACTCGACATTGGCAGAACCACTGCTGTGCTTATAGACCGGGATTAAGACCATAAAAAAACAAAAAAAACGACACCATGTTGCTTTTCATAACATAGTTTAAAAGATAATAACGCGATAGTCCGTAGTTTTGCCCAAGTTCGTCATAATTTGTAATACTATTATACAGAGTGTAACGAAAAGGTGAAATAAAACTTTAAGGGGTTATTCTACGGCTAAATTACATCAACTTTTTCTATGGGACCAACATCGAAATCGCAAAAAAAAAACACTTTCCCATACTAAAACGCGACCAGCTGGCATCAGTTTGTATGGAAACGTCAATATTTTTTTTGAGATTTTGATGTTGGTCCCATAGAAAAAGTTGATGTAATTTAGCCGTAGAATAACCCCTTAAAGTTTTATTTCACCTTTTCGTTACACTCTGTATATACCTAGGTACCACTGCAAACACTATCGATGTGTGAGTGATTTACGAGGTCTACTATTCGATAGTTAGGTAACAAAATCGGTAACTCCGCAATACTTGTGTACTACTAGAGTTGTAAATTGACGGTCATATCCTTTAAGCGTCCGCCATTTATGATAAATGCTGGGTCACATTGGACATCTATTGTCACGATGGTCACATATATTTTTAGTATAAATTAAAAAAAGAAGAATTCTACTAAAATAAGACTTGTTTATTTACCATTAATTTACTAAGTTTCATTTACCTAGTTAATATTTTTATTACTTCCTTCGCGGACCACGTAGGCCCGATAGACCGGAAAATTCGTAAAAAATATATACATTTATGCGGCACGCAAGCGTATGTCAGTTTTTAAATTATTACTACCTTAGCCAAATTCTTGCTGGTTATTTATAGGTAAATCTGTTATTTCCCCTACACTATGCTTTATACTATCCGTAGTTCGCATGTGTCGTCCTTTACAATGATATGTCGCAAGGTTGCAAATTCAGACATTCTGAACTTAAAACTCTAAATATCATAAGGCAGATTTATTTGATCTTAATAAAGTAAGTAGTTTACAATTTAGTTTATTGTCACTGATTCTTTTTGTTAGTTTTATTTTTGTGGAATTTGCTATTTTTGTTAAAATCAATTTAATCAATTTTAAAATCTAGCCGTAGACGTATGTTTTGGGCTACAGTTTAGGAATTAAATTATATTCATGTAAAATGTACTTGTAATTGTGTACGACACTGGAACCTTACCGGATTTGTGGAAAACAGCAACAGTAATACCAATATTTAAGAAAGGAAACAAATTGGAACCTGCAAACTATAGGCCCATAAGTTTGACTAGTGTGGCATGCAAAGTCATGGAGAAAATAATTGTGAAGCATTTAAGGCAATTTCTCAGTGAACAACAAATTATCAGCAACCAGCAACATGGATTCTGTCCACATAGATCTACCATATCCAATTTACTATCTTGCCTGTCATCTTGGGTCAGTAGCCAAAATGTTCGAGAACCTGTTGATGTCATATACCTCGACTATGAGAAGGCGTTTGATAAGGTACCTACAGATAGACTATTACAAAAATTAGAGTATGTTGGTGTCAGAGGTAAGTTGCTGAAGTGGGTGGAAGCATTTTTGAAAAAAAGAACCTTTCGAGTTAGAATCGGCGATATAGTTTCAGATGAAAGAGATATACAAAGTGGTGTACCCCAGGGGTCTGTTCTTGGCCCAGTGTTGTATATAATATTTACTTTCGACCTACCTAAATATTTGGACTGTAAAGTTAGTATGTTTGCTGATGATACAAAAATATTTGCCAATCCTCTTATTGAGTCTGAACGCCTTCAGGCAGACTTAACTCGTATAGCTAACTGGTCTAAAGAGTGGCTTATCAAACTAAACACACAGAAATGCACTGTTCTCCACATAGGTAACCGAAACCCTCATCACTCATATGAAATAGAAGGTGTGCCATTGCAAAAAGTCCAAGTACAAATTGACCTTGGGGTACATATCGCCAAAGATCTGAAATGGGAACCTCATGTCACGGCTATAATTAAGAAGGCCAATAGTTTCATTTACCTTATTAGAAAAGCTTTTGGGCATTTGACACCTGATATGATGCTGAAAATATACAAAACTTATGTAATGCCTACCTTGGAATATGGTTTTCAAATCTGGAGCCCGTATTTCAAAAAGGACATAGAAGCACTAGAAAAGGTACAGCGAAGATTTTCCAAGGTTCCAAAGGTTTTGAAAAATAAACCTTATGAAGAAAGACTGGCAATGTTGAGACTTACAACTTTGAAGAAACGAAGAGAGCGAGGAGACTTAATAGAAGTGTATAAAATATTACATGACCACTATGATCTCAATAACTTTGACCAGGAATTATTTCAGTACTCTCAAAATACACACTTAAGGGGACACCATCTCAAGTTATCAAAGACCCGTTCATTTAAAAAACCCCACAAGCACTTTTTTAATAACAGAGTGATCGAGGCATGGAACAAATTGCCACCAGAAGTGGTGTCAGCACAAACTACTAACCAGTTTAAGAACAGATTAGATAAGTATCTGGAGGAAAAGATAACTTAAACTGTGACAACGAGATGCAGGCTGTTATCAGTTGTTTCAACTGCTTGCCTGCCAATAACATAATAATAATAATAATAATAATTTTGTGTATTTTACAAATAAAATAAAGTAAGTAATTGTTATGTATGTGCTGTTGATTTTCTCAATAAATAAATATCTACTAACCAGCTGCCAACGCCCCCAGTGGTCGCGCGCGACTAGCACGTGTCCCGCCTCCCACGCGCAGACCTTCATTTTGCCGTCCTCCATAGCGCAAATTACATACGCAGGCCGCATGTTTTTGAAGTCCAGCTGGATTTAAGTTTGAATATAGTTAATTAGAGCGGCTTCCTTAGAATTAACAAGAGTTTTAACATCATCGTCAGCCTTTGAAAGTCCATTTTCGTCCACAGTCCATCCTATTACATTATATGCGGACACGTTAGCGTATGAGGTAAGAAAGAGTGGCGAAGCGAACTTGAGGAGGGCAAACGAAAACGCAGCGGACAACTCCTTCGATACAAAGATGTTCAGAAGTGTCACAGAAAACATGCATATTGATCCATCACAATGGAAAGATTTAGTGGCACAACGGTCTGAATGGCGCGAGCAAGTACAGAGGCAAGTGCGCGACTTTGAGGAGCAGCGTAAAGCTGACCTCGACGCCAAACGCGACCAAATAAAAGTCCGTAAACCCGTAGCCATCAATTACCATATTATAAATGGGAAACTCACATGCCCACAGTGTTCACGGGAGTTTACCGAAAATTGGTTACGTAAGCCATCTTCAATAACATAAGCAGGAAGTAATGCATATAATTAGGATGGGAGCCCAGTACTTCTTCCCGCTAATCGTTCCAGGTAATTCTTCGGTCTACTTCTTCTATGTTTCAGTCTTTATTAAAAGCTATCTGTTTGCCTAAGGTAAGAATAGAACAAAAAAGGGGCTCATGAAAATATTTAAATCACAGCTCCAGTTGTCGACTAAAAAACTTAATAAGGATTCTGAAATTTTACCATTAACGGTTGCCAAACTTGGTCGTTCGATCTTAAATCCAGGAACAGAATTCTGACTACGCAGAAAAGAATGGAGAGAAGTTCATCATTATCATCATCATTTCAACCATAGAACGTCGACTGCTGAACATAGGCCTCTCCCATTGACTTCCTGATTGGCCGGTTGGAAGCGGCCTGCAACCAGCGTCTTCCTGCAACCTTTTCCAGGTCGTCTTTCCACCTTGTGGGTGGAAGACATACGCTGCGCTTGGTCACGTGGTTGTTACGTCGTCTCCATCCTAGAACCTTTCAGCCCCATTGGACATCAGTTCTACGTGCTATGTACCACTGTCACGCTGCCTTTGATCTCGCAAGGAAACACCGAGCAACAGCTCTTTCCATAGCATGTAAAGAATTTGCTTAGGTATAAGCTAAAAGACAGGGTGGGCGTGACAAAGTGGGCAGACCACGCTAGGTTAAATGACGACAGAGGCAGTAGAGCGTGGGCATGCTATCTGTTAGATTGGTGGATGAGATAACGGCGTTAGCGGGTCGGGGATGGTTAGACACAGCTAAAAATAAAGAAAAGTGGAACTCCTTGGAGAAGGGACATAAATGTAACTATGGAATTAAATAAAGCTTATTTATTATTATTAGGGTGAAACCAAGGTCAAGGTTGCGGAAACTCGCTACATGCAATCGGCCCAGCAGAGCCGCTTTCTGTGGCTTTCTATGGAGGTCTATGTCCAGCAGCGAAGTACCAAAGGTTGATGATGAATATGGTAACAACAAAATAATAACCTCTAACCTCATGGTAAATAAAACGTGGGGTATACTTACATTCGCGACTGAGTAGAAGTCTTTGCAAAGTCCAGACGGCACGTAGTTCATAGGAACTACTTCCTTTTGCAATTCATTGAAATCTGTAAGCGAAATCGTTTAAAAATCTAAATAGGATAGGTTTGCTAAGATAAATTGGTAATGAGTAATATCGATAATTATATATCGACTCTAAATTTTCGATATTTTGTTCGATACAATCTAAAGTATTTTATCGAAATCAAAATATCGTCGACTAGCTTTCGCCTGGAGTTCGGTCTGTTACTTAGTCATTATCCACGATCAAGTAATACATTATTTAAGCTAAGGCGTGCAAATACAGGGGTCTCCAAATATGTTTTTGTCCCTTTCGGTGTCGCGACCCTTGGTCGTGGGGTCCTAGCGCTATAAGGCTTTTAAGGAAATAGCAAAAAGGTTAGTCAACATCACAGGAGACCGAAGAGCTGGCAGCTACCTCGGACAAAGAATTAGTCTAGCTATTCGAAGAGGACACGCTGACAGTATCTTCGGGACCTTGCCTAAAGGGACTCCTTTTAATAATATATTTTAGTTATTACCAGTGATCGGAATAGGTAGATTGATTTGGGGTTAATGATCTCAAACATTAAAGTTAATATGGACATGCCTCCCAGATTTCGGAATTTCTTTGTATCAGTTTTAAAAAAAAAGATATATCCATATTATGCTAGCACTACCAAAGTACATCAAATCAATCTACCTATTCCGATCACTGGTTATTACATATTTTTTTAAGGATTTTAGTTTTAGGTTCCTTGTTCTTGTACTAATTAGACTATTTTTTTTTAGAACAAAGATTACCATAAAAAGGTTATAGTAAGTCAACATGTGCTGTCACAGACTTTGTTAGAGCTTTTAAAGGGGAACAATTCCGTCATCATGACTTTTGCGTTACTTTATGCTTCTATTGTTCGTGGTAGCGTGATGTTGCCTTTAGCCGTTCAACGGAGCGTACCGTGCATATTCTGTGCCTATAACCTTCCTCGATAAATGGACTTCTTGGAAATTTTTACTTCTTTTGTATTGGAGACAACATCACCAGTGCTAATAGTACGAGATCCAGTATTTGAAATAACTCCTTATCTGTTATTTGACGATAACAGCGCTTATGGGTTACACAACAATATTCTATCGTTGGTTCATCATTTCAGCCACAGCTGAACACAGACTGACTTTCATCGGGGGGGATTGCCAATACTCGCCACGCTTGGCAGGCGGGTTATCGAGCGCAGTTTTTTATAATATTTAGCACGCAGACGCTGCTGCCCGTCTCGTGCCACAGGAATTAGTCGCCTCTTACGACACGCCTTCTGTTGGCAGTGGGGAAGTGTATTCTTTACGGCCGTCCCCACACGTCTCTATCGTTGGTTACCTTACTAAATATCATTTATTTATTTAAACTTTATTGCACAGGTAAGTACAATTGGCGGACTTAATGCTATACAACATTCTCTACCAGTCAACCTTGAGGTAATGCAGATAATGTAGTCAGTGGCGGAGTATAAAGTATCCGACATATTTAAAGTATCATGCCAATGCTGTAAAGTAAAAGATTTAATAGATAATATTAATACCCGGAATAAAGATAAACTTGCCGTTCCAAATTTCAGACTGCATAAAGTGGGTAATTCGTTTATGGGAAAAAGTATTCGCTTTTTTAACAAATTACCACAGTCCATTGCTGAACTGCCTATGTATGAATTTAAATCGCATGTTAAGATGATTTTAATGAAAAAAGGTTATTACACTGTAAATGACTATTTAAATGATAAAAATGTATGGAATTAAATACTGCCGTGCTCGCACAGGTTCATTTTATCTTGTAATGTAAACACACTATTTAAAAAGAGGCTGACAATAGTGACCGAGTTTCTTGCTCTGCTTCTTCTCGGCACTAGCCCACAATATTGTCCCGAAGCAGTGGTAGGGTAAAAAAATATATTGGGACGTGTAAAAGAGCTTTATTTAGGCCTATTTACAGAAATAAATTGGTTTTATTGGTTTTATTTTATATCGAACTTTTTGTTATTATTTGTAATTTATAAAAATCGAGCATTACCTATCAGAATACGTATGACACATAATAATGAAGATTGCTTACCTGTTTCTGCCTGGTAATTTCATGTTTTTTTTTATATATTCGACATCACATACATTGCTCTGATCCTATGATAAGTAGCTTAGCACTTGTGTTACAGAAATTAGAAACAACGACGGTACCACAACACCTAGACCCGAGACAATATAGAAAAGTTATTTTTTCCACATTGACCGACCGGGAATCGAACCCGGGACCTCAGAGATAGCGACACTAGGTCCGGTATGCTCGCCTCTCGGCTACGGAGGTCGTCAAAGTTGTGCTAAGGGGAAAGTAGGCAACCTGTATTTTTTTCTATTTCTTGTGAATTAATAGGTGAGACCACCTATTTTTGTTTGGGGTATTAATTATTATAATTATAACTCCCAGAGCTAGAACTTTTTACACCTTCAAGGGATCTTAGTATTTGATATTAAATAAAATTGATTAATTCATTTACCATCAAAATGAACTATTACCAGAATTAAATTTCACCACGTAGAACTCAGGGTCGCGCAGTAAATCTGGTGGTGGGCAAAGCGGCTTTAAAAAAAGCACTGAAAATAAAATAAAAGTAATGAAAATTATTATTTTAAGGCGAGTAAGTATTGCTCCTAATAATTTAGGAGCACTATTCTACCCTTGTTAGTATGAATATCGCGCAAAAACTCATTAAATTACGGATCATAACAGCGCGAAATGAAACGTAGATGTTGCGACAATCGCTGCGTCTTTATGCAGCGAAAACTCAGGAACATACTTTTGGCATTGACGCAATTGTTCGATTAAAAACCCTATGGTCGATTGATAGGCTATGAACTGTCATAGCCTATCAATCGACGTATAAACGAATTAAATCAGCCAAGCCGTTGAAAATAGTAAAGACAATGGGCTGGTTTCCTAAAAAACCAAATTAGTCCATCAGTTGGATCAACAGAAAATATTGGACACGTATTTTTTATTTTTCAAATCAAACAAAAAATGATGAAGATATAGCCCGTTAAAGTTCCGCGTAACGTCACGCCTTGCGACACTTTTTAGCAAGACGTGACGTCACTCCTAAACTTTGATGAGCTTTATCTTCGTAATTTTTTGTGACAAAAGACAAAATATGGGTCCAATGGTTTTTGATAATGTAACTGACAGACTAAATCTTCTTTTTCTTAGGGTGCCTTCCCCTGCCGGAGGTTGGCGATCATCATGGCAATTTTTACTTTGTCCACTGCTGCCCTGAACAGGGACCTGGTGCTAAGTCCGAACCACTGTCTTGAGCCAAGAGGTCTTACGTCTGCCTGGTTTCAGGCGTCCTTGAATCTTCCCCTGGATGATCAGTTGGAGAAATTCATACTTGTTGTTGCGCATTATGTGGCCAAGATATTCAAGTTTACGTTGCTTTACAGTGCGCAGAACCTCTAACCCTTTGTTTAATCTCCGTAAAACCATCTCATTTTTCACCCTGTCAGTCCATGAAATCTTCAACATTCTTCTGTATACCCACATCTCAAAGGCCTGAATCTGCTTGCACATTGTTTCCGTGAATGTCCAAGCCTCGATTCCATACAATAGAACAGAAAACACGTAGCAACGAGCCAGTAACAGACTAAATAGAATAATCTTTTTTTGACCCAGGAAACTAGCCTATTTGGACTGAAACACAGAATAGTAACGGAGCGTAGCGTGTCATTCCTGTTCTGTGGACTGAATAGTAGGCTTTTGAAACATGCTAGTTTACATTTGAAAACTATACTCCTCTTAAGAACCCGCACACGCTGTGATTATTTACATCAGCGATCGAAAATTAAGCTGGCCTATTATTTGATGTATAAACAAATTAAATCAGTAAAGCGCTTAAAAAGAAGAACGTAACAGCCACGTTTCATTGCGCGCTGTTATGAACCGTATTTTAATCAATTTTCCTGCGATATTCGTACTAACACGCGTCGAGCCGCTAACTTAGGGGCACTACTCGCCTTAAGTGAGTTGCGTTTGATCGTGCTTACCATTCCTGACTATATCCTTAAGGTGCACGAGGGCGACCGTGTTCACCGTCTGCCCGTTTTCGTATTCAGGGTGAAGGACGTAGTTCCTCACTCGCCGCCCTGGTCTGTCCCATCCCTCGCCTAGGAGCACTCGGGTATTCGCCCTGAGGGTAAATAGCAGGATTCAGGAGATACATATCTTTTAATCGTGTTCAATGGTACCATTTTCATCAGGATCAATTATTTAAATTTGATTTGTCTTCTCGGCGAAGCTTAACTATCTTAATAATATCTTATGTTTTCATATGTGGTCTTCTTTATGGCGCTGCGCAGACGACGGGGCGAGGCGGGGCGCGCTGGACAATTTCGCATCGTCCTGAACTGACCGTTGTGTGCTTTAAGTTCGCGGCGCGGGCAGCTGCGGCCATCGACAGGCAGCCGCGGTCTTTATTGCTTCGAGTTCGAAAAGACCGCCCCGCCCTGTCTTCTGCGCAGCGCCTATTAGTTCCAACTCACCTAACGATACTTTCTGAATGCAAATGCTTGATTTGTTGCTGAATATATAAAAATCCCTGTATCTTCTTCTTCTTCTCGTGTCGAAGGCAACTAAATATTTCTATGTGACCAATACTCCGCCACGCGGACAGCGTTTTCACTGGCGTAAAGTAAGTCTTGGCGTGAGCAGGTGTGCGGATACGCAGGACAGGACAAAAGATGGGCCATTGTTTGGGGCAAGGATTCGCACTCGCATCAGTTGTTAGTTGTATCAGCGTAGCCCCACCTACACAAGTTGTCCTTACATCGACCGACTTGAGTCCGCAGCCAGTCAAGGGTTTTCCATGTTGGCCACGGCAAATCCCTGCCAGGAGGGAGAATTTCTGATGGCAGAACTATCGAGGCAGGATGCTTCCTCTTCCAGTGTGAGACCCTTGACTGTGATGGATCCACAGACAACTCTAGCGCGCGGGTTTCAGCAAGAAAACTCCTTCTTCTTTTGAGTCGTCTAAGTACGGTGGAACATCCGAACATCACTGTATGTATGCCTACAATATTTGAGGAGTTCCCTCAATTCCTCATAGATCCTATCATCTAAATTGAATTTTGAAAAAAAAAAAGCAATCTGGAAGTATACCCTTTCAAATAAAATAAAAAATCTAAATCTGTTAATACTGGCGAAGTTCTAGGGTTAGGTTAGGTATAAATATTTAGAAAAGCAACCGATTTAAAAAGTTATCCGAGAATAATATGAGTTTTGGTTTACAAAAATGACTCGGAAAACCATATTTACAGATTTATTTGTATTATAACTCAGTAAGCCCAGTCCAGTCCAGTCAATGTTAAATATTTCCTCGCTGTTAGAATAATAATCAGCTTTGTCATCTTTTTGATAGACCATTAAGGTGATTTGGTGGACACAGAAGAACTTCCGCTCCTTTCATAGTAAGAAACATACATAATTATTTGCTTATCATTTCTTAATGCCTGATTATTTTTATATTTAAAAAATAAATACTTTCTACATAAATAAAATGAGGGAATTGTTGAAATGTTTCAAAAAGTTTTAAAAAGGTTAAGTTAGTTTATTTAAAGTTTTCTATTTTTTTATTCAAGTCACTAAAATGTTCTAACTCGACATTACTCGGCTTACTTCAATCCGTTAACAACTGCTACATTCATACCATAGCCTTTGCTTACGCTAGCGCCATTTTGGAGGATTTTGGAACTGTTAATACTGCTTTGGCTGAAAACATTTTCAACTTTCCGCCCATTAAGAGAATACTCCTTACCTCTACATCAGTGCCTTTACCTTGCATAAACGTTACGCATCTCTTGATGAATTCTAACCGTGATAAGTTCGATTTAAAACAAAAGAATGTCACCTGAAGTCGTGTTTCGGCATGGCGCCTATGTCAGCAGCGGATCCGACCACGAACTCTCGGTGTATGAGCGCCACCGTCGTCACCGCTCGCACGTCTCCGCGGGCGAACGACACTGGAACAGAAACGTCATCACAAACGAGTAATATCAGTGATCGGAATTTCCGGGAACCCGAAAATTTTGTGATTATAACAACTCTATGTTATGACTCATTACAAAGTTTAGGTAAATATAGTCACCCTTCTCCGATCACTGCTTAGTATACACTCTTTCCGATTCCGGGACTTCTGACAGTGACTAGGTTTATGGACCGGGAGATTGGTGACACAAAATTCCTGATCATTTGTACTAAGTATGGCAATCCTTCAGGGGTCTAATTACGTAATGATTAAAAGAAAAATGATGGTCATATCGCCGGTACCAGCGGCCCAATCGTGTGGGTTTTCATTGAAAGGGTATTATAAATTATGAGTATCGAACGATTTGTAACACAAAAATTCTTGTATTTTCTGGTAGTCGATAAAAAAAGAAGGAAAATGTTTGTGTGATGAGCACGAACATTTGTATACCTAAGTCATGGATGTTTATAAAAGTATTTAAGTATGTTTATCCGTTATCTAGTCGCCATAGTACGAGGTTTGCTTAGTTTGGGGCTAGCTATTTGATGTGATTGTGGAAACAACTTAGTATTATTATAATAACAAAGTCGGTATAAACTCACAGCTAGCGTAGAACAGTACCCCCAGCCAGGGATACTTCTCAATGGGGACTTTCCCCACCATGACGTCGGGCTCATCATCGACGCCGCAGTCGATTGGGTCTATTTCAACCCCGATTAGCGTTGTAACTGAAACGAGACTTCATTTATTCATACAGGTATAGATCAGGAGTCACTGAACTAACGGACCGTAGTCCGAAACGGGAACACCTATTATGTGTAATACAATTTATAATATTTCATTGAATTTTTCATTACTTCCTACTCGGAAAGTAGGTCTGAAGTTGCCTAATGAGCGGATTGAAATACTTTTCAGCCCTTGGGAGAATTTCAGAGAAATTTCAACTGACAGCTGTCAAATTATTTAAAAATACTAGTTCTATTTTCACATTTCTATTGAACCGTGCTCCAACTTTCTATACAGCCAATCAATAACATCGCGATTTATATTAAAAAGTATTATTAGAAGAACTTTTAAATTACCTAATTATAATTTACTTTCAACAATTTTTAAAAATAACATAGGTTTAGGGAAGATATTTACCATTTTTTTAATGATGACAATGAAAAATACTGGCTGAATAGCTGGTTGGCCACAGAAAAAAAATTGACAGGAAAGGGGCAATCCGATCCTCATTTGTTTTTTCGAGTTGTAGGGTTTTGTTTATACTCTCGTATAGCAGAGATCAAATAGATAGATTTAACGCCTGATTTCATAACAGAACAAGCTAAAGCCGTAGTGAATTATTTTTACTTTCCTTGTATTCGTAAAGAAAAGCACAATGTTTACCTCGGGTTAAAGACTTATTTAAAAAACCAATGAAACCAATTTATTTCTATATACCTAAGTTAAATTCTTTTACTACGTCCTAATTAATTTTTTACCCTACCACTGCTTCGGGACAATATTGTGGGCTAGCGCCGAGAAGAAGCAGCGCAAGAAACTCGAACTTTAGTCCCTCGAACTATTTCTAAACCCCGTTTCGGGACTAAAAAAGTTACTTTCACCCCTAGGGTAACAATGTTACTATTTACTTTATTTTATAAATATTGGACAACATCACATACATTGTTTTGATCGTATAGTAAGTAGCCGAAGCACTTGTGTTATAGAAATCAGAAACAACGACGGTACCTCAACCAAGGATCGAAACCGGTTAATATTTATTTCAGAATGTATAAGACCCATTTCTAATATTTGATAGTATGTAGTTGTAATGATTTGACCATACAACTAAATTTGCGATAGCTTTTAGGTCGGTATTTGGAGTATGTGATAGTTAATTTAGCGTAAACCTTTATTATTCCGGTTAAGGTTCCATAATAAAATAACCGGTTTCCGATCCCTGACCACAACACCCAGACCCGAGACAATATAGAAAAGTATTTATTCTACATTGACCGACCGGGAATCGAACCCGGGATCTCAGAGCGACCAACAAGTCCGGTATGCTCGCCTCTCGGCTACGGAGGTCGTTAACTTCAGTTAGTGCACAAGTTGCTTTGGGCGTTCTATAATGAGATGTAGCCGAGAACCAAGTAGGTACGCCGGACTTGACGTCGCTAACTTGCCATCTCTAAGGTCCCGGGTTCGATTCTCGATCGAGCCAATGTAGGGAACGAACTTTTCTATGTTGTCTCGGGTCTGGGTGTTGTGGTACCGTCGTCGTAACACAAGTGCTTAAGCTACCTATCACAGGATCAGAGCAATGTATGTGATGTTGTCCAATAATAATAATACTGGGAACTCGTCTAGCTTTTCTCTTTATCAGTAGTATATTTACATAAATAGGTATAACATTAAAAGATTATTTTTTTATCAAAATTTAGAATTTAACCTCGTTCAAATTGAGTAGAGATTTGCTTTAATATCCTGCATGTAAATAATAAACTAGGGCTAAATCTTCGGTGAAACTACGATACAGTAGTTTTTAAAAAATGTATAATCAAATTACAACCAAACAATATTTTCAACCGACTTCAAAAAAGGAGGAGGTTCTCAATTCGACTGTATGTTTTTTGTTTTTTTTTGTATGTATGTTACGCGATTACTCCGCCAATTATGAATCGATTTTAATGATTCTTTTTTTGTTTGGTAGATCATACTTCAGAGGTGGTCCCATATACATTTTATCGAAATTGATTTAGAACTTTTTGAGAAAATCAACAAATATATACCCAGATAATATTTTGGTTTTGGTTCTTGGTACCTATCTTTGACAAATATGAGCCCATTATGATGATTTTTGTTTTATTGAACAGCTTATACTTCAAAGATGCTATGATATCAGTTTGCAAAATAATAATCACCCCTAAGGGTTGGAAAATAGGGGATGAAATCGGTGTTCAGCAGTCAGATTAGGATTTATTACTAAAAATAGATGAAATAAGTAAATTTTATTTAAAAAAATAAAACCGACTTCAAAACACTAAAATGCTAAAAATAATCCTAACACTTAAGTACCTAATCAGTTACTTTTGGAGTCGGTGCAAACAAAAACATTGAATCTCTCATCGGCTGGCACCGACTCCAAAAGTAACTGATTAGGTAATAATTTTTTAATTTTATCATATTATATGGATAATTTTTTGCATTTTAGTGTTTTGAAGTCGGTTTTATTTTATAAAAGTAGAAACAGGTTTATAACATACCGTATGCTATCAGAAACACCACAGAAGCAGCTAACATGATAAATTAAATCAATATTAAACTTTAAAAACTAAACAACTTTTCGTAAATATGGTTAAATTATTACTAAACTTTAAAAACTAAAATATCCTCCCAAATATGGTTCATGAATAGGTGGAGCTCACACCTCACCTTCTACTTATATTTAGTATTTATTTGTAAACAGCAAAATACTCGGAATGATAATAAATTCGTTAAACATAGCATTTTGTCGTGGAATCTGACATGGCGGCGGAAACATATACAACAACATATTGAATCACAAAAATATGACATTATTTTGTTTCAGTTACATTGATAAGTAATGTGTCGTTACTGCCATGCCGCGGTGGGCTTTCGCCATAGATTGGGGTAATTTTATTTATTTTATTTTCTGTTTATTCAGTTTCCACAGCTCTTAATTTTTTTACAAATCACATAATTATACAAAACTTACAGCCAATAATGGATTCTATATATTAATTCAAAACTTTAGAAAAACGACAGTCAATGGGAGAAAGAATTTTACCCCTTTTGGCAGGACCTGGCGGTGGCGACATGGCCAGACATTTGTTTCCTACGTAGCTTACCGGATTCCGCAAAACATGGCCGTACCAGCGTAGGCGACTCTCCAGCAGTTTGTCTGCAATATCACGGACACAAAGGCTACCGGGTCTAGTTGAAAGTAAGCCTGCTTTATTCTGCTGTCGTAACCATTGGATAACGTCTTGCTTTCAATACCTAAGTCAAATTATGAAATTAACTTTTCTTATTTTGCTTGTTTCTGGGTGTGTCTGGTTTAAGCCCCCAGTTAATAAAACTACTGACTGGTACCTCGTAAACCCTCCAGGTTGACCAATACTGGTAGGGCCCAGATGGTAAGTGTTCTGTTGGCGATATGAAATTAGGCGGTGGAGGTGTTGCTTAGGGGCTTGAATCAGCCTGTGATAAAACCGGCACGTCTCGTTCATCGCAATCGCGAATTTAACTTCATTAGAGTGGGTATATCGGTGCCAACGTGCGTCCCCATGCGAATGCAGACGTTGGAGCAAGTTGTTATCCTTTAAGCTATATTGATTTCTTTTGCGCTCATTACCATTGCTCTACTGTAAAGACACCTCTTGACAAGTCAATTTAGTAAAGCACACTAACAGAGTGCGATTATCTTACTGTATGAAACCCCGCTATACGCCCAGCCGTTGCGTGCGGTGCGGTAAAAAGTGAGCGGTAATAATTCCGTTTAAAATTCAGTGGCTTCGGTGACTTTCGGAATCGGAACTGAGCAAATAAGTTTCATTGAGGCAGGTTTATTTAATTAATATTAATAATTGAATTTCATTTACCTTGACGCTTCCAAGGTAAAGCAAATTTTACGAGTAGGTACTTAATTCATCATGTTAATTAAATTCGCGGGATTCTAATTACTAGAAGTCTAAGTTCTATTACTAATATATTTTTGGCAAAATTTGACTTAGTCGTTTTTGAAAATCATTATAGAAAACTTGTAACACTGAAAAGTTCAACGGTATTTATATTAATTACCTTCTAGTGTACCTCCAGCTTTTTTTAAATTTAAGAATAGGTTCTCATCTTAGACGCTCTAAAATATTTTCTTCTTCTTCTTAAGGTGCCGTCCCCTGCCAAAGGTTGGTCAGATGGCAATCGTTAGGTACTTCATCTACTGCTGTCCAGAACAGGGACCTAGTGCTAAGTCTAAACAATGGGCTAGTTTCCTAAAAAAATCTAATTAGTCCGTCAGTTAGATTAACAGAAAATATTGGACACGTATTTTTTCTTTTCTCAATCAAACAAAAAATTATGAAGATATAGCCCGTTAAAGTTCCGCGTAACGTCACGCCTTGCGACACTTTTTAGCAAGTCGTGTCGTCACGTGCTCACTTTGATGCGCTTTATCTCCGTCATTTTTTGTTTGATTGACAAAAAACAAAATACGGGTCCAATATTTATTGATAATCGGACTAAATAGAATAATCTTTTTTTGACCCAGGAAACAAGCCCATTGTCTGAGATTCTTGAGCCAAGAGGTTTACACATTGCCTGGTTGCAGTTGCAGGGATGAAAAAAGATGATTCTGTATGGATTATTTTAGCAAATAAATCGGAATAATGCGATTGTATATTTTCTAGAACTTATTTTTTCTTGATATTCTAACAGTAGTATGTCAGAGATCTGTTTAGTTTAATACCTAGAAAATGGTGATAATTAATTAAGATCTCTACTTTGTACCTACATACAGCTGTTACTGAAGATTTTGCTAACCAATCGACGTACTGGGGATTTAAATTAAGCTATAGCATTAAATCATAAAAATCTAATCAAAATCGGATCACTTTTTGAGCCTATAGATAACATACTTACTACTCAAACATAAATATCATAAACGTATATTTTGGACTCAACTAACCTTGGAGAAAGCCTAGGACAGTTATTTATAGACAAAGTATAGTATATGTAGCTATGACCACAGTTTATAGACTGACTCTTGTGCTAAACGTGCTATGAAGCCAAATATTGCAATAACTGACGTTCGGAAAGTGAAGCAATTTTGATTAGAAACAGTAAGCCTAATCTGAATCCCTATGTTTCTAACTTTCATCTATTTCCTTTTCTCTATGGTTGTTATTTAGTCTTAGGTCGTCTGAAAGAGATTGCTTTTAGCGATATGACCGACATAATTGCATCTTTCTGAAAACATCAATTGTAACCTCTTGGTGTGGTATGCAATAACGAGTATCTATCTATATCTATCTTATATAATGACGAAAAAATATAAAAAATAAACCCTCTATTTTACTCTCTTGGGAGTTGAATTTCAATACTATCCCTTTTTGGTAAGCCTTTCTGTATGTATGTCAAAAAGTATAGTAGTGACTAAATTTCAACCCTTTACCCTAAGCCATTTGGGTTGGGCGAAGATTTTACATACTTTCATCCCCCATTTTACACTCTTAAGGGATGCAAGTTGACAAATGCTGAAACAGGTATTTAATTATTTTTGGTAATGATGAGTATTTGTGCCATATTTTAGGTCATAATATGACAAATATTATTTGCCATCGTGGGTAAAGACAAAAAAAATGTTTCCCCATAAATTTTTTCCCACTTAATTTAACCCGCTTGGGGATACACGCAGTAAAAAAAACACCGAAAGCAGTATGATTTATTTACAAACAGTAACTTGGATACGAATTTAAATCTTTTTAATTTCAATTTTTTCAATCAAACAAAAAATTACGAAGATAAGGCGCATTAAAGTGAGCACGTGACGTCACGCCTTGCTAGAAAGTGTCGCAAGGCGTGACGTTATGCGGAACTTTAACGGGCTATAGCTTCATCATTTTTTGTCTGATTGAGAAAAGAAAAAATACGTGTCTAATATTTTCTGTTAATCTAAATGACGGACTAATTAGATTTTCATAGGAAACTAGCCCATTGAACACAGTTTTGACCCATTTGAAAAAAGCTGGGTACACAAAAAAAACTCGATATTTGGGTGCCTCACTGAAAGAAACTTAATGAACCTCATTGATCATTAATGTCTAGGTACTCATTTGCGATTCTTTATTAAGACGTAATGAAACAAAATCGTTTTTATTTATTTATTTAATAGAAGCAAACAACAAATCTTACACCAATGATACAATTAACAAGTAACAAGTTTAAAATATGAGCTAAGTGTAGATTCAGTTAAAGGCTGCCACGACTTACATTACAAATTTGAGTTATAGTTTACTTTTAAAACAAGAAGAAGAGATTGAAAAGTGGATCACGTACGAAAAGAACGAACGAAAAATGTCTTAGTCAAAGGTCGGTCAGCAGGCTTCACAGACTGTGGCAAAACTCGGGTTAACTCAAATAAGGTGATACTGTGTCTATGGTTCTATGTCTGTGTCTATGGATTAGAAGGGCATTTAAAGAAGGGCAAGAGCAAATTAAATAAACTTCTGACGATAATAGCTCTTTATTTATTTTAAAAACATAATGATAATAATATAAGTAGGTACATACTCAGATACATTAGCACAAAAAGGTGTGTGGTGATCATAATAATATCTTAGCCTGAACGAGGCTTGTGCCTTCGTGTAATTGCATTAATATAACTATTTAATGAAAGTTGCTCACTCGGCTCTTAGTAAGGATGTGAGTGAATCACCAAGTTACTCAAACAATAAAAAACAATAAAAGTGTTAACCCACGTAATGTCTCCGTTAGTTCCCAATCAAAGCATAAAAGACCTGTAAAACCGAACATATATATGGCCAGCGATGAAATAGGTAAAAATAGGTCTATTATTGAACTCACATATGAGACAGTGTTGCCAGTGTTGCTGCATGCTATATTATGAAATTATAAACCTAACCTAACAGTAATACTATAGGTGAATTACTATAGAACAAGCCGTTGCAGATATTTATGAAGCACCTTATATTAAATATATATATTACTTTTTCCTTTTAATATTTTTAACTCTTTACATCCCCCTCAACTTTTTAAAAACTTTCCTCTGCCTGAAGGTTGTCTGGAAGAGATCGCTCCTAGCGATAAGACTGCCTAAATTGTACCATTCTGATTATACCTACTCATTTTTCGGCAGTCGTAATAAAAAAAGAAGTTAGTTAAAAAAAACATGTTAACTTACGATCGCAAATAAATAGACTTCGCGTTGCATAATAAATACCTACATACTAAAACGGGAATAAATCTTGAACACAACCCGGTCGATAACTCGGTCGAATCGTCAGGCAAATAAAAGGTTAAATATGTACAGACAGCGGCTGGTCACCTACCCAAAAAATTAAAGGTCATTAAATTGATTTTCGACTTTAAATCCAACATATAGAGCTTAATATCAATTGAGAAAATTTTACGTTTTGCGGTAGGTTGACGTGCTGTTGTCTGTGCCTATTGATGATCTCGTTAATAGGCTAGTTGACACTTTTTTTAAATAGGTCTTAAATTGTTAATAAGTTGTTCCATTAGACCGAAAAAAAAATTATTGTATTTTTTTAAGACTTAGAAAACTACAAAACTTTCATTTTAAAATAATATTTTCATAATCAAACGAAAACGCTGTCAGCCATTTTGGTCTATAGATTATCTGTGCCACGACGTAGTCTCCCTAGTAAACAAACAAAACAACTTAGATGTCTTTACGAATACAACCTCTCTGAATTAAACAAACATGATTTTTAATAGTTCACACAAAAAATATAGTAATTATCATTACCTGTATCGTTCGAGAATGCAAAATTACTTCAGACTCGAATGACATTTAATCGTTAACAATAAGAGTGACGTCACTCACGTCGCGATCATGGCGGATAGCGTTTTCAGAGTTTCAAATTATAGATTAAAAATATATTTTTAAATTTGATTTTTACAGCCATCTTCTACTTTTAAGTATTGAATTTATTTGAAGTAATTCTTTGTATAATTAATTTTGATGTGAGTCAACTAGCCTATTTCCGTTTTAGTGTGTAATAAACAGAGATCGCATTAGAGATTCTATCATTTTTTCCGTCGCCTTGCTGCCACGTTGAGTTAACACATACTGTTTTGATCGGGTAGTAGTACCCTTTAATTCTTATTAGTAGTTGGGTAAATCCATTTTGTAGTAATGTTCTTTTCCTAAACTGTGCAAAGGCCTAATAGTAAATTTTTTTGTTATGGGCGAGCGGTCTTTCGTATCTTCGAATCTCTTATCTAGATATTGATATTTTATTTTACCAGTATATGCAGCATATAGAAAGTCTAGAACTGGGTGTGTGTCAAGGACAGTAAAATAATGGATCATATCGTTGGAGCGCAGGATCATAGACACAGCGTTCATTCCGATTAGCCCATCGTAACGCCAACCATAACCTTCCAATGCGCGGAACATCGTCATACCACTGTCCAGCCCGTGCTTCGCCCAATTGCCTCTGATGCAGTGGAACCATCCCCATTCAATCTGAAATATGATACAGTTTTTATGACCAGACGGATCCTATCATGCAAATAAACACCAAGCATAGCTATGATAGCATATCCGTAAAAGAATCAAAGTCACCGACATAGCTCTTCGAATTTCAAAGAAGTGGCAATAGGCAAGCTACATAGCTCGCAGAGCTGATAAGCTACGATTAGTAGTGACTACGAACTAGAAGACATAGCTTGGGCAGGCCCACGCGGTGGACTGGCGACCTAGTCACGGTTACGGGAAGCCGTTGGATGCAAACGGCCCAGTGGCGTTCTCGGCTTCTTCAAGCCCACAAATTGTCCCGAAGCAGTGGTAGGGAAAAAATAATAAATATATTGGGACGTGTAAAGGTGCTTTTAATAGCCTATTTGCAAAAATAAATGATTTTGTTTTTGATTTTGATTTTATGGGGGAGGCCTATGACCCTATTTCAGCAGTGGCTCTCAAAAAGTTTAAGATGATGACTGTTGTTCCTTCCACCTGACCTTCCTCAATTTTGCCTACTTATCAATTACATCCACCAACACTACAGATAAAAAGCAGAACCTGACTAATCTAATGAATTTATGAACTACATAACTATATTATTTTTGACACCTTCAATGAATAAATAAATAAATAAATACATACTGGACAACATCACATGCACTGCTCTGATTCTATGATAAGTAGCTTAAGCACTTGACAATGTAGAAAAGTTATTTTTCTACATTGACCGACCGGGAATCGAAGCCGGAACCTCAGAGATAGCGACACCAGTCCGGTGTGTTCGCCTTTCGGTTGCGGAGGTCGTCAAAATAAAATTGTAACTCACTTTTGGCACCTTTACAAGATTCTTAAAATTCTTACGATTGGTAAGTGGTACAAATTAACTTTGAAAATTTGAGATAACAAAGAAAGGGCTACAACATGATGCGGTCATATAACTATACAGTGTGTGGCCTGGAACCGGGGATAATATTGCAAACAGAGACTATAGGTCACTTGTAATGCAATCATTATAGTCCAAACTATTTTTGATTTTTTCTAACAAACTTAATCGTAAATTCAATGTAATACAAACAATTCAATAGTTCGGCTCAACTTGATCGATTGAGTTCAATCTCATCATTATCATCATCATCATTTCAGCCCTAGGACGTCCACTGCTGAACAAAGGCCTCCCCCAATGACTTATCATCAGGGGGGGATTGCCAATACTCGCCACGCTTGGCTGGCGGGTTGGCGAGCGCAGTTTTTTATAAGATTTTGCACGAAGACGCTGCTGCCCGTCTCGTACTACAGGAATTAGTCGCCTCTTACGACACGCCTCCTATTGGCGGTGGGGAAGTGTATTCTTTACGGCCGTCTCCACACGGCACGTTCATTCTGCATCGTACTTATTCGTAGCTACTCGGAACGTCGCGTCTCTTTGTCAATTTATTGACAAAATTAGCGATAATATTGTTTTGTAATATATAAATAATACATTGATTATGAATCGTAACTTTAAATTCTTATTGTGTGTTAATCTAATCGTAACTCGAAAAATCGTAGAAAATACATAGGGGTGATTCAGATACCTTTCAACTCGAGGCACCTATAAAAAAAAATTGGACGTCACTTTTCTGGCCACCCTGTATAATGCGCGGACGCTCCAGGCAGACGAAAAGATCAACAAACCCTTTATTAACAACGTTGTCAAACTCGAACGTGTGTCAAGCGGGCTAACATACCTTATACCTACTCAGAATGAACAAAAGAAGAAGAACAAAGAGGTTTACGCGCAAGATCGACGATGACTTCGGCAACCTGCTACACCGCTGTTACGGTGGCCTTAAGCAAACGGGAGTGCAACGAATGGCAGTGAGATTAGAGTTTCAGCAGGCAGGCAGCGAAACTACAGTTGGCCTATTTCATGAAAATGCAAGGACAAAATGTGATAAATCCTTTTTAAGAAGCATGCTGCCAGGAAGAGGTCAAACTGAGGCAAAACTGTTTTGTGGTCGTGTCCAAGTTTATCAAGACTCGCCGCCAAAGAAAGGCTCTGAAACTATCCGGAGAATTTCTCAAACTTATGGTAGATCGGAGACAAATTAAGTTCGAGATGAATTTCTAAGTTGATGTGACATGATTTGCTCATCTATAAATACATTACGTATTAAGGTGGCAATAGAGCGGGATTAAGCACTAAAATGTTCTCAAGAGATTCGTCTACATAGCCAGTCGGTTGATAATGCTAGACTAACAGTGGCAGTATAGATTTCTCTACGCTTGAGATCTCTTCAAATCAGTATAAGCCCGTGACTTAAGTAGCTCAAGCCACCGGAGCCAAGCTCACCTGAGTCCCGAAATTATACCGAAGATATCACAGATATGGAATAAAAACAGAACTTCTAAGGGCGGGTGTAATCCGATTCTTGCTGTCCCTTATAAACTCTTTTATTCCATCGTTATTAAGGATACTAATATACTAATACTATGGATGTACTACGGATACTAATCTAGAAATGTGGCACAAAAGCGTGCTCTTGCTCTTTTACAAGAAAGGCCATAAAGTCTTATAGGTGTAAATGCAAAAAAACTTATTTTTTTCTTACTAAGATTATGATTGTAACTCAAAAATGCCAAAAAGTGAGATACGATGTTTTTCCTTGCAGGTGTCGATTGTCTATTACGACCGTTTGGCGAGGAGGTTGCGAGATCAAATCCCGCTTGGCAATGTAGTCCGCCGGAGTGCGAACCACGAGAAGGATTCAAGACGGACGCCTCTCCTCTCTCGTATAAGTACTGTTGACAAGTAGCATATTAACCTTCGGACATGGTTGCATGTGTTTCCTCGTGCGTACTGCATATTTGAACCAAGGCATAACTTTGCGCTTGAAACTCTTCATGAATTGGAATCCCGCCAGTATCGCCAGTTCGTTCCTCTTAGGCACTGATGATCCGTACTCCCTCCTGGTAAACACACAATGAATTGGATATACATACTTAAGGTCCATTTTTATACACAGCGATGGAACCGAGAAGGTAATTGGTTTTTAACAAAAACTTGGTTTTTAAACCAGAAGGAGGGTAATGTTTTTCAAGTGAATGTATGTATGTTTGACCGATTTTGACGAGTGAGGTGTCATTCGATTCGTATTCTTTTTCAGAGTATCATAGGGCTTATGACGTCAGCACAAAACCCATAGAGTAGACGTAAACTGTAAAAAGCGGTTTTTTGCACATTGATTTAAAATAAGAAAAAATATTTAAGGTTGATTGAGTACAAAAATATAGTTTTTACAATTATGTAAATATGTTACCTATAGACTCGGAACTACAAAGCCGATTTTGAACTGGTTTTTGCTGCTTGAAAGTAAAAAGTCTAACTTAAAATCTGAGGTGCATTAAATGGTTATCGATTAAGTATGACAAGAGATACTTCTTGAACTCTCATCTCTATAGAGTTACATATAAAGTAGAGGTCACGATAAATGGATAGTTAGATTGCTAACTTATTCAGAGATTGTTTGCTATTAAAATAAAATATTATTTTAATTCAATTCATTATTGAGTTCTATAATGTTACATAGGTGTTATAAATATATACATTAAACAGATGATTATAATGTTGGGCACAACAATACGGTTACAACGTATTAACGGTTAATATTACAACGTAGAATTTAATGGATCAGTGGACCGACAGGACCGACTGAAATGGTGACCTCAGCCAAATGCAGTACCAAGCGAGCGTTTGTTTACTGTGTGCTTTAGAACCTAAGTTTGGTATTGTGCTCCAAAATGAACAGACAGACACCTAGCTTCAATTAATTAATTGGGCGACCAGCCTGCCTGACATAGAGCAGTATGCTCACATTTTCTTCACATTCAGTGACCATGTTTAAAAAAAAATAGTTCACCACACACTAATGATTTTGTAGATTTATGCATTGTTCATGCATGCTCAAGCCGCTACAAACATACCTACCTACATACATTCACTCGAAAAACATTACCCTCCTTCTGGGTCAAAAATTATATATTTTTAATCATCTGCTTTTCTTAAACTTTTAGTGTAACCTACGTAACCAATTATAAAGCAGAATAATTTTAGACTGTATACATTTGAATTATTTATCAATAGTTCGGTAATTAAATTAGAGTTTTTATGAGGAAGTGTGGGTTGGTATGGGTTAAACGGTCGGTATCAAATTCAAATTCAAATCGTTTATTGCATGTCACATTAAGTAATAATTAGTTTAGGTATGGGTTGGGTAAAGCGTTTAATTATGCACGAATAATTATGACGATCTCCGTAGCCGAGAGGCGAGCATACCGGACCTGTTGTCGCTATCTCTGAGGTCCCGGGTTCGATTCCCGGTCTGTCAATGTAGAAAAAACTTTTCTATATTGTCTCGGGTCTGGGTGTTGTGGTACCGTCGTTGTTCCTGATTTCTGTAACACAAGTGCTTAGGCTACTCATCATAGGATCAGGACAATGTATGTGATGTTGTCCAATATTTATTTTTAAAAAATATAATCTTAAAAGATATTCTTTTGTTATTTCCATAAACATGAACAACTTTATCTATGAGAGCAACATCAAAATCGCAAAAAAAAACTCATACTAAAACGCCGACTAGCTAACATCGGAGAAAAGGGATAATGGGCTCTACTGTGTGAAAGTAGATTCTATATGAAAGATGAATTTTAACTTACCAGTGAGATCCTCCTCTCGGGCATATGTAAGTCGAGGAGAAGGTAAATCGGCTGCCATAATTATTATACATTAAGGCCCACACAGCCAAATCATACACAGCCGGTAAGGGGTGAGAACGATTTACCATTTTTGGCATAATGTACTGAAATAGAAAGCATTTGCTACACTACACTGGTTAAGAACCCTCTCCTACGTCAGACTTTCTCTATCATTCATTCATTCATTCATTTAATCACTTCATAAATAATGTACATTATAGATGGTCAATAGTAACATTATCTTAAGGCATTCGTGAATTAAAATTATTTAAACAAATTAAAGTTATAATTACATTTACATGTCATCATTATATTATATTCATACAATATTAGATTCATAAATTGGTCATTCATAAATTAAGTCATGTTAAAATTCCAAGATGTCAAAATTTACATCTTAAAATTAAATTACAATTGTCAAAATAAAAATTCAAATTTATACATAGTCAGTTTATCATTATATTGTAGGGAAAAAGTAAAATTAACAGTAAAATTATGTCAAAGATGTCAAGAATTATGATATTTAAAATTTGTCCCTGAAATATTCATTCAAATCATAATATGCCTTGGCAAGTAATAATTTCTTTAACTCTTTATCAAATTTAGTACCTTGAAGGGCTTTGAGCAAGTTGGGCAAATGATTGTATACTTTGACAGCCATATAGAACGGACCGTATTCGCTGTGTGCGCGATGACAGCGCCCCTAGTGACCAAAATTATTGTGGACTTAAGATCTTTCAAATTATGGCAACTGGATGGTTTGAGAATGATTTTCGGATTGTTTTTCTTCGAAATTAGATGAAAATATCTTAAAAGTTTGTGCATATTATAATAAGTGATTTTCTTACTTGAACTAAATATTAATGTTGCAATACGTACGGGATTTGGAGCAATTCAACATGATATAACTTTCCAACCTCAAACTGTGCAAAAAGGGAAAAAAAATGTATTAGCACAGCATGTGAAAGACGTTGAAGAGCTTAGAGCCAACGGACAAAGCTACTTAATAAGAGCTGTGATCATAAGACAAACGTCTGTGACACAAACTCCCTACAAACTTTTTTCTCTTTACAACAGCTATGCATTTAGGTTTTTGCTCCAATTTCCATTTTGATATTGGAAACGAATAAAACTTGCACGAACTGTCTTTCCCATTGTTTCTACACTTTATAAAACAATACGTACTGTGACCTATATCGCGAATTTTAACGTTTTTACTCAATAATGTTAGTAGGGAAAGCTATGAAAATATAGAAATTTGACACTGACAGTCCAGAGTTTTTTCACATTTCTGCCACATTGCGTGCTGCGATCGATTTGATGGCCCCCACCACCCACTTTTCACATAGCGAATAGGTATATAGGTTCGTTAGAGTCTGCACACACACAGACTTTTAGTATCCGCGAATGCGATCGATTTCGCGATTGCTTCATGCAAAATACTTTTTTAAGTTCGAAATTAACTACATAGGGTAAAATAGTGTGTAAAACAATGTTAACGGACACTTTCGAGAACAAATTTACTAGAAAAAAAGTTATCTCGATGCATAATGTGTGGGCCTGGTAAAAATAGAGATTAAAGTCGAGTCTTAGACATTTAAAATTATATTCAGTAACAAGCAACATGTCGGTTTATATTGATTCGTGTGACAATTAATAGGGTACAAAAAACATTACAATATTCGCCTTTCTAAAAAAAAAAACTTGGAAATACTCATAAAAGAGTTGTAATGTATATCTTTACTTTAATCTAAAGGAAAAACGATGCAGATGTCGTAGCCAGATCGTAAAATTGACCACTTCATGATGTGACCGATCATTTCATAACACAGTGGTATTTCATGATATGGCCAACTAAAACTGACCATATCTTTTAAACGTCAACATTCGATCGTTAAAATAAAAATACGTTTACAAGTTACGTGAATTGGTTTAATATTTGTAATCTTGGTCGATAGATAAATTAAATATTTTAAATAGTTATTATTTTTAAACCAAACTAATAAATAAAATGACTTGAATAGCTAAATAACCTAACTTACCCCTCGAACTACGTTCCGAACTTCTTGATTTTTTTACGTTGTGCTCGTTTTTTGAGTGACTTTCATAAAAATCGCCTAGCTTGGTGTCGTAACAATATTTCACTGCACTTTCACCTTCAATTTATATTTGTCCGCTGCCATTTTTCATAAAAAAGCAACATTAGCTCCTCTACCGGTGGGCAATGTAACGATTTTACGATATGATCACAAATATTTGACCATTTCATGAAGTAGTTGTGCGTTTAGTTATATAAATCATCAAATGCTGAGTATTAATTAATCTGACCAGACCACATCATGATGTAGGCAGCGGGTTCTATTATATATCATGAAATACCACCATTTTATGAAATGATCGGTCACATCATGAAGTGATCAATTTTACGATCTGGCCACGACACAGACACTAGATACCGATCGCTGTCACGACTCACGAGCGTAGCAAAGCTTTTACTAGTACGAGTAACACATAAACTAGTTTTTACTTTGTCTGCCTTCACGATTAGAAAAATAAAAGTACTAACTTAATGACATATTAGTATCGTTTTGCTCGACTGTACTTCGACTATTTTGAGAATCTGTATTATATAGAAATATTTTTTTGCTAATCGGCTTTTTTGCGTTTCCGATATGATAAATAGCGTAGTAGTTATCTGAATTTTCAAAAAGGATCTCATTGCAAAATATACCACAATAGTCTGACAAAATCACTACGCAAAAGTCAAATAAAGAAGTCAGGTTATTGTGTCATTTAGAACAATCGGTACTTTTGAAAATTTGTTTTTGATCAGCTACTTTTGATGATGACTGTACTATGGTAAGACCAAAAGTGTTGTTGTACCGCGCCTAAGGGGGTTCCCTGAATTATTTATCTCGTGTCATGGAGAACATACCCTATAGAGTAGAAATGTCATATAATTTGTTAAACGCCGTTATTTTTAAACTGTATCTGTACTTTTTTGTATGGGCGAGAGTTCACAGGACTTGGCCAGGACATTTCATACAAAATTTTTTTTTTTTTTTTAATTAGCCGTTTCTGTCCCACTGCTGGGCAAAGACCTCCCCCAAACCTCTCCACTTATCCCTGTCGGTGGTTAGGGCCTGCCAATCTTGGAGAAAATTGTCCAAGTCATCGCGCCATCGCTTTCGAGGTCTACCTCTCGAACGATGTCCATCAGTAGGCAGCCAGTGCGTGACGACTTTTGTCCACCTTTTAGAGTCCATCCTATGGACATGACCCGCCCACTCCTACTTCAACCCTGCAGCCTTTTCTCCCACGTCTGTGATCCCAGTTCTTGAGCGGATGATAGAGTTGCGGATCCGATCTGTCCTTCTTATACCTAGGATATTCCTCTCCATAGCTCTTTGGCATATCCCAAGTCTGGACCTCTGACTTTCGGTCAATGACCAAGTCTGTGCACCATAGCTCAGGACAGGCAAAATACAGGCGTCGAGAAGTTTGCGTTTTAAGCATATGGGAAGGTTTCCCTTCAAGTACGCTTTTAAGGACCAGTAGCTCTTCCAGGCATTTCCGACCCGACGTTCGATTTCTTTGTCTTGTCTGTTGTCGAAAGAGACTAGCTGGCCCAAATAGACGTACTCATCGACGTATTGCATTGTCTGCCCATCGACTACTACCCCGCGTTTGATACTGTTGGTCATTAACTTAGTTTTTGTCCTATTCATCGTTAGTCCAACTCTAAGGCTCGCCGCGCTCAGCTCTTTCAACATTTCCTGTAGCTCGGTTGAAGAGTTCGCAAACAACACGATATCGTCGGCAAAACGGAGGTTGGTAAGGGTTTTTTCACCTCCTACATTTATACCTTTTGTTGCCCAAGAAGTCGACAGGTCTTCGAACACTTCCTCGAGTACACTGTTAAATAGTTTAGGGGATAGGGGACCTTGTTTCACACCTTTTAATATTCTGAACATAGGCCCAGGTATGTGTAATTTTAGGTTCGCTGTGCTGTGTTGGTAAATTAGCTCAAGCAGTTTTATATATGTTGGTTCTATTTCTTGGTGACTGAGTGCGGCGAAGATGGAGGAATGGCTTAAACTGTCAAAGGCTTTTGAATAATCCACGAAGGCCAGATATAAGGGCTTATTAAACTCGGTGAATTTCTCAATTATTTGATTTGTGGTATGTAAGTGGTCTGTAGTTGAAAAATGAGACCTGAATCCAGCCTGTTCTGGTGGTTGGTGATGGTCCAGCTTATGGCCTATTCTGTTTTGGATTACCTTTATAAATATCTTGTAAATATGTGAAATGAGGCTAATTGGTCTATAGTTGTTAATATCAGATGTATCTCCCTTCTTGTGGATAATAATTATGTTCGAGTGGCAAAAATTTTTGGGGCATTGATCCGGTTTTTAGGATTGTATTGAAAAGTTTTGTTAATTGGTGACGTAGACTGGGTTTTCCGATTTTCAGAACCTCCGAGGTGACACCGTCTTCACCGGGACTCTTGTTGTATTTCAAGCTTCTGATAGCATCGTCAATTTCCTTTTCAGTTATCTCATCGATGTGAGAATCATAGTGGTAGTCTATTGCATCGGAATGATTTGTGCCTTCAGGACGTGAAGGACTTATAAAAATCAGTGCTGATGTTCATTATTTTTTCCCGGTTACTGTGTTTCTCTCCGTTTTTATCTAGGAGACTTGTTATCCAGGTTTTTCCTCTGCTGTTTCCCTGCTTGGCAATCCTCAGTGACGTATTTCTTTCTAATGCTATTTTTATTAAATGTGTATTATGATTTCTTAAGTCTTTTCTGATATTTCGTTTGACTTTTTTATCTAAAATTCTAAAATCACTTGTGCCAATTACTGCTTTAACTCTTTCGTCTATTAAATCTCTGGTTTTTTTAGTTAGTTTATTACTGTTTCTCTTTTCTTGCTTGATTTTACTGATGACCGTTTTAATTCCGGATATAATATTGTTATATTGATCATTCGCGCTAGAATTTTCTTCGATTTGTAGCCTATCAAAATAGTTAGATAGTTCCAAGTTAAAAAATTCGTTATTTGTTGCTAAAATGTCATAATTAAGTTGTTTAATGTTGTGTTTTTTGAAAAGTTTTGCTCTGAGTAATCTGAAATCAAACCTAAGTTTTGCTCTTACGGGTCTATGGTCTGAGCTGAATTTTATTTGGTTAATTACATTGATGTCTTTTATTATGCTGATATCTGAGGTTAAAATAAAGTCTATCTCGTTTTTGTATTTATTTCCCGGTGAAGTCCATGTCCATCGTCGTTGAGGTTTTTTGTAGAAGAAACTATTAGCTATCCTAAATTCTTGCCCGAAAGCAAATGAGAGCAAACGGGTGCCTCGAGCATTTCTTTCTCCAAGCCCATATGGTCCAAGCATATCAAGAGTGTCTGTGGCTTGTCGAGGTCCGATTTTTGCGTTAAAATCCCCAAGTATTAAAGTCCATGAGCCGCGCTGTTCTTCACAAGCCTTTACAAGAGTATCGTAGAAGTCTTCCACCTCTTCGTCATTATGACTAGCAGTGGGAGCATACGCTTCTACCAGCGTTAAGATCTTGGTGGGTGTTAGTTGCAGTTTAAGGACTGCCACTCTCTCTGAGTAGCCAACGAACTCAATTATATTGTTTTTCCATCTTTTGGCTACAAGGAATCCAACGCCGTGAAGTCCGTTGGTCTCTCCGTAATGGTAAAATACATTTTCCTCTCTTTCTTCCGTTTGCTCTCCGTTTCTTCTGACTTCGGACATACCTATTATATCCCACTTTATCTCTTTTAATGAATTTTCTAATTCTATCAATCGATCGTCTGATAGTAAAGTGCGAACATTGTAAGTTAGAACGTTAAGTGAATCAGTGTCCGTGTGTGCGTTAGCTTGGGTTGTTTGACGGGAAATCGATCTCGCCCGGGGATTCTTCGCACCCCTGGCGCCAAAGCTGATGTGGCTACCGTCATTGCCTAGGCAGCTGTAAGCACCGCCGGGAACTTGGGGCCTTTGTTTAGATTTAACTGGCATATTTTAGTTTGGGGGGGTTTGGACCGTCAATCTACCACGCTGGTCCATTGCGTGTTGGTAGGTAGGTGTATCGTCAGAGCCTCGTTTGTTTTCCAGCAGGATGTACCACGTGCAGGTGAGGTTGGCTTGGGGTTTTTTAGATGTCGTGAGCCCCTTTACATCCCCTTTCATACTAAATGTAAGTAAAAAATCACTTACTAGTTTTGGAGAAAGATGGTTCGTATTATCGATGCCTCGTGTGCTTACCGCCGCCGTGCCGCGATCGGCGACGTCGAAGTGATATAATAATGTGAGTGAGCTACCGTTCCCCGCGTCTCCTCACTACACACTTACATAAGAAGCGGTACCTACACCGCGTTGGCGGTCAAACTAGCTAGCGCCTATTTCTTGATTAGTAAAAAAGCGAAACCAACCCGGGGATGGTAATGTATCCTGACGGGAGTGTTGTAAAAACTGCTGTTGAACACGTTCATGTTTGTGTCATACCACACACCAAGGATATTAGTCAGTCGGCTGCAAACAACGTAACAAGAGTAAATTAGTATCACATCAAAATAACACAGGCCCCACCTCATTCCGAGACGGATTTCCGGCTTGTGATCGGAAGTGTACAATACAATACACAAGTTTGGGGACGGCCGTAAAGAATACACTTCCCCACCGCCCAACAGAAGGCGTGTCGTAAGAGGCCACTAATTCCTGTAGCACAAGACGGGTAGCAGCGTCTGCGTGCGAAATCTTATAAAAAAACTGCGCTTGCCAACCCGCCTGCCAAGCGTGGCGAGTATTGGCAATCCCTCCCAGTGAAAGTCATTGGGGAAGGCCAATGTTCAGCAGTGGACGGCGATGGTTATGGCTATGGCCTATGGCTGAAATGATGATGATGATCGGATAAGAAGGAAGCCAGAAAGGAAAACTTTCCTCCATTAGTCCTGCCTGGCAATCCGGTCGCGGTGGTTTTTTGTGAATTGAAGTGGATTTAAATGTTCTGGCGTAGAGTTGTAAATTGACGGTCATATGCTATAAGCGTCCGTCATTTATGATAAATGCTCGGTCACATTGGACATTTATTGTCACGATGGTCACATATTTTTTTAAAAATAAACTACAGAAAAGAAGTATTCCTCTAAAGTAAGTCTTAAATGTTATGTATTTGGCAATAAAAACATACAATAAAACATGTAATTTGATCTGGATTGAACAAAAACATTAAACTATACCTAATAGTCACGCACACAGAGGCGGCTTTACCTATAGTGCAGGGTGTGCGTTGCACACGGGCGCAGCGGTCCAGGGGGCGCCGAGCGCCACTCGCTACCATTCCATTCCATTTTGACCACGCGCTTACTAGGGGGCGCGGTGTTTGCACCCAAGCGCTACATGTGCTAGAGACGCCTCTGCACGCATAAGAGGTGTTATCACGCGGGATAATTTGCAAATCAGTGGGGCGAGTATTCGAGCCCGTTACTCGTTTTTGAACTAATAATATTAAGTTATTCCCCATCATCAACAACAATAACCTCTTGGTTGCTAATGTATGTACGGTTTGTAAATGATAGAACTATTTAAAATATATTTTTCTTTCATTATCATCATCATTTCAGCCATAGGACGTCCACTGCTGAACATAGGCCTCCCCCATTGACTTCCAGATTGGCCGGTTGGAAGCGGCCTGCATCCAGCGTCTCTCTGCAACCTTTACTAGGTCGTCTGTCCACCTTGTCGGTGGCCTTTTCGTTTAGATTGTTTTATTATCAGTAACGTTATTGCGTTGGGCTAATTTCCTGGGTCAAAAAATGATTATTCTATTTAGTCCGTCAGTTAAATTATCAAAAAATATTGGACCCATATTTTGGCTTTCGTCAATCAAACAAAAAATGACGAAGATAAAACGCATCAAAGTGAGCACGTGACGTTACGCCTTGCTAAAAAGTGCCGGAAGGCGTGACGATAATGGGGCCCCTGTTCTTTAGCTATTGGTTGGTAATCTGGCATGTCCTAGAGGTCCTGGACACGTGCCCAGAATGCCCAATGGGAAAGACGGGACTGTCTAAAGGGTATGTGTTCATTGCCGTGTATCTACCGCATACTCCGCGTAGCCGTTATCAGATCGCGTAGCCGAGAGGTGAGTATACCGGACTTGGTGTCGCTATCTCTGAGGTCCCGGGTCGACCGTTGTAGAAAAACAACTTTTTTATATTGTCTTCAGTCTGGGTGTCCATCGTTGTTTCTGATTTCTGTAACACAAGTGCTTAAACTACTTATCATAGGATCAGAGCAATGTATGTGATGCCGTCCAATATTTATTTACTGAAAAGCTTCCATACAAACTGCGCTGTGGAAAACTTACTTGAGGTATCTTCTGTTATGCAAAATAAGTTCGGTTGACGTCGCCGTGGTTAGTATATGTTTTGTTGAGATGACTGCACAGGTGCTCAGCAAATGGAACCTTTTGAAAACAGTAGTGCAAGCGCATCCGAGCATTTGGGGGTTTTCCTAGAAAAAAACAGACAATTGCGAGTTGAACTAAAATTCAAATTATTTTATCAACCGACTTCAAAAAAGGAGGAGGTTCTCAATTCGACTGTTTGTTTTATTTTTTGTATGTATGTTACGCAATTACTCCGCCAATTATGAATTGATTTTGATGATTATTTTTTTGTTTGGTAGATCATACTTCAAGGTGGTCCCATATAAACTTTATTGTAATTGATTCAGCAGTTTTTGGGAAAATAACAAAATATACCATACCATAAAAATAACAAAATATACCATAAAACAATACCCAGATAATGTTTTGGTTCGTGATTCATGGATCTATGTTAACCAATATCTTCGACAAATGTAAACCGATTTTGATGTTTTTTTTTTATTGAATAGCTAATACTCGGATTTTTTTCTACCCCTAAGGGTGAAAAAAAAGATGACGAAATCGGTGTTCAGCAGTTAGATTAGGATTTATCACTAAACATAGATAAAATAAGTAAATTTTATTTTTAAAAAAAACCGACTTCAAAACACTAAAAAGCAAAAAATAATGAAGTCAGTTTTATTTTTTTAAATATAATTTACTTATTGACAAAGAAATTGGTTTGTACAAAAAGGAAAAAGTTTATTTTACCCTATCTGGCTGGCGTGTGAATGTCAATTATAAATAAATGGAATACATTTTATTTTAAATGTCAAATTAAATTCTTAACATGTTGGGCCTCGATTGTCACAAAATAAAATTAAATATACAATGTCAACAATAAAAAGCAAAAAAAAACAAACTCGCGTAGAGAGGATTGTTTTTTTTTGGAATCTACAAGAACATATACATAGAATGTACTTTTTTCCGTTACTTTGTCTGATGGGCAATAATTAATATCTTTCTAGTATCTAGAGAACAATTTTCTGTATTTTCGATCACAAACGGAATCTCGTAAACAAATTTAAATTCAAATTCAAATCTTTATTTGCAAACCCAAAATTTGCAGATAAAGTTCGCAATGCGACTGAAAATGGAAGAAACCAAAATTAGATTTCTTTTTTGCTCTAATTTCAGTCGTATAGGAATAGTTTTGATAATTTTACGTCAAATTAAGAGTTTACGAGAATACCGTTTGTGATCGTAATGTTATTAGGAGCGAATCGACACCGGATTGCGGCTATAGTTTCCTGGGTCAAAAAAAGATTATTCTATTGATAGTCCGTCAGTTAGATTATCAAAAAATATTGGACCCATAGTCTTTTGTCAATCAAACAAAAAATGACGAAGTTAAAGCGCATCAAAGTGAGTGAAAGCCCGTTAAAGTTCCGCGTAACGTCACCACGCCTTTTTAGCAAGGCGTGAAGTGACGCGGAACTTTAAAGGGCTATATCTTCATTATTTTTTGTTTGATTGAGAAAAAAAAAATACGTGTCCAATGTTTTCTGTTAATCCAACTGACGAACTAATTAGATTTTTTTAGGAAACTAGCCCATTGTCAAATTACGGGAATTCGGCTTCAGCTCGTTAACCAACCACAAAACGTCATTTTTTTTTCAATCTGTACTTAATTACTTTGACAATCAACGAAAGTATGTAGTGTGCGGGGCTCTCAGATCTCAATAAATGTTCTGAGGCAGGTGAGGAGGAGGTTCCCTGCAGTAACATAAAGAGCCCCTCTTTATGTTACTGCAGGGAACAAGTTTTTAGATTTTTTATTTATTTATTGAGGTCTACAAACAGTAACACAATGTATGCTTATAAACAATATCAATTTGCAGAGTAAAGTAATTGTGGAACCAACATCGTGGAACCAACATCGCCAAGTCGAGCAAAAAAAGCGGCACGGCCTTACCATCCTTTTCTCGAAGCCATTTTCGACCCCCTATAACTTCGTTGTGGATTAAACTAGAAGCCTGTATTTCTAGTAACCAAGCAAGCATTGTATAAACACGGTACATTTCAAATTTCATTCAATTTGAACCAGTAGTTTAAGAATTATAACTAGTCAAAGTTCTTAATTTTGTGACTCACTGACTTACTGATCATCAAAACTCTAAGGCACTTCTAGTAGACATAGAAGCTTCAAATTTTGAATACAATTAGTGTTTAGTGTAAAAATTAAGGAAAAGCAAAAATATTTTGCAATAAAATAAATAACTTTGTAATCCCATACATTTATATAAGATTACAAAGTTATTAATGCAGTTGGTGTATCTAGAAAACATTTGCAGTGAATGAATAAGTGTACCTGTATGAATAAATAAATAACTACGCATGATCGTGTTTTTTATGCGATGGCCAAGTCAATCTATTTTATTTAAACATAAAATAATTTTAATGTTAATTTGGTCACTATAAGATATTGTTAAATTAGCTAATTACGTAAGAACTTAAGACAGAAGGTCCCTTAACTTAAGTAGGGACTGAGTAAATCAACCGACTTGGTATTACATGGATCTCACAACTTTTTACGGTAGAAGAACTGAGTTGCGAGACATGTTATTTTTTACAAGATTTGTTTTTAATGGCATTACATTGATTTATTTATTTTTATTTATTTACTTATTTCAGGACAACTAACAAAGCATACACCTTACATTCAACAATATACAATATTAAACAACAGGTTATAGTGTTGCCTTAATTAAAGGCTGCCACGACATGCACAGAAAAATGTATGTTGAAAACAAACTATACTAACGTAACAATTAAAAAAAAAATTAAAACGTTTCTAAAAACAAGTACTTAATGTGCTGATAATTATTTTACTTTCCAGTATTACTTAAGCAATTCAGAAACAGTTAATTTAAATTTGCGCGATGAATAATTTGAAAATAAAATTTAAGAAAAGAAAGAAAGAAAAGACATTTATTATACATTGGACATCACACACAAACAGTAAAAGACACAATACATTATTTAAATTAAAAATAAAAAATAAATAAAAAAAGAGTAACAAAATAAAATTATAATAGAAAAAAGAGTAAACCAAGTAAATTAGGTGTACCTAAGTTGAGAGGTGATAAGTTTTTATGTGGATAATTAATTTCAACATTACATCATTATGCCCTCATGCAATTTAAGCGTAACCAAAGAAAATATTTAAAAAAGGGATCTTTGGCGTAACACACACAGAGCGTGCGAAGGACGGCGACGGGTCCCGCCCGACCGGAGTACGGTGGGTTGCCTGGGCGCCTAAACACAGCCGGCATGCGCGGCGAGCCGTCCCGCTCACGCCCGCTGTCTGTGGAGTGTGGGCGCCCATTTGAACGTAAGTATGTTATTAGACCCGCCGTACAACCACCAAACCCGTCGCCGTCCCGCGCACGCTCTCTGTGTGTGTTACGCTTTAGACAACACAGATTTCTTGTAGGCACTAATTCTAAGCTAAGCACTAAGATTAATTGGACCTACCTTAGAAAGCCATCTGTACAGCTGTTTATAAGCTGGACTTATTCTAAATGGTCTCTCGTCTTCGTAAGTGAATTTATGATGATATCTAATAAATGGCGGCTCTTCAATCCTAAAATCCGGAGTTTTATATGGATCGGCGACCAAAACGTCAGAGCCATTAATGGTCCTGCTCTTCAGTGTGGTGTACAGTACGGCAGCGTGCTCATATTCAATTTTTGGCAGGTAATAATAATATTTCGCGTGACCTATTACCATTGCGATAAGAACCATCAACCTAAAACAGAACATTTTGATTAATGCTGGAATTACGATGCATAATTTTTATATTTATATCTCCTCGAGATGACAACATACTTTTGCCGATTTAAAATAAAAATAAAATAGGTATTTCAATGCTTTGTGCTTAAGTAGGTACAGAGTGGTAGGTTGACCTTGTCTGTATATAATTTGGGATTTAATTTAGTGTCAAGTAACTTATTTGATAAAATCTGTGCTCATTTATTGTATTCTGTATTGTGTGCCTAAATAAATTAAATTAAAAAATTCTGTCTCATTGATTTTCACACCTTAAAGCGTGTTCCTTTTGATTTTCGGAAATTTTAACCAATGATTCCCTGACGTTAATAATGTTTTTAAATCAATTTTGCTTTAAGTCGCATAATGTAAGACACAGACAACACAACCCTGTCTGCGTATGAGCTATATTTAAAAATATATATATTAGCATTACAGAAAATCCGGTAAGATTTAGACGCGGACGGATTTAGACGGTTGTATACCTACAATGTGCATGATGTCGCGTCTAACGCCGACACGCCGTTTCTGACGCGACTATGTTCATGAGGTATGTGAATGATAAAAAACTTTATAACGGTAAAAAAGTGCATAAAAATAGTTTTATAAAAAAGTTAATTTCGAAAAAAACATTATCATTGGAAATCAAAATAAAAATTGTATATACGGGAAAATAGCAATAGGTATAATAATAAATTATTTTTGCCAAATACTTTTTTATATTTTTTTTGCGATTTTTCGCCACGCGTTCCTGCCCGGGCATAATGTGTGGTAGAATCAATAGATTTGTATATGCATTGAAACAAGTCAAAACTGTGACAAATGTTAAAACCGCCACTGCTCCTTATCACTGTATATTGGATCCATACTGCGCTATGGACTAATTATGTGGGGCAATGGCACAAGCATCAATAGAGCATTTATTGCACAAAAAAAATGCCTAAGAGCGATCTGTGGTCTACCTCCACGCACATCATGTCGACCTTGGTTTACTAAACTTGGTATACTAACTTTAACGTCTCTTTACATATTTGAAATTTGTGTATTTGTGCAGAAAAATAGTCACCTATTCAAACAAGCATCTCATATTTACCCAAGAAATAGTAGAAATCCTAAAAGACTAGTGTTAGACAATATTCCTAAAACAAAGCAATACTCGTATAGTAAAAGCTGTTTAACCATGACTGTCACAATATATAATAATATAATACCTAACAAATTAAAAAATCTAAATATATATCAATTCAAGCCCGCCTTGTATGAATGGCTGTTATTAGAGAGCTTTTACAATATCAAAGAATTTTATAACAAAAAGAATTAGATGTTTAAAAAAATCTGAAAATTGTACAATTCTCAATGCTAAACATAAATGTTCTTACAATAATTTTATAACCTTTACTATGTTTTCTGCAAATAAAGAATTTTATCTTATCTTATCTTATCTTATCTTATCTTATCTTATCTTATCTGATCTTATCTTATCTATTAAAGATGATGTCCTCATCAATCACTTAAAGCCTGCGCACACGAGTGACTGTTGTCGCTGTGACTTTTTTATCACTCATATGAAATCTTTGGATATCTCAACATATCCAAGACATATCTAAGGATTTCATATGAGTGACAAAATAAGTCACGGCGACAAAAGTCACCCGTGCGCGCACTACTCTTAGTCTATATACAGAATATTTTGTCAAACATCAACAATCTTCTAGTTGCTGATTCTGGGGCACAAATACAACAACTTTTTCTAAGGAATGAGACCAACATCGAAAGAAAAAAATCACATCCCCATACTAAGCCGCTGACCAGAGGACAGCAGTTTGTATGAAAGCAGTGAATTTTTTTTTTTAGATTAATATGTTGGTTCCATAGAAAAAGTTGTTGTATTTGAGAACCAAAATCTGCTCCTAGGAGGTGCTTGATGTTTTAAAAATAACCCTATAGACCGTGCATGGTTGGAATGAGATGACTAATAATTCGGTAGAATTTGTCAATAACAATGTACTTACAAAAAGAAACGCCTCATCTTGATGAACACTAAGGAGAATGAACTGAACTGTAAGAAGATAAAACCAGCTTCTTATAAAGAGTTCAACATCGGTGTTGCCATGCTTACGGGGTAAATTTTTCCTAGCAGCCATGATTGTTAAATGTTGTTGTTGTTGTTGTTGTTGTTCATAATCATCATCATAATTTAAACCATAGGACGTCCACTGCTGAACGTAAGCCTACCCCAACGATTTACATATCGACCGGTCGGAAGCGGTCTGCAACCTTTACCAGGACGTCTCCCCACCTTGTGGGTGGAAGTCCTACACTGCACTTGCCGGTACGTAGCCTCCTTTCTAAAACCATTCTGCCCTATCGGCCATCAGTTCTACGTGCTATGTGCCCCGCCCACTGCTTTATCTGTTGTTCATAATCTTTGCCTTATTTCTTAAGGCGAGTATAATTGACCTTAAATACCTTGGATCTGTACCTACTTCACGCATCGGGAGACATCGATTGCGACGTCAAAGCACGCATTGCTGCTGCGTGAGCCAAATGGCGAGAGGTGACTGGTGTCATTTGTGACCCCATGATGCCGGTTAAGCTAAAGGACAGATCTATAAGTCCATCATTAGGCCTGTCCTTTTATATGGCAGCGAAGCGTGGCCGCTACTTGAGCGACTCAAGCAGGAGCTGCGTGTCACGGAGGCGAAAATGCTGCAGTGGATGTGCGCGGAAGGACCGCGTGAGGAACTCGCGCATCCGCATGTTCATGTCCGTGATATTGCTGACAAACTGCAGGAGAGTCGCTGGTACGACCATGTTTTGCGGAAACCGGCAAGCTACGTAGGAAACAAATATCTGGCCATGCCACCACCGCCAGGTCCTGGCAAAAGGGATAGACTCAAGAAACGCTGGCTTGACGTCGTGAGGGCTGACATGCGTGCCAATGATCTCACAACTAGACGTCTTGAGCGTCCTCAAGACCGTGCGAAGTGGAGGAGTAATCAAGGAAAACGGACCCTGGGCTAAAAAGCAATGACTTTGGACGGAACCGGGATTGACCGTATAGATGAAGAAGAAGAATTTACGTATTCGGTATGGTATTTCATAAACTAAAGGCACTTCTTATTATTACATCAAGGCAATGCACTTAAATTCTGAGGCCTTTAATATTTAACCTTACCCTAAAAACGGGGTAAGACAATTTTGCGTGCATACCACATAGTATTCGGCACTTCTTATTATTACATCAAGGCAATGCACTTAAATTGTGAGGCCTTTAATATTTAACTTTACCCTAAAAACGGGGTAAGATAATTTTGTGTGCATACCACATAGTATTAAGCTCTTTGTTTACAAAATTCTCCTGAAAAACGTTTGCTAACTTGCTTTGATTTAAGTTATGTTAAGAATTTTCAAACAACGATTGTAGCAAAATAGTTTGCAGATCGTTAGTCTGTCCGTTTCTCGACTCACTTCCATGGGTCGTGTATTCTTAAGCTGGTGACAAACTGCAACGGACGCGGCTCAGGACTCTTCTTGACATTGTGAGGTCAAGGTGCCATTGGTCTATCCTTCAGACAACTTCCGCCAGCCCAAGGATCGACCAATGGCAGCGTTTGACCTTACAATGTCAAGACGAGTCCGGAGCCGCGTCCGCCGCTATGTCACCGGTATTATATTTCTTAATAGAGCAAGATGGCAGATGTGTCGGATCCAGTAGTGTGGGTATGTGAACTGTGAACGTGTGCATCATAACTTCTAGTTTGTGCCGACCAATTTTTAACACACTTAATATTGGCTTCAATTGTAACTAAATAACTAATATAATCAAATGTCGGAAATAGTTTTTAAATTCTAACTGACGTATCGTTTTAAAAATTTCAAGTAGGCCTACTTAAGTATTTGACATTCGGATGACACGCAACAATAACTTGACGCCATCATGCTGATCTGAATATGGAGTCAGGAGGTGCATAGTGGAACTCTTCAACAACTACGAATACTAGTAAAACCTTCGTGTTTGAGCTCATTTGATTCGTTTTGACGGGCGCAATGCATACAAAAGTGTGTCGTATCGTTTTTTTTTTAATATTATATTTTATATGGTATCTACCAAGCGTTTTAAAGTTCGATAAAATCGAAGCATTTTTGTGCCAAATAAACTTTATCTATTTATTGAAAAAAATATTACGTGATCTGACTCTAGTCTGAGGATTTATCCTATTAAACAGGTGTAACGAAAAGGTGAAATAAAACTTTTAAGGGGTTATTCTACGGCTAAATTACATCAACTTTTTCTATGGGACCAACATCGAATTCGCAAAAAAAAAAAACATTTTGCCATAATAAAACGCGACCAGTTGGCATCAGTTTGCAATACATCGTCAAAAGTGGCATTACCTAGGTCTGTTTTAAAAATCAATGATGTATCATCTGCAAACAATACTATCTCACAAAGGACTTTAGTAAACTAAGTACGGTAATTTATTATAATTTATATAGATTAAAAATAATAGAGGTCGCACCCAATATACAGCCTTGGGGCACATCCATGCGTAATGGAGCTCCAGAAGAGTCAGTTCGATTGACATTCACTTAATTAAGGCCCAAGTTATTAATCGTAGCAGTTTTAATTCACGTTTAAGAAATGTATGGCACTTTGCTTTAAGCTTTTACTATTTTTTGTATGTCTTATTTTAATTTGCCTGTATGTCTTATTTTGTTTCGTAAAGATTTAAAAAATGGGCCCTCGGTCTAGATGCACATCTTGTATTGTAATTGTACCTATGACAGCGAGGTTATATAATAAAATAATAATATACAACATCACCATTGCTCTGATTCTATGAAGTAGCTTATGCACTTGTGTTACGGAAATCAGAAGCAATGACGGTACCATATCTACCTTAGAATATTACTGGTCACTGACTCACTGTTGGTCTCGACATTTCCTCTATCAAGTAGTATTATGTATGTTTAGTGTATACGTAGGTATGTATATATTATTGTTATGTATATTTATGTATTTTTGTGTATATGTCTATGCTATAAATTTTGCAATCCTATTTGTAGCAGGTAAATTTAAGAATTATAAGAACTCTGCACCACCTTCCCCTCTCTTTATTAGTTGTCATCTACCTGAAGGTTGTCTGGAAGAGATCACTATTAGCGATAAGACCGCCTAAATTGTACGTTTTTCTGTAAATATCATGTGTAATTTACTTGTATAGTGTGCAATAAAAAGTATCTATCTATTTATCTAACACCTAGACCCGAGATAATATAGAAGTTATTGTTCTACATTGACCGATCAGGAATCGAACCCGGGACCTCAGAGATAGCGACACCAAATCCCGTATGCTCGCCTCTCGGCAACGGAGTTTGTAGAACCTTTGACTCTGTTCGTTTGAGTAAAGACATGACATGAGGTAGGCCCGAAAACCACAGCTGTATGAAAGTAAAACGTATCCAATCCGAACACGGCTATACGTTTAATAACGCTGCTGGAAGCGAAATCCAAATTGCGTTAAATATTATTAAATTATTATTATCATCTGCACCAAAGAGCATGAATTCTCGCTTTTTTTTTCATCCATCCACTGCCAGCTACTGCATCCAAATCATTCGTCAGTCCATCGAGCTGGAGCGTGTCCTAGACTACGTACGTTATTAGACCAACCATAGTATCTAATAACGTATATAGTACCTAGGACCAAAATTAAGTTAAGATAGGTAACTAGTTTCTTGGGCAAAGTTATTGGTTATCGCTGTGTGCGCGATGACAGCGCCCCTAGTGACCACAAGTATTGTGGACTTAAGATCTCTCAAATTATGGCAACTGGATGGTTTAAGAATGATTTTCGGATTGTTTTTCTTCGAAATTAGATGTAAATATCTAAAAAGTGTGTGCATATTATAATAGGTGATTTTCTTACTCGAATTAAAATATGAATGGTATAATACGTGCGGGATTTTAATCGACACAACATGATATTACTTTCCAACCTCAAACTGTCCAAAAAGGGAAAAAAATAATAATAAATAATACAGCATGTGAGAGAATTTGAAGAGCTTAGAACCAACGGACAAAGCTACTTAATAAGAGCTGTGATCATAAGACAAATGTCTGTGACACGTACTTCCTACAAACATTATTCTTTTCACAGCAGCTATCCATTTAATACTTTGCTTCAATTTCCATCTTGATGTTGGAAACGAATAAAACATGCACGAACTGTTTTTCTTATTGTTTCTACACCTTAAAACACAACACGTACTGTGACCCATTTCGCGAATTTTAACGTGTTTACTTAAAAATACTTAATAACGTAAGTATGAAATACTATGGATATATAGCAATTTGACACATGACAGTCCAGAGTTATTTCACATTTTTGCCAGATTGCGTGCTGCGATCGATTTGACGCCCCCCATCACCCACTTTGCACATAGCGAATAGGTAAGTATTCATGATAACCAATAACTTATAGTATAAACCATTGAGCACAAATATTCTCTAAAGCCACAATACGAAGCATCTTTCTCCAAAACTAGTTAGTGATTTTTCACTTACATTTAGAATGATATGACAAGTCCTGTCGAAGAAGAAGGAAGAGCAGTCACCCGGGTAGCCAAAGGTCGTGGGTTCGAATCCCACCAGAGGCAGTTGAAAAATGTTTTTAAGTAGATAAAATTATTTTCCCTGATATGACAAGTCCTGTCAATTCTTTCCTATGCAAAAACAGTACAGATACAGATTTAGAAAATGGCGGAAAAAGTCGAACAATTCATATGATATTTCTAATCTTAAGGTATGTGCTCCATGGTATAAACAAACCCAGTATTTAACTGTAATAAAAATTCATTCTGTATAAGAATACTCAATATCCAGCTAGACCCAAAAGAAATCCTCGATGCTTAGGTATACAGGGTTATTTGTATAACATCAAAAACCCCCTAGGCTGATTCTGGTGTTAAAATACAACAACTTTTTGTATGGGACCAACATCGAAATCGCAAAAATAAATTCACTGTTTCATACAAACCGATGTCAGCTGGTCGGCGGCTTTGTATTAAGAAGTTTTTTTTTAAACGATACATAAAACAATATAAGTAAAAATCTGATGTGTCGAAAAGGTGCACGCTCAGCATTTGTCGTGACAGCCACGGACTCATTATGACGCTGATTTTGCGATTTCGATGTTGGTCCTACACAAAATTTTGTTGTCTTTGAGCCGTGTGGGGACGGCTGTAAAGAATACACTTCCCCACCGCCAACAGGAGGCGTGTCGTAAGAGAGGACTAATTCCTGTACCACGAGACGGGCAGCAGCGTCTGCGTGCGAAATGTTTTAAAAAACTGCGCATGCCAACACGCCTGCCAAGCGTGGCGAGTATTGGCAATCCCCTCCGATTAAAATCATTGGGGAAGGGATTTGTTCAGTAGTGGACTTCTTATGGCTGAATTGATTATGATGATGATGACTTGAGCACCAAAATCAGCTGTTCAAATCAGTTGTTGATGTATTAAAGCGTTTCGTATGGGCGAAAATAAACGAAAAGTTGAAAACAGATAAGCCTGGTTAGAGGCTATCCACAACCACTGAATGTTTCTATTGATTCAATCCGGGTTTATAATAATTAGTGTACGGTGTGAGACGTACACCTGAAGATTTGCTAAATGAAATACCGGAGATTGAGTTACTGTAGAGTTTATTGTTAATTAGCGTAAATACAGAACTTTGATAATGCTAAGGATGACGTGTGATTGTTATGAATGCGATGTGTGCACTGACTTATTGAGTGGAAAAATGGATTGTACAAAATGCTAAACTGCTGATGGAGTGATTTGGGCGTAATATAATATGTACACCGTACAATTAGAGATGCGTCGAGTAGCACTTTTTCCGAGTAACGAGTATTTTTTTTCCAACAGAGTACTCGGCGAGTAACTCAGTTCAATCAAATCCCTGTTTCGGGCGCGTAAACAAGGGTACAAGATTGTGTGTAGGAGGTGTATAGTACCTGGTGATCGTTGACATAACGAAATTGGACATTTGATGACGAGATTGAAGAAGATGAAATGATGTGAAATTTACCTTATGCAATTCTATGATTTCACATAGTGGTTTTGGACGAAAGGCTTCTACGACGGCAATGTTTAAACCATGTTAAAATAAAACACACAAAAGAATAACACTGTTGTTTTAATTATATTTACTAAAATATATTGTTTTACTTAAACCGAGTATACTCGGCATTAAAACCGAGTTATTCGGCCGAGTACGAGTATTAAATAACGTGCCGAGTACGCCGAGTATTAACCGAGTACTCGACTCGGCTCATCTCTAATAATAATAAAGAAATTATCCTACTAATAAATAAATTGTTTCCACAATCACACCAATTGGCTAGCCCCGAACTAAGCATAGATTGTACATACTATGAATGAACTAGATGAAAGGTGAAAGATGAAAGGATGAACACACTTAAATACATTTATAAACATCCATGACTTAGGTACAAATGCTCGTGTTCATCACACAAACATTTTCCACTTGCGGGATTCAAACCCGCAACCGCTGGCTTTGAAGTCCGAAGCGCGAACCACTACACCAGACAGTCGTCGGTTATTACTTATTATAAACAAGTTTTTTTTGTATAGATGTTTGTTACTCCTTTACGCAAAAACTACTAAACAGATTTTGATTAAATTTGGCATACAGATAGACCATAGTCTGGATTATCACATAGGATACTTTTTATCCGGGTAAGATCAACGCAGACGAAGTCGCGGGCAAAAGCTAGTATAAATATAATCCAATAAAAGTATTGTCTCATAGAAAACATAGTTTATTCTTTAAAATAATTAAACCTTAATAAAACACTTATTTAGACCATGGACGTCGGGCTGCCCCCCTAGCATGACCAAAACATGATAATATAATACTATAACCGATATCGACACCAACTGTTAAGAAGATATGATAGTTATTCGCTGTGTGCGCGATGACAGCGCCCCTAGTGACCACAGTTATTGTAGACTTAAGATCTCTCAAATTATGGCAACTGGATGGTTTGAGAATGATTTTCGGATTGTTTTTCTTCGAAACTAGATTTAGAACAAAAATAGAAAAGTTTGTGAATATTAAAGTAATTTTCTTACTTGAACTAAAATATGAATGTTATAACACGTACGGGATTTGAATCGATACAACATGATATAACTTTTCAACCTCAAACTGTGCAAAAAGGGAAAAAAAATGTATTAGCACAGCATGTGAGAGACGTTGAAGAGCTTAGAAGCAACGGACAAAGCTACTTAATAAGAGCTGTGATCAGAAGACAAACGTCAGTGACATCGCGAATTTTAACGTTTTTACTTAAAAATAACGTTAGTATAGAATTCTATAGAAATATAGCAATTTGACACATGACAGTCCAGAGTTATTTCACATTTCTGTCACATCGCGCGCTGCGATCAATTTGACGGTCCCTACCACCCACTTTACACATAGCGAATAGCCGCCATGTTGAATCGCCGTTTTCGATGACGTCACATGTTATGATTGCTGTTTCAATAAAAATTCTACATTTTTTTTTAAATTGACAGTTGGTGTCGGTAACTCGCTATATCATATCGTGTTTTGGTTGTAATGCTGCGGCTGGTGTCAGCACGATATGGGATACAAACTTATCAATGCGATAGGTGCCGTGGTCCGTCGATTAGTCAGTCCATTTTATTTTGGACATCCATGATTTAGACGCATGTGTCCACCGCAATAGTTCTTAATCTACTGTACGTCATGTTATTTTTCACAGCAAGTAATCACTGCCTAATCAAGGACCTCTCATGCCAGTTGTCTTCCTATACGCGCTGAAATGTTCTAGGTACTGATATATGGTGTCTATGGGTGTGTATATCTCGTTCATTCGACTTAATAGGTGCTGGGGTGGTTGGATTGACACTGTGGGCCCGAGTAGCCCCTGAAGAAATTCTCTTAATAAGCCCCAAACTGCGTTCGCCATCACACACGGCCGATACTCCACCTGAAATTGAAACGCTCACACTAGAATAATACTTCATAATAATATAATACTCTATGCATTTATCATCATCAGGCTAAGTAGCCGGCGAGCGGCTCTGAAGGCCGTCTACGAAAAGACTGGACTGTTTTGTTTGGAGCCTGCCCCTAGCATGACTACCAAAACACGATATATGATACGATATAGCGATTTTATATTCATGCCCTTTTTTGGTTCGATCAGACATATAAACCGAACAAATTAAAATACCGTCTACTTGTGTCAAACTTTAGTCGATATTAAAAACGGTCGGGTTTTTTACCCGGCTAGTTTCAGATGTTCATATTTTTTTAAAGGATTGACACGAGAATGTCGTCAGTCCGTCCGGTGGGAGGCCTGCCTAGGCTGCGTCTTCTGGTTGATGGTCGCCACTCGAGAAGACGAGAACCTTTCTAGTTGTTAGCTGTGCGAGCGATGTGGCCTGCCCATTGTTACTTTATCTTTGCAATTCGAAGATTAGTTTATTGATTACTTTAAGCGCAACACACACAGACGGCGTGAGCGAGACAGCGACGGGTCGGGTCGGGAGTACGGCGGATCCAGAGGCTTCTTTACACGGGCGCAGCGTTCCTAGGGGGCGCCGAGCGCCACTCGCTACCTAGTACTCATTCCATTTAGACCACGCGCTTACTAGGAGGCGCGATGTTTGCACACGGGCGCTACATGGGCTAAAGACGTCTCTGGGCGGGTCTATTAACATACGCTTAAATGCGCGCCCACAGACAGCCTAGATAATGGTGTCCAAATTGGTGTCCAGAATAGACAGAGCCCTATAAAGGGTTAATCATGCAATACATAAGTTAAAAAGTAATTATTGTAAAAAGACTACATTAATCTAACTACGTGTCTATAAACTAAGTACAAACCTCAATGAGTATTCCTTTAAAATTTTGATTCATAGTGACCGAACCCAACTTAACACAAAAATCACCGAGTTCAAACCGTGGGCCCTTGCTTTCGATCTTGGTCTGTTTCTTTGATGTGTAATGCTGAGAGAGTTTCATCATGAGCAGATCGAATAGCCCGTCAGCTATCACATGGATGTTTTTGGTCCCACTTTCAAGTATTGAGAACACTGATGCCGGTTGTTCGGAGTTGTGCAATATGTGCACAGTCTTGGTTGTTCCTGTTGATATAAATAAATATTGGACAAAAGCACATACATTGCTGTGATCCTATGGTAAGTAGCCAAAGCCTTATTACAGAAATCAGAAACAACGACGGTACCACAACACCCAGAACTCTAGACTACCTCTTAAAGTTCCGCGTAACGTCACGCCTTGCGACACTTTTTAGAAAGGCGTGACGTCATGTGCTCACTTTGATGCGCATTATCTTTGTTGTTTTTTGTTTGATTAACAAAAGACAAAATATGGGTCCAATATTTTTTGATCTAACTGACGGACTAAATAGAATAATGTTTTTTTGACCCAGGAAACTAGCCTATTTAGTACGGAATTGAATTTAATGTACATAATTTAAATAACATTAAAACATCAAACCATATCACTTTTTAGTTGGATAGTCAATTATTGTTTACCAGCTGTTGCCCGCGACTTCGTTCGCGTGGTCTTTAGTTTAGACTAACTGTGGTTTTGCAAAGACCAAGAGAACACACAAACAGCAACAGGTAATGTATATTTTTTTACATAAAATAAATTTATTTCTGTAAATAGGCTCTTTTACACGTCCCAATATATTTTTTTGATCTGGGTTACCACAACACCCAGACCCGAAACACTATAGAAAAGTTATTTGCTACATTGACCGACCAGAAATAGAACGCGGGACCTCAGAGATAGCAACACCAAGTCCGGTATGCTCGCCTCTCGCTATGGAGGTCGTCAATGTCTGTTTTTTATAGATTATTGCAACAGATCTGTATCCGATTGCTCTTTATCAGAGGCTTACCTTAGCTCTCTTAGTCCAAAGTTTTCTTCAGGCCTCATAATCTCCTGTATTTATCAAAAACTTCGGTCAGTGTAGAAATATAACTTTTCTATGTTGTCTCAGGTCTGGGTGTTGTTGTACTGTTTACCGTTGTTTCTGTAGCACAAGTGCTACATAATATCATAGGATCAGAGCAATGTATGTGATGTTGTCCAATATAAAAAAGAATAAAGGGTTATTTATTTATTAGTGAAATAGTAAGAAGGTTAACATACCCATTTGAGGATGTGAAAGATAGCTTTCGCAGTCAACTAGAAACTGGCCTTGCTGGGTCGCTCCGAGCGCCATGATCCGCTTCGTAAGCAATTCGATCACGTAAGTTCCATTCCTGTTGTCGGGCACAGGGTACTGCTGTAAACTGCAGCCACACATAAATTAAGACTGTTATTTAATTTACCTTTGCTGAGAAATTAGAAAAACAGTTATTCCTTACAAACTTACACAGTAACTCCCATAATACAGAACAAATACGTCGGTATAGGTTAGAATAGTAAATATATTTTTTAAACAATTATCTCAATTGGAATTATCCAAAGACGAGTCAAAATCAAGAAGCAGCAAAACAAATTGTTTAAACTTAATCACGAAATTACGAAATGAGGGATTTTTTAAAGAATAAATCAGAATTCACAAAAACAAACAAAACAACATAATGCACGGTAGCACTGACATAAAAAAAATTTTTTTTAATTGGGTTTTACGACTCTGGGTTCCAGCCCATAAAAAATAATATGGACCAGTGTTGCCTGATTCATAAGTTAAGAATTATCCTAGTTTAATTAAAATTGTGTTTTTATCGCATCCCCAGTTCACCAAATTATTGTTTTTGTAACTATACCAAATCTAGAAAAATAACAAAATAAACGGCTAAAAAGTTTAAATCTTGTTACCCACTTGTTTACTTTTTAAAATGACTGCAGTACTGAAATGAACTGCAGTACTCTAGTAGTTTTTCTTGTTATGACTAACACCAAACTGACAGTGACAATTTACCCTTTTTTTTTCTTATGTATTTATTATATTATATGTAGTATATATTCTTATGTGGCTTGCATGAGCGTAGCCAGACAATTTACCCTTTTCATAAATGACAAATTTTACGCTGACAAGTGTCTATCTATTTCTAGGAGCAAAGAAATTAAATTCACTATCCTGCTGTCAGAGTCAGAGTTGTCCAAATAAACGTAAAATGTGTTCAAATAGGTACACAGATTTAAATTGTTTTCTCAAATTATCTTTTATCTGAGCAAAATATCGTGGATCGTATATTTATCGTGCGATAGTTTATAATTTTTTCTGTTGAATTACACTTAAAAAATATCGTGGATCTAGGATAATTTTTGCACGTCTGGCAACACTGATATTGACTGACGGGCGTTAGGGATGCCGATCTGATCGATTAATCGAAGAATCGATTTCTCAGTTTTAAATAGTTGATATTTTTAAATCGAAATGTAAATAGTACTGATCTGATTCAGAAAATCGAAATTTCACCCTAGAAATCGATATTAATTTTTTTCTGTTTTGGCAAAAACCATAAAATTATTTACAATTAGTTATTTTTAACCGTAAAATTACGGTGTTGGCGGTTAAAGGGTTAGGTACTCAAAAACTCCCGAGATGTGTGCTTAGTTTCCTTCGCCTCTCTTTAATTATTAAAAAAGACTTTCCCTACATCTTCTTAATAACTCTAAATTCTATTTTATGCTTATGAGATTCGCTCAGAAAAAGCGGCCAATGCTGTCACAATTACGTTTTCCCTAAAGCCGTACTTGACAAAATGGGTACTATGGAAAAATATTCCAAATCAAGTGCAGCTGAACCTTCTACATCTTCTCAATCTTCTACATCTTCTTCTCGTACATAATTAATCAAAATATTGTCTTCTTTTATTTGTTAATTAAGTAGTCACAGTATTAAAGTTAAGTTGATTAAAGTTTATAGCTGATTTATTAACTGCAGTGTTTTATTTCTTTAGTATATTATTTACTTCGGAATTCATCTACTTCTAGCTACTTTTTAGGGAGAAAAAATACTCAATCTAGCAACTTTCTGTTAAATTCCTAGCTACAAGCCTTTGGTAGCTGTTGGCAACACTGCCTACGTAGTAGAGTATCTTTTAACACACCTTTGACTGTATGACCAAAGGTACACCAATGATTTATAAAAATAGAATTGTACGGTAATCTATCCTACTTTCATATTTATTTGGTGAATTAAATAGGATTTTGTTTGTTTTATCGTCCTAGAGCCAAACAACTTGACCGCCCTACCCCTACTCTATTGGTCTTTATTTGACTTTATCGTTCATCAGCCAATGAGAGGTGATGGTTGGAAAAACGCAGCTTTAACAGCTAATCAAAGCAAAGACCATATAAATGACAACAAAACTAGGACGTCATTAATCATCGCTGGACCAATGGAAAATCGACAAATAATTTCAATGTTCAATGGCAAATTGACAAGTGCTGTGGGGCTCCTTATTTTACGGAGTATTTATTTACATCAAAAGCATACTAGAATTTGTTCAATAATTCTTCGGCAATGAGACTGATTACATAAAAAGTCAGCCAAGTGTTTTAGTTTTGTGTGTATTATTTGTTTCGTATTATCTTTTTGCTGTTTATTTAGAGGTGTGATTCAGTGATAAAATCACGAGTGTTGCTTTTATTATCTAACTTGTGCGACAATTGGATGATTGAAAAATGATACCCGATAATGTGACTCTGATCGTCAAGGCACCTAATCAGCAAATTGAGGATCAGAACATCGAATGTCAGTCGTCATGGTCTGTACGGGAGCTGAAAGGGCACCTCTCGGAAGTTTATCCTAGCAAACCGGTGAGTCTTATGAAATAACGCGTAGTTCGGCTCCATCTCTATTTGCCAATGCAATCAGTTATAGAAATTATTGCACTATTATCCAGAATTAAAAATCTTAGCACCCAAGAACATGATCTAGTATGTGTACTTTTTGAAAAATGATTATTTTCTTTACGACTTCGTTACTTTCGCTCAAACTCACTTTTTTCCCATAGAATGGTTCGATAATTAAAATTTTATGATTAATCAACTTAGGTTTATGATGCAATTAAAATTATTAATTAATCAACATTTACAATTTACTTTTTAGCAAAATAAAAAAACTGGAATCCCAAAAATGTAGTCACAATCCAAAGTTTTAAACAATTTAAAAACAAACATGGTAGGTATGCAACTAACACTTTTCCTAACTGACTGCCTGATAATATTCAAATAAATTAAAAAAACATTTTTATACTTTTTAATCGGCTATACTGTACATTAATGGTCCACGCATTTAATGGTTTTGAAAGCTGAAGGAGAGCCCCATCTCTCTTCTTCCTCCCAAACACTCTCCCTCTCAAAGCAAACATATAGTTTATTAGTTTTGAAAATGCATGCGGTGCATCGGTGCATCGGCCTATCGGGGGTTCCAGGTTTTCTCCGACCGATCTTGTGCTCCTCATGGGCCTGGAGTCCGTTGGAGGGATTTGGGATTCTCTGGTGGTCCGATGTACCGCTGCGTCACTCGCTGCACGTTCCAGCGTCGGAGGTTCCCGCCGAAAATCAGCGTCGTGATAAGTCTGTGGCTGTCACGACAAATGCTGAGCCTTTTCGACACAATATCTAATTTATATTGTTTTGTGTATTATTATATTATTTTCTCTTGTGTGTCGAATAAACGTTTCTTTCTTTCTTTCTTTCTTTCTTCTTTCAAAATATTTAAGATAGACATTTGAGGTTATAACCAGGGTTGGCCTGGATAATTATCGTGATAATTATCATGATAATTACGTGTTGATAATTATCGTTGATAATAACGAGTAACTGTTATTGTACAAAACAAAACGAATGAATATTATCCAAACGCATGTTTTTTCGTCACAATATCAAGCGTGTATTGAAGGTCACATAATAAAAATTGTAAATGACAGCCAAGTTACTATGAATGCAGTCGATTTTCTAAAGCGATTGTCTCCTATTAGTATAGCTTTAAACAGAATGCAAAGGAACTCTAGTACGATTGCCGTAGCAGTAGAAATATGGCACAAATTACGATTGGATCTCGATGACCAGCCGCTAAATATCAAAAAATGCTTCGAAAATCACAAAACTATGGCTTTATATGGAGCTCACTACGCTGCAAATATGATTGACCACAGAATTCTTGGCAAGAATCTGAGCAATACGGAAAAAAAGGAAGGCTTTGAGTACATAAATCAAAATGACAAAAACTTTGTACCCTTTGTTATGGCGTTATTAACGAAATCAGAGCCTTTTCCAGAATATATTTTCGGGTCTCATTTTAAAAACACCTCTCCTTTGCTGTGGTGGGCTTCAGTAACATTAGAAAATGAAAGTCTCTGGCCACAAAAAGAAAAGTTTCTTGCGTTCTGTGAACAACTCCTAACAGCTATTGCATCAACAGCAGCATTAGAGAGGCAGTTCTCTTCATTTGGATTAGTACAATCAAAACTAAGGAACCGATTAGGGAAAGAAAAGGCTGCAAAGCTAGTATTTATGTTTAAATACTACAATCAAGATAGTGAAAAAAGGAGTGAAGATAAATAGCACTCAAAAATCAAAAATTACAATAACTTAGTCGTACACATATCAAAATTAATAGTTTTTTTTTTAACAAAAGTAGTCACAGGTAAAACTTAAAGTAATATCTAAATATAAAAAAACTTTCATTTATATATACGTTATTTGATTTGATAGTTGGATAATTATCTGATAATTATCAGATAATTATCGGATAATTATCGGATAATTATCAGAGAAAATAATTATCTTGATAATAGCCAACCCTGGTTATAACTATGCAAATAGTCAAATTTTATGCACTTTTGCGTGGTTATGAAGGATACCACTCTTGTATTTTAATAATAAAAATAATTTGTCATAATTTGCCAAAAACCTCATCTTGGTTAGGTTAGGTTAGAACAGTGACCACATAAATGCTGCGCTAGATTCTAATTCTCGCCAAAAAGTTGTTTTTATCAACTACTGAACACTACTAAATTAGACTTCTATTTTAAATATCTCCAAAACTATGGGTTTGCTGTGACAAAGGGAGAGTTTCGGAGGAAGGAGGTAGCCCCCCTCACCCCCTCGCCCCTCAAAACCCTTAAATTTGTGGACCGCTAATGTACAGTTTTACCTTTTAATCCTCTCTAAATTAAACTAAATAGCATGCTAACGTCCTGCAAATGAATTAAGATTATTAAATTTAACCCTTTATATCCTACCAGTCCATTGTGTCTGGTAACTGGTTTAGCTGGAACGTCACAGTTCAATTAGCTAATGAGTGAGCCACGTGATAGATCCAATTAAAGTAATTATTACAGTATTTTTTCAATTTAATTAAAATTAACCTACTAACATGCCTGTACAGATTAATCAAGTTTGTAATGTAAAATGCTTGTAAAAAACCTTTTTTGCTACGTGATATCTTTATCAATTAATGTGAACCAATTTTAATAAGTCTTTCTGTGATGATTCCTATTGTGAAAGACAACAATAAAAAAAGCCAAAAAAATAAAAAACAAAAAAAATATTTAGGGTCAGTGCCAGCCATGGAGAGTTTAAATAGTTTCGTTCCCATAGACCAAAAAATAATAAGATTAGGTGTTTTATTTTAAATGTATTTTTCATAATAGCAGCAAAAATAGTTGTTTAATAATTATCAAACTATTTTATTTATTTAACTACTAACTATGTTTCCACACTTGAGTGGCCTTTTTATTGAGAAATGCTAGTTATGGAGTAGTTAGGTATTTTGTGATATATTGATAAGAGTTTTTAATGACCTGTGCCAATCAAAACAAGTGAATTACCTGCAATTCACAACCAGCTATGTGGACATATGACGTGTTTGTGTTTTTCTATTATTGATAACTTAAATTTATTTATTCCATAATAGAAACATGAATTTCTCCCTTTTTTAGGGTTCCATAGACAAAATGGAACCCTTATAGTTTTGCCATGTCCGTTCGTCTATCTGTCTTTCTGTCCAAGCTTAGCTCAGAGACTCTTAGTACTAGAAAACCGACAAAGTGGTAAAATAAAATTTTACCAAAATACACCTTTACCAGGGGGGTGTCACTCCGCAGTTTAGGTATATTCGGGCAGCGCGCCGCCCGGCGCGGCGTATGCCGTGGGCTGTCGCTCGGTTCGCACGGCAGTCGCGGTCACGTCGCGCGAGCGCATACTTGATAAAATTTTTTTTGGTTTTGCAAATTGACCTGCAATGGCTTCTACTTAGCCTAAACGTCAATATAATAATGCGTATAAAAGATGTTGGTTTACCGGTTGTCTGAATAAAACGAATAGTGAATCGAAGCTACCATTTTGTTAAATTTCACACCATATTGAAATATTTATTCTTCTATAATTCCATGTCCATAATAAGTAGTAATAGTTAAAATAAAAATCCTTAATTAGTTAGATTAACCCAGAAACAATATTAAGAATAGGATAGGATAATGTTTACAAAGGAATACCTACACCGATAGGAATCGAACACACGACATTCAGATGGAACTTACATGTTTACAGAATCAATGTTTGTAATGCTTAATCTACTTATTTTAATCGTAAAACTAATAAATCAACTAGGTACAAAAACTTCTCAAGTGACAACCCCGTGCCGTCGTTCGCAGCTCGGTCATAAAACTGGGGCGCGCAAAGAAAATTCGTGGTTCGCGCACGGTTATAAGTTTCAATTTTGCTTGCAGGCGGGTAGCTCTGGTGAGTCTAGGTATATTTTTATACCTAAACCTGACTTTTGTTAGGAAGTGAGTCTTCTGTACGGTAGTACTATTAGGTATTCTGTGCCTTTACGTCCTCTACATGTATAGTAGGGATATTTTTTTTTATTGTCTCACATGGTGCGTTGTCGTTAGATAGGTCGTTTAAAAATATTGTGGGTGTGGAAACACCATTTTTATTTAAAAAACTATTATTCTTTACAGAGGACAGATGAACAGAAAATCATATACTCCGGACAATTGCTGGACGACAACACTATACTAAAAGATGTTCTGAGAACATACGAGAGCCAGATTGCTCATACTATGCACCTGGTCTGCACTCCTACTAAGAAGATGCCAGACCCTACCCCAGCAGAGACACCCAGCACGGACGGACTGAGACAACGTAATGTTACAGCTACCCCAACACCAACAGAGCCAACCAGGCCAGAGACGAGGCAGAATGACCAGAATCATAATGTAGAAATGCAGAATTACTTGAGTTCATTCGCTAATAACTATGGAAGAGTACCCCCGTACCCTAATTACAATTTTGGAGAAGGTTACCTGCCAGTGCCGAATGACCCAGCTCAGATGGCCAACCATATCATGATGATGCAGCAAGCGTACCTGCAGTATATGCAACAGTATGCCAACATGTAAGTATACTACTATTTCAAAATTTTATTAAGCGTTAGGAAACACGGTAATAGGGAATGTGCACGAAAATAATACATTCTTTTTACTAAATTTAGTGCTTATAGTGAAAACAAAACTGATTTTAGGTAAAAAATAACAATAATACAGTTATTACAAAAGATATACCTGTCTCTTTCTAAAACAACTCACTGTACATGTCGGATGACGTCACGGTACATGTCGGATCTCTTTGTCTAGCACGCGACTTTAATGGGTTGTAAGTCGGGTATTTATCAATATTTTTTATAAATTCTTTAAGTTTTAATTAGTTTGGGGGGTTTCTACAAGTTTTAATAATTATAATTAAGTATTATTTATTTTAAGACCAAATAAAAGTATGTATGTATGTAGCGACATCTATCTCGCCACATACGAACTAATCTGACGTATCCTACATCGCGATATTAAAAAGTTATCGGAGCGATTGAAACATATATACAAGAACCCGACAAACAACCGTCGGGCAGTAGCCCACCAGACACAACACCTGTCTGGTCGGAGGATCCTCCCTTTTCAATGGTGTATGAAAAACCTTACACCCTGTTCCTCCCTCCCCCCAAACTGGTGACCCCGAGCATGATCGTCAGCGCAGCCTTCCCAAAGCTACGTCACTTAAGCTTTCGAGCAGCGAGTCCTACAGCCAGCCAGTATCCACGGCTACTTCGGGTATCCTGACCACCAGCATGCAGCGGACGCGCATTCCTGGTTATCACCCACAGCCTTCACAGCGACGTTGGCACAGCACACTGCACTTCGGCCGGTCAGCAAGCAGAGACGCACTTCTCTCCTGGTCGACGCAGCAGCCAAGCCACTACGCAGCAGCACTGCACCACTCCGACCCACTGGAGCATTTGCAGCATCACCCCGACTCACTGGGGCATCACCGCAGACAGTTCCAACTCACCGTGAACTATGCGGCATCTGGTTCCGACTCACTGGAACATTCCACTGGCCCGGCAAGCAACACAACATGTATGGATATGGACGACTCAACCAGCTATCGACCTCCGGTCTCGGAGGGGAGTGATGTAGCGACATCTATCTCGCCACATACGAACTAATCTGACGTATCCTACATCGCGATATTAAAAAGTTATCGGAGCGATTGAAACATATATACAAGAACCCGACAAACAACCGTCGGGCAGTAGCCCACCAGACACAACACCCGTCTGGTCGGAGGATCCTCCCTTTTCAATGGTGGTTGAGGAACTCAACACCCTGTTCCTCGCACCCCTAAATGCATATTCCCTGTTGTCATGGTCTCCAAGTAAGAAATGTTTTAAACATCCTTATTGTTCGCTAAATTCTGACTATCGGTTCTAGCATTTTTCTTTTAGGGCAGAACCATGTTCATTTCAAAGGATGGTTTTTAACTTGATACCTTGTTATTTAGTTGACACCACATCGAATCGCATTACACACTCCGCTTCCATACAATTTGCGTCAATACGACGCGCCTCACTCCGCGTTTATCGGCGCAGGTGGCATATGAGTTCGAAGTAAAATCCAATTGTTGGGCCCATGCCATACTCAGTTGAGAACTTCTTTACATAAAAAAAAGGCAAATTTTTTAGACCTTTATTTAAAAAAACATGATGATACAGATTGTAATTCTCACACGATAGTGAACAAACGGATGTTTTTTTTATAAAACTACATACTTCCATTTTCTTATTATTCGATTCGATAGAGTGCGGTGTTATTAATACTAAAACATACATTTTTTAGTTCAAACATAATTTGCATAATTACCGCTATCATCATTACTGTTTGCACTTCGTTTACCTTGGAACGTTCAAAGGTTAAATTAAATGTTTTATGTACGTTTTTTAAGTTTACCTATACTTAGATTGTGTTTTTAACAGAATACAATAATAATTTATGTGCATTATAAGTGGTGATATAAGGTGTTTTTACACATTATCGTCTCACAATAGTTAGTTAGTGACATTGAGGCAGGATTGCCTCCTAGGCTGACGTCGAACGCGGACGTCAGTCGAGCGGACGAATAAACAGTCCAAATGAGCGCCGGATTCGCACTAACGGTCTCCTCTATCCAGTGATTGGAGTAGGTAGATTGATTTGATGTACTTTGGTAGTGCTAGCATAATATGGATGCCTTTTTTTGAAAAACTGATACCAAGCAATGCCGGAATCCCGGAGGCATGTCCATATTAACATCAATGTTTGAGATCATTGACCCCAAATCAATCTACCTACTTCGACCACTGATTATAACATAATGTTTAATAATATGCGAGACCAACGCGACGTCAACTTTGGAGAAAATCCAGCCCAAGTAACAGTCGCTGGTGTTCTTTTTTAAGGCGAGTGGGGCCCCTAAATTAGCGACTCGACGAATGTTGGTACGAATATCGCACGACCTCATTAAAATACGAGTTATAACAGCGCGCAATAAAACGTGGCTGTTACGACAGTCGCTGCGTTTTTTTAGGTAGTGAAAATTGAGGAAAATAATTATTACTTTTCGCATAGACGCAATTTTTATAATAAAAAATCTTATGCTCAGTTTGTAGCTATTATGTTTCCCTATCAATCGACGTAAAAACGAATAAAATCGGTCAAGCAATTAAAAATAAAAGAGAATTAGCATCTTTTTTATTGTTTTTTAATAAAAAAAATTCTCCTGAAGTGTAAGTTCTAGAGACAAATGCTATGTTCAGAATGTTGTGTAGGTTTTGACAATTCTTAGCATGTTTTTTAAATATTTTTCTGACAAACTGGGCTTAAGTAGTAGGCTTTTGTAACCACATACTACTTTACATTTGACGACTATACTCGCCTTAACACATAGGATACTTTTTATCAGGGTAAGGTCAACGCAGTAGGAGTCGCGGGCTAAAGCTAGTAAATATATAAACGTACATAAAATACAACTATCTACGCGAACCGGAACGTGTAGACAGCATTAACATGATAAGAAAAATGTTTTGTTATAACCGGTAGTAGCTGAGAAGAACGACTGAACTGCGTTGGTTGATGGGTGTAGTCAGTAAAGACATGGACTACTGCTGCTGCATCAAGGAAAATCACAGGATAACTGATCGAGATAGAGCGAAGTAGAGGCAAAATATCTAAGGCCTAACTCCCGTAATTCAAAAGGTTTTGATCAGTTCCCGTTCCCAGTAATATAATATCACAACCGGTATTCCCCTCCCCCTCCCCCCTTCCCTTATACTTTTGGTATACTTCAAAGACTATTGATTTTAATCATTTATCACAAATAAGTGTTTTGGCTTTACATGTCATTATGGATAATGACCCATATAACTTTTTTCTATAAATTTTATCTAATTTTAAGGTTAATTAATGCTAAAGTGAGTTTGTTTCCCTTTTACATCTTAAGTATTCAACCGATCATCATGAAATTTTGCCTACACGTTTTGAGGGGTATAGAAAAAACATACTATAAGTTCATCCAGAATTTAAAAAACTGTTTCCGAGAGAGGGGAGGGTTCATTTTAAACCCCCCGGCTAACCACAATTGTGACAACATTAGTCATATCGAAGCTTGGTATCACAACAACACATATCTAAAGTCAGAATGCAGTGTATATTGTGCATACGAAACTCCACCGGAGCCGGATTTATTTTCCATTTTCAGTCGCATTACGAACTCTAACTACACTGTTTAGTTTACGAGGATACCGTTTTTGTTCTTGTTGTTACCGGGATCGAATCGAAACTTGATTGTGATTTGTAACTACTTTGAATTACGGAAATTGAGCCTGAAAGCAGTTCCGTCACATCACGGTACAGGAGATGACAGTGGCCGATTATTTCCAGGTGGCAAGCAACAGCGACGGCGAACAACGCAGCGGCGGCGCCCCCAGCCGAGGCGCCCCCGGCCCCCGCACCGGCGCCCCAAGCGAATGAGAACGAGGAAGCGCATGCGCATGACTGGCTCGATCAGCTGTACGCGGCCTCGCGGCTGGCTATACTGTTCTCGCTGGTGTACCTGTACGGCAGCCCGGCGAGGTTTTTGCTAGTCGTTCTGCTGGCGGCCGCTGGGTATTTGTAAGTATCAACTTTCACACCAATTATCTAAACCTAAACTAAGCTAAGCTTGTATAGTAACATTATTTTAATAAATACGTTTATTAACCCATTACTTAGGTGAAAATGCTCATCATAAAACATTTGCCTTGCGGGATTTGAACCCGTAACCGCCTTGCTCAGCAGTTCGAAGCGCGATTCATTAGACAAAATAAGAAGTATGACCTGAAGTACATACTTGGCTGTGATATAAAACGACTTAAACTATATGAGCAACAAAAAACTCATCTCGTTATTTAACATCAAAAAACTGAAATATCTTGTGATAGTATTTATACCATGATACCCGGAATAATAAATACCATTAAACTACTACAAAAATGTGAATTTTGGATATAAAGTATATTATTATAGAGTACCTAAGTAAGCTAATAAAGTAATGCAGTGAAAACCATATGTAGACGTTACACACACACACGCAGTTGTAATTGTACAAGGCTAATTTAAATACGACTATCATCAACCTTCTTCTGACAAACTAAAGATTATTTTCTGTTAACTCCACATTATTGCCATCTGTGTAAACATTGAAATGATATTTTTATTACAGACACCAAATCGGTTTCTTCCGCGACCTCCACGTCAACCCGGCCAACGACGCCAACCGCCGCAACGAGCCGGACGCGAACCAGCCGGAGCCCGCCCCTAACGCGAACGTGCGGCCGCAACCAGCCAACCAGGACGCCCCGGCGCCCCCGGGCACACCCACGCCCCCAGACACCACGGCGCCGCCAGACACAGCGGCGCCCCCAATTCACGAAAACCAACAGTCCTTACTAGCGGTAACATGGATGATATTCACCTCGTTCTTCGCTTCGCTCATACCAGAAGCTAATTGATGTGATATTTACAGGTTTTGCTTAAAAGCGTAGTCAAGATTTTTATTTAAAACAGATTTCGAATCGCCAATACATACTGTATTGGGGTTGCTATAGTTTTCACACAATATTGAGGGATGATGAGATCTCTTCGAGTCGCTATTCGATTGGAGATAGGCAAAATTACTGACGTCGAGACTTGACGCTTTGTGTTACAGTGTGTTGGAATGGATTGGCAATCTTAGCCCGTCTTGAACTTGTTGGAGTTAAGGAGACGACTACCAATTACCATTAGATTTACATTTTAAAAAATAAGTGAAATCCAAATCTGGACTGTCTTAATATTTTTAATAAAAATAAATGTTATAAAATGTATAACGTTCCATGATCGCTCATTTTGTGGCGTTCGATGACATAATAGTGCAATATAAATATTTTATCGCGAGAAACATACTAATATAAAATATACATATAAAACAAGGAATGTTTAAAAATAATTAGATTAAATTTTTGGTGGAATCATGTAATCAATTAAGTCAGTTTTATCTGTGCAAGTATTAATACAAATTATTTAAAGTTTATTAACTCCATTACCTAACCCTAATAACCTAGTAAAAGGAACGCTTTAAATCCTACAGTTTTCTTTGTCTGTGGGACTGGACTACATAAGGGTGCCTGTGATTAGACGTAAATGGGTAGTTTACATCACTTGCCTTATTACTTGGCGAATTGCCTATAACGAATGGCGACAAGGCTATACTTTGGACGTTCATCCTATTAAAGATATTAATGCTAATATTAATCTTACAAGGTCTTTCAAAAACATCAACCATCTTGCCTATATTTATAAACTGCACAAGCCAGCTAAACACAATCGCTCCCATAGTCTTAGTACTTGGACTAGTGTGGCTGAACTCATTGTTGATGTAGAAAATACTCCTGTAAAATAAGGTTTCTTTTTCAAATACGATTCATATTTTTTGATATTAGTTTAGTTACTTATCCAGAAAATTTTGATGAAGTTAACCTATTTATACCAATGGTAAAACTTATTTAAGTAAGAGTGTGCGATTGAAGTTTATTTTGCCGTGATGGATTTAAAATTAAAATCTATAAGTAAAATTCCGCGTCACGTGGATATTAAAAAGATAAAGATAATGCTACGTCGAATTTATCTAACGTTCTTCTTATCTAGACATTTTAGGCGCTCAATATTGTAAGCGAACAACTTAATTGGGTATAATCATATGCAAATGATAAGAAGCACATCGAATGAAAGGTATTTAGTAAAGGTTATCAGTAGACGCAGCTGATATTTTATTTTCGTGCACTAATATTGATTGATTTTTCATAAAAAAAATATCTGGGACCTCTTTTTTTTACTTTTTTTGATATCCCGTGACGCGAACTTTTTCCCTTTAAAAAGTATCTATTATGTTTTAGTGAATTTGTGTAAATATAATAGAATGTATTTCGTATTTTTGTTTTTGCTAGTATTATGTTTAGGATATTTTCCTATATGTGTGAAAATTACAATCTGGTTTCCTAGTGTGGAGCGTGTAAATGGGGGTGCTAAAATAAATTTTATCTTATTCCAAATAGCACCTGGGTCATTTTGAAATCTAGCTACGATTAAACGTTTCTCTAACCGTTCGGGTTAGAGAAACGTTTAATCGATTAATAATTAATTACGAAAAAAAATTTTTTTTTTTTTTTTTTTTTTTTTTTTTTTTAAAAAATTTTTTTTCGTAATTATGTGTACAATAATTGATATATCAAATGGCAAAAACAAAATAATTATTGACTGTGTGATATATGAAGAAATACCAATACTAATTATAAATTTTCACGGTAACAGAGTTGTAGCTTCATACAAAAAGTAACAGAGTATTCTGCAACATCATTTAAAATGACCCACTAATCACGATAGACAGTCGACATCAAACAAAATAAGACGTATCCAAAAATATAAAAAAAAACCTAAAACCTTAATTACAGTAAACATGTTTTAGGTACATTTGATACTGACTGAACAAATACTACTCATCATCATCATCATTTCAGCCATAAAACGTCCACTGCTGAACACAGGCCTCCCCCAATGACTTTCATCGAGGGGGGAATTGCCAATACTCGCCACGCTTTGCAGGAGGGTTGGCGAGCTCAGTTTTTGATAACATTTTGCGCGCAGACGCTGCTGCCCATCTCGTGCTACAGAAATTAGTCGCCTCTTACGACACGCCTCCTGTTGGCGGTGGGGAAGTGTATTCTTTATGGCTATGCTTTAGAACTAAGACTAGTACTATGGAGTTAATTCTATTTAACCACTTAGACCAGCAAAACGATACACAACATACATTTTATTGTTACGCAGTCTCTTGCCAACTCACGGGTGGCAATAAGTTCAAATCTCCTAGTTATATTAATTAGATTCCTCTGAAAAGCCAATAGTGAATGTGTAGCCTATTGAGGTGTTAAAAACAAATGTATGTGTAAAAAAATGCTTGTAATTTTAGCGTAGAGGCGACAAAGTGGACACCTAGGGCGCCAGATTGCTAGAGGCGCCCCTACCATCAAGGCGCCAAATTAAAAAGGGCGCACATAAACCAAAAAATCAAACTACGCCCTTTGACTTGGCGCTTACTCGCCTTCTGACTAGGGAATGCAATCTCGATCTCGCGAGATCCTGATCTTTCGAGATCTCGCCTCATTTTTAAAGATCAATTAAATTATGTCTTCAAATTCTTGTTCAGGATTAGGTTCTAGATTTTTTTTAAAACTATTTTTAACTACTGCCGCTAAATCTCGTCAATCTCGGCCGAGATCTCGTTATTTTCTGCTTCGAGATTGATCTCGAAAAATGAGGCGAGATCTCGGATGATCGGGATCTCGCGAGATCGAGATTGCATTCCCTACTTTCGACATATTTAAACAATAATCACCGAATATCGGGCTAACTTGTCTGTGATGATCACTATTGGTCACCACCTCACTAATAACTTAGCTTTATTTATGCGCTTCCACGAAGCGCCGAAATAGTTTTTTGGTTCAGCTAAGATTACTACTTAGGTCATTTCTTTTAATAACATAATTATGACGTAAGGGAAACGCGAACTTTGACAATTGAGATTGAGAAACAAATGAAGAGTGACAGATAGACGAAGAAATGTACACAGACTGAATACGATGTCTAGCTAAACGTACTAAACACCATGTATCAAACTCAAATGTATTCTTGCGAATAAATGTTATTCTATTCTAATAAAACAGAAGTTGCGTTCTTAAATACTTAACAAAAGAATTCGCAGATAACCTTAATTTAAATTTGACAGTTAATGTTATCCCTTTCAAGTAAAGATTGTAAGAAAATGGCTTGATCTTCTGACTTCTCTGAAGACTAGGTATAGATCTTGGCTCAGATTTAAGAACTTTTTAATAATTCTTCCACTTTATTCAAAGACTTTGGTATGAATTTGTTGTTAAATTTTTCGTTGTACTGATGTTAAACCAAAAACTAATTGTACATATTTATTCTTTCTAGTTTTAGGTCGTGTAAATTAGGCTTTAGAGTCTGGCTAACGAATGTTGAAAGTAACTATAGACTAAGATTTTGGTGAATTAGTAATCCATTGCTCCTGTATGAAATAGTTTTACTTTTTGAATCTGGAGGGTAGAGGTAAGAAGTACTATCTTTTATGGGCGGAAAGTAGTAAAAGTGTAGCTAAAGCAGTAAATAACAGTTACAAAATGGCGCTGGCGTAGGCAAAGAAAGTGCGTCATAACGGAGCGGAAGTACTTGTCCTTGTTTTTTTTTCTGTCTAATAACTTTTGACGCTTTTTTTTAAAATTTACCCTGTAGGTACTGTAGCGCCACCTTACTTAAACGCAGTTTGACGGACACTTTTCCACGACGAAGATAGTACTCCTTATCTTCACCCTCTATATTTTTGAATCTGTTGTTAGAGAGGAATTGATTAGTAATTCTTCAAAATTGGATTCTATCATCTATCTCAACTATCGTTGGCTATTTAAATTTGGTTTTTATCAATTACATGCTAGTGATATCTAATGTAATTTATCACTTGAAAAATATCGACCGCCTCAGGTGGGTTTCGAACCAACGTCTCATCGCATGCAGGGCGAATACTTTTCCAAGACGACGTACAAAGGACGTTAGCTGACCCGTCGAAAAGACTTCAAAATGTCGTAAATGATTGATAAATATATTTTGTTCAGAATTTTAATTAGAATATGCAATATTTATTTTTCTGAACTTAGTTCAAGATTTTAGTTTAAATATGTGATATTTATTTTTCTGTATAAAGTATATCATTTACGACATTTTGACAAAGAGTATTCTCTGTCGATTGTCGTAAATAACGTAATTTTAGGTACTTGCAACTTTAGGTATGACAGGCTTTATACAACTAAGTTCGAAGTCTTTGACGGGTCATCTAACGTGCTCGGTAGCATAGTTGGAAAAGCACCCGCCCGGCATGAGACGTGTTTGATTCTCACCTAAGGCAGTCGTTTTTTTTTGACGTGTTATATTATCGTTGGGTACTCTGCACATTTAACTAGTGCTATTCTACGTGGCTATGTACATTGCTATCGGTGTAATCATTTATCATGTCAATGACGATTTATTTTAAAATGATAATTAAGTTTTCAAACGTCTTTTACCAGATAATTTGGTTAAACTTTATAATAGCCGTCAAGTTTATAATAATACATACACCCATAATAATAAACGTGGTAATATATTTTTTAAATTTTTTAGCACAGACTATAAATATTAGGAGACGTCAAACTATTTTAGTAGATCTTACTACCCCTAAACTTATAACATCACGTTCACGATCACGATTAATATGACTGAAACATAACATGGCAAACAAATGCAGCTACCTTACTGAAAGTCTCCTCTTTTTATTCATTAGAGAAAAATTGATTTCAAATCCGATCTTAAATCTATGGACGCTGTTTGACAGATATTTAATTTGACATCTCTTAGCTTCAGTCTGTCTTTTTTTACCAGTGTCTGCATGGAACTGCATTCAATACTATTATATGATCATTGATGTTAAAAACGCTTTAATGGAGCCTTAACCTAAAGCCGGTGACAGATGGCGACGGACGCGGCTGCGGACTAGTCTTGACATCGTAAGGTCAAACGCTGCCATTGGTCGATCCTTGGGCTGGCGGAAGTTGACTGAAGGATAGACCAATGGCAGCGCTTGACCTCACAATGTCAAGACGAGTCCGCAGCCGCGTCCGTCGTAGTTCACCAGTTTTAGTCTCGGATGGTATTCAGGTTAGGATTTTAGACAAAGATTATGCTAATGATTGACTACCATCGGTTCTTTACAACATTCTGGCTTGTCAGTATGACATAAACTGATGACAGAGAGAGACAGTGCTCTACCAAGTGAAAGCTAGCCGTTAAATAGTGTCTTTTTAGGATGTGATTGTGCGGAATGCCTATTATTAGATGGATGTGTATTATTATCTACTTGAAGACATTAATAGGTAATAATATTAGATAAATAATAAAAATGCTTATAATGCATGTTCAGGAAATTGTTCTATTCAACTATACAGTGGAATCAATGTACAATTTATTTGCTGTATTATTTAACTGTGTGCTTTCGATTTAAGAATATTTCACCTTGCCTTCCATTGTTATTATTTTAGTCGATAATTAACTTACAAACATTAATACAAAGATTACCTGCATTTTGATGTTAATGATAACTACGGTAGATTAAGCTATTTAAACCTAAGGTTGTTTATGCAAACATCTTTGACAAAAAGTGTTACTAAATTTCTTGTGGGTAGTATAAACCCTTAATTATGATTGAATCATTAAGTACTGTGATAATTTGTTTGCACCCTCATAAATAAAACTTCAAATGTATAACCAATTGTTTAATTTCTTATCTAGAAATCTTCACTAAAATCCACGTCCATCACTTCATCTACAATATCAAAATTTTCTATGATACTTTCAGGTTTATCATTAATTGTCATATCTTTGTTATTTACACTTTGTAATTCTGCATCAGTACCTAATTCATTCGTTTCGGATGTAGTATTATGTACATTGTGATCTTCATTTTTAGACATCTTAGAACTGATAATGTTCACATTATTTAATTTATCGGATTCTTCATTAGTTTTTAAATTAGTAGAATTCTCTATATTATTTTTCGTACTAGAACATTTTTTTTCTGACATCGAATCTTGATTTTGATCCCTTATTTCGACGTCGTCTATTTCGTCATGTGCATCACCTCTGACAGATCGATTGACCACAGATTCTTTATCATCATCAATAACGTTAGATCTTTTATGTTTTCGAGCAACAACTTTAGTAACTTCCTCTCTAACAGGCTTGGTTCCATCTTTAAGGCAGTTCTGTTGAGTAGATGCATAATCTTCATTTTCATTACTTAATTCAACATCGCGTATTTCATTATAAATCTTTGCATGTACATCAACTGCGATAGATTGATTGACAACAGGTTCGTCTTCCTCAGAACTATCAATTACATGTAATCTATGTTTCTGAGGAACGACTTTATTGATAACTTCATCAGTGATATCAGGCTCTGTCGTGACTTCAATACTGTTCCGTTTAGGAATTTGAACATCGTCGATTTCATCATCAGCTATACTATGCACAACAGCTGCGATAGACCGATTGACAATAGGTTCTTCGTCATCAGAGCTATCAAGAACATGGGATCTGTTATGTTTTCGTACTACAACGTCGTCAGTTACTTCTTTCGTAACCTCGGGATCTATTATAACTTCAAGATTAATATCGTTAGGCGTTTCAACTGCAGGATTATCATTTTTAAGTTTAGCGAGCTTCCTTTCTTCGGCCAGTCTCCGGTTTCGTAGCATGCGTTCTCGTTGTTCATCGTTAATTGAAGGAGATGACGTCGCTTTCGGCATCATTAGAGATCTGCGAAAACATGACTTTATTGAACCTGCCACATAAAGATTAGTTGGGTAGAGTAACAAAACCTAAGATCTAAGGCCCTAATCCCCGTTAAATTACGTCACGGTCAATAGGGCTAGGAGGGGAAGGTGGGGGGATCGGAGATCCTTCAAAGATATCCGAGTCCACACAGGCGAAGCGGGCACCTGCAGCCTTTACCAGATAGTCTGTCATTGCAAATGAAAAATGATTACTGATCTGTCCAGTACCTGTTCCTGTCGGCGGCGGGGGTGGCGGCGGCGCGCGCCTTCGCGATCTGCTGCCCCAGCAGCTTGTCGAACTCGTCCGGCTCGGGGGCTTCGGGCTCCGACTCACTCGACTCCTTCTGCACTACAGCCTCTTCCGACTGGAACTGGTCTGACCTTATCTTTTGGAGGTGGACCTGGGAATGCATAGGTTACTTTGGATTTTTTTGTAGACCTAGTTAGGCGAGGTGAATATATCAGACTTGGTATCTGAGGTCCCGGGTTCTATACCAGGTTGGTGGTTGGTTTGGGTGTTGTGGTACTGTCACTGTTTCTGTGACAAAATAATGCTACTTATCATATATAATTTTGTAGAAGAAATAAAAAACAAAAAGAAATATATGTGATGCTATCCAATATTTATATTTTTAATATTTACTAGAATAGAACCCTATCATTATCATTTTAGCCATAGAAAGTCCATATGTTCAGGCCTCCCCAATGATTTTCATATTGGCCAGTTGAAGGCGGCCTGCATCCAGCGGCTTCTGCAACCTTTACCAGGGCAACTGTCCACCTTGTGGGTGGTTTCTTTCTGCTCAAGTGTGTCCTAGGCCATCTCCTTAACATCTAAGCAGTCTCATGAGACTGGATAACAATGGAATTTCAATTCAATAGAAGAAGACACAATGTGTCTTCTTCTTGTGGCTAATTGTGGTAGTGGTATTTGAACATATGCTGCTAACTCAGTAAACATTTTTTTTATTCCATCCATAAATTACGTCACCAATTTCTTGATTTTTGACCCTCCTAATTTTTGTCCTTGTCAGCTGGTCACATTATTTTGTGAAATGGCACCTAATATGGATAAAATGGTCACCCATCTAATCACAACCGCGGCGTAAGTGGCTAACTTTGGTAATCACTACCAAAACTATGCTACCACACACCACTTATAAGCACCTCTTTCTTACGTAAATATAAAAAAGAAGTTAAATAATAAGAAAGTGTTTTTTACCAAAACTGGTCTTTTTTTGCCAAGCGTCTCAATTTTCTTTAAACAGTCATGGAAACCAAATTTGGGGTACAGTCTGTATGCCCAGTGCTCTAATTTCTTGAGTACCATATCTAAATCTTCTTTTTCATGTCCTTTGCCTGAAAATTACAATATTCTTAGTTTCAGTATCAAACAGTGATCAATTAACCATTATGTTGAATATCAAAACCCATCGAGAAACATTATTGACACAACAAGAAGTTTCAGTATTTATGGAATAAAAATTAGGTAGTAGATTATGTAATAATAAGTTTTTTTTGAGACGTATCTTCCTTAATGCACAGCCTAATTGTCAACAAGTAGAGAGTGCTACAATATGGCATTAAGTCCACCTTTTGTAATATTAAAAAAAAAATGTAATATAGTTTAAATTATATAATATATATAATAAAAACTTTTATCTAGTAGTCAAATGTCCAATGGCATGTAAAAATTAAAGTTTTAATGTAACTAGAAGAGTGTAAAAGTTTAACTAAAAGAATAGTGTGTTATTTACAAATTAAAGAAAACCAGCCAAATTGTCATGATCTTAAAGTGAGAATCAAGATCCATTTTTTTTAACCTATGGTGTCCCACTGCTGAGAAGGGATCTCTCCTAAGTCCCACCAAGCTTTTCTGTTTAAGGAGTAGTAGGACTGTCAAAGATCCTTGTTCTCTTAACAAGTAATATTTATTTTGCCATTAGACATTCCCAGATCAAGATGATAATAACAAAACATTTGTGAATACCTTTGAATTTAAAATCCTTGAAATGATCAGGAATAACCTGTATACCTCTAGGGCCCGTCAGGCGCGCTGGATTTAAAAGAAACCTTGGGTTCTTAACCACACGCGTAGCTTTAGCTTGAGTCGGATCTACTCTTCTTTTATCTTCCTCTATAAATAAAATTTTTAAATAGTAATAACATTCGCTTTAAAAGTTATCATTAAATTGTGTTATGAAACCATTTTTTATACAAATTAACTTATTTCATTTAACTGCATTAAAAGCAGATGAAAGGTAAACAAGAAATAATGTAACAGACTGGCTATTACAGGTTATCTCGATGGTAAAGTTTTTAAAATATATAATATAGGTAATAGCTATTACTATTCCCGACCATCGAAGCGATACTATGAAATTAAATAGATTGATTGTTCAACCAGCACCTGCTTCGTCGTCTTTTTCTTCATTATCGTCGCTATTGGGAGAAAGTGGCCGCTCATCGTACTCGTCACCTTCTATCACTCGCTCCAGCTCCTGAGCTTCTCCAGCCTCGTCTTCAAGAAACACATCTTCTAATAACGACATTGTGTTGTGTTTTTTTGTCTTGATTTTGGTTGGAAACAACAACACACACCTTTTTTTTGCATTAATTTTGACAATAATTTTAGCGGGAAATCTTTTTTAAATCACGTTCAAAAACCTTAACTACCGGAAAACGGCAAAAGCATGAACGCCGTATGTGCGTAATGCGTTTCAAATGTCTGTCTTTATGTATCAAATCTGAAGTTGTGTTTTCTTTAATTAAATTTATAGCCAATTATGGTGAAACACAAAATAACTACTATAAAGAAAACAACTTCATAAAACGTTTCTTAATTTATTTGTACCAACTTTTGAACGCACGCCGGGCTGTTCTGTGCTGCTCTGTGTAAGTGATGTGATTCAAACCCGGTAAAAGCACAGATTAATATATGGGTAAAAGCCGGTATTAGTCGAACGAAACGGTCGAAACCAGATTACATTAGGTAGTGCATTAGAACCTGTGTGTTAGGCACTGATAATCTGGTTACATACATCTGGAATTTTTTAAATGCAAAATTGATGTAAATACATTGTTCTGATTTTATCAAGTATAATAAATAATATAATTCAGTTCTTCCACAGAATACCTAATAGTACTACCGTACAGAAGATTCGCTTCCTAACAAAAGTCAGGTTTAGGTATAAAAATATACCTAGACTCGCCAGAGGTACCCGCCTGCAAGCAAAATTGAAAATTATAACCGCGCGCGAACCGTGAATTTTCTTTGCGCGCCCCAGTTTTATGACCGAGCTGCGAACGATGGCACGGGGTTGTCACTTGAGAAGTTTTTGTACCTAGTTGATTTATTAGTTTTACGATTAAAATAAGTAGATTAGTCATTAAAAACGTTGATTCTGTAAACATATAAATTCCATCTGAATGTCGTGTGTTCGATTCCTATCGGTGTAGGTATTTCTTTGTAAACATTATCCTATCCTATTCTTAATATTGTTTCTGGGCGAATATAACTAATTACGGATTTTTATGTTAACTATTACTAATTATTGTGGACATGGAATTAAAGAAGAATAAATATTTCAATATCGTGTGAAATTTAACAAAATGTTAGCTTTGATTCACTATTCGTTTTATTCAGTCAACCGTAAAACCAACAATATCTTTTATACGGATTATTATAGTGACGTTTAGGCTTAGTAGAAGACATTGCGGGTCAATTTGCAAAAGTAAAATAGTCATTTCAAGCATGCGCGAGCGCGACGTGACCGTGACTGTCGTGCGAGCCGAGCGACAGCCCACCCACTGCCATACGCCGCTTCGGGCGGCGCGCTGCCCGAATATACCTAAACTGTGGAGTGACACCCCCCTGATTCTACTTCGAGTTTGAGTGTATCAACCCAGAGGAAAAGTAGGCTTTCCCCCATGGCAAGCCTTTACGAAAAACCTCCATAAGTTCTAAGCCAATATAGCTCAAAAAAATTGCCGTAGAACCGATAATCGATGGGGTAATAATAGGCTAGTTTCCTGGGTCAGAAAATATAATTCTATTTAGTCCGTCAGTTAGATTATCAAAAAATATTGGACCCATGTTTTGTCTTTTGTCAATCAAACAAAAAACATCAAAGTTTGGGAGTGACGTCATGCCTTGCTAAAAAGTGTCGCAAGGCGTGACGTTACGCAGAACTTTAGCGGGCTATATCTTCATCATTTTTTATTTGATTGAGAAAAGTAAAAATATGTATCCAATATTTTCTGTTAATCCAACTTACGGACTAAATATTTTTTTTTAGGAAACTGGCCCATTGCTGATCTCTAGACCAGAGTAAAAGCACATAATGCGAACGAGTTATGATGATGATGATTATGAGATGGCTAGGTAGGTATGTGTACAGTTGAAAAGATAAATAGATTGCGGCAGCCTTTTCAATATTGGAGCAGGCCGTCTCGTAGTCAAAATAAGTAAATTGTGGTATTTTTGGGGAATGACGATGGGGCATCATAATGGTAAAGCTAGTAGCGTCCTTAGAAGGGGGCAAGCAGAGCAACTACCTGGGGCCTTACCCATATAAGGGTATTGCGCCCCAGCACATCCCAAGTGAATAAAGTAATTTCATTAGGTAGAGTCACGCACAATACAAAACCCAAGGGTAACAAGCATGTAACTAGTCGTGAACAAACTGCAGTCTTAGGCTCGGACTACATGCATCCGGAATTTTTCAGACCAACATACAAAATGTCTCCGGACAAGCCGGATTCAATCCTTTTTGTATAGGGTTCTAAAAAATTCCGGATGTATGTAGTCCGAGCCTGAAACCCTGGACTTAACGTCATCAAGTCGTTATCATATTTTTGCTGGGCAAATTGTTATACCGCCCGGGGGCCTCACACTGGCTGAGGAGACCTTACAGCTCGTATAGATCCTATTTTGTTCTACATTTTAAGTCGGTCATACATACGGCTGTAAAAACAGACTTTTTGCCAGGATGGGTTTACGGGTTCACTCATGCCACCTACGGGTCAGCATAATTCAACTGCCCTAACCTCGCACGCGTATGTCGTAAGGCTCGAACTACATACATCCGGAATTTTTCAGAACCCCATACAAAAAGGATTGAATCCGGGCTTGTCCGAAGCCGTTTTGTATGGAGTTCTAAAAAAATTTCGAATGCTTGAAGTCCGAGTCTAAGATTCATTTACGGATTTACGGATCGTTAGCGGATCGACATTGGATTGCGACTATTGTCAAACTACGGGAATGGGGCCTCTGATGTCACAGTTCGAAAATTATTAGTGGACAGAAAAAGTACGTGTACAGAATAATATAAATTATGGGCAATTTTGGAATTTTTCCATGTAGTTTCCATGCAAGAAGGGGGCAGGGTTTGGCTGATGGGTTGACGGAAGTGGACGAAGGATCTTCAAATAGCAGCGGGCGTTTGCTGACGTCAATGAAAAGCAGAGCGGGAGCAAAATTCAGAAATGTCAAGAGGAGTCCCTCCTCCGTTTAGCTTAAATGCCTTACTGTCTGTGGGACGGCCTTATCGATGAAGATGTAGCCTATATGCATGCATGCAAGTCTCAATGAGCGCGATTGCTTTTGATAAGAAGTTAAACGTTTGGATCGTGTGCAAATTATGCTATTCAAGCGCTAACGAAACCGCATTAAAAAACATTTACAGTCCCATCAAAAGTTATCTACTAAACTAGAACCTATATATTTATATGAAATATAAATAACCCCTATGAAATTTATATTAGTGTGCTCTATCTCAACATTACGTTATTTCGATAAAGTTTTGTTTGCCAGTAGCACCAGTTAAAATCGTTCTCAGCTCAATTCGGAACAAGTAGAGAGAAAATAGGATGACACACGGAGAACCAACTTGAGTTGACCTTGTGTAGGTTACACAAGGTATGATGGAGGAAAGCATTGATTTGCTTTCAATCTTTGGGTAATAGCATTCAACATTGGTTATTTTATTTGTATTTTTCCTCTTATTGCCTTGTCGCAATTATCGTATCGTATCGTTTCAGCCATATGATGCATCCACTGCTGAACAAAGGCCTCCCCCAATGACTTATCATTAGGGGGGATTGCCAATACTCGCCACGCTTGGCAGGCGGGTTGGCGAGCGCAGTTTTTTTTATAAGATTTCGCACGAAGTCGCTGCTGCCCATCTAGTGCTACAGGAATTAATCGCCTCTTACGACGCGCCTCCTGTTGGCGGTGGAGAAGTGTATTCTTGTCGCAATTATGTTTTTCATAAAATTTTATTCATTGTGGTAAGTTAGGAGTGGCCGGACGAATTTAATTCTTCTAGGAGAGCTAAATCTTATTGCAAAAAATTTGGGCTTAAAATCATTTAGCCCAATCATTCTGTTGAACCGTGATCGTGTGTCGGGACACTAATGGTGTTGGTCTTAAATTCTTAATGAAATAATAAATAAATGAAATAAACTTATTTGTTTATTATTTATTTATTTAAAATCAGAGCTGTTGACTTTTTATTGTACGATTTGTTTAAATATTTATATTTTCTGTATTTTGTGGGTGCGACCGTGGGTTATTTTCATGGTCATTTTACGATGACAGCCTGCAAAGTCACACAAAGTCAACAAGAAAAATGATCTCCGTGTGTCACCAGTTGAGGCACCATAATGCACCCTAGGTTAATAATTAAATACTAATAAATACCCCTTTTTTGTTTGTCCAAAATGCTGTGTGAAATCATACAAATAACTAAAGCTGTGTTATTCTTTTCCTACCCGCATTATGTAATATTATTATCACACAAAGTAACTGCCAAAAATTTTTGGCAAATATAACTGGCCATTCTTCAAACCGAAACAGCATGGTACAACACTAGGGAGTCACGTGACCAGCTTGCGTTTTGAGAGCGCATTCACAGGTATGGTAATCAGTAATTTTTATTAAAAATTCAATTTTATTTCGGTTAGTAACGTAGAAATAAGGTAATAATTAAAGTCGAGTTCTTAAAATGTGTTGATGTGCGCGTAAATGAGGTGTGAACTTGTGTCGTGCGCGGTTATTTCATCAACAAAGACTCATTTTGATACCAAGAATGGTGCTCAAAGAATGGCGTCCCCCACATGTGCCGCTGGCCTATAGAATTTCGTCTTGGATGTGCTAAAATCTGATGACGTGAGCTGTTGAAATGGCGTAAAGCAGTGAATATGTTCGAATTTTTCTGGTGTTCCGGTGGAAATCAGTGCATTACAGCCACTTTCTGACAATGCCCTTGCGGTCCACTTACAATGAATCATTGTCCTGATTTCTTCGAAAACTGGCTAAAGGTTTCCTGTATTTTGCCGATCCAGGCGCGAAGGAGTAGCGCAAGTCGGTTTTGTCTTTTTATAATGTGTTGTGGTGACAATATCTTATCTTTGTAGTCGAGATCCGCCCAAATGTTTTGTTTACCAATTTACCGCTTTTGCGAGTATACTTCACTGTAAAAGTTATTTGCTGGTGCTATTATTCTGTTATTTTCCACAACAAGAATTCTTGTTCACTACCCCCATTTATCAATTGTTACAATTAAGGAGGGACAAATATTTATCTTTGTGTAAGTAAATAAGTGTTTCATTAACCTTAAACTGAGCAGACTGCAGATTGTAGCTTAAAAACATTGCTCTCTGATTGGTGGGCCAGTTTCCTCGCTATATTTTGTGGTGAACATTAGCCAATTTTGATGAATTATTGCATGAACAAGGTTCATTGAACTTTGATGCTTCTAAGACTTTTGGTTAAGTCTATTACAGAGTTGATAGTAATTTTAGTGTGTGTATTAATAATTTGAACCTTGTCAAGTATAAAACTTAATACACATTAAATAGTGATTTTTCCTTATTTAAATTTGTAGTTGTAGTTCTAATTAAGATAATAAAAGTAATCATTACAGCAGCAGTGAATGCCAATGATCAACTACATTATTAAAATAATTTGAACCCAATGACCAATATTGTGCATTCTAACTAAAAGATGTAGATACAGCCCTGATAAATCCTGATAATAATAATGAATAGTATTGATACTTTCTTTACATTCAAACACTACAATATTTATAATACTGGAAGTGTAAGATCTAAAAGGTCTGCTGTCCAAGGGTTACAGAACACCATAATCTGATATGTCAATTACTCCAAGTGCAAGAGTAATTACAAGCATACACTGATTTAAAATGGGATAGAAGAAAATACAAAGTATACTTCGTACATACATAATCAGCTGATATTCAGTGATCAGAGTAGGTAGATTGATTTGTCAATAATCTCAAACATTGATGTTAATATGGACATGCCTCTGGGATTCTGGAATTTCTTGTAATCAGTTTTTGAAAAACAAAAATACAAATCCATATTATGCTAGCACTACCAAAGTACATCAAATCAATCTACCTACTCCGATCACTGTACATAATACTTTATTATTGCAATGCATCTAGAAACTATGAGCTTAGTTTTTGTTTTTCTTCTCCAATTTGGCCTACACTAAGCCTCTTTATACCTTTGACGGCAACTTTTGGTGGGACAGACATGGAGCTTAACGTGTTAAACAACATTGTTTTACCTTTCCTTTGATTAATCCATTGGTTTAATTATAAACTGCTAGAATAGAATAGAAGTGTTAGCATACAACAGAACAATAGTAACTTAAATAAATTTAATAATAAGAAATTCTTCCTACAATCATTGATAACTAATAATCTAGCCTTATACAAAGCAAAGCTTATGCTATAGTGACTAGATTGCGGGTAGTTTACTTAAATACAATAAAATGACATATTATAGTATTATGAATCACATATTTATTTTTTAAGATACTTCAACAATCGGACATTATGCCAATTCTTATCATAGTTACAAAATGTAGGTAGTATTATAGTAACTGTTTAGGTAGACAGCAAATTAATGAGTGTCATGTCCTTAAATGGTCCCCTAGAGATGTGACTTTTATGGTAAATCATTAATTAACATGTATCGGCCCACTTATGTTAGGTAGAAAACTAGAAAAGGTGATAGGCATGGGTGGTAATTTATATTTGTTATTATTTTGATTAATATTTAGCTGTTGTATTTTTTTAAAAATATATTTACCTATTATTTTTGCATAGTAGTAATTTGGGAGTCAGAGAATGACATAGGCTACTACTACTACAACTACTACTACTACAAAAAATGTATATAGTGTGTAACGAAAAGGTGAAATAAAACTTTAAGGGGTTATTCTACAGCTAAATTACATCAACTTTTTCTATGGGACCAATATCGAAATCACAAAAAAAAACACTCTCATACTAAAACGCGACCAGCTGGCATCAGTTTGTATGGAAACATCAATTTTTTTGAGATTTTGATGTTGGTCCCATAGAAAAAGTTGATGTAATTTAGCCGTAGAATAACCCCTTAAAGTTTTATTTCACCTTTTCGTTACACACTGTATAGCTATAGGCTACTACATATTTTTAAATTTACCTCCTAAAAAAGTAAAGAGGTTACAAGCCTTATTCCTCACAGGCAAACAGCTAGTAAGAAATATATTCAGTGATATGACAATTTACATGAAATATGTATTTCCCTAGGATAGATTGAAGCTGTTATTGTTTACTTTATTCATTCTTTTACCTCTGAATGATTGATTAGTAAAAAAGGAAATACCAAAGTGTATTTTTTAATGTTAAACTTAATGAAATATGAGGTCATTGTCAGATATTTCTCAATCATGCCAAGAATGTTATCTGCTTTGTTTTGTTGCTTATCATGTACAAAGACTGATTCACTTTGGTACTAGTAATGTTAATTACATAAACATCCCCTTTTCTTTGTCTTGCCATACCAGAAAAAATAAATTGGTTAAATTTCTATATGTTTGAAGAAATATTAAAACTAATATCTACTATTATTGTTTTGTAGCAAAGTTATACAAATATTTTACGTATATAATAATTAATTTTAATATGTTTAAGTAAATCCACTTTAATTCTCAAGTTATAGTCGTCTTAATTTGTTCAAATGGTTATTTTATATCCTTAGCAGTCCAACTAAGGATTGACAGAATTTGGCCTTCAACAGAGAATCATAAAGGGACTTGGCCCAGACCATTGGCTAGCTGTAGTTTTTACTATGATGTCCCATAGTAAAAAAGAGCAGTCTAAGATAAACTAAATGTACATACGGTACTGGCCGAACTGCACCATGCGACGTTTTTGGGCTATTATGTGCTTTTTTTTTAAATATTGGACTACATCACATACTTAGCCCCCTGATCCTATGACAAGTGCTTAAGCACTTGTGTTACAGAAATCAGAAAAAACGACGGTACCACAACACCCAGACCCGAGACAATATAGAAAAGTAATTTTCCTACATTGACCGACCGGGAATCGAAGGGACCTCAGAGATAGCGACACCAAGTCCGGTATACTCGCCTCTCGGCTATGGAGGTCGTCTCCTACAGAATTTCCTCAACATAAATCATAGTCTGAATAGGTCTTACATGTCTAGTGCATCATCATCATTGCACAAGTGCTTTATCAATATTGGTCTTCAATGTAGAGATAGATTGCCTCAATATGCTTATGCATGAGCATAGTTCAGAAGTTATAGGTATACATCGGTTTTATCGCAAGAGCGCAATAGACATAAAGTTTGAACTTGAAAACTTAATCAGGATGACGTCAAAGATAACTTTTCAGATATACTATCCTTTCCCGTTGCTTCATCCATGTGGATTCCGTTTGGATCCCGTTGTTTGTCTGAACTTACTTATCCGTATTCCAAGTAAATAGTTCTTGCCTGCGATTTTGTTCGCGTAGCCTTCATTACACACAAGAAATCTCCTCAACAACTTGCAAAGTTATATTCCAATCTGATTTAGGTGTACAAAAATTCTGTTTTATATTTGATAGAGATACTAGTCGTCTGTTTTCCTTTGTGTGTTTGCACACCGAAGATATCTGGACAGTTTCTCAGGTCTATAGCTCGTTCCTCAGTTACCATTACACTTTGTTTCTTCATCTTTTCGTCACCATCCAATAATAACATGAATTCCGTGAAGCAAGCTATATTTTAAGATGTGTGTACGTGCCTGGACGAGAGTCTATATACAATAAATGAGGAGTCCAAGGTGGCTAACCTTTGTACGAAAATGGCTTTTCTGGTGCTTGTGGTTCTGCTAATCCCTATCATTAGTGCCTATAATCCGATCCGCCGCTGAGTTCTGACATCAACTTGGGGTGGGCTGTCTCCTCTACTAAAGTAGGGTAGTTCTCGCTGCTGGACCAAGGTATGCGGCTTAACTCGTTATTCCTAATTAGTACCACCGTCTGGTTTCTAGTGCGTCTCTCATCTGAGGGCTTGAGTCCTACATATCCCTTTGCTGCGTAAGACTATTCTCAAGACCTAAAAATCTGTTCGGCACCAGGTTTAGCAGGCGAAATGACGTCATCAAACCCAGTGAAGCCTACTTAATGCTCGACATGTAATAACTGCCGATAACGTCATCGTGACTACGTTGCGCCGGCGCATCTATGACGAAATCTGCGGACCGAGCGTTACGTACGCGCCGGTTTACACGGAACTGATTGGGCACGCCATTTTTTTACGCACCATTATTTTGTTAACTCGACGTTACAAAACTATTGATGATGATAGAAAATACAGTTCGATTGATTGAGCGCAATTGTTTTATTACTGAACTACTAATTAATGACTAATTTTATTATAAATACAATTTCTAAACACCGCTTTTCGCGTTTTACCAGATACATAAATAAATTTTATACGTTTCTCTTATTAGGTTAGGGTGTGTTCGGTCACCGGCTAGTATAAATTGTTATTTGCCTAGCTCGTTTTTGGTCAAATTATATAAAACGGTCGTCGCATCCGGTCAGCGACCAATGTAAACGTGCCTAAAGCCGCGTTTTCGACTATAGCGGAGAGCGGGGCGGGAGCGGTGCAGAGGGCAGTAAGCATTTATTAAGCAGACTGCTGAATATCAACAACATTTGACAACCGTTGGGGAAGAAATGTTCTCGAGTGGCTACCACGAACTAGAAGACGCAGCGTGGGCAGGCCACCCGGTGAACTGACGATCTAGACAAGGTTGCGGAAAGAAGCTGGATGCAAACGGCCCAGATCCGTTTGCTGTGGCGTTTTTAGGAAAAGCCTATGTACAGCAATTAATTTTCAAAGGCTGATGATGATGATGATGATGAATGTATCACTGCGCCGCTCTAGCTATCGTCGCGATACCGCTGTTGTTGAGAACGCGACCTAAATCCGTCGGACAATGGCTACTTCAGTAGCATCAAATCGTAATAGTACAAATGACTAACTCGAATGTATTTTTGTTTCAGCTGCTTGTAAATAGAGGCTGTAAATATAATTATAGCAGATAAAGATGAGTTTGGGTGCACGCGCCACCAAGGGTGGTGCGAAGGCCGGCAAGGAGGGCAAGCACGCACCCGAAAAGGGCAAGGGCACAGACAAACCACAGCCCAAGGAGAAGGTCAAGCCACAGGTCAGTAACACTACACTTATTACACAGTAGAGTCCTCAATGATCTCCAGCGATGATTAACGGGTCTATATTTATAGCGAAAAAGAACCCTTAGCTCAAGGAGAAGGAGAATGTCTAGACGGTACTGTTACCACGGGTCAGTAAACGTCATCGAGCACATACCATATAGAGCAGCAATACGAACCATCTTTCTCCGAAACTAGATGTTTTTTCTCAAACAATTAGCATAATGACAAGTCCTGTCAACTCTCTGTTTTAGTAGGGCTACTAAAACAGTACAGGTACAGGTTAAAAAATAGAGAAAAACTTTGTCAAACAAATTAAATGACATTTCTACTTTATAGGGTATGTGCTGCTCCATGGTAAACGTACAGACTGCCATTCAGTTCGTATCAGAGCAATGTTTGTGATTGTCCAATAGATATACTATCCATTAATTGATAGCGCAATCCCTGTCTTCCATCCCCCCTCCAGAAAACAGACTGCACCTTATTTTTGCATTGTAAATTGACTGCACCTTATTTTACTGAATAAATGAATGAATGATCGGCCAGGCGGACGTCATACGCTGCGCTTGTCAATGCGTGGCATACACTTGCCAGTACACACATTACTTGCCAGTGCGTTATTGCGCCATAATTTTTTAAAACATCTTAACTCTTCTGACCCAGACACAATAAGTCTGAGGGTGGTATGGACTCGAAATAAGCTTAATGACTAGTGTTATCAATTTTTGACAGGCAACAACAGAACAACTCCGGATGGCTCACATGATAGACCGTAAAAGCGAAGATGCGTCTGACGTTCGCAGAATGGTAAGTATTGATTTGTTTACTACAGTAGTTCCTAAAAACTCCCATCGGAATCAGAATACATATTAAAATTTAAACCCAGGACTCCTAAGCTACGTGACGTAATTTGCTTTCATAACTACTTTTATGCTGCAAGCATTCCTTTTTCAAATTATGTACTACGATAAACTCGAAAACCTGGTAAAGGTTGCAGGAAGCCGCTGGATGCAGGCCGCTTCCATTCGGCCAATTTGGAAAACACTGGGGGAGGATGCCTATGTTAAACAGTGGACGTCTTATAACTGAAATGATGAAGAGGAAACTCTAATTTGTCATTTTACTTTTCTTAAATTGTTGTTACATTGGATTTCAAAATCACCAAATTGGACCATTTTCGGGACACAATTGTAAAATTTAAACATAATTTAGTTTTTATTTGTCATCTGAAAGAATTAATAAAAACCTTAAGTTTTTTATTATTTTTATACTTTTTCTTCTGTCCATTTAAGTCTGTTCAAAACCTTTGCTTTCTTTTTATAAACAAGTTAGAATGATAGACAGGGCGAGGGACTGGGTCAGGGTTCAGAATGTTACCCAACTACAACTGTGTAATTCTTTCTAACGACCTGTAACGTGTGTACGCGAATGTGTTAATGTGGGAACGCGGCACAATAGAGCTCATACCGATCGGTGTGTTGATTGTAGAAAGGCATTTTTTTGCATAGATATTACAAAGAAATGAGCCTTTGTATTTATTTCTCTATTTGGTATCTCGCATAGTTCTGTTAGGCATTACGAACGGTATAATCGTTTAACAAGCTGCAAAAGAAATGAACAAGTTCAAGTAGGATCTATCATTAAACAAATAGTAGTAAAGTCATGATAATTCCGTGACTGTCACGACAAATGCTGAGCGGGAACCTTTTTGACACACCAGATGCCCTTGATTGTTTTGTTAGTTTTTTCGTGTGTGTCAAATAAACGTTTCTATTTGTATAAAAAATAATTTTTACCAAACTTTATATTTTATTCACTTAAACTCGAAAACCAATGCCATGGAATAAATAAGCCATAGTAGATAGGAGTTGGGAACTAACTATGCACCAACCAAAGAGCACACAGGTATGTGTTTGTGTTCCATGGCACCAACAGTTCTGTGCTTCTGTAGTCTCAATTACTTCTAAAATAATTGGAATAGGATGAAGACTACGTGGCATGCTAGTTAGACGAGTTTTCGTAGCAATAAATTGAAGTAATACATGTCAGTGACGCCAAACACGCTGGCGCCATCTGAGATTTGCTTTGCCTGTGTTACCCCATTACAGGTGAGTGTAAAAACTGCATAGGGCAGGGGTTCCTAATCTTTTTTCAGTCCGCGACGCACTTACAAGTTTAGTATTTTGTCACGACGGCTAAGTCAACCACAGCTAGCTATTTGAAATAGATATTCACTCAAATCAATGTGACGGGTGAGCTAGGTGATCTCCGCACAGCTATTCTAGGCGAGGAATAAGGCTAGACACTGCTACTCTAATTTCTTCTTAGGCTTTGAGAACCCCTGACATAAGGTACAATATGAAATTCAATCATCTCCAGGTCCTAGAGCTGATGGAGATGACGTGCCGCACGGAGGAAGAGGTGTGCTCTGCGCTGCACGACTCTGACAATGACATGGTCGCCGCCTGCAACCTGCTTCTGGAGGAGAGCCAGCGGATACAGGTACGTCTACATTGTAACCCCTCCTCCCTCTAAAATTCTTAACTTCCCTGTTACAAAAAAGATAGGTTAAGTTCAAATTGGCCTTAAAATGGTTGCCAATGGATAGATAAAAAAGGTGGGAGATCGTGCTCTTTGGCGCTCTTTCGTCAGAACGAAAAATAAAATTTCTATTCGCTGTGTGCGCGATGACAGCGCCCCTAGTGACCACAATTATTGTGGACTAAGATCTCTCAAATTATGGCAACTGGATGGTTTGAGAATGATTTTTGGATTGTTTTATTACACAGCACGTACTGTGACCCATATCGCGAATTTTAACGTTTTTACTTTAAAATACTTAATTTCGTTAGTATAGAATTCTATGGAAATATAGCAATTTGACACAGACAGTCCAGAGTTATTTCACATTTCTGCCAACTAACGTGCTGCGATCGATTTGACGTCCCCCACCACCCACTTTGCACATAGCGAATATGCTTTGTAAATAAGTAATAATTTAATATTCTAGGGCGAGTGGCAGACCAGCGAGAAAAAGAAAAAGAAACCGCCCGCCCCCGGGAACGGGGAGGTAGAGCCGCGCGCGCGTGCGCCCAACAGACCACGTGAGTTGTGTTCCTACATAACTTATATAGGGTTACATACCAATTACAATAAGGCACAGTTGATAAAACTTCCAATTGTAGGGATATTACACACAATTGTTGAAACACTACCAATTATTACGAACTAGCTGTTGCCCGCGACTTCGTTCGCGTAGTTTTTAGTTTATTATAACTTTTGTTTGTTCAGAAGATCTAAGCGTACAGACGGAGGAAGTGACTTTGTTTAGATAATGCAGTTTCATTAATCAATCGGTCTACAATATAGTAATTAAATTATTGGGCTAGTTTCCTGGGTCAAAAAATGATTATTTTTGTAAATCAAACAAAAAATGACGAAGATAAAGCGCATCAAAGTGAGCACGTGACGTCACGTCTTGCTAGAAAGTGTCGCAAGGCGTGACGTTACACGGAACTTTAACGGGCTATATCTTCATAATTTTTTGTTAGATTTAGATAAGAAAAAATACGTGTCCAATATTTTCTGTTAATCCAACTGACGGACTAATTAGATTTTTTTAGGAAACTAGCCCATTCACATATAATAGACAAAAAAGTGAATAGTAGCACAACACAGAATAATATATTTCAGAGCTTGCTAAACGGCTCCGAATGGTTAATGGTTTACCACGCATTCTATACATCAAACCAATTTAAATGCAATAAAAATTATTACTGGAAAATTACTTATGTTTTGGTATCAAAAAAAATTGTTTTTTCTAACCTGCAATGTATAGCGTGTACGTAATAAGACTATGCCTCGCACGTGTGTGAGTGAGCGCTACACAGCGCGCACGCACACTTGAAGGACAGCGGGGGTAGTTGTGTGCGTGTGTACGATTCATTGCGGATTGCGCTCTTTAAAGGCTTATTAGAAAAGTACTGAAAATGTAACTATGTTTCTTTGATAAAAAGGTTTAAATAGAACAAACAAGTCATTTTTGTAAAAAAAATTTAAAGTTTGTAACTTCGACCTTCAATATCTCGGTAACAGTCACTTCCCAGGTATGGTGTAAAATAAAAACAATATCGTAATAATGTATTCGGCTTCTTAAACTTTTTTTTACATCCGATATAAAATAAATAAATTAATATGAATATGAAATAGATAAAAGTTTCCTAATAAAGAAATATCACAAGTTGTGTGCTGCGTCTACCGTACATTGTGATAGCAATTCGCATGCCAAAAACGCGATGTGCATTTCATAGCCAGCCTGCCTAGCATGAGCACTAAAACACTGTTTCGATTAAAATTCAAAATGGCGGCTAAATGTATCTTATTTTTAAAGTTGGTGTCGATATATCGCTATATCATATCATATCATATCGTGTTTTGGTAGACATGCTAGGGGGGCAGGCACGCTCTCCGGTGATAAGGCTCTAACAGTGGGTACGTTCCCCAGGTCGCGGCGAGGGCGAGGGCGGGCGCGGGGGCGGCGGCGGGGGCGGCGGGGGCGCGGCGGGCGGCGGCGCGGGGGGCGCGAGCGTGCGCGGGGGGCGCGGCGGGTTCGGCAGGGGCGGCGGGGGCGGCAGGGGCGGGCGCGGGGCGCGGGGCGCGCGACGCGGGGCGCCGTCGCGGGGCGCGCGGTCCCACCGCCTGGACCACGACTGGCCGGACACCAATCTCACAGGTTAGTAGCCCTCGGCCCCTCAGTAGTACTGCGATAGTGTTTCCTTCGTTTGAAACTACAGTACCCGGCGGTAAATATTGCACATCGGCAATCATCGCATTTCCGAATACAAACGAATGCCGATTTCCATGTCCATCGATTATTAGTTTTATGGTTTATCAGAATTTAAATTCAGAACTAAGTACTTTATTGTTGTTTTGTTTCGATTCCCGCGTTAACTATAGAGACCTGTAAAACAAATATTATGTATGATATACCAACAAAATAGTTTGGGGTTTTAACAACTCTATGTAGTATTAACAAACGTCACGGTAGTGTGCGACACAGATAACGCTATACGAAGCCGAAATGAGCCAATTGTCCTTTTCCAAAGGTCGATGTGCAATATTTAAACTGGTGATACATGGGGGCCGGACGCGTCTTAACACTGCTTTGACAGTCGACTCTTCGCTTCTTGTTCCGGATTAAACATACATCGATTTTAGCTTACTGAAACTCGAGTGGTGTAGGTGTATCTAAAATGGGACCAAGTTTAAAAACACTAATATCAATTATATCCAGTTTCGGAACAGGAAGGGGCGGAGTCTTGCTGGCGGGCTGGCGGAAGTTGACGGCAGGATCGACCAATGGCAGCGTTTGACCACACAACGTCAAGACGCGTCCCCCCCCCCCCGTTTGTCACCAGCTTAAACCTAACTCATTATAATACTATCTAGTTGTGTCGAAATTTATGAACAATTTGAGAACGGTCGTGTTTAGCCGGCTAGTTTCAGATGTTCATATTTTGTCAAAGGATTTTGACACAAGTGAATGGTTACTTGATAACTTTCAACGTCTACATACCCTTTCTTATTATCTTTTAGGCAACAACATGGGCGATCCTTTCCCCACCACAGAAGACTGGGATAACGAGGAGTGGTCTGGATCTCTTTCAGACACCAAGGTATGCTATTTAAAACTGTAAATTATGTTTGTTATAATGCCAAATGATGTTGATAAAACATTGATCGCTGGTACCTAACTAATTTCACAAAGACATGTTGTGAATTAGCTAACTTTCGAATTTTACTTATCAATGTAAATGAAAGCATGTTAGCATTGAATTACTACAGGGCCCATAATGTCTTATAGCTCTAATCATCTAGTTTTAAGTTTATTATGGAGGCAATAAACGATTGAGTATTGAATTATTCTCTTGAGGGCTTGTGTGTAGCCAATCTACAATACTCAATATTTTTTTTATCATCATCACCCCTTTGAAGTATACTTCTGGACGGCTTCGCACGGTTCTGGGCCGTTTGCATCCAGCGGCTTCGCGCAACCTTGACCAAGTCTTTAGTCCACCATTCATCATTAATTGCTTTACTATATTAGCAGCTAGGTCGTAAAATTTTGGCAGTTATAAAATATATCTTCGAACTTCGGTTTAGATATCTCTTTTTTTTATTTATTCTAATCAATAAAGACCAAACAATTAAAATAATTTTGACATTTCTTAAAGTCAAAATTCTTTTATTGATTGAGATATGGTCTTCAGTCGATGACTCGATGGACCGATGACCTTATGAAGATGGCTGGCAGTGGCTGGATAAAAAAGCGGGAGATCGTGCTCTTTAGGGGAGGCTTATGGCCAGCAGTGGACTGCAATAGGCTGACATGATGATGGTCTTCATTTTGTTCGCCGTCATGTTCGTTCGTGTTGTCAACTGAGAACGAAGTTTATTTGCCTAAATATCGATTTTGAAAAAATGTGCATCGTCTCTCACAACTTCGATCGCAACTAGACTCGCAATAGAACTTCGCTGCCCATTTTACTTTACTGATCAACGTCGACGCCAACAGGAGGCGTGTCGTAAGAGGCGACTAATTCCTGTAGCATGAGATGGGTAGCGGCGTCTACGTGCGAAATCTATATATAAAACTGCTCGCCGACTTGCCTGCATTCATTCAAATCATTAGGGGAGGCCTTCAGCAGTGGACGTCCTATAGCTGAAATGATGATGATGATGATGATGATAGGTATGTATTGATAGTATGCGTCTTCCAGGTGTTCACGCCGAGCGCCAGCGCCGCCGCCGCCGGCGAGCCCGACCAGCCGCCGGCCGCACAGGTCAGTGCCCCCCCTGCCCCGCCCCCCTGCGCCCCCCTGCCCCCCCCTGCCCTCCCTGCCCTCCCTGCCCTGCCCGCCGCTACGGGCCACAGCTGGACTCTGTTCCTTGCCATGCCATGCGTCAATACGGTACTTGACACTACCGATCAATCGACATACTTTGTATGAGCTGTCAAAACGTACCTCTTCCTTAGAATTTGTATGGCAATAGCGAACAGTGACGTCACTGTTTACCAAACTCAACTGACTGTCTATTTATTAGTTTTAAAACAATTAAAAATTATGACTGAACCAATTAATTAAATAAGTTGTTATTTAAAAATAAAAGTGTCTCGGAATTATATATGAATGGTGTCAACATCCCAATCGCTAATATGGCATGCATTACTCTGCCCTCTTACCCGCGCGGAGCGTGCAGCGGGGCGTTCAACAGTTGCGTTACCGGTTGCGCTGTTTGTATGTGCCACAGAGCACATACCCTATAGAGTAGAAATGACATATTTGTTCGACAACATATTCTGCCATTTTTTAATCTCTATCTGTACTGTTTTTGTATGCAGGACTTGTCATTTCATACTAAATGTAAGTGAAAAATCACTATCTAGTTTCGGAGAAAAATGGTTTGTATCGCTGCTCTCTAGGGTGGGTATGTGCTCAATGGTATGTGCAAACCTACTTCTGCGCTGGTTGAGTTTAATAACAATACATTGTTTACACAATCACACTAATTATCTAGCCCTAAACCAAGCAGAGCTTGTACTTTGGCGACTAGGCAAAGGATAAACGAACTTAAATACGTTTTATCCATAACTTAAGGCACAAGCCACAAATGCTCGTGCTCATCACACAGACATTTGCCCCTTGCGGGACTCGAACCCGCGGTCGCTGGCTTTCTAAACCGGAGCGCGAATCATTAGGCCAGACGGTCGTCGTAATAGTAATGATATGTAATTAAAGGTGCTTTGCCGTTAAGAATTAGTTTTTTTTAATGTTTGTAATACGAACGAGGTAATTTTTGTTCCTCTTAGAGTCGCAGATAATCACACTCCAATCGGTTGTTACGATAAACCTTATTTTTTTTTAATTTTGAGGAAACTTTACTGTTTTAACCCGTTAACACCCAAGCGGTCTCATGAGACCGCATAACAATGGAATTTCTATTGTGTCTCGTTTACGTATGCTTGAATACATGAATAGTACAATATGTTTTGTTTATTTGTAATGTGAAAGAATGGCACACTTTCGATGCTTGTTAAAGAAGGCCGCCTGATTGGTTTTAGCTTAGCTTAGCTTAGCTAGTGAATAGTACATCTATTTCTATGTAACTAATATTCTTGTATCCCTTTTTTTTTGTTCCGCATTTTGTCTTTTCAACAATTACTTGTATTACCTAGCAGTGGAAACTTTAGTGCTTAAGTACTATCCATAATTTTTAAGCCAAATGTAATATTGATAGCTGTTTGTTTCCTTAATAGAGAAAATAAAAAATAAAAATATCTATGTTGTGTGCAGGAGGACTGGGACACACCGGAGGCGAACGGTCCCACGGAGAGTCACATCACCACATACACGTACCACAACCCTCATCACCACCACTCGCTTATCGACGTGAGTATACAATGCTTAACTCAGATGGCGCCAGCGTGCTTGGTCTTGTCGAACAATGTCCACGTAATAAAATATGGTTTCCGCAAACACACCAATCATCTAGCCCCAAACTAAGCAACGCTTGTATTATGGCGACTAGATAACGGATAAACATACTTAAATACATCCGTAATTTAGATAAAAATGGTCACACTAACATTTGCACTTTGCGGGATTCAAACCCGCAACCTTGGCTTTGTAATCCGGAGCGGGAACCACTATAGCAGGTGGTCGTCAATAAACTTATAAACGCTGTTGAAGCGTAAGTTAAGCGTAAGGTAAGCGTTAATGAATAATTAACATCATTTTTATTTTACTCTGCCAACACCGAACCTTAGTCATTATGTGTGACCCAAAAAGCCAAAATGCTGTCGCATAATGTGAAAAAAAAGAAACGTCAAAGCAATGCAAATCTAAGTTTTATAATATTAATGTCGTCAGCATATTGTATGACTCGTCATTATACAAATGGCGTCTTCCGTTTGCGAACACTCCCGCGCTTGAATCTGCAGTAAGTTTTCATGGACTTACAAACTGACGAGGCATTTCACAATTTGCTATAGGCATTTTACGGAACAGCAAGCGTTTGCAAACGGACGACGCCATAAGTACTATCACTAGGGAGGCCTGTGTCAGAGTATATACATAAGCTAAAGCAGTACCGAAACTAGCCCTATTCGTTTAGATAAATATCTACATTTCAATGGGTTGTTAGGGTTGGCCTTTCCGAATTTTAAATAGTTTTTAGTTTGGTCAGAATTCTATAGAGAAAGCCGCAAAGCGTGACAACTGACAGCTTGTCTAGGCTCAGTAGTACTTTGATCCGACTGACAGCACTGCGACAACCGCTTATGGGTCTAGTTAAGGCGTGCATCATTTCGAACGTTCATACTTGCAAGTAGCGGCACGGATCTTGAGCGCTGGGCGAATGATGCGCAGAAGATCATTACGATTATGCGGTAGGCCAGTCGCGCGATGCGTCTAACCCGCCGACCGGCTGGTCGCTCGCTCCGCGCACACGCGGCTCTGATACTATGATCGTCTCGTAAGATGCGCAAAGCGATCCCTACTCTTTTCTCCAGCGCTCAATATCCCTGCTGGGGGTTGTAGCTATGTACTTTACTGCTTAAGCTTATACAGGGTTATTTTTAATACATCAACAACCCCCTAGGGGTTAATTCTGGTGTTCAAATACAACAACTTTTACTATGGGATCAACATCGTAACCCAAAAAAAATTATACTGCCTCATACAAACCGATGTCAGCTGCGTCGACCGGCTCAGTATGGGGAAGTAATTTTATTTAGCGAATAAGAATAAGAAATTTTATTCGTAAGACATGAGCATTTTTACATGCAGATGGTATAAAAGATTCGTTCTGCTCACATGCCCTGCCTTTCGACTTCGATGTCGGTATAAAAGAAAAAGTTGTTGTATTTGAGCTCTAGAATCAGCCGCTACGGGGTTGTCGATGTTTTCAAAATAGCCTATACACTGCGCCTATGTTCAATAGTGGACGTGCTACGGCTGAAATGATGATGATGATTGAACGATCTCCCGTGTAAATGTAATATTATATAATATCTCAGACTCCATGTTGATGCAAGTACTACAAATTATAGACGGAATTCTTATTTCAACAGGGTATTTAAAAACTTTAACCGTAATTATTCAGAACATGTTGACCTATTTACGGCGAGACCAAATTATTTTAAGAATAAAATTAATACTGAATTTTTCGAGGTGTAACTTGGTGATACTTTCATTTCTATAAGTGTATTACTACCCCATTTTGATGTGGCTTTAAAATTATTGTTTGTAATTCTGTTTTGTTCCATTGCTTTGCTCTGTTAAAGAAATATGTAGTTTTTGGATTATATACCTTTCTATTCGCGAAAACTGTTCAAGGCATACTTGTTTCTTACTATTTTATCTATATTTGTTATACAAATGCTGTTTGTTTTCCATTTAGTAATAAATAAAATAAAATAAAATAAAAATAAAATAATATATAATATAATGAGCTCTCGTGTGTCGCGGGTTGCGGGTCTGCAGGCGGCGCGCGTGTCGCCCGAGGCCGCGCCCGCGCTGGCGCCCGACGCGCTGCTGCCGCACGACGCCTACCTCCACCACCAGGTACCGCGCCACACACCGCACCGCACCGCACCACACCACACCATAAACCCCACACTATACACCCCACACACACCATACCTCCAACTAGACACTATACACCACACACAACACACCCACCCCACATAATAAGACTGTACTATTGTGAACAATTGGTGCCGTGTAGGGACGGCCGTAAAGAATACACTTCCCCACCGCCAACAGGAAGCGTGTCGTAAGAGGCGACTAATTCCTGTAGTACGAGACGGGCAGCAGCGTTTGTGTGCGAAATTTAATAAAAGAACTGCGCTCGCCAACCCGCCTGCCGAGCGTGGCGAGGATTGGCAATCCCCCCCGATGATAAAAATCATTGGGGAAGGCCTGTGTTCTGCAGTGGACGTCCGAAGGCTGAAATGATGATGATTGTGAGCCTGTCAAATTGTGAGTACGTAAATGGCTTTTGGGATTCGATTATAATGACACAGAATCCTTGCTCACATGTATGAGATAAATGAGAAAAAAAAAACAAATACACACAACCTACACACTCACATACACTGTGACACAAAATCGCTACTGGAAATAAGACTGTATTGCAGAGATTAATGTCATTTATTTACCATTATTTTGACGACGTTTGACGACCTCCATAGCCGAGAGGCGAGTATACCGGACTCGGTGTCGCTATCTCTGAGATCCCGGGTTCGATTCCCGGTCGGTCAATGTAAAAAAAAATTACTTTTCTATATTGGCTCGGGTCTGGGTGTTGTGGTACCGTCGTAGTTTCTGATTTCTGTAACACAAGTGCTTAAACTACCAGGACTATCAGGCCAATGTATGTGATGTTGTCCAATATTTATATTTTATTTATATATTATACTAACTTGAAACTTACATTCTCTACTGTTTCTCAACCAAGAAGAGGACTTGCCGATAACAGGCTGCAGCTTAGCTTAGGTGATATTTGTTTATTGTAGTCTGTCTGTCTGTCTGTCTGTCTGTCTGTCTGTCAAGACCCACTATCTCAGGAGCGCGTGGAGGTATCGTGGAGTTGAAATGAATAAGCGTAAATATCTTCGAAACTCGATTTCCGTCATAGACGAATTATTAACTACTGGTTGTCCCGGCGAACGTCGTACCGCCATTTTATATTATATCTTTTTCGTGAATTTTCTGATGTTTTATCAGTTATCCTGCTGTTCGGGGCGAATACAAATCTGTTTAGATTCATGACAGATCATTAAAATCGGTCCAGTCGTTCTTAACTTATAAATGGTGTAACTAACCCGACTTTGTTTTATATATAAGATAAGCGGGTACGGAACTGTCGGTGCGCGTGTTCGCACGCATCGCACTTGGTTGGTTTTATTTATTTATTAAAATAAAATTAAAATAAAATAAAATAAACTTTATTTACCATAAACATGGTATACAAAGGTGTTATAAAGAAAATTAAGTACTAATCATGTTTAGCCAATTACAGAGGCATGCAAATTTAATGAATGAGAACATAAATTAAGTATTGAAATTCTTTAAATATCAGTCATCATAATCCATAATCACGTCATAAAATATAATTAATTTTTATTATTTAGAAAATCCTTTAATTCATAAAAAGTACGTGAGACAAGCCATTTAAATAAACTTGTTTTAAATTAGTTAACATTCATTGTCTTTAATTCATTAGGAATATCGTTGAAAATTTTTACACACATAGTTAGACAACTTTTTCTATACATTAATGTTTTTGGAGTTTCTAGTAGTACCAGTCTATTTGGATTTCTTTTATTGCGTGGATAGATATCGCAAGCCCTTTTAAATAGTTGCTTATTATTAACAACAAATACACATACCTCAAAAATATACAGAGATGTCAATGTTAATATTTGCAATTGTGAAAAAAGAGGACGACAGGATGTTAATGGAGGGACACCGCATATTGCTCTGATGCACCTTTTTTGAGAAATAAATGCTCTATTTATTCAAAGAAACATACAGCATTTTTATCTCTTAGGTGTAAGAATTATGTTATGAATAACATTAGCCGCCCTATATTACCCGTGTAACCGTGTAACCGTGTAACTGTTGTCCCCCAGCAGCCGATGGGCATGTCGGGCAGCCTGTCGGCGGCGCAGTCGCAGTACCTGTCGCAGCTCACGCAGCAGTCGCAGCGGCACGACTCCAGTCAGTGCACACGACACGCTTTGTTCATCAATACAGGGTTATATTGCAAAGGGGTGCCGAATTTAAAAAATAAGATCTAGGGAACAATATAAAGAAGCTTCTTGATCGTTTTTATTTTTTATAATCGTATGTTACGAAATAAATTATTTTAAAATATCCGAAATTAAAGTCAATAGAGAGACTACGACAGCCGCGCTTCGCGCCTTCATTCGTGAGCCTACAAGGACTATGCAGTGCACATACGGTGCATTTTTTAAATAAATGAATAAAAATTATTCACGTGTACGATTTCCAACATCAGACAGAAATAGTTAAATGTGTAAAATTTTTTTTTCTTTGCCTAGTTCGATTAAGTTACTGATTCTCCTGAAGATTTGGCACCACTTTGCAGTGTAACCCTGTATTGTGCTATATCTTACCCACTTAGAAAACGCTATTTTACCGATTGTCGAACAACGATCGAAACTGGTTAATATTTATTTCACAATGTATAATTCTAGTATTTGATAATAGTTGTAAAGGTTTGAACAAAAAACTAAATTTGCCATAGCTTTTAAGTTGATAGTTAGAGTATTTGATAATTAATTTAGCGAAAACTTATTATAAAATAACCGGTTTTCGATCCCTGGTCGAAATTGGCTTTACATTGTTGATAATGTCTTAATGAGGCTCCAGAATGTTATTTTTTAAAGCTAAACTTTACATTCTGCAAACGCAGACGTCCGTGATGCACTGTTTAGTGACGTCACTAAATAGCAAAATATTGATGGAGTTATAAAGTGCTGGAAGAGGCGTGTCAAAATACGTCCACCAAGCAACCAACACACTGCTCATACATTTGTGCGAGCGTAGTGCGAAACCTTCCTTCGGGATGTCAGTTCCAGTAAAACTTAACTTGTTGGTGGACGTGCTGTCATGGCGGCTAGCGTTTTCGTTGTACAATAATATTACTCATTTTAGAAAGAAAAAATTACAGTTATCATTTGTTATTTCAAATAAATACCAGTTTGTTTCGGTTTCAAATGCTATAAACTGCGTTAATTATTTATAGTTATACTAAAATTTGCTACAAGTACAATATCCTATTGATCACTTCATGATGTGTCTGACCATTTCATGTAAATGGTGGTATTTCATGTTAAAGTCAGCTAAAACGACCTTTTGATGTCGAACCATGTATGGATGTGTATTTAATAAAGGGATGTAATTAATTAAATCACGTAGCTTAGTAACGGCCTTGTGTTCACCCACAAGGTGGACAGACGACCTGGTAAAGGTTGCAAGAAGCCGCTAGATGCGGGCCACTTTCAACTGGCCAATCTGGAAGTCACTGGAGGTCTATGTTTACCAGTGGACGTTCTATGGCTGAAATGATGACAATGATAATGATGGTAACGGCATTTCACTGCACTTCATTGTTCATAAATTTTATCGTAAAATAACATATTCACAACAACGCGTTGGCGCGATACGATATAATATAATCACAGATGTTTGACAAATAAATAAAGTAATCGTACGTTTAGCTATTCATATTGTCAAACGCTAAGAGTAATCATTGATTTGGCCAGAACACATCATGATGTGGACTGGGAGTATAATGAAATGCTACCTTTTCATGAAATAATCATATATATACCTCTTCATTAGAAGAGATTAATAATATCGAAAAAGGGTTTAAAAAAAAAAGAACATTGGGACGTGTAAAAGATCTTAATTCACGCCTATTTACAGAAATAAATTGGTTTTATTGATTGGTTTATTGCCTGACTATAATAGCCGTATTTTTTAATATTCACTTATTAATGTATTGTAAAGAGTTGTAATGATTTCCCTTAGAAACAAAATGTTAATTCTGCTTCATTCGATGTTTATCGTACAGGCGTATACTCAGCGGCGTACGGTGTATACGGCGAGAACATGGCTGCGCAACGCAAGCCGCAGCGGGCGAGGGTTCCTCCACCTTCTAAGGTAAAAATAAATTTGAAGAATACAATTATTTATTGATCATGAAAATAAGATTTACATATTTATAATAAAAAAAACAATCCTAAAAAATTGCAAAATGAATAACACAAATACCTCTGCTTACACATAACCCGATATTTTATTTATAGGTCAAAACACCTATAAATAAAATATCTGATTGAGTTCGCTATCAAGGGGAAAGGTGCCCGAAAGGCTGGCCATATTGCTACAATAATAAATTGTTTTAACAATTACAAAAATAGGGAGGACGACTGGGTTAGGAAAAGGAAATTCTATTTAATCAGTCAGTTAGATTATCAAAAAATTATGGACACGTATTTAATTAATTAAAAAAAATAAAGCGCATCAAAGTTCGGGAGCGGGCTTGTGACGTCACTTATAATAAAAGTTGTACCAAGACGTGAAGTCATGTGACTTATTAAATCTGTAACCTCTTTGTAATATTTTGATTATATGAAAAAAAAATACGTGTCCAATACTTGTTTATAATCTACCTGATAGACGAAGAAAAAAAAGTTAGTCGCCTTCCCAATGAATTATTGTCCTATTAAATTGTTTCCACAATCACACCAATTTTCAAACTCCAAACTAAGCAAAGCTTGTACTATGGCGACTAGATAACGGGTAAACATATTTGAATAATTTCATAAACATCCATGACCTAGGTACAAATTTTAAATGTTATGCGTGCGAAATGTTATAGAAAACTGCGTTCGCCAACCCGCCAGCCGAGCGTGGCGAGTATTTGCAATCCCCCCCGATGAAAGTCATCGGGGGAGGCCTGTGTTCAGCAGTGGACGTCAATGGCTGAAATGATGATGAATGATGAGATTACTTATAATAAGGTCACATCGCGCTGTTATTGAGTGGCTGTATAGAAAGTCGAAACATGAAACGAAAGACATGAAAGTCGGAACACGGTTTAATATATTTTTTTAAATAGAACTGTTTTAAAAAAAAATTTGATAGCTGTCAGTCGAAAACGATTCTCCCTAGGGCTGAAAAGTATTACTCTCAACCCGCTCCTCGGGCAACTTCAGACCTACAATCCGAGTATGATTAATGAATGAATATCTGTAATGATGCGTGTGTTACTGTCCCCCCTCCCGCCGCCGGCGCAGATCCCGATGTCGGCGGTGGAGATGCCGGGCGGCGGCGAGGCGGGCGCGGCGCTGTTCCTCGACGTGCAGTTCGGCGCGCTCGAGCCCGACGCGCTCGCGCTCGACGCGCAGGTACAGCTACACTGCACCCGCCGCACCCCGCACTACACTACCCACTACCTGCACCCCGCACCACGCACCACACAGCACACAGCACTACACTACCTGCACCCCGCACCACACAGCACACAGCACTACACTACCTACACCCCGCACCACAAAGCACACAGCACTACACTGCCCACTACCTGCACCCCGCACCACACAGCACACAGCACTACACTGCCCACTACCTGCACCCCGCACCACACAGCACACAGCACTACACTACCTGCACCCCACACAACTACACTGCACTATCTGCACACCACTACTTTATCTGCAGTTCTGCACCCTACACCACCTGCATCCTACACGCTACTGCGCTACCTGCACTCTACACGCCACTACACACCTGCACCCTACTACAGCACCACTACCACTACACTATACCCATACCCACCCTACATGCACCCCACATGCCACTACACTACCTACACACTAACCCACCATACAGAAAACTACACTAACTGCACAACTACACTGCTTGCACACAACACCACTACACTGCCTGTACAATAATTTTTTTATTGTCATTAGTTTTCAATCTTACCTCAAGTGCAAATTTCAAAATATGGTAGCAGCTATATGGCCACTACTGGTTAAAGGGTTAAGTGCAAGTGGACTAAGAATTAAACGTGTTATAGAGAGAGCTATGCTTGGCATTTCTTTGCAAGATAAAGTCCGAAACTAGAAGAACCATAATCTCCGACAGATCTTCTCAAATTGCAAAGCTAAAAAGGCCACATCGCTCGCAGAACTGACAACTTGTTGGGGACGAAAGGTGCTCGAGTGGCGACCACCAACTGGAAAATAAAGCGTGGGCAGGCCTTCAACTCGGTGGACTGACGACCTAGTCAAGATTGCTGGATCCAAACGGCCCTAAACCGCTCGCAGACTACTCAAAAGCTTTCGCCTCATATTAAAATAATATTCTTTAGGGCCGATTCGACCAAACACAAAGCTATACCAGAATAACTATTACGGCTATTATTTTACACCTTAAATTTACCCTTGGATAACTTCGATTACGTTTTTCGAGCAATACATTAAACTCACTATGGGCCTCATAAGAAAGCTCAAGGTTGCACAGCGTGCTATGGAAAGAGCTATGCTCGGCGTTTCTTTGCGGGATCGAATCAGGAATGAGGAGATTCGTAAACGAACAAAAGTTGCTGACATAGCCCAACGGATAAGCAAGCTGAAGTGGCAGTGGGCGGGGCACATAGCACGTAGAACTGACGGCCGATGGGGCAGAAAGGTTAGGGAATGGAGGCCACGTACCGGCAAGCGCAGCGTAGGACGTCTACCTACAAGGTGGACAGACGACCTGGTAAAGGTTGCAGGAAGCCGCTGGATGCGAGCCGCTTTCAACCAGCCAATCTGGAAGTCACTGGGGGAGGCCTATGTTCAGCAGTGGACGTCCTATGGCTGAAATGATGATGATGACATTAAACTCGGTATTGTTATTCTGTAGTTCAAGAGTGAACGAAAACGAATTGATAAACCTACCAAAATCCATGTAATCCATTTCTTCTAGGTTGACTTGAAATGCCACAACATTTTAATTTTGTAGGATAATAGAGTGTCAATGCTAGATGTTGACAACATGTCAGTTTCGAGGTGACAGGAGTGGATTTGACAAGTAACAACTTTGACATTTACTTATTCTCAGTTTAATTTATACACTGTCAGAATCGCCCGTTTTAATATTTTTCATAGATTTGTGGTTGGTAGAATGAAAAATCAGCTTACTCTAGATTAAGCAGTGGTATACTCTCAAGTTAAAACTTACACCAGCTTGGTCGAATCCGGTCACATGTACAGTCCTCCTAACCCTAGTATTATACATAAAAAGTACATTATATTTACAAGGTAAATGTTGTTTCCAGCAAGTGACGTCACAAGCAGAAACTCAGCCGGTGTCGAGCAGCCACGAAACGACGACGGAAGCGCCCTCTACCACTTATCCTAATTCTAATAGTATGGTAAGTACATGAAGGTTGTTCCAGACAACAGATCGCTATTAACTATAAGATCGTCTAAGTTGTATTTCTGTGTATAAATCATGTGTAATTTACTTATATGGTGTGCAATAAAGAATATCTATCTATCTGTCAATACTAGTCACGTGATTTATAACGCTAAAGTATCGCGATAAGTTTTGCAGTAATACTCGCCCCTAGAAATGGTTATTTCTTGCTGAGAAGTGAAAAATGGCCACTTCTACCATGTAATAACGTTACTTGGTGTCGCTATATCTGAGGTTCCGGGTTCGATTCCCGGTCAGTAAAGTAGAAAAATAACTTTTCTATATTGTCTCGGGTCTCGGTGTTGTGGTACCGTCGTTGTTTCTGATTTCTGTAACACAAGTGCTTAAGCTACTTATCATAGGATCAGAACAATGTATGTGATGTCTAATATTTATTATTATTATTATAATGATTGTTTTTTAGCAGTTAAGCGAGACGCTATCGTCGGTGGCAGAGACGACGCCGACGACACAAGCCCCAGTTACGACAGAATCTCCAGTCACAAATACCACATGTAAGTATATATATATATAGCACTTCATCGTATTTATTATCGCTGTAAGTTGCCGTTAGTCAAACAGACTTTATTTTCTAATCCGCATAAATGAAGTATTGCATGGAAATTGCGCGTGCGCATCTGTCACTCACACCGTATAAAGAGTTATTTTTACCCGTACAGACAATGTACGGGTCTTACCTGTTGCTGCAGATATAGAAATGGGTTTACCGCCCTAAGGTTGAATGTCACTTGCTCATAAAATATGTACTTGGCCTATTTCTGATTGCCTATAATTAGGTATATTAGTAGTGTCATTTGTGATTATTTGAACTTGGAAGTGTAAGTCTTACAATATGCCTTGGCGAATTATTATTTTATTGGGTCATTAGAGTACGTACCGGCAAGCGAAGCGTAGGATGTCCACCCACAAGGTGGACAGACGACCTGGTACGCTGGATGCAGGCCGCTTCCAACCGGCCAATCTGGAAGTCACTAGAGGAGGCCTATGCTCAGCGGTGGACGTCCTATGGCCGAAATGATGATGATGATCAAAAGTGGTAAAGCACTTCGTCGGTCGAGTATACATCGCACGAGTAGATAGCTGTGTACTTGTGTAGTAGTAGTGGATGTACTGAAGTGGCGGTCCGTTGCAGCAGTAGAGAAGCAGCTGTCGGCGTCCATGAAGCAGCTGTCCGCCGCCGAGCCCGCCGCCGCCGCGCACGCGCCGCTGCCGCACCACAGGCCCAAGGTAACGCACTACTCTGCACTCTCCACTCTCTACACTCTCCACTCTCCACTCTGCACTCTAGACAATACACTACATTCTCCACTATATACTCTGCACTCCATACAATACTCTATACTACATTATCTACCCTACACTATACACTCTCTACGCTACACTCTCCACATTACACTCTTCTTCACTTTACACTCTCCACTCTCTACGCTACACTCTCCACATTACACTCTCCACATTACACTTTTCTTCACTCTACACTCTCCGCTCTCTACGCTACACTCTTCACTATACACTATACACTCTGCACTCTACTCGACACTCTGCACTCTACACTACACTACATTCACCATTCTACACTACATTATCCACTCTATACTGTCCACACACCGTACACTCTATACTCTTCACTTTGTAAAAGTTGTTGTATTTGAGCAGTAAAATCACCCCCTAGAAAGAATAATCACCCCGAAGGAAGATAACTAATAAACAAGCATTTATAAAAATAAACTGTTTTTTAATAAAGTATTTACGACTTGACAGAAGGCAGCCAAGGAAACTTCTCCAAGTTCCTAACAAAACTATCGAATTGTTCCAGCAATCGTCGTCGCAACAGAATGTATACGCGCACCACGCCGTCAGCCACCACCCGCCCGTGTACGGGGCCAACGTCTACGCGCCTCAGGTATACACGCATCCACGATAATACTCATTTTCTCAACGATTATATTTGTTCTTTTCAACTGCCTCTGGTGGAATTCGAACCAACGCTACCTTTTGCTATCCTGGCAACTGGTCAAACAACTGACCTACGAAGGACATAGTTGGCGAATTTCTTCAAGTTTTTGTAGCTGTTAGTAAGCAATCGTTGTTCCATCAATGTCTTGGATTTTATACCCCAAAAAAAAACATCCGACAGAAATATTATTGTAATTTAACAATCAGACTTCACAATCATTTATATTCATTCTCTATACCAAGCACTAACGCACGCCCTATTTGTCGCTGGCTTAAGATACTGCTTGGGTGTGAGTGAGCGAGAAAACGACGATTGAATAATGATAGCAATCTTATCAATCTTAATCCACCATCAAGTATTTCATTTATTTATTGTTAATAAGTTGTTGCCCGCTACTACTTTCGTGTGGTCTTTAGTTTATTCATAATATTATACAGTGTGTAACGAAAAGGTGAAATAAAACTTTAAGGGGTTATTCTACGGCTAAATTACATCAACTATTTCTATGGGACCGACATCAAATTCGCAAAAAAAAAAATTGACGTTTCCATAGACGTGTTTTTTTTAACACTTTCCCATACTAAAACGCGACCAGCTGGCATCAGTTTGTATGGAAACGTCAATTTTTTTTTTTTGAGATTTCGATGTTGGCCCCATAGAAAAAGTTGATGTAATTTAGCTGTAGAATAACCCCTTAAAGTTTTATTTCACCTTTTCGTTACACCCTGTATAACATGCATTATGCTAAACCTTCCTCTTGAATCATTCTGTCTTGTTAAAATCCGCTGCGTGGTTTATAAGATCTATCCGTACAAATAAATGAAGCTACTTTGTTTCATACTATGTATAGATACGATAGTAAAGTGAATCATCTTTACATGTGAATGTTTTTGTTAGTAAAACCCTCGCAGGTACGAATGTGATTGGTAATTCTGTAGTCATCTCTAGTTTTCATAATCTATAGAGTTAGGGAAATATGACGATATGGAAAAAATGCTAGTGAAGGGGCCAGCCGCGTACACGCTTGAGGGTCGCTATACACATAAACGGGCCGGCATTAATATATGTAGCGGTACGGGCGGTACAATCGAATATACGTATATGAATTTTCTGGAATCACAAACCGTTCGGATGCCGCACATAATCTAATTATAATCACAAATACTGCCGAATCGAACGACGCGTCGAGCCGAATGAACCACCCGATCATCGCAAGCCTGTTGAAGTCGAACAAGTGCAGCCTCAGACCGGCTTTGGTTAGTTGGACCGGCTCATGTGTGTAGCGACCCTCGGGCTTCGGTCACCGCTCGCGGGGCGGACGTGGGCGCTACAACACGTTAGGCCTAAACGAACCCCGACTACAAGCCAGTGTCCCGCGGCAGGTGAACTCCACTCCAGCGTCGCTCGCGGGCGCGGCGGCGGCCTACCCGCCCAGCGTCACGCTCACGCAGTACCAGCCCATGATCAACTCCTACCAGGTGAGCGCTCCACCTCTGAAATGAAATTAAATGTATTTATTTGCTTTGAAAGTGGTACACATACAGGTGATAATATAAATGGTGGTTCCTCACATTTCACCAGACACTGGCATGCAAAACGTTTTAAAAAGATCATTAAGAATTGAATTTAATTGAATTTATCATGGTAATGTCAACAACAATGAATTTGAATAAGTCAACAGTACATTTAAATTATTACAGGATTAATTAAATTATTAATACCAATACAATGAAAAAATAAACAATACAGTAATTGCAAGTCAGCAGAGTAGTCAATTATGTGTCAAAATATTCGTAAAGAGAATAAAAGCAACAAGCATTTCAATTTTCTCTTGAACACATTCAGTGGTAATTCAGTGGTAGTGGTTCTCTTTACTGATCATCATCATTGCAGTTGTAGGATGTCCCCTGCTGAACAAAGGCATCCCCTTCCAGATTGGCCGGCTATAGGAAGCCTGCATCCGGCGTCTTTCTGCGACCTATATCAGGTCGTCTGTCCACCTTGTGGTTGGACATCCTCCGCTCCGCTTACCGGTCCGCCTCTTACTAACCAGAATTCGCTATTTTCCGTGTACTAAATTTACCTTAATAATTTAGTTTGATAGTTTGCACTGAGGACATGGAACCGGAACATTAATTGAGAATAGGACATGATTACTGGCGAAAAAAAGCCGTACAGTTTTAGCAAATGAACCTTATACTAAAAAGTCGTAATCTAATTATTCGTTACACTCGTGTACCACTTAATTTAGTTAAATGTAACATGAAAAGTGGAAATTTTAATTGTAAATCAAACTTTATAAACTTTAATAGGTGTCAAAACCTGACGAAGTGGTTCGTCACATGTTAGTGTTCATTACTATAAGGTGTGTATAGAATAATGGCGTCTAACGGTCTGTAACATTTAAAATGTAATAAAGAATTTTGAAAAATAAAACAAACTGTCATAAGTACATTTCGGAATGTTTTATTTTTGTATGTATTTTTAAAATATCGGTCTTTATGACAGGTACAGGCAAAAGATTCGTCGTGAAAACCACTTGTTAATAAAAGTGACAAAATAGGAATGTCTCGTAGGCTAGTAATGAACAGTGCTAGTTTTCGTTAAAGTAATCCCGCGCGGGCGGTCTAAATATTCTATGCAGAGAGAACTCTCAAACCTATTTAGTCTATCGCCCACTTTGAAAAACATTTATGTTTCAAGGCCCCAAACGACTCCAACACCCCAACCTTATGGGCCCTTTAGGCCGTTATCGTCCACTCGGTGAAAGACTGCTCTGTGGCATAGCGATGAAAAGTGACTGTAGTCACTTTTATACCTCAAACGAGTAACATTGTGTGTTGTGGTAGCAAACGTCATCGTCGGCGGCGGGGTACGGCGGCAACGCGCTGTACACGGCGGCGGCGCCCTACGCGTACGCGCACTCGCACCACGCGCCGCACGCGCACGCGCCGCACGCCACGCACGCGACGCACGCCACGCACGCGAGCCACACGCCGCACGCCACGCACACGCCGCACACGCCGCACACGCCGCCCGCCAGCAAGCCGCACAAGGAACACGCGCAGGTAAACGCTATTATCTTTGTCTCTCACTAGGTAGCATTTTAGCCATAGGACATCCACCGCTGAACACAGGCCTCCCCCAGTCACTTCTAGATTTCACCGGTCGGAAGCGGCCTGCATCCGGCAGCCTCTTGGGACCTTTATCAGTGTCAGTGAACCTACGTGAATGTTTAAATGTTTCTTTAACAAATTGTAAAATGCATTCCGATGCGGCCCGACGCGCGTCCGTAACTGAGAATCGTACTTTAGTGTTTGCGCTCGCGGCTTACGTCAGCCTCGACTATCCGGCCTTGTAAAATCTGTACAGTCCGTACGGAACATGAACCGCGAGACGTTAGGCTTGGGCATGACAAGGGTGTGGCACACCACCTACGAAAAAATGTGGACATGCCACGCTAAATAATTGTATTTATTTTTAAATCTTTAATCCCATTATTGCAAAAACCGATTTTTTTTTAATTTAATAGATAATAAGATTAATAATCAATCCCGAGAACGTGGATTACCAAATAGATCCTTTATTTGTTACTTAGGGAGACATATCCACATTATTTTTTCGTAAAGGAAAAAGTGAATTGAATATCTGTTGATCATGTAGCCCTTCCGCAATCTACTGTAATTTGCGTTTTTACCTATTGCTGGAATAACTGCACATTAATTTAATCACATATTACAAACAAACTACGTCTTTGTAATATTAGTATAGATATTGACGTGAATGTATCTGTTTACAGTACGACAGCTCAGTAGCGTCTAGCAACAGCCTCGCGAGCACGTCCACCACACAGACCTCCACAGCCAAAGTAGCCACTACCACCGGTGAGTACACTCAGCACTGTTCGCTGGACACGCCGCTAGAGGCGCTAGTTTGGTTTAAGGTCGCTAGAAATCTCTACAATTAGACTCTACGGATTTATACAGGGTTACATTTCATGGTAGTGCCAATTTTTCAGGGCCCACTCGGAATCAGTAACTGAATCGATTCTACGTAAAAAACACTCATTTTTTATTCTTCCATTCTGCATTTGAAAAATTTATTCAAATGCAGAATGGAATTTATGATTACACGATTAATTGCACCGTATGTACACTGCATAAGGTTCTTGTTGGAGCGCCGTCGGCGCACGCCTGTGATCTCTGATGAATGACGGCGCATCTCGCGTTTTCTTGTTTTTTCGGAAATTGTAAATTTATTATATAGTATAGTATATTTTACTCCAGAAATACGACGACTGAAATTAATTACGATAAATTAGTATTTTTATATTGTTCTATAGACTTTATTTTTTTTAAATGAACTACCTTGAAATGTAACCCTGTATAAAATATTATGGCTGCTGCAAAGATTTGAATGAGATCAAACGAGTCGAATTCATGCCGTAACGCTTTTTTAATCTATTATTACGCTACTGGTGTAAACAAAAGAGTAGGCTTGTATACTTCCATACCGGATGCGCTATTACGCTGAGATATGAATACGTACTGAAGAGCGATAAATTGCGTAACGTCCGCTCATAGTTAGCGTTTGGTGTGAATAGCCTTATAGTTTAAAGACTAACGGGCCTTATTAATAATAATATTGACAAGAGTACCTATCAATTTACTATCTATGTCCCCATTATCGACACGTTATGTTAAAGGACAACGCCACTCTGCTATAGTAGCGGAACCTTTTTTTAGTGCCATAGTGAAAAAATTAGATTATAAGATCTGGCAAATTTTTGTGTCCAGTCGGTTGCGTTGTCCTTTGACAACACTTTAAATTGAAAAATCCATAGACTGTCCGAGGGTGAAAATAGTTTATAATGACGTAAGACGGTAGATATGTACTCGTATATGTATATGTATATGTATATGTATATGTGTGATGTGTGTACTGTGTGTGTACTGACGTACCTGACGCTCCCGTCGCGTGTTGCAGCGCACGCGGCGGCGGCGGCGCCCGCGGCCCCCGGCGCCCTCGCCGCGCAGCCCAGCGCAGGTACACGCACGCGCACGCGCACACGCACACGCACACACACGCACACGCACACACACACACTCTTTCTCTCTCAGACACACACACACACGCACACACACCAACAAACACACACACTCTCTTTCTCTCCCTCTCACAAACACACTCTCATACGCACACTCTCACACGCACACTCTCTCACACGCACACTCTCTCTCACACACACACACTCTCTCTCACTCACACACACTCTCTCTGACACTCACAATCACTTTATCTCTTCACAAACTGCATGCGTAACCACAATCCATCATTAAATGAATTCTTAGATGCAACATTGATTTGGAATAGTATTATTTATTAACTAAAACTTACCTACCTATCCTGTAAGCCAGAAATGTTTTATTGAGAACGTATTTTTGATACTCTAGAGCGAATTCGCAACAAGTCGTATAAAATATCCCTTCGAAATTGTACATTTATGTATGGTTACGCTTTAAATACGTCTTCAGTTTATTGATCTAATAAACCTGACTAATAGCATATGAGTAGAGAAAGAAGAGAGAACAGATGCTAAGCTTTTTAGGAACGATCAAAATTGATACCTATTTTGGAAGGGTTTTCGTAAAATGGTAAATTAAACTACGTATTTTTTAAGCGTTTTGTTACAGACTAAAACAAAAAAAAAAAACAATCATATCTCTTATTAAATTTTAAAAGAACGAACGAAATATTTATGATATGTGCCAAAATGAAGCTCAAACGGATGCCAGAAAAATCGGACTTTAAAGTTAAATAACGAACGGAAAGACTGCTCGTACTAATAAAAAACTTTTTTTTTTTATTACAAAATTGTAATAAAAAAAGAATTCATAAATGTCAAGCGAAACCATACACATCATCGCGCAACCCTCAGCTTGTGCACTAGCCGATCCGGTACAAACCGGTTACTAGCCATTGCGGTGCGTTCGTGCCAGGCAGCCAGTGCTGACACAGACTCCGCGCGCTTGTAGTAGTGTACAGACAGACTCGTCAACCTACCACAAAACGTAATTTTTTCTCAATTGATATTGATCCCTACTTTAGTTAAAAATCAGTTCAATGACCTTTAACCTTTTGGGTGGGTTGACCTGCCGTTGTCTGTACCTATCACAGCGCGACTGTATGAAGCTTTGTCTCTATTCCTTTCCTAACTCATGTAGTGATAGTGCAAGTTGTCGTTCCGCAGCGAACATTGCCGGCGCAGGGTACGCGGCGGCGGCGCTGTACGGCGCGGCTGGCGTGGGTGGCGTGGGCGGAGTGGGCGGCGTGGGCGGCGTGAGCGGCGTGGGCGGCGTGGGAGGCGCCACGGGCGCGTACGCGGCCTACGACGAGCAACTCATGCGCAGCACTAGCACGCTGCCTCATCATATGGTCAGTGCCCATTCCTACACTAAAAACACACTTTTACTACACGATACTCGAAAAGAAAGAATACTTTATTTGCTTAAAACATGATATAAACTGATGCAATTGTTGAATAAATAGATCTCATGTTTAGCTAAGATAATTCGTGTCATGCCGAAGTATTATCTTTTAATTATACAATCAATAAAATAATCAAAAATATTTGTAGAACCAAACTAAAATATAAATATTTAAAATTTATGTCACGCATTTAGCATCTTTCGTCTATAGTATATCACAAGATGTATACAAAGGCCTACAAGTAGATATCATATATACGAACTTTTCTAGCGCGTTTGACAAAGACTTTGTCAAACGCGCTACTATCTAAACTTCATAGTATGGGCGTATATGTGTCGCTTTTACAGTGGTTTGTATCATACTTGTAAAAAAAAAGCGGATTTGAGTCCGGTATATTCTTCGCTGAGTTTGGCGTACCACAGGGCTCCTATCTGGGTCTCCTATTATTATTAATATTCAGTAACCACATAGTTCCGAAAATAAATTACGGCAGTGTTTTCATGTTTGCTGATGATATTAAAATAAGCAAGACCATCAAAACTCTTGATGATACAGACCTTCTTCAGGCCGAACTGAACATAACATCCGACTGATGTGCTAACAATGGGATGTTACTAAACCCTATCAAGTTAGTTACACCAAAAAGCGCAATCCTAACAGCACGTATTACACTATAAATGGTTTAACCCTATCTGAGGTCCAGGAAATCCAAGAATTGAGTGTTGCGCTGGACAACAAATTTAAATTTACGGTTCATGCAGTAAAAATGCGGCTCGTATGTTTAAACGAAATAGTCAAGCAACGAAAGGTTTTTTACAACGCTCCTGTACGTTGAATTTGCAAGCGTTGCCTGGAACCCCGTCTACAGTACGATATCCTAGCGTAGTGAATCTTTGCAGCGAGCATTCACACGGTATCTTGCCTTCCTAACTCCCAGTAAATCACATAGGAACCCTTACTGCCAAAGGCTATCATTTTTCAAAATGACTTCTTTAAAAGACGGACGTGTGATTGCGGATTTGATATTCCTCCATAAGAAAACAATAAAGTTAAAAAGTCCCTACCTTCTAGTCTAAATTCAAATTATAATAAGACACTCAATACGCAAAATTTTCAGTATACCGAGACACGAAACAAATTTAGGCTTGCACTATCCTATGGCCTGAATTAAAACGAATATAATTAAATTAATAACAAAATACACAACAGTAACATTTTCAATGATTCAACAAATATTTTTAAGAATAAACTTAAATTACTTTCAGTCTCAGGACATACTCGGACTATAGTTGATTCAAATGAAATGTAAATTTGTCATGAATTCAAACATGTCAAATTAATCGATTCAATGTCAAAACAATTCGATCTCGACGGTCCAAACATTCTTCAACACTATAAAACTGAAGGTATATTGTGATGTGTGGTGACGTCGGTTCGGTCCGCAGGGCGGCTACTACGAGGTGAACTACGGCAGCCGCGAGGGCACCTTCGGGCTCGGCGCGGGCGAGCGCTTCGGCCGCACCGACGCCGCCTCGCCGCAACAGGTATATGCGCACCACACACTACACACTACACACACATACTACACACTACACACACGCTACACACTACACACATACTACACACTACACACACGCTACACACTACACACATACTACACACTACACACACGCTACACACTACACACATACTACACACTACACACACGCTACACACTACACACATACTACACACTAAACACACGCTACACACTACACACATACTACACACTACACACACATACTACACACTACACACACGCTACACACTACACACACGCTACACACTACACACATACTACACACTACACACACGCTACACAAACACTACACACTACACACACATACTACACACTACACACACGCTACACACTACACTCATACTACACACTACACACACGCTACACACTACACACATACTACACACTACACACACGCTACACACTACACACATACTACACACTACACACACGCTACACACTACACACATACTACACACTACACACACGCTACACAAACACTACACACTACACACACATACTACACACTACACACACGCTACACACTACACACTACACACACATACTACACACTACACACACGCTACACACTACACACATACTACACACTACACACACGCTACACACTACACACATACTACACACTACACACACGCTACACACTACACACATACTACACACTACACACACGCTACACACTACACACATACTACACACTACACACACGCTACACAAACACTACACACTACACACACATACTACACTACACACACGCTACACACTACACACACGCTACACACTACACACATACTACACACTACACACACGCTACACACTACACACATACTACACACTACACACACGCTACACACTACACACATACTACACACTACACACACGCTACACAAACACTACACACTACACACACGCTACACACTGCACACACGCTACACACTACACACACGCTACACAAACACTACACACTACACACACGCTACAAACTGCACACACGCTACACACTACACACACGCTACACACTACACACATACTACACACTACACAAACACTACACACTACACACACATACTACACACTACACACACGCTACACACTACACACATACTACACACTACACACATACTACACACTACACACACGCTACACAAACACTACACACACTGCACACACGCTACACACTACACACACGCTACACACTACACACATACTACACACTACACACACGCTACACAAACTACACACATGCTACACACACACTACACACTACACACACACTACACACTACACACTCATTTACCAGACGACACCCTATTATAGTTCTTTCAAGATAAGAAGAGACTTGTGACAAATCACGTGACTTCACCGTTGACACTTAAGAGTGATGTGCCGTAACGAAATTCAATCGATTCTTTTTGAAAATTGAGAAAGTTTATAAGGAAAGCTTAATAGATTTTTATTTAAGTAACCTTTTTTAAAATAAAAAGTCTACTGCGATGTTCTACCGCCAGAGCGCCGTATGCAGTATTTTGATAAACCTTTTTTGTTTTTTTGGCATTTTACCAAATAATAACAAAAACTTTACGAAAAACTCAACAAAAACAGTAACAAAAGCCAAAACAGGAAATTCGCGAAGTACAACGAAAACACCACACCGCATACAAGGCAGACGCTTCCGTATTGACGTCAACGCACAAGCAAGGACCGGAACCGCTTACCAATAAAAGAGTTTTTAATTAGGTATTTCATAGACTTGTTTCCACAAACCCTATCAATTCGGTAAGCATATCGTCGACATACTCCAACGAAAGTCTAACCAAATGAATACAGTCAATTCGGGTAAGCACTAACCGTATCTGAAAACCCTATCGAGGCTTACCCTATGAAAGGGATTTAAAAGCGCATAAGCAATTTTAACCTCTACGTGCACACCATTCGACTCGTTATTGTATAACCTTTTATTGTGTGTGGCTATCGCCACGGCGAACTTAAATACACAGACAGGTTAATACAAATCACCAGAATGCGCAAAAAAGACAGACAATAGGATAACCCTTTTAGTTGGTAAGTGCTAAATATTACCAATACCCTATTTGATTCGGTAAGCGCATTGAAAGCAGTTAACTTTATTCAAAAAGGTTTCCGTAACGAAAGGTAAAGGTCGCAGGAAGACGCTGGATGCAGGCCGCTTCCAACCGGCCAATCTGGAAGTCAATGGGGGAGGCCTATGTTCAGCAGTGGACGTCCTATGGCTGAAATGATGATGATGATGATGAACGAAAGGCTAACACTGGAGTAGCTTATCGATAGGGTAACCCTATCTTTGGGTAACCTTTTAATAGGGTTTCCCTAACAATCGGCTTAATCAAAAAAAGGGGTTTTCCGGTCCTTGCGCACAAGACGACCGAACTGATACATCGATTTAGTGTCGATTATGTATTGACAATCCCTATAGGTTAACGTTCCGTTTCACGCATCATGTATTTAAAGGAAATCATATTAATTTATTTTTAAAATCAAAAAGCTGTATTATTGGTTTGAAATTTTTACTTAGATTATTAGAAGCAAAGATTGTTGTGTTTTTGCAATAATTAAATATATATTTTTTTGATAATATGTCAAAATTATTATGGTCGAAACGAAAAATCCGAAGTGTCATAAATCCCTTCTTATCTTGAAAGAACTATAATAGTAAAAAGTCAAGGGAATTAATTTACTGACACTGTATTGTTTCTATCCCGAAATTCAGCACGGTTCCTTTGGGTGAGGAGATGAAAATCAAAATGTGTAATTAGCTGGTTGACGACCTCCGTAGCTGAGAGGCGAGTAAACCGGACTTGGTGTCGCTATCTCTGAGGTCCCGGGTTCGATTCCCGGTCAATGTAGAAAAAAAACTTTTCTATATTGTCTCTGGTCTGGGTGGTGTGGTACCGTCGTTGTTTCTGATTTCTGTAACACAAGTGCTTAAGCTACTTATCACAGGATCAGAGGAATGTATGTGATGTTGTCCAATATTTATATTTATTTATTTATATTTATAGTTGTAAATCATTACTGAACTGTACTGTCCCCCGCAGGTCCCCGCCGCGCTACCGCCGGGCTACGCGTACTTCTACCAGCCGCCCCCCACAACCTACCAGTACGGAGTCTACCCCACGGTCAGTAGCCTCTAGCCTCTAGCCTCTAGTCTGTAGCCCTGGTACTATAGTCCTTTCAAGATTTGAATTTTGACTTGATTGTAATATTTACTTTAATGTACATATTCAAACTGAAATTCTGAACACAGTATATCATTTACGACATTTTGTCAAAGAGTATTTGTTGTTAGTAATTATTTTCTCTGTCGATTGGTGTATGTTTCATAGGTTTACAACTAAATAACTTAATTGCAACTTTAGGTATGCCAGGCTTTATACAAAAAAGTTCGAAGCCTTTTACAAAAGTTATAGAAAGTAATTTATAGTAAGTTATTACTTATTACTAGATATCTCGAGTAAAAAAAAAGCTACTATAATTTTTAGAATTATTAATTAACTAGGCTAATAAGGATTTTCATAATGATGATACTCGGTGTATTATTGTGTTGTGTATTTGTAGGCATCGAAATAGAACGCCCAGAAACCAATTCCGCGTCTGTAAAGTGAGGCAATAGAAACTAAGCCATAATGGCTTAGTTCATTACTCGGCCCGTTAGTGCTTAAGATCGTGTCGCGTGACAAACAGCTCCCGAAATATTAAAAAAACATGACGGTTTGCGAAGTGAACGGATGTCACAGTACATCAGGAAAACACAAGAAAGATTTTAACATTACATTTCACGTTGAACGTTGTTTTTAAAAGAGAAACGTCTCAATTTATATTTTGTTTTGTAATCGAAATAATTGAGACGCCTTTGAATTATTTAGGTCCCGGGTTCGATTCTCGGTCCGTAAAAAAAAAATTACAGATTTTATATGGAATATTGACATAGCCAAATTTTCGATCGTTTTTTGTATGGAGCTGGGACTTGAATTTTTTTAACAATTTTACTGAGAAAAAATTTACCTACTTACTATTTTAGAGTTATATTTTTAGAAGTCAAAATATTATGGACCCAGGTGCAATCTGACGTTATTAAGGGGGTCCAAAATTTCATAATTTTTTGGATTCGACGCACTGTTACTGAGATATTGCAGATTTTATACGGGGATATTCTCAAAATTTTAAAACCAGAATTAGAATCTAGCGCTTGCTTGCGCAAGCTTGCTCCGCTCGCTCTGATTCGCGCTTTATGATGTAACTGTTTTAACATAACCTAACCCAGATGATCCTTGACAAGTTTTGACTACTCTATTTTACAAGTCCTAGCCGCATACTAATATACTTCAGAAATTCGGCATGTCAATGTTCCATTTAAAATCAGTGAAATTTTTTCTAAGTGTTGTGCCCCATAGCGATCCGTTTCCTATACTCCAACCCCCTAATTTTGGGTAAAATTTAATGTATAGCAACATTATTTTTTACTTGTGTGCGTTTCGTCGAGCGTAAACACGACTTACTTACGCATGAAAAGATGTCATTCTTGCCTTACTTTTGACAGTTCGCTTTGTAGGAGAATAAGAATAAAGAATAAGAATAAATTTATTCAGACAAACTTACAAAACAGTTGTACACATATATTTCTTCATGAAGTAGGTAGTAGCACAAGTAGGAAACTAAGGCGTTCTATTTCGATGTTTGTAGGGTAAGGTATCAGAGACCCGATTCCCGTGATTTAACAGTACTCCCAATCCAGTGTCGATCCGCTCCCAGTAACATTACTATCTAAGTATTCTCTCTAAATGTAGTTTTAGCTCGTCATATATGGCTCTGAATGCTGGGCAGTTAAAGTGGATGAAAAGCGATTGCATGCAGTAGAAATGAGAATGTTAAGGTGGATGTGTGGGGGACAAGAATGTACAAGATAATGAGGGTCTGTCTCCACCGATCCCGGGATCAGATTGAGTTAGCCACGGATCACGGCGACTTGTATCAACTAATACCGTGATCCAAACGGATCACGATTTATCAGTTAATAAACATTGATAGTGGTTTTGTTAGTTATAACTTCTTTTCGTTAATATTTTTTTTGAAGGAAACGGATCACGGTATTAGTTGATACTACTCGCCGTGATCCGTGGCTAACTGAATCTGATCCCGAGATCGGTGGAGATAGACCCGATAATGAATGAATTATATTAGAGGAAATATGAAGTGGCACCTGTAGCAGAAAAGATAAAAGAAAACCGTTTGTCTTTCATTTTTTTTTCTTTTTTTTTTCATTTATTCATTTTAAAAATTCTCTTGTATTAGTCTTGGTATGGACATGTGATGAGAAGGGAAGAGGGGCACGTAACGAGGAGAGTGATGTGTGTGGTGGGTATGAGTATTGATGGGTGGAGAGTTGGAGGATGACCTAGGAAGAGATGGCTGAATTGTGTGAGGAGCGAAATGACTGAGAAGGGAGTGAATGACTCAATGACGAGTGACCGGATTGCATGGAAGAGAAAGACATTCTGCGCCGACCCCAGATTACCTGGGAACATTGCAGGCGAATGATGATGAATGCGACGGAAAATGAAGGTAACCGAAATGAGTTTAAAAAATTCTATTTGCAGTTGTATTGGGATAGTTTAGATAATTTTACGTCAAATTATAAATTTACGAGAATACCGCTTTAGATAGTAATGTTACTGGGAGCGGATCGATACTGGAATGCGATTACCGTTTAATTAAGAGAATGGGGATGACGACTAGGTAAAGAAAATGAAATTCTTTTATTCCGTCAGTTAAATTATCAAAAAATAATGGACTCTTAGGGCCACTTTCACCACTTGCTGATAAGTTCCGGATAACCTATCTGACACTCGTTTTGACAGATAACCCATACAATTAGCTGTCAAAAAATATCAGGTTATTTAGAACTTATTGTGAAACTTATTGTTTCTTTCGTCAAACAACCATAAAATGACAAAGATAAAGCGCGTCAAAGTTCGGGAGTGACGTCACATCTGAGTAAAACTTGTACCAAGACGTGACGTAATGCGGCATTTCAAATCATTTTATCTCTGTAATATTTTGATTATGGAAAAAAAAATCGTGTCCAATACTTTTTGATAATCCACCTGATAGACAAAGAAAAAAAAGTTAGTCGTCATCCCTGTTGGGCTTCAGGGCAGACAGAGGGCACGGGAGTGAAGCGTGCGTTTGTACCGTTGACAGTACGGCGGCGGGTCGAACGTGGGCGGCGTGGGCGGCGTGGGCGGCGTGGGCGGCGCGGCCGGCAAGGTGTCCACGTACACGCAGCAGCAGCAGCCCTACGACGCGCAGGACTCATACAAACCCGGTATGTATGCTATCCACTACCTCGGCCCTATAAAAGGAGCTGTCTTTTAATCTCATCGGCCTCTTTCGATAAGAAATTGTCCATCGGAAAACCACGTGATACTATGGGGTTTAATATTAGTGTCACGCGATTTACCGGTTGTCAATTCATTATCTGGAAGGGTTCTGGAGACGTTTTTTTTAATCATGCGAATTGTAATCCGAATACGAGATCGCAAGATTTGCATGAGAATTCCTTATAATCACTATTCTTGAAAATTCATTCCATGAATTCTGCAACGACTACTCGTTTCTCTTTTTCTACTAGTAGAAATTACGGAAGAATGACATTGACAAGTAAACATACGTTTGACAGAAATTTGACATAATAACTCTTTATTAACGTACCGTTTTAAGCGATTCACTACCGATAAAATCAATGAGTTTTTGCATTCCGTTTCATAATATCACGGGCAGCAGCGTCTGCGGGCGAAATGTTATTAAAAACTGCAGTATTGGCAATCCCCCTGATTAAAGTCATTGGAGGATGCCTGTGTTCAGTTGTGGACGTCTAGTCGACGAGTGGCTGGATCGATGATGATGAAGAAGTACGCCCGATCACAGCCGACAGCTAGTGTCGGGAACCGCTCATAGGGATGCTCCCTGCAATCGAATCCCCACCAACAGTTGGTATAGAAGCCCGGCGAGCGTGTTCCGTGGTACCGTGTATCGAGTAGTAGTAGTAACGGCGTGTCCGCCGGTTGGTCGCAGGCCCGTACTCGGGCGGCGGCAGCAAGGCGGGCGGCGGCGCGGCCGACCTCAGCAGCGCCATGTACAAGACGCACGTCGCGCTCAACAAGGTCAACGTGAGTACCGCACCGCGACACACCACACACACCGCACACCACACACCACACACCACACACAACGCACGTCTAGAGCGCGCTAACGACAGCCGTCATACTGGGCGCCATGTTGGGCGGATAATATTTTTTTATTTTTTTAAATTTATTTAGACACAAAACAGAATATAATTACAAGAATATAATTACTTAAATGCGTCATTAAGATCATTAGGACACACATTTAAGTGTTCTCACATACTCGTCTCGAGGGCTATAATTATTAAAACTTTTTAGCAAATTATGTACTGGAATTCTCGCATATCTCTAACAAAAGTCTCTTAAATTTAGCCGCACTTGAATCAAAGATGTCAAGGGCAGGGTTATCAGCTGATACGCTATTATACAAACGACACATCCGAATATTGCACATCGATCTTTGGAAAGAGACAATCGGCTAATTTCGTATAGCGTTATCTTTGTCGCCCACTACCGTGACTTTTGTTGACACTACATAGAGTTGTTAAAACAATATTATTTATTTTGTTTATATTTTTATTAATTTCATTAGTATACTATACATAATGTTAATTTTAAGACTCTCTTAATTCACACAGGAATCAAAACAAAACAACAGTAAAGTACTTAGTTCTGAATTCAAATTCTACTACGATAAGGCCGAGCGCATATTATCAGAAGCTTCTAATATAAATATTCTAGCGCGCTCCTGAAGGCTCTCCGTGCATCCGTTTTGTACTAGAACCCGCATGTTGTAAGAAATGTCTCGTGACGGACGTCCGGTTCTGATGCGCGCCGGATCGAAACGTCATCCTAGATTCTCGAGAGGCCCGTATACCATACATTTTGTACTAAACCTCGCACACTATCGGGATTTTGTGTCGGTTTGGCAGACGGCGCCGTACGCTGTACACGCGCTTCTCGTTGCAGTATGTTAGATATGCAAGTAGGGTATGCCAGAAGTTTCCCAGTTGTTAACCGATTACAAAAGAAGGAGGAGGTTCTCAATTTCCGTATGCTGTACACGCACTTCTCGTTGCAGTGTGTCAGATATGCAAGTAGGGTATGTCAGAAGCATCCTTTTGTTAACCAACTACAAAAAAGGAGGAAGTTCTCAATTTTTATCCTTACAACTGACTTCAAAAAAGGGTGATGGTCAGACGGCTATACCACTGCCTCTTGGTATAGCCGGTTATAGACTCCAAAGGGGGGTGGATTTGACGTTAGAAGAGAAAATAGGAAAATGTATGCCCTTATTATTGCTAGCTCGTGACCAAACACACTCTTAAGTTCGAGCGAAAATAATTTCCTATAGTTTTTACTATGTATTTTTAACTTTCAATTCATTTTTATACTTATTCGCGCTTTTTAATATATTTTTTTGGTTTTTGCAAGTAAACGTATTCTTTTCTTATTATTCTTACTCCTAAGATTTTATAGCTGAAGTGGAAAAATATTCGTGCATATGGAATGTGGATAGTCAACACTATCAAAATACAATACAGCGCGACCTAGCGTGGGAGAAAATATAAACAATGATTTTCTTTATTACACTAAACAATAGTACCAATAGCCATAACGTGTCGCCATCCCTAATATCTCTGTGCAAACGTCAAAGAACAAAGAGGTGTGTCGTTGCGGCGTAGTCAGCCACAACTGGCGCCGAATCGCCGAACCTGAATAATGTGCGGGGTTTGTGACAGTTCGGTCCGGCGAGCACGATAACGTTTCTACTAGAAGCTTCTGATAATAGATTTATTACCCAACTCGTCAAATACAAAGAAAGTTTCCATTGGTCAAGCGTGTTTTAACCGCACATTTCAGTTCTGATTTGCGATTTTGGGACTTCTGATAAAAAAACGCGACAAGTAGTTTTGGTAGTTTGTAAAGCCTGATCGACCTTTGACCACGAGATTTTCGGACGTTCTTGTACGTGAACCACTTTTCTTCACCAGTTAACAATCACTTGAAAAACGGTTCGGATAAAGAATCGCAAATGAGTACACGGTTCAAATTTCTCTCAGTGAGCTCGTGTCAACTACTGACATGCCGATCTTGCTCTACTTTTTCATTTAGGTCCATAAACGTCACAATATTTTTTTGCGGCCTGCAATGCATTTTTTCTTTTTTGTATAAAACATTTAAAATAATATACAATGTTATCTCTTCACTAGGTTCACTCATTTTGACAGAAATAACAATTTACTAATTTGTTTCCTTTTTTAAATGCTACCTGTATTGTCTACAAAACCAGCCAGATGCAAATAAATTTGATTACAAGTTTATACATACTATATGCGAAAAGACTTTCCCCGATCTATTATTATCACCATTGGAAAACATCAAAAAGTACCCTGATTCCGCGCCGTACGTCGTACTTGAGTGTAGCCTGCGCGTGCGTGGTGCGGCGGAGGTGAGGGGCGAGGGGGGCAGGAGGCAAGGGGGGTACTGTACGCTGTGTTGGTTGTTGGTTGCAGAGCTACGACAAGGCGACGTTCCACAGCGGCACGCCGCCGCCTTTCGGCGCCGGCTCGCACCTGTACATCCCCGCGCCGCCGCACCACGCGCACCACCACCACCACTCCGCGCACGCGCAGCAGCACCAGGTACCCGCCCCCTACACCCCCCTCCCCCCACACACGCACACACATGACACGCACCCCGCACACACACCGCCGGCTCGCACCTGTACATCCCCGCGCCGCCGCACCACGCGCACCACCACCACCACTCCGCGCACGCGCAGCAGCACCAGGTACCCGCCCCCTACACCCCCCTCCCCCCACACACGCACACACAGGACACGCACCCCGCACACACACCGCCGGCTCGCACCTGTACATCCCCGCGCCGCCGCACCACGCGCACCACCACCACCACTCCGCGCACGCGCAGCAGCACCAGGTACCCGCCCCCTACACCCCCCTCCCCCCACACACGCACACACATGACACGCACCCCGCACACACACCGCCGGCTCGCACCTGTACATCCCCGCGCCGCCGCACCACGCGCACCACCACCACCACTCCGCGCACGCGCAGCAGCACCAGGTACCCGCCCCCTACACCCCCCTCCCCCCACACACGCACACACATGACACGCACCCCGCACACACACCGCCGGCTCGCACCTGTACATCCCCGCGCCGCCGCACCACGCGCACCACCACCACCACTCCGCGCACGCGCAGCAGCACCAGGTACCCGCCCCCTACACCCCCCTCCCCCCACACACGCACACACATGACACGCACCCCGCACACACACCGCCGGCTCGCACCTGTACATCCCCGCGCCGCCGCACCACGCGCACCACCACCACCACTCCGCGCACGCGCAGCAGCACCAGGTACCCGCCCCCTACACCCCCCTCCCCCCACACACGCACACACATGACACGCACCCCGCACACACACCGCCGGCTCGCACCTGTACATCCCCGCGCCGCCGCACCACGCGCACCACCACCACCACTCCGCGCACGCGCAGCAGCACCAGGTACCCGCCCCCTACACCCCCCTCCCCCCACACACGCACACACATGACACGCACCCCGCACACACACCGCCGGCTCGCACCTGTACATCCCCGCGCCGCCGCACCACGCGCACCACCACCACCACTCCGCGCACGCGCAGCAGCACCAGGTACCCGCCCCCTACACCCCCCTCCCCCCACACACGCACACACATGACACGCACCCCGCACACACACCGCCGGCTCGCACCTGTACATCCCCGCGCCGCCGCACCACGCGCACCACCACCACCACTCCGCGCACGCGCAGCAGCACCAGGTACCCGCCCCCTACACCCCCCTCCCCCCACACACGCACACACATGACACGCACCCCGCACACACACCGCCGGCTCGCACCTGTACATCCCCGCGCCGCCGCACCACGCGCACCACCACCACCACTCCGCGCACGCGCAGCAGCACCAGGTACCCGCCCCCTACACCCCCCTCCCCCCACACACGCACACACATGACACGCACCCCGCACACACACCGCCGGCTCGCACCTGTACATCCCCGCGCCGCCGCACCACGCGCACCACCACCACCACTCCGCGCACGCGCAGCAGCACCAGGTACCCGCCCCCTACACCCCCCTCCCCCCACACACGCACACACATGACACGCACCCCGCACACACACCGCCGGCTCGCACCTGTACATCCCCGCGCCGCCGCACCACGCGCACCACCACCACCACTCCGCGCACGCGCAGCAGCACCAGGTACCCGCCCCCTACACCCCCCTCCCCCCACACACGCACACACATGACACGCACCCCGCACACACACCGCCGGCTCGCACCTGTACATCCCCGCGCCGCCGCACCACGCGCACCACCACCACCACTCCGCGCACGCGCAGCAGCACCAGGTACCCGCCCCCTACACCCCCCTCCCCCCACACACGCACACACATGACACGCACCCCGCACACACACCGCCGGCTCGCACCTGTACATCCCCGCGCCGCCGCACCACGCGCACCACCACCACCACTCCGCGCACGCGCAGCAGCACCAGGTACCCGCCCCCTACACCCCCCTCCCCCCACACACGCACACACATGACACGCACCCCGCACACACACCGCCGGCTCGCACCTGTACATCCCCGCGCCGCCGCACCACGCGCACCACCACCACCACTCCGCGCACGCGCAGCAGCACCAGGTACCCGCCCCCTACACCCCCCTCCCCCCACACACGCACACACATGACACGCACCCCGCACACACACCGCCGGCTCGCACCTGTACATCCCCGCGCCGCCGCACCACGCGCACCACCACCACCACTCCGCGCACGCGCAGCAGCACCAGGTACCCGCCCCCTACACCCCCCTCCCCCCACACACGCACACACATGACACGCACCCCGCACACACACCGCCGGCTCGCACCTGTACATCCCCGCGCCGCCGCACCACGCGCACCACCACCACCACTCCGCGCACGCGCAGCAGCACCAGGTACCCGCCCCCTACACCCCCCTCCCCCCACACACGCACACACATGACACGCACCCCGCACACACACCGCCGGCTCGCACCTGTACATCCCCGCGCCGCCGCACCACGCGCACCACCACCACCACTCCGCGCACGCGCAGCAGCACCAGGTACCCGCCCCCTACACCCCCCTCCCCCCACACACGCACACACATGACACGCACCCCGCACACACACCGCCGGCTCGCACCTGTACATCCCCGCGCCGCCGCACCACGCGCACCACCACCACCACTCCGCGCACGCGCAGCAGCACCAGGTACCCGCCCCCTACACCCCCCTCCCCCCACACACGCACACACATGACACGCACCCCGCACACACACCGCCGGCTCGCACCTGTACATCCCCGCGCCGCCGCACCACGCGCACCACCACCACCACTCCGCGCACGCGCAGCAGCACCAGGTACCCGCCCCCTACACCCCCCTCCCCCCACACACGCACACACATGACACGCACCCCGCACACACACCGCCGGCTCGCACCTGTACATCCCCGCGCCGCCGCACCACGCGCACCACCACCACCACTCCGCGCACGCGCAGCAGCACCAGGTACCCGCCCCCTACACCCCCCTCCCCCCACACACGCACACACATGACACGCACCCCGCACACACACCGCCGGCTCGCACCTGTACATCCCCGCGCCGCCGCACCACGCGCACCACCACCACCACTCCGCGCACGCGCAGCAGCACCAGGTACCCGCCCCCTACACCCCCCTCCCCCCACACACGCACACACATGACACGCACCCCGCACACACACCGCCGGCTCGCACCTGTACATCCCTGCACACAATCCCCCCCATCCTCCTCTTTACACACACACACACACACAACCCCCCCACAAACAACCATACGCATATCTCGTCCAATGACACAATTATCACATGATTAATGAAAGGAACTTGAGGAACAGAGGCTAAGCTTCTACAGTTATCAAAATTGATACCTTTAAAAAAATAATGGCCTTTTTGTTAATAAAATGTTTTAATTAAAGGTTTTTACAAGTTAGATAAGTAGAATACTTACTCAAGTAATTGTAAATATTCATAGAACAAGCTTTTATACAATATAAAAAAATATTTAAAAAAAAACGATATCAAATCTTAAAAGAACAAACATTAAGTATGCCAAATTTTAGCTTAATCTGACGCCAGCAAGTGATTCAAAATAAGTGGCCTGTGTGCCAGATACGCTTACCGTACTAGACACAAAAATAACAACAAATAATCAGTATTGTAAAAGTTTAAATTTAGTAGTCAGTTAATTAGTTACAACCTTAAAAACAACACAATACGAATTAGACAACGGATTTATGACGAAATGGATCATCAGCAAAAAGATTTCTACCTCCATCTGGTGTTGAATCCAAAATACAGTAGATATTTTATTTAGTGGCATATCTTGTTACTTACAATTAATAATAAAAAAGCTATATACTCATTATAACTTCCTAAAATAAGTATCTTTACTTTTCTTGCCGGTAAACGGCGTATTTTGTACGCCGTTTACCGGCAAGAAAAGTATATATTTAATTGCTTTTACTATAAAATTATTATGTCAATTTGTACCGCCATGTTATTTTAGAAATCGTTATAAAGAAAAACAACCAAGATTTAATTTACCCAACAAAGTGAAATTTTTCTCTTTATTATCGTGGTTTTGACCAAACGCAGGTATCAGAAAAAAAAAGGATTTAACACCTTCGCGAACTAGTGTGTGTGAATAGTTTCCAGACACAATTAAGTTTATTGTTATGACAGCTATACCCGTGCACCGTCCGTCAAAAGCGTTGAAAACAGATCGACGTAGAAATATTGCAGTCTGATTATAGACTATTGCCATTGCATAATAAAAACTAAACTGAATTTTCTGTAAGAGATGAAACATTCAAAAGCACTGCCTTAATAATATTTTATTGAAATCAGTTTTCAAAAACTCTAAAAGTATAATGATTATATATAAGTTGCCTAAACTGAAACACATTGTATATAGGTATGCCTTGACTCCTTCGACCGTCGCATGCGGTAGCTAAGAGTTTGAACGGCATGCGTCTAGTTTGTATTTTATACTTTAATATTACATTCTTAGAGTTTGCTTTCGTTTGTAGATGGATGCCAGGGTGAACAGTAGTCATAATAGGCGGGTAAGTTATTGTATACATTGTATATGTTTATCGCACCGTATATATTATCTGACGTATATATCGCACGTCTGCTCTGCCGCTATGTATCTAACTTTATGTAGTTAGTATTTACCCGCCTTTTGATGTGCATGTGTTTGTTTATCGTATTTGCATCTCGCGGCTTTTTATTGTTCAGATAACACTGATACACATAATTATCTATCTTTAAAACTATCTAAGTATTTTTATTTTGCTTTTTATTAAATTAAAAAAGACTTTATATTGTCAAGAAGCATCCATAGACAGTTTTTGAAAGTATTTACATCAATCACTATGACGAAAACGTATGACAAATCGCCATGTTATTTGACGGTTCAGAATCGGAATCGTGCACGGAATCAGGCTCACCGCTTCAACTTCGTCTAAAACTATGTCAAAGAAAATAATCTAGCTCCGTTTTAGGTTTAACCGAACTACACGCAATATTATGTTTATTATATACATTTTACGGAAGCTTTTGATATATAAATAACTATAAAGCGGATACTCACTACCGAGTTGTAACTAATGCTCGATAAGGCTGTACCTTAGAAGTGAAACACGACTTCTTAAGACACAAACTCAAGAGAGGCAACACATTTGCCAACTTATAAAAAAATATATATCTATATTTGGTTGGGTTGCCAACACTACTATAAATAAAATTAATTAAAAAGTGTGTTTCGCTAGCGAGGAACGACGTCGGTTACCTCGTCGCGTGGTCATGAAAACCTCAATATTTTATCTATACGGTTTAGTTATAGCTCGCTAGAGAATACCCGATTTAAGGCGCTAACCCAAGGCTAATTTTAGCTATGAGACTATTGGTACATCATACTCTATCCGTATGCTTGGGCGGAATCCTGGGTGGGGGTATTTTTTTTTAAAGAAACGCCGTCCTATTCCTCCTTTTTCAGATAAAATATGTCATAATTAGATAGATGATAGAAATTTTATTTTTCTAAAGAGACATATACACACGAAAACAAGACATATTTTTTATAATAAATTACGAACTTCGTTTTATAAAAAGAATTGTTTATAATGTATTTTTGTTTTTATTTTTCTCGTAAGGACGGCTTTCTTAAATTACAATGCCACTGTGTGATGGATACATGGCAGATTTAGATTTTAGTAGCTTGCTGTGTCCGAACAATGATAAAAATTGATAAAAAGTTAATAAGCGCTTCAGTTAAGCTAACATATACTTAGCAAGATAGTTGAAGAATTTATATAAATAAACAAAGCAACTGTCATTTCATATAGGTTTGTCACTTTTACTCATTTATGACTAATGAAAATGCGTTCTATTACAAAGTTCGTTCAAAATACATTGTAATTAAATACAAAAAAGTTCGCTATGGGGCAGAAAGGTTCTAGAATGGAGGCCACGTACCGGCAAGCGCAGCGTGAGACGTCCACCTACAAGGTGCACAGACGACCTGGTAAAGGTTGCAGGAAGACGCTGGATGCAGGCCGCTTCTAACCGGCCAATCTGGAAGTCAAATATAGGGAGGCCTATGTTCAGCCTCAAAAATCACATCCTACCTGTAGAATTGGTCGACCACTACATCTATCTAGGTCACAAGATCACTCTTATTTCCAAAGATCTGGTTGCGGAAATAGGAACACGCAATCGGGTAAGCCTGGGCAGCATTCGGGGCAAACAACCATGTTTTGCGCTCCAAGAAAATTGATCAACACAACCCTTTGACCGCCGCGACTACATTCAGAAGTCGTGCCCCCAGCGCCGCACCCTTTTTTACCTATGATTTGGCGCTCGATACGGTAGTTATGTGACATGTGCATGAGAAAATGAGAGCTCACAAAAGAAACGAGTAGATTAGAGAAAAGACAGGGGTCAGCGACGTGTTGGAAGAGATTGAGAGCCGTAAATGGAGATGGGCAGGACACATCGCACGGATGAACCACGATCGCTGGGTCAGAAAGACCCCGCAATGACACTCGCGGCAAAAAATGAACAGATGACACCCGACAACAGGCTGGAATTAACTGGATGCAAGTGGCGGGGGACAGAAGTCGGTGAAAGGTTGAAGAGGAGGCATATGTTCAAAGACGAACCCAAAAGCTGCTATAGATAGATAGATGTTCAGCAGTGGACGTACTATGGCTGAAATGATGGTGATGCAATGTAATTCTATAATAAATATTAAATTATGGTTCTGGTATAGCACCAAAATTCAACTTCAAATCTTAATATCCAATTTAATAAAGTTTAGTTTTTGACAGCTCTTTGTTTACATAAATTCTTCATCCATCTATAGTATCGAAGTCTTGCGTCAGTCATTCAATAATATTACTAATATGGTAACCATTAGACTAAATGTATGTTGTCCGGACATAGAGTTAATAAATACTCGCCTAGTCTGAACTAAGCATAACCGGGCTGACACTAAATAACGTTTTACGATTCTTATTAATCAAAATGACAAGTCAAATAACTGTTACAAATTGTAAGTCGAGAGTCTGAATCTATTCTAATTGACTAGTTTAATTAACAATACTGTGTTCGTCTATTATTGGTATATGTAATAAGGAATACTAACATAATAAGTGTGTTAAGAATGTATTAATATACAGAATGACTTTTTATTGAGTATCCAAATTTTAATAACAGTATATTTTTTGTATAGTATTAGTAGTACAGTTTCATTAAAGGAACATAAGTATAATCGAGAAAAATATAAATTGTTATCTGACGACTCCGTAGCCGCCAGACTGGGCGTCACCATCTTAGATGTTCCGGTCCGAGGTCCCGGTCGGGTCATTCTAGAAAACGATTTTTTCTGTGTTGTGTGATGTCGAATATTTATTTATATTTACAAAAGTAGCTAGCACTTGCTAAACCAAAATGTAGTCTCGAAATGTGCACTACATTAGTTCTAATTTTGGGACGTGTATAAGTGCCCGAAAGAGGGCCTATATAGGTATTGAATAAATTATTATTATGACTAGAACAGCTACTATCGGTCCCGTATTAAACGTTGTGGCTATTCAAGAATAGAACACTTAATTAAAGTTTGGATACCGATTATAAAGTGTCCTGTATATTCCTAGTATTATATATAACGTAGTGTAACGAAGGATCGTCCCCTCAGGAGAGCGGAGCGGGCGGAGGGCGCGCGGCGGCGGCCAAGCCCCCGGCCAGCAAGCCCACGTACTCGCAGTCCTACTGGACGCCCAACTAGCCGCCCCCCGCCGCTCACCAGCATGCGCGCACAGGTAACACTAACGGGACCTTCAATCCCCCCTACATCCTCGGCACCCCCCCCCCCCCCCCACCTTTAGGGACTTTTAGGATGTTCAATTGGACTCCTCAAGGTATAACTGTAGGCCTACTACGAAAATGTTTTGTTCGTTCAGAGTTATAGAACTAATAAATTAAAATAACCTTTTAGACTGGGAAATTGTCCAAAAATGTGCTTGGTATAGACAATGGCAGGTCAACTTACCCAAAGGTCATTGAATTGATTTACAACCTTAAGTCCGATGCGTAGAGATCAATATCAATTAAGAAAATTTGACGTTTTGTGGTAGGTTAACGTGCTGTTGTCTGTACAAATGGTTGTTTTTTTTTTAAAATAATGTGTTCTCGTCGGTATGTCGGGCTGTGAGTCACACCAGAGAAGTATGGTTTAACGCTACCGCCTACTCCTTTTGTCATCGACTAACGAAAAATTATTGTGGTCGTTCAATCGTTCGACATTCGTAATTTATCCGACACGTTTGATTAATGCCCACACGATAGATCGGGCCACCGGTACCAGCGCTATGACCATCATTTTCCTTTTTGTCATAACGTAATTAGACCCCTGAAGGGTCGTCATACTTGGTACAAATAACCGGAAATTTCGTGTCACTATCTCCCGGTCTATTTCTCGTGTCAATCCTTTGAAAAATATGAACATCTGAAAATAGCCGACTAAAGAACACGACCGTTTTCAAAAATTATTGATCATAAATTGTCAAAAGTTTGTCACGAGTAGAACCGAAACATTTTCCTAAGTAAGCCTTTTGTACAGGCAGGCAGGTCAACCTACCCTAACCCAAAAAGTTAAAGGTCATTCAACCGATTTTCAACTTAAAGTCCGACATTTAGAGATCAATATCAATTGAGAAAATTTGACGTTTCGTGGTAGGTTGATGTGCTGTTGCATTACATTGGGTGGTATCCAACCATTATGTAAGGCGATTTGCCTTCGGGGACCTGAACCGACCTGGCTCCCGATTCAGAACCGTTTGATAACAAATTGTCGATCGGTAAACCACGTGACACTATATTATGATTTAACATTCATTATCATCATCATCATTTCAGCCATAGGATAGGACGTCCACTGCTGAACATAGGCCTCCCTCAATGACTTTCATTGAAGGGGACTCGCCACGCTTGGCAGGCGAGTTGGTGAGCGCAGTTTTTTATAAGATTTCGCACGAAGATGCTGCTGCCCGTCACATGCTACAGGAATTAGTCGCCTCTTACGACACGTATTATTGTCACGTGTTTTACCGGTTGTCAGTTCTTTATCGATGGGTTCTGAATCGAAGACCAGGAGACGTATTTTTGAAGCATTCGAAATGAATTTCAAATTCGAACACGAAAACAATTCGTGTATGAAATTAATTTCTATTGCTCACAATTTACGCATTTTTAAATCAGTCGTAACTATTTTCGTTTTAAGCAGAAAATATTATGAAACGGATGCAAAACTCATTGATTTTAAAAACCGGTAGTGAATCGCTTAAAAACGGAACGTAAATAAAAAGTTATTGTCATCTTTCAAACATATGTTTGCTTGTCAATGTCATTCTTCCGTAATTTCTACTAGTAGAATAAGAAAAACGAGTGGTCGTTGCAGAATTCATGGAATGAATTTTCAAAAATAGTGATTTTAGGAATTCGCATGCGAATCTTGCGATTTCGTGTTCGGATTGGAATTCGCATGATTCAAAAATACGTCTCCTGATATTATTTTTTCGATATGACGTCACTACACTTAAGCCGATGCCGAACATTATAGTAACATGGTTTGTTGTCCGCAGGCACTAAACTACACATGTAAATAGATAATGGCGCCAGCGCCCCCTCAGAGAGCAGTCAATTGTCGGCGCCGCCGGCACACGCCACTGTATTATAACAGAGGAACGAAATATGTTAATAACCTTACTTTACTATTCCTTTAAATTTACCGTGCTCCCGGCCCGAGCGCGGCCCGGCCCGGTCCGGTCCGGCCGGCCCGATCCGGCTCGGTCCGGTCCGGCACTCGGGACGAGACCGCTCGCCGTAGGTTACGATTGTTTAAAAAATTAACTGTAGTGCTATGTATATCTTATCTTTATATATAATATGTATATGTATGTAAGCGTTTGGTACGCTATGCGCGCCGAATTTTTTTGTATTTAGTTGTCAGACTTTTTGTAATTACATAATTATTATTAAAATGTCATAGGTCGATAATATAATCGTATTGAACGGTACCGTATTAATAGTCGAGCTCTTTTTTATGTGAAAGAATGCTGTTGTGATGATCTCGCGGGCATTTGAGAGTATGAGGGAATTACACGTATTGGAACTTGCTCCGTTTTGTTTTATTTTTAATTTTACAAAAGAACCTCATTGCAAAACATATCAATATAGTCTTTCAAAATCACTACGAAGTGTAATAAAGCTCAGTACTTTCACAGTTCAGTCTGTTTCATAAGGCTGGCTGGAGGAAAATAACATCACCACATTCGCTAACAGGTAAGATTTTATAATTGTAGTCATTTTGGCTTGTAAAGATTTCCAAACATTTGTTCGTGTTTTGTTTTTAGTGTCATACGGATTTGTCCAAGTCCACAAGCGCGGAATTAATCATCTTTCATTTGGTTAACACCTTGAATGCCATGGGGGGTACCGGTGACCCCCAAACAACAGATTTTCTGATGTGTTTAGTTTTAATATTGTCATGTGTAAAAGGGGCGCGTACTCTTTTTTGCATGTTTATGGCAAAAAAAAAAGATATTATAGTAAAACCAGTTATTTGCTACACGAATTGCATTATCTGTGACACTTAAAAGTTCCTGCAGGTATCAGGGCACATCGAGCAAGATGTTAAGTGGACCATGCTTTGCGCGGGGCAAGGCTAATCCGCAGTCGCAGGTCAGATCCGAAGGTCTAATATGGACGTACAAACATAATAAATTAAAACATCTTTTTTTAAAACTTTTTATATTTAACAGAGCGCGAGCGGCGAAGCTTACTACTTACACTAAACATAATAATACTACTTGGCGCAGTCTCTTTTAGTGGTAAGCGCGCAACACTACGTTTTAAACTATAGGAATGTGGGGCTGCAAAAACTTATAGTGCACCCGTCAATTTATACTATAACAAGCACTTGTTCATATATACCCGTTGTCCACACAATGCACCACGTTGTCTGCCTCCCTGAGGCGGCCCTTCTTGTCTTTGATCGGCCCTATGCACCAGACGTCGTCTATGTCCAACTTTTTGTCGCCCTGAAACGAAAAAGGGTAAGTTGATTTGGCTATAGACAAAAAACAACTTCTTTCTAAATTCCTCCTCCTCATTCCTCCTCCTAACGATTTTTTTAGCTTCCTAGTCGGGGTACAGTCAGTGTCAAAAATATGTTTAACACTTAAAGTTTCATAAACCTTATTACCTTTTGGCAAACAAAAGTGTATAGGTATAGTCAACAAAGTAATTGGTTTACCACCCTAAGGTAGTGTTGCCGAAAAATCGATAGTTTTGCAATCGATAGTTGAACGCTAAATTCATCTATACGATTGATAGGACAATCGATAGTATCAATATCTCTTTTACTGCAATACTATCGGTAAACAGCAATACTATCGATAGTATCGATAAAAATTGATAGTTTTGTACTATCGATAGTGAGCTTTAATTCAATAGTATTGCCACCTAAGAATTCCAAGAATTGCCATCTTTATTTTAAAAAAACTAGACGTACGTTTAAATAAAGTCAAATACACTAGTTAATTAATTTGATTTCGTTGAATATACCACTCATTATGCCTGCATACTGAATGCAATACTATTGAAATAAATATCACTATCGATAGTATCTATACTATCGATAGTCTATAAATAGTATTGCAGTAAAAGAGATCGATACTATCGATAGACTATCGATAGTATCGTTTTTCCTTCAACTATCGATAGACAATCGATATTGACCTATCGAGCGGCAACACTATCCTAAGGTTCTTACCGCTTGCCATTAATTACGTCAGTAGTGTCATTTGTGATAATTTGAACTTGGCAGTATAATTCTTACAATAAGCCTTAGCGAATTGTTTTTTTTCTTGGTCGACTATACATATGTATTTTTTGTCGCTAACACTTGACTGATTGTTGTCAGAACTCTTAGGCCCTTTTCTGACTTGTCGGCGCAGCAGCTCACATCACTGCTCATAGTAGGACACATTTGTCGGTAAAACATTATGCAAAACAGATAGTGCCTTTGCGAAATGATGTCATATTCGAGTCCAAAAACATATCTTAGTTAGTAACATTTCTAATCGTTTAATTTGGTATGGTCCTAATGAATCTTGGGATGAAGCGAACTACATTTTCTATAAACCCACTTACAAGCAAACTTATGTAGCATTAGCACAACTGTCTAAAAATACACAGCTACTCTTTACTTTTGCCTGAGAATGTTAAGAAATCTGCACCACCTTCCCCTTTCTCTAACGGTTGTCTGGAAGAGATCGCTATTAGCGATAAGACCGCCTAAATTGTACGTCTTTCTGTAAAAATCATGTGTAATTTACTTGTATGGTGTGCAATAAAGAGTATCTATCTATCTATACAATTCCTTGGCATTAGATCTCAATCTATTAGTCCTTAGATTAAAACAGTACAATTTTTTACCTTGACTTCCATATCGACGGCATCTTCGGGCGCCAGTATAATCATTGGAGTCGACTCGAAGCTGAACGCTAGTCCAAAGTACGAGTACTTCTTAATTTCTTCCATGAACAATGTCCAAGGATATACTTTATCGGGATTACTGCCCAACTCCCGGATTTGCTTATAGAGAACATCATAGTATAACTTCAGCAGTTCATCGTAATGCTGCACCCTCAAGTCCTGACTCGTGCAAGCGTAGAAGAAAAATACAATATCTAAAACAGGCGTCGCATATCGCGTCAGTTGAAAATCGATGATTTTCGAGCCAACCGGAGTCCCGTTTTCGTATTTAAACAAGAAATTATTTGTCCACGAGTCTCCATGCGATATGACGCCATTGTCGCTGCGAGTGGCCGCGCGGATCATGTCGTCGTACCTATCTGGAACGCAAAACTGTTTAATCTTCTCCACATAAATAGAATTGGGGTATTCTTGCTCCACTGCGTCGATTGCGATACCAGATATCCTCTTCCAAAATCGTCGGTACCAACTCCTCAAACGCTCATGGTAGTACACTTCGAAAATGTGATGCCGTAAATCCTCGAATTCTTCAGGGGCTTGGTCCTTCATCGCGAACGAGATTGCATGGAACTGCGCTAGAGATTTCAAAGTTTGTTTGCAATGTGCTAAATCAATTCCTTCTTGACGAACAGCGCTCCCGAAGCTTTCCAACGATGCATCCTCTAAACAAATAACGTCGTTTGTGCCGTCGCTGTGAGCAAAGAACAATTTCACATAGCCATCGAAAGGGTGGCTTAGATTCTTCTTAGATTGGAATTCTAGTAATGCTGGTAAAACTTTGACGTAGAAGTTGATTTCGTTTTGGAAGAACTCGTGGCTCCTGAAAGTGAGTCGCCTGGCGACACTGCTCGGCATGGTCTTGAGGATGACCTGGACTGCTTTGGAGACACCCTGCTGGTCTTTCCCGTATAGCCGAATGCGCATCAAGTCGCTGAGATACGAATCCCCTTTTCCCGTGTCGCTAACATACTGCAAATAAAAAAAAGCATGCAGAATAGTCAACGAAAACATAAAATAGTGTCCTCCATCATCACGACGTTACGTTATGATGTCAGGCGATAATGGTTGTTTCAATATTCGGTCGTACTAACGTAACGTAATTTGTGTTCAGAATCAAACGCAAATCGTTCTAGCTGGTTCTACACATATTAATAATTATCTAATTGTAGTAGGCAGGTAGACAGATTCGTTTACCTTCATTCTCTATTGTTTCTGATAAGATAACCTATTCTTTCATGCACTTTGTCAGTTGTCATTCTATTGGTCTGCCTATCAAAGTAGTTTTCCGGGATAATAAGTAAGCCGATCCCTCTCTGGTCTAAAAATAACAAAGCAACAATTACAGTCAGAATGTATACCGTATTGAGATTATTTGTCTATGTTTAATGTCAATCTACCCACCACTTTCAAGATACGTGTTATCTACATAAATACTTAGATCAACTTCAGTTTTGGGATTTCCTGTAATAACTTATTAGGTATTTGAATGAAGAACAGACGGCCGATGGGGCAGAAATGTTATAGAATGGATGGAGGTCACGTCCCGGCAAGCGCAGCTTAAGACGTCGACTCACAAGGTGGACAGACGACTTGGTAAAAGTTGCAGGACGCTTCCATCTGGCCAATTTGGAAGTTACTGGGGCCTATGTTCAGTCAGCAGTGGAGGACCTACGTCTGAAATGATGATGATTGATTTGAATGAAACGATGTCATTATAGGGTACTATCGTAAGTAATGTACTGCTGTTATGCACCTGTTACTATAGGGGCTAACATTAATATCTCGAAATAAGAAATTCATAATTCAGACACTGAACAGTTCTATGGGGGATTGTCTATGTCCAGCTTGCCGATTAGTGTAGTGGTGCGGTAATTCGCCTTGAACGAAAAAGGGTCCCAAGTTCGATTCCTGGGTCGGGTCAATTCAGAAAGCAATAATTTCTGAGTTGGCTTGAGAACGGGTTTGCTGGGAGAAGTCCCTGGGACATATTGTGTTGCCTGGCGCAGTTTTATTGCAAAGATAAGGATTCATTGATAGAAATATTGAGATTTTTATGGAACGAAAAAGTGATTTTTCTTGCAGGTTTTAAAGTTGTAGGGTAACAAAACATTACTGACTGACATTATTTTATTTATTTACTTTTGGAATTACATATTTTCAAAATCACTTTTTCTTTGCTTGTCGAAAATTGTAAACAGTCTTGGCATGTCTTTTAAAATAATGTTAAATAACAGCTTCTAGAATCAAAGAACGGTTAAAATAAATAAGACTGTTAAATGATTAATTACTTATGATAGTAGCTTATTATTATTTAAATGTCATAATACTTTTTTTATATTTTAAATTAAGTAGCTTTTGGGCTTTTACCTACATAGGATACATCCATTGTCCATCACTACTTCAGTACCTATGATCATTCAACCAAATATTAATTGTGCTCAAGATCATTGTGCTCTGAGCACAGCCTTAGATAACCCATTATTAGACTATAGGGCATCTTACCTCCCAATGCGTGAATGTGAAAGGATCCTTGAACCAATTGGTGAGGGCTTCGCTTAGTGCCTCAGTGGTGAGCACTGGTGACACATGGGTAAGAGAATTCTGATCTTCGTTAGACATTGCAGACCCTGTAAAGGAAATACAGTGTAGATTTACAATAGTATTAGTAAGGACAAATTAAAAATATTTGTATTTCTATGTTTTATGATATCCTCACAACTAATTAAAAGTTTTCTGAGGTACATTACATTTTAATTTGTTTAAGAATCGATTTTTCAATCGCCTGTTAGTGAGAAATTCACCCTAACAATGACAAATGATTTCTTTGATTAATCTTGCTATTAGTTTATTATTAATAAGTCTTTATTCAGGCAAATTACACCCATTCATATACATATTCTCAAGTTACAACAATTGAATAATAAAAATAAAATTAAAATTATTAATATTGAATGTAAAGATCATTGCAATTAAAAATATTGAATAAATTAAAATCAAACAAATTTTGTTAAGTTTAATCAAAATAATAATTTGTTACAATTAAAAGTAAAATTATGTATGTAAAACTTTTTATTCCGGAATTCTGATATAAAGAGGCTGACTGACAATTGTGACCAAGTTTCTTGCTCTGATTCTTCTCGGCGCTAGCCCAAAATTGTCCCGAAGCAAGCAGTGGTAAAGTAAAAAAAAAAGGGCCATGAAAAAGAGTCTATTTGCAGAAATAAATTGGTTTTCTTCTCGAAGAAAATGTAGCTATGCCTGCTCTACATTCATACATTTTTAAAGCTTTTAGCTCAACTGGAATTTAACTGGAATATAACGATTGAAAAAAACAAAACATAGTTTGAAACAAAACAAACATAATTTTTTGAAAAATCGCTATTAAATCAGAGTAACTTAAATCGCCAGTTTAATTGTAATACTCATCTAATAAGTCGGCAATGCCTACTGGCCTAGGTACCTACCTACCTATTTATTAACTTAATTTATTTGCAAACTATTAAATATGATAATGTCGTAACGTACTTACGGTTTTGTTTGTAATTTCCAAATTAAGTATTCGCCTACAATATTTAATAATATGTTGATGTGGCACAAGCACAACTTACTTATATGTTCCTTTTATCTAGAATGGTTGATTGAAGTATCTAGCACACTTATCGAACTAAATAAACGCAAACTACACTACAAAGCGAAGATAATAAATTGGTTTGATTGTTGGCTGATTGAGTAATTGTTTCAACATTATTTGTTTGTATTCTTTCTCGCGCGCTACCTACTATATATATCTATGAAACTGTCCTACTATCTGTGTTTATGAAAAGGAAACGGATGTACGTGCGTGTATACGTACAACGAGCACGGGAGAATAAACCGACCTATTTAAAAACTTTGTTTTGTGTTTATCAATGAAGGATAAGAGGTGTTTTTCATTGAGCTAGGTTATAGTTTTTGACATTAAAGTGACGTATCAACGGATGACGGACGCGTGCGTGACGTTTACCTAGCAAAGCAACAGGACTTCTCAGGACCAAATACAATTTTAACATTTTACATCTTTTACGTACCTACACCTACTGGAAATAAGGTTGTGGTGAGTATGTCTACTATTATTTTGTAAAAAAATATTCTATTTCAGAATAAATTCACTGGTACTAGTTGGTAGTTTGGTACTCTCGGTATTTTGGCCAAAACGCCAAATCCCTGCACTTCATACCTCTTAAAAACTTTCTTATCATTTGACAACTTTGACATTTCTTAACATTGAAAAATGTCATGTCCTTTTTTAACCTTAGATTTTCAATTAAACTTGTTTAAAATTATTAACTTTACGAACTTTACGGAAAATGACTACCATAAAAGTTAGTGATGAACAAGAAATTATTAGCAGACTATCGTCATACGTCGAAAAGATATCAAATGACGCTATTCACAATAGGGGTAAATTTTACGTCGGCCTTTCGGGTAAGTTTATTGTCGATTTTGACCTCTTATTACCTTTACAGTATGTCTGAGGAATCCCTCTCTGCTGAGGCTGAATCTTACACAGTAAATAGATTATAGAATTATGACCTGTTATGCTCTGTGTGATCCTCAAAGTTCCTATAAACTACCCATTCTGTTAGCTTATTCAATTGTAAACATTGAACTAGTAAATTATTTTTACATGCTTTGATTTTTAATCAGCTTTATCTGACGCCGTCATGCTTAGCCGTGGAAAGTTAAATAGTAAATGTGCATAAATAATGACTTAAGTCTTGATTGAATCTCAAGATATGAGTATTTTTTATTTTTAGGAGGTTCTGTCGTCAAATATCTCTGTGAAGGTCTGCCAACAGTTAATACAGACTGGTCTAAGTGGGTGCTAGCATTTTGTGACGAACGATTGGTGCCAGAAGACAGTGACGACTCAACATTTGGAACTTATAAACGGCAACTCATACCTAAAACCCAACTCAATAAGAGCCAGTTTGTCGTTATAAAACAAGGAGTTTCAGGTAGTTTTATAAAAAATAATGGGATTATGAAAATGTTCACATAACCTCGAATAATATTTTATCAGTTTTCTTTATAAGATACATATTTAAATGAAACAAATCTATTTTTTTATTTAAATTAGGGATTCAATAACATTCACTTGAATTAGGTTCATGGCTAACTTGTCTCGTATTCAGCAATACTAATAATTACAGACACCATGCTTCACTTTATCAAAAAGCTGTTTGTATATTTCTGATTACATATTTACAGCTGAAGAGGCAGCAAAAGACTACACAGTGAAATTGAAAGTTGCATTCAATGGAGACGACTTTAAATTTGATTTACTGTTGCTGGGAATGGGTCCTGATGGCCACACGTGTTCCTTGTTCCCGGGCCATCCTCTCCTAATTGAGTCCACACTCATGGTAGCACCGATCACAGACTCACCAAAACCACCACCGGGTAGAGTCACTCTCACCTACCCAGTGATAAATAATGCCAGGAACTGCATATTTGCTATTAGTGGAACTGGGAAAGCAGAAATGGTGAAGGTAAGGCTCATTAAAAAAAACTACTAACATATGTCAAAATGGGGAATACTTAGGTCCTCTTACGCATCTCAGGATTAGCGAATTTAATCCAGAACTATCCACTAACACTGTATTAAACAACATTCTGTAGCTGTCAGGTGGTATGGTGTTGACAGAGACAGATATTAGATGTTTTAATCCCGTACTAAAGTAATTTGGTGGTGCGCGAGTGGACCTTATAATTTTTATCTGCAACTTGAGATTATGTCATCTTTTGCCTGTGACATTGTCGATAAAATGTATATGTGTTAGTAAGGCCATGGTCAATCTGTATGCCTAATTTCATCCAAATCTGTTCAGTAGTTTTTTTTTACTTTCTTACAAAATATTGCAGAAAAAAATTGCTGAAATAACATACAATTTTAGAAATTTCTATTCGAATATCATTTATTTTTCTATTGTTATGAACAACTATTATAAGATTTAAACACTACACAATAATCTTCAGGTATACTTTTAAAATAATATAGTTTTTATTTTATGTAAAAAACAAAAAATTAAGTAGTAAACCTAAGTCAAAATTTACTACAAAATCAAGCGCGCAAAAACGATCGTTTTTTAAACATAAGTAGGACGACCACTACCTATTAAGTTATCAATATAATCTTGTAAAGGATCAACATTGTTGACGCTTTATCCCGCATCATAGACGCACACAAGCATAGAACTGTATTTCAATTTTGCACTGAAAAAAGGTGCATGGCCTCTTAATGAGTTTAATAATTTATATGTTATAATATTATTGTTTCAGCGTATTTTGAAAGACAAGGAAGATCTTCCTGCCACACGAGTTAAGCCAGCGAGTGGCTCCCTCTTCTGGATTGTGGATAATGCTGCGGCAGCGCTTTTGTAGATAGAACTTCGGAGCATTGAGATGAAGAATTTCACAATTTGTGTACTCTTTGAATATGGAAAAGTAACTAGAATTAAGTACACATTTACGTAACATCTGTGATAAACGTGTTGCCAACAATAGGTTAGACATAGTCAAATGACGTTTTTACTCTAGGTGAAAGAGTCAAGTGGCTACTGGTCTGTGCCTAGCGACGGTGTAGCGATTGTATTCCATATAAAATTTACTTTCGACTTAATTATATAACATGTGCAAGAAAGTATACAAGACTTATTTGTTCATATCTGTCTGCTACCTATAAGTTTTGTCAGTCTACTTTCGTTGGCGAGATCGTGGTTATGGGGGATGTGATATTATTTGTAATACTATGCATATTTTGGGACCACTAATTAATTTTAGTAAGGACTAAACTATATATACATATATATATGTTAATTAATGGCAAATTGGTGGTAATTGTTTGATAAAAAAATGGCTTTACAAGTTTAAACGACATTCCTGTGGTGCTGTACTATCAGTTCTTTTATAATTTTTTTAAAAATAAAGATTTTTCAAAAAACTATTCTGTTTTATTATTACACGCTACAAGGTGGATAAATGTTAATCAAAATTAATTTTCAAACATGCTGGCTGTACCGATATTCTGTGGCTGCAACTAAAAATATCGTTAAAAAGTTGTTTCTTTTCCCCGCTAGATGTCGTAATGAATATTTTACGCAAGGATTTGATGATAATATTCCTTCACATGTATTTACTACTCTCCGCTAGATGTCAGTACAAGAAATGTTTATTTACTCTCCACTAGATGTCGCTACACATAGCGCTCTCTGCAAGTGAAAGTGGCGTGCGGTGCCAGGTGGCCTGCCGCCCGCGACCGCGGTTGTTGACCGCCAAACGGACGTGTGACGTAACTGCGGTAATAGCAGTTACGAACTCACGAGCGATGACCATCCAAAGCTGGCGAACAGAGTGCAATATAAGACTAATCGACCAACGACTACAGGTTTTTTGGTCTTACATACTCTAAACACTCCATAATTTAGTCTGTTTCTGGGAATCGAAAGAATGAAAAGAGATTTCCGAATGCTTTAGAGATTAAATTACTTATGCAACAAACTTGTAATCAAACCCACTGCGTTTCCGATGGGATACAGACAGACATCCGTAGTCCGTACGGTTGGATGCAGAATAAGAATTCTCCCGTCGTTCTACATGAAGCCCGATTCCCGTAACTTTTAATTCCATGTCATGACATACTACTCAGTTTACATGGGCCTAAGTAATTTTCGTAATTCAATATTAGTCGCAATTCAGGGTCGATCCGCTGCCAGTAAAATTACTACATAAAACATTATTCTCGTAAATCCAAAAAATGCATTTAAAGTTCGTAATGCGACTGAAAATAGAAGAAACCAAAATAATTTTTTTTTTGTTCTATTTTCAATCGTATTGGGATAGGTTTTGATAATTTTACATCAAATAAAAAGTTTACGAGAGTACTGTGTTTGATTTTACTAGGACCGGATCGACATTCAATTGCGACTAGGTACTTACTGTTAAATTACTGGAATTGGGCTTCTGTGATTTTTATTCCGCTGATATGGGCCTTCTTGTATTTGTTTGCGATTGTAACTGACTAGAAGTAGCGACTACCGTTACCACTCGTAAGAAATCCAAAAAGAAATCAAGAAGCCCCAAGCTGAAGCTATTGCATCAGAGTATGCGTACTGCATTCCTCCACGAAAATACGGATAGGGTTTATTACAAAAGAATGTTTAATAAAAGTACCAATTTTATGGCAGTTTGGCGACAAGTGTGGCTGAAAGGCGCGCACTCGCTTGCTAGTTACACTTGACCCGGTTGGGGCTTTCTGCGCATGCGTGAGTGTATGGTGGCCATTAATCTGAGAAAAGAACAAAACTTTTTGAGAACAGGCCTTGCTTCGATCATCCTCATAATCATTTCAGCTATAGGTAGTCCACTGCTGAAGTGCTGAGCCTCTTCGAAAGACTCCCAGATTGGCCGGTTGTAAGCGGCCGGCATCCAGCGGCTTCCTGTATCCTTTATCAGGTCATCTGTCCACCTTGTGGGTGGACATCCTACGCTGCGCGGTTGCAGGTACGTGGCCTCTATTCCAGTACTTTTCTGCCCCATCAGTCAGTTCAACGTACTACTATGTGCCTCGCCCCGCCCACTGCCACTTCAGCATTGATTTCTAGTTGGATGATCTGGCAGGAACTAGCAGCCCCCATAAATCGCGGGGCTTCCAGTGCCCAGTGGGAAAGAGGGGCTTGTCTACGGCAATTGCGGGCTAGTCACGTGACGAAAACACGTACTTAACTGCACGTAGCTTTATACGTATAGTCCAAAGATCCAGGAAAGGGGTAAAATACTAAATGGTAGGCTAAAGCTAAATAATAATGTTATTTGTAATAAGCCTCTTAAACGTCTGCATACAGGGAATATACAGATATAATGATACGATATAAAGATAAGTAAATAAACGTAAGTTTTTTTTTCAAAAATACTTGTAGATGGTTCGAAAAAATCTTCATATTTTTTGGAAACCCTACATGTTGCTTACTTTACTGCATTCCCGTGATTATGGTTATTTACGACATAACAACTTCACACCATCGGTTCGTGAGTCGCATGTGACTCATAGTCATATCGAACTATGAATAACATGTACGCGTAATGAAATAAAACAAAATAAATGTATTTGCTTAGAAACAACGTACAGATAAGGTGACCAAAATAATTTCATTTTCCAACATGTTTCTAACATATTTGCTGAAGTTGGCACTTAAGAATTTAAAACTTAAAAAGGAGCAAACCGTAGTAATATCATACAAGGCAATCAATCTTAAAAATATTGATCCTAATACTTAAATTAAATAATTAAAATCAATAAGAGAGTTGAAATTTTGCCTGAAGAATGTACTGATTTTAGCGGTTACTCTAATTAATCAGTGCATGTAGACAATGTATCATCGCGCTACAACGAAGCGATAGGCTAGTTTCATGGGTCAAAAAAAACTATTTAGTCCGTCAGTTAGATTATCAAAAAATATTAGACCCATATTTTGTCTTTTGTCAATCAAACAAAAAATTACGAAGATAAAGCGCATCAAACTAAGCACGTGACGTCACGCCTTGCTAAAAAGTGTCGCAACGCCTGACGTTACGCGGAACTCAAAGTCAAAGTCAAAGTCAAAAGTCATTTATTCAATTCAGGACAAAATTGCCACTTATGAACGTCAATGCAAACTTCAACGGGCTATATCTTCATCATTTCTTGTTTGATTGAGAAAAGAAAAAACACGTCCAATATTTATTGTTAATCCAACTGACGGACTAATTAGTTTTTTTTTGGAAACTAGCCCATTGTCGACCGTTCGATTCCTTGGTAAGTCACGAAACAAAATGTAAACAGCGTTACCAATGAAAGAGTTAACTTTTTACAGATACTGTAATCATTTACGAAGCGGCGCGTAAGCTGCAAACAAGCCATGGCGAAACCGTATTCAGTGGTATAATATAAATTATTCCCAGTGCGTTTTTCTTTGTTGGAGAATTATGTAAAAATCTTGATGATTTCTTTTTAACAATATTATTTATTTTAAAATAAGCTAAATACACAATTATAAAAAAACTAAAAAACAAAAATAATATTTACTAAAATACCAAATCAGTGGAGTTGGTGCGAATAAAAACGTTCAATTTTAAACTCTGCATGACTGGCACCGCTCTTCTGGTTTGGCGTTTTAGTGAATATTCTTCGTTTTTAGGGTTCCGTAGCCAAGTGCAAAAAACGGAACCCCTTATGGATTCGTCATGTCTATCTGTCTGTCCGTTCGTGTGTCACAGCCACTTTTTTCCGAAACTGTAAGAACTATACTGTTAAAACTTGGTAAGTTGATGTATTCTGTGAGCATTAAGATTTTTACACAAAAATAGGGAAAAAAACAGTAAATTTTGGGGGTTCCCCATACTTAGAACTGCAACTAAAAAATTTTTTTTCATCAAACCCATACGTGTGGTGTATCTATGGATAGGTCTTCAAAAATGATATTGAGGTTTCTAATATAATTTTTCCCTAAACTGAATAGTTTGCGGGAGAGACACTTCCAAAGTGGTAAAATGTGTGTCCCCCCTGTAACTTCTAAAATAAGAGAATGATAAAACTAAAAAAATATATGATGTACATTACCATGCGAACTTCCACCGAAAATTGGTTTGAACGAGATCTAGTAAGTAGTTTTTTTAACACGTCATAAATCGTAAACCGCAATTTACTTTGCGTAATGTTATAGATTTCATTTTGCAATAAAATACCATAACTATGACTCGATTGTCGTGATGGGTGAACTTTTACTTATATAGGTACCTACAGGTTTGTACGGAACCCTCGGCGCGAGTCCGACTGGCACTTGGCCGGTTTTTTTTTTGTTTCTTTTTGAAGTCGGTTTTTAGTTATTTACGAGTATAACAAAAGTAAATTCCCCAACCAGAGAGATGAAGGACTTTACATTTAGTAGGATGGCAGGAATAGCGATTCTAATAAGTACCTAGTTATTTTTACAAATACTTAAAGTTATTTTGAAAACTAACACCTAGCAAGAGTATTACTGATTGCAACATGTGTGTTCAATTGGACACCCGGCATGCTGCACATGCATGTTTCGGACTTAGTACAGCCAGCAAAAAAGTTTTACTAATCTAATCGATTCGCGACTTTTTCGCTAAAGCGATAAGGCCTTAAAATCAGCCTGATATGCACACTGTACCTACAATGTACGCTATCTTAGTTCATATGTCCAGTTTATCGGCTATATCAATCTGCGCCTGCTATTAAGCAATAAGTGTAAGGTTAGCAAAATAGGGTTGCCATTCATTAAATCTTAATTTATTCCATAAATTACTTGTAAATGTGCACGTATTATTAGATTATGTCACCGTAGAAGTCATTAGATATTAATGTTGTATATTATAAAATAAAAGATGACGCGCAGACGTTGTCTTGTTTAAATTTGACAATCATCTGTCAAACGACATTTGCGCCCGTAGTAGCAAAGTTCAATATTTCTTTTTAAACAAACCTTGTCCTGCTAAATAGGAACGCAACGAAAAAGAAATCATCTGAATCGGTCGAGCTATTTTTCGAGTTTAAGCGGGACTAACGCAACTTTTTTCTACACCTGTGCTAATGTAATAACGCAAAACCTGTCAGGAGCTGATTCCGTAAATACAACTTTTTCTATGAGATTGGTTTTATAGAAAAAGTTTTTGTATTTTGATGTCGCAAAAATCGCAAATACTTTTTTACACCACCTGCTCGAAAATGCCTTTTAATATCATGCAAACCTTACTCAAAGCACATCATTATATCCCTTGACTTTAGCCGGGTTGTAATGTTGTACTGAATTTCATTACATCCCGCTGGATAATCAATTTCAGTGATCGGAATAGGTAGATTGATTTGGGGTTAATGATATCAAACATTGATGTTAATATGGACATGCCTCCCGCATTTCGGATTTTTTTTGTATCAGTTCTTAAAAAAAAAGACATCCATGGCACTACCAAAGTACATCAAATCAATCTACCTATTCCGATCACTAATAATAATAAAATGTCCAGGTCTTATTGTTATTACTTTAAAGTCAAATTTCGTTAAAATCCGCCGAGCTTAAATTTGAAAATCGAACTTATTTGAAAAACGAGTTGGCCATGGCACGCGGAATAGAACAAATTTAAAACAAAACAAAAGGCGCGAGTGTTGCAAGACGTTGCAATATACGTAAGTAATAAAAAAAAAAGATGAAATCTATTCTTTATAATTTACTGTACCGATTAAACCTACTTCTAATATGATTATTACTAAAATAATATTTAACAAATACTGTTTTACTAAGCCTTGCTTTTTATTGTCTCGCAAAACAATAAAAAGCAAGGCTTTTCTTGTGAGAAAAGTAGAGTATACTCCAGGCCCCCTAGCATGACCAACAAAATACGATATATGATATGATATACCGATATATCGACACTAACTGTAAAAATATGATAGAAATAGCAGCCATTTTGACTTTTTATCGAAACAGCGATCATAATAAGTGACGTCACCGGCACGGCGATTCAACATAGCGGCTGTAACTATAACATTTTTACAGTTGGTTTCGATATATCGCTATATCATATCATATCATATCATATCGTGTTTTGGTGCTCATGCTAGGGAGGCTGGGCGACAAAGCTGTTTTGTCTTAGGCGCGCTTGAATCCCTCACTACACTCAGGACTCAGTCTTAATTCCCTCGCTTCGCTTAGGAATTACCTCATAACACCCTCGCTACGCTTAGTGCTTTATCCTCTTGGTGTATTCGCTGTGTGCGCGATAACAGCGCCCCTAGTGACCACAATTATTGTGGACTAAGATCTCTCAAATTATGGCAATTAAATAGTTTGAGATTTTTGGATTATTTTTCTTCGAAATTAGATGAAAATATCTCAAAAGTTTGTGTATATTATAATAAGTGATTTTCTTACTTGAACTAAAATACAAATGTTATAATACGTAAGGATTTGAATCGATACAACACGATATAACTTTCCTACCACAAACTGTGCAAAAAGGGAAAGAATTAGTATTAGCATAGCATGTGAGAGAAGTTAAAGAGCTTAGAACTAACTGACAAAGCTACTTATTAAGTGGTGACACAAACCCCCTACAAACTTTTTTCTTTTCACAGCAGCTATCCATTTATTTCTATGCTCTCATTTCCATCTTGATGTTGGAAACGAATAAAACATGCACAAACTGTTTTTCCTATTATTTCTACACTTTATAACACAACACGTACTGTGACCCATATCGCGAATTTTAACGTTTTTACTTATACTTAGTAACGTTAGTAATAGTATGAAATTCTACGGAAATATAGCAATTTGACACATGACAGTCCAGAGTTTTTTCATATTTCTGCCAAATAGAGTGCTGCGATCGATGTGACGTCCCCCACCACCCACTTTGCACATAGCGAATAATCTACTATTATCGATGTGTTGTTTGGCGCATTGGGTTTTATTTGCAATTTATTTTTGCCGACAGTACCGCGTGCGAATGTGTGTCGCGGGCGCGGCGCGTTGCGTGCGAGATCCGTGTGTGCTGACCCTACCTACACGCCCACATACTTCAGATTTTAATAATTGTTTCCAGTTAATACCGATTTAAACTAGATTTAATTATAAGTAATGGGAACACAATAAAACATTGATACGTATGGTTATAAGGAAAAACAATAATAGGTTTTAATTACAATGAATCTAAAACCTGAATTTAACTCCTTAAAACCATTGATCAGCATACAACAACTTTTACGATGGGAGTAACATCGAAATCGTGAATTTTATTTTCAGATGTTCCATACATCGAGGTAGCGCGTTAGTTTGTGTGGAGCATCTAAATAGGCTTGTTTCCTGAGTAAAAAAAAGATTATTCTATTTAGTCCATCAGTTAGATTATCGAAAAATATTGGACCCATATTTTGTCTTTTGTCAATCAAACGAAAAATGACGAAGATCAAGCGCATCAAAGTGAGCACGTTACGTCACGCCTTGCTAAAAAGGTCGCAAGCGTCACGTTACGCGGAACTTTAACGGGCTATATCTGCATCATTTTTTGTTTGATTGAGAAAAGAAGAAATACATGTCCAATATTTTCTGTTAATTCAACTGACGGACTAATTAGATTTTTTTAGGAAACTAGCCCATTAGAGACGCGCCGAGTAGCACTTTTGCCGAGTAACCGGCGAGTAACTCGGTTCAATCAAATTCCTGTTTCGGACGCGTTAACAAGTACAGACAACGCCAGGTCAACCTACCCAAAAAGTTCATTGGATTCAAGGTCATTGAATAGATTTTCAACTTTAATTCCGACATGCAGAGATTAATATTAATTGAGAAAATTTGACGTTCTGTTGTAGGTTGACGTGCTGCTGTCTGTACAAGATTGTGTGTAGGAGGTGTGTAGTACCTGGTGATTGTTGACATAATGAGTTCACATAAAAAATTACGAATTTAGACATTTTACGACGATATTGAAGAAGATAAAACCAAAGTGAAATGTACCTTATGCAATTCTCTGATTTCGCATAGTGGTGTTGGACGAAAGGCTGCTACGACGGCATTGTTATACCATGTAAAAATATAACACACATAAGAATAACATTTGTTTTTAATGATATCTACCAAAATATTTGTATTACTTAAACAGAGTATACTCGGCATTAAATCCGAAATATTCAGCTGAGTACGAGTATTAAAAAACCCGCCGAGTATGCCGAGTACCGAGTATTAACCGAGTGCTCGTCCCATCTCTAATCTAAATTATTATTTTTCGATTGATGTTGCTCCGATTAAAAAAGTTGTAACATACCTTTGACCTGCTTAAGTTAAATTTAGATTTTAGATTCATTGTAAGAAATTAATTTAGCTTGATAGCTACTAACTGAGTGAAAAGTTTTTGAATCGAACTATATGGTCCATTATTAACTATTCCTCTATTGTTAGAAGCCGCTGGATGAGGCCGCTTCCAACTGGCCAATCTGGGAGACACTGGGGGATGCCTATGCCTATGTTTAGCAGTGGACGTCCTATAGCTGAAATGATGATGATGATGATGATGATGATTGCGTCCATGCGAAAAGTATTATTTTCCCCAATTTTCACTACCCAAAAAAGACGCAACGATTGTCGTAATAGCCACGTTTCACACGCGCGCTGCTAATAAATTATAATATGAACCATATTTTAACGAGTTTTCGTACTTTTCGAGCGGTATTCGTTCTAACATGCGTTAAATCGCTGTGTTTATCCGTTATCTACAGTCAACAGTAAACATAATACAAGCTTTGCTTAGTTTGGGGCTAGATAAATTGGTGTGATTGTTGTCAAATGTAATAATGTAGGTATTATTAATGTGCTCTTACTTGTGGCATATCAAATGGGCATACAAAAAATACATACAGCCGAACATAAAACCTTCTTTTTTGCGTCATTTGTATGGGACAGCCAGTCCAGCCCCCTTATCAAGACAACCAAAACAAGATATGATATAGCGATTTATCGATACTAACTGTATTTTTTTTCAATATGATAGATATAGCCGCCATTTTACGTCACCGGCACGGCGATTCAACATGGTGGCTATAATATCTATCATATTTTTACAGTTGGTGTCGATAAAACGCTATATCATATCGTATTCTGTTGGTCGTGGGTGCAGAAGCTGTTAAAGATCAGTGCTTATTCCAAATTTTAAATAACATAATCGTCGCAGCACAGAATATCAATGGCGGGCGCTGGTTGCAGCCGGCAGTAATCTGCCAATAATAGCGTTTACTATCCATCGACGTATTAAACCTTCAGGGAATTGGGTTAAGTACGACATTACCGAATTACGGTCAACCTGGTATTTACGAAGCCAAGGCTGTATCACGTATCTATATCATCTACGTATATGTATCATCATCTAATTTAAATAAAACAAGGAGTTTTCTAGTTAAATGAAGGGAAAATATTTTACTAAATTTACAGTAGTCAGACAAGGCTAAGACAGGGGTAGTGTAAGCCAGGCCCTATGCTCGCATTGCACAGCCTGCCAGCCTTGGGGTGATCCCGTGTGTACTCACCTAATCCCATATGCCTGAGGCCCGGCATAGCCGTCCGTAGGTGATGCATGGAAGTCATACATTGGGTCCCCATGCATCATCAACATACGTTGAGGTGTTACACCGCAGGTTTTTTTAGTATGGTATGCTTGCTGAGAGACAGCGACTAGCGCTGCTTCCCGGCAAGAGAGTCCTACATAACCTCTTGGTTGGTATGCTAACGCATTTTCTACTGCGAAAAAAAAAAGGGGTAGTGTAAGCCAAAGTTAAGCAGCCTACGCCGCGGTTGCAAGTAGATTGGTGACAGTAGCATTTCTCTGTTTGATCACTGGTTGACTGGTAGCTTCTTGGCATTAAGTCTGCCATTTGTACAATTATTTTAAGTTAAAGTATGAATAAATAAACAAATCCTGACCATATTTAGTGATCTTTGTCACAAGCATCTCCGTGCTTCAGATGGCACGTTAAGGCGCTGCGCAGACGGCAGGGCGGGTCGGTCTTTTTGACCTTGAAGCAATAAAGGTTTTATTTTTGGCTACTGTTTAAAAAGACTCATCCTGTATATGCACCGGGCGCCGAACAATATCGTGGTATCAAAGTAACGAATCAAACTCCTTGTGATACGAAAATGATTTTTGCCAGAAGCGACTCCGGTCCTCCTCCTCCTCCGGTCTCGTTTCGATAAACACCTACACCTTTCTTCATGAGAGTAAGAATAATAGGAATAATACGCCCCTTGGCACTAAGTCCGCCTTTTCTGCATCTTTAATGTGCAATTAAGTTTAAATTAACAAGTGTATTGTAGTAAATATTGATGACCTCCGTACCCGAGAGGCGATCATACCGGAGTACCGGACTTGGTGTTGCTATCTCTGAGGTGCCGGGTTCGATTGCCGGTCGGTCAATGTAGAAAAAAAAAACATTTCTATTATGTCTCGGGTCTGGGTGTTGTGGTATCGTCGTTGTTTCTGAATCAGAGCAATGTAGTGATGTTGTCCAATATTTATATTTATAATTTGTGTAATAGTCGCTGTTATTGTCAGATGTGGAAGTAGCCCTGACACCGTTGGCCTCCTGCCAGGTTAAACACTTACTGTATCTAAATGTAACAGTTACACATAACATATTATAGTTGTAGCCCTTTAAATTCTAGAATTTCTAGAAATAAAAAACCTTCTAAGTGTGAGTTGAACTCGCACACCGAGGGTTCCGTATTAATTCGTCTACTCGTATAACGAAAATCAAGTCTAAAACATATTTACAGATTTTCCGAGTTTGTTAATTTTTATTTATACGGCGCAAACGGTGCAAACGAAAACATTAAATCTCTGTCAAGTAACTGATTAGGTACTTAGGTATTAGGTAGGTTTAGAGTATTTTTTTTCCTTTTAGTTTTTGTCTAGCTATGTGTGTAAAAATTTTCAACAATATTCCTAATGAATTAAAAACGATGAATGATAACCAATTTAAAACAAGTTTATATAAATGGCTTGCCTCACGTACTTTTGATGACTTTCCTAAATTATAAAAATTAATTATATTTTATGACATGATTATGGATTATGATGACTGATATTTAAAGAATTTTAATGCTTAATTTTTGTTTTCAATTCATTAAATTTGCATGCCTCTGTAATTGGCTAAACATGATTAGTACTTAATTTTATTTGTAACACCTCTGCATACCATGTTTAAGGCAAATAAAGTTTATTTTATTTTATTTTGAAGTCGGTTTTTAATAAAATTTACTTATTTCATCTATTTTTAGTGATAAATCCTAATCAAAACCATTATCAAATTTAATGTTTTATTCAATAATAATACAAAAATAACTAACTTAGAACTAAAAACTACCTACTCAAAAATAAAAGCGTGTCCATGAGGCAAAGAGGCGAGAAGCTTAAGAATGCAATCAAAATTTAACTGCTGAACACCGATTCTATTCCCTTTTTTCGACCCATAGGGGTGAAATTTTTCTGCAAATTATTACTGAAGTATCTATTTAATCAAAATCGGTAAGCATTTGTCGAAGATATTAAAAAAAAAAGAATCCTATGAATTGAGAACCTCTTCCTTTTTTTAAAGTCGGTTAAAAATCGGTTATCGGCTTGAGCCCAAGTTATCCTTTAGGATAACCCGTTAATCCGCCTTTGTAGTAATTTTTTTTTTACGTTTCGTTGAAGCGATTTATTGCCAGTTTTTAAAATCGATGGGTGTTTGCATTCCAGTTTTTATTATTGTCTGTGTGATACGAATAGTTATAAGATTTCAATTTAAAAGCTCAGTTTGAGTGATCAAAAATAAAAAAAGTCATGAGCAATAGAAATTAATATCGATCAAAAATACGTCTGAGCCAATTTAAAAAAGAGTTTTGCTAAATTTACCCCAGGGTAAATTTAGCAAAGTAACTTGGACTAACTGGGAACCCGGCACTATGAGTTAAAGGTGAATCCAATTTAAGCGCAAATTAGGTCGTCTATTAATATGTGGTTTGATTTCTATGACATTACACTGCAACACTGTCACACAATATTTGCATTTAATTTTATGCTCGTATTGAATCTAAAGGCCGACCGGAGGCTGGGCTCAACTTTTCAGGGTTATTATGCTGACAAGTAATTTTAACTGATAATTTATTATTACAGCCTTTTGCCCAGTTCTTTATGCCAATTCTAGTCGAAGAACTCGCCGTCGCGGAAACCCTAGACTAGCCAAGTCAGGTCGCACGCAATGTGAAGTAGGTGCGCTTAAAAAAGCGTTTTCATTACTCATACTCGGAAAGTAGGTCTGAAGTTGCCTGAGGAGCGGGTTGAAAGTAATACTTTTCAGCCCTAGGGAGAATCGTTTTCGACTGACAGCTGTCAAATTATTTAAAGAAAAAACTTGTTCTAATTTTACATTTCTATTGAACCGTGTTGCAACTTTCTATACAGCCACTCAATAACAGCGCGATGTAAAATTGAATTAAGTAACATATAGTTAAGTATTATATTATTAAAGATTTTTTTAATGACCTTATTAAAGTTTACTTTCAAAAATAACAGATTTGGGCAAAATATTTACCATTTTGTCAATGATGAAAATGAAAAGTAATGGCTGAATAGCTGGCCGACCAAAAAAAAAGCAGGAAATCAGCAATCCGATCTTCATTTGTTTTTTCGAGTTATAGAACGTAGTGTTTGCATACGCTTTGGTACAGTTTTGTTAAAATTGTATTTTTTTTTATTTAGCTAATTATATACGGATTGGTAGAAAGGTGTTGTAAAGCCAGTGACTGGTAATCATTACCAAAGCGCTGCCACCACTGACTGTGCACAAGTAACTCACACTAATAAACTTAATTAATAAATGCTTCCCAAGATAGGCCTTAACAAAATAAAAAAAAAAAAAATTGTCCAAAATCCAGCAGAACTATTTGGCGGTATGAATTAATAGGACCACAAAGCTTATCAGAGTCTCAATGTCAAAACCTCGTTTGTTATACGGTAGGATGCACTCCGCGTTCATGTAGGCTTAGATTACCTATTTTATTATTTAGATGCTGTTGAAAATATACCTATGCGTTAAAACCAAGTGACTAGTAAAATGTAAAAAGCGTGACAAAAGCCAGAGACCGTCTAATTTAATTGACCACGCAATCTTGTTTTATTTTCTACCTAAAAGAAGAAGAGGACACTGTCGGATATGCTTTCCTGCTCTTTCTCCTCCACTTCACTCTATTCTGGGCTTCCCCCAGAAGGCCACAGCTCTCCATCTTATTGATGCTCAGCCATCGCAGTTTCGGCCGTCCTCTTTGCTCACTTCGAGGCAACTTAAAGTAGAATATTGCTGATGTACTCAGGTATTCTTCATTTAATGTCCATACCATTTCTTAGTAAGCCTCGCAATCAAAAAGCCCAATGTCCGGCTTTACCAGGACGCCTGGTAAAGCAACTTACACCCCAAAGTATAATCATTATCATCATTCTTTGGAAGTCTACTGTAGGATACATAGGCCTTCCCGATAGAACGTCCTACAGAGCAGGCCCCCCATATATATAGCATGGCCATCAAAACACGATATATGATATGATATATCGATTTATCGACACCAACTGCAAAAACATGATAGTAGACGTCATGTCGTATTGTTATCAAAATAGCGATCATAACATGTGACGTCACCCGCACGGCAAAAAGTTAAAAATAATGTATTCAATTTAGGACATAAGATTGCCACTTATGAACGTCAATAGCCCCATATGGGGCCAGAACATGTCTCCTTATTTTTTGGGCCGTACTAGCGCTTCGAGACAAGACACAGACAATCTGGCGATTTAACATGGCGGCTATATCTATCATATTTTTGCAGTTGGTGTCGATAAATCGCTATATCATATCATATCATATCGTGTTTTGGTGGGCATGCTAGGGAGGCAGGCCTATGAGGAGTACTAAGAAAAGCAATTGCTAGGTTTACTAGGTCGTCAGTCCACCGGGTGGGAAGCCTGTCTACGCAGTACGCGCTCGTGGTCGCTACTCGAGATTTTTCCTACCCATTGCTACTTCAGCCTTGAAATTCAAAGAGCTAATATCGGTGACTTTGGTTCTTCTACGTAAATTATAATAATTAGTTCCTTGATGTTTTGACATGAGTATGCTTTGTGTTTGGGTCTCTATACGTGGTGACTGACTGAAGTCTGAAGCTAATCTAAAAATATTTCGCATTGTTATTGTTTACATGCGCGATGCAAGCGTCTCGCGCGTTGGCCGCGTGTCGAACACGTGACGGCCGCGTTGTCGACAGCGCTGATTTTATCGATAAATAGGGATGCACTAGTAATTTAATTTTCAATAATTGTATGATTGTCAGTTTTATTAAACCTTTAGGAGCATGAGGCTCACTTAAATAAGACGTTTTGAGGCCGACGTAAGCCGTGCGTTTGCAGGACTACATGCTTACTGTTACTAAGTTGTCACATTGTTTCCCCACGCAGTTGTCATACAATTCAACATAGATACTGTTGGAAAAACGCGTGTTAGAGTCCTTTTTAAAACATTAAACGTTATTAAAAGCGCCTTAAATACTGTCAATAACATCTTATTTTTCGTGTGTCGAATTCAACTAACTATTTTTATGTGACCAATTCTGCGCCACGCGGACAGCATTTTCAGTGAAGTACGTCTTTGCGTGAGCAGGTGTGTGACACACGGGATATGACAGGAGCCATTGTTTAGGGGAAAGCTCCGTGCCTGCATTTCCCGACTTATGTCCGCAGCCTGTTAAGGAATTTTCTTGTTGGCCGCGGGCCCACGAAATATCCTTGCCAAAAAGGAGGCTTTCTGATGGCAGAAATAACGAGCCAGGGTGCTTCGCCTTCAATATGTCATTAACTGACTGACTGGTAAAATATCGATATTTGGTGTTATATCAAAGTCACATCACTATCTTAAGGGCGCGGCTCGCTTGCATTGCGCACATGTCGGGTCATGCAGGCCGGTAGCGACAGCAACACAAATTAACTCAGATTTACATTTCAATGAATTTGAAATAATTACATATTCTACTAACCCAGGGAATTGTCTATTTGTAATATTTTTTGCGAATTCGTTCGAAATTGAATTAAAAATATGTCATGTGAATCATAATATAGGTTATTATCATCATTATTTCAGTCATAGGTGTCCACAGCTGAACATAGACCTCCCAAATTCTTGGTTTGGCCAGTTGGAAGCGGCCTGCATTCAGCGGCTTCCTGTAACCTTTATCAGGTCGTCTGTCCACCTTGTGCGTGGACGTCCTACGCTGCGTTTTCCGTTACGTGGCCTCCATTCTAGAACCTTTCTGCTTCATTGTGCGCCAGTTCTACGTGCTATGTAGATTAACTAAGTCATTTTATTCATTTAAACGTGTTTTACGTTTAAATATTTTCCATTGAATATGCTATCTTTACCATACAATATTAACTTATTGGCATTCCTATACCGAACAATCCCGGTAAACCGTAGTCAATAGTCAACGAGATTATATGCAAAAATGGATATGCAATTTTAAAATGAACGACCTTAACTTAGAGTTCAATTTCCGATAGCGCCATCTAGTTATAAAGCTAGCTTAGATAGGGTTGTCAGCAAATCGATTTTCGACTTTATGCACATAATTTTAAAGGTGTTGTGTATGAATGTGTAATTTTGTGCAATCATTGCATAATGTGGTGTTCCACGCGTACCAGGAAGAAGCCTCGCAAGGATTGTTTTGCTGTCTGTACTTAATACGTGTGTCGCCAGATTCATAGTAAGTGTTGCTAGGTATTTTACAAAGCGCTAGAAACAAATAAATCCATACTTCCATTTCCATACTTTATCCCTACTTTGGATCTCTTTCACCACTTGCTAATAAGTTCCAGATAACCTATATCTGACACTTTTTTGACAGCTAATTGTATAGGTTATCTTTCAAAACAAGTGCCAGATAGATTATCCGGAACTTATCAGCAAGTGGTGAAAGTCTTCTTCTTCTTCTCCTTCATCTATACGGTCAATCCTGGTTGCGTCGACCCTGGGCTCCAAAGCCATTGCTTTGGAGCCCAGGGTCCGCTTTCCTTGATTTACTCCTCCACTTCGGTCTTGAGCGTCTCTAGTTGTGAGATCATTGGCACGCATGTCAGCCCAAGCAACGTCAAGCCAGCATTTCTTGGGTCAGCTCCTTTTGCCAGGACCTGGCGGTGGCGGCATGGCCAGACCTTTGTTTCCTACGTCTTGCCGGTTTCCGCAAAACGTGCCCCTACCAGCGTAGGCGACTCTCCTGCAGTTTGTCTTTAATATCACTGACACGAAGGCTACCGCGGATGCGCGAGTTCCTCACGCGTTCCTTCCGCGTGACTCCGCACATCCACCGCAGCATATTCATCTCCGTGACACGCAGCTCCTGCTTGTGTCGCTCAAGTAGCGGCCACGCTTCGCTCCCATATAAAAGAACAGGCCTAATGATGGACTTATAGATCTGTCCTTTTAGCTTAACCGGCATTCTGGGGTCACAAATGACACCAGTCACCCTCGCCATTTGGCCCACGCAGCAGCAATGCGTGCTTTGACGTCGCAATCGATGTCTCCCGACGCGTGAAGTACAGATCCAAGGTATTTGAACTGGTCCTTGCGCTCGACCTTGTCTCCGCCTATGCGAACGGGCGTTGGATCTGTAGAGTTACAGGCCAGGTTCTCGGTCTTCGCCACATTGAGTTTCAGACCACCGGTCTCAAGCGACTGCTTCCATTCGTTCACCCGTCTCACCAGGCTTGTGTCGATCGATATATCGCTATATCATATCGTGTTTTGGTGGTCATACTAGGGGGGCTTTGCTTTTAAATCGTATCACCGCACCATTACGACGTTGGCTTGTCAAATGTACCTAGAGCATGATTAAACTTTTGTTTACTTCTTGTTGTTGGTCTTATCGGGCAGTTGTGGCGATAGGCATAGGTATTAATACATTAAATTCTAAAAACTAACAAATGTTGTTTTATAGGGTTGGGTCTGGGTGTCCTGGGATACGCTTCTGTCAAAAAAACCATTGTTAAGTGTTGATGTAAAGTTCTTTGTGTTGTTAGTAGCATAAATTTGTATTTATTTATTTTACACTAGCTGTGCCCTCGGCTTTGCCCGCGTGGGACACGGCATGTTACCTCCTATTTTACTTCTTTAGGAGGTGGATTAAATATAATAGCTAGTATCCTATCTTAGGGTTCAACCTTTATTTGTACAAAATTTCATCAAAATCGTTTCAGTTATCGCGACAAAGAGTAGTCTATATCCTTTTTCAAGGTCAAATCTGTAACACAGGTTTTCTTTTCACGGGCATCAGTAGTCACCTGTTTCCTTACTGTGTAAATTACGATAAACCTTTTTTGATCGAAACTTGTATTGTAGGCAGTGTTATTGCTTAATAATATTAAGCTATCTATCTAAATCTATACTCAAATTCAACAAAATTGGTTCAGCGGCTAAAAACCTAAGATAGACAGACATACAGAGTTACTTTTGCTGTTCGTGTTCGTGACACTCCCAGAAGTCCTTGGTTGAGTAACAAAGTGGATAATCTACAACATTTTCGGAGACTATGACAACGGGTGCGGTATCAGTCGTTATTTATTGTAGAGTGAACCACAAACATACTCACAGACCCATACGCTACGGACTGACGTGAGCTTGGTACAGATAACGAACTTGCTCAAGCTCCATCGATCAAAAGCTCGCTCGGCCTGTGCTTAGTTCAGATAGAACAGCCAATACACTTTAAACAAATCATGTTTTTTTTTTACCTATTGTAAATCAAGTTTCTTTTATTTTTTTTCTCTGTCTGTCTGTCCGCGGCTTAGCTCAGGGACTCATAATACTTTATACCTCCCTATACTTACAGAATGTTTTTTTTCTTGTCTATCCCGTGGTGTGGGAGTCGTTGGATAGGTCGTTTAAACATTTTGCAGGTGTGAGAACACCATTATTTAGCATCGGATCGGAAACTGATTATTTGACTATGCCTTATAATAAAGGTTTTTCTAAATTAATTATCACATACTCGAACTACCGACTTAAAAGCTATGGAAAATGTAGTTTTATGGTCAAATCTTCACAACTACTATCAAATTTAGAAATAGGTCTAATATATTCTGAAATAAACATTAACCGGCTACGATCCTTGATTTTTTGGATTTTGTTAGAGTCAAGTGTCCCTTTAAGAAATGAAAAATCTCAGCTACGAAGGCTATCCAAGTCACCGAGTTAATTTATAAAATATACTTGGAAATGAAAATTACTTAAATGTAGTTGTTAATTGAATAAAACAGGTATAATGGCGCATTTTGAGACAGAAAGATACGGGACCCTACATTGCGCGTGGTTACACACTTGGCCGGTTTTTAAAATTAAAACATAGCCTGCGAAGTGAGTCTATAGATTGCGGATTACACCTTTTTATTTTTTGGGCGGGTAGTCTTGTTGACTACCTACATACTACATACTTTTTATTGCACACCTAAAAAGAAGTTATAGTTATTGTTTACAGAAAGATATTTAATTTACGCGGTCTTAACATTAATAGCAAACTCTACCTAACAACCTTGTTAAAGGGAGTTTGATTTTTATTTATTATTGAAAAAAATAAATAAAGTAGAACCAAGAGCAGTTTGGCTGTTGTTCTCTGGGCTGTGGTATATGTAAATGAGTCGACAGACAGACACACACCACACATGTGGAACCGTGTCAAGGCTGTCAACTGATTTTTAAAGAATTATATCCAGTTGTGTTCGCGGGCACAGCCCTGTAAGGTTCGATCGGACAAATATTGACTAAATAAAATGTTTGTCGAGACCAAAGTTTGGTAGTTGACGATCGTGAACAAATAGTTTCGCAAATTATATAATAAAACCTAAGTAAATATGTTTGACGGTGCCGTGTGGGGATGGCCGTAAAGAATACACTTCACCACGGACAACAGGAGGCGTGTCGTAAGAAGCGACAAATTCCTGTAGCACGAGACTGGCAGCAGCGTCTGCGTGCGAAATGTTATAAAAAACTGCCCTCGCCAACCCGCCTGCCAAGCGTTGCGACTATTGGCAATCCCCCCCGATGATAGTCATTGGGGGAGGCCTGTGTTCAGCAGTGGACGACCGTGGCTGAAATGATGAAATATGCTGGATGCAGACCGCTTCCAACCGGCTAATCTGGAAGTCAAGTCAAGTTTTCAAATTGGGTTTTCAAAGTATGGTATATAGCAAACTTTATTCAAACCTCGGAAAAGCTGCTTAATTTGTTTGTTTTTTGTCAGCTGTTAATGTGTAAAAAATAAATATTTTTTATGTATTACTAGCTGTCCCGGCGAACACCGTACCGCCTTCTGACACATTTTATTTTGTGAATTTTTCCGATGTTTTAATAGTTATTCTGCTAATCGGGGCAAATCTAATAAATCTAAGATCATAATAATCAGACCATTTTTGACCTATAAATGTGTAACTAACCCGACTTTGTTTTACATATACGGCTAAATTACATCAACTTTTTCTACGGGTCCCATAGAAAAAGTTGATGTAATTTAGCCGTAGAATAACCCCTTAAAGTTTTAATTTACCTTTTCGTTACACACTGTATAGATTTAATGGCAAAGATTGTTATTTAACGATTTGCCATTGCAAATTTAAAAATTGAATTTGAAAATGAGTTTTGCATTCGTAGGTAACAAAAAAATATACATATAGTTTTAAAAACGTAACAAAATTCAAATAAGTCAAGTACCGCTATCTTTTGACTAATTTTAATTTGTAATTTTGCTATTTAAGACCAAAAATTATTATGTTTTCGGCAAATAAAAATTATTCTTATTCTTAGCGCTATCGATTAGGCACCATCATCAGATCAGCTCGGCATAAAATTATTGTATTGCCATCCGAATGTCACATATTTACAGAGTTTCAAATTGATACGACTGTTAGAAGTGGGTGTAAATGTCTTCTAAGGCTCGATTAAATAGTTAAGTAACTGTTAATTAGTTAAGTAAAGGGATGTGTTCCATGTATAGACACAGTACGTTAATTTACCACAAAACGTAAAAAAAAATTCAATTGTTAATAAATAAATATCGGACAACATCACATACGTTGCTCTGATTCTATAAGTAGCCTAAGCACTTGTGTTACAGAAATCAGAAACAACGACGGTACCACAACACCCAGACCCGAGACAATATAGAAAAGTTATTTTTCTACATTTGCCGACCGGGAATCGAACCCGGAACCTCAGAGATAGTGAGACCAAGTCGGTATGCTCGCCTCTCGGCTACGGAGGTCGTCAATGATCTCTACTTGTCGGACATGAAGTTGAAAATCGGTTCTATGACCTTTAACTTTTTAGGTAGGTTGACCGACCGTTGACTGTACCTAATTGTGTTCTATGTCCTTACTAGTTTTACAGTTTCACCTTCAAATCGCAAGTACTCGTAAGTACTCAATGAGCTCAGCGTTGTGTCGCTGAAGGGAAAAGGAAGTAAATTACTCAATATTTATTACGGATTTATTTATTATCTACTATTAACGAGCAGCATGAAGTTTGTACTGACGCACACAGTACAAGGATGGTGCAGTAACTCAATAGAGCACATACCTAATACAGGGTTACATTGCAAAAGAGTGCCAAATCTTTAGGAGAAGCTCAGAATCAGTAACTTAATCCAACTATGCAAAGAACAAAAAAAATTTTTTCGCATTTAATTATTCCTATACACTGTTAAAAATTGTACTCGTGGATATTTTACTCATTCATGAAATAATGCACCGTATGTGCACTGCGTAAGGTCCTTGGTGGCTCGCCGTACCGACGCTTCTAATGAATAACCGTTTGGCTTTCATAGTCTCTCTATTGACTTATTTTCGGATATTTTAATAGTACATTGTTAACCTAGGGGTGAAAGTAACTATTCAGCCCCGAGACGGGGTTCGCCAATAGTTCGAGGGACTAAATAAGTCTTTAACCCGAGGTAAACACTGTGCTTTTCATTACGAATACAAGGAAAGTAAAAATAAAAACATGAATTAGCTGACAACAAATTTGTGAATTTTAACAAAACCGTACCAAAGAGTACTCAATCACTACGTTCTAAAACTCGAAAAAACAAATGAAGATCGGATTGCTGCTTTCCCGCCTATTTTTCTGTGGACGTCCAGCTATTTAGCCATTATTTTTTATTTTCGTCATTGAAAAAATGGTAAATATTTTGCCCAAATCTTTTAAAGAAATAGTTGAAATTAAAATTATAATAAGGTCATTAAAAAAAAATCTTTAATTAATACATATTGTTACTTAATTCAATTTTACATCGCGCTGTTATTGAGTGGATGTATAGAAAGTTGCAACATGGTTCAATAGAAATGTAAAAAAAGCTTTTGATAGAACTAGTTTTTTCATTTTATAATTTGACAGTTGTCAGTTGAAAACGATTCTCCCTAGGGCTGAAAAGTATTACTTTCAACCCGCTCCTCAGGCAACTTCAGACCTACTTTCCGAGTATGAGTAATGAAAAGTTATTTTTTTCGTAACATACGGTTGTTAAAAATAATAACGATTAAGATGTTTCTTTATATTGTTCCCTAGATCTTATTTTTCAATTTGGAATCCCTTTGCATTGTAACCCTGTAGAGTAGAAATGTCATATAATTTGTTCGTGAAATTTACAGGTCTTGGCATTTCATACTAAATGTAAGTAAAAAATCACTAATTAGTTTTGGAGACAAATTGTTCGTATTTTTCGTATAATTGTGCTCCATGAGTAACTTCTACCAGTTGAAGTAGACTTGCGGATTTACACAATATTTGTATAGAAGTGCTGTTATTTGCCTTGAGTGCATGGGTACTGTATTCGATTGCTGGTCGGATCAATTTAGAAAACTAACTTTTGAACTTTGAACCGAACTAGCTATCCTTTAGATGGAGGTGAGTAATAAATCGTCAATCGCGTTATTAAAATCCAGAGTGCTGTGATATTAAAAACGAATTTCAGATAAAGATAGACCAGTTGATTGTTAATTTATAGGATGCTGTTGATAGCTGCTGTGAAAGTGTCGCATCAATGACACCTAAGTGATATTGATAAGGACCCCCTGCCCTGCTTTACGTCTGAAAAATGCTGTTCCGCATATCTATGTGGGACTCCGGCTCTCAGAGTGAGAGCCGCATACCCACTAAAACCAGACGGTGTCCCGGTGCCATTGAGTAAGTTGGAACTGCGGGTTGTTATATAAAATACCTACTTAAATACAATATATTATATAGCGGGTAGGCAAGTGAAGATGATGGATGTCAATCCATCATCTTCACTTGCCTACCCGCTCCCAAGTCATCTAGTGTCAATGCAGCATGTTTTCCTTTGCCATTAAATCCGGTCACTCGTCATCGTGTTATATCCACTCCCTCCTTAGTCATATCATCACTAATAGCTTTTGTCATTCTGGCGATTTGCTGGCGAATTTATGCCGCAAATTCGCAGCGAGCGCGCAAAGACGGTACGAACCTTCCATAACTGAGTGTCCAAAATGCTATTAGCTTTCGCCTCGCTTTAAACTATCTTTTAAATCGCTAGTATATTTATAATTAAACTCTTAAACAATCCATTCATCTCTTTTTGGTCGTCTTCTACTTTTAAACCCATCAACACTCATTGATAATGCGCTGATATACTTATACTTATTAATTAATATTTTTTTATCCAAGAAATCAACGGCAATACATTGCATTTTAAAAATTAATAAGCTAATTATAGATTTCCACAGATTCAATAAGAACGTAGTAAACCGGAGGTAGTAGTAGCAGTTGCTCCATAAAACTTTAAAAGACATATAAATCTTAACTTTAAAAGCAAAATAAAAATAGGACTATTACATAACAATATGCTCATCACGTTTCGTGTGGGTGTGTGAGTATGTGTGTATGTCTGTATGTGTCTGTGTAAGTATATGTGCAGATACATAAAAATAATATACCCCACCAATAACCTAATGATTTTAAGTAATTTAGGGACCACTCAATACCTTAATGGCATGTGACCTAAATGTTGCCTTACTGTAAGCAAATATATCTATCTCGCTGAAAATCTCGTTGTATAAACGGGGCAATTTTATCATATTTGTACAAATCAGACTTACTGACCTCTTCTACCATGTGGTGTACGTAAGTTTTGTGGGAGCCATCGTATAATCTAATGCATAATCAATGTAAGACGGATGTCGTTAGCTTTTTTATGTTAACGATGTTTTGATCAGCTAACTGTACAGCAATTAATTTTGTAGATGACAAAATACATTCGCCCCACTGCGTCCTATGCTAGGTGGTTGGTAGTTCCATACGTTTCTCTAGTAGGGTGATAGAGAGGCAAGATTGAAACTATTTTTCTTAATAAACTAACATCAAAATAATATTTATAAAACTTCCCATATTCAACAATAATATAAAGAAAATTCTGTCATACATAGACTACAAAGGCAAAATACATACATAAATATGAAGATGAAAGTGTAGTCACTTTCATCTTCATATTTATGTATGTATGTACTGTATAGTTACAGGCTGCTCTCTAACTCAAGGATAACCTTATATTCGCCTGTATTTCTCTGTTTGATTACTGGTTGACTGGTAGAGAATGCTTCTTGGCATTAAGTCCGCCATTTGTACAATTATTTTTAAATGTGCAATAAAGTAAATAAAAATAAATAAACCTTGTAACCAAATATTCATACATCACATCGAACAACTTTTGTTCTAAGACTTAAAATTACGCCGATTATTATTTTTTCTATACAAATCGTCTGTTTGGTAATTATGTATGGGAAGTAGATTTATTTTTTATTTATTTAATAAGGGCACACCAACAACATAATATATTTAACACTTATTTCACAACACATGCATAAAGACATTTCTGATATATATGTCACTTAAAGGTGAGCACAACATTCCCAATTTACAAAGTTGCGGTCTTATAGATAAAACCAAACCAGCAGACACATTGCAAAGGGAGAACAATATTTTCTTAAGTAGAACACAAGTACTCATGTATTTTTTTTTTAAATTTAGCGTGACTGTCATTGAATATATCCAGGTCTGGCATCTTACTCTGGAGTACATTATAGTAGATAAATTAGTAGATAAATTATCATGCGCAAAAGTCATGGAACAAGTTGTTTACCATTATGTATAGAATAATGTGGGTACAAGGTTATCCTTCAGTTAAAAGAATATGTGGGTAAAAGCACTAAAAGCAAGAGTTCATGCTAGTTTTAATAGGCTAGTTTCCTGGGTTAAAAAAGATATTAAAGATAAGAAGATTCTATTTAGTCCGTCAGTTAGATTATCAAAAAATATTGGACCAGTAATTTGTCTTTTGTCAATCAAAAAAAAAAAAAACGAAGATAAAGCGCATCAAAGTGAGCACGTGACGTCACGCCTTGCTAAAAGTGTCGCAAGGCGTGACATTAAGCGGAACTTAAACGGGCTATATCTTCATAATTTTTTGTTTGATTGAGAAAATAAAAAATACGTGTCCAATATTTTCTGTTAATACAACTGACGGACTAATTAGATTTTTTTAGGAAACTAGCGACAGCAACACGTCAAATTTTCTCAATTGATATTGATCTCTACGTGTCGGACTTAAAGGTGAATATCAATTCAATGTCCTTTAACTTTTTGGCTAGGTTGTACATAAATATGCGCTAGACAACCCATCAATTGTCATGGTCATGGAAGTAAGGAGTTAACATCCTTGTGTTCCGGCGTCACAATGAGTTGGCAGGGGCGCCTCTCAGCACACCCAGACCCAAAAAAGTCAACCAGAAAAATGAATGTTTTAAATTGACCCGACGCGGAAATCGAAGCGGGGACCAATGCGAATTACTGTGGCACCCTACGCCTTTATTAATATCTTGATATATTAATAGTTATTTATTCTAATTGATATATTAATAGTTATTAATCCTAAACGGGTTAGTTTCCTAAAAAATCTAAGTAGTCCACTTAGATTTTTTAGGAAACTAACCCGTTTAGGAAGAAAGTAAGCCCAAATCTTTATGTTCATTCAACGTGCTACTTTAATATAATTACTTAAGAACATATATTTACCCATATAACTGCGCTTTTATCTTAAGGCCACAGTTTAACAATGCAATTATGAATGTGGGCTACTAATAATGCATTCACGGTAATTACTGTGAGTGCTTGTATGTTTAACATATAACATATAGTGCTCTGATTTGCATACAATGGGTGTGTATGTTTTGAAATTGAAAGCACATGTCGGCGTGGAAATGGCTGTGATTGTATTTGTTTTAATGGTTTTGGGAGTACAATTTAAGTAGGTTATTTTATTAATAATAATTACTTAAATACATGACGGAATTTCGAACCGTGTCCTTGTTTCCTTCATCCATAATGTAAATAAATATAGTCAATAAAGTCAAAATAATAACACTCAAATAAAGTTATGCTACTACTTTCGACATACACAAATTTAAAAAATCCACGTCAAAATTCTCCTTCAAGAAGGCTCTGCGCAAGCATTTTTTGGATTAACTCTTTTCTCTTTTCCATGATTCTCGCTGGCATGAGATCTGTGTATAATTATATTATGTATAAGTAAGTATGTATATATTTTATGTATGTATATACCGTATAAAGCTATCTATGTATGTATCTAGTATGTACAACTGTATATATTCATCGAGTTTGTTTTAGTTTTGTATGATTTAATTTAACACAATTTGTTTTTTTGTTGCACCGCCTACACCATCTCTGTATGGACTTATGGTTGACTGGTAGAGAATGCTTTTGGCATTAAGTCCGCCATTTGAACAACTTTTTTTAAAACTATCTGTGCAATAGTGACGACCTCCGTAGTCGAGAGGCGAGCATACCGGACTTGGTGTCGCTATCTCGAGGTCCCAGGTTCGATTCCCGGTCGGGTCTATGTATATGTAGTCAAAGTCAAAGTCAAAAATTATTTATAATAGTTTAAATAAAAAAATACACCTTTTTTTAAAAATATGGAATCATCCTGCATCATCATCATATGCAGAGCAGTGATTCTGCCAATATTTCGAGTGTATTCTTGATATAGTTCATAATAAGTTAAAAAATAATAGTTTTTATTGCTTTTCTTGGATTCAGTGGAGGCTACTCTTCCCGTAGAAGCAGGATTCAAGACGCTATCGGGTCTAAAGCAAGTTGTCTTGAGACAAGTCACTTGACACTCGATGCGGCGTTGAATACAATGATATTTTAATAATTTCAGATCTTTATCACTTCACCAAACATTATAACACAAACTAACTACATCCAACTTGCACTCTAAAGCTCTTAAAATGATAATTAAAAACCATTAAAATAGATCGACCATGCTTTTCGTTCGACTACCCCCCACCGAATCCGATATACACCATTTTTTTTAAATCAACCTTTTCAATCCCACAGCTGGGCAAAGGTCTCCCCCAGACTCTTCCATCGATCTCTATCTATCGCCAATGACTCCCAATCCCTCGTTAAGTTAACCAAGTCGTCACACCATCTTTTTTTGGGTCTACCTCTTCGGCGACCGCCGTCTATAGGTACCCATCGGGTGACGATTTGGGCCCACCTGTCTGGATGCATTCTGCACACGTGTCCTGCCCACTCACACTTTAGCTTTGCAGTTTTCTCGCCTACATATGCGACACCGGTTTTGGAGCGGATGGCGGTGTTGCGGATTCTATCAATCCTTTTTACACCTAGTATGCTCCGCTCCATAGCCCTTTGGCAAACTTTGAGTTTGGACTTTTGACTCTCGGTCAAAGACCAGGTCTGCGCTCCGTACGTAAGAATGGGCAGGATGCAAGTGTCGACGAGTTTTCGCTTTAGCGAAATGGGAAGGTTGCCCTTCATATAAGCTTTCATGGACCAGAAGCTCTTCTAGGCTTAATGACACCATATTATAACTAAATCGCTCGACATGACAAGCGCCATAATTTGCCTTTCTGATAATCATCTAATACATGACTAGCATGACCACCAAAACACGATATGATATAGCGATTTATCGACACCAACTGTATATATATATATTTTGTAAATATGATAGCAGACGCAATTTTGATTTTTTATCGAAACAGCGATCATAACATGTGACGTCAGCGGCACGGCGATTCAACATGGCGGCTATCATATTTTTGCAGTTGGTGTCGATAAATCGCTATATCTTAACTTATTTGGTGGTCATGCTGCGCTTGTCATGTTAAGCGATTTCGGTATAGGTAATAATTATGATGTAGGTATAACGATTTAAAAAAATCTGAATGTGGTTATCGACTTTTGATGGTGACCGTACTTGTAACATTAACCTAAAGTGCGCCAGGCCTGGTACAGGCGGGACTCCGACCAAGCTGCCACCGCTGTACAATCCAAAACATTAAAAAAATAGACCGATTTAACTACATAACTTTGGTTTTGAAAAAATTGTATAAGTCCAAGGAAGGTTTAAAAGGTGGGAAAATATAAAAACATTGCAAGGAAAGTAGTAAAAACCAGTATTTTATTTTCCTATACCTTACCTTAGCTTATACTGCTTAGGTCGCACCAAAACTTGTTTAAATATTATTTTTAAAAGAGGCTGACAATAGTGACTTAGTTTTTTGCGCTGCTTCTTCTCGGCGTTAGCCCACAAACTGTCCCGAAGCAGTTGTAGGGCAAGAAAATAATATTGGAACGTATAAAAGTGCTGTTAATGGCCTATTTGCAAAAATAAATGATTTTGAATTTGATTTTTGATATAAACTGTTTGTACCTGTCAAACAGAACGCGTTCAGAAATTATTTTTACATGGCGGTACAAAGTTCGCCGGGTCAGCTAGTCAAAAATAAAATGCAATTGTTGAATTCACTCGCCCACATAACATTACGCCATATCCCTGATCTATTGTTAAGAGGAACAGAATAACACGAGCCATGTATCTTGTGTATCTCATCTGGGCCAAGTATACACACGATTTGTTTACACCGCACAAAAGGTGGCACGAATGGCTGACATAAGGCTTTTGCTTCAGTCAAACAGTAATAACTATTAACGCACTAGCGACCAGCCCGGCTTTGCACGGATAAAATTTTAATGAGCGCCGGCCCGGATTTTTCGGATGTTTTGAATGTTAAATATCATCTAAAGTTAAATTAAAAAGATATAGTTAGTGTTAAAGACAAATAATCTACATTTAAATAGCGTCCTACATAACGTGCAATAAATAGTTGTTTTTTTTTTGTGTGTTAAACTTAAAAAGTTTTCTCTAGATTTTCAAATTCAAATTCATTTATTTAGAAAAACGGTACACCGAGATATTTTGAAGAACTACAATCTTTACTACATTATTTTAATATAAATATATAATGTCTTATGGCTGAGCCTACGTAAGCCATGAATTGAACTATTGGCGACTTGGTTTCGAAATATTGTCTATTTACTTATAAGAAATTTGAACTAGAATGTACTATGAATATAAATCTTCCGGAAAAAATACCTACATGACGGTCAAAACTGTTTAAAAATTCGTTTCGTGGTTTAGAAAGAGATAGCCAACGATATGTTATTATTGGAGATAGCGGGTAAACAGACAAACAGACGCAAAGGAGGACTTCTTTTTATGCTATGCAGAGATATTTGTCTATGAAACAGAGCCGTGACTGACTTGACTGACAGGTGACAACTTACAGCAATAGCTGGTGCATCTATTAAACTATACACTTATGACTGAAAGGTTCTTTTAGACGTAATATTAAGGGATATTTTTATTTAAAACTTCTGTACCGCCTTTGTTGCACCGCCTCAGAGGCATAAACTACGTAGAGTCATTGAAATCGATTCAAAGTCGTGCACTTAACAGCTTTAATTAAACTTAGTAACAGCTTAATAATGAAATAATAATAATCTAATTGTTAATCAAACAATATAATTACTGATTTGCCCCTGAGAACTAACACTTGCTGATCTTTAGATAAACAATACAAATCGCAAGTGCACACTAAATTGTAATCTTGCAAATTGATCCACATTAGTTTTCATTGCAAAATCACCTTTAACACTATCTCATTATGAGTCATTACAGTTAATGTAACTATTATTAGTGATAAATGAATTAAGACTTTATTTAGTGGGAATATGGTTGAGATGGTATAGGCATAGAATTTATATGTAGAAAGGTGCAGAATTGTCAACTCTCGCGACATTGGGTAAGGTCATCAACATGCGGGCGGGACGGTTGGCATAAAAATTTAGTCATTTGTCAATAGACAAAAAAATACAGAAATTTTCTTTACAACTTTGTCTGGAAAACAAATTTTTCGACATTTTCGCTATTATTAAAAATGCAATAGTTAAATGATAGTCATCTCCACAATACTTCAAACATGAATAGCACTGGCGTACTTATTTTCCCGATGTGCCGTAGCAATTTTAAAGCCAAAATTGTATATAACAGTCATATGCGAGCACACGCCCGCGCTGGGCAGCGAGACGCTGCAGCTGAGTCCGTCCAGCAGTCGCTGTACAATTATAGTAGCGGCGTACTCACCTGCCACATTTTTGGTAATCTAAGGTCAAAGATTGAGGCAGTCTCTATGAGGAAGGTAAAAGACGAAGAAGTAAAGATGGTTAGATACTATTGCACAACACAATCGCACCACAGCCCGTTTTAATTCGAGCAAATTTTCGCGAAAAATTCGTGTAGTATATGATCACGCATTTTTAAAAAAAAAACAGTACACCCTGGTGCTGAAATACGCCCAAAGACAAATAGATAGTCAGGTACATCGGATTCCATAATTCGAGGACATGGCCATTTGTGGGGTTGTCTGGCACCTATTTATATTTATTTACGAGTTCGAGTACGACAGTTTATTAATTTTTTTCATAAATTTATTCATCTGCAAATCTCGGGCGACTTGGTTTTATTTTTCACATTATTTGGGACAATAAACAATTACATTATTGGTTTAATCCCAAAATTACTAAACAAATTACTAGTAATGCAACCAACACCGTTGTCCACAGATAAGATTAATAAAATTAAACGGTGGAGCGTCGCTAAATTAATTAAGTTTATAAGATTTACAAAGCTATTTGCACCCCAAGGTACGAATAACATCACAAATATTGACATTATGACGTATTTTATAGAAATAATGACGACATTGTATTTATTTCTGTCGAGTCTGATTAGGGTCAAAGCTGTTTATTAAGTTAAAAAAAGTAATCGAAGTTTTTTTTAAACAAATATAATAAATACAAAGTGTTTCCTGTTTTTGCACTTCGTACCTACTTACTTTATCTTTCTCGGCGCGCGTGCGCCGCGAGAGGTCGCGAGGAAGTGTTTGTCTGTTTGTGTGTCAATGGTAACAGTTTATCTAACGATACTACATCACACATTTTAACTTATCGGTTTTTATGTTACATTATGCGACGACTAAGGATGAAGTTGTGGGCTGTGGCTTTGTGATTCGTCTTAAACGCAAATTCCCGGGATCGATTCTAGGTTCGGATCACTTTACAATTTCAGATCTGGGCGTGCTGGGAGACGCCCCTCGCAAAATTAATTGTCTGGTACCTCGTAACACAAGGATGTTAGTTCCTTGCTTCGAGACCATGACAATTAATATTTTGTTTAGACATATTTATTTATTTATTTAGTTGTACAGCAGCATAGCTGTGATAGCTTAGTGGTTGTATTCTCATGTCATATCCGGGAGTCGTGAGTTCCAATCCTAACACGTATTGATAATGTGTATGTACGGATTTATAGCACTTAATCAGCGGTAACATATCCTGAGGCCCAATTCCCATAGTTTGACATTAGTCGCAGTCCAGTGTCGATCCGCTCACAGTAAGTAACATTACTATTTAAAACGGCATTCTCTTAAACCGAAAATATGCAATTTTTAGTCGTATTGGGATAGTTTTGATAATAGGCTAGTTGACACTTTTTTTAAATAGGTCTTAAATTGTTAATAAATATTCCATTAGACCGAAAAAAAAATTGTATTTTTTTAAGGCTTAGAAAACTACAAAACTTTCATTTTCAGCCATTTTGGTCTATAGATTTTATCTGTGTCATGACGTAGTACCTCTAGTAAACAAACAAACAACTTGGACGTCTTTACGAATACAACCTCTCTGAATGAATCAAACATGATTTCTAATAGTCTACACAAAAAATATAGAAATTATTATTACCTGTATCGTTCGAGAACGCAAAAATACATCAAAGACTCGAATGACATTTGATCGTTTACAATAAGAGTGACGTCGCTCACGTCGCGATCATGGCGGATAGCGTTTTCAGAGTTTCAAATTATAGATTAAAAAATATATTTTTAAATTTGATTTTTACAGCCATCTTCTACTTTTAAGTATTGAATTCGATATATTTAGGTTCCTGAAGTCGAATACTATTTGAAATAATTCTTTGTTTAATTAATTTTGATATGAGTCAATTAGCCTATTGTAGTATCAAAATATTGTGGTTTTACAGTTGACAGAGAAAAACAATTGACAGAAATGAAGCTGTTCCAGGTTTACGTTAAATGTAGATTACTAAAGGTTTAGCAAGTGTCATATTGTTTCTATTGTGTCAAACGCCGTCAGCTGATCCGCGACAGTCATTACCCAACTTCCGGAGTGTGTTTGTTTACCTTATCTCGCAGCCTTGCTATATAATTGTATGCGCTCTTCCGCGATGCATTTCCTACTATGCACTTATTGCACATATTTAGGGCGAGGGCAGACGATCTAATTTATCACTTTCTTCCTTTGTATTAATATTTTTATTTTTAAAACATTATAGCCGTTGAAGAACTTTATTATTTCTCATCAAGAATAAATTTCTATTTACTTAAACATTTAAGTAAAACAACAAGGTCGCTTTTAACTATTAAGTACCAACATAGTTGCTGATAAGCATGCTGTTACTAACACTATATGGATCTTTTGTGATCTGATTAGTAAATTTATTTTTATTTTAAACGTATTGTGTATACACACATTGTAACAAGGAATAAAATAAAGTCGTTAAAAAGAACGTCGAAGACGAATGACGTAAAAGGTATACAAAAATGGTGAAGGAGTCTGACAAAATGTCTTGTTGTCTCCTTCAGTATGTATATCATTATAATCAGCTTAAATCAGTCAACTGCTGGACATAGTATACAACATGCCTCCCTTTATATGCTTCGCTGCACCCGATCTTCGGCTACTCTTTTCCATCCGCTGCCGTTATAGGGTTGTCTCATATAAGGTTGCCCTGTGTTACGAGAGGCAGGCTTCTCTTAACAAATTGATCAATATAATAAGTACAGTTAATAATATAACAAGCTAAAGACATAAACAATTTTACTACGTGTGTGCGCGCGTGTGTGTGAGTGTGTGATGTGATGTGATGTGAAGTATGTTTATGCGTAAATGCATTTCTTGTACGTAAAAATGGGTTGACATAGTACGTGAACGAAGTTTACAAAAGGATGCAGGTGTGAAGATATCTATCTATACCCAGTCACGGTAAACTATTTGATCGATTCGGTAAGAGATTTCGATGTTGGTCTCATAGAAAAAGTTGATGTAATTTAGCCGTAGAATAACCCCTTAAAGTTTTATTTCACCTTTTCGTTACACCCTGTATAGGGTTATTTGTAAAACAACAACCTCCTAGGGTCTAATTCTGGTGCTCAAATACAACAATTTTTTATATCGGGCCAACATGGAAATAAAAAAATAAAACAATTTTCACTCCTACAAACAAACTGATGTCAGCTGGTGGCGGCTTAGTATGGGTAAGTGTTTTTTTTGCGATTTCAATTTCGGTCCGATATAAAAGTTGTTGTATTTGAGCATCAGAATCAGCCCCTAGGTGGTTGTTGATGTTTTACAAATAACCCTGTATAGTGTCAGGTGGTTTTCCAGTCGACAATTTGATACCGAACAGTTCTGAATCGAGGCCTAGAGCGTTGTACTCGTATGTGATGTTGTCCAATATTTATTTATTTATTGTGACACACTATGCACAGCTCACCGTTTGCGGCGGTCCTTAGGCTTATTTATAGTAAGCCTAGGTCATGATAGGCCTTGCGAGTTTTCTTAGATGCAACGAGAATAATAATTTCAGGGTAAACGGTTATAAATAGTCTTGTTGTCTTAAAGATACGCAATACAATGTTTTGAATTAACGTGATGTTTCGAGATGTTTTAGCTACGTTTAGCTGAATTTTTGGGTTTGAATAGGCTAGTTTTCTGGGTCAAAAAAAGACTATTCTATTTAGTCCGTCAGCTAGATTATCAAAAAATATTGGACCCATTTTTTGTCTTATGTCAATCAAACAAAAAATGACGAAGATAAAGCGCATCAAAGTGAGCACGTGACGTCACGCTTAAAAGTGTCGCAAGGCGTGACGTTACGCGGAACTTTAACGGGCTATATCTTCATAATTTTTTGTTTGATTGAGAAAATAAAAAATACGTATCCTATATTTTCTGTTAATACAACTTACGGACTAATTAGATTTTTTTAGGAAACTAGCCCATTGTGCGAGCTCATCTGCTTAGGTACAGACAGCGACAGTAACACGTCAAATTTTCTCAATTGATATTGATCTCTACGTGTCGGACTTAAAGGTGAATATCAATTCAATGTCCTTTAACTTTTTGGCTAGGTTGTACATAAATATGCGCTAGACAACCCATCAATTGTCATGGTCATGGAAGTAAGGAGTTAACATCCTTGTGTTCCGGCGTCACGATGAGTTGGCAGGGGCGCCTCTCAGCACACCCAGACCCAAAAAAGTCAACCAGAAAAATGAATGTTTTAAATTGACCCGACGCGGAAATCGAAGCGGGGACCAATGCGAATTACTGTGGCACCCTACGCCTTTATTAATATCTTGATATATTAATAGTTATTTATTTAATAATAAACAAGCAGGGTTATATTGCAAGATAGTACCAAATTTTACTCAGAATGAGTATCTTAATTAACATTTTTTTATTATTTCTAACTGTTCAAATTCATATTCATTTATTTCGACATAAATGTATATTATAGTGTTATTACATTGTGTGAGACCATACTCATACCCTGTAAGGGTATTTCATCAATCAATCATATAAAAATCGTCACACGTTGATAGATAGGGAATAAATAGGTACTAAAAAAAAGTTAATAAATTAAAAAAATGAAAATGAAAATCATGCAAAGTATGTATGTATTCTTGCTTTTAAAAAACCGGACAAGTACGAGTTGAACTCGCGTGGAGAGGGTTCCGTAATATAAATATTATTACGTTTGCTAGGCGTATGGCGGCTCTCAGGGATTTGCAAATTGACTAAGCGTTATAATCATTAGAATAATTTAAGCAAACACGGCACTTTTACACGTCCCAATAATGAGAAAATAAAGATTAATATTATTAACTACAGCTCAGCTCTTTTGCCGTACAAAGATGGTTTCCATATCTATCGATGAAATTAAATACGTAAGTATTTCGTATGACATCAAAATCTCTAATGAATGACAGAATTGACAGCTCACCTCGCGTTGTTATTTTATTGGAAAATTAAAGTATTTTTTCCAAAAGTTCAAAGATTCAATTTAATTCCGATAAAGTCGTATTTTTTAATATTGTTATATAGAGCTTATTTTATATAACAATATTATTATTGTTATTTTATTTTTATTAGCAGAAATGAGAATGTTAAGGTGGGGTGACGAAAATGGACAAGATAAGGAATGAATATATTAGAGGAAGTATGAAAGTGGCACCTGTAGCAGAAAAGATGAAAGGACACCGTTTGTCTTGGTATGGACATGTGATGAGAAGGGAAGAGGAGCACGTAACGAGAAGAGTGATGGATATGAGTATTGATGGGTGGAGAAGTAGAAGATGACCTGGGAACAGGGCAGGCAAATGACGATGATGATGAAAGCTTATTAAAAAAATTTGGCACTACTTTGTTAAGTAGCCCTGTATAATAATCTCTTTGATTCTGATTTACTACAACAGTCATGCGCTAGCTGTCATATGGGAAAACCTGAACCGCATTCACAAAAACGATTGACACACATCCACGCAGCCTTCAACATCACTCATTGGAGTAATAATTCTGATAAGTCGACTTAATTACTTATTATAAAAATTTGCTGAAATATATGCGTCAGATTCAATTCAATTCAATTCAATATATTTATTGCATTCTATAATGTTACACAGGTGTTATAAATAGGTACATAAAATAGATCATTATAGACCCTGTAGGGCACAACAATAAGATAGGTATTGTAGATAACTGTCGAATGGTCTAGAAGTTTAACAGTTTGATTTTAATTTGATTATACGGTGTGTGGCCTAGAATCAGGGATAATATTCAAAACCGAGACTCTCTAGAGTGTAAGTATTTTTTTTGAAAAGATTCCAGTCCACCAAAACCCATGCATTACACGCAATAAGATTTTAGGATTACGATTCATAATCAGTGTATTATTGCAAAACGATATTATCGCTAACGTTGTCAATGTCGTGTCAAAGAGAACGTTCCAAGTAGCTCCGAATAAGTACGATGCAGAATGAACTCCATCGATCAAGATGAGCGGAACTATTGCATTGTTTGCATTACATTGAATTTACGATTAAGTTTGTTAGAAGAAATCAAAAAGTAAAGTTTTAATTTTAATTAGTCGGGACCATAATAATTCAATTACTATGGTGACTATAGAGTCTCTGTTTTCAATATTATCCCCGGTTCCAAGCCACACACTGTATACATACTATTATAATTCTTTAATATGAAAATGTTGTAATGCCCTAATGGGCTCCTTTGAGGACATCTGTATATATAAAAACTAGCTGTTGCCCGCGACTTCGTCTGCGTGTTCTTTGGGGTATGAAAAATAGATGTTGGCCGATTCTCAGACCTACTCAATATGCTCACAAAATTTCATGAGAATCGGTCAAGCCGTTTCGGAGGAATACGGGAACGAACATTGTGACACGAGAATTTTATATATAAGATGAATCTCTATTTCCCTTGGTCATCGCATCACGCGTGAACGGATAGAACAATTTCGCTAATTCTTTTTTTTTTGTGCTAATTATTGTCAGGAGAAGGTTCTTTTGAAATAAAAAATTTAGTTGCGCAGAGATTTCTTTTTAAATAAACTAAGGACCACATGAACGAAGTGGCGGGCCACAGCTAGCTATTTATAATTCTTTGTAAAACCTTTGTGACCATTGAAACCAATGGCGCTAGCGTGTTTGGTCTTGTCAACAATGTCCAAGTAAATGTCAAAATTCGTTTTTAGGGTTCCGTACTTCAAAAGCAAAAAACGGAACCCTTATCGGATCACTTTGTTGTCAGTCTGACTGTCTGTCCGTATGTCTGTCATATCTTGGGAACGCGTGGAGGTATCGAGTTAAAATTATAACCTCTCAAGTCTACAGTCTCTTGAAGCTGTTCAAAAAATCAAACATCGCTAACGTAAAAAATTGACGACCTCCGTAGCCGAGAGGCGAGCATACCGGACTCGGTGTCGCTATCTCTAAGGTCCCGGGTTCGATTCCCGGTCGGTCAATGTAGAAAAATAACTTTTCTATATTGTCTCGGGTCTGGGTGTTGTGGTACGACGGTTAAGCAAGCTACTTATCACAGGATCAGAGCAATGTATGTGATGTTGTCCAATGATGTTGTTGTTGTGATGTTGTCCAATAAAAAAAATTAAAAAAAAGAAGATACAAGATAAAAACGTATATTTCGACACTCAAGGGAATCTAAATTTATAGGGTATAAAATTTGGCAAGAAATATCGCCTTATAGGTACTAAAAGTATAGGGAAATATCTGAAAACTATACATTTGTAATTAATTTGTAATTAAACTGCGAGACTCAATTCCTGAACTATTTATAATACGTACCAACAAATTTCTACGGAACCCTTGGTGTCTGACTTGCACTTATTCGGTTTTTTTTTCTTCGCTTGCTAGTATGACACTAGTTTGACACACGTTTGATACCTTATCATAACCTTTATCGTTGTGATTATTTGATCAGTGGCAACAGTGACAAAACCATTGGTAATAATCACTACGGGCAACCAAACACAATGCGACATCTGTCGGGATAGATGAGCAGTGTGGTCTCCCATCGACCGGAGTCGAGAATCGAACTGCGAACGAGACCGAGTTACCATGCCAATCGAGTTTTATACAGGGTTATTTCAAAAATATCAACAGCATAGGGCCTGATAATAGCGCTCAAATACAACAACTTTTTCTATGAAACCAACATCAAAATCGAATAAAAAATACACTTCCCCATACTAAACCCCCGGAAACACCGAACCAGCGGACACCAATTTGTATGAAGCAGTGAAATTTTTTTAGGTTACTATGTTGGTCCCATAGAAAAAGTTGTTGTATTTGACCACCAGAATCAGCCCCCAGGAGGTTGTTGATGTTTTAAAAATAACCCTGTATACTTATCTCTACTGATGACCTCGAGTTAGCAAGCTCTACCCGCGAACTTTGAAAATAAAACTTATATCGGCATGGCATCAGCACTGGCCTTCGTGTCCATTAGAGATAGATAACAAAACTTAAAAAATGACCATCATTTGTCAGCCTATTCGTGATTTACTGTTTACTTTCTGAGAACGCTTGAATATAAAAACGAATCATTTGAGTGCAAACATAAGTTAACGGCTGAACACCGATTTCATCCCTTATTTTTCCCACCTTAGAGGTGAAATTTTTCCAAAAAAATTTCAATATACCATGTTTAAAGTATAAGCTATTCGATAAAGAAAGAATCATCAAAATCGATTCACAAATGCCGAAGATATTGGGCAACATAGGTACAAAATCAGTTGGCACGGTATGGAGTTCATGCAATGTTGGATGATTTTTTTATAGATCACATCATCAGAACTTGATCAAATTTATATGGGACCATTCCGAAAGTATACCCTTCCGAACAAAAAAAGAACTATCGAAATCGGTTAACCTGGTAACGAATGATCGCTGAACATACATAAAAAATATAAAAAAAAGATACCGACGAATTGAGAACCTCCTCCTTTTTTGAAGTCGGTTAATAAAAAATAAAAAAAAGATACCGACGAATTGAGAACCTCCTCCTTTTTTGAAGTCGGTTAAAAATACCAAAATGCGCCACAATTTTGGTATTTTATATTCAAGTGTTCTTTTTTAAGATTGTACATACAGCAGGGTTCTAGTTATGGAACCCTCTCTAAATTTTGATACCACGGACCCCGTCCGAGAAGATATACAAATGTTAAAGCCTTAAGCACAGAATACCTAACCTTGGGCACACTGTGGTGATCATTTGTCGTTCTGTATTTGTATATTTTTACAAGAATCTATCGTTTTATTAGGATCGTCAACAAAACCGTCACGACCGCAATGTTACGTGCACGCCACGCTGCTGCCCCGTCGCCGTCCCGTCGCAGTCCGCGTGCCCAAGGCTTTAATTGTTGCCAGCTGTTGTTTGCGGATTAACTTTGCATTAACTATTTAGTTAGTTGACGGTTATGTTGGGTAGGTCCGCCGTGAACCCCCGGCGTTCATTACACGAACCCGGTTCATCATTACAATAGGAAATTGGATTGGTGGACCTTTATAAGCATTCTATTACATCATCATTTCAGCTATAGGACGTCCACTGTTGAACATAGGCCTCCCCCAGTGACTTCCAGATTGGCCGGTTGGAGGCGGCCCGCATCCAGCGGCTTCCTGTAACCTTTACCAGGTCGTCCGTCCACCTTGTAGGTGGACGTCCTACGCTGCGCTTGCCGGTACGTGGTCTCCAATCCAGAACCTTTCTTCCCCATCGGCCGTCAGTTCTACGTGCTATACTATTTATTTATCAATTTGAAATAGGCATCTACAGAAAACTTACTAAATTCAATTGTAGTTGCACAAAAGAGAGTTTTAGTTATACATGCTCAAAATATCGTAATTCAAACACCCTGTAACTAACAAAATCAACATGTGTAATAGATGTGCAACGATATGTGACTACGCGCATAGCGGTTCAATGTCGAGACGAAAGAAACAAACAAAATGGTTTCCACGCATGATAGCGCATCGAAGAGTTTACATGTCACCGCCTACGAGGTTGTGGTTGGTACAGTCGGCCGAAATTAGTTTTTGACAACGACACAATACGCAGCGGTAGGTACATTTTGAGGGTTCCGTACCTTCAATTAAAGGGTTCTAACGTGTTTTTTTAAATTAGGGCTTTAATTGTTTTCTTAATTTTGTATTTTTCGGTTTTTATTAATAAAATAATTTGCTTTTATTAAGTAATCAACCTAATCATGGTAACTGTACTCAAATATTATTTAGTAGAATAGATCGCGAATATTCTGCTATCGTCAATAGTGGATTGCCTCGATAAGAACGATTGTACTAATATTATGAAACGATTTACCTTCAAATAACAGTTTGAAATGGGCCGAGATGCGAATCACCGCAACAAATATTACGGCTGATGACGTCAGACGTATTAAATAAACAACCTCCAACCGAATGAGTCAAATTAGGTCAAAATAATTGAAAACCTAAGGTCTTAACACCGTTTGAAATAGATTAAAAATATTTATATACTAGCTGCCCGGACCCTATACCTACGTCTTCAAGGTCCTGACAGACGTTGGAATACATTTGCGCCCTTAAAATAGCAATAATAAAACCGGACAAGTGAGAGTTGGACTCGCCTACCATGGGTTCCGTACAAATTTAAAATTGCATTTCTATATATATAAAAGAAAGTCGGGTTAGTTACACCATTTATAAGTCAAGAACGGCTGGACCGATTTTTATGATTTTTGGTTTGTTGGAATTGTCTCTGCCCCGAATAGCAGAATAACTAATAAAAAATAAAAAAATAAATCACAAATAAGGCAATATGTAGTTCGCCGGGACAGCTAGTTATAAATAGTTCAGGAATCGAGTCTCGCAGTTTAATTACAAATTAATAACAGAATTTAATTATAAAAGTACAGTTTTCAATTTTTACCTCTACTTCTAGTTTAAGATGACATTACTTGCCAAATTTCATAGTTCTAGGTCAACGGATATAATACCCTATAAATTTTGATTCCCTTTAGTGTCGAAATATACGTTTTTTGTGGCATAAACCGCCGTATATCTTTTTTTTACGTTAAGTTTGCTTTTTTCACAGCTTGAAGGGACTGAAGACTTGAGTATTATGTTTTTTATTTCAACTAATACATCCATGCCATCCGATAAATGGTCTTGACAGACATACGGACAGACAGACAGACGGAGAACAAAGCGATCCTAAAAGGGTTTTTTTCCTTTTGAGGAACCCTAAAAATACAATTAAAAAAGTATTTCTAGGGGTTTTCATAAACCTGTTTATCAATATATATATTTAAATAAAAATAGGGACAAACGATAAGCATTTAATCACATAAAAAATCATTAAACTCAAAACGCCCTGTTTAGAACCAAAATGGTAATGTGGAATAGAAATTATTGTATTTGCTTTGCACTAACTGGCAACTCACTCACTTAGTGAGATACGTAGGTACCTACGAATCGGACGATTATTATTTTTTAAGATATTTAATAATTAATATTAGTTTTACATGCAAATATTTTTTTAAGTATGTATGTATGGACGCTTTAGTATTACGTGTTAACAGGAACGCCTTCCAATAAAATAAAAATTAATAAAACCAATTTATTTCTGCAAATAGGCCTAAATTAAGCTCTTTCACAAATACTCGTTCGCTGTATAAATAAGTTAAAAATATCCAAAGCCTAGATGACAAAAACAGTTTAGGCGAAATGATAATTAACATTTTTGGTTAAAAAGCGAATATCATAACAGTGCTTTTCTAAAGCTATAAAAACACTATTCGATATGTTGTTATTCCTAACAGGCGTGTACTTATCTTATTGGTTAATTAAATGAGTTAGTAATAAGTTATCGATTACAGAATATCATCCAATTCCATGGGTATGAAATCCAAGGGGACTGCTAATCATCGTAATCTTCATAGCTGTTGAAATGAAAAATACATAATGTAATGAATCGATCAAGAGTTTGATTGATTAAATAATTTTGTAGCTGACGCGACTTAAGAGCCTTACGTATTGTTGTGTGATGCAAACCTAGTTATTGGCCTTTAAAGGCAGAACAAACGATATTATAGGGCAGAACTTATTGAGTCTACTCATGGAACCCGATAGAAGATTTAAGCGAATTTTTTGTTAATACATAGAAAAAAAAAATCGAAGCTAAAAAGTTTAATCTGGTATTATCTCTTTACGATATAATTATGAAGCAATACGATATATTATAATAGATATGCTCCTTTAATTATGTGGTCTTTAGTTTTGAAAAGTTTGAGTTGAATAACTCTTCATCATCGTAGCCGTTACGAATGACAGGCGACGATAATATGAATATCGAAACCAGGTCGTCAATTCCTTTCAGAAAGGTTGAAAAATCGAAAGTAAGGTAAGGTAAGACTGATCATTAGCAAAATGTATTTCAATAAATTCTCCCTCACTCATTGACAGAAGCAGCAAGCAGAATATTACAACGAAAAATGACGGTTTAACAACAACCCATAGACAGTGACTTAATTTATTGCTGTAGTACAATAGCAATGAACGTTGACATTTCATAAATTAACACACATATTGTTTATAGCCCACCATATAAACTAATAAAAGTGGATGTTTACAAATATATCCTTCAATAAAAACCAATAAAATCAATTTATATCTGCAAATAGGCTTAAACTAAGCTCTTTTACTTTTTCTCCGGCCTTCTGTCAAAACGTGTAGAAGCACTAAACATAGTTGTGCTTTATTTATTGACGGGTAAGCACGTTCTTATCGTAACGCCTTACGTAGGACCCTTAACGTTAATAACGATAATCGCATACGACCAAGGCAAGTTGAATATCAAATGTGTATCGCACCTATGCGCCAATTCGTCCGGATATTTAATTAAGCCAGTCATACAGTTAATGCTTGATTGAATCGTGAGAAATGGCAACGTAATTATAATAATAATATGTTTTTAAATACTTAATCGCTTTTAAATAATCTTGAATTATGTGGACCGCTTGAGGGATGAGATGAAGCGATTTTTGTAGGAGTTTTTGAGTTTGTAGCTCAACCTATCTTCACCTAAGTAAAGAAAATGTATGCGTGTTTGAATAAAGTAAGTAAAATGAAAGGCGGTGGTAGAAAAAAAACATGTTATTATAATGAAAGATTCATCATCTCAGCCATAGGACGCCCACTGCTAAACATAGGCCTCCCCCAATGACTTTCATTGGGGGGATGGATCTTTAAAGATTTCGATTTCTTTCATTGGATCTTTAAAGATTTCGCACGCAGACGCTGCTGCCCGTCTCGTGCTGCAGGAATTCGTCCCTCTTACGACACGCCTCCTGTTGGCGGTGGGGAAGTGTATTCTTTACGGCCGTCACCACACGGCACTAATGAAAGATTAATGATTTTAAATAAATATGCCTCAGACAACATACCCACTGTCTCATCTCTCATTAAATGTTAATATTCTTGTTTACGAGATAGTAGTCAAGGAATTTCTTTTGAAGCGTCTCTCTCAAACACAGACTCAAGTCTGCGAGACCGGGAATTGCGTCGTCGTTGGTTTAGCTAAAGATCGTGTCTAATTGAAATTTTGAGAATGATTTTTAAGACTAATTATCTTATATATAAAATTCTCGTGTCACAATGTTCGTTCCCGTACTCCTCCGAAACGGCTTAACCGATTCTCATGAAATTTTGTGAGCATATTGAGTAGGTCTGAGAATCGGCCAACATCTATTTTTCATACCCTTAAAGACCACGCAGACGAAGTCGCGGGCAACAGCTAGTTTTATATAAAATATTGAGTTTACGAATGCCTCATGGAGGTTATAAATACAGTATATTAATTAACGAAAGGCGTTCCCGTTAACTCGTACTATTACAGCGTCTTCTATATGTACACCTACAAAAAAAAAACTTGTTAAAAAAATAAAAGAGAGACTGAAGAGAACGCTCTCTGTTATTTTACATAAGTACTGTGTAATGTGACTATTTCTTACCATTTATTTACGCCTATTAATTATACTGCTATTAGTCTTATAAAGTAATATAAATATATGTGTATGTGAATTTAAGGTAATTATTTTGCTGTAAGGTCAGCAAGCGTGTATTTCTCAATCAACATTCTATCGCTGTCTCCGTTCACTTGTACCACACGCCCACAGCCAAAGCCTTTGCATTAAGAGTGAGTACAAGTATGTGAGATCTTGACCTTATTAGCACTCGGCATTGGGAGTGAGCGTTCACATGTCGTGACAAGTCTGTTGGGGTTCCGCGGACTAATTGTCTAGGCCCAGCCATTTGTGACATCTTCAAAGTCATATTTTGACGACCTAAGTCTGTTGAGGTTCCGCAGAATAATTGTCTAGGCCCAGCCATTTGTGACATCTTCAAAGTCATATTTAGCCGACCTAAGTCTAAAATTGGTTATTTATGTGTGAGCTTGAAGTTTTTGAAATGTTACAAGTATTTGAAAACTGCATATCTGTAACCTACCCAAACTATCTTGTTCAATGTCATAAGAATTAATGTCACAAACTAATATGACCCTTACCCGATCGAATTACCAGCGAAATGGATGAAAAGTTCACAAGCCGGCGCACGCGCATGACATTGCGCGGAGGTCGACGCGTGGTCGGAAGTTGGGCAACCGTGGGACTGATCTAGATATGATAATCATTATTTATTGGGCGCTCCGCGGTGACATTTCAAAGGTATTATTTACGGTCAACTTGTACATGATCTGGTTGCTTAGTAATTATACAGGGTGGTAGAACGATGTAGACAAATAAAAACTTTATTGCACTTATAATAGCGATTTTCTCCAGACAACCAAGTTTTTACCACGATGCCAGCCACCACCAATACACGATATGATATGATATGATATAGCGATATATCGATACCAACTGTAAAAATATGATAGATATAGCCGCCATATTGAATTTTTATCGAAATAGTTATCATAATATGTGACGTCACCGGCACGGCGATTCAACATGGCGGCTATATCTATCATATTTTTACAGTTGGTATCCATTTATTGCTATATATCATATCATATCATATCGTGTCTTAGTGCTCATGCTAGGGAGGCAGATGTGATTTTCTCCCTTTCGATTTGCCTTTTCCTTCTCCCGTTTGAATCCTGAAAGGGGAAAATGTTTGTGTGATGAGCACGAGTATTTGTGTCTATGTTTATAAAACTATTTAAGTATGTTTGTCCGTTATCTAGTCACAAGCTTTGCTTAGTTTGGAGCTAGATAATTGGTGTGGTTGTGAAAACAATTTACTTTTTTAACCCGTTAACATCCAAGCGGTCTCATGAGACCGCTTAACATAGAATTTCTATTAGGTCTCGGTTACGTATGCTTGATGAGGTCTAGCTATTACATTTGGAGAAACTGATTAGACAGGAAGATCAAATTCAATAATAAATCATAATATATACCTAGGTAGATAAAAATATGTAGGGCCTATAAATAGGCACAGAATGCTAGGATTCGTCTCTAGATCCACGGCAGGATTCAGAAAGCCTTCTAGCTTCATTTACCTTTTTAATACCCTCATCAGAACTATTTTAGAGTATGGTTCGATTGTGTGGTCGCCCTTCGATCAGGTTCACTCAGATACCATTGAAAGGGTTCAAAAGAAAGCCCTCAAATTCGCATCCTATAAATTTGGCTATGGGCGTAAGCTTTCCTCATACGGAGATAGACTGGTTGAATTCAACGTCAACACTCTAAGCATCCGCCGCCAAGAGCAGGACCTACTTTATCTACACAAGATCATACATCCTCATCTTGACTCCCCTCACCTTCTATCACTTATTAACTTTAACACCAGGCCTAATCCCAGACATCCTCGTGCTTTTCAACTTCAAGTGTATAAAAATAACACCTCATTTTACAACCGTATGGTTCGCATGTGCAGGATGCATAACGACTTGAGCTGATTTGGATGTCTTCGAGCATAATCGCATTAGATTTCGTCGACAAGTAATAAATGTACTCGGGTCGTCATGATGCAACAATAACCAAGCCAAGTTAGTCACATAGCTCTCTGTCGAATTAATTGTCATGCAAAAAAAATAATATTTAAACTGTTTATTTTATTTAAATGAAATTTATTTTACAAGATAAAAGCAAAACATCTTAGAATTAAAGATTATGTAGCCTAAAATAAATAGCAAATATAAATATTTATTGTTTTTTTTTCATTCTCTCTTTATCTTTTTAATTTGTACGACTGTAGTGTTCAAAATGGGTTGTTATCCGAGTTTAAATTAGTATTTATGATTTCGACTCGGTCAACAACTTGTTATTCTAATTTCTTTTAATGAACAAGTTTGTATACTGCAAGTTATTAGCGCTGCTTTATACTCTGTAACACCCAAACATTATCATGTAGTGTGTACACAATTTGGTTGTCAATCTAGTCCTAAATTACTAACCATTCGTTGTAATACTAACCATCGATTGTCAACTGTCGTATATACCAAATAAATAAAATAGAATACAACATTTGGACATATTTAACTCAGGGTTTGCGAGGTTCAAACGAGGCAGTAAGGTACCGTTTTGACGAACACAATGGTGTTCGTTAACCTTAACTGGAATATAATTCAAGACATTTTTAATTCGTTTTTTCATATTATATAATTTGTTAACGAATTGATTTAAGCAGCAGTGTAAACCTTTAGGATATTAGTTTAGTCCAATACTTTTATACATTTATATACGTTTCTTGTATAACTGATGTCTGTTGTGTTTCCCAATAAATGAAATAAAATAAAAAGAATAGAAAATAACTAGTATGACGTCTATACAAGGAGTAAAATAAAATTCAGCAATATTAGTATATTGTCAAAGATGAAATTGAACAAGGTTGTCGAAGAATCATGGGTTAAAATATAATTTGGACAATAATTTAGGCCCTCGCATGTTATCTGTCCGGATCGATTTAGTTTTACGAACCCGCAACCGCTGGCTTTGTAGATCGGAGCTCGAACCACTACACCAGACGTTCGTAAATTTTTAAATAAAAAATAAAAATGCGTTGAATGAAAAAATTTCTACTCGCACTAGTATAGTTTTATATTAGGTACTTTATTGAAAAATAAGCTGACAACAGTTTCGTGCGCTACTTCTTCTCGACACTAGTCTACACTGTCCCGATCCGAAGCAGTGATAGAGTAAAAATTAGGCCGTGTGAAAGTGCCTTAAGAGGCCTATTTTGCAGGAAAAAAATTATTTAATTTTTTTTTAACTTTATCTCTAGATAAAGCAAACCACAAGATAGAAAACAAAAAATGGAATACTTGTGGTACAATACTTAACAGTAAGATAAAGGGTGATAAAATTATATTTCAATTTATTTTATGTGAAACATTAACATCTTATTGTATCATGTTTCATGTAAATAAATGAATTTAAATTTTGTGCTGCAGCGATGCCAAAAGGCTCAGTGTATAAATTTTAACAGCAGAACACTGATTTACAGCACCCGCCCTAGTTGCAGTTTTAATCACAACTGAAGCTAAGAAAAAGGAAAAAAAAGATATAACAGTATTTATAAATACTTTTTTTAAAAATACGGAACCTGTAAATGGCAATTCGTCGAATATGTCCCGAGCACAAAAAACGATCAACATAAACATTTATTGATAGTTCATACTCGTATGACCTTATTTCCTTCCGATGCCGGCATTGGCAGCAGCGAGAATGGCAATGTCACACATGTGTGTGCTGCAGGCTTACATTTTCAAAACAACAACACAAAGGAATATGATCCTTATATTAAACAAAATAAGAGACACAATTTTTAATTTTAATGTCACGAAAAATGTTGTCGTGATCGTCATTTTTTACATCTATAAAACCCATCTGACATACAATTAAACACCTTATTATCAAGACCATAAAGTATACACGATTTTTCGCTAAATGTGCAGTGGAGTAGACGGGTAGACTTTCCTTAAAAAGTATGTTTGATGAATGTTGTCGACCGCATGAGTGCGAGCGGCAAGGATTACGGCTGGTTATGGGACGAAAGGAAGCATGGGACAGATTTGTTCCGTTCCAAATCGGGACAAATGACAAATAATGTGACATAACAGATAGATTTAGTTTTACGGAGCCGTGTCGTGGACACTTTTGGTACGACTAGTACACAAATTTAAAGCTCAGCAAGCTATAAAGAGTTTCTCTGGAGGACAAAATTAGGTCTTTCGACAGAGAACTAAAGTAATGTAGCTATATTATCAATAGTCAATATTTATTTGCTCATAAACATGGTATACATTGATGTTCAATGAATAAGGTGCTAGACATGTTTAACCTGATGCAAATTTTATGGCAAAGTAATATTAAATAATAGTTAAATTGAAGATACATAATTAAATATTAATAATACACAATTATTCATTTTATTCTTATTAGTAATATTAGCATTAATTCCTTAGGTTACTAAAAATTCATTCAATTCATAAAATGTAAGCCATTTAAACAATTGCTTTTTAAATTCATTGGACTCGGTGACTTTAGTTCCCTGGGTAAATGATTAAAAATATATAAGCAGCTTTTTTTGTATTGTGTAGTTTTGGGGGTTTCCTTTAATACAAGTCTATTTGCATTTCTTGTATTGCGTAGATATATGTCACGTGCTTTTTTAAATAGATTTTTATTTTGTACTACAAATACACATATTTCAAATATGTACAACGATGTCAATGTTAAAATTTGCATTTGGGGAAATATTGTACGGCAGGATGTGAGTGGAGGAATACCACGTATTGCCCTAATATATTTCTTTTGTGCATTATATGGTCTGTTTATCTCTGTGCTATTTCCCCATAGTAACCCGTACCGTAATATCGAGCCCACATACGCATGGTAAGTTGAAATCGCTGTTTTTAAATTAGATACTTGTTTAACCCTCCTTAGTGCATAAACAAACTTGTTAACTCTGCTGCAAACATTGTCTATATGTGTTCTCCAATTTAGGTCTTGATCAATAGTAAGACCTAGGAATTTTGTTTCTTTTACTTCTTCGATTTTGGTGTTATATATTTTATGTCGAGATCAATATTTTTATGTCTGTTGAATTAAATGTAATTAGTTTTAGTCAAATTATTACTCAAAAAATAAGCAAGCTGAAGTGAAGTGAAGGGCATTCAGCGCGGTAATGCGGCCAGCCTTCTTGGCACCATGTCCCTATCATTGAACGGTGATTTTTGGTGGAACGGTCATTTTTTAATTGTAAATAATTTTCTTTTTAGTGTTAGTTTTTATTATTCAATTTGTACAACTCCTACAAAGAATAATTGTGGTGAACACACTACCTACCTTATTCGGCTTTATAGGGTCATAACCTAACACCCTATATTATCTTTTTACTACGTCCCATTTTGATTTGTAGAAAAAATAAACTAAAAAACGAATTCGCACTACCCTGTCCCGGGAAAGCGTAGAGGTTAAGTCTGCGGTGGCCCGTCCGCACTCGTACAAATGTCGCCGGCAAGGCCCTTCCTGCCTGCACTGGGTCGAGGCCAGTCTGGTGTTGTTGCGGGACAGCGTGACTAATTGTTGTGTACAGGCCCTTTTACTTTCATTCAAGAATGTATTAGTACGAGATGATGTAAAGAATGATGTTTGATGACTAACGGCGAAGTGAGAACCTATGTAAGGTAGGTCTGTCGAATTACGCCCACTTAAGGTTCGAACTTTTGTCAAAAGGGGAAGAACAGTGTTTGTATGGAAGGGTTCGAGTCTACGCCAAGATTTGTTGTTTTAGTGCGTAAAATTCAATAAGGCGACAGCGTATTTAGGTTTTTTAGACGTAATTAGATTCGACAGACCTACCTTATGTTTAGTTTTATATGTGTTTGTATTAATTTTATTTGTAAGCGCTGTAGATTTATTTATTTATTTATTTAATAGGAGCAACCAACAAATCTTACACCAATGATACAATTAACAAGTAACAGGTTTAAAATATGAGCTAAGTGTAGATTCAGTTACAGGCTGCCACGACTTGCAAATGTGAGTTATAGTTTACTTCTAAAACAAGAGCTTACTTATAAAATAAAAATGTAATAATATTTTTTAGGACTTAATTTTAGTTAAACAATAGCCAAGACTTACAGATAAGAGTTATATGCTTAGTTCTTAGTAGATTTCGTAAATAAATAAGTAAAAATAAAGTAATTAAATTTAAAATTTACAAAACCCCCGACACAAAAAACAACATATTAAAAGTTAAAAATAAAATGTTACTATTTGTTTTCTTTTTGGCCCTAAAACTTTATTACAAGTATTATTACCTAGTAATTTGATCCAAGCGTCATGCGAGTCAAGGGAATATTAGAAATATTTTGTACGAGACGTGACACTTGTTACTGAAATGAATAAGTAGTTATGTAACAGTGTCTGCTAAGATAATATCGACTTATTTGAACAATCGATTGTGAACTAGATCGGTGTTGTAAGTGCGTCTTGTTAATCGATGCCTTTGTACAAATTGTTTCCTGGTTAAATGCAATAACTTTTCACAACTCAACTCATAAACGAACAAAAATCGCTGACATAATGGATTAACAAGCTGAAGTGGCAGGGGGCGGGGCGCATAGCACGTAGAACTGACGGCCGATGGGGCAGAAAGGTTCTAGAATAGAGGCCACGTACCGGCAAGCGTAGCGTAGGACGTCCACCAAAAAGGTGGACAGACGACCTGGTAAAGGTTGTAGGAAGCCGCTGGATGCAGGTCGTTTCCAACAGGCCAATTTGAAAGACACTAGGGGAGGCCTGCGTTACGACCCGGGGGAGTGGACGTCCTATGGCTGAAATTATGAACTTAACTCAAGTTAATTTAAAAATTTTTATTTTTTGCATTCACAATAATGCTAGTTTATTAACTATCTTCTATATATATAAAAATGAATTGCTGTTCGTTTGTCTTGCTAAAACTCGAGAAGACTGGACCGATTTGGCTAATTTTGATCTTGAAATATTTGTGGAAGTTCAGAGAAGGTTTAATAGGTCAGAAAATATTTTAAAAATGCAAGGAAAGTAGTAAAACAACTATTTTATTTTCCCATACAAACTGTTAGTACCTGTCAAACGAATTGGCGGAACGAAGTTCGCTGGGTCAGCTAGTATTAAATAAATAATAAATAAATATCGGACAACATCACATACATTGTTCTGATCCTATGATAAGTAGCTTAAGCACTTGTGTTACAGAAATCAGAAACAACGACGGTACCACAACACCCAGACCCGAGACAATAAAGAAAAGTTATTTTCCTACATTGACCTCAGAGATAACGACACCAAGTCCGGTATGCTCGCCTCTCAGCTACGGAGGTCGTCAATTATTATATTAAACATTTAAAAAAATATTTTATTTTTATGTCCATTTATTATTATTTTAATATTTTTGTTTAACTTTTTAATTTACTACTACTAATAATAAAAAGTAGGTAATATTCAGAGTCTTGAAGTAAGGAATAACATCCTTGTGTTACGAGCTACTAGACGATTAATTTTGCCAGAGACGTTTCCTTGTACACCCACACATGAGCCAATTAAAAAAAATCCTATCCGGAAATCAAACCTGGAACCCTTACCATCCAATAAGAATTCAAGCGCCACTCCCATAGTCAGCTTGTAAGCTCTTGGAGGGAAGGAAAGATTAATGTGGCCTTAAAATATTTTTAAAGAGTAAACTGCAAGGAATCTCACCTACTTTTGCGCTACTGTAGACATATGTAAAAGCAGGTAACGCCGCGGGACGAGCATTAGCGTTATATAACATTAATCAAGCCATACTTCCTATCGCACATCTGAAAGTATGCCCCGTATTTATACTACACATCTCGTATTCGAATTACTTAAGGCAGGTGTTACCAGTGATCGGTGACCAGAACATGATGATGTTAAAACTCTTGAGAGCAGTGTTTCCATCGTATTAAGTCTATGAGTGTTTCTGTAATTTAGTTAATCACATTTAAAGAAGTCTAGGCTATTTGCGTTGTACCAAAATTTACTTACACAATTATTTAGTTTAATAGTTTGCACCATATGGAACAGAAACATATCAATAGTTATGAAAAATAATACATGATTGCTGAATAAAATACATTTTCGAATGTTATATTTTTGTCGGTATTTTATATGTCAAAAACGCCGGTAACAATAACAGGCACGTCACCATTGAGTAACTTTGTACTAGAACTGACATCCCAAAGCACTTGCACATTGTATGAGTAGTGTGACCGTCGACGAAGGTTTTTAACATGCCTGTTCTAGTACTTTATAACTCAATGGATATGTAAAGGCTCGTGACGTCACGAACAAGTACATCATGGCCGACGGCTTTTTTGCAGGCTGTTAAAACATAAAGAATGAAATACATTTTTATTTTTTATTCTTAAAGGTTTAAAAATTAAAATGAAATTGTTGACGCTTTATTTAAATATTACCAACAATAACAACTCTGTTTCAGAAAATAGTCAAAGAGCCTTTCGAGTGCCGTTGAGTTGCCGTGTGGGAAGGGCGTAAATAGTCGAAGCGATTAGACTCGTAGATCGTGAAAAAAAAAACTACATACTTGACAAGCTACCGCACTACCTTGATGATGATGTTGCACCATTTTTATATTTTGGCATCTGTATTGAAAAACAACACGATTTTATTTTGATTCTATACATATTCGGGTTCAGATTTTTATTGCAAATGACATGATTAATAAGATGATACAGGATAGGTAAGGTACAAGTGACGCCACGCAAGGGCACAGCAAACATGAGGCTTTTAATCTATATACATAAAACAAAGTCGGGTTAGTTACACCATTTATAAGTCAAGAACGGCTAAACCAATTTTATGATCATTGATTTGTTAGATTTATCTTAGTCCCGAATAGCAGAATAGAGAAACTCACAAAAAAAATATGAAGAGGCGGTACGAAGTTCGCCGGGACAGCTCGTTATAAATAAAAGGCAATGGCTGCCTCATGTACTCGTAGTAAAAGCTGTTTGTTTTAATGAACACATTCGCCACTACTATTATGGAGTCTAAAACCACACTGTGTACTCGTATTTGTAATATTGTACCAAACATATTTTTTTTACTTAATCGTTTAAGTTGGAGGCTGAGCGGAAAAAAGCAACGGTCCCAAAACCAGGACAGTCTTATAACTATAGAGTAAGTACGTTTAAAAATAAACACAAAATTAAGTAAGTGCAGTGGGTTAGAATAACTCACTATTTGACTTTCTAAAAGCCAAGCGAGGAAGTAATTGGATGAAATAATATTGCGGTTGGACAGACGACGATTTTTTAATTTAATTCTATATATACTCGTAATATAAAAGAAAGTCGGGTTAGTTACACCATTTATAAGTCGAGAACGGCTGGACCGATTTTTATGTCTGCGAGCAGACTGAACACATGCGCTACTTCCTTTTAAATGATATCTTTATTTACTGTGTTGTTGGCAAATAAACGCTTGAGTTTGAGTTTTGAGTTTATAATCTTTGCTTTGTTGAATTTGTGTCCGCCCCGAATAGCAGAATAACTTTGAAAACACGGAAAAAATCTCGAAAAATAATGTATGAAGGGGCGGTACGAAGTTTGCCGGGACAGCTAGTTTTGATATAAAGGTCACATGAAGAAGACAGTGACAGTGACATGAAGACAGTGTTGATAGGAGAGGTAAAGGTAGGAGAAGGTAGCCACTTGCTACATGTTTCGGACCTGTATTTCCTGTAATTATACTTCGTCGCTTGATTCTTCAATTATAGATTACCTATTTATAACACCTGTGTAACATTATAGATTGCATTAAATATATTGAATTGAATTGATATATAACCAGACAGTAATAACTCAGGTACATGCGGGTTAAAACATTTTTATAAATGTTGGTCTAACATAACAAGTAATCCTACTGTTTTATCTTGGATTAGAGACTTCTCTATTGTGTGTAGTGTAGTGTAGTGGCTGTGTGCGCGATGACAGCGCCCCAAGTGACCACAAGTATTGTGGACTTAAGATCTCTTACATTATGGCAACTGGATGGTTTAAGAATGATTTTCGGGTTGTTTTTCTTCGAAATTAGATGAAAATATCTAAAAAGTTTGTGCATATTATTAGAAGTAATTTTCTTACTCGAACTAAAATATGAATGTTATAATACGCACGGGATTTGAATCGATACAACATGATATAACTTTCCAACCTCAAACTGTCCAAAAAGGGAACAAAATAGTATTAGTACAGCATGTGAGAGACTTTGAAGAGCTTAAAACCAACGGACAAAGCTACTTAATAAGAGCTGTGATCTTAACACAAACGTCTGAGACACACCTCCTTACAAACTTTATTGTTTTTACAGCAGTTACCATTTACTACTACGGTTCAATTTACATCTTGATGTTGGAAACGAATAAAACATGCACGAACTGTTTTTCCCATTGTTTCTACACTTTATAACACAACACGTACTCTAACCAATATCGCGAACTTTAACGTTTTTACTTAAAAATACTTATTAACGTAAGTATGGAATTCTATGGAAATATAGCATTTTGACACATGACAGTCCAGAGTTATTTCACATTTCGGCCAGATTGCGTGCTGCGATCGATTTGACGGCCCCCACCACCCACTTTGCACATAGCGATTACCCCTCTGCAAATCAGTGCAGCAACTTTCTGTACCTACCTCAAAATATTTTTTCATTTGAAGAAAACAAACAAATGATTCCTTAGATAATTAAGTTAAATGATAGGTAAGTTAAGTTAAGAGCAATAGAAAAGTGCAAACCTAGAAGCGACCAATACATATCTCGCATTTTCTTGGCACCAAAGCCTAATGGCAGTAAACGCTTCATTTTAAATCTCAAATCTTTTAACAAATGGAGGACCATCGAACTGCTTCTAAGCTAATACCTCTCAATGGTTTTATGGCTACATTGATAAAAATGTTTTAAACCGCATGTACCAGAGTTATCGCTGCCTGGTTATACAGGGCTACATTGCAAAGGGGTGCCAAATTTTTAGGAGTGACTCAGAATCAGTAAGTCAACGAACTATGCAAAGATCAAAAAAACATATAGTTGTTTCTATCAGCTGTTAAAAATTGGACGCGTGGATAATTTACTCATTTATGAAAAAAATTGCACCGTGTGTGCACTGTGTAAGGTCCTTGTTGGCTCGCCTCTGATGAATGACCGCGCGGCATTCGTAGTCTCTCTATTGACTGTATTATCTGATATTTTAAAGTAATTTGTTTTCATAACATACGATTATTAAAAATAATAACGATTAAGACGCTCTCTAATATTGTTCCCTAGATCTTATTTTTTAAATTATGCACCCCTTTGCAATGTTACCCTGTATATCTTCGTATGAAGCGACTCGTATAATAATGATCGAACTTCACTTAGAAGTTCGTTTGATCATCCAAAAAGGCTGACAAAGGTGGCTGAGTTTGTTGTGCCGTTTCTTCTCATCTCCAGCCCATAATATATGTAGTCCCGAAGCGGTGATAGGCGAAGATATATTTTGGGACGTGTATATGTTCCCGGAAGAGGGCCTATGTACTGAATAAATGAGTTTTGAGTATTATGAGTACCTAATAAGTATTTATAGTATGGATGGGTTATGTGTTGCGTAAGGAATGTTTTTTTAAATATTTTTTTAGGCATCATATCCGACTTTTGCGTGTGATTCTTCATATCATCACTCTTATTTTTCATCAAGAATCATACATTCTTCTACATCACATGATAATTTCCGTTGCCGAAAGGCGAACAGACTGGGTGTCGCTATTTCTGAGGTCCCGGGTTCGTTTCCCGGTCGGTCAACGTTACTTTGTGAGGTGTGTTTCTAATTTCTGTTCACAAGTGCTTTGACGGTGGTTTGGATTTTAGTATTTATGTTACGTAGCGTTCGCATAATGGTGAGAATATATATATATTTTAATAAAAGGTATTTAACTTTATTGTACTTAGAGCCAGTTTCACCACTTGCTGATAAGTTCCAGATAACCTATCTGGCACTTTTTCGATAGCTAATTGTATGAGTTATCTGTCAAAACAGGTGCCAGATAGGTTATCCGGAACTTATCAGCAAGTGATGAAAGTGGCACTTCTAGAAATAAATCCCAAAGATTGGTCTAACACCAAAGTAATTGTCGTTTAACCTGAGTTATACGTTAAGTTGAAAATTAAACCAAATAATCATAATGGTTACCGTAACGTCCGCTGTATTTTTCAAAATGTATTTTAGATTTAGTTGATGTGTTAGGCTCGACTGTGCGGCGGTGGTGAATGAGAAGTCCGGATACTGATGAATAGGTTTACCTACTTACTGGTGCACTGATATAAATACATTATCAATTTAGATGGTAATGAGTGGTCGGAAAGCGCGGCGGAGCCGGCGGACACGATTTTTGTAATACCTAACCTATTTTCATGCAAAGTTTGGACAGAGACAGTAGCCAAAAATTCTTGTCTTTGTTAGTTGCTGTGTAAGAAATTTTTAAAGCATTTGTTTTCGTACAGTGTCATTGAAAAAGCGGTTTACATTTACCTCATAATTTTTTATGATGGCTCAAGTACGAGCGCCCGCATACTGTACTGTGTTTTCGTCTGCCACGTCAACGCCTCGGTAGCGCAGTAGGCAGCGCGTAAGTCTCATAATCTTAAGGTCGTGAGTTCGATCCTCACCCGGGGCATACCTTTTGATTTTATTGTATTTTTTTCTGTTAAAATTTTTTTTTTTTTTAGTAAATAACACATTTCGCGTATTTGGAGTAACTTGTTTATGTACCTAAGTCACTTATATTTGTTCACGTTTTCACGTTTTGATATTAGTTTCGGTTTTATTATCATAGAAACTGACACGAAATTCGATCTCTATTCCTTAAGTTATCTGTAAGGGACTGATTCTGCTGTTTAAAGAAAACAAATTTTCTTTGGGACTAAATGTTGTGAAATAACGAGACGTAAATTTTGGTAATGAATGGGCGAGTAATTTTTTATTTGTTTTTTGTGACTGTAATACTATAATGGTAAAACAACGAGGTACATTAAAGATAACAATCTCAAAACTAAGTATATTTACAAAGACATAGAATCTGACAGATAAATGAAATAAGGAATTATAAATATCAGCACTACAAATAACAATACCATTTAAGTAAACTCACTCTTCCGCGACAATAATAACCTATTAGCAATGCAGTGGGTATCGGCGCCATTTTCTATTCGGAGCTAGTTCATTGACGCGACCTTAGCCGCCTTCCGGACGGTAGCGATTACCGTACCCGCCATTTTTATGTAGGGGACAGGTGTGCAAGATGATCCCTTAAAATGTGAATTCTAAAAATATAACCGTGCCGTGTGTATAATCCGTTTTTCTTTGCTCGATGAATATTGTAAACAATCTTGTCATTCCTTCTTAACGAAATTCATCATCATTATTCGCCTAGCCAGGAGACGTATTTTTGAAGCATTAGAAATGAATTTCGAATTCGAACACGCAATCGCTATCAACGGAACGTAAATAATAAACATAATAACTTTATTATGTCAAATTTCTGTCAAACATATGTTTACTTGTCAATGTCATTCTTCCGTAATTTCTACTAGTAGAAAAATAAAAACGTCGGTTGTTGCAGAATTCATGGAATGAATTTTCAAAAATAGTGATTTTAGGAATTCACATGCGAATCTTGCGATTTCGTGTTTGGATTGGAATTCGCATGATTCAAAAATACGTCTCCTGTTCTCAGGTCATCTGGGGTCGATGCAGTATGTGTTTCTCTTCTATACAGTCCGGTTACTCGTCATCGAGTCTTCTTCACCTTCTCAGTCACATCGCTCCTCAAACAATCCATCCATCTCTTCTTGGGTCGTCCGCTACCTCTCCACCTATCAATACTCATACACATCACTCTAAAACAACAAAAAAACAATCTTGACATTCCTTCTAACGAAATTATTCATTTAAAAAGACACAAAAAATTGTAATTAATTAATCTTTTACCATAAAATGTATTGTTTATTTTATAAGTTTTATGATTTTATACACTTATTCACATTTTTTTGTAAAAAGGCAGGGTAAGATTGTTTACAATATATGAGACAAGCAAATAAAAACTGACTTTTCTTTGTTGTTATTCTAAAATCTGTATATATATTATTAAAAAAAATAAAACCGACTTCAAAACACTAAAATGATAAAAATAATCCTAACACTTAAGTACCTAATCAGTTACTTTTGGAGTCGGTGCCAGCCGATGGGAGATTCAATGTTTTTGTTTGCACCGACTCCAAAAGTAACTGATTAGGTACTTAAGTGTTAGGATTATATTTATCATTTTAGTGTTTTGAAGTCGGTTTTATTTTTTTTAATAAAATTTACTTATTTCATCTATTTTTAGTGATAAATCCTAATCTAACTGCTGAACACCAATTTCATCCCCTATTTTCCTACCCTTAGGGATGATTTTTATTTTGCAAACTTTTATCATATTATCTTTGAAGTTATAAGCTATTCAATAAAACAAAAATCATCAAAATCGGCTCATATTTGTCGAAGATAGGTAACAAGAACCACAACCAAAATATTATCTGGGTATATATTTGTTAATTTTCTCAAAAAGTTCTAAATCAATTTCGATAAAATGATATATGGGACCACCTCTAAAGTATGATCTACCAAACAAAAAAAGAATCATCAAAATCGATTCATAATTGGCGGAGTAATCGCGTAACAAACATAAAAAAAAAAAAAACACAGTCGAATTGAGAACCTCCTCCTTTTTTGAAGACGGTTGAAAAATGAATCACTGTTCGTTTGTCTCGCTAAAACTCGAGAACGGCTTGACCGATTTGGCTAATTTTGGTTTTGAAACATTTGTAGAAGATCAGGGAAGGTTTAGAAAGTGAGAAAATATAAAGAGAGACAACTTTTACTAGTGGTCCGAAGTTCGCGGGGTCAGCTAGTTAATAATAAAAATATTCATCATTAGACTTCACACAGATGAAATAGATAGAAGTAAGAAATTGACATCCTTGGTACTATCTAGGTACTGCTTTCTTTTGGCGGGGTCGTCTCTCAGCACACCCAGTCACTTATAGTAAACTAGTTTTGTCATGTCCATCTGTCCGTGCATCTAAATGCATACTTTTTAGGGAGACGAAGGTCTTATTTAGTTAATTATAAAACTAACAGACGACCAAAAAAGTTACCTAATGTACTGTAAGTGATTTACCTGTGTAGGATAAACAAGTAAATTAACTTGATCTGATTGAACTATTTTTTAAAATTTAAAAACTAAGTAAAAACATCCGGACAGGTGGGCCCAAATCGTCACCCGATGGGTACCTATAGACGGCAGTCGCCGAAGAGGTAGACCCAAAAAAAGATGGTGTGACGACTTGGTTAACTTAACGAGGGATTGGAGTCATTGGCGATAGATAGAGATCGATGGAAGAGTCTGGGGGAGACCTTTGCCCAGCAGTGGGATTGAAAAGGTTGATAAAAAAAAATAGTAAAAACGAGTACCTACTTAAATCTCGCGACAGTATTTTATATGATATAAATTGTGTAATGACGATATAAGTTGATAATAAAAGTTTTAAAGGGAAAGCTTTTGTTAGCGCTTTCGAATAACTAACGAACAGTTTGTTTTTAAAAAGTGTTTCGAAATACTTAGGATATTAAAATTAGGGTTCGCAAAAATCCTATCGTCATTGTTTTTAAAAGTAAACTATAACTCACATTTGCAAGTCGTGGCAGCCTGTAACTGAATCTACACTGACTACTACCTTTCCTATCCTTTCCTTTTTACTATCTTTCCTCTACCTTGTCTGGAACAGATCGCTCTTAGCGATAAGACCACCTAAATTGTACCATTCTAAATTTATTGTTTATCTGTACTGTTTTTTTTTGTGTGGTGTGCAATATAGAGTATGTATCTATCTATCTACACTTAGCTCATATTTTAAACTTGTTACTTGTTAATTGTATCATTGGTGTAAGATATGTTGGTTGCTCCTATTAAACGACGACCTCCGTAGCCGAGAGGCGAGTATACTGGACTTGGTGTCGCTATCTCTGAGGTCCCGGGTTCGATTCCCGGTCGGTCAATGTAGAAAAATAACTTTTCTATATTGTCTCGGGTCTGGGTGTTGTGGTACCGTCGTTGTTTCTGATTTCTGTATCACAAGTGCTTAAGCTACTTATCACAGGATCAGAGCAATGTATGTGATGTTGTCCATATTAAAAAAAAAAAAAAAAATAAAAAAAAAAAAACACGCGGTAATCGCGGGTAAAGCTTAGTGTATTATTTGCTATGCTAGTATCGTAAGCAGACACTTATCTATTGCTAGTTCATTGACTGCGACCTTACTGCTTCCGGATGCTAATGATTTGCAATTGCGGCACTTGTCGTATAAGTGTTGTTGAGAAGAGGTTGTTTATGTTAAGGTTTGCAAAATAGGTTCTTCAGTTTGTTCCGTATCTTAAGAGTATTATAATGTTTTGGTTTACCTATGTGTACTAATTTTGTATTTATAGCCAATGCGATTCTTTTCCGACTCTTTGACGACCTCTGCAGCCGAGAGGCGAGCATACTGGACCTGGTGTCGCTATCTTTGAGGTTCCGGGTTCGATTCCCGGTCGGGTCAATGCAGAAAAATAACTTTTCTATATTGTCTCGGGTCTAGGTGTTGTGGTACTGTCGTTGTTTCTGATTTCTGTAACGCAAGTGATTTGGCTACTTACCACAGGATCATAGCAATGTATGTGATGTTGTCCAATATAAAAAAAACAAAAAAATGTTTTTCTAACAATAAAAGACATCGTGATGATTCTTCTGCTGGATTGCAACTGAGTCACTCTGATCAGCCACTTTGCATATAATATCATTACTCCTCCTTGTTTGCCAAGTTAAGGTTCCATTCAAGAACACATCTTGCCCATCCGATATACCTAGGCTTGCGTATCTTTTAGACTATAGATATTTTTATGACATTGCACTAAACTAGCGCTGACATGCCAGTGATACCGATGCGAACTACCGTCACAGCAGTTTTTACCAACTTGGAACTAAAAGTAGCTTATTACGTAATCAAATCTTAGAGGTCAAGTTGGACCTACTTCTAATTTTCGTATGACAATACAATGATTTGATACCATTAAGCTGACTCGATGATGAAGCCAGAAGGTAGACAGTGGAAATCTGGTAATCTTCAAAGTCCTAAAACCTTTGAATTTAGGCTCATTTTATCGTTTTGACTTTCACAAGTCCGATATAAATGTGTGTTTTAGAAGTCGTTATTAAACTATTAAATATATATTAAAATAATTTACACGTCAATTACTGGCACCTGCACTGGCTTTGTTAAAGGTTGCCATTAATTAAATCAGATTCAGTTCCCAAAATTTTACTTAAAACCGACTATGATCTCATCACAGCGCATTTCGAAATCGAAGTGTGCTTAAAACTTTAAAATCGCTTTTCAAATATTACAAGAACTTTAGCAGATAGGTTGCGGTTGCACAAGGTCACGATAATTATAAAATAGCTAATTAATACACTTTGTTCGCCAAGAATGGGCACGATCTCGTCTCTTGACCTTTTTAGCCTTGATCAGAGTATAATTAAAGAGGACACAGAAATCTCGCTTACCACAAGTTGTAAAATAGTGATGCACACACAATGGAAGTAGAAAATATAACAAGAAATAAACTGACATTAGTTTTTGATGTTTAAAACAACATGGACATTTATGTAACAATAAAATAAGTTTTTCAATTTTGTTTTCTCGACATTTAGATTATGCACCTAAATACAAGTTGTCCCCACCTGTTGTCATGAAATGAAAATAAAGTAAAAACCCTCTACTCCCGCCAGATACTTTTTGGACTGATATGCCATCTCATAAATAACATATAGTTACAAACAAATGTAGCCTAGATATCTAGCACTCATACTGTTGGATCTCCCCGGCACATACCTTCTTGGATCTCCTTCTTCTTCTTCATCTATACGGTCAATCCCGGTTGCGTCCAAAGCTGTTGCTTTGGAGCCCAGAGTCCGCTTTCATTAATTTACTCCTCCACTTCGCGCGGTCTTGAGCGTCTCTAGTTGTGAGATCATTGGCACGCATGTCAGCCCTCACGACGTCAAGCCAGCATTTCTTAGGTCTACCCCTTTTGCCAGGACCTGCCGGTGGTGGCATGGCCAGACATTTGTTTCCTACGTAGCTTGCCGGTCTCCGCAACCATACATACCATACATACTGAATGGATAAAAAAACGTTTGCGGACCAGACCTCACAAACACAAATAAATAAAAAATCTAGAGTTCCTGTTTGTTAAACTCATTTATCTTCCTGCCTTTTTGTCCCATAAGTTGAAAACCTGTTGTTTTGTTTTGATAAATAATGATGAAGATGAATAAATTTTGTGTGGGCTATTAATATATTCTAATGAGCTTGAATTGATGATCAATATTGCTTTATGTGACGTGTAAACAATTGATAATACTAGAATTGTTTTTAATAATGTAATAAATCTTAGAAATTGATAATTTATATTCAAATTTAGTTAACATGTGGTGTACATTATAGATTTATTAAAAATAGATTTGATGGAAATAAAATTATGCAGAAATAGCTTAATTATAAAGTAAGTTTTCTTTTAATAAGCCAAGATAATATTACACAAAATATATAATTATGGCTTTACGACATTGACCTCTCTCAATCAGTCAGTTAATTAAACGCCTTATTAATAGTAATTGTACTCAATTTCCGGTTTAAATGATAAGGTAATTATAGGGCATAGTTCTGTCATTAGCAATTAAGATAAAAAAAACTACTTTTGTTTTTTTAAATAAATATTGATTTATTACTTCTCTCTCTTCTCAATCGTTCCCCCATTGCTGAGGATCGTGACTCCTTAGACGCTTCATTGTCTGCCGCCAACCGATACGGTCCGTCGCCTGGTGAAGGGCGGCGTTGACTGGTAGCTCCAGCTGTTCGGAGATCTGGTCCGACCATCTCTTCGGCTGCGGCCTCTGGGTCTTTTGCCTTCGATTTTGCCTGTCACTATCAGATTTATTACTTAGACTTCCGATTTTGATTGGAATATAGAAAGGGGTGACCACGGTCGGTGTAGCCCGGTCGAAACGTCAGGCAAATAAAAGGTAAAATATGTACCTATTGCTGATCGCGTTAATTCCCGTTTTAGTGTGTATTAAGCAATATCGAAATCACAAAAAAAAAAACGCTTCATATTATTATTATTTTGCACTAACATAGTTTTTAAGAATAATTGTTACTAACACTCTGGACCCTTATTCCGAAATAAATGCTTTTTATTTTATTTATTTTATTATTGATGTACCTAGTGTTAGATGAGAGATTGTATGGAGAAACAAAAAAATCCTTTGCTATTTTGAGTCGACTAACAAAAAGTTGTTCGTATTCATAAACACACCCGCCTTCTTAAATTTGGCTTCGAAACTTCACCCTGTATGTATATCTGTGTTGTTCGTTACTATATTTCACTACAACTAGCCAGCCGTACCGAAGTGTATGAATTCATTAGTTACACAAGTTAATTACACGTATTGATAATGGAAGCCGTACGGATATTGACGTAACCCAGTTTCGGGAATTATGTCAGATCAGATTACCTGGCGTAGGTGGCAACTGCTTACGTGGTTTTATGATATACCAATATTGAAGTAACTACGTTTTCGTAGGAATGTTAATCGTGCGAATAAAAACGTATGAAATCGCAAACGCAGCAAGCAATGGCTCCCATAGTAGGTAGAGGATAGCCTGGCCTAAAGCGAGCCACATTTAGATACGTTTTCGTACAAATTTGACTCATGCGTCAACGTACGAACGATCCGGATCCTCCAACTACTATGAAAGCCCGCGCACTAGCTAAATGTGCGATTTCATATCTATTCGCACGTTTACCATTTTTACGAAAACGTGCGGCCAGCCTGAGTGTCCATTATCGGAAAATGTCAACGTGACAAAACATCAATTTGAACACAGTCGGTTACTTAATTCCATTTCTAACTATTCGACTTAAATAATTTGGGAGAAGATATCCAAAGATGCGAAGCAAGTCGTAAGAATATGGTGTTTGCAGTTACACTGGCCGCTACCGTCCCGCTACCGCCTCGCTACCGTCCCGCTATCGCCCCGCTACCGCCACGCTACCGCCCCGCTACCGCCCCGCTACCACCCTGCTACCGCCCCGCTACCGAACCGCTTTTCCGCATCGCGATCTCTGTGTGACAAGTCCCCGCAAACAGTCGCTTCCCGCAGGTCCGCTATCGAAACACTTACCGCTTCTGTGAGTTTTGCGCATAAGTTGAAGTCCACCTAGAATTGCCAATAACACTACAGAAGAAGATAATTCTACTACAATTACGCCATAATAAGCAGCTAGTATCACCGCTCGGAAGTGATACTATATTTAGGCGCCTGCGTCGGTCGCGTGCCGCCAACAATAATAAAGTATGTTGAGTTATTCTGCGATAACTGTAATTTTAAATGGTATTTTATTTACAATTTCCTTGCGTGAGATACAAATACAAACTTAAATATTTTTGTAGCGTGAAGTCTATTTTCCGAGTATTCAGAAAAAAAAGTTTTTTTTAACTTACAGAAAAATACTTTTGTACCTAATAATTGTTTTTTTATTTTTTAAATCACATCACTTATCTCTAAACTTTGATTAAATAAAATGTGTAAAACTCAATTAATATAATATTCTCGCCTCTTTTTTTAAATCATTACATTAATTTCATTTCAAAAAATATTTCTTAAATCATTTTGTGATCCATTTTAATCTACTTTTAAGTTAATACCTGTGTAAGTTAAAAAAAAATCTAACCTGAATTCAATATTAAAAAACATTTTACAGTAATTATGGTTCTATAAAAACTAATTTAAATCTAAATTGAGTTAGTGTACTTCGATTGTGTCACTACTGCATTCATAACAATTCGCAATGCGTTGTGTGCCCGTAACGAATTAATGAAAATTAAGTCATTATATTGCTAGGGCGCGTTAGGTAACACTAAGTTTCTAAATAAATATGTAAATGCTCAATTCTGACATTGTGTAAAGATGAAACTTGCAAAGTTAGCAATGCATTATGAATTCTTCTGGTATTGCAGCGACTTTTGGTTACAATCTCAAGGGAATCATAGGGTATAGCGACTCCCTCCTGGATGATCTACCTTGGGTAACTTGGAAGTCCTTATAGACTACGGACCCAAGTAGGCCGAAGCAGGGAGAACATGCAAAGGTGGGGCTACAGCTTGGAGAGCACATGTCTATGTGGTATTTCCCCACAGACCTGCGTGTCCCTACACCTGCACGCGCGAGGATCTCTACAAGGCCACCAATAGTGCTTTATCGGTGGCTGACTTTGGTCTTACATATATGAAAGCCTGAGTCGACACGCAAAGAAGAAGTAGAAGGTAGGGTACTTTCCATTGAGCTAGAACTATCGTATACTACAAGCACAGGGAAAAATCTAAAAACTATAGATTTGTAACAAAATGTTGTTATTAATTTGTAATTAAACTGCGAGACTCGATTCCTGAACTATTTATAATGTACAAAGGCTAGTCCGACTCGCACTTGGCCGGTTTTTTTATGTTGCTCCTATATAAAAAGTGGTTGTAATTGGGCACTAGAATCCGCCCCTAAGGAGTTATGCGTATTTAAAGTTATACGTTGCATTAAAGAAGATAACATTACTCGCAATAACCAGCGTCACACAAATATTACTAATATTTATAAATGCGAATGTTTGGATGGACAGATGTTTGTTACTCAATCACGCCTAAACGGCTAAACGGATCTAGATGAAATTTAGCACAGAAATAGATTATAGCCTGGTATAGCACATAGATTACTTTTTATCTCGGGAAAATGTATGGTTCCTGAGGGATGCAAGATAAGTGTTATTATAGATCGCTTCTTCCCGTTAGAAGTCGCTTCAGCTGGAAAAAAAAGAAGTCAAAAATTTTTTTTTACAGTAGTTGTTGCCTTCGTTAGCGTGGGTTTTAATTTAGAATAACTATAGTTTAGCTAAGACCATGCGAACGACGTCGCAGGCAACAGTTAGTAAAACTATATTTAGCAAAACAGATATCTTGGAGAATAACCCTCAGCTGTCGTAGAGATAATTGAAGGCGAGAGATAATGTTTCATAATAGCGCTGGTGCGATTGCACTTCCTATGTTTGTCTGTCATTCTAACAGAGCGTTTGATAAGACTTAAACTAATTACTACTATTAATAATCGTTTTAATAGTTTAAGCTAATTGTAATTGATGAATGTGTTCATTATTATCATTATGTCAGCCTATTGCAGCCCACTGCTGGACCTAATCCTCTCCTAAAGAGCGCCAAAGAACACGATCTCCCTTTTTTTTCATCCAGCCACTGCCAGCCATCTTCCTAAGGTCGTCGGTCCATCGAGCTGGGGGGCATTCCACACTGCGTTTACCAAGGCGCGGTCTCCACTCGAGAATCCGTTTACTCGTTACCCATTGACTTTATGTTCATGAGTTCTAAATTCACATTAATATAATCCTTATAAAAAAAGGTTAATAAAAAGTAGACGATTATTTGAACGACAAGAGTGTATGAACTTAACCTGCTTAGCTCGCACTTACTAACTCAGTCACCTTTGTCAGCCTTTTTTACAGGAAAGTAAAAAAGGCCGACAATGTGTAATTTTTTTTTGTGGCAGCTAGTGTTGACTGAGTTTGTTCCGGCGTTTCTTCTCAGTACTTGCCAGATTGTCTGTGTCTTGTCTCGAAGCGCTAGTAGGGCCCAAAAAATAAGGAGACATGTTCTGCCCTATATGGGCCAATAATGTTATTGTTGACGTTCATAAGTGGCAGTTTTCTGTCCTAAATTGAATAAACGATTTTTGACTTTGACTTTGACTTTTGGTGACTGAGTTAGTTGCGCCGTTTCTTTTTATTACCTATATTATTGGGACGTGTATTGAGTGCTCGGAAGAGCGCCATTGTATGTATTATGAATAAATGACTTTTAGGTTTGGTTTAAATTATGTAATCGCTAGTTACACCACGACATTATATACTTTTTGCTGTACATTAAACGAGTTGTATAACAGTCCTGCCGCCCTGTGTGGGCAGGCCAAATAGTTGGGTATTAATCTTGTTACCCGACGTGGGGTGATCGGTAATCCCGTTAACGCGGTCGGTGCCGGTTACGATGCTGATGTAAATTGTTGTACTTTGGGGTTCGTACAGGCCATAATTAGGTCAACTAAATGGTGATAGACAGTTCGTTTAAAATTCAAATTTAAGTGGCAATTGAGCTCAAAACAATTAAGACACATACTTAGGCATTTGGACCTAAGTCGGGGATGTTTATAAATGTATTTAAGTATCTGTTATATAGTCATCATTTGTGTACTTTGGTTCGGGGCTTTGCTTAGTTTGGGGCTAGATAAATTGGTAAAATTATTGACAAAATGTATATATATTATATATATCTGTAGAAAATAGTTTCTTGTGAATTGATAAAAAAATTGAAGTAATAGTTTCCAAACAACGATGTTAAAAATATTGTTGTCCCCAAATCTTATTCATATAAGAACACTTTTTGATTTTTTACGTATGTATGTATTAATAATAAAATATAGTAAGATAGAGTTGTAGCTCAGTAGTAGGAATATAAATTACTACACATTATTAAGTTAGACTCAGAACTAATATCCATTCATTGGAATCTATGAAATGTATTTTTCATTTCTGATGGTCTAAGGTGAAATGAGGGTGCAGGAAAGTAAGTTGAAGAATCTTTGACTGTCTAAAATATTGACAAGTGGCTGAGACGAGCCATTATACGAGGTGCCACTTTGATTGGCTTTGGTATATATTATAATGTAAGCGCCATTGAGCCCAAGAGTACATTTATGTGCTAAATAAGCATATAATTGTTAACATTGTTGTCTTGTGGCTGGCCATCTGTTAAAGCTTTGCCTTTTTAGGCAGTCGTTTGTATCGATCGGACCTTGGCAAAGAATATATGCACGAACTCAATAAGTACCTATATAAATATATGGATGACTCATCGAATAAAGAACATAATAAATGATTAGGATACTCGATTATGAGTTAAATATCTCATCCAAGTTCTAAAGTTTCTCAACCCCAGATGGTCCCGTTTCTAGTCGGACTAGACTTCTAGATTAGGTAAGACTTCCTTAATTCTTTCTTTGTATTACTTACGGGAGGTGCTTGTGACTCAGTGGCAGCAGCGCTTTAGTAGTGATTACCTAAGTTAAGCCACCTACGCCGAGGTTGTAATTGGATGGGTGACCATTCCAACCATATTTAGTGACATTTATCACAAGCATCTCCGTGCTTCGGAAGGCAAGTTAAAAAGTTGGCCCCGGCTAATATCGCTTGATACTAGTCGTGAAGCCTAGTCAGAGCCTGGCTTAAAAACAAACAAATGCTGAGCGGGAACCATTTTGACACACCAGATATCCTTCATTGTTTTATTGTTATGTATTTTTTATTGGTGTGTGTCAAATAAATGTTTCCTATTCTATTCTAACATCTGACAATTGTAAGGTTTAGTCACTGCCTTAGTGGCTCACTGGCCTTACAACACCCCTCCATCAATCCGCAGTTCCGCAGTGGGCCCGCGTGATGGAGTATGGCCCAAACCACCTTGTTGTAGAGTATCGGATACTTAAGCCCAAATTGTAAAAAAATATTTTAAGCCTTTGACTGCCACGAAACTAGACACAATAGAAAATTTATTGTTTAGGGGTCACGGGGGACCACCATGGCGCTCAATGTGTTAAAAAAAGCTAAGAAATGTTAAAACCTAAAGAACAATTTGAGCATAACGTTTTATTTCTGGTACATAAACCTTAGGAGAAAAAATATTGAAATCATCGAAAAAACAAACAAAAAAGATGCTAATTCTCTTTCGTCTTTACAACCTCTTGACCGATTTAATTCGTTTATACGTTGATTGATAGGCCAACTTGATAGCTATAACTGCGCATAGGATTTTTTAATCGAACAATTGCGTCTATACCAAAAGTATTATTTGCAGCAATTGTCTTGATAGCCACGTTTTATTGCGCCCTGTTATAAACAGTATTTTAATCGCTGATTTAGGGGCACTGCGGTTTAAGATATTTTTATTTACTCAATAGAATTTACAATTCATTTGTTTGAGAATTACTGAAAGTTCGTTAGTAAAACAAGTGCCGGTGCTAAACTACTCGTCTTAAATTCATCATCATCATCATTTCAGCCATAGGACGTCATCGGCGCAGCATCCAGCGGCTTCCTGCAACCTTTACCAGGTCGTCTGTCCACCTACGCTGCGCTTGCCGGAACGTGGCCTCCGTTGAACCTTTCTGCCCCATCGGCCGTCAGTTCTACGTGCTATGTGCCCCGCCCACTGCCACATCAGCTTGCTAATCCGTTGGGCTATGTCAGCAACTTTAGTTCGATCACGAATCTCCTCATTCATGTATCGTATTATAATAGTTAAATAGTAATATTAATATATTATTATTACAAGGACTCTTTAGTACAAGTAGGTACCTCACATTGCCATCTATTTCTATCAGAAGTGAGTAAATAGTAAGAATATTAAACAGTTATAAACAAAGGCATTTGCTTATTGATTCATGTTAGTCATTCCTAGAACAAACAGCTGATAGGATTATCAGTGAGGTGAAGCCTTACAATAAATATGATGCAACAATTCACACACTGACAATAAATAAGGTCCCAGGTTCGATTCTCGGTCAGGTCAATGTAAAAAAATAAACTTTTCTGTCTGGTCTGGGTGTTGTGGTACCGTCGTTGTCACTGATTTCTGTAACACAAGTGCTTTAGCGAAGGATCAGAGCAATGTATGTGATGTAGACTAAAATAAAATAAAAAACTTTCTTAAGTTACCATAATTCATTAAAAAACATGTCCTAGGTTTCTTTTAAATCAATTTTATCTCAGGTATACGTAGAACTGACGGCCGAAAGGTTCTAGAATTGAGACCACGTACCGGCAAGCGCAGCGTAGGACGACCAACAAGGTGGACAGACGACCTGGTAAAGGTTGCAGGAAGACGATGGATGCAGGCCGCTTCCAAGCAGTTGGTATGGAAGTCATTGGGGGAGACTTCTGTCTAGGCCTTACGACTAGTATCTAATGATATTAGCCGGGACCATTGTGCCTTCCGAAGCACGGAGATGCTTGTGATAAATGTCACTAAATGTTGTCGGAATGGTCACCCATCCACTCACAACCGCGGCGTTTCTTAACTTTGGCAATCACACCAAAGCGCTGACACCACTACAAGCTACAAGCACCTCATTTCTATATAAGTATCTGTCTTTACCACCAGGACGTCCACCTACAAGGTGGACAGACGACCTGGTAAAGGTTGCACGAAGCCGCTGGGTGCGGGCCGCTTTCAACCGGCCAATCAGGAAGTCATTGGGGAAGGCCTGTGTTCAGCAGTGGACGTCCTATGGCTGAAATGATGATGATCTGTCTTTATTTTTAAAATGATCGGGGACTGAAAGGAGACTGACACACATTTAGTATCTAAAATTCGTGCATCTTTGCTTGACGCATATTGAAAAAAATCTTGTCATTTTCTTAAAAAATTACAAGTTTGTTTACAATATTCGTCAAGCAAAGGAAAACTGACGTTTCGTACTATTAAATTACAATTGACCTAAAGACGTAATTAACAAAGAAGTGTTTAAAATCGTTGAATGTATGATATGCATTCCGAAATGAGCGCAAGGCTCAATATTAACATAAATGTATGTAGTTTTTTACTCCTATATCGGTTCGTGATAACAGCTTGGGGTTTTTGTAGCGACCAGTCGTCACGATATTCCAAATCCTATTTTCGATCTTAACCCGTTGTGTTAAGAATAAAATTAATGTAATTTATACTTGTATTTGATAATTAAATCCAAACTAACGTGATTATATTCGGGTTATCTCAAATTAACAATTGCCGTAAATAATTATAGAAGAGTATTGTATAATCTGGGTTAAAATTAAATTATAAAATTTATCGACCATGCGTTTTGTATGGAGATTTTGGCACTACGTATTAAGTAATACATAGCTGAAGTATTTATTGGGGTACTTCATCAATTTATTACAAACCGATTATGTATGTTACCTTAAATTAAAAGTAAAAATAAGGGTATTTTTTACATGACTACCAAATTTTGCGTTTGATTCGGAACACAGACGTGTTTTATGGTTATAATAACTTACCATTTAATTTGTTTTTAGATAAATTTATACATTATCAGGAAACGTTAAGATGATCCTGAAATCTGATCCAGAAAAAAGTTACTATTATGACTTAGCTATCATTATTTTAGCCCTTAGGCAACTGCAGGGCAAAGCTTTTTCATCAAATCTAAATATTTATTAAGGCACATGTACTTTAAACGAAAGTTTTTTTTTTTCCCTGGTTTTTATCTGCAATCAGTCGTCTTGACTATAAGCAGGTCTGTTGCGTGTACATATTTGACGTGCCGTGAGAACTCCCCAGCGGGAGCGTTCACTCATTTGGGAACCTAGCATCTAGATTCTGGATGTCATGCCGTTTCAGGCGTTTGCAGTAGCTTATATTGGGCAGCTGACCAGCCAGTCTGTTTGGATGCCTTGTAAGACGACCTTTGTATCTTTCAGCTACTAGTCCAATCTCCCTCTTAACTGTGTTGATTCTTAGAGCATCATGTATTTCTGTGTTGATTATGAACCACGGTACGTTGGCAATATTTCGGAGTATGCCATTCTGTAAGCGTTGGATGATGTTTATGCTGGAGTTACATGCGCTCCCCCATAGTTGGATTCCATACATCCATACAGGTTTAAGGATGGTTTTATATATAAGCAGTTTGTTTAAACGAAAGATAATAATATAAAATTATCTATTTCATTCAAACCATGTAGCCAGTAAGAAAACAAATCCGAAGGGAATTAGGTCATTCATGACTACGAGATTTTTTCTCCCAAAAGTCGTAGCCTTCGTAGCACTCGCTCGTAGCTTAGGAAAGACCTCGACGCGGTAGCTCCGGCCCATTTACGTCATGACATTGATTTAGCTTGTACGACGTTTTCTTTTTAATTTCCCAAGTTGGGCCGCACAAAAAAAAACGACGACGAATGTTAAAAGATTTTTTCTAAATTAACCCTTTTTTGTATTTCTTAAAACTGTTTCTAAGTACTTGCTGTGTCATGAAAAGTGGCTATTTCCAGTCGTTTTTACACGACTGCCTAAAAAGGTGTGTAATATAGGGTTTATGTATGTAGGTATGTATTGGTATCTTTATGGGTATGGGTATATGTATGGGTTTCTTTCTCATCTATGAGGTCCCGGGTTCGATTCTCGGTCGGTTCACTGTAGAAAAAGAACTACTCTATGTTGTCTCGGGTCTGGGTGTTGTGGTAACGTCGTAGTTTCTGATTTCTATCACACAAGTGCTTTACCTACTTACCTTAGGATCAGATCAATGTATGTGATGTTGTCTAATACTTATTAATGCAAAATTTTATTTAATTACTTTGTGCGGTATGTAATAAGTACTAATAAGCTTTTAAAACATTATCAAATAATGTAAAACTCGAGTTACGTTGCGGACAGCACTTTCCCCGACCCTGGGAGTGAGGCGGGACCTTAAACTCATAAAACCGGTACCAACACGTAATATTAAGGCGGTCTAGACCTCGCAATAATTCAGGCGTTATTTAAAATAAATTTGTAACAGTTATTAATAGGATAAATTATATCAAATGTTAATAATTTTTGCCACGAGAGGAAATTGGCTATTTAACGATAACACTGGCTAATAATAGTACCTATTTCATCGTTTAGTTATTTTTAGTTTAAGTTCGCTATTAGTTGTGATTATAGTTTGTTTGTTTATTTATTGTGATAAGGAAATTTCTGAATCCTGCGCCCGAAATAAAGCGGCCGCGTCGCGAAGTCTGCAATGTCAGCGCGCATCCCCCCGACCTTATAAAAGAGGCGGCCGCGGCCGCGCGGCCGCAGTCACCCGCTTGCATGCGAGCCGCGCGCCTGTCATGCTCTAGAGCCCGCCTGCCAGCAACATGGAGGGGCGCACCCCCACACACGAGCCCGACGAAGGCATCGCTGCCGACCGCCGCCCGTCCACCGACGACCACGCCGACCTCTCCGACTCCGCCTCCGAAACCGGCTCAGGGAACGGAAAGGACTCCGGATGCGAAGTCGCCGTCGACAAGGAACCACCCTACACACCCCCCGACGACGAACTAGCTAACCGCATCGTCGCGCAAGTCGAGTTCTACTTCTCCGACGCGAACATCACCAAAGACGCCTTCCTTCTCAAGCACGTCCGCCGCAACAAAGAAGGATATGTGTCGCTCAAGTTAATATCCAGCTTCAAACGCGTGAAGCACCTCACGAAAGACTGGCGGGTCGTCGCTGAGGCCCTCAAGCGATCCACCAAGCTAGAGATCAACGAACAAGGAACCAAGCTGCGTCGGACGGAACCGTTGCCGCCGTACGACGAGACCACCCCTTCCAGAACCGTCGTCGCGGTTCGGATGCCGATCGACCGGCCGACCGTCGAAAACGTGTCGCGACTCTTCGCCACCTGCGGGGAGATCGCCCTAGTTCGCGTGCTCAGACCCGGCAACCCAGTTCCAGCTGATGTGCGTCAATTCTTGAATAAAAACCCAAGTTTAGTTAACTGTGTGTGTGCGCTAGTCGAGTTTACCGAATCGGAGTCTGCGAGGGAAGCGCTGAGGTTACAGAATCCCGAAGACGAGGGGATGCGAGTTTACGAGTTGAACGGAGTGCCCAGAGAGCCGAAGAGGAAAGCGCCGATCCGCCGGACGGTGCCCCGCCGGCACGAGTGCGAGTATTCCTCGTGCTGTAGCGGGTCGGAGCCGGAGTACGATTTCAGATACGGGACGCCGTTTTACAGGCGGAGTTCGAGCGGGTTCTTCGCGCCGCGTTCGCCCGAGATCCAGACGTGGGTGCCGCGGCGGGCGTCGACGTGCAGCCACTCGTCGGACTCGGGGGTGTCCGTGTACTGCGGGTCGCGGCGGACGTCGCAGGCGAGCACCGGTAGCGCGGGCAGCGCTGACGGCTGGCTGGCGCGGCGGCTGTCAGGCTGCTCGCTGGGCGCGGCGGAGTGCGGGCGGCGGCTGTCGTGCGCGCCGCGCTTCGAGGCGCGCGCGCCGCTGGTGCCGGACGGCACGCGCGGCTTCCACTCCGCCGCGCGCCAGCGTCGCATCTCGGACCTCGCTCTTTACTCGCGCTAGAAAGCGCCCGCCAACCGTGACACCTTTCTAATCACGTTGGATAACTGCCTTTCACGTTGCGCCCGCGTTTTCGATCTATTTCGTACGAGGAAGCGACTGAATTATGTGATCGCGTGTGTTCCGCTAGCCGATTTAGTTTTAAGTATTTTTCCTTTACGTTGAACGTGGAGGGGGTCGATCGGAGTCTTTACCGAGTCGGTTATCTCTCCGATGAATGTGATGTAAGCTCATTTAGCTTGTAAGTCGTAAGCTGTGTTAGGTTAGTGTAATCTCTCTCTAAATGTAATTTATTAGATTTATTTATTGCGTATTTATTGAGCGCGCGCGCCGTGGTCGAGTTTTCATCGGGATATGTCAGAGTTGTCGGCACAAATTGTTAATATATATGCAAAATCGACATGTGCGGAGATCGTAGGCTCATCGGAATAAGAGCGTGGAGATCGGCGCTTGCGCAAGGTGCGAGAGTAAAAGGCGCCGTCTTATTCCGTCAGAAAATAAACTAAATGACCACGGTGCGTTACGGCGGCACTAACATTTCAACATTTTTTGTACTAAATAAGTCATTAATTAACTTAAGTCAGTCGCGCCATGTCATGTTTCCCATTTAAGTTAACGTTATATTTAAGTGTTGTGATGTATATATGTAAAGAGTGATAGCAGTTGCGTAATTGACTTTTGAATTTTTCTATTTATTTTTCATTGAGGACTCCTGCTAGTTTTACAGCACAATATTTGTGTCCTCTGTTTGCCGAAAGAGAGATATATTGTAAATTTTTAAATATAAGTTTTTGACAAACCTGTTGTTTTTTTCGACCTTGCTGTTGGAAAGTAGGTCCAATTCTGACCCTGGTTCACCTTGACGAATCGATTCTGTGTTGGCAGTTGACAGTGTTGCTTCACAGTTGGTTATTCGTGGAGGAAAAAGAGCATTGAGGATCTGAATCACCGGATATTGTAGATTAATTGGAATTGCTTTTAAACTGGTGTTATGTATCTGATATCCTTGCTTTAAATTAGATCATTAAAGTCATAGTAACCTGTTTACTATCGTAATGGTAATCTAGAATTGATAACTGTTAATTATCTAAATGCTTTTTAATGAAAATCGTTTGGCATATTATGTCTGAGGTTATTGACACTGATGAATATGATACTAAAATCTAATGATGATAAACTCGTCTACAATATCAGAAGTAATGAATAATAATTAAAACGTCTCAGATCTGTCTAGAATGCTTAACTAAAGTCAAGTATCGTTTTCCTTTATAAATAAATTATTTTTATTATTTATTACACAGACTTTTACTATTTTGGGGGAATAAACAATTATAATTTTTAATTCATCTATGGCCGAACATTAAAACGTTAGTAAAAGTTGAGACTTTATTGTTGTCGCCCTATGTACCAGAGAATATACTGGCGTGACGTGTATGTAAACACAATCAGGTCAAGTTAACTCTATACCTTGATAACAGGTGGTAACGGATCCTTAACTTTGAGTTTCGTTTTAGGACACAGTTGATTAATTTAAAATACTCGAAAATAATTGACACACGATATTCCCATGTTTGAACTAACCTCAAGTAATTTAAATTGGTTTTCGTTAATTAATTTTTGCTTTTAGTAATTAGCCGACTTATTACAAATTAATTGGGAAGTTTTATTTATTTATTACCACAAGGTTACACCAATTATGTCAATTTAACCCGTTAACATCCAAGCGGTTTCAAGAGACCGCATAACAATGGAATTTCTATTGAGTCTCATTTACGTATGCTTGATTAGTATTCTTATGTTAATACATGTGCTAATTGCAAATTTAATTACTTATAGGCGACAACAGTATGCACTGGAGATATTTCAGCCATAGGACGTCCACTGCTGAACATATGCCTCCCCCAGTGACTTCCAGATTGGCCGGTTGGAAGCGGCCCGCATCCAGCGGCTTCCTGCAACCTTTACCAGGTCGTCTGTCCACCTTGTAGGTATATTATTATATAAACATTTCGTATACAAAGTTAACTTCTTTTGCTTACAATTTTGCGCGTTTTAGAATCACTCGAATTAAGTCTTGCTTTTAAAATAAAATCTTGTAAGTATTTTTGTTGACGCAGAAAATATTATAAACCGGAATGAAAAAACTCATTGATTTTAAAAACCGGTAATAAATCTCTTAAAACCAAACGTAAATAAAACATATGTCATTCTTCCGTGAATGGTTCCATAAAAAAACGAGTGGGTAGGACCACTCGTAACAGAATTTATGGAATACATTTTCAAAAATAGTTATTTAGGTATCGCATGCGAATCTTGCGATTTCATATTCGGTTTGGAATTCGCATGATTCAAAAATACGTCCCCAGAGCTGACAACAACAACACGCGGGTAATAATAATTAAAAGTGTGATAGAACAAAAACACGAATTAGGGGGATTTTATATTTTTTATTAGGAAAACCTTTGGTAACGCGGATACCATAGCATGGGAAATACGAGTTCGGAAATTAAAAACTTGTTTTTCACATAACCTGCGGTCAGCTGATTTATCTGTTTGTGTACAGTCGGCCTCGGAAACGGCACGAATGTTTAATACGAGTAATAGCTTCTGATTTATGCCATATAGTATTATATCCACATTTTTTACGAATTTGTGCAATATAATATAGTTTAAATAAATAAATGGTTCTTTAGTCAACACGGAGCTCTTATAATTTCGCCATGTCCATCTGTCTGTCTGTCCGACCGCAATGCTCAGAGCTATAATAAAGCTATAATTTGGCAAGAAAAAAAAATGTTTAGGGGTAGGTGAAAAACCGTTAAAATATGTCCATTTGCGTTGATAATAAGCTTTAGTGCAATTTTTTTATAGTCAAGTGTCCCCCTCGCCAGCTACCTTTATGGTTGCTTCAAGAAGTTAGAAAAATTCGGGTTAGTATCACTGTGGTGGAAGTTAAAATGAAAACTATCACAGCTAAGTAGACGTTACAAATAGTTCTCAGGCTTTATCCCCACAAATGTTGAATGGGAATATACATACAGTTATGACTTATGACGTCAATTCTAGATAACCTAAAACGCAGTTAAATGACAAAATAATTATTCATTTAATTGAAAATGATGAATGAAATCATCATTATTATCATCATTTCAGCCATAGGACGTCAGCTGCTGAATATATGCCTCCACATTGACTTCCAGATTCGCCGGTTGCGAGCGGCCTGCATCCAGCGTCTTCCTACAACATTTGCCAGGTCGTCTGTCCACCTTGTGGATGGACGTCCTACGCAATGAATCAGTAATGAAATTATGCCATATATTTTTTTTAACTTGGAATTACTCGTGAACGGTGTCAATATTCCAATCGAGACGTCAAAGATTTGTTTGACCTTATAAAATCTTAAGCACACTCCAAGAACACCTCAGACAACTATATAATGTCTAAAAATGTATTATTTACTCGAAGCACAGTATACACGATGTCTTCCGTAAATAAGCATGGAATAATGAAGTTCGTACGAAAGGCCTTGGAGTCATGTGGTGCTAAAAGTAATATATTGCTTGTAATAAAATACGAGATTAATCATGTTATCTTTCATTATTTTTACACATCATAAATATAGAATGGATATGTATGGTTCGAATTTTTAACTTATTACCAATGAGATGATAAATTCCGGGGTATCTCAGATCGGAGTAAGATAATTACGTATCTTGGATCTGACACGTGTGTGTAAACTAACCATCACAGTAAGTAGTCCTTTCTAGGGTTCCGTAGTCCTGACAAGAAACCCTTATAGTTTCGTCATGTCCGTCTGTCTGTCTGTTTGTCTGAGGTTTTGCTAAGAGACCGTTAGTATTAGAAAGCTGTAATTTTGTAGGTGTGTGTATACGCTGACAAAGTGGTAAAATAAAATTTTTGGAAAATATGTTTTTTAGGGTAGCTCCCCTACATGTGAAGTGGGGATGATTTTTTTGTCGTCTACCCCATCGTGTGGTGTATCGTTGAGTAGGTCTTTTAAAATGACTTCGGGGTTGTTAATACTATTTTTTGATTTAATGGTCCATTTAAAAAATATACTTTAAAGTGCAATTTTTTGTGCCAGTAAAAACCCTCTAAAAGCTAAACTGCTGGCTTGAAAAATCTGAAAAAATTCACGATGATAGTGCATTTTATAAACTTTTAAAGAAAATTATAGCGGTTAAGATAACTTTATTAGTTTAGCAGTAATAGTCGTTGAACTTGGGTGTTGCATAATTTTGTATCAAACACAAATATCTTTACCATTTAAATTTTGTTTTTAGCAATTACATGATTGTTATATTTATGATAACATAACACTTGATAACACAACAACAACATAATATAACACACTCGCCCGGCATGCTATGAGACGTGGGTTCGAGTCCCACCTGAGGCAGTCGATTTTTTTCAAGAGTTATATTATCTTTACCATTAATTATATTCAGAATAAAGAACAACAGAATCGTTATATATTGTGATATCGGGCTACTACGGAACCCTACACTGCGCGTGGCCCGACACACACTTGGCCGGTTATTTTTCTTTTAGTATCGACGGCAGTTCTGTCAAATTTTTGCTGACCCGTTAGCGTATGTACAAAGAGATTAAGAGAAAGCGAGAGAAATTGTCTAAGCATGAACTGCACTATCGGTGGCGCACATCAAGTGGTAAAAAGTCCTATGGTAAGAAGTATCTTCTCGTCAAAACTGTAGGACGTGACAGGTCTCGCACCTATTGTTGAAGATGTCAGTTGATGACTTGCACAGGTTGTCCTTACAGGTACTACATCTGAGGCCCAATTCCTATAATTTAAGATTAGTCGCAATTCAGTGTTGATCCGCTCCCAGTAACATTATGATTATGATGATATGATATATGGGTATACGGTATTCTCGTGTACCCAAAAAATGCAATTATAGTTCGTAATGCGACTTAAAAAAGTAGAAACTAAAATTCGATTTTTTATTTTTCTACTTGTAGTCAATGGGGGAGGCGCTATGTTCAGCAGTAGACGTCCTATGGCTGAAATGATGATGATGTAGTCGTATTAAGGTAGTTTTCATTTTTACGTCAAATTAAAAGTTTACAAGAATACCGTTTTAGATAGTAATGTTACTGGGAGCGGATCGACACTGGAATGCGACTACTGATAATTATTACGGGAATCGGGCTTCTGGTACCGGTATTAATAGTATGGGTACTAATAGTACAGGTACTATGTTTGGTACCGGTATCCTACTAAGACCTTCAAAAAACACCGGTATATCAAGCTCTCTAAACCGCGACTAGGAACGATACAAAGCGCTCGGAAGATGATTAGACAGGAATAATTATGTTGTCTGACACATTATCTTAAGTGTAGTGCACCGCATAGTTTGTGATGTACATTTCAAAACTCATTTCGCTATTACGAGGCGAATTTATTGCAAATGGAACTCGTCCAGAGCGCAGAGGTCGGCGTGGTGAACGAAAAAATCACAGAACAGAGATGACACGCTACGCTGGAAAAATCACAGAAGGAGTACCTGCTCTATGTTCAGAATCTCACGTACTCGGCGACGGAGGATTTACAAAAGCAAATTGTGTAAAGAGACACCATCAAAGCACCTACACACACCCACACACACGCACAAACACACTCACTCTCTCTTACTCACACACACTATTACTAACACTACTATTCTAAATTTTACGATAAAATTTCAGTTTTTTTTTAAAGCATGTGTAACTAGTTCCGCGCATGTGTCTGCAGGGTGAGTGCCTGGTAATCGGTCAGACAGGGTGCTCCGTACCCTAGTACAGATACCAGTCTCTCACAAAGGAAATAAGTATCTGTATTTGTATATATATGCAACAAGACTTAAGTGTTACCTTTGTGAAAGAGAAATACATATTTTTATTATTATTATGTTAAACAGATTTATGATTGTAAAACTGTGATCATCATCATCATTTCAGCCATAGGACTTCCATTGCTGAAACCTATGTCCAAAGACGGTATATAGGCCTCCTTCAATGACTTGTATCTATCATCGGGAGAGATTGCCATACTCGCCACGCTTGGTGAACTGTGATAAGTAGTAATATTTGACATATGTGTTAATTGCGACTTTTGTGCCAAAGCCTGAAGTGGACCATATTTGTTTGTAGTGATTGATAGTGATATAATAAACGGTTAAGTGCAAGTAAATATCGCACATTGAGGATTTCGTACCTTAAATAATAATTGTTTTCTTCTTCCTTAATTACACTTTAAAAAAAAGAGTGATTCAGGTGGAAATGGAATCCATGTCTCTTTGTTATTTGTTTTCAGTTAGTTCGGGATCCTTGCATCTAACTCACACTTGAGCGGTTTTAATAATTCAAATTAGATGTTATTTTGCGGAGCTTCGTTATTTTATGTGTCAATTATCGAGTTCTAATCTTAGGGTTTGGTTGCTTCATACAGATTTTGAGGAGGACTTCATCTAAGTTTTTTTCATCCAAAGCGTAGAGGTCGCGATTATCTCCCGCACTGCCAAGGCTGCGGTTGCATCGTACTAGTGTTTAGCATTTAGAGCAAAAGTCTCAAATTGTGTCTAAGTATTGAGGATAGTTACTGTATTTAAAATACTACAACTTTTACTATAGTCCGAGTTAATCGGTGATTACCAAAGTTAAGCCACCTACTCCGCGGTTGTGATTAGACGGGTGACCAGTCCAACCATATTTAGTGACATTTATCACAAGCATCTCCGTGCTTCTTAGGGCAATGTTACAAGTTGGTCCCGGCTAATATCGCTTGATACTAGTCGTAAAGCATAGTCAAAAGCCTTAAAGCGGCTTAAAAACATCTGACAGTAAGGTTAAGTTACTGGTCTCACAACACCTTTCACCAATCCTCACTGGGCTCGCGTAGTGGAGTAGAGCCCAAACCACCGCAAATAGTTGAGGTGAGGCCTGTGCCCTGCAGTGGGTCGTTGTAAAAGCATACTTAAATCGGTTACGTAGTATGGATACATATACTTTTGGTAGAGTTCGATCTTAGCTGTTTATACGAGTATGTATACAATATATTCCTATTTGATTTCCCATGAATTGAGGATATAAGCTAGACCGCATCAAAGAACGACAAGTTGAAAAGATTTTTCTTCTTTTTGATTTCATAAAACTATTTTTATGTACTTGTTGTGTTATGACAAGTTGTTGTTGTTGTTGTTGACTGTTGACCGAGGCAACTACGAGTATGTGCGTAACATTTACGGATATAAATTGTATTTAACTTGTATCTCCAACACAATGCGAATGCGACATTATTTTTCAATCACATTATTTTACGTTATAGCATCATTGCCACTTCAGCTTGCTAGTCCGGTCATCAGGCAGTGGGCGGGGCACATAGTACGTAGAACTGACGGCCGAAGGGGCAGTAAGGTTCTGGAATGGAGGCCACGTACCGGCAAGCGCAGAGTAGGACGTCCACCTACAAGGTGGATAGACGACCTGATAAAGGTTGCAAGAAGCCGTTGGATGCGGGCCGCTTCCAACCGGCCAATCCGGAAGTCGCTGGGGGAGGCCTATGTTCAGTAGTGGACGTCCTATGGCTGAAATGATGATGATGATGATAGCATTACTGGTTAAAGTACGACTAGACTAACTTCAGTCTAGTCGTAAATCTACTTAGATTTGATTTATAAAATATGACCTTTTATAGTCAGTATCACTGACACAAGAGAAAAAGAGTTAAAATAATAATCTTGTTATATCACATGGCATAATCTCAATTCTTGAGAAATTCTTAGCAAACTTTTACACATTATTTAACACAGATACATAATTAATCCGAATTTAGACATACTGGTATTTTAAAATGGCAACAAAACCTTAACGATTTCTAAATCCCTTAAGAAATTTTGTTTTCCTGCCACTGCACACACTGTAATATGTAACATTATGAAGTTAGTTGTAACACAACAGTTATAAATTACTTTTAATGATGATAATATTGCCAAAAACTCTCTAAAACCAAAGCTTAACACTTTTAATCTGTTAAGCTATACAGATTATGTAAGTATTTAAGGTATATAAAGATGTAACATCTTGCTGTGCTCGCCGCTTCGCCGGCGTGGTATAATACGGCTTGTCACCCTCTATTTTACTCCCTTAGAAGGTAAATAAAAAACTGTATCGTCTGTCATTATCTGATCCCTAAACAACCACTATGCAAAACTATACATATTTATTGACATTTATCACAGTATTGGTAATCCCCCCCAATGAACGTCATTGGGGGAGGCCTATGTTCAGCAGTGGACGTCCTATGGCAGAAATGATGATGATGACCACAAGCATCTCGGTGCTTTGGAAGGCACGTTTAAAGGTCGTCCCGACTAATATCGCTTGATGCTTGTCGTGAAGCCTAGTCAGAAGCCTTACGACGCGACGGCTTATTAATATCTGACAGTAAGGTTAAGTCACTTTCTTACAACACAACTCCATTAATAAAGCTATCCCACAGGAACCGTAAGTTTCTCCGAAATAAAAAGTGCTGTGGTATTCCAGACAAGGTATTATTTTGTATAGAGTCAACATTGAAATCGACATCCTTACAGCTGTCCGGCTTTGTTCATCATCATCAACATTATTGTTGTTGAGCATCTAAATTAAATAATTATTGTTCATTGTTGTAAATCACTAACATAGTTTTAAGTAAATTGTTACTAACCAAGTGGGTTAATTTGCCTGAAATAAAAGATTTTTATTTATTTGTAGTAAGTAGTTTTTGTTGTATTTTATTGCAAGTTGAAAATCGGTTCAATAACTTTGAACTTTTTCGGTAGGTTGACCTGCTGTTGACTGTGCTTGCCGGATATAAGGAAATAAAATAATGGATAGAAAATTGACTTTTTGTAATTAAGTACCGAAAAACAAAAAGCGGCTTTAAGAAAACAAAAAACACATATCTGTTTTATTACCAATTTCAAAATTACGTCATTGGGGGAGGCCTTTGTTCAGCAGTGGACCTGCTATGGCTGAAATGATGATGATGACCAATTTTAACGACAAATTTAGTTCGATGTAAAGCTAACTAGTAGGTATGTTCCAATTATCGGCAACTTCTTAATGACCCATCAATCAGGTTTGGGCTTCCTTGTTCTAAGGTTAAGTAACATGTCAAAATAAAGCCCTTAAGGTCACAAACACAGGTGTAAATACAAAATTTCCTGTACAAAAACTTTTATTGTTTCTTAGTTTGATAACGGTGTTGTTTAATTAAATCCAAGGTCTTGATGATTGATCTTTATAAGCGGGTTTAATCAGACGCTCTATATTCCATTCGATGATAAATAAACCTTAATTAGGCTAAAGATTGACTAGTAAATAAAGCCTTGTTGAATCTATCCATCATCATCAATCATCATCATCATCATTTCAGTCAAAGGACGTCCACTGCTGAACACAGGCCTCCCCGAATGACTTTCAGACTGGCCGGTTGGAAGCGGCCTGCATCTAACGGCTTACTGGAACCTTTACTAGGTCGTTTGTCTACCTTGTAGGTGGACGTCCAACCAGGGGCGTGCATTGGTTTCAGATGGGGGTAGGCTGAGAGTGAAAATTGAGTAAGTTTGCGTGAAACAGTAGGCGATCTCGCGGCAGCCTAACATTGGTTAAATTGCACAGAAACGATCTAAGTTGCGCGCTTTAGTAAGGAATAAGTACAGGTAGACGACAAAATGGTTACAGAATATTTGTTGTTTATTGTTGAATACGTAATTAATAATTAGGGTTAGCTGTCGGTTTTTTATGAAGGTAGGCTCTGCATAATAGCCTATATGGAATGCACGCCCCTGCGTCCAACGCTGCTTGCCTGTACGTGGCCTTCATTCTAGAACATTTCTGACCCATTGAATCTAACAAATTTTAAAATAATATTTTTTCTTATAAAGCTTTGTTCTATTCTTAGTTGGGGTAATATTATACACCCAGATACAACAATCTATTAGATAATTAATTTGCCTAAATAAATTTGATAAGTCATAATAGTCATTTATTCAGTAATATACACTAATATCTCTCCTCCTCTTCCGGGCTTAAAAAATAGAGCTTTGCCCCACCGCTTCGGGACTACAAATCAGCTGGTGAAGTCAAGAAACGGCGCAACAAACTCAGTCACGTTTGCTAGCCTATTTTACAGGAAATACAGTTACAAGACATGTAGTAAGTGCGAGCGAAGCAGGTTAAGTTCACGCACTCTTGTCGTTTAGACAATTTTCTACTTTGTAATATCGTTTTTATTGGGATTTTTAATGTGAATTTTTACTCATGAACAGATAGTTCAGCAAAAGCCTGTGGTACTTTATTGAAAAATTTAATATATTTCCCCAAGAGTGAATTACCAACTTTGTTTAGTTTGAAGCTCGGAATGGCAAGTTTATTTTCTGTTTTAAACAATGTTTTAACCTAGCTAGTGCTTGTGATCTCACTCATGATCACCTAACTCATTTTCAATCCAAATTCAACTAAATTGTTTACTTTATTTCTATTTATGGAGTGTGACAGTTACACACTTTTTACTTTTGCCATTTAGTCTCGATCCAAATTGGCTCGAATTCGTTTAACGAAAGGTCTTTGTTACAGTTATTATCTCGGTCAATTTTTCGATACACTTGCATTGTTAAATAACTGATATTACAGCATCGATTATGTAAATCGATGATACGCTTCGGTGGGCGAGGTACACGATTACGGATGGACAGAGGCTCTCAAACTTTAAGTTATTAGCCCCAACATTCAATCCTAAAAATAGAACAATACGCTCAATGCAAGGTTTCCACTACCTTTTTGGGAATAACTTTAGATTCCCGCCTGCAATGGGGTGCTCATATTGAGACTCTGTCAGGAAGACTTAGTTCAGCTGCTTATGCTGTGGGAAAGATAAGACAATTGACTGATGTTGGAACGGCAAGATTAGTGTATTTTAGCTACTTTCATAGTATATTGTCATACGGAATATTGTTATGGGGCTCAGCAGCCGATATTGAATCAATCTTTGTACTACAAAAGAGAGCTGTACGGGCAATTTACAACCTTCGACCACGAGACTCATTAAAAGAACTGTTTAAGGAACTTAATATACTTACAGTGGCCTCTCAATTCATTTATGAAAATATTATGTACATTCGCAAAAACCTGCATCTTTTCCCTAAGAAAAGTGACAAAAATAATTTTAATACCCGGAATAAAGATAAACTTGCTGTTTAAAATTTTAGACTGCATAAAGTGAGTAATTTGTTCATGGGGAAATGTATTCGCTTTTTTAACAAATTACCACAGTCTATTATTGAACTACCCATGTTTGAGTTTAAATCGCATGTTAAGATTATTTTGATGAAAAAGGGTTATTATACTGTTAGTGACTATTTAAATGACAAAAATGTCTGGAATTAAATACTGCCCTGCTCGCACAGGTATACATTATTTTCTTTTCCTTTTTTTTGTGGCAGCTAGTGGTGACTGAGTTTGTTGCGGCGTTTCTTCTCAGCACTTGCCAGATTGTCTGTGTCTTGTCTCGAAGCGCTAGTAGGGCCCAAAAAATAAGGAGACATGTTCTGCCCCATATGGGCCAATGATGTTATTATTGACGTTCATAATTGGCAGTTTTCTGCCCTAAACTGAATAAATGATTTTTGACTTTTGACTTTTTTTACTTTTACATTTTTTCCGATTTTTATAGTAATTCATGAACGGTTTTTGGGAGGCAACATTATCTTCATCGTTATCATGGTTACAGCTATAGGACGTCCACTGTTGATCCATAGGCCTCCTTCAATGACTTCTAGATTGGCCTGTTGAAAGCGGACTGCATCCAGCGGCTACCTGGAACCTTTACTAGGTCGTCTGACTCGTGGTCGTAGGAAGTCCCTACGCTGTACAATGACGGCAACGTTAGACACGTTTGTAATAAAATTATTTTATAATTATAAAGCAGATTAGTGCGTTAACTTAAAAGACATACTTACCTATTTATACATGCTTGCTCGGTAATACAACCTTTGTATATTCTTTATACTGTATATTTAATTTACGCACCATATTTGTGTGGCAGGGTTGGCTTTTATAGGAGCGACTGCCGGACCGCTTTTATAGACCCAACCCCGAAGGAAAAGCCTGCCACTGGTAGGTGAGGTTGGCTTGGGCCCAAAAGGTCTAGGTTGGGCCGCTTACACCCTATTTATTTTGAATATTTTATTTACGATTTCTATTTAGTTTAATCGGTAAACAAGTGAGCGAATCATGCACAATAATTTTAATTAACGCCGACCATCTGGTGCAGTGGTTCGCGCTTTTTGGAGCGCTTCAAAGACAGCGGATAGTTTGAATCCCGAAAGGGGCAAATGTTTGTATCATGAGCATGACCATTTGTACCTAGGTCATGGGTGTCATGTTTATAAATGTATTTAAGTATGTTTATTCGTTATCTAGTCGTCATAGTACAAGTTTTACTTAGTTTGGGACTTTTTGATTAGTGTAATTGTGGTAAAAATGTATTATTAATAGTATTAAATAGTTTTTTTTATAAAAAATAACAATGAACATATTTTAGTAGGCAATACAATAGCAATTCGTTTTTTTTGTAGTTGATAAAACATATTTTTCATCTGGTAAATAGATGTAGAGGTGAATGACGATATTTTTTTGGATCTTAAACCATAATTAGGTTCATCTCAAAGTCCGATTAATATTCTCTCTCGGTTCTAGCTTAGGAGCTTCCTCTTGGGGTCTAAAACGCCTCATGTTGAGTACCACTGACCGAAATAACGATTATTATGTATGTTGCATGTACTTGAGCAGTTTTAAATTGATATCTTAGCTATTATTTTGTTAACTATTAGTTGCAGCCTTTAATTTACTGCTAATTGGTTTAATTATGGGTGTACTTAATTAGTATGAATAATGTAAGTAAATTACATCGTTTATTGTAATAAGAACGAAGACTAAAGTTCATATTATATTGGGGCAAATTCTCAGTGAAGTACGCTTGTCATGTTTGGCGATTTAGGTATAATATGGTGTATAGCAATTTTGAAAAACTAAATGTGGTCATCAACTTTTGATGCTTACCGCTCCTAACTTCTGAGTTTTGATGACAATAAGCAGATTGTATTGAAAATGTAAATATTTCGAGGTACCAGACATTGATTTTTCAGAAGCGTTTCCCAGAACACCCAGCCAATTTAAAAAAGTTATTTTTCTGAATTGATCCGGATCGGGAATCGAACCTGGGACCCTTTGCGTTAAGACGAACCGCCGCAACTACGCCATTACATTATGTAAACAGCAGATTAAGATCAGCTGTTGTATAGTTGTATGGAAACAAAACTTTTTTTGAGAAAATAATTTACTTAGATATTTTTATGACAATATTGAATATCAAAACCTTTTTTAAATATTTTCTTTATTTATTCTATTACCCCACTTCAAGGTAGAGGCCTCTCCCTAATCCCTCCTACATTATCTATACAGCCAAGCTTTGCCAATCCTTAGAGTCCTTGTCCGAATCGTCTCGTCACCTTTTTCTTATACCCCTTAGTTTTAGTCTTAGTTCCTAAAGCCATTGAGTGACGATTATTACCTTTAACAATAATAAGACTGACTACTAAAAATATATAAGTTATGAAGTAGTGAATATAGCTAGTTTTTCCACTTAACAAGGTTAACGAATACTTCCGCTTTGCTTGCAAACGTGAACTAAGTACATGCCTTAGGTCGTCCTTAGACGTGCAGTTATTTAAAGGCTCGAACACATTAAATAAATATAATATGTAGTTTATTTTTACATGAAATTATGGTGTGACTATATGGTTAACCTTACGATATCGTTAAATAGCGTTGTTAAATGACCCTTTCATTGATTATGCTGATGCTGCACATCAAGAAGTCTGCAGGATTCCCAATTACTCAGCAATTTACAGCCGATTTAGCGTGTTTGGGCTTACAAGCATTGTTTCAATGAGTAGGTGTTAATAAATGATGATCGAGGCCTTGAATTGATGATGCACATAAAAGAGACTGCTGGATTTCCAAGTCCTCAGTAACTCATAGCAGATATATCATGTTTGGACTCTTATGAATGGTTTCAATGAGTCGGTGTTAGGTAAATGATGATCGAGGCGTTGAACTGATGCTGCACATTTGTGTCGGGAGATTTAAAAAATTAATTTAGGTATAGTTGAATCAATCGTGTAATGAAATCGCTATTTTAACCAGTTGGCTGCGACATGTATACTGTGCAGCAGTCGTTCTTCGATTGTTTAATAGTGTGCACTTTGCCTTTGAACCCTTAATAAACATTTCCTCCTACAAACCGGACCACGCAGAAGAGCGACGAAATATTATCTCATTTGTATCAAGGTTACTATGTTTACGATATGTCGGCTTATAAAATATCGTGGGAAACGGCGTGGCTTACCAAAACGCGACAAACAACGTATTTTTTGGTAGGGTAACCAATTGTTTTAACTACGGCAAGTAATTGAAGGGAAATGTTTTTTTGTAATAAAAAAAATATTATATAGATAAATAAGCGTATTATATTATCGTCCAGTTCCATTATTACATGAGTGCTTCACTGTGCCATACACAAAACAAGTTTATCCGGCAGAAGATCAAAGTAATGGACATAGTTTTAAAATGTAGCAATCTCAAGTGGCAGTGGAAAGGCCACATCTGTCACAGAACCGATTAAAGGTAGAGTATAGAGTTGGGGGCAGTTGGGGGCCACCAGCGCGGCCAGCACCATAATCAGTCCTCAAGACGATTGTGAACCTGTAAATTTTCAAAAAGCGATAAACTTTCTTTCCCGTAAACGGGCTATTTTCATGATTTTTGGAAATAGATATAATAAAAAATTAGGTCCGTACGTTTTTATTTTTAAGAAACATTGCTTACGATGTAAGTTTAAAATTACTATAAGTATATATTTTGACTTATATACACTACCTTACTTAAGCGAATAAAAATTACAGAAAAAGTAAAGACCTAGATGAAGGTGTACTGAATCTAATGAAAGCAAAATTGTCTCATTAGATTTAGCCCCCTAAATGAAAACATTATTAATATAAAATAATATTTATGAAATGTAGCAAATTGCCTACAGGACTTGCATGCAACTATCTTTGTCGCGCAATACGGTTCGGAGGCAGAGCGGTGTAAAACAGATGGCATTATTGAAAATAACTACTCGCGTCAAATTGGCACTACACAATCCTTTTATAAGGTACTTAATGCGTAAACAAAAAATAACGTACAATTATCTGTACACAAAGAATTTTAACAGCTTAGACATATTCTGTAAAAAACAGCGCAATTCAAAACTAATTTGGACAAAAGTTTCTTTTGATTAAGCAAATTATGTAAGCTATGTATAAGTAAAACCAAGAAACAAATTTATACGTAGTAAATATATAAATTACATTACATTATATTAAGTTGTCATAAGGTCTTGCTATGTAAGTAGTTTTGCATTTAGAATATCTTATGGCTAGTGTTGTGGACACATATTATTTGTGTTAAGTAATAGAACAAAACAAATGATATTAGAGATTAAGCAAAGTTTTTACATTTCACTGTTTGTGTTCCTTAATAAATAAATAACATTGTAAACGTTCATACTGACACATTGAGGCACGCATTGAGATTTTTGGGCGCTTATGAGTTACGCAGTTTCCCAAACGCTAACTAACCAAGTTTTTAACGTTTGAATGCATTTTCGAAGGGACCTGCACCATATTAAGATTACATCTCATGTACTGCAAATAGGAAATAAAGGTTGTCCATGATTGTTATGTAAGTTACAGAGTTAGGTAAACGGACAAATGACCTGAAATGCCAAATGAATTGCTGAACTTCTTTGAATGCCTTAGAAATGTACAAACCAACTGATGATAAATAAATATAAAGATAAAAGGATACTTTTAAAATGATTCAATGAAAGTTCAGTGAACATATGTTCCATTTTAAGTCTCATCATTCATCATCATCAAGGGCCAAGTACGTCCACTGCTGAACACGAGGCGTCCCCTAATGACTAAGTCTAACGCTTACAGATAAATATAAATTGAGATTCGTTTCGTGGTAGGCTGACGTGCTGTCGTCTGTACAATTTGTCTCAATTTTGCTAATACACCCCTGGCCACACCAGTCACCTCAACAATGGAAGATGGAATGAGATAGGACGTTACATAAGTGCGCGAAATGGTTATAACTTATTTAAATGTGCACAAGTTATGTAACGTTATGTTTGATATTATGAAGAACAGTCGATTGTTTGTGCAAATCACGATTTTGTAAAGGCAATCAGTATTGTGCAGATTTGCGCACCTTCTTCATGCATGGAATGTAAAACTTTCCAGTGCTTACGGCACAGATTGGATAGTAATACGCACTTGTCGTAAACAGACACTTGAGTGAGTATGACAGGGAATTCTAGGTTTATCAGTGTAAAAATAATTATTATAAATTAGCTTGGGTCTGGCTTTGAAGGGAAATGTCTCTGGGTATTGTCTCGTACACTTGTAACACAGATATTTTAGTTCTCTCTTCGAGACTACGACATTTGATGTTTGCAACTTCCTCCGTAGCTGCATGTCGCTATATCTGAGGACCCGGGTTCGATTCCCTCCCGGTCGGTCAATGAAGAGAAATATTTTTTCTATAATGGGTTTGGGTGTTGTGTTGTGTTACCGTCTTTGTTTCTAATTTCTGTAACACAAGTGCTTTAGCTACTTACCATAGGATCAGAGCAATGTATGTGATGATGTTGTCTAATATTTATTGTCCAATATTTAAACTTACTGGGGCCTTACTACAAAAAAGATAGAATAGGTTTAAACACTGCCTAAAGATGAGCCAACCAATTAAAAAGTCTGGTAACATAACCGAGACGTGTGATGTGTCAATATTCCAAATTGTATGGCTATTCTTTAGACATGGTTTAAACCTAGTCTATCTTTTTTGTAGTAAGGTCAATGTTTTTCGGAACCAAAACAAGTAGTTTTTAATCCTACCTACTACTAACAGGTATAGAGTGTACCACCGGTACACTAAAGCCTCATGACCGATGGGGAAACCAAACAACCTTCTTACATTTTAAGCAGCAAGCAATATTTTAATTGACTTACTTGATTTATCTATTTACTCTGTTCTCGCTTTGCCAAAAATAACTTTAACATATTATTTCACCAAACAGGCATCTTTAGCTACACGCCTCAATAAATACAAACCAATGATTTATGAACATACTTCATCTGCTAGATAGTTTATCAAGCGGAATACAAAGTTGCAGGTCACGGCCAAGACGAGGCTGTCGTTACTTGGCATGCGAAACGGAGGAAGTGCACGTTTCCGTATTGTTCAACATTCAGTGTCAATACCACTGATTATATACTGTATCGATGCGAATCATTTATGATAGCGCAATTAGGTGACCTATTCATTATTTATAGAAATATTGATACGCGGTGTCTTACGATTGCTCGGCATCCAATCCGCTTGTTGTCGCGCTATCTCTGAGGTCTTGGGTTCGATTCCCGGTCGGTCAATGTTAGGTCTAATGGTCGACTGGCAGAGAATGCCATATGGCATTAGGTCCACCTTCGGTAGAATTTTTAATTTGTGCAAGAAAGTTTCAATAAATAAATGTAGAAAAATAACTTTTCTATATTGTCTCGGGTCTGGGTGTTGTGGTCCCGTTGTTGTTTCTGATTTCTGTAACACAAGTGCTTAAGCTACTAATTATAGGATTAGAGCAATGTTTGTAATATTGTCTAATATTATAGTGTTTGTGAGTTTGATAAAGTTAAGATTTCGTTGGCAATTGAAAAATTTTGAAGTCTCCCAAAAATGTTTAAGCCACAATACGGGGCTATTTTTTAAACATCGACAACCCCCTAGGGGTTAATTCTGGTGCTCAAATACAACAACTCTTTCTATGGGGCCAACATCGAAATTGCAAAAAAACACTTACCCATACTAAGACGCTAACCAGCTGACGCCAGAGGCCCCATTCCCGTTATTTGACAATAGCCACAATCCAGAGTCGATCCGCTCCCAGTAACATTACGATCACAAACGGTATTCTCGTACACCCAAAAAATGAAATTATAGTTCGTAAAGCAAATGGAAGAAACTAATTTTTTTGTTTTTGCCTTATTTTCAGTCGTATTGGCATAGTTTTAATATTTTTAGGTATGTCAAATTATAAGTTCACGAATACCTTTTGTCAAGTGATCGTAATGTTACTGGCAGCGGATCGACACCGGATTGCGACTACTGTCAAATTACGGGAATTGGGCCTCAGTTTGTAGGTATGAAGCAATGTTTTTTTTTTAGATTACGATGTTGATCCCATAGAGAAAGTTGTTGTATTTGAGAACCAGAATCAGCCCCTAGGGGGTTTTGCTGTTTTGAAAATAACACTGTTCAATTATCATTGTAATTGAACCTTGTAATGTAAGTAAAAGTTAGTGACATAGCTAAAACATTTCCAAGCGGACGACATGTTTGTCTAGCCAGATTTTATTGAGGTTGCTATCCTGACGTGCGTGTTAGTTAACGAGAATTTCACTTAATTTGCCACAAACACGCACTGCGTGAATGTTTCACTCATTTACTCTAACATAATAAAAAGTTATAGTAATGTTTTATGTCAACGTTTTTTAAATTCTAACTTCTGTCTACGCTTCACCCACATGGTTCAGATTACTTAGCTTGTCCTTCCTTAGTCGTACTATATATTGAACCAGGATATATGCCAAATTCCATCTAAATCCATTGAGCAGTTCACGCGCAATTGAATATCTCATTATTTCAGTAGTTCTTTAGATTCATCTTCATTTCGCGTCGACGACAGCAAGTATTTTTGTGCAGCGGTCTAATAATTAGTTTGATATGAAATGCAGATTTTTTTTTCTCGATATCAATGTTGCTTTCATAGAAGAATATAGTTGTTTATATATACAGGGTGCCCCGTAAAAGCAACATTGATACCGCAAGAGTTACGGGACAACCTGTATACATATTAAACCTTTTTATTGCACCCGTTTAAGATAGACTTTTAATATAACCTTATTGTTGTGCCCAACAGGGTCTATAATGATCTGTTTAATGTACCTATTTATAACACCTGTGTAACATTATAGAACGCAAAAAATATATTTAATTGAATTGAACCTACTTAATAATATTACATTACATCATCTGAGATGTAGTTAGAACTTAACATCGAACTTGATGTAACTTAGCTACCCATGGTACGTCGAGCGACGCTGCCAGTATACATATTATTATTTGCTGAAGAACCGATAATTATGTCATCCTGACTACAGTCATATCATTATCAACAATGTATTTTCACCTTAACCTTTCCAATGTAATATTGGAGGCCCAGCAAGGCCTTCTTGGAGGAAAACCCGAAATCGCAAAGGTCATCCGAGTCAGAACAAGTCAACAGGAAGTCAGGAAACTTTGGAACGACGAGGAAAAAATATTTCTAGAACTTGTTATTGATGGCACACACTTGTCTAACTAGCAAGGATTTAGACGATTAGTCATAATTAGATAATCAAAAGGAGAAGAAAGGAAAAAAGTGATATACGATAATTTTTTAGGTATCCAGAATAAATAAAAACTTTTCGTTCCACATTTCAGACCGCATAAAATTGGTAATTCGTTCATGGAAAAATGTATTCGCTTATTATCAAATTACCACAGTATATTGCTGAACTAAGTACCTACATAAACATAAAAGGCATCGAACCTAACTGGCATACCTCAAGTTGCAAGTAATAGCGTTATTTTGGTGTACACCTATGAAACGTACGTTAATCGATAGAAAAAATAATTACAAACAACAAATACTCTTTGACAAAATGTTTTAAATTATATAGGTACTTTGTTCATAATTGACTTGACTTGAGAATTGACTGGCCAAGAAACCTTTACCAGTTCGTCTGTCCAACTTGTGGGTGGACGTCCTACGCTACTGCGCTAAGTGGTGTGTGTCCTCCATTCCAGAACTTTTCTCCCATCGCCCCATCGGCCATCAGTTCTACGTGCTATGTGCCCCGCCCACTGCCACTTTTAATTCAATTCAGGTTAACACAAATACGAATAGGTACCTATCATTCTGCCTTCCTCGATTTATGTTTGTGTTAGAACTTAGCACCAGCCATTTACTCAGGCCACATTGCTAAGCAGATTAGCAGCATAGTGTAGGCTCCCCCCTCCAGCCAGTAGGGGGCAAGAACCGCTAATAAAGTAATCTAGATTCTAGTCTAGATTGATTAGAACTTCTGGAATGGTATTTCTGACGATTTTTAATGTGAATTATGTTGTCAATTTGTCATGAGAAATCGACCAAACGAATCGAATTGTGTACACTGTGGGAAATTCAAATGGGACTATAACCTAACAAAAAAATATTTAGGCCCTAACTAAAAGAAGTCATACTTAAAGCCTAATTAATAATATATTAGTGACACCTAGTAATATCGAATTTAGAACTTCCTCCTTCAATGAAGGCGATTTAATGAATAACTATTTAGTGATCACATTTAAAGGGTACCTACTTATTCATTATTATTTTTTTATTAATTAAATATTTGATCGCTTTCGTTGCATCAGAGGTCGGTGACCGCAGGCTTCACTACACGGAACAAGTAGCAGAACTTTTTGTGTTCAAATTTTGCCGTTCGCCGAATCGATCTTGAGTGGGTTAAGGAGAAGCGTTTAAAAACATTACTGATTACAATTTTAGCAAAATCATTTTTGTACCCAGAGCTGATTTTTCGTTACTGCCATTACCACAAGATATCACAAGGTATCACAAGATAAATTCAACTTAGTATCACAGGGATTGCATATTTTTTTTTTTTTTCAGAAACTTATAACAAAGTTTTGTACAATTTTAGGTTCAGACTTCAGAGACAAATGCGCGCCACCGCGATTTTTATTTACGCAGTATATCTTACTCACATAAACTATTTTAGATAGTTATGTTACTGGGAGCAAATCGACGTTCCAGCGTCGGAGGTTCCCGCCGAAAATCAGCGTCGTGATAAGTGCGTGGCTGTCACGACAAATGCTGGGCACCTTTTCGACACATCTGATTGTCTGATATTGTTTTGTGTTTTTTTTTTTCTCTTGTGTGTCGAATAAAAGTTTCTCTCGTTCTTTCTTCTTTCTTTCTTTCTTTCTTTTAAACATCGTTAAATTCCGGGGATTGTGTCTCTGGTAAAGGTTGCAGCAAGCCGCTGGATGCAGGCCACTTCCAACTGGCCTGGACATCACTGGGGGAGGCCTGTGTTCAGCAGTGGACATCCTTTAGCTGAAATGATGATGATTTATATCACGTACAATTATAAGAACTCTGCACCACCTATCTCTTCTCTATGGTTGTCCTCTACCTGAAGGTTGTCTGGAAGAGTTCGCTATTAGCGATAAGACCGCCTAAATTGTAGGTCTTTCTGAAGAACTCAAGTGCTATTTACTTTGTATGATGTGCAATATCTATGTATCTAGTAATTAATGTTTGAGAACATCACATAGGCACGTTGCTCTGATCATAAGGTAAGGCTAAAGCACTTGTGTTATAGAAATCAGAAACAACGATGGTATCACAACACCCAGACTCGAGGTAGTATATAAAAAATGGTTTTCTACGTCGACCCGACCGGGAATCGAACCTGGGACCTTAGAGATGGCGACGCCAAGTCTGGCGTGCTTTCCTCTCGGCTACGGAGGTTCGTCTATAAAAATTGCAACTACTAAATATCGTATTATGAATTGTTTCATGGCATTTCAATAATATCACCGGACAAATCAGAAAAGCTTCTCCTTAAGCAGCTGCACGCTGGACCGATATATTTTTACATAACTTCACTTTCACTGCGTGATACAGAACCGTGAACTAGTTCAAAAGATAATACAAACACGACTACAGTTGTAAGTAGACAAAAGACCTGAGATTGAGCTAAAATAACACAGTACACGATTACAATGCTGTCATTGAAGGAACAATCGGAAAGATAAGTTTTTCACTTGGAATACATAATGTTTTTGGTAGGAAATATTGATAATAATTGTTGGACAACATCACATACATTGCTCTGATCATAAGGTAAGCACTTGAATAGATTGTGGACCCAACACAACTAAGTAAGTACACACGCTTTTAGCCAGTTTCTTTCACCGAACTCTTTAGGTCTATCCTTTTGAATAAACTGCTTAATTGAAACATTTCAACAACTTTCATTATCTTGTCGCCGTAGTACAAGCTCTGTTTAGTTTGGGGCTAGCTAATTGGTGTGATTGAGGAAACAATTTATTTTGTTATTTATCAAACACAAAAAGATACATTTTACTTAAACAGTGTGTCCCGAACCTCAAAGATAATCTTGTTATCACATATTTTATACCTACAGGCTACATCATGGTGAATTTATTGACTTCCCATACAAAATTACCCAACAGCTGATAGAATTGAAGCAGATTAGAATCTAGTTGTTTTTTGTAACGCAGTAATGTCGACTCAATGTAGCAATGCATAATGGTCGCATTATATTGAATTTACTATCTATGCTAGCTAACATAATTGAATTTGACCAACACGTTCGCGAAGTCACTCTCAATTAAGTATACCAATTATTTGAAGCGGAGAAAGGTCTTATTTATGTAGTTTGCATTCATACAACCATTAAAAGTTGTGAGTCTTTCACATTCTAAAGATAAAAAATAAATTTGGTAGTAGTAACCAGGGTAAACTTTGAGGCTTTGTCAAAAAATTACTTTGGCTTTGACCAACCTAAACGGATGTTTTAGAAATATACTCTTTCCAAATATTTACAAGTAAGTAGGTATTTTAGTAGGAAGATATCTACTACACTTTTATAAATCAAGAGTGGATCAAATACTTATTAAGTACCGTAAAGCTGAAGATAATAAACTCTTTGGCGCGGGTTAAAGATATTTTCAGCTTTTTATTGTTTAATTTAAAATAGTAGGTTATTTTAAATTCGCGCTAAAGAGCACGTCTTTTACATCAATTCACTGTCAGCCATCTTCCTAATCTGGAGCCGGGGGGCGTCATACACTACGTTTGCCAAGACGTGGTCTCTCCAGTCCAAGGATCGAAACCGGTTAATATTTATTTCAGAATATAAATGACCCATTTCCAATATTTTACAGTACCTAGTTGTAAAGATTTGACCATAAAACTAAATTTATAGTCGGTAGTTGGAGTATATGATAATTAATTTAGCGAAAACCCTTATTATTCCGGTTAAGGTTCCATAATAAAATAACCGGTTTCCGATCCCTGAACCCAATTACTCCATCCACATTTCTTCCAATTCCAAATAATATTATAACACAAAATGGTTCTGGTTGTAGTTTGAAAGTAATTTTATTACTTACTACTGAACTTACAGCGCTCTCTAGCGGGGAGTAGAAATACTTTTGACCAAAAGCTTTTCGGCTGTTCTCTCTTCAAGGCAGAACCTTAAATAATTAGTACAACAGCCTGTCAAGGGGTGGCACTAGCTAAACAAAAACGTGATCGTATCAAATCGTATGAAACCTGCCTGCCTGTGGTATATTATTGTAATTTTGTGTATTTTTTATCCAGGAAAAAAAAAAACAACTAAGTATTTGATTTTTTATTATGTTTTTTTTTTCATGATAATTTATGGAGTGTGAGTGGAGTGGAGTTCGTTCATAGATCTCATCGCGATTTTGCTGGCAACTTTTTGAAACTCTTTAGTTTATGGTGCACCCGCCGCATCTGACAGTTCGTGAGTGAAAATTTGGAAATTATGAAGTAGATTATTTTATAAATTAACGTGTTTAAATGACAGCAGGAAAAGAAAACATGGGGTGAGTAATATTCATAATATATTTGTTCAACGGTTCAAATTATGTTCATACACCAATCCACTTGCCCAAGGGGATAAAATCATGTTCAGGCTTGTCCTTGTTATTTTTAGGGAGGGGATGCATTTTACCAATGCGAAGGGATATTTCTGGTTTCCTTTCCAGGAATTACGATCGACAGCTTGCGAAAATAATTTTGGCGCTAAACGTTAGTGTTCGCAATCGATAATTATAAATTTCCGTTCGATTCGTGGTGTTCTCATTAGTCTTACTGCATTTACGCCTAATCGGACATCTGCACATCGATTGCATACGATTGACTGCTTTTACCTTTACGCTAAGGTCGTCGGGTCGTAGCCGCTATTTATAATGCCAGCACTTTCATGCTTCAGCAGCCACCTCGCCATTCTGCTAGCCTGGTACTCCGACGTGCGAATTGGCTTAATTTCGCTTATTACATGAATCATTTACATTGGAATTTCGCTCTCTGGAGTTTTTTACACCTGGCTATTAATCAAATCGTCTGCTTATTTACTTTTTCGCCACTAATACCAGTTTTCGCCGCGGTTTGGCTCTCGTGTTTATAGTTTTCCCACCAAGTAATTCTTGTGTTAATGAGATAGAACAGTGTAGGTTTCTCATCTAGCGGTATTAAAAGTGTTTATGTTGATGTTATAGGCAACAAGGTGCTATAAGAATGTGTTTATCTAAAACTGTTTAGTACTAAATGAATGTTTAAAATTTTGCAATCATTTAAAGTTTATCGGCCTAAAGTTTTATTAAGAAAAGTATATGTTTTGCTCCTTGATAATTTGTTTGAATATGAGACCTTTTTGTACCTAGTCAAAATTGAAGTAATTATCAATTCTATACCAAAATATATTGGTAAACCTTCAAGAAATACTTATTTATGTAGGTAATTTCTTGCAGGTATATAATTGTAGGATAATTTTTATTATCTTCCTACAAGTTATATTTCGCAATGCATTTGTTTTATCTTCATAAGTTTTTGCTGTCAAGATATTGTTTATCAGATCACTGTTAAACTCTGAGATAGAATTGGCTAACTGATAAATTGTATAGTTTTTTGCTAATAGTACTTCTAACTGATAAATTGGATTGTTTTTTTTGCTAATAGTTCCTACTGTATGGATAATAAGTGAGATCTGTAAAATCTTGTTTTCATAATTTACCACCATTCAACAATAATCAGAATTATTTTGGCTACATAAAACAATCATTGAAATGTTGATGAAAAAGTATTAGTATTACCTAGTTAGTATACCAAATTGGACTTATAGTAAAAGACAGTATATATTAAAGGCAATTGGTACGTTCGGTACCAAACACAAAAACATCCTTATTGTAACAGTGAATAAATCAAATTACAACAAGAAATACAGCTTTTAACCCCAGTGTCTAATAAATGTTTCGAAGTGAAGTGAAAATGCATGACCAATTGGAAAACATGTAAGTTTATACTCTGTCATATGTTGTGGTTGTGCCGTCTGTAACGTAATCCTATTGGTTTGAATGATCTAGATGATCAACTGCATTACCGTGCCATTTGGATTTGCAATGTCTATTTATACTTCGGTGTTGTGAAGGCTTAAGTTGAAGTAATAAAAACCTATTGTTTTGAACAATTTTTTTTTTCCTTTTTTTAAATTGTTTACAATCAATTCTGAAATTAAGTAACTTGTGAGAAATATTGTTGATTCAGACTATATTGAATTGATTTGTTAAAATAACACAGTCACCAATAAATCAATTTTATTTTATTTGTGTTATGTATGAACTATGTGGGGTAATCTAAGAATCTATAATGACAGTTAATGTTATGTTTCTACCTTACAAAAATGTACTTTGTCAATGTTAATTGTGAACTCGTTGATTAAACATCTAATGTAAAGTCCTGTGTTCTTAATAGCCTATAGACATAATATTGGCGACGAAACAACGCCGGTATGGCTGTCTCCAATATCGCAAGTGTAGTTCTGCCCGGGAAGTTTACGCCAAATATTGACAATTGGGAAAACTACAAGGAGCAATTGTTTTTCGCTTTGGAGGCATCTGAGCCATTGACGAGCGTGCAGAAAAGAGCCTTATTTCTGTCTCAGTGTGGCAAGGAGTCTTTTGCATTAATTGTGTCATTGTTAGCACCCCACAAACCAAGCCAAGTGCCATTTGATGACATCATCAAAGTGTTGGATAAGTTCTTCATCCCTACGCCGCATCCGATATTAGAAACAGAGAAATTTCACAATAGGAAGCAAAGAAGTAATGAAACGATAACTACTTTTGTAGCGGCTTTACATGAAATCAGTTCCAAGTGTCAATTTACCAATACTGAACGTCGGATCATAGAACAAATCGTACTCGGCGTCAAAGACATGCAATTGAAGAAAGAACTTTTAAAACTTAATCCGAAAGGTTTGACATACGACATAGTGGTGCAACATGCGCTTAATTTTGAAGCAATTTCTGACAGAAGCGGGACAGAAAATGGTTTTACATCATCGAGGACCCATTGTGATGTCGCTCAACAAAAAAACATCACGAGCGAGCCGATGGAGGTGAACGCAATTCAAGCAAAGCCGTGTATTCATTGTGCGAAACGTCACGGAAACGTCAAATGCAGGTTTCGGAACGCAACTTGTTACAAATGTCACAACAAAGGACATACAAAAGCAGCATGTAACGTCAAAGTGCAACAAAACAACAAATCGCGCGTAAATGAATGTTGTGAGAACAGTACATCGTCCGAAGAGGAAGCTAACAGCGCCGAAGATAATCACGGGATCTACGGTATCCATGGTGTGGCGGAGGCAAGGCGAGTGCAGCCTATAATGATCGAGGTGTCAGTGAACAGTGCGTTGCTTGTGATGGAAGTCGATTCCGGGTCGGCACGATCTATTCTTCCGCATCACATGTACAAACAGCTTAGCAACGTGTTCCCGGATAAACTGTCGCCGTGTAGTAGCAAGTTAATAACCTGGACAAACGACTCGTTAAAAATCGTTGGTGAAACGATGGTGGACGTTGTTTACAAAGAACGTTGTGCACGACTATCTTTATTAGTGAGTTGCGGTAAAGGACCAGCTTTGTTAGGTCGCGATTGGTTCGAGTCGCTTGGTATATCCGTCCAAGGTGTAAATACAGTGTCTGAATATACAGTGAACATTATCGAGAAATTTCCACGGCTATTTGACGATAAACTCGACCAATACAAGGGACCATTAGTGCACATTGATTGCAAAAACGGTGCTACTCCTGTGTTTTTGCGTTGCCGCCCAGTTCCGTTTCCATTACGTGAAAAAGTTAATGAAGAACTGCACAAAATGATAGACAATGGAATAATTACACCTGTCAAACACTCAAGATGGGCAACACCACTAACAATAGTACCAAAACCGGATGGCTCACTAAGATTGTGTGGAGATTACAGAAGCACTGTTAATGCTTCATGTATTGCTGATAGTTACCCGCTACCAACTTCTAATGAAGCTTTCTTTGCATTAACCGGAGGCAAGTACTTCTCGAAGGTCGACCTTAAACAGGCTTACAACCAACTCAAGGTTGATGAAGCGACAGCAGAGCTTCTTACATTAAACACTCCATTAGGACTAATGAGAATGAACCGCTTGGCATATGGTGTTAATGCTGCTACAGCTATATTCCAACGATTGATGAGTACATTATTGGCAGGGGTGGATGGAGTAGCCTGTCTCCTCGACGATGTGGTAATCTGTGGTTCCTCATTGCAGCAACACAATGAGCGGCTTGAATTAGTACTTCAGCGTCTGGAAGAAATCGGGCTGAAGTTGAACAAAAGTAAATGTGTGTTTGCAACCCACAGAGTGACCTTTTTGGGATATGAAATTGATGAAGCAGGAGTACATCCATCAAAAGATAAAATTAAAGAAATATCTGAAAAACCTGCCCCAACAAATAAGAGAATGTTAAAGGCATTTCTGGGACTGTACAACTTCTATGAACGATTTCTCAAGGAAAAGGCAATCACATTGGAGCCCCTCTATAAACTGTTAAAAGATAATACACCCTGGAAGTGGGGCACAAAGGAACAAAATTCGTTTGAGAGAGCAAAAGCATTACTTACCTCTGACCTGACTCTGACACATTACAGCCTAGAAAGGAAATTGTATATGATGTGCGATGCAAGTGAGTATGGAGTAGGGGCAGTGCTGGTGCACAAAATGGATGATGGTTCAGAGCATCCAGTTATTATGGGTTCAAGGACATTACAAGAGCACGAACGGAGATACGCTCAAATCGATAAAGAGGCTCTAGCCATTATGTATGGGTTAAAAAAGTTCCGGCAATACCTGCTGGGTCGCAAATTTGTTATATTTACTGATCATAAGCCATTACTTGGTATTTTCGGACGTGATAAACCCATTCCAGAATTAGTGTCAATACGAATGTTAAGATGGGCCCTAACCTTGAACACCTTCGACTATGATCTTAAGTATCGTCCTGGGAAGGAGATGGGTAATGCAGACAGTCTCAGCAGGTGGCCTACACCACACACTAATGGAGAATATGAAGAAGAGGATGTATTTCTGCTGGAAATAGAACAGTTAGACATGGATTACAAGATTATAGCCAAAGAGACAGAAAAAGATCAAATTTTAAAAAGAGTGAAATTTTATTTATTGCATGGTTGGCCAAATAAAACTGAAGATGCAGAGATAATGCCATATTTTAGGATCCACATTGACTTCATGGGTCCATTTATGGGTAAAACATTTTTAGTCGTTGTTGATGCATACAGCAAGTGGCCAGTGATACAGATTGTCCCATCGATGACAAGTACTACCGTAATTGACATATTAAGAAGAATATTTGCAGACTACGGGCTACCAGACATAGTAGTCTCAGATAATGGCCTAGCATTTACTTCTAAAGAAATGCAAGAATTTATGATAAAAAACCGAATTCGACACTTGATAGGAGCGCCCTATCATCCGGCCACTAATGGCCAAGCTGAAAGGACCATCCAAACAATCAAGGCAAAATTTAAAAAACAATCTGAATCATCAATGACTTGGGCTGAGCGAGTAGCGAAAGTGCTATTTCTAATGCGTACAGTTCCAAGCACAGTTACAGGCAAAACTCCGGCAGAGATGCTTAATGGCCGGAAGTTTAGGACTGCTCTAACACCAGTACACCCAGATACTGACTTCTTTGATGATCCTGAATGCAATCTAGAGAATATGGCAGCAAAACAAATCAAAAACTTTTGTATTGGAGATCACATTTTATTAAGACTTTACAACATGAACAAGAAATGGCAACGCGGAGTTGTAACAGCAGTAATTGGTCCGGCCTTATATGAGGTGCAAACGCAAGACGGACTTAAGCACAGGAGACATGTTGACCAGCTACTGAGGACCACAGCTCCAACTGTACCACCGGATATGACTGAAAATTATGATGGAAGGAGTGTTGAATTAGATGAGCAATATAACGACGACAACATAGTTATACCGCCACCAGAAGAATGGCCTGAAATTATTGGTGTTTAAATTTGGACAAATTATCAGTTTTGTGAAATTGTTATAATAGCGATTAATATCTGCATCCAGATGTATGTATAAAAGTAGGAGGGAAGGTGTTATGTATGAACTATGTGGGGTAATCTAAGAATCTATAATGACAGTTAATGTTATGTTTCTACCTTACAAAAATGTACTTTGTCAATGTTAATTGTGAACTCGTTGATTAAACATCTAATGTAAAGTCCTGTGTTCTTAATAGCCTATAGACATAATAATTTGTTTTTAGGGTTCTGTACCTCAAAAGGATAAACGGAACCCTTGTAGGATTTATTTATTTATTTATTTAGACTTCATTGCACAGATTTAAAAAAATCATACAAAAGGTGTACTAAATGCCATTGCCATGCATTCTCTACCAGTCGACCATTAGGCTAAACAGAGACGTTTTGTGGGCGGTGCGATATAGGCGATACAAATTCAAATGAAAGGTCCGTGTGAATTATTTTTAAAAGCATAAACTACATACAGTAAATAACGATATACATAAACTAAATAAATACTATGATACATAGATTACATAGGCAAAATACATACGTAAATAAATATGACGACGATCATTAGACTACAATACCTAAGGGTTCAAGATGATGATGACTTTGTTGTCCGTCTGTCTGTCTGTCCGTATGTCTGTCTGTCCGTATGTCTGTCTGTCCGTATGTCTGTCAGTACCCTTTATCTCGGGAACATGTGGAGGTACCGAGTTGAAATTAAAACCATACCTAAACTCAGATCTTCAATCCCTTGAAGCTGTGAAAAAGTCAAACTTTTAAGCTAACGTAAAAAAAGATACAGTCGTCTATTCCCATATTTCAACACTCAAAGGAATCAAAATTCATGGGGTAGATTCCGCTGACCTGATTTGGCAAGTAATATCGTCTTATACTACAAGTACAGATAAAAATATGAAAACTGTACATTTGTAATAAAATTTTGTAATTAATTTGTAATTAAAATGCGAGATTCGATTCCTGAACTATTTATAATGTGTACCTACAAAATTGTATATAACCCTCGGTGGGCGAGGCCGGTTTGCGCTTGCCTGTTGTTTTGTGAAGTAACAGTTACTTTCCTGTGAGTTATTATATTAGGTTTATCACAGAACAAACCCTAAGTTTTCCTTACAGGCATTATGTTTTAATGCGAGATCAAATTGTCCTACATAATGAACCATAATAACGTCCTTCCTGCGATGAGCAAACATATAACTGCAGGATACTAATAAATAACTGTAACTTTGTAACAGAGGGAGCCCTTACTGAGCTAGATAATTGGCTCCAGACCTTTATAGCAACAGTAAATCTGACTAGACAAATAAATTTTGTCTTTACAAACATCATGTTTAATAAAACTTACTACACTGTATAACTGTATCCCGATAGGCTATTTAGATAAAATACGCACATTGAAATACAGGGTGACATATAATTCGATAGCTTCCTCTCTGGAGGTGATAGAGAAGCCTAAATTCATAAATTTTTGTAAAAATGTTAACAAACATTTTACAAATCGTAACAGCTGATCTTGCAGTCAGTATGTGCCAGTTTTTTATTTCGGGATTTGGATGTTGGTCTTTAAGAAAAGTCTTGATCTTTACCCCTCTATTACTTTCTAAGAGGAATGAACTGAACTAACAATGACCCTGTATAAAAGGCCCTTAACTTGTTTACTCGCCTATAACATATTTTTTTAGTGATTTTTTTATATTTTTGTACAATATCATGCAAAAAACCTAGATTTTTTGAGAGGCTTAAAGAGGTGACTAAGTTTTTTCAGCCATTTCTCATCACCAGCCAAAATTTTGTAATATTTTAATATTGGACAACATCACATACATTGCTCTGATCCTGTGGTAAGTAGCCAAAGCACTTGTGTTACAGAAATCGAAAACAACGACGGCACCACAACACCCAGACCCGAGACAATATAGAAAAGTTATTTTTTCTACATTGACCCGATCGGGAATCGAACCCGGAACCTCAGAGATAGCGACACCAAGTCCGGTATGCTCGCCTCTCGGCTACGGAGGTAGTACCTGAAGTACCACCGCTTCTATTAACAGGGCAAAGCTATATTTTGGGATGTGTGTAAGTCCCTGAAAGGTAGACTATTTACTGAACAAATGAGTATTATGCTTGATAATTCGAATTACGAAGCTAAAGTGGCATTGGGCAGGCTATATTGCCCGCAGGACTGACAACCGTTAGGGAAGAAATGTTCTCGAGCGGCGACCACGAACTGAAAGCCGCAGTGAGGGGTGGCCTCCCACAATTGACGATCTAGACAAGTTTGCTGGATGCCAACGGCCCCGATCCGCTCGCTGTGGCGTTCTATAAGGGAAGTCTATGTCCAGGAGTAAACTCCCAAAGGCTGATAATGCCAGATAATGTTTATAAAATTGATTTACTTAATTAAACACTGTTTTACGTATTGCAGTGAGCAGCCGATCTTCACGTGCAAAGCGCACGTGTTCCACATAGACCCGAAGACGAAACGCTCGTGGATGTCGGCGAGCTCGGCCGCCGTGTCCGTGTCCTTCTTCTACGACTCGTCGCGCAACCTGTACCGCATCATCAGCGTCGAGGGGACCAAGGTAAGAAGATACTCGCAATAAGACACCAGTGGCTTTTTGCTTGAGGCTCAACTTGGTGTAGATGTCCTTGACCTTCGTGGATGGCAGCGAGCTCTGCCGTTGTCTTGTCCGTGTCCTCCGACGACTCCTCGCCTCTATCGTAACGCGCACGTTTCGAGAAGACCAAGGTAAGGAAACACTCGCTATAAGACATCAGCTGCTTTTTGCTTAAGGCTTAATTTGGTGTAAATGTCCTCGACGTTTTTGGATGGCAGCGAGCTTGGCTGCTGTCTGTGTTTTTCTACGACTACTCGCACAACCTCTACCGCGTCATCAGCGTCGAGGGGGCCAAGGTCAGAGTTATTTGATTTTTGTCAAGAGCGATCTTTTGCCTTAAGGCTTAACTTGGTGTAGATGTCCTCGACGCTCTCTCTACCGCCTCATCAGCTCCGAGAAATCAAGGTATGGAGCCATTCGCTATAGGATGTCAGCGGCTTTTTGATTAAAGCTTAATTTGGTGTAAAAGTCCCCGAAGCTCTTGGATGGCAGCGAGCTTGGCTGCTGTCTGTGTTTTTCTACGACTACTTGTACAACTTCTACCGCATCAGCGTCGAGGGGACCAAGGTAAGCAGATACTCGCTATAAGACATTAGCGGCATTTTGCTTGAGGCTTTACTTGGTGTAGATGTCCTCGACGCTCTTGGATAGCATCGGCTGCTATGCGTTCTGGGACTTTAGACTGACACTGTAGATAGCTGAGCTACAGACCTTTTTGATAAAAATAACATACCTTTAGCAAAAATCGTAAGCTCAAGAGACTGTCTCCTAAATTATGCGACTGTTACTAGAGACTAACTTCAAGTACTACGGAGATTAGTTCTTAAATTATGCGACTTTTACTAGAAGCTTGTTATTTTTATATGATAGGTCTGTAGCTAAGCTATCTCCAATGTCTGGCGTGCCATTTTTGGAACATCCTGTATATGAGGAGAAGAGATAAAGAGAACCCCAATGTCTTCCATCACATGTTGAATAATTCGAGTTTCGTTGCAGAAATATGCATACTTTATCCTCATAGCTAACTGACTATTCGTAAAGTGCTTTGAATCATACATTATGTACGTGAGTCACAAGTTGGAAGTACCTAGTTAAAGGAATACATTGCCGTTTCAAAACTGTTTGTTGCGGACGTATTAGGACGATTAGGTATTTAGTGTAGGTAGTTTCTTTTTTTGGAATTATAACGTTGTTCATAAAGTAGAGGACTGGACGACCTAAGAAGAGATGGATGGATTGTGTGAGGAGAGATATGACTGAGAAGGGAGTGAATGACTTAATGACGAGTGACCGGATTGCATGGAAGAGAAAGATATACTGCGCCGACCCCAGATGACCTGGGAACAAGGCAGGCAAATGATGATGATAATGTTGTTCATAAAGAGAAGGTTAGTAACTTGTAAGTATTTGAGCAGAAGTCGGATAGCAATATTGACAATCGCTCGCAATAAATGGGCTTGCCGCATCTAAGATCATGAAGCTCCGACTAGAAACGGGACAAAGCACTCGGAGGAAGAATAATTGTGTCCCAAATTGTGTCAGCGGATGTCCAGAGATAGAGCACCTCTAGGGGTTTCCAAATCACCATCAGTTTTTAAATTATGTTAAGGTGAGAGGGGCTAAGTATGCCTTCTCGCGAAGTCCGCGCGGGTCGCCATCCGGTGAAGTTCGCCTTCCGGCAAAGTGCGCCTCCCGGCATAATGCGCCTTTAGGCTAAGTTCGCCTTCCGGCGAAGTGCGCCTTCCGGCGAAGTGCGCCATTGATACTAGACATACAATAAATTATGAAGTTTATTTAACAATTAACCACTTGGCCCGATCATCCTTGCAATGCCCGGGCATTATAAATAATGCCCTCATTAATCACTTGGTCCATACCATATAAATATCTTCAGGTTGACTGAATGTAACCCTTGTTGGCAGGCGGTGATCAACAGCACTATAACCTCGAACATGACGTTCACGAAGACGTCGCAGAAGTTCGGCCAGTGGAGCGACGTGCGAGCTAATACGGTGTACGGGCTGGGCTTCGCGTCGGAGGCTGAGCTCGGGAAGGTAAAGTCACTCATCTTGCTTGGCGGACTACAACTAACAACAACTGACGCCGCCATTTTTAACATAGTCAATTTAATTTCAACAGCATAAAGGTTCAAATTGGTAGCAGCTATTTGGCCACCACTGATTAAAGTGAATTTCTGTAACCTAAACACAAAAGAATTTTAAATATGGAGGTTTAGGGGCAGATTAGAATATTTAAAATGAAATGTTTTTATATCTGTACTTTGTGAGTCTTGTTCTGACATATGCATTTTTATCTATTCTAATAAAATGATTTAAGGAAATAGATGAAAATTGACACTTTCTCCAACGAACAAAACCTTTTCCACGCGTGTTTAACTCTGGATTATCCTCATTTTTCACTTCTGTAAACCTTTTACTAAATATTATTCCACCTGTCCTTTTGTCCTCAGTTTATCGAGAAGTTTCAAGAGGTGAAAGAAGCAATCCAAGCTCAGCAATGCTCTGGGGCCGCCAAGAGCGTCACTAATGGCAACAGTGGCGCTGCGACGCCTGTCGCCAGTGCGACAGCCAGCCCGCTGCTGGCTGCCAGGGCCCAGCCCGACGAGCCGCCGGCTGTCTCACCCGCTCAGGTGAGAAGGAGAGAGATAGAGACATTTTTGTGTGGTTTTGATTGGATTTAAGGAGGTGAGGAGTAAGGGAAATCATTTTATGTCATTTAACCATTCATTATTTTTGTAAACTTTTACTGCGTGCGTTTAAATCTGGTAAAATTTTGCATGATGAATTGTGGTACAATATGCGGACATTATTGCCGTTACCAGCTATATTAAAGTATTGCAATAAATACTATTTCTATTTTAATGTATTTATTATAATCTCTTAATTTACTAAATAAGTAATAGTTTAATTTGCAACAGTGGGATTAAGGTATAATGTAACAAATATTTTATTAAGTAAGACATGTCCATATAATTCTTTTGGGGGCGATAAAAATTTAAAAGTGGTAAACAGGACCTTATATTACTAATGCTATAAATAAATAAAATGATAAGTATGCTTATTACCATTTCGTGTTATAATTGTTACAGATCAAAACAGACAATGACAATGAGATGATAGTGCACCAGAGAGCGCATTCTGTGTCTTCAACGTTGCAGGTGATTTCTTTAATTCACTTCAATACCATGTTATTATTAACACAGTTTATATGCTAATATATAAGAATGCCGCATATATTATCAAATAATCACTAAGGGCAAGACCAAACACAATGCGACACCTGTTGGCGACATATCTGGCAACCCAGTTGCTAGGGGTTACCTATCTTATGTTCGAAAAGTAGTTTACCGAATTTTATTTCACCGAAAACTTTTCGACTAATTTCGTTTCGCCTTTTTTCATTTCATCGAAATGATCTTTGCCACTGTGTCATTTGACCTATTATCAATTCGTTTTTTATTGTCACCCTGAAGTTTCATTTGTCCAAAAAACTTATTACCGAACTTGGCTTGGCCGAAATAACATTTGTTCGAAGTATTATGTTTAAGTATGTATTAAGTATTTTATTATGTTACATACAACATTTGCCAAAGCTAAAAATTTAGATAGATGATATGTTATTTATTTATTTATTTATAGCAACCAAACTTACAACTATCATAACAGGTTACCCCAATGCGATAGTGAAGACAATACATAAATTATGATTTTAGACCATTTATTTTTCAGTAAAATGATTCCAATATTATAATAATTAATCTTTCATCATTATCCTTAGAATTTATCCTAAGTTTTAAGCGCTCGGCGGCCGCTGCCGCGTCACGCTCGCTGCGCTCGCTCCGTTCGCTCGCCTTCGCGCTGTGTGTGGTCACTGTTCTAACCTAACCTAACCAATTTAGTCTTATTATATACGCAGTATTCTGGTAAATGAAAAAAGTTCAAAAGAGACTTCGGCCAACAGTAAAAAGTTATTCTGAAAATCGATAAAACTTAGTTCGATAAAATGATACTTATGTCAAGAGATATTTCGATAGACTAAAAATATGTCAAATGATACATATAGCAAAAGAAATGTCAGTCTATCATTTTCGGCCAACTGAAATTCTGTCAAGTAAATTTTTTTTTTCAAATCTATTAGTGACAACAAGGCCCAATTTGTTAGTAACAATAACTTAACCTATGTTAGTACTTAATTTCTAGCAACGATTTGGTACGTTTTACGTACGGTTTTCGGTGAAATAAAAATACGGACGTTACCGTTGCTAGGCCATAGCCTTCTTGCCTAGCAACGGGGTATCTTTGAAGTGGCCATTTGGAGCTTAAATCTTGTTTATTGTACTTCATTCATGTATTGTATACTAGCGGCTGCACATAATTTTTAATTATGTTCAAAAAAGCTAAGTACCTAATGAAAGGAAAAAATAAAAGACAGATAGAAACAATCATGACTGCCCGTTTGGGTTTTTCTATAATTATTAATTTCTATTATTATAAGAGACGACGAGAAGAGTTTGTAAAGTTTTATGTTCAGTAGAATAAATCCAAGTACTGAATTCAACAGTAGTATCATGTCACCACGGATATATCTCAATCTCTAATTACTGTATCGTTATTTTTTACCTAAAATCAATTTTGTTTTTACTATTAGCACTATAATAGTATCTAATTTCTTATAAATATAGTAAAAACAATTATATATAATTGCGAGAAAATACCCAATCTTGGTTGCCGTGTGGGGACGGCCGTAAAGAATACGCTTCCCCACCCCCAACAGGAGGCGTGTCGTAAGAGTCGACTAATCCCTGTAGCACGAGACGGTCAGCACCGTCTTCGTGCGAAATCTTATAAAAAAACTGCGCTCGCCAACCCGCCTGCCAAGCGTGGCGAGTATTGGCAATCCCCCCTGATGATCAGTGATTGGAGGAGGCCTTCGTTCAGCAGTGGACCTCCTATGGCTGAAATGATGATGATGACCCAATCTGGCATCGATGAATAGAATAGAATAGAATCTTTATTTTGCTATAAAAGTGGTTACAGTGGGTCTTATAAATAAGTATAATGTCATGTAGATCAGCACTTTTAGCTTTGTCATTTAAAGCATGCAAAATTTATAAATCAATTTATCAAATTAAAACTCTCTGTGCTATAATATAATTTACCCATAAGCCAATCTTTCAACCCACTCTTAAACTTTGATAATGGCAATGCTTTTAAGTGTTCCGGTAAGGCATTGAACACCTTGATACACATCAGGGGCGTGCATCCCATATAGGCTATTATGCAGAGCCTACCTTTATAAAAAAACTGACAGAATAGCTAACCATAATTATTAATTACGTATTCAACAATAAACAATAAATATTCTGTAACCATTTTTCGTCTACCTATACTTATTCCTTACTAAAGCGCGCTACTTAGATCGTTCCTGTGCAATTTAACCAATGTTAGGCTACCGCGAGATCGCCTACTGTTTCACACAAACTTACTCAATTTTCACTCACAGCCTACCCCCATCCGAAACCAATGCACGCCCCTGATACACATAGCTCGGGTTTGTCTATGGTAAGATTTGGTTCTAGTCGATGAGTGCGGGGACTCCCCATTCCGTACAGCTAAAGTAGCAGTAGCATTATGTTCCGATGTGCGTAGGGCGGGTACGCGACGGTGGGGCGCGCGCCCCGCGGCCCGCTGGCGGCGGCGGCGGCGGCGGCGGTCCCCGCGGCGGAGGCGGCGTCCGAGGGGCCCGACCACCAGCTGCGCTACGAGAACGACCGGCTCAAGCTCGCGCTAGCGCAGAGGTGAGTCGTTTACAGGGACTAGCCATAACATTCTTTTCTTTTCTTTTCTTTTCTTTTCTTTTCTTTTCTTTTCTTTTCTTTTCTTTTCTTTTCTTTTCTTTTCTTTTCTTTTCTTTTCTTTTCTTTTCTTTTCTTTTCTTTTCTTTTCTTTTCTTTTCTTTTCTTTTCTTTTCTTTTCTTTTCTTTTCTTTTCTTTTCTTTTCTTTTCTTTATTTTTTTATTAAAGGCGGCACATTTATACTACTAGATTGTGAAATGACGTATTATTACGGAAAACGATGATTCTCTCTCTACTATTTATTTAGTGTAAAACCCCTCTTCAAGGCACATTTATTTCACGCGTTTTAAAAAATATAGCTTTGCCTCACCACTCTTCGGGACTACATCGGCTGGTGAAAGAAAATGCGTAACTCCCATCACTTTTCTTTCGAAAAAAACTTTACGTTATGACATCGTTGGTTAAATTTATAGCAAATCAGAAAGAACACGATGTATACGAGTATAACAGACCGCGCCGGAGCCATAGCTGCCATAGACCAAATTCTACCTCACTGATATGTTTAATGTTAAAGACGAAACATCGATTTTTTATTAGAGATGAATTTTTATATTCAAGCCTTTGACTGTCACGAAACTAGACCCAGTAGAAACATTTTGGGAGATCACGGGTGACCACCATGGCGTTCAATGTGTTAAGAAGTTACAGTTGATGTTTACAGAAAGATGCAAAATTTATGCGGAAATATTAGATTAAAGGGGTCATAAAAGTTATGCTAACCCCAATTATTCTCGTTTAATTTAATCGCGTTCGTTTGTTATTAGTTTTTATGACAATTTACATAATTTATTCATATTTGACACAATCAAATACTGCACTGTAAAAATAAGTAAATATTATGTGTATTCTTATTTCTTCTGTCGATGTTTTATTTGGTAAACATTTAAACACCTTGACATTTAATGCAACAGATTTAATAATTCACATAAATCGATTTTTATTTTTAATAATCTAATGTGTGCGTGAGAAATCTACAAATCTTTATGTACATAATGTCACTATGATGTGTTTTTGTGCCAAATAAATAAAATTTATTCTTATTCTATTTATTCTTAAATCTTGTTTTTTTAATCAAATCACCATCTCTCGTATAGACGGATTCAGATATTTTCCTGTCAATGGTATAACACTTAACAATTATTTGAAAACAATCTACCCAAATGTCTTTATGGTGTTCGATTATCTATATATACAAAAGAAAGTCGGGTTAGTTACACTTACACTATTTATAAGTCGAGAACGGCTGGACCGATTTTTATGATCTTTGGTACCGGATAGCAGAATAACTAATAAAAAATCTGAAATATTTAAAAAAAGAAGCGGTACGAAGTTCGCCGGGACAGCTAGTATTGTTATAAAATACGTTCGTATTTTTCAAGATTTATTCAAAAGAGTTTTGTACAACGCTTAAAAACTAAACAAAACATGAAAACAGTAACAGTAAAGCAGTCTTTGAGTGAGAACATAACAATATTATTCAAAGCTTAATAAAGTACTAAGAGCCACTTTCACCACTTGCTGATAAGTTCCGCATAACCTATCTGACACTTGTTCTGACAGATAACCCATACAATTAGCTGTCAAAAAAGTATCACATAGGTTATCAGCAAGTGGTGAAAGAGGCCCTATGAATCGTATACATTTGCAACGATTTTCGATAAATGTTCTTGAATCGATGTACTCATTGTCGTAAAGATAATAATTACATTTTACTTCAAATTGCATTTGATTGATTGACCATAAAATTACAAGCCTATTCTTTTTGTTTTGCATCTAAGGCGCTGCGCAAACGTGGACACTTTTAGTTTCCAGTTGCCGACACCGAACACTTTTGATCGTCATGAGTATGTGCTAAGTGGAAGCAACTGGACACAAGAAATGTTTACGTATACGCAGTTTCATACTGGTTCTATAGAAATCAAATATTCATCGGTAGCTTGAGTCTGACACAAGACACAAAAGTGTCCACGTTTGCGCCCTCGCTTAATGTGTAAAATAAGTAATACTAGGACATAGTTAAAGCATAATAAGAACTAGACAACAGAGCCCATACATTACGCAATAATTTAATTTACTATTATTATAAATAAAAAAAACTTCTAATATAATTATACAATTTATAATTGTTATTGTGTATTTAATTTTAAACGAATTTGTGTTTTTGATAAAAAAAATATTTGTAATAGCAATGTATGGGCTTTTTTTTCTCTGAACAGTCGTAAAAGCGAAAAAAGTTTATTTTTGAGTCTTCAGCCTGTGCTTACATTATAATACTTCTATTAAAAATTCACTCTATCATCAGGTCATCACGAAATATCACTTACAAGACTCATAAGGCGCTCATTCGCTCTGAAGCGTAACTCCCGTAGTAAAACACAAAATGACAGTTTTATACGTCAAATAATTCACTAAAATGAGATCGCAAGTTGAACGCAACGATATCGGCATTCTGATTATTTTGGATCAACTACATGTGAAACAAGACCTTATATACTTGTGATAAAGCTCATTCTGTTTGTGATCAATCTAAGATCTGATGCTGCAGGCAGTATAAGGCGTCTCCGTACAAGGTGACTCCTCGACGGTTTATAGCATATTTTTGCATATTTTTTATCATTGTTTTAACGTAGAACACGAAACCAATGGCTTTATGTTCTGACTATAGAGTATATTATACCCTATAGGGTAGAAATGTCATTCATTTTCTTCGACAACAATTCCGCCATTATTGGTCAGTGACGTACTGTTTCAGTACAAGCGAGAATTGGCAAGACTTGTCCTTAGTTTTATTGAAAAGTCACTGATCAGTTTCGAAGATAAATGTGGCCCAAACCATTTTATAGTTGAGGCACAGAATAAACATTAGTATTGGGTATCAGAATTTAGGTTCATACAATGCGCGCACACATAGATATCGCCCACATACACATCGTCAACGGACACGAAATCCCTGAACGCTCTGGTTTTGCGCTACTGTCTGTCAGAGTCAGATAGAGAGATTTATTCTGTCGTTAAGATTAGGCCTGTGCCCTGCAACGGGACGTATATTGGCTTTCTTCACATATAGACGAGAATACCGATTATTGTTCATTTAAATTTTGATCTAGTACTTTTTTAAATTACTACGGAAATTTAGCTTCTGATCACGTCACAATCTAATGCTCATACCCCCCCGCGACCGGCACGAATCCCTCCTCAAAGTGATTGAACTCGTGGTACTGCGGCTTGTACTCCTCGAAGTGCTTCTGGGGCTTGTACTCCTCGTGGTGCTCCTTCGGAGTGCCGATCTTGTGCACCACCGCGTTGAAGCCGTTCTTGTCGTCAGCTTCGTATTCTACGACGCGTTTGGTGCCGTCGGTCTCTAGGAGGGTGTACGTGCCTGAAAACGTGTTTTTGATTATAAAAAAATATGCAACAGACACAACATCGGTATCATTTCTCAGTTTCGCTGTAATTTATATAAAAGATTTCAATATTTTATTTTTTTTGAATCGAAAGTATGTGTGAAACCGCGCAAAAATGACACGATTTTGTTCATAAAACGGTGATATCAAGTTGCTCTAAATTTATCTTATTGTTTTCAGGGAAAAAACTAATTACAAAACTTGAAATATCGTATTGAATTGTATGTACAAAATTTAGTTTCAACATGTTTTGTGGTTTAGAAATTATAGCAAAAAACTATTTATGTCAAGTCGTAATTTGCAAATGATTTTTTTATAAATACGCGTGTTTATTTACGATTACATAAGAAAAATATATGTCCGTACGTGTTTGTTTTCTCCAATAAACACGTAAATGCTGAAATGTAACAAAAAATAGCGCCATGGATCCTTTTGAATTCTTCCGAGAACTTGCTTCTCGCTTCCCTTTCGCAAATCGCCAGTTTGATAACGCTCTGACGAATGTTTTCGTTTATGGGCCCGATTGTAACCTCTTTAACCGTACAACTAGCGGCACCGATCTTGAGCGCTGGCGAAAGATGCGCAGAAGACCATTACGATCATGTGATTGGCCAGTTGCGTTACGCGCCTACACCGCCGGCCGGGATTGGTTGCTTGCTCCGCGCACACGAGTCTGATACGATGATCGTCTCGTTCGTAAGATGCGCAAAGCGATCCCCACTCTTTCCTCCAGCGCTCAAGATTCGTGGCGGGGATTGTATGTGCTAACCACTGTATAGTTTTTACTCTGATATTTTAATGTGTACCTTTGACCTTGTCTCCGTCTCTGGTCTCCCAATGCTCTTTATCGTCTCCCGTGTGAGGGTCCTTCACCGAGTAGTCGAATGCGTATTTGGGGTGCGCCTGTAAGCATAATTAATTAAATTAATCATTAAAATATGCAACACACCCGTTGCCATGGTATCGAAGTAAGGAATTAACATGAGTTACGAGGTTCCAGACATTTTTTTTCCAAGGGCGTCTCCTAGCACCCAGAATCGGAACAAATCGAATCATTTATTGCAGAAAAACTGACTTCGCATTGGCAAATGTGGGAAATCAATCAAACCTACCACTTTCATTCGTTTTTTGAGAGAGTGAGATTTAGAGTTTCCTAAATTATAAGCCAAGTAAACTAGAGAGTTTACTAATAATAATTTAAGAAACTTTAAATCTCACTTTTTGTGTGTTCTATATAGAACTCGTCAAAACGAATTAAAGTGGTAGGTAGGTAACTATGAATATACCTCTGTCTGTATATTCATAGTTCGTCAAAACATATCCCATTGGCCCGTAGGAAATTGGACCAAGTTTGAGGTCACGGTTTCCTCTGAGCTATTTTGGCGCGAGTTACTATTTAGAACTTCAAAGTTCTGATCACCTGAACATATTTAGGTCATCGAAGAGACGCCCGAACAGTCTGTATATTGATTTTAGTTACTGAAGTGGAAACTTCGTCTCGAATTGTGACAATAACATGCTGTCTTGTTCTGCACAACAAATTACATAATGCAAATACACAGGGTGAATTCTTGGTCGTACGGGTGAAGAGAAAACTAATCTGAGGATTCTTGATTTTGTCAAAAATAAATTGCTTTTCGATCACATTTTAATTTTTTAATTTGACGACCTCCGTAGCCGAGAGGCTAGTATGCCGGACTTGTCGTCATCTCTGAGGTGGTTCGATTCTCGGTCGGGTCAATGTAGAAAACGAACATTTCTATGTTGGGTCAGGTCTGGGTATTGTGGTACCGTTGTTGTTTCTGATTTCTATATCACAAGTGCTTTAGCTACTTACCTTAGGATCAGAATAATGATGTGATGTCCAAATTGAAAGAAGAGTTAAAAATCAAATTTAGTGAATAGTGCGGTTGCGAGACCGCCAAAGGGCAAGGGGAAAAAGTTTGTGTGATGAACACGAGCATTTATTGTACCTAAGTCATGTATGTTTTGCGATTGTTTTTCCGTCATCTGGTCGCCATATGTAGACAAGCTTTGCCTATTCTGGGGCTAGATAATTGGTGTGATGGTTGTAAGAATGTGTTATTTGTTGATTATTTATTCATGTCATGTGTTACATTTTTTAATTGACCCAACTAGAAATCTAACCTGGGATCCTTAGTTCAAGTTCAAAATCCGCGCCACTACGCGCTGTCAAAAATTGGCAAGCTGGAATTTAATGGCGTTCTATGGGTAAGGCCTATGTCAGCAGTGGCCTTGGCTAATGATGATGTTGAATAAAACTCACATGATAATCTAAGTCGTAGTCATCGTGGTGTCCATCCAAGCTCTGCTGGTGGTGGTGGGACACCGGCTTCTTGAGGTAGCCCTCCAGGCCGTGACCCTCGAAGCCGTACTCCTCGAATTGCGCCAGGGCTGACGATATGAGGAGCAGTGATGGCAGTGCCTTCTGGAAATTGAAAAATTATTCGAATCCGTCACGATAATGCGCAAACGTCGACGAAGCAGTAAAGAAGCGGGGCATTCCCAGCAACATTCTAAAGATGTAGTACGTAGGTCACACTATAAGTTTTGCGTAACTTAAAAAAACAACATGTTATAACCAAAATATTATGTTTATTGCTTTTGAAAATACTCTCCTTTACATTTTAAACATTTTTTCATGCGATCGAACCATTTTTTAAAACAGGACCACAGATCTGAAGGCATGTTTTCTACGTGCTGATTGAACGCTATCACTGCCTCTTCGGAGTTGGTAAAAGTGAACGTCTCATCAAATCTTTGATTTTGGGGAAAATACAGAAATCACAGGGTGCTAGGTCGGGGCTATGCGCAGGATGGGTGACGAGTTGTACTTTTTCGAAAGCTAAAAATGACTTTGTTTTGTTGGCCGTGTGTGAAGAAACGTTGTCATGATGTAGGAGAACGCGGCTTTTGGGTCGTCTTTCGCGAACTTTTTCTAACACCCTGGGTAAACAAATGGTAGAATACCACTCGGCATTAACACTCTTTGATCTTCAAGTGGAATTGTACAGATGGGACCCGTAGCTGAGAAAAAAAAACGCGATCATTTTTTTACCAACGTTTCTCGCCTGCCACACTTTTGTTGGCCTGTTCTCATTTTCAAACACCCATTCACAAGATTGCTGTTTTTTTTCGGGTTCAAAACAATAAATCCACGTTTCGTCTCCTGTGACAATGTCATAAACAGCATTAGAATGTCCGTGGTCGTACTTCAGTAGCATCTGTGAGCACCATTCCACGCGAGCCCGCTTCTGCTCCGCTGTCAGTTCATGAGGGATCCAACGACAGCAAAGTTTCCGAACTTTCAATTCTTCGTGTAAATTTTTTTGAATTTGGCTCATACCAATCCCCAATAGTCCTTAGGTAATTGTCTCATAGGTAATCCGCGGATTTTCTTCAATTAGCCGCTTAACAGTAGCCATATTATTTTCGTTGACGGTAGTTGAAGGCCGCCCTTCACGAAATTCGTCATGTAAAGAAACTCGACCTCTCTCAAATTCAGCAAACCATCGCCTCACGGTGCTCAAACAAGGTGTTTCTCTCCCAAAAGCATTTTGAAGACGAGCGGCACAGTCTTGCGGAGAGAGAGAACTTTTAAAATCATAAAAAATCATCGCTCTAAAATCTTTTCGTTGCGTACGTAGAACTTTGATGTATAAAAAACAATTGACAAATCATTTCCCGCCAATTGTTTTTTTTTTTATTACTAAGAAGGTTGCACGTTTAAAAAAATATAACATTCGAAATTCAAATAGTTCCGATTAGCTAGAAGTGCAAAACTTTTAGTATGCCCCATGTATTTGATACGCAGAATGTCCAGTGACGGTTTGGTATTACCTCTAAGAGTATCATTAAAACGTACTTTTTTAACTTTAAAGCGACGAGAGAATCTTAACAAAGAGCAACTAAAGCCGTCAACTATCTTAATAAACCAAGCCTCTAATCTAAGTAGGAACACAGCGATTTCGCGTTTATAACTTGTTGCGTTGAGTTGTGCTACTTGAGCGATTTCCGTCGTTCCGCTCGCTATTCGCGGTTGATGATAATTTTCCGCAAGAGGACGGTAAATACGTAGATTCAATTTAATATTACTGTTCCGAAATGTTTTAATCTCGTTGGTAGCAACTTTTGATCTCATCTTGCCATTAGTGCATCGTGAAATATGATGTTTCATCATTATCGTCAGCATTTCAGCCATAGTACGTCCACTGCTGAACATAGTCACGATGTCCACCTTGTGGGTGGTTTCATCTAGGTACCGTTATAATTGTGACATTAGTAATAATGTGATTCTTGATTTAATCTAATCATGTTTTATGTTTTAAGGCATTTAAAAAACATTATATTTCTGTAATTTTCAAAAATGTGACAAATACAGAATTTTAACCCAGCCCCCCTAGCATGTCTACCAAAACACGATATGATATGATATGATATAGCGATATATTGACACCAACTGTAAAAATATGATAAATATAGCCGCCATTTTGAATTTTTATCGGAACAGCAATCATAATATGTGACGTCACTGGCACGGCGATTCAAAATGGCGGCTATATCTATCATATTTTTACAGTTGGTGTCGATATATCATATCATATCGTGTTTTAGTGCTTATGCTAGGCAGGCAGGTTTAGCTTAAATATCGATAAAAAAGTTCTACAATGGGGCGTTAATTAATAACGAAAATTGAGTATTGTTTTTATGCAACCAATCCGCCTATTAGACGGTGTTGCTAAACCACGTTATGTTATACTTGTTAGAGATCACTGTATGGCGGAATATAAGGAAATTTAACAGCATTTATCAATGTATACAATACACGTTAGAATTTACGGGCCGTTGATTATTATCGGAGTGATTTGTTAACTTAAACGTTTTTATTTTCAACCGACTTCAAAAAGGGAGGAGGTTCTCAATTCGACTGTGTATTTTTTTTGTATCTATGTTACGCGATTACTCCGCCAATTATGAATAGATTTTGATGATTCTTTTTAATAGCTAATACTTTAAAGATACTATAAATAAATTTTCGGAAAAAAATTATGTAAGTGGTGCAAGCTGATCAGAGTTTGAATGTTTTCGTTGCACCGACTCTAAAAGTAACTGATTAAGTACTTACGTGTTATTATTATTTTTAGCTTTTTAGTGTTTTGAAGTCGATGTTTTTTTTTAATAATTTGCTTGTACAATAATGCTCGTTTAATTAATCAAGTATAATATTTTTACTTGACCCACGACCTTTCGCTATTCGGGCGACTGCTCTTCTAAATGAATTATGAATGAATAACTGAGCTACTGAGGACATGGTAATGACGGTGAATTTCTATAAGAGTTTATAAATGTTAAAGGTCGTGGTTTCGAATCCCACCAGGGGCAGTTGTTCTTTTTTTTTCATATGATTGTTATTCATCATCATCATCATTTCAGCCATAGGACGGCCACTGCTGAACATAGGCGTACCCCCAATGACTTTCATTGCGGGGATTGCCAATACTCGCCACGCTTGGCAGGCGGGTTGGCGAGCGCTGCTGCCCGTTACGTGCTACAGGAATTAGTTGCTTCTTACAATATACCTCCTGTTTGTGGTGGGGAATTGTATTCTTTACGGCCGTCCCCACACGGCACGGCAAAATATTATAACTTTTCCTTTAAATCGCTTCGTTCCGTTTCTAGACGGAGTACCTACACTAGACTAAGGTTGATGTTATCGGGTTAGTATACTTTCACCACGGATATCGAAGACTTAAGCCTGTACGTACAGAACCATAGATCAATCAATGGCAAAATACTTCGACAGATTTTCAACTTATAGAGTACTTGTTCCATATTAATTTAGAAAATTTGAGGTCTAATGTTCAGAAGTAGATGTCCTATGGCTGAAATGATGATGATGATGATGAAGGTTTTACGGCAAGTTGATGACTGTGGTTGACTGTACATTGGTTTCCAATAAATCTAGAGGTCTGTGTTGGGATTCAAATTCACGACTCATGGGTGTGTGACAAACATTTATGAAGCCTTAGAACCTAAACACTCCGTTTCATGGTTTCGGTCGTCCAAATATAAAAAATAACCCTCAGGATCCTCGCGTCTGTCCGTTTGTCACAGTCGATTCGCTCCGATTTTACTAATTTGGTAAACCGAAGTTCTGCGACCCGAACACAAACGTCTGATGTAAATAAATATTTTATCATTATTTTTGGAGTCACTTTTTGGTTTAAAATGAAGTTTATTAAAATATTCAAATAGTAGTGCTTGTTTTGAATCTTATAAATAAATATTAAATTTCGATTATTCGAATATTCGATAAATTTCTTTAACAAATCGAATTAGTTTTCGATTTGTTAAAGAAAATACCATGAATCTAATCTCTAAAATAAATGAACCTAAGAATTCTAAAAAAAAAACAGAAAGTGTTTCTTTCTTATAGCTTACAGAAAAAACATTAAGTAGTACGGAACCCTCTCCACGCGAGTTCAACTCGCACATGTCAGGTTTTTTGTGTAAAAACACACGTTAAAAGAAAGTGAGCTTTTGTGACCATTCGCAATTACATGCGCTGACTTGTCGTAAGTCTCACGGCGTTTCGCGGATGACATAACTAAACAAATTGTGCCGAGACTTAGTGTAATCAATATGTAATTTGTGCCGTTAGTACGAGCAAAACGCTTTATCATGCGAGTGAAACTACGAGGTGTCATCGACTTTGTTTTCGAAGATGACATAAAGGCAAACGATAGGCAGATACGATATTTGACGACCTCCGTAGCCGAGAGGCGAGCATACCGGACTTGGTGTCGCTATCTCTGAGGTTCCGGGTTCGATTCCCGGTCGGTCAATGTAGAAAAATAAATTTTCTATATTGTCGCGGGTCTGAGTGTTGTGGCACCGTCGTTGTTTCTGATTTCTGTAACACAAGTGCTTAAGCTACTTACCACAGGATCAGAGCAATGTATTAATGTTGTTGTTCAATATCCAACGAGTAAGAAATATCCTATAATATATATAAATATATTTCTTACGCTACGCTACGAACAGTCTATTACAACATTGACACAATTTACAGAAGTGCTTGTAGATCAGTAGCGGCAGCGCTTTTGTAGTGGTTACCAAAGTTAAGCCACCCACGGTTGAAAGTGGATGGGTGACCATCCCAACCATATTTAGTGACATTCCCTGACGACCTCCGTAGCCGAGAAGCGAGCATACCGGTCTTGGTGTTGCGATGTCGCTATCTCTAAGGTCGGTTCGATTCCCGGTCGGTCAATGTAGAAAAATAACTTCTGTACTAAGATAAGATACATTTATTTATAAAAAACGTATATTGTCTTAGGGTCTGGGTGTTGTGGTACCGTCGTTGTTTCTCATTTCTGTAACACAAGTGCTTTAGCTACTTACCATAGGATCAGAGCAATGTATGTGATGATCCCAGAAGAATGTTGAAATGAATAATAATAAGTTTGAAATAGAAACAAGATATTAAATAGAAAATATGAAATAGACATACACATATCAGGGATATGACACTGGTCTCCGCAATACAACACCTACATAGATAAAATAGAGATATTTCAGAAACGTTTTGTAAAACACCTCAACCATAAAACTCATAGGTTTGCGCACATCTTACGACGAAGACTGTCGTCATTACTCACTCATGTCTCTTGTGTCTCGCCGCGAACTGCTTGACATGGGCATTGACATGATAATGTTAATAGCATTGATAATCCAAATTTACTTGAATGTGTTAAGTTTTGTACGCCCAAGAATCGCACAAGACACACTCCATTATTCATCTTTCCTCTGCACCGCACTAAATATGCCAATAACACTACCATGTGTCGTTTGCTAAGAACTTACAATCGGAAATTTAACTACAAAGACAGCGTTCAATAGCAAAAAAATTTATTAAGCAAACTTCAATAAATAAATAATTTTAACTCATTACTTTAGTCAATAATAACCGATAGACAAGTGATTGATTGACATTAACTTCATTAACTTAGTTAACTAACCCGCTAGTTATTCTTACATTAGCTAACATAATTATTATTTTGTACTACAATCGTTCAAGTAGGTAATCGACAGTTTCGAACTGCCACCAGCCAACCAGAACTCACGTGTAATTTATATTTAATATTTTTTAAGAAAGTTTTGTGTCACCTTAGTTTTTTTATCTGCTGCTTCTACGTTACAATGCAAAATCGGTGGAACTCTTTAATTGGCTAGAGCTATTATTTAGACCGAATGTAATGTTTAATTGTAACACAATCTGTTGAGTTTCCCAATAAAAAAATACAAATCGAAATGTTTGGTATTTTTCTAGTAACCCGGAAATTAGGTGGTTTTGACAATTTTATGTTATGCTAATCACAAAGTTTAGGTAAATATAGTCAACCTATTCCGATCACTGGTTATAAGTCACTTAGGCTCGGATTACATGCACCCGGAATTCAGAACCCGTTAAAAAACGGCTCCGGACAAGCCCGGATTCAATCCGTCGCTCAAGCAAACATATGAAATTTTCTTGAATTGACTAAACACAATCCGGCGCCGTCAGTTCTACGTGCTATGTGCCCCGCCCACTACCACTTCAGCTTGCTTATCCGTTGGGCTATGTCAGTGACATTTCATCGTTTACGGATCTTCTCATTTCATCTGGAAGTCAATGGGGGAGGCCTATGTTCAGCAGTGGACGTCCTATGGCTCAAATGATGATGATGATGATGATCCGGTGCCAGAGGCCGTTTTTCTAACGGACGGTTTCTGAAATTCCGGATGAATGTAGACCGTGCCTTAGAGTTCGGTTTAAGGTGCTAATGAGATTTCCATAAAAACAGTTTCGTTATATTATCATATTTTCTCTCTACAGGCGGCAAATGGTCGTTAATCATTGCCCATCCCCGACAGCGTAATATCGTTTAATTGTTTGCCCGTGCATCGCTCAGCATTCAGCAATGAGGAAGGGTCATTTGTCATCGTAGTTTATGGTACACTCGCAGGAAGTGTGTCGGTATCAGTTGCTACGCGTACTTTCGCGGATTTCCTACTGCTATCGGTGATCGCGTGTCTATGCCCAGACTGGGGCTATTAGTTTATTGATGGTTTCCACTGCTGGCTTTGTTACTGACTCGATAAGAATCTTATGACGAGTTCCCTATTGAGAGTGCATTAGTTCTATCAATTGTTTGGAGACAAGTTTCTTTTTCTACTTTTAGACAAGTTTCTTTCTCTTTCTGTGTCTTGTCTTGAAGGGCCCAAAAAATAAGGCGACATGTTCTGCCCCATATGGGCCAATAAAGTTATTATTGAAGTTCATAAGTGGCAGTTTTCTGTCCTAAACTGAATAAATGATTTTTAACTTTTGACTTTTTGTTTCACGATTCGAATCCCAACCATTTGAGATTGCATGAAATGCAATGGAATTGCCACAGTCAGCTTGTTGTGTTTGTGACTCTTTTGAATGGTCTCTCTCTCTCTTTTATAAATTTATTTTTGTTAAATTTTTGATAGGATCTCTCATTTAATTGTTTTTTATTAGGTAAATAAAGTTTTCGTCGACAAAAGTTCATTTGATTAAGATTATTTATCAGATTCATCTGCAAAGCGCGCGCGCGATAAGCGCTACTGAGCTACTAGCACGCTAGTAGGGCCCAAAAAATAAGGCGACATGGTCTGCCCCATATGGGCCAATAAAGTTATTATTGACGTTCATAAGTGGCAGTTTTCTGGCCTAAACTGAATAAATGATTTTTAACTTTTGACTTTTGACTTTATGTTTCACGATTCGAATCCCAACCATTTGAGATTGCATGAAATGCAATGGAATTGCCACAGTCAGCTTGTTGTGTTTGTGACTCTTTTGAAGGGTCTCTCTCTCTCTTTTATAAATTTCTTTTTGTTAAATTTTTGATAGGATCTCTCATTTAATTGTTTTTTATTAAATAAAGTTTTCGTCGACAAAAGTTCATTTGATTAAGATTATTTAACAGATTCATCTGCAAAGCGCTGCCGCCACTGAGCTACTAGCAACACACCTCGCCTGCGTTACGGAACCCGGTGATAAAATAACCATTTACACGAGAACCAATCAATCGCTATTTAAAACCTTTATCTGTTACTTTTGTAACTGCAAATGATCTAGATAACAGTTCCAAAAACCCATTTCTTCCAAGTGACTTCCTACACTTAACACCTGCATTGCGTGATCAACTAAACGGCGCTCGTCACGCCACAGTTTCACTTAACTCTTTTCACATCAGCCCTCGTCTTCAATTCGTTGTTGACACTTTGTTGTGTATGTAATTATGTGCTTGTCTTACGCGCGATAGTTTATTTGCATGCATTTGCATATTAATCGTTGTGAAGTTAATTAAACGGTGTTAGTTTGTAAATAAAATGTGTCATTTTATATTTTTTTAAATTGCTGCTGCACTTTAGCTTGCAAGTACATCAGTACCTACCTACTTATAATTATGAGCTTTTTAAGTATTACCTAATTTAGTAACAAATGTGTATACATACATATTTTTTAAAAATTTAAGCTAAGGGATGCCTTATGCCTATTCCAACCTGTAATTAAAGCCGCACCATCGCTTGTATAAATCGTTAAATCAATTTCTGTAAATAGTCCTAAATTAAGCACTTTTACACGTCCCAATTTGTTTACATTACCACTGATTCGGGACAGTATTATGGGCTAGCGCCGAGAAGAAGCAGCGCAAGAAACTCGGTCACTGTTGTCAGCCAATCACCCATCTTGTAACTTTTAAGGTGTATGATCTTGTTGGTTGTCCAAAAAAATAAAATAAAGTCTATGGGACCAGCTTTGAAATCTAAAAAGTCCGTTGCTGTCACGACAAATGCTGAGCCCTGCTACTGAAAAAGGTGCCCCTTTTCGACACATCAGATTTGTTTTATATTGTTTTATGTATTTTTCTCTTGTGTCTCGAATAAACGTATCTACATCTTTCTATTTCTAAAAAATAATTTAACTGCTCCATACAAACTGATGTCAGCTGGTCGGCTTAGTATGAGGAAGTGATTTTTTTTGCGATTTCTATATTGGTCCTATAGAAAAAGTTGTTGTATTTAGCACTAGAATCAGCCCCCAGGATGTTGTTGACGTTTTACAAATAACCCTGTATATACGAGCGGCAAACGTAACTTAAGCGTTGTAGTGCAGACTCTAAAGTAATGTGTTAACGATGCTGGAGACGTATTTTTGGAGCATTAGAAATGAATCTCGAATTCGAACACGAAAACAATTCGTGTATGAAATTCATTTCTATTGCTCACGATTTTACGCATTTTTGAATCACTATAAATTAAAATAAGTGTTTCTATTAAATTTAAATCTTGTAACTATTTTCGTTTTACGCAGAAAATATTATAAAACGGAATGCAAAAACTCATTGATTTTAAAAACCGGTAGTACATCGCTTAAAACGTAACTTAAATAAAAAGTTATTATGTCAATTATATGTTTACTTGTCAATGTCATTCTTCCGTACCTTCTACTAGTAGAAAACAAAAAATGAGTTGGTAGGACCACTCGTTGCAGAATTCACAAAATGAATTTTCAAAAATAGTGATTTTAGGAATTCGCATGCGAATCTTGCGATTTCGTATTCGGATTGGAATTCGCATGATTCAAAAATATGTCTTTTGTACTTGATGTGAAAAGCTCAGTGCGTGAGTCCGACACGCGCGCGGCTGGTTTATTTGCTTAAGTTAAGGGTCAGAAACAATAGAATACATAAACAGGACTTCACAATGAATTATAACTATTGAGGTTGTGTGTTTCGGTATAGTTTCATTCGAATTGAACTCGGAAAAATCGATCGAATTTGTAGTTATACTGAAATCCAATTCATTTGTTTTTTTCGCGATCTAGTTATACTACACTTTATTTATGATTGATCAGCCCACTTCAGTCCACTGGCCTCTCCCAATGCACGCACTGAGCCCGATCCTCAGCTATTCTTTTCCATCCACTGCCAGCAGCCTTGCGTATTCATCGCTCCACCTTGTCGGAGGGCGCCCCACGCTGCGCTTGCCTAGTTGCGGTCTCCACTCAAGAACACGTCTAACCCATCGATTATCGTTTCTACGGCAAGTGTGACCAGCCCACTGTCACTTCAGTTTGCTTATCCTTTAAGCTATATCAATTGCTTTAGGTTTCAGTCGAATAACCCCATATCGGATTTTATCCTTCAGAGAAATTTCGAGCTCTTTCCGTAGCTCGCTAAGCCACTTTAAATTACTAGTGGCATGAGTGTCCAATGGCAGACAGTACGCACTCGTTAAAGACTTTCGTCTCTAGACTTTGAGGGATTGACGATGACGACGAAAAGACTCGACAAATATTCCCAAATGCCCAGCCCAGCTGTATTCTCCTGCGAACTTCTCTCTCGAAGTTATTTTTACCTAACTTCAGTTTGCCCGAGGTAAACATATCTCTTGAACAACCTCGAGAGCAGCCCCGTTACCAATAACCAGTCCCGAAGTAACATATTCATTAAATATAACCTTGGTTTTACTAAAATAATGTTTTAAAAAAATAAATTCAGTTGAGGAAGATTAAAGAAAAGAAAAAGGTTCAATTATTATTAGTAAGTAACACAAACCCCGGAAAAATTACTTCGAAATTGCGTCAATTTCCAACGGAAACTTCCCACGTGTTACTTCGTTAAAATTAATTACTAATTTGACTCATTAAATATAAACCTATCAATTAAAATCCTTAATTAATATCCATAAGAAGTGAGGCGAAGTGATCAGTCAATTATACACGCGTAACTGAACAAATGTTTTAGCTCTACAAAAACTATGGAAGTGGCTTTACGTGTTAATCGTCAACGGGCAAAAAATATGGAAGCTTGGCACGGAAGTGTCATGCTAAATCGTTCCGCGTTTTGAGAATAGGTGTTCCTACACATATTTCTTTAGTGGATGAAATTATTTTGATTTGTTTTATGAACAAATTAGTGTACTATTAATTATCAGTTTATTTTTGTTTATTAATGTTTTAAAATGTTGACGTATTTATTACCTAAGCTCAGGATCGCAAGCTTAATAAAAACTAGGTTTTCTGATTAAACTGATATATTTTACCAAGATCTAGAATAGTAATAAGTACAGCGTTTGTTTTATAAAAGCCAAAACATATTTTTCTAAAGAACACTGAGAAATTTGAATGTAAAAATAAATCCTTTTAATCAACCGACTTCAAAAAAGGAGGAGGTTCTCAATTCGACTGTATGTTTTTTTTTTTTGTATGTTTGTTACGCGATTACTCCGCCAATTATGAATCGATTTTAATGATTCTTTTTTTGTTTGGTAGATCATACTTCAGAGGTGGTCCCATATAAATTTTATCGAAATTGATTTAGAGCTTTTTGAGAAAATCAACAAATATATACCCAGTTAATATTTTGGCTGTGGTTCTTGTTACCTATCTTCGACAAATGTGAGCCGATTTTGATGATTTTTGTTTTATTGAATAGCTTATACTTCAAAGATGCTATGATAAAAGTTTGCAAAATAAAAATCACCCCTAAGGGTAGGAAAATGGGGGATGAAATCGGTGTTCAGCAGTTAGATTAGGATTTATTACTAAAAATAGATGAAATAAGTAAATTTTATTAAAAAAAATAAAACCGACTTCAAAACACTGAAATGCTAAAAATAATCCTAACACTTAAGTACCTAATCAGATACTTTTGGAGTCGGTGCAAACAAAAACATTGAATCTCTCATCAGCTGGCACCGACTCCAAAAGTATCTGATTAGGTACTTAAGTGTTAGGATTATTTTTAGCATTTCAGTGTTTTGAAGTCGGTTTTATTTTTTTTAATTATAAAAGAGGACGGTAGTGCTGGTCGCCAACATGGCTCCCATTAGCAGTATGTATAAGATTTTTTTTACAATTTATTTTTATCATATAGTTTTAATAACTTTATTGATTGAGTAAAGGAAATATACATATTTTGGGTAACTAAAAACTTAATATATCTACTTTTTATCATTGGATTTTCAGGCTCTATTAAATCTATAATTAATACTGTGAATTTATTAGTCAAATATAACATCATGGCTCTTTAGTAAATTATCAAAACTATCCAGCTTATTAGTAGGCTCGGCGTATTATGCTTTGCAATAAGGTGCTGCCTAAGACACTAACAAAACGAACGTCTTTTATATATTTATTGTGTGGACTACTGTTACTGTATGAAGGTGAATAAATGAATTATGAATTATAGATTTTATGCATTTGTATTTAGCTTATTTTAATCATGATTTGTAAAAAAATACAATAATAAATAACTTACTTTTAGAGCGAAATAATAAGCTCAAAATTGAAATCGCTGTATCTGAGCAAGAGAATTAGTTTTTTAAGTTATTTTTTTAAACACGTATTTTTATTTTGTTTAATAATATTAAAGTTGAATGGCAATTGTGTTTTTATAGAACATCACATATTATTAGATTCTTCTGATAAATTGCTTCTTTCATCATTTAATAACTACTTTTTTTCATATATTTCGTCAACACTCTTTTAGATATATCTTTTAGGTTGATTTTTAGTTAACTTTTTAAAAAAAAATTACGTTGTTTTGGTTTGTTTTGTATTTAACACATCTAAGATAAATATTTAACGTATTTAAATGACTAAATTATATTTTTTAAAAATAATTGCCTAATTAATAAATGAATACATTTTAATAACACACACTATCCACTTAACGAAAAACTATGAAGAAAAATTATTACTCACAAACAAAAACTCCATTTTGAATCAAAACTGAAAATTGTTTAACTACCACACAGAAACAAGTACCTAGGGAAATGTAAATGATCGACCACGTGCGTACCACTTATACCCGAGAAATAGTTAATTCTCCCCCCTGCGGGAAAGGGGGGCGCCGAGCATGGTAGGACACATACGTGTTGTATGTACACTGTGAATTCGGACATATTGAACATTGGCTATGATGACTTATTTGTCAAAAAACTTGAAAGAAGTCTTGAACTGTAAAGCTGTTTTAGCTTTTGCTTTGTGTGTGACAGATTGTGACTGTCAAAAATTTACATGTAAGACTGACATTTTAAAAATAGGTGCGATTTTTGTAAACAAATGATTTACTATTAAAGGGGTTTTAATCTACGCCTTTTTCGTACGAAAATCAAAGAGGATTAATATCATTTTTTAAAATCTTCAATGACCTAATGAGAAATCGCGTGACGTATAATAATTTATAATTTAACTCACAAAATTGTTTGAATTTAAAGCTTCTAAATCAAAACTTTGCTAAGCTATCATTGTACTTACCTGTGCAATAAAGTCATAATCAATTAATAAATGGGATTGATTGTTTTCGTTATAAAGCCTAAAATATTCAAACTAAATTATAAAAACAGAGCGAGGACAATGTCATCAAATAAAATGACCAAATCCAACTGACAAGATTGAAATGTGCGATGCAGCATATTTGCCTAATGCATAATTTCGCACACTGCCCGCAACACGGCTTATGTAACGAAAGTTTTATCTAATTGAGATGACGTTAAGTATGATGATTGTGATTTGCTATACTTGTAATACATGTTGCGTATTAGTGCAATGAAAATTGATGGAATTCCTACATTTATTGGGTTTTAGCGAAACGGTTGAACTAGATAACAAATTTTTTGTTTACAATAATATAATGCTTCTTGACAGAGTTTCTTGCGCCGTTTCTTCTCATCACCAGCAAATATGTAGTCCCGAAGCGGTGGTAGGACTAAGCTATGTTTTGGGACGTGTAAGTGCCCGGAAGAGGGCCTATGTACTAAAATAAATAAATTCTTTATTTGCAAAAAACATGGTATATCTAGGTGGTAGGTACACAATAAGTGCACATGTTTTGCCTGTATTAGCATGCAAATTTGGATTTTGAACAATCAGTTAAATAGTTTTAATACTTATTATGTTGTTACATTCCATTAGAGGTATGTTTAATTAAATAGTTTAAATGTAAAAAAAAAACAGTAAATCCACAGTCACAATACAAATAAGTCAAGTCAAACGATACAATCAATTATTTATTATACGCTGATGTCAGAAAATTCTTTAATGTCATACACTCTCTGTTTAATAAGCCATTTATAAAGTGTTAAATATATGATGATATAAATAAATGAGTATTATTGACATTAAGTCCGCTATTCGTACTATTATTTTTAAATATGCAATAAGGTGGACAGACGACCTGGTGAAGGTTGCAGGAAGCCGCTAGATGCAGGTCGCTTTTAACCGGCCAATCTAAAAGTCTCTGGGGGAGGCCTATGTTCAGCAGAGGACGTCCTATGGCTGAAATTATGATGATGATGCATTGTATATATAAAATATGTATAAAAAAAATGAATCTCTATTTCATTGGTCATCGCATCACGCATGAATATATGGAATAATTTCGCTAATTCTGTATTTGTTGTGTTTATTACTGTCAGGAGAAGGTTCTTTTGAAAAGAAAAATTAAGAAAGTTGCGCAGAAAATACTTTATGAATAAACTAAATCGAAAGAAGAGAAGGAAGAGATCGCTATTAGCGATAAGATCGCCTAAATTGTACATCTTTCTGTAAAAATCATGTGTATTTTACTTGTATGGTGTGCAATAAAGAGTATCTATCTATCTATCTAAATACAACGCGAACGGAGTGGCGGGAAACAGATAGTTAAGTATAAATATTAATGATGATAGTTTATTATATGTTAAAATTTAAAAAAAACAATTGGTTCAGCAAAATGCAGTAAAGTGTGGTTCTTATTGACATAGAAAGTACCAAAATGTTAGCTTTTGAAAACATAATGACATTTCTATAAATACAGGATGAAATGCTCGTGATTACAATCAATATAAACATGCTGCCTCCGTAGCCGAGAGGCAAGCACTTGGCGTCGCCATTTCTTAGGTCCCGGGTTCAACTCCCGGTCGGGTCAATGTAAAAAACGAACGAACTTTTCTATATTGTCTCAGGTCTGGTTGTTGTGGTAATGTCGTTGCTTCCAATTTCTATAATACAAGAGCTTTAGCTACTTACCTTAGGATTAGAGCAAGTATGTGATTTTGTCAAATATTTATTATTATTTAAAACATACGTGGTGGTGACTAAGTAAATAAATAACATCCTTGTTTTACGAGGTAACCAGACAATGAATTGCCAGGGACGTTTCCTAGCACACCCAAACCCGAAACAAAAAAAAACTTAATTAAGCCAAACTGGGAATAGAACCGTGACACTATTGAGTTTAAGTGGAAACAACAACAACTATTAATACGTCAATGGGCTAGTTTCCTAGGTCAAAAAAAGATTATTCTATTTAGTCCGTCAGTTAGGTTATCATAAAATATTGGACCCATATTTTGTCTTTTGTCAATCAAACAGAAAATAAGATATAGCCTGTTAAAGTTCCGCTTAACGTCACGCCTTGCGACGCCTGACGGACTAATTAGATTTTTTTAGGAAACTAGCCCATTATTATAAAAATGATGGCGGTATGTGTATAACCATGCATTCTTACACGTTTCTAGTTTTGGCAAATTAATATTCCGTATGTAAAATAACAAAGAACGTTTCCTCCAGCCCGTTTATCTTCATCAATAATAAATTAAAATAAAATTTGAAACGCCGTGTTGAGAACTAAAATAGTAATTCATAATAGTAACTAGCGTATATGTGCTTCGCAAACTGGCAACGATGCTTTCCATCTCACTCCCTTGGTGAGATTAAGAGTCAGAATTTTATTATTTCTTATGATATTTTTTTGGTATGTATCGAGTTATGAACGCTATAGCATTACAGGTTAATAAGAACGCCTTTCGTTTATGATCATACTGTATAACATACAATAGGTTTATTTAATATCACTATTGTATTCACATAATTATGTAGACGACATATTCAATTATTATGGCAGGTGTAACGTATATTGTTGTAATGTAACGTATTTAATGTGCGTGAAAGCTTCGCACCTTGTGATAGGAGAGCCGATCATCCGTAGTAATATGGTTATTACCCGCTTTTGCCATTGTTAATGAGTATAGTAACACTGAAATAGTGAATCAAGGTGTTATGAAATTTGAAGTTTTTAACAAATTACCTGCTAAATTACAAAAATCTCCGTTACCAGAGTTCCAATATTTAATACATGTATGATTACTAGAAAAATGCTTTTATTCTATTAATGATATATTTAAAATATAAATTTAATCTGGAAACTGTAACCGACCCAATAGGAGAAACAGAGCTTTTTGTACGATATAATTTTATTTTATTTTTCATTTTTGTTTTTTTTTTCCTTTTACCGTTGACATTGTATATTTAATTTTATTTTGTGACAATCGATGACCAACATGCTAAGAATTTAATTATTTGACGTTTAAAATAAAATGTATCCCATTCATTTAAGATTGACATTTACACGCCAGACAGGGTAAAATACACTGTTTCTTTCTGTATATAGTAAACCAATATCTTTGTAAATACGTGTAATTGTAAATGAATTTTTGAATTTTGAAAATACTTTAAAATAAGGGAAATCGTTTAATTTCTCTTAAATGACTTAAAAGTGCTAACTTGTTTAACCGACTTCGTGGGATTATAACAGACACTAATTGTTAAATATCGGTTTGTAGAAAAGGAAGATGGTTATTATAGGCCCAGGCGACAAGTCACAATACGGTTGCCAGGGATTTGACAGAACATGACATAGACACTGACATAATAACTATTTAAGCGATTCGTTACCGTTTTTTAAAATTAATAAGTTCGATTTTTAACATAATTTTATCTTATTTATTTTATTAGGACAACCAATAAGACAAGCACAATTACAAGCAAATTGGTAAGACATGCGAAATATATTCTGGGTGTAACAAAAATTACACGATTTTAATATAATAACAACACTTAATTCGAGTGATTCAAAATACGTAAAGTCGTGAGCAGTAAAGAAACATTTCATACACAAATTGTTGTTTCATGAATGTAATTTTTCTAAAATACGTCTCCAGTTCTGATACATGTTAAATAACTCTCGGTCAGTCAAACAGGTCAGAAGTACTTCAAGCTGACACTGGCCCCAGTTCTGCAGCAAAAAGCCCGTTATTCTTTAGTTGATGTAAACAATTCGAAAGGCCTTGATCCTAAATGCAAAAACAATTTTCATTGACTATTATTCATTTTGACATAACTATAAGAACGGACGACGGTTGTTAATAATTAAAATACAATGTTAATTCCAAAATAATTAAGACCATAAACAGTATCATTAATTTCTAACTTTCATAATAAAATTTTTATGACTAGAAGATTTATATTAACAAACTGTTACAAATAATTATGACTAACAAACAACACATTATCGGTTAATGTATTTTACGATGTGTCGGCTGGTGGAGCCACAGTAGACGAAGGTACAGTAGGGCTACTACACATTAAGCAAAAACTCGTTCAAAGTATGCAACAGACATGTGACAGGCGCGGTCGCTTTATTATGATAAATAATAATTGATTTCCAAGGACGTGGTAACACAAGATCTTAGAGCTATGCACAAGTACAACATATTCTGCCATTGGTTTAGGCGTAGAAATGTTAATGTTACAAAATCTGCTATTAAATTATTATTAAATTATACATTATTTTTAATTGAAATTATTTTCTCATGAGTCGTCAGTTAACAGTCAAAGGTACAATCGTTTATTTTTGTGTCCATAAATTCTTTATTAAAGCAAAAGCATTCCCGTAAAAGCCATTTTTTGAAACATATTTTAGTTTGTTGAGCGGTAAGGCTCTAACTTTTCTAGGTAGCTTATTATAAATTTTTATAGCATGACAATATACATTGTTAGAAGATAGTTGTAACCTTCGAGGTGGTATAAATAATTTATATGGGTCTCTACTATTACTCTTTCCAAGCACCGTGCCATGTAAAGGAAAGAGATCCTGATGTTTCTTTATGAACATGCAGATATCCAAAATGTACTGGCAGGGTAGAGGTAGTATTTTTAAATGTTGAAATAGTGGTCTACAGTGGTCTAGATAACCGACACTACATAAGGCTCGAATGCATTTTTTTTGTACTTTAAAGGCTCTTTCTACATCTACAGAGTGCCCCCATATAATTAAGCCATATCGAAGAGCCGAAGAAACATAGCCATGGTAAGCTTAATTAATGAAGTAAACAAGTTTACGGACTTGAAGGACAGCAAAAGCTCTGCCAATAATAAATAATAAATAAACACTAGCAAAGCTTGTACTATGGCGACTAGATAATGAACAGACATTTTTAAATAAGTATATTATATTAAATATGCTCGTGCTCATTGCACAAGCACTTCCCCGTTGAGAGATTCAAATCCGCGACCGCTGATAGCGCAAATTGAGCGCTGCGTGGAGCGATAGCCGTAACCAAACACCACTACACATTTCTATAGGTATGATAGAGGCACTACTACGCATATAAATTTTAATGTGCTACGCATATAATATCATGATATACACCAATTATCATGATAATAGTTTACAGGCCAGCTTTCAGGCTCTTATACACGTTCCAAAATATAGCTTTGCCCTGCCACCGCTGTGGGATTACATGTCGGCTGGTGATAAGAAGAAACGGCGAATCAAACGACGACGACGACCTCCGTAGCCGAGAGGCGAGCATACCGGACTTGGTGTCGCTATCTCTGAGGTTCCGGGTTCGATTCTCGGTCGGTCAATGTAGGAAAATAACTTTTCTATATTGTCTCGGGTCTGGTTGTTGTGGTGACGTCGTTGTTTCTGATTTCTGAACACAAGTGCTTAAGCTTATCATAGGATTACAGCAATGTATGTGATGTTGGTCCAATATAATATTTATATTAATCAAACTCATGGTCTCGAAGTAACTAATTAATGGCCTTATGTTGCAAAGTACCAGACAATTAATTTTGGCAGATATCTCTCAGCACCCAGCTAGCACATCCAGACCAGAGTTAATGGAGAAAAAATATTTTCTAAATTGCCCTAAACCGGAATTCTTTGCGTTTGGAGCGAATCCCCGCGCCACCATGATAACCAAGCCGTCAAATGCAAGCTTTTTGGTCACAGGAAACACGATGTGTTCCCTGTCTCATATCCTATAGAAAGATCACAGAGTAAATAATAGCTATGGGTAGCAGAAGTCAGCTTCATAGTTTTATACAATGCGCGCAAGAGCAACGCACACATAGATATTGAAACCTCTGAACACTCAGGCTCGAACTACTGACAATGTTCCGAGATTTTGTTTCTGCGATGGAGTCTACTGTACATTTTTGAGCTGTGTCCCATTTTACGATGTATCGGCCTGTGGAGCAGTGTACGTAGTATTGACACAATAATTGCCCAATAATTATGCAACGCACATCGGTGATTTACTCGCGCCACACGCGACAACTGTAATACACAAATACGTACAGATTTACTTGAGAATATTGAAAACTTATTTATTCATCGTCTTCTCTATTTTAGGACTAGTCAACAGGCTATTTGTTGCTAGTTTACAACAATGTTTTGTTACAGGATTTATTTATTTAAACTGTCGTCTCTGTCTTCTCTACTAATATTCTTTGTCGGTGGCTAGGGCTTGATAGTCTTTCGGAAAATTTACCAAGTCATCACTGTATCGTTTTCGAGGTCTACCTCTCAGGACATCCGTCCAGTAGGCGTGTGGGAGACGACTCTAGTCAACTTTTTGGAACACATCCTGTGGCGATATTTGCTCGTTCTGTATCAAAGGCGAGCCGAAACACCCACAGCACGGACAACAACATTAGAAAATGTCGAAAAATTTGAGCTCGGCTTCTAATTTTACTTTGCATGTCTAATTGTTTTTTTACTTAACTTGCAAAAATCAACGTTGCAAGATATGACAAACATACTAAACATCAAATTAAAATAAATATTTTGCGTTACGTAACAAACTTTCGTTTTTAATAGTTCTTACTTTAGTCTATAGGAGACTTACCATAAATCCTTGCAGTACAACAGTATTACTTCAACCTTATTTTGTGAAGATGTGAATATGACGTAAAACAACACTGTTTTCGCGATCGTGGTTAGCAAGGGATAGGGATAAGTGTAGCTTAAATTTCTTCTCATCTCTAGCCGACATGTAGTTCCGATTTCGGCTACGGTGACTACCAGTAGTCCCCTTAATCCGTAAAACGTAAACGTAGGACGTGTATAAATGCCCGGAAGAGGGCATTACTGAATAAAAGATTATTAAGAGTATTAAGAAATGCCCGTGCTAATCACAAAATCATTTGCCCCTTGAAAATATGTTTTTGAAAACCTATAGGTCTTACTTAAATTGTCTGTTTTGCCAAAAACAAAAAAAAAAACCTTTCTAGAGTATTTTTACATTGTACCTCTCTTCTTACCGAAATCGCAATCCTTTGCCGAGCCTGTCATAACACGGTGTTTTCGCTTTGTACTCCGCAATGTGCGTTGACAAAGGCTTATCAGGGTGTTTGTGTTCCAAGTTGTGTCGTTATAAATATGGAGGGAGATTGTTTTCGGGACAGAAATGAAACGGGTATTGTTTCTAGCGAGGTGTGTACTCTTATCGTTGAGAGAGGTACAGAGCGTGTTTATTTTAAAATAATAATTTGGTGATTGGGCGGCGGTGAGTTCGCGGAAATTTTGACACATGAGTTTTCAGGTTTGAAGAAAATAATTGATGTCATAGTTTAAAAACTATCTCTCTGTTTTATTGTTTTGTGTTTTTGTAAGTACTAATATAACTTATAAGATTTTACTAATAAAAAATAAAACCGACTTCAAAACACTAAAATACTAAAAATAATCCTAACACTTAAGTACCTAATCAGTTACTTTTGGAGTCGGTGCCTGCCGATGAGAGATTCAATGTTTTTGTTTGCACCGACTCCAAAAGTAACTGATTAGGTACTTAAGTGTTAGGATTATTTTTAGTATTTTAGTGTTTTGAAGTCGGTTTTATTTTTTTAATAAAATTTACTTATTTCATCTATTTTTAGAGATAAATCCTAATCTAACTGCTGAACACCGATTTCATCCCCTATTTTCCTACCCTTAGGGGTGGTTTTTTTTTTTCAAACTTTTATCATAGCATCTTTGAAGTATAAGCTATTCAATAAAACAAAAATCATCAAAATCGGCTCATATTTGTCGAAGATAGGTAACAAGAACCACAACCAAAATATTATCTGGGTATATATTTGTTGATTTTCTCAAAAAGTTCTGAATAAATTTCGATAAAATTTATATGGGACCACCTCTGAAGTATGATCTACCAAACAAAAAAAGAATCATTAAAATCGATTCATAATTGGCGGAGTAATCGCGTAACAAATATACAAAAAAAAAAAAAAAAACATACAGTCGAATTGAGAACCTCCTTCTTTTTTGAAGTTGGTTGAAAATGGACCTGCGTTGTCCGATTTGATAAAATAAATAATAATAATTAATAAAACATACTTAAGTACTGTACTCGTCAAAACGAAACGAATGAGCCCGAACACGAATGTTTTACTAGCAGTCAGGTCTATTACTCACCTCCTGAATCCATCATCAGATCAGCACATTGTTGTCAAATTATTATATTGTTATGCAAATGTCAAAGTTTTAAATCGATACGTCCAGTTAGAAGAAGGGTAAAAACGACTTCCAAGATATGATCACATAGTTAGTGTCGTGTGCCGTGTGGGGACGGTCTTAAAGAATACACTTCTCCGCCGCCAACAGGAGGCGCGTCGTAAGAGGCGACTAATTCCTGTAGCACGACACAGGCAGCAGCGATTTCGTGCGAAATCTTATAAAAAACTGCGCTCGCCAACCCGCCTGCCAAGTGTGGCGAGTATCGGCAATCCCCCCCGGTGATAAGTCATTGGGGGAGGCGTTTGTTCAGCAGTGGACGCATCCTATGGCTGAAATGATGATGATGATGATGATGAGTTAGTTAGTTATTGGGATGCAGCGATACACCGTCGCTGCGGTCGCAAGATTTTATATAAATGGATTTACATAACAGCGCGGCCACAGCAACTACTTGAACGATTGTACAAGATTACTTATTGTTCTTTGGCTTAATTCTGAAGTCTGCGCAGACGAAGCTGCGGGCAGAAGCTAGTCGTCCATATAGGGTTGGCTTGCCCCTTCTAAATCAATCTAACAAAGTGTGTACCGTGCTAGCCCTGCCCTTATATAAGTTGCAAAGTGGAGCAGCACACAGGGAAATGATTTAAATCTTCACGCTGATTGCCGCCGCGTCCGGAAAATGACCACGATCACTCGCGCCGTCATTATGGTATGTACCACGTATCAGGGCCATAGTAAAGACTTATAAGCCTCTTCATAACTACTCAGGAAATTAGGACTGAACTTTAAGGCTGTGGGAAATATGAGTTTTCTGCAACCTTGTCAAATAATGATGATGGAGTTTGGAGAGTTGGTTCAAGTAAATCGTCATCACAGTGTCTTGTTGTTTGCTTTGAGGTTCTGAATAGAACAGAATAGGGTTTCTTCAGGCGAGGCTAGACCGACCCGCCGATCATTTACTCTTAACTCTTCAGGTAGCTCGTTCTCAGGTTAACTATATTACTTAAAACGAGTTAAAATCAATTTTTCAAGCGTTTAGCGTTTGATTTTTGGTAGTCTGTTCTCGTTGGCTTATCTTGATGGAATGACAGATAAGTGCGGTTGATGCGCGTGCGTCAATTACTAAACATTGAAGCTTTTTAATTGAATTGTATCCCTAATCTTGATTTGGTCGCAAATGTTATATTTTAATGTTCTTGTATAACATTGGTTATTTCGTGTTTAATTTTATGTTGTGAAGGCAACGCATTTTAAGGTTTCGTACTTAGAAAAAAATGGAACCCATATAGGATTTCTTCACTTTTTCTCAAGAACGCGTAAAAGGATTAAGTTGAAATTAATATCCTATTAAAAACAAAAAATGACAAGCCTTGCAACTCTTGCAAGTTAGATCTCCTGTAAAGCCAAGTCAGTTATTTTACTTGACAAGTCAGTATTTTCTACAATAAATATAGTAACAATTGCACGGCAGCAAAATAACTTAACCACTAAATATCAATTTATAGATAGATAGATAGATAGATACTCTTTATTGTACACCACACAAAACAAACAAATCACAGGAAAGTAGTTAGTGAATAGCACAATTTAGGCGGTCTTATCGCTGGAAGCGATCTCTTCTCTTCTCGATTTATTAGCAATCCGAGAGCGTATTTTTTCTACGCAGCATCGTTTAATTTTTGTTTGCTAACTGTGATAGCCTGTATCTGTTTTATCGTCTGTTTAAGCGCCTTATAGTCCGGAATAGCTTCAGGGTTTTCGAAAGAAGTTCCAACTTTTGATTTTTCAATAAAACCAATGTATTTTCATATCCCAATTATTTTTTACCCTACCACTACTTCAGTCTAAGTCCACTCTACGGTCACTTGGTACTTTATTCCTCACATGAATCTTTTGTTTTCTGGTGTCTATTCTGCAATGTAAAACTTTTTAATATTGCATTCAGACACCGCTTGCGAAGTCTTTAACTAGTGCGTGTTGCACCGTGATCAGTCTAAGCGATCGCTAAGCTAACTAGATTGCTGCAAAACTGGCACGATACACTTCTGAAACGCATAAAACAAAGATTGTTATTATTTGATTTGTTTGTTACGTGTTTTCGTGTTAAATGTTCTCTAAATTGGCACTCGTAGAAAAGTGTGACTCGAGGGAAACTAAGTGAGTTGGTGTTGCAAAATCTGGTTTTAGTTTTAGGCGCTAAGTTTGATTTTGTAATCAATAGATTTTTTGCAAATCATCGTCATCGTTCGCCTGCCCTGTTCTCAGGTCATCTGGGGTCTGCGCAGTATTTTCTTCTTGTCCATGCAATCCGGTTACTCGTCATCAAGTCATTCACTTCCTTCTCAGTCTTATCGCTCCTCACACAATCTGTCCATCTCTTCTTAGGTCGTCCTTTCCACCCATCCCACCCATCAATACTCATACCCATCAGTTACTTGCCTCTCTTCCGGTCTCATCACATGTTCGTACCAAGACAAACGGTCTCTGTTCCAGGTACCAAATTTTTTTTTGTCCATTCTCGTCACAACCACCTTAATATTCTCATTTCTGTTGCATGCAATCTTTATCAAACTTCTTAACGGCCCAGCTTTCAGATCCATGTAGTAAAACAGGTCTTCCGTCGGTTAAATGTTAAGCAAGTAATTTTAAATAATACCAAAACTTAATTTTTTTCTTCATTTTCTGTAAATAAGTTATTTTCAACAAATTATCACGATGTATATAGAAACTGCGGGTTGAAACTGGCTGAAATTAATAATGATACTAACTATACGCAGGTATCGTATTTCAAATATTTAAGGATGGAAATGTCCCTTTCTTTATATAATGAATTGATATAGCTATAGTTTCTACTAGCTATCTCGGCAGGGGTAGACGTTGTCTTGTCCAAATTTTATAATCAGCTGTCAATTAATTTTCCCCAAATTAAAAAAAATCCGCGACAGTTAAAAATTTTTTTTCCATAACACTTTGTCCTGAAATACTCCACATATTTTTCTTGTGTCCCTCCTCCATTTTCCACGGCAATAACAATATGACAGCACATAAAAACCACGGTACAGTCGAGTTTTACGACCGAAAGCGTCGGTCGCGTGCGTGCGCCCATCACGCCCAGACTCTAGCCGGATACATTTATTGTTCTACGGTCGATTTGTATCCGATGTGTTGGTAATCTTAAACATTTACGACTTGAATTATTGTAACTTGTCTTTTGGTATAAAACCAAAACCTTTACGAAATGTTTTACTTTGACCCCTGAATTGTTTTGAATTTGTTTTGACTAAAGGAGTTTTCCTCCTGGCGCTTTCTTCCGTTTCTGAATCAAATCAAATCATCTATTTGTTAGAGTACATTATATGATTGCAGTTAGAATAATAAAGATGATAATAGTTTTACGATAAGCATGCAAATATTAATAAAGTAATGTAACATAAGAATAAATAATGAATGAATCTAGTCTGAGTTTGTTTGACGTGCCGTGTGGGGTCGGCGATTTATTCCTTCCGGCAGCAGCGTCTTCGTGCGAAATCTTATAACAAACTGCGCTCGCCAACCCGCCTGCCAAGCGTGGCGAGTATTGGCAAGGGAGGCCTTTGTTCAGCAGTGGATGTCCTGTGGCTAAAATTATGATGATGATGTTTGACTATGATACAAAATACATTTGGAGGCGATTGACATCAGAGCTTCGTAACAAGGGAACCAGAATTCTCGACCATGGCTACATATCCAGTGTTATATGAATGCGCAGGATTCCTTACGATGTTTTTCCTCACCATCATCAGCCTTTGGAAGTCCACTGCTGGCCATAAATGATGAATAAATAAATCTACAGCATGAGACCAATACGAGCCTTTGTTTTGGTTACGGACTTTTTGGATGCTGGTGACTGGCCAGCGATGACAAGACGGGACTTTGAACTTGGATTACAAAATTGACACTTACTAGAGGACGACAATGCAGAAAACAAGAGTTGAGACGTATCATTCTTATATTTTAAAGATTTTGGAGTAAATAAATCACCGTTTAGACGCCGACAAGACGTTTTTCGTTGTGCGCCGACCCGACAGACCGTACACTTTATACAATTCCCGTCTGTCACAAGGCAGTCCGTAATAGGAAGCCACTTGAAATTTTCTGTTTGTATTACCATGGCCGCTAAAAGAACTAATAATAAAAATGAATAAAGGTCTATCTTCCACATCATCTTTCCCATCATACAAAAAACGTGTTGGTGGCGTTTTTTGCTCGATTTTAAGAATGACATTACTAACACACAAACCTCTTATTATGCATATTCTAAGTAAAATTACAAATACCTATTAAAAACTTAGCGTGAGTCGAACTCGCTCTAATCAGTACAGGGGCTTTAATTGTAAAAGGATGTAGTATTAAATATTGTAAAGCGTACAGCAGAACCCTTCATGTGCAAGTGCTACTCGCACTTGGCCTGTTCTTTGATCGCTTCTAACCAAACCTTACTCTTTACTTTTCTCCCCCCAGTTCAGCCAACGCGAAGAAGTGGGAGGTGGAACTGGCGACCCTAAAGAGCAACAACCTTCGGCTTACGGCCGCGCTGCAAGAGAGCACTGCCAACGTGGACGAGTGGAAGCGGCAACTCCACCAATACAGAGAGGAGGTGGCCCGCGCAAGGCACTACGCTGGGAAAGGTGAGCAGTTAGTTCTGTATTGGCGCTAAGAGATGGCGCTGGACGTAGTTAGTTCGCGGTAGCACAAGCGGACGCTTGCAATAAAGTAAAACACGTAGGTACGCGTAGTTAGTACTAAGATTGGTAGGTTAGATGATGACGAATAATGATGAATGAATGCAAAACACACTAGCCCTTGTTAGCTTTTATCCAGATACACACATTTAGAAAAAGATAGGGCGAGAAGAATCATGAAACGAGGTTATCGGGCACAATCCTGGACATGGTTCTTAAACGTAGTGAGCTAAAGTGGCCGACCACATCTATTTAATTTAATTTATGCATGGTACAGCAACAGAATCAACATCTGTTGTAGAACCGATAAAAGGTGGAGTAAACGGGTTCTCGACCACGCCTTGGCAAATGTAGGACCCCCCCCTAACATGACAATGATTAAAGCAGCAGCCGCCGACAATCCGAATGGCACAGGGCCGTAAAAATTAACAAGGCCTTCCCGCCTCCTATGTTACTCTGCATTAGGTGAATGAGAATTTTATTGATAGAGACAAATATTAAAGCGGTAATCTCGGCCAATGTGTACTAGTAGTCCGTAGATAACATACTTTGTTATAGCCTATTATTTAACTTTGCTTTAGTCGATTTAGGGTTGATATTCAGATGGATAGTAGATGGGTTGTCTGGTAAGTTGTATTCGTATATAAAAAGTGCTTTAGAAGGCAGTGGCCGAACAGTTGCCACCAAACTATGAACTTTAATCCCTTGTCTTAAGGTCGAAAACCAATGATAATTTCTCATTTTGGGCCTTTTAGAAGTTTTTTTTATCTGATTATACTATCGAAAATCCCATCAGCTAAAGACTGATCTATGTAACGTTTTAGGTGCGGAAGCCAACGAGGTAGAGCAGTTGCGACAGCGCGTGGCGCAGCTGGAGGCGGAGCTGGCGCAGAAGAACGAAGAACTTGCGCAGATCATCAAGTCGCGCAAGAGTGAACAGGTCAGTGCTCACCACCGTGCGCTACCATATGAAGAAAGAGGAACAGAGGCAAAGCTTAAGAAGAGCGTGCAAAATTAATACCTATTTAGGTTTTTATTAAAATTTGCATTTATAAATGCTAAGCAAAATTAAACACGTCAACCCTTATTCTGTGCACTGGCCGAGCCCGCGCAAACCGGTTATTTCGTACGCAACGAGCGTATGTGACGTCGACGACTAGTGCTCAGTTGAGACACTTACGCGCGGCCACCAATTTATTCTGTTGGATGCCGTGCCAGAATAGAAAAGAATAGAATAAAACTTTATTGCATTAAATGTGGTACATTATGATAGAACAAACGTTTGGCATCTTATAAATAAAATGTATAACTCTTGTTTTCTCATAGGACGCAGAGGCTAAATTGGCGCAGAGCCAGCTGGAGTTAGCGCTCGCGGCCCAGGACGGGCAGCGGCAGGTCATACAGGCGCTCAACGACCAGCTGGCCAGGCAACTAGAGGAGCTGGTAAATATAACAGTTCTAACTTTACTTCCTTTTCATTTCCATGGGGGGGGGGGGGGGGGGTTGGGCAGGTATTAAAAAAAAACCTGGTATATATCCATCTGATAGCTGGCCCACCGACTTCACAGCAGCAGACCAAAGTAATGGACTCAGTCTTAAAGTGTAGCAAGCTAATTTGGCAGGGGGCCGGCCAAATCAGTCGCAGAACCGATGAAAGGGGGAGTAAACAGGTTCTCGAGTGGAGACCGCGACTTGGCGAATGTAGTGTAGGATGCCCCCCGGCTTATGATATATCCACACCGAACTGAAGAATAAGTTTTGTCCAAATAAAATGTTTCTGTCTGTATTGCTTTAATTTGTGTTTGTCTTTCTATGTGTACAGCAGGAAATTTATACTCGTTAAAATTCCATGCTTCTTGTAACTAATGTGCTGTCTTTGGAATAAGCTTATGTTTTAAAAAAATATTATACAAATCCAGACAGACTGAAGGCAAATGCATTTTTAAAATAATATTTTAGAACGACCCAATTGGCGTAATAGCTTAGCTTTAGCGTAGTCTTGTACACCGAGACAGGTGTACAGCGAGATGCCCCTAGCAATATTATTTGTCTGATACCTCATTACACAAGGATGGTTAAAGTTGTTCGCGAAGGGAGGTACCCTTCGAGAACATTGCGATAATATAGTGTCGCGTGACGCATATTTATCTGTATTAATATTTAACCCATCAGAGCACGATCCACCGCGAGATAAACACAGCATTGCAGACATGAGACGCGGCCATACACCCGCCGCCGCCCATCTACGCCTCCGTGCACAAGGAGCGGCGCCCGCTGCCGCTGCTGCTGCAACACGCGCCGCAACAACAACAACAACAACAGCAACAGCAACAACAACAGCAGCAACAACAACAACAACAACAAACCCGCCCGCGCCCGCAGCAACCGCGGCGGCAGCAGAAAGACGGTGAGGAACCCACATACGTGACGGTCAAGGCTAAAAAATGATGAGTGTTCTCGGTATTTCGCAAGGTGCATGAATTTTTTTAGATTTCTCCTTTTTATTCGGCAATGGTTTCGTTTGAAGTCATGTTATCGTCTTTCTTCTGTGCCCTCTTCATCCTTTTGAAGGCAGAATCATAATCATAGCCCAGTAAAGGCTAATAACTAAAATACCCATGTAATTTCCATTTCTATAATAAGGCTGGAGTTTACGAAATAACTATAGTTTTGTCAATTGTGTCTACTTTATGGACCAGCTGGCACTTTGGCCAATAACTAAAACACCCATGTAATTTCCATATTGAAGTGAAAGTGTATTGGTACAGACAGCGTCATAAATATGTATAACGTTGACACTTAACTTCACTGCAATAAGGTTGTTGAAACGCTAAAAGTGCCGACGCGAAACGCTAAAGCAAAAACATATTTTTGATGCGAAGTTTGCAGGCGGTGTACCTGTTTACGAAGTAAAATCCTAGAACATTGCACGATTTGCCTGCAAAACTGGTGCTCTAGCTAGCAAAACTAGACAATATGTTCATTTGGCAGACTCTGTTAACATAAATGATTTTGTAAATCCGTCAGGTGTGAATAAGTTCTTTTGATAACGTTAGATCGTTTGTCTAATTGCATTGCATTGCATTGCAGTGCAGCCAATCTCAACATTGAAGTTCCCTTTGTCTAGCCAAGCCAGCAAGAAGAGCCAGACTATACAAATTGAAAGGCAAAATAAAAATCTGACAAATAAAACGTACATAGACAATATAATAAAGTCTATCATCCATAGACCGACAATATTAGAAAGGATTATAATTATTATTTTCTATGGATGCAGGCCGCTTCCAACCGGCCAATCTGGAAGTCAATGGGGGATATATGTAGCAGTGGACGTCCTATGGCTGAAATGATGAGGATGATGGATATTTTGTTCAACTATAACCATTAAAATATGACGAAAACATATGTGTTTAAAACAAAGGTTTTGATGTAGTTTGACATTTTCAAAATTGTATAGTCTGCCTCTTTTATTCATTGCAAAGAAAGTGAAAATGATTTTCGAACCTAATAGTTATAAGAGAGTGACAGAGAGTCATGCCCAATGTGTATTGACTGCCCTTCGATTTGGCGTTACTAAATTGACAGGTGACATTGTTTTCGTTAACCATTTCGCGCTCCTTAGAGGAATAAATCAGGAAACAGATATATAACTTTTAAACGGAACCATTGACGATCATGTATAAACACGCCACCAGCTTCCTATTTATATAATTTCCCACCACTGTATAATATAAGTACATACACGAGAATTATATATAAAACACGGTGCAACTGTTGATTTGTGCGTTTTTGTGCAATCACGTGATCTTTCTGATATATCAGCTTAGATCATTTTTGAGAACTTTATAAATAACATTAAATTATAATCCAGATTATTGACAGTTCCTCTAATTTACAGACGGTTTCAGATTAAATTAATAGGACTTCAAGTCTGTCAAGTTTGGATTGGGCTTACCACACAATAGAAAGGGACAGAAGACCTACTCTCGCGGCTGTTTAAGCGTCGGCATTTACTGCCAACTTAATGCAAAAAAAAGTTATTTATTCAAACTTGGACATTAAACAAACAAACATCAAAAAATGTTGCTCTATAGAGGTTTCAGTCTTGTCCTTAACACTAAAACATAACAGGGCTACTAATGCAACACACTTATTTAACGATTTGGTTATATCGTTGTTATATCGTTGTTATATCTGGCTGATTATATTAAAATTAGAAGTACGGGCTCGGTATTTATCTTAAATTAACTGTTGCATAAAAACATGTTCGCGGAGTCTGCAATTAAATTTAGAATCCTTTTCAAGCGTGCTTACATCAACGCATTAAAGTTTCATCGCAGTCGGCTCAATGGTTTCAGGAACGCATACAGGATAAACAAGCAAACAATAATTTTATACTATAGATCATGAAGAACAAAAACAACACGCTTTGACAGGCGCCAATGTAATTCCGCAGTATTTCAGTGTGCGTGTCTTGGACTATGCGATAACGGACCTTCTGTCTCTTTTTATACTGTGGTCTCATCTGTATACATTTTGACAGCCCTATTAATTTGATCAATATTCAAAAACTGGGCTACAAGATATCACAATGCAGTCTGGACCAGAATGTCTACAACTTTAAACTTATAGCATAATCGCAGAAGATGTGAACATGTTCTTGACTGTATCTTAATGTTACCTAGGCTATGTGGACATTCGGTGTCAGATAGACTTTAGTTAGCGATGAAAGGGACAGCGCTCTACAGAAGCTTTAAACTCGTATAGCGTTTTCTCTTACTCACGTTTACCATTAAAAGTACACCGAGAAAAATGTTGTATGAATCGGTTTCTTTGTAAAACTGCTTTGTTTGACAAGCACCATCTCTTTCTAAAAAGGAGATAGATTTCTTAAATCAACTGAGTCGAAATTTTTATAGTGTCAATCAAATTACGCTAACATTTCAAAATCGTGTTTTGTCCTTATTAGTCATTATGAAGCAAAAAAGGACATGAAATCTTGTGGCTAATAAAATTGACGGCATTTTCGGCCGGTTTAATGACGTAAACAACATTAAGGGTGGTTGCAATATTAAGTTTAGGCGTGGCAAAAACAACCTTACGTCAGTGTACATACGTTACATATTCGTGTAACCACGAACACATGCCAAAAAAATAATATTTTCTATTGATTAATGTATATTTTAAAGTAGTCTTCGAATATAACGTGTAAGTGACATAATGTTCGCACGGTGAAATACCGAATTTAAATTTTAATATTAAAACAAACTATTTAGAGATCTTCGCCTGAATTTTCAATAAGACGGGCAGTGCCATGTCTTTGTATAATAATAACTATTTACGTTAACAACTAAAATTAACTAAGCAGGCCAATTTTAGCTCGCGTTTGAAACCGCAGGCGCATCGAAGTATAAAAAGTAATTAAAACAATGGATATTAAGACGCTTCGATTAAAAAGGTTTATTCGGAAAAGTTTAATCGTAATTTGTAGTCGTAAGTTTTGCGTTATGTCACTTTAGACTTGTTTCTTTGAATTCCTTTGTACTACTCGACCACGATGATTAGAGCACGGAGAGTGTGACGTTAAGAACGAAACGATACTAGCCATTCACTTCTGGCTATAGTTTTTTCAAGTTAAAAAGGGTTTTGTGACAGTTCACTGTTGACACGTATAGCGATGTGCCCTAACGAAATCCAATCGATTCTTTTTAAAGATCGAGAATGTTTATAAATAATGTTTAATCGATTTTTATTCGAGTAACCTTTTTTAAAATAAGGGTATACTGCAATGTTTTACCGCCAGAGTGCCGTATACAGTTTTTTGACAAGTCTTTTTTACTTTATTTGGCATTTTACCAAATAATAATTAAAAACTCGAAAAACTCAACGAAAACAGTAACAAAACCCAAAGCAGGAACTATGCGAAGCACGACGAAAATACCGCACCGTATACAACGCAGACGCTCTCATACTGACGTCAACTCATAGGTTTTCACAAGACGACCGAACCGATTATCGATTTAGTGCCGTTTACGTATTCTCAATCCCTATAGGTGAACGATCCGTGTTACGCATCAGTTATTTGAAGATCATAATTATTTATTTTTTCAATTATTAAGCTGTATGGTTTCTAAATCTAAGCAAAAATTGCAAACCCATGATAAGGCAAAGATTATTGTGTTTTTGCAATGATATAAATTTCAAATATGTTTTTCTTTTGTTAAATATTATGGTAAGTAAATCGGAATATCCGAAGTGTCACGAAACCCCTCTTATCTTGGAAGAACTGTAGTATTTGACACCCTAACTATCTTAGTATTAAATAAGTACAATAACAAATAACAAATAAATACAATCAACTAACTACAAAAGGGAAGCACGGGAAAAGTTAATCCCAAATGGCGCCAGTGTGTTTGGCCCTCGTCAACTATTGACCAATGTCGATAAATAACCCAAAAATGGGTTATAACTGGTTATAGTCATTAGCCAACGCATACGCGTTAACACAATTTTAACATACGTTTGACATCTCAGCAGAACCTTTGACGCAGTGATTGTTCAGTGGAAGAAGCACTGATCAATTAATCTGTACGGGCAGGGACATCTATCGGGATAATTATGCAGTTTCCCATTATCCCGAAGCAGTGGCTGAGAAATCATTGAGACGCAAAAAAGTGCCTCATAGGCATATTTAAATAATTAAATGTCATTAATGGTTTTAGTGGCTAGAATTTTTAATTGATTGACAATATACGAGCGTGATGGCAGTCGCGCGGTTAACAACTACTTGCGAGCAAAAGTAAATTCATAAAATTGATTAGCATATAGTTAAAATTGATACCCTTAAAAAATATTTCTTTGGCGGGAATTAAAACCACGCATCTTCGCTATAAGGCGAATGCTCTTCTACTGAGCTTAGCTATTCAGGAAATTCGTTTACTTGACAAATTCTGTGTAAGGTTTCGCTGTTAACACGTTTCCAGACAGTGTTACGAAATGCTTTAGACGCTCAAAGTAAAGAACTAATTGTTACGGGATGGTTACGGGATTGGAAGGAAAGGACGGTTCTTTCAGAAATACGCTTTCTTTCCTCTTGCCACAAGCCACACAGACGCGGTCCCCGTGACAGCGTTCCGGCGTTTCGCCGAATTGACCTTATCTGTGTTAACCTTATAGTAAAACGAACCACATAGCAGTGCGAGACGCATCTGCATTCTAGTGACTAATTTATCGTGGGCGAGTAGTGACTCAAACGATCTGTGTTGTGCATTTGATTCGCGTTGCATTTCCTTTCTCGAATAGTCTCCACTTAGAGAGTTATAGATTGTCTATGGTTAAGAGTTTATTTCACTTTCCTACTGTGTAGGGTATATTCAATGTATCTTTTTGTGACGTTTTTAATTATAAATGGCGATATTCTGTATTTTTAATTTAAAGTTAAAAAGAAGTGTATCTATCCTTTTTGTGTCTTAGTGAAGGGAAAAGGTTAGTATGTCTTTGGATTTAGATTTAAAATATCAGAATAAAGCCGAATATATTATGTAAAGAACTCCCTAGTCGTAAGATTAAATGCATTCATCACAACAATATCCGTCTAACTTTACTGTTTTCAGAACTTTTAAATGTAGCTCTTTGATTTTGTCTCTTTCTTTTTATTTTAGTTTCAAAACCCTGTATTAAATAGAACCCTTAGCAAATTAGTGTTTATTTCTCAATTGGGGATATTCATCTGTTTATTTTAGTTTAAAATGTATTTTAAATTTCAAAAGTGTATTTTAAATTTAATTTTTATTTTTAACATAAATTATAGTATTAATTTATAAAAAGGACAGTATTTATTTTAAAAGACTGAATATGCTTTTAGTTAAATTTTTATTGATTTATTTATATTTATCGTTTCGATTGTCAGATGAATTATTCCCAATTCGATACGAAAATAAAAATTAAAACCAAATAATATCATTGAAAGGCTGAGGAAGATTTTTAAGATATACAATGTCTTTTAAACAGGGTAATTTGATTTACTGTTAAATATTTTTGAATAGTGACGTTGTTATGGATTTATACTCTCGTCTACTGTAACAAGGAACTTCGTACTACTGTCTGCGTAATGTTTTTAGCGTTTTATACGCAAATCTAACGTGAATTGACTAAACGCGTTTACGCAATTTTAATGTACTCTTAGCTTTTTAAAAATTAATGAACATAATTAAATCGAATAACTAAATTAAAATTAAAAACATCTGTTACTTTACTCATTTTATTTTATTTATTTAAAAACAAGTTACATTAAAAGCTTATATCTAATTTTATCTTCACAGTGTAGCAAAAACCAACTTAGGTTTTAGTTTTTAAAATAACACGAACAATAATAATTTATAGGTAAATTGAATTACTTAATTATTAGAAAAATTCATGTTTATAGTGATTCGCAATTTATTTATACATTGTAAATCTGTTTATCACAATTATTAATATATAAATAGATAAAAATAAGTAGGAAGCGAATGATCTGTTGGTATTGAAGAAGTGTAATATAGATTAGGTATTTAAGTGTTATTTCCCGTATAATTTGTATACCTGTTAAGTGTGATTACAATATAATTATACTATAGTTAACTATAGTTAATTAAAATAAAAAAATATAAAAATATTTCCCTAAATGTGTCTGGCTGGGAGATGACATTTTAAAATACGAAATGTTCAGTTTTAATGAGAATAATAATTAATTAATGATAGGTACCTAACGGCAGCGTCTGTCCCCACCGATCCGTGTCCATAGTGCCAACGTAACCAGTTGTTGTTTCTGCTGTTAGGTACTCGAATATAAAATTGTTGTATTGTAATCGCATTATAGTATGTAATTATTCAATATATTGTCTGGTAGTCTGCGTTGCATTTGTTGCTTTATGAATATAACTACGAGTAAATGTTAATTTAATCGAGCGCATTTTTGTTTTTATCGGAACTAACCTTTGAATCATGTGTCCAAAACACTAACTACGTAAAGTTTTTGTGACGTACCATAGTTAAAAGGTCAAAAATTCGTCATCTTGTCATTACTAGTAACTTGTAATTACTACTAGCTTTTAATTACTAGTAACTTCTAATTACTAGTAGCTTTTAATTACTAGTAACTTGTAATTTAACAGTGACTTGTAATTACTAGTAACTTGTAATTACTAGTAGCTTGTAATTACTAGTAGCTTTTAATTACTAGTACCTTGTAATTACTAGTAACTTGTAATCTAAATACATAGTGAAATTCCAAATAACAGCCCTAAAGTATTCCAATTTACGCTAGTACAAAATTTTACAAATCAATACATGATTCCTAATTTATAAAAAATACATAGTACACTAAATACAAATTAGGTTTCGTTAGTGATTTACTCAGTATGTCTGGCTTTGTGTGTGTAAAAAACCTATATATTTACGAATATTAAATGAAAAAATAAATCTAAAACTTACCTACAGTTAATAGTCGCGAATTCTTTGAAATAATATTCTTTTTAGCAGCGGACTTAACGGACGCCATGGGTCAGATTTACTATGGCGCAACTCTGAATATGCTTTTCACTATATTTTACCTACGAAGAGGTGTGGGAAAGAGATAAACGGCATTTATGTAGTATAGTACCAGTGACGCCGCTTCTGACAACGGAGTATATATAATTGTTAATTATGTTAACTAATGTATCGCAGACTATAGTATTATATGTGTACGTAATATCTTCCACTAGAGCCGTAGTCGCTGTGAGCCATCTCATATTAACAATAAATAATATTATCAAAATTATGACTTTCACTCGTATTCCCAAGTAGGTAGCTCCAGTGTAGGCAATCTCGCGCAAAGGTCTATCATACTTTTAATTTTAATATTGAACAACATCACGTAAGTAGCACTTGTGATACAGAAATCGGAAACCATGACGGTACCATAATACTCAGACCCGGGACAATTTATTTATTTTATCATCATCATCATTTCAGCTGTAGGACGTCCACTGCTGAACATAGGCCTCCCCCAGTGACTTCCAGATTGGCCGGTTGGAAGCGGCCCGCATCTAGCGGCTTCCTGCAACCTTTACTAGGTCGTCTGTCCACCATGTAGGTGGACGTAGGTGGACGTCCTACGCTGCGCTTGCCGGTACGTGGCCTCCATTCCATTTTATTTATTTATGAATAAATAAATTTCTGAAGACAACAAAGATCCAACTGGGTTAGTAATACACAAAACTTACAATTTATATTGGTACCTTATAATTAGTTTGGACAAAGTATTTTGGCTCATATGCCACATTATAGGGCAAACATGTTGTCTCCCTGCTGTCTTTCAGGATGCTGTTGGTGCTACCACGCACCCTGAACATCAGGGATGCATGTTTTTTTTCGTAGGATGGCCGCGAAGCAGTCTGTACGTGCTCCAGAGAACATTGCAGACGCACTACAATAACGAGGTAGCCCCAACAATAACAATATAGAAAACAGTATTTTTACTGAAATAACTGAAAAAGCTAATACACTAGGTATAGGTTTTAAATGATGCCTTAGATTTAGTAGTCTTACACACAGGCGGTGGTGGCTGGGGTGCTTGTAGCTCAGTGGCAGCAGTGCTAGCTACCTACGCAGCGGTTGTGAGTGGATGGGTGACTATTCCAACCATAGTTAGTGACATTTATCACTAGCATCTCCGTGCTTCGGAAGGCACGTCAAAAGTTGGTCCTACATAATATCGCTTGATACTAGTCGTGAAGCCTAGTCAGAGACCTTAGAGCGGCATAAAAACATCTGACAGTAAGGTTAAGTCACTGGCCTTACAACACCCTCTACCGCACCGCACTGGGCCCGCGTTGTGGAGTATGGCCCAAACCACCTCATAGTTGAGGTGAAGCCTGTGCCTGCAGTGGGACGTATATTAGGCAGGTATACTTTATTAAAACAGGCAGAATACAAAAAGTTTGTATCAATGGAACTGAGTCGTCTTCTGGGTCGGCTCTTTCTTACTATGAGCAAAGAAAATTCATAAAGGAATCTTTGCTATGAGTGTACCGCAGGGATTGATTCTAGGACCCCTGCTGTTTCTAAACGACCTTCCGTCTTTTACGAAAGACCTTTGTAAGGTATTGGTATTTGCGGATGATACTACACAATATTTTAATATCAACAGGGATTTATATGACGATGTAAATAATGCTCTCCCGCAAGTATTGCATTGGTTCGCTAAAAATAATCTTATACGCAATGCAAATACAACGAAGTGTATTAAATTCACAATGCCGAACGTGATACTGGTCCGCGACACACATAATTGTAAAGATTGATTGCAATGGGGAACTCTTAATAAGACTGTCAGGAAGATTTAGTTCAGCTGCCCGTGAGAAAGATGAGAGAATTGTCTGATGTCTAAGAAACGGTGAAGATTTTTGTATTTTAGTTATTTTAACAGTATTTGACTATAACCTAATATAAAAAAATTCACTTAAAAAAAAAAATCGGAGCATTTTAAAACATAAGAAAATTAAATTTAAAATAATCAGAGCATTATAAAACATTAGGAAATTAAATTTAAAATTATGTCAATGATTTAAAAAAAGGGTAGGTACTTATGTCATTTTATAAAATAAAACATCATAATTATTTTTTATAATTTAAGTTAAAAATATGGAATATTGTTATGAGGCTCGGCAGCAGATATTTAATATATCTTAGTACTACAAAAGAGAGCTGTAGGTACGGGCAATTTACGACCTGAGACTCGTTGAATGAAAGAATTAGTGTTCGAGGAAATTAATATAAGTAGGTACTAGGTACTAACATTGCCTTCACAATTCATTATGTACATTCGCAAAAACCTTCACCTACCGATGTCCAACTTGCATGTCGGTACTAATACAACGAAAACTTTAAAACTCGCGTTTTGTCTCAATTCTAAAGGACAACTCTAATTTCATGATGAGTTTTGATTGACCGATGTCCTGCAACTGGGTGGTATAGTGCAGGAGAGACAGGTACAGGGCAGTGGCAGGTGTTGCAGCGCGTAACAGAAAGTTGGGTCCCGTAACTATAGGTGCGGTACCGCAACGATTCTAATTGATACGCGGTCGTCGTGTTCTCTTCTCCACTTCGACGAAGTCATCTTCATCTCGATTGTGCTTAGTAGGTATAAAGTTGCCTTACTGTCTAGTTTTTTGGGGATGATTGGTGTAGTTGCTGGAAGAATGGTTGTTCGTAAACGTTTGTGGAGAAATGATACCACTGTTGACTTTAATACTTAGATTTATTTTAGTCAACTTGTAACTTTACAAACTCTTCGTCTCTTATTATAGACATTATAAGTAGTTAATGACACTACTTCGACTGGAATAGTAACTGCTTGGCATCCGCTTACTTCGACCACTCACGAGCAACTGGTTGAACTAAAAAGTAGCGATCTGCTCCGATACTACCGCGCTGTTTCCCTAACTATAACTTAATTATGTTACGTCTTCCTTTTTAGTGTGTAATAAGTACCTATAAAAGACAATTTTGTTAAAAATACTTACACAAATCACGACATGTTCAAATTCCCTGTGAAGATGTGGATAAACTTAAACTCAACATCATTCTAAACTGGTTAACTAGCCGATTTACCATGACAAACGTTTAAACAACCATTTTTCTCGGACAATCGTTCAAAAACCCATTAAAACATTATTTGTTTGGCCGCTCGTCAGCGTCAGCAGAGCAAACAGCACTAATCTGTTTAAACGTCGCTATTAATCCACCGGTTGATTGGTCAGCGATACATATGTAGAGTCAGCATAAAAATGACACATCTGACGCTGGATTTTGAGTCTTACTGGTAGATAATTCCTGAGAGCTTTAGTGACTTACTTTTTTAAAAACTTTTGTTAGTCTCTTCCAAGTCATTTAATTTATTTAAAAAACGGGCGTTACAACCAATAATTAAACAAAGTATAATATCATATGGTAAGGCTATATAAAAGTATTTTAGAGCGAGGTAAAAGAAGAGATTACTATCAAATACCTATCATAAAGATTCATAGAAATTGTAGTGTTTTATGTACATTGTGAGTTTTTACAAAGTGCAAGTCCAATTCAACTCAAGTCCCCCAAATGTTACTTTGTCTACCAATCCCTAGTGTGGCTCTCCAAATCGTCACGCCATCGTTACTTTAGATGTCCTCTTCGGCGATGCCCATTGAGTGGCAATCTAGGTCCATTTGTCTGGATGCATCCAGCAGACATGACCCGCCCACTCGCACTTCAGGTTTCTGCTTTCCTACCCACATTGACAAAGCCAGTTCTGGATCGGATGGTCGTATTTCTGATCATACATAATAGGTATGCTGCGCTCCATCGCTTTTTGACTTTTGCAGGTAGGTATAAAGTTTAAGTAAGTTTAAATAGCTATTGTTACCTATGTTACTAGTCACTACTACAACTTGTAGTTTAAAAATTTATACCTCTAATTTAAAAACAAAATATATTTGTGACTGTAAGTAAATTGTCACTTCTGCCAGAACATGGTAGTATACATCTACAATTCCTAACTTAGATTATTGTTTTTGTTTTGATTACGGTACTGTATATTTAGATTGGTATTTTAACACTGTTGTAATCAAATCCATTTCACTGATTCATGTACATAATCTAAAGTATATAGACATTTATCTACTCAGCATACTTAAATAATGCATGAATGAAGTTCCCAAACAGAAAATGTATCGGAAAGTTTATCCAAATAGGGGTAACAGGCGAACGCACGATCGCGTCAACAAAAGACATTTTCGCAGTTACACCATTGATTTTCAGAGCGCATGTCTGTAAGCTCGAGCTGTGCTTCAGTCAGTCAGTCCCGCACCGACCTCCGGCGAAGTCGCGCGGCCGCGATCACAATCGTGCACCCATCACACCCAGCCACACAATTGTGAAACACATTAAATAACAACTCTAGTTTGAACCAGTGATTTTAAGGAACAAGGATCTAAGTCACGGGTAAGAAGTTTTTTATTACTAATCAATATGATTGGATGTCGTTTCCGCTGATTCGCTGCGTACGAAATTCGGATAAGAAAATTTATTCTACCCTTTTTTGTAGCTTTTTTCTTGTGTCTAAAAAATACAATTGAAGTTTATGTATTAAATCGATCGAGTACCTTAATTTTTATGATAAAACATTGTGGTTTGCATAGGAATAACAATAATAAATAAATAATAAACTGTTTCCACAATCACACCAATTATCTACCCCTAAACTAAGCAAAGCTTGTACTGTGGCGACGATAACGGATAGAAATACTTAAATACGTTTATAAACATCCATGACTTAGGTACAAATGCTCGTGCTCAACACACAAACATTTGCCCCTTGCGGAATTCGAACCCGCAACCGCTGGCTTTGTAATCCGGAGCGCGGACTTAATATGTATTATTATTTTGTGTTTTATTATATGCACAAGTTCTTAAACAAGATGAAGCTTGACTAGGTAAAAAATAAGCAGGAAAAAACCCGACTTAGCTACTATGTTTTTTTCTTGTAAAATATTGAGGGTAGGTGACCATTTTTACTTAGCACTCAAGATTGCTAGTTGTCCTATAAGCAGCTGAATTTTTAAAGTGGACTGGCCTAAATAAAGGACAACACTCCGAAATTATGTATATTGCTTTATTTACATAATATTGCGAGACTTTCCTCGCTTGTCGAGCCATTTATTTCAATGTTTTTCCTGACTTTGAATATCAAAACAAACAGTATAGTCCTATTTTATTACCTGTTAAATTTTTTGAAAGTTTATTAATTAAACTAGAGTCAATATCGTTAACCTTGTCTAGAAATGAACATATCATTTAAATCCATTGCTTATAACATAATGTAGGTTTAATGTGTTACTGGAATAATACCTACATCAACGATTTTTATGACTATATAAATGACGACGACCTCCATAAAGCTGATAGACCAGCACGACGGACTTGGATCTCTGAGGTCCCGGGTTCGATTCCCGGTGGGGTCAATATAGAAAACTAACTATTCTACGTTGTCTCGGGTCGTGGTACCGTTGTTGTTTCTGATGTATATAGCCTATGGCTGTAATGACTGAGAATCCTGAAATGTATAGGATTACTTCGGTCCAACCTTTCGGGTCTGTCATTACTTTCACTCATAAATATTCTACGACCTTAATATAACTTGGAAATGACATGATCATGTCATGCTAAGATTGGTCCTTCAAAAACAAAACTTCGCTGTTATTAAGGGACAATCCATAGCTATATAACTTTCTCGATATTTTATTACCATTTCTTTCACAACTACAATCTCTGGTGTAGTCTCTGGAGATGAAACATTCGCGACCAGTGATATAATACGTTAAAAATATAGGGTACAAAGAAAACTAATTACTGGTCGTGAGGCATTGGTACCTAATGAACAATTTTAAATGGTAATTGAGCTGTGAATGAATGGATGACACACTTACAAACACAAAATTACCTTTAGTTTTTAAATAAGTTAAATTTAAATCTTAACATTTATTATATTTCTTGTTTATAAAATTCTAAACTTGTTGAACTGGGAATACGTCATTTTTGGCTTAACGTCGCTGTTCTATACTTATTTATTAAGGGAATTAAAAACAAATCTGTAAGATAGGGCAACTAACACCCAGACTAAAGCAAATTTAAATAAATTCGTTATCTGAGTCGATCCGGATCAAGAATCGAACCCTGAACCGTTTGCGTTCAAGGCGACGCACCGCTACACCAATCGACGTGTCAAGTCGTCAACATAAATCCAGCAATAGGTCTTTTATCTTACATCTTACCTGGTAGAAAAATGTAGTACCTACTTACTATTATTAAATTAATATGTACATAATCTTGCAAAATTAATACATTAATCTACATCAAACTTAATTTGGTAGAAATCAACTACGCTCCATCTAAAGCCTTTGATATCTATCAGCTGTTAATGTGGGCCGAGCTGTCAAATCTATGTTGGAAACGGAGAAAGGGGTCAATCGAAGTGCTCAAGTAGCCTCGGGCGGGAATAATATTGTCGTTAATGTAGTATCTGGGGTGTTTTGGGTGCACTTTCATGTTTTGATACGTTCTTGTGTTCAATCAAAAACGAGTCTAGTTTATAGAATAAATAAATTGTCAAAAAGAATGCAATCAAAATTGACAAACCAACGTTCGACACCGCATTTGTTAGAACAACTACCACTAATAAAAAATAAAACTCTAAATCATCCCCATAATTTTTGCTAGTACTTTTTTTAACATCCTGTATTGTAATAGGTATATTCCATTCTCATATGTAAGATACAAGTCGTATATATTTAATACACGAAGATTTCTTGCAAAAACACTAAGTCGTAGGGTGCGTCATCTATCATGGCAGCGTATTTGGCCCGTCATCTCCTTTCATCCTCCTAGAGATTTCTCCAGTTTCGATTCGGGGCGCGTTTGACCTTGGTCTTGGGTTCGACAGCTCTGTTTTTTAGAGTTCCGAATCCAAAGAGTGCCAACAGGGCCCTCTCTGGCTCCACTGTCTGTCTGTCTGTCACAGGGCTTAATAGGCAGACACTTGACATTTTTGTAGTGTGTAATAGTGCTAAAACATCCAATAAATAAATGTTTTTTCAGCGTTTTGCTCGTTATAATAGCAGTGCCTCGTAAAAAATACACTTCCTCACCGTTAACAGGAGACGTGTCGTAAGAGGCGATTAATTCCTGTAGGACGAGACGGGCAGCAGCGTCTTTGTGCGAAATCTTATAAAAATTGCACTCACCAACCCTTTGGATTTTTGCATTTACATTGCCTGCCAAGCGTGCCGAGTATTGGCAATCCCCCCAATGATAAGTCATTGGGAGACGCCTTTGGTCAGCAGTCGACATCCTATGGCTGACATGATGATGAATAGCAATGCACACACGTCTTACTAGTATTATGTATAACTTTATGCATACTGAGCAGTAATGTAATAATAAAAACTGACAAAATGTGAGTTGGGCTCGTGCTTATTTGTTCCCTGGTCATACAGGGGCGTCAATTAAAAAACTATGTACATACCTCATCATGTCTATTACAGTCTACTACTAGACGTAAGCTTCCCCCAAAGAGCACGAAAGAGCACGATCTCCCGCTTTTTTATCCAGGCACAGTCATCTTCCTGAGATCGTCGGTCCATCGAGCCGGGGGGCGTACTACAATTTTTTATTATATTTTATTTTTTTATTTATTTGTAAGAATACCTTTTACAAATTATAAAGAAGGAAAATAATTTAACAAATTAGAAATCTAGTGTGTGTGTGTGTGTGTGTGTGTGTGTGTGTGTGTGTGTGTGTGTGTGTGTGTGTGTGTGTGTGTGTGTGTGTGTGTGTGTGTGTGTGTGTGTGTGTGTGTGTGTGTGTGTGTGTGTGTGTGTGTGTGTGTGTGTGTGTGTGTGTGTGTGTGTGTGTGTGTGTGTGTGTGTGTGTGTGTGTGTGTGTGTGTGTGTGTGTGTGTGTGTGGTTGTGTGTGTGTATGTTTGTGTGTGGTTGTGTGTGTGTGTGTGTGTGTGTGTGTGTGTGTATGTTTGTGTGTGGTTGTGTGTGTGTGTGTGTGTGTGTGTGGTAGTGAGTGCGTGTAAGTACCTACATCAGCAAAGCTTCAACAATACATTTGGAAAGGCGCGGTCTCCACTCGAGAACCCGTTTACTCCTCCTTTCATCGGTTCTGCGACAGATGTGGCCGGCCCACTGCCACTTTAGCTTGCTACATTTTAGAACTATGCCTATTACTTTGGTTTTTGTGCTGGATAACCTCGTTTCGGATTTTTCTCTAAACGAAATTTCAAGCATCGACATGGAAATGTCGTCCACTATCTGCATTACCTCAAGGTTAACTGGTAGAGAATGCTGTATAGCATTAAGTCCGCCAATTGTAACCACCTGTGCAATAAAGTTTAAATAAATAAATTTCCATAGCTCGCTCAGTGACGTGGAATCGGTAGGCCAGCTTTACTGTAGTGTTTAACGTTATAGCTACATAATTAGTGTTCAATATTGTTGGATGGTACGGTGGACCTTTTGTGCGTGAAGACTTGCACAACCAGGTATTATGACATCGTTTTGATTTTTAAGAAACCTTTGGAGGTCCACTGCTGGACATAGACCTCCTCCATAGATAAATCACCAAACTATAGATAATACCTTTTTACTTTTAAAATCTTTGTACTCGAATTTTTTTACTATTTCATCATCATCATCATTTGACGTAGCAGAGAGGCGAGCATACCGGACTTGGTGTCGCTATCTCTGAGGTCCCGGGTTCGATTCCCCGTCGGTCAATGTAGAAAAATAACTTTTCTATATTGTCTCGGGTCTGGCTGTTGTGGTGCCGTCATTTTTTCTAGTTACTGTTACACAAGTACTTCAGCTAAGTACTTATCACAGGATCAGAGCAATGTATGAGATGTTGTTCAATATTTATTTATTTATTTATTAACAGCCTTTAGAATTCCACTACAGATACGGCCTTCCCTATGCACGACACAGCGAGCGGCTCTGGGCCGCAAGCCATAGTCGTCAGTCCACCGGGCGGAAGGCCTGCCCACGCTGCGTCTCCTAGTTGTGGTCGCGACTCGAGAATTTTTTTAACGGTTGTCAGTTCTGCGTGCCCTATAGAGCAGTACCTAATATGGACCATTTATCTCCGAAACATGTTAGTAATTTTTAACCGACTTCAAAAAAGGAGGAGGTTTATGTATGTTCAGCGATCATTTGTTACTACGTTGACCGATTTTGATAATTGTTTTTTTGTTCGAAAGGTAATGCTTTCAGAATAGTCCCATACAAATTTGGTCAAATTCTGATGATAGGATCTATAAGAAAATCATCAAACTCCATACCACGCCAACTTTTTGTATCTATGTTACCCAATATCTTCGACAAATGAGAACCGATTTTATGATTCTATTTTTATTGAATAGCTTATATTTCAAAGATACTATAGGTACTAAAATTTTGCTGAAAAAAATTCACCTCTAAGGGTGGAATAATAGGAAATGAAATCAGTGTTCAGCAGTTAAATTTTCGTTAAACACTCGTAAGATCTGTTTTGATTAGATCTATCACTAAAAATAGATGAAATAAGTACATTTTATAAAAAAATAAAATCGACTTCAAAAAACTAAAAAGCTGCTGCACCGACTCCAAAAGTAACTCATTAGGTACCTTACGTGTTAAGATTATTTTTAGCTTTTTTATGAGAGGGAGCGCAGGGATCTAGCTATGAGAGCGAACATGCTTGCCCGGAGATTTGCACGGTGTAACACTGAAGTTAAACAAACTCTTTTTAGAGCCTACTGCCAATCTTTCTACACCTGCTGCAGTCTATGGGTTGAGTACTCACAGAGGGCGCTCTCAGCCCTGCGCGTCCAATATAATAACGGGTTTAGGTTGCTGATAGGGCTGCCTCGGTACTGCAGCGCGTCGGCGATGTTCTCTGAGGCTCGCATAGACAGTTTCCCAGTGGTCTTGCGCAAGCGGGTTGCCTCCGCGTGGCGCCGCGTCCGAGACAGCCCCAACAGCCTCCTGGCGGCGATAGGGAGTCGCTACTGCTGTCCTATTTTGAGACACTGGAACAGCGTCCATGTCGGCTCGAGGCCTGCTTTAGTAAATATGAAGTAGGCTATATATGTTATTTTCTCTTTTTTTCTAGTTTTATAGATTTACTATGTAGCTTATAAGTACTTTTTTGTAACTACTAACCCACTCTATGTAAAGAAATTTCTGAAATAAAATTTTATTATTATTATTATTATATAATTTACTTATTCACTTACATTTAGTATGAACAAGTCCTGTCATCTCTCTCCTATACAAAAACAGCGAGATTTTTGTAAAAACAAAATAAGTTACATGTCTACTCTACTAATAGGTCCTCTACCTCCACAACGTGTAACATTAAATACGTGTGTACGTTGTGGCAGCTAGTGGTAACTGAGTTTGTTCCGGCCGGCGTTTCTTCTCAGCACTTGCCAGATTGTCTGTACAAGACACAGAACTCGAAGCGCTAGTAAGGCCCAAAAAATAAGGAGGCATGCTCAGCCCCATTTGGGCCAATAATGTTATTATTGACGTTCATAAGTGGCAGTTTTCTGCCCTAAATTGAATAAATGATTTTTGACTTTGACTTTGACTTTACGCAAAACCTCTTACGGGCTGGATTCTGGTGCTCAAATACAACAACGTTTTTTATGTGACCAACAGTGACATCTTTAAAAAAAAAACTGTATCTTCATATTAATGTCCAATCAGCTGTTACGCTTTGTATGCGGAAACGAATTCTTTTTTCGCGAATTCGATGTTGGTCCCATACAAAAAGTTGTTGTAAGAAGAGGTTTTGCGTATTTAACGCTACTCGTTGTATACAGGGTTACATTTCACGGTAGTGCCAATTTTTCAGGGACCTCTCAGAATAACTAAATCGATCTACGTAAAACATAATCTTTTTTTATAATTTTTTACTTTTCCCTTCTGCATTTGAAAAATAGAATACGCAGACAATTTACGATTACTCGATTAAATTGCACCGTAAGTGCACTGCGTGAGGTTCTTGTTGGAGCGGCGTCGGCGCACGCCTGTGGTCTCTGATGAATGACAGCGCATCTCGCGTTTTCTTTATTTTTCGATTTTTTAAAGTATATTTTACTCCAGAAATACGACGACTGGAATTAATTACGATAAATTAGTATTCTTATATATATTATCTTATAGATAGATAGATAGATACTCTTTATTGCACACCATACAAGTAAAATACACATGATTTTTACAGAAAGATGTACGATTTAGGCGGTCTTATCTTAAATATATATTCTATAGACCTTATTTTTAAAATTTGGCACTACCTTGAAATGTAACCCTGTATGTCCTCCATGCCCACCCATTAAGTATCACTTTAGCTTCGCGTTTCGAAGAGCTATATCTTAACTATTTACCTACTTGAAATAAAACCTATAAATACGGCGTCTTTAAACCCTTTTAACTTTAAAGGTATGTATAATTACAAAACAGGTACTTATGTAAGTGTGACAAATGAGTTGTGTAATTTGCTTCTCTTGCGCGCATAACACGCAATCCGAGTTGGTCATTAATGCTATTATTATTTTAATCGATGACATTGATAACCTTCACTATTTTCATATTATTACTCTGTGATTAAGGCCATTTTCACATGAAGTCCTAGGCAGCACAAAATAAGTTGGTTTATATAATATTGATTTAATGTTGATATGTTTAATAGGTAGGTAGATTCACAAATGGATTATCTTTTTATCACAGTAGGTTTTTTAAAAAATATTGGATAACATCACATACATTGCAAGGTAAGTAGCTAAAGCACGTGTTATAGACATCAGAAACAATGAAGGTACCACAACACCCAGACTTGAGATAATACAGGAAAATTCGTTTTCTACGCTGACCCGATTGTCGAACCCGGGATTTCAGAAAAGGTCGCTAAGTCCGGCGTGCTCGCCTCTCGGCTAGGTAGGCGGTATCAATTTGCCTGTCTTAATAAACTATATGATACAATGGTTGCTGCAGGGAGATGGCCTGGGCATCATTTTGGTAGGGACATACCTCCTAACAAAAGGATGATGATTCCTTATTTCGACACTTCGATACACTAGATAACTGGTCAGCTACTCGAAAACGGCCGAGTAAATTACGCCTCACTTCGAATTGGGGTCTTATTATGTATAAGTTATTCTGTACTTTATTACTTAGATCTTAAGAGTTGTATTTATACGTACGCGACCGGATTTTTACAAACGCGTGTAAATATCGACACAAACAAAACTGCACCTTAACGTTTGCGGTTAACAATGACACGTTAGAACAATTTTTTCTACTCAATAATAAAGAAAGACGGTGGCATATTTAAGTACTGTTTTAATAAGCGAGGCGTTATCTTGATCGAAGGTTCGACACCAAAACAATGGGCTAGTTTACTAAAAAAATCGAATTAGTCCGTCAGTTGGATTAACAGAAAATATTGGACACGTATTTTTTTCTTTTTTCAATCAAACAAATATGTAGTTAAAAAGATATAGCCCGTTAAAGTTCCGCGTAACGTCACGCCTTGAGACACTTTTTAGCAAGTCACGTCACGTGCTCACTTTGATGCGCTTTATCTTCATAATTTTTTGTTTGATTGACAAAAGTCAAAATATGGGTCCAATATTTTTAGATAATCTAACTGACGGACTAAATAGAATAATCTTTTTTTCACCCAGGAAACTAGCCTTCTGTGTATTATGGCTGATCTATCTCAACTCAGAAAAAAAAAACTAATTTAATCTCACCTTTTGTTTCATAGTAACACACACCGTGGAAGCACAGTGGAACTTTCATGTAGATCTAAGCATACTACGAGTATTATATTTTTGACTAAGTACTTAGGTACTTAGTAATATCTTAAATTCGTTATATCTTGTACTTCTTTGGGTAATACATGGGGCACACTAAAAGTTTTGCACTTCTAGCTAATCGGAACTATTTGAATTTCGAATGTTATATTTTTTTAAACGTGCAACATTCTTAGTAATAAAAAAAAACAATTGGCGGGAAATGATTTGTCAATTGTTTTTTATCACACATCAAAGTTCTACGTACGCAACGAAAATGGAATTAAGTCGAAAAGATTTTAGAGCGATGATTTTTATGATTTTAAAAGTTCTATCTCTCTGCAAGGCTGTGCCGCTCGTCTTCAAAATGCTTTTGAGAGAGAAACACCTTGTTTGAGCACCGTGAGGCGATGTTTTGCTGAATTTGAGAGAGGTCGAGTTTCTTTACATGACGAATTTCGTGAAGGGCGGCCTTCAACTGCCGTCAACGAAAATAATGTGGCTACTGTTAAGCGGCTAATTGAAGAAAACCCGCGGATTACCTATGAGACAATTCGAGGACTATTGGGGATTGGTATGAGCGAAATTCAGAAAATTTTACACGAAGAATTGAAAGTTCGGAAACTTTGCTGTCGTTGGATCCCTCATGAACTGACAGCGGAGCAGAAGCGGGCTCGCGTGGAATGGTGCTCACAGATGCTACTGAAGTACGACCACGGACGTTCTAATGCTGTTTATGACATTGTCACAGGAGACGAAACGTGGATTTATTGTTTTGAACCCGAAAAAATAAGAAAACAGCAATCTTGTGAACGGGTGTTTGAAAATAAGAACAGGCCAACAAAAGTGAGGCAGGCGAGAAACGTTGGTAAAAAAATGATCGCGTTTTTTTTCTCAGCTATGGGTCCCATCTGTATAATTCCACTTTAAGATCAACAGAGTGCTAATGCTGTGCACAGTGGTATTCTACCATTTGTTTACCCAGGGTGTTAGAAAAAGTTCGCGAAAGACGACCCAAAAGCCGCGTTCTCCTACATCATGACAACGCTTCTTCACACACGGCCAACAAAACAAAATCGTTATTAGCTTCCGAAAAAGTACAACTCGTCACACATCCTGCGCATAGCCCCGACCTAGCACCCTGTGATTTCTGTATTTTTCCCAAAATCAAAGATTTGATGAGAGGTTTTACTTTTACCAACTCCGAAGAGGCAGTGATAGCGTTCAATCAGCACGTAGAAAACATGCCTTCAGATCTGTGGTCCTCCTGTTTTAAAAAATGGTTCGATCGCATGAAAAAATGTTTAAAATGTAAAGGAGAGTATTTTGAAAAGCAATAAACATAATATTTTGGTTATAACATGTTGTTTTTTTAAGTTACGCAAAACTTATAGTGTGTCCTACGTACTAAAGGTTAGCTGCTCAACTTTAATCAAGTAAATCTAACCTTATTGTTGTGCGAACAAGGTCTAATGATCTGTTTAGTGTACCTATTTATAACACCTATCCAACATTTTAGATAGGCGTGTGTGGACTGCCGTAAAGAATACACTTCCCTACCGCCAACAGGAGGCGTATCGTAAGAGGCGACTAATTCCTGTAGCAGATGGGCAGCAGCGTCTTCGTCCGAATTCTTATAAAAAACTGCGCTCGCCAAGCGTGGCGAGTATTGGCAAAGTCTCCGATGATAGGTCATTGGGGGAGGCCTATGTTCAGCAGTGGACTTCCAATGGCTGAAATGATGATGAACATAGAACGCAACAAATATATTGAATTGAATTGAATTAAAATGGGCTATAAAAATAAAACTGAAGTTCCACTCCCATCTAGTTTCCTCTTAGTTTAGTATTTCCTTTCTTCAAGCGCTTCGCTCTCACTTCGCTAACTGAGTTACGAGCTGTTGGGGTAACTTAGACAATTGGACATACCTGGAGTTGAAGCCGACTGCCAATAATATGTTCGTAACACCTATTAAGTTTATTGAGCTTTGAATAAAATTGCATAGAATTTTATCTATACAGGGTTACAGGGAAAGTCGTACAGAATATTGAAGGACGTTGTTATTCAGGTCATTTCTGATCGATATGATCCTATAATATGGTATCCGAAACCTAACCGTTATGGAAATATTGAATTTTAAAGATATTTTTTATAATCTTTTTTCTTTTGGCTTTTCTATCGATTTTTATTGCGATTGGAGCTACTAGGGCCCGGTTTTTTTATGTTTCCAGTTACAAGACATGTCAATTAATAAAAATGATCAACAAAAACTGATCCTATTACTAACAGCTTCATAAAACTGCTCGACAACAGTTGTAATTGAAGAATTTTCACTAATTGTTTTAACTTTGAAGACATTAAAAAATATATATATATGGTACTTATCCTGCAAGTAATTTTAAAAACTTCTACGTCTTTTTAGCCATTCAAAAAGGTGTAACACTTGCTATTAAATAGGCCAAACATTGACAAAATAACAGTTAAGGTAGCAGAGGGTACATTTTTAGTTTGAGGTAAAAATAGCTAAAATGGTAAAAAAAACAAAAAAAAATACAGTAATACTTTTGTAATTCGTGTTCCACATGTCCGCCATTATTACTTGCACACATTCTCATTCTTTTTCTTAAATTACTTTTTACAACAGAAGTTCACATTTGCATTTGGTCATCGTATCACGTCACGCGTGAATGGAAGGAACAATTTCGCTAATTCTTTTTTTGTTGTGTTAATTATTGTCAGGAGAAGGTTCTTATGAAAGAAAAAAAAAAAAATCCTTTATAAATAAACTAATGACCATGCAAACGAAGTCGCGGGCAACAGCTAGTAATTTATATTTTTAACTATTGTCTCTCATTCTGAGGTGCTTACAGCTCAGTGGCAGCGCGTTTTGGTAGTGATTACTAAAGTAAAGACATGCCGCGATTGTAATTAGATGGGTGACCGTTCCAACCATATTTAGTGACATTTATCACAAGCATCTTCATGCTTCAAAAGGCAAATCAAATCAAATCAAATATTTATTTGCAAGAATACAGTTTTACATTAAGGTCTTATACCTAGTTGGTAAGTCATTAGTATTCTGCCTGCAAGCAGACGCGCAAATATTAAATTATATTGTTAGTAGCTTATGTATTTTTTTTTAATAATTAGATATTCATATTTATAAAATGTAAATTTTTACAAAAGTCAATAAATTCTTTAACATTATAGAGCAGAGCCAGACAAGCCACACAAGAGCCAGTCACTTAATCTAAATGCATGGCTTGGTTAAAGTTGGTTGATTGGTTGGTTGTTCGTGGACCAAAAAAAAATTAACCATGCCTTTCACGACTAGTATCATACGATAACGATAAGTCGTGAAGCCTAGTCAGTAGCCTAGACAATATGGTTAAGTCACTGGCCTTACAACACCTCCACCGCACCACACCGGGCCCGCGTGGTAGAGTGTGGCCCAAACCACCTCATAGTTGAGGTGAGGCACAGGCCTCACCACACCCACTGCAGGGCACAGGCCCAGCAGTGGGACGACATAGGCATAACCTAATCTCTCCTTCGAGAAATTACGGTGCCAAGCCGCGAAACGAATCAAATGAACCCAAACAGGGAGGTGCCAAAAAATCTTTTTTTTTTTAGATTTTATTGTTTACTACTTGTATACCTAGCGTTACATGTATACCTAGTCTGTACCTACCACCTAAACTAATTATTACTTAATGTGACATGCAATAAACGATTTGAATTTGAATTTACTTTTTTGATGGGATTAATATGTATACCTACCTATGTCTTTGAGTCTCTGAGCTAAGCTGCGTACAAAGAGACGGATAGATGGACGGACTTGGCCTATAAATACTCCATGTTAACTAAAAATGATAGAAGAGTAAGAGAGAACGTGGATAGGAGCAGGACAGAAACCAAATATCCAATTTTAGGGTCCCGTATCAAAGGGGTAAAAACGGGACCTTGTTACTAAAACTCCACTGTCCATCTGTTTGTCTGTCGCTAGGCTGTATCTCAACCGTGATAGCTAGACAGTTGATTTTTTTTCAGATGATGTATTTCTGTTGCCGCTATAACAACAAATACTAAAAACAGAATAAAATAAATATTTATGTAGGCCTCCCATACAACAAACCTGATACTTTTGCCGTTTTTTCCACATTATAATAACGACAAGACAACAGGTGGACGCTTGAAATATTTAATGTTGTATAGATAATAGAACGGAACCCTTTGGGTGCGATTCCAACTCGCACTTAGCTGGTTTTTACAACACACAAGTTACTCTGCTTCAGCACATAAATGATACTAACAAAAAGAAAAACAAAATTACCAAACTTCAAAAATAGAATAGTTAATAAACTTAAAAAAGTAAAAATATTTTAAATAAGTAAATTTTATTAAAAAAAATAAAACCAAAAACATTGAATCTCTCATCGGCTGGCACCGACTCCAAAAGTAACTGATTAGGTACTTAAGTGTTAGGATTATTTTTAGCATTTTAGTGTTTTGAAGTCGGTTTTATTTTTTTTAATAAAATTTACTTATTTCATAAATTTTTAGTGATAAATCCTAATCTAACTGCTGAACACCGATTTCATCCCCTATTTTCCTACCCTTAGGGGTGATTTTTATTTTGAAAACTTTTATCATATTATCTTTGAAGTATAAGTTATTCAATAAAACAAAAATCATCAAAATCGGCTCATATTTGTCGAAGATAGGTAACAAGAACCACAACCAAAATATTATCTGGGTATATATTTGTTGATTTTCTCAAAAAGTTCAAAATCAATTTCGATAAAATTTATATGGGACCACCTCTGAAGTATGATCTACCAAACAAAAAAAAAATCATTAAAATCGATTCATAATTGGCGGAGTAATCGCGTAACATACATAAAAAAAATTAAAAAACACAGTCGAATTGAGAACCTCCTCCTTTTTTGAAGTCGGTTGAAAACAAGGTCTGTCAGCGTTCCCTTTTCTTTCGTTGGTATTACTCAAGCCGCGTTGAAACCGGCTAGTCAGCAATGTTATGGCTGCCCGAGCTGCCCAAAGGAGAGATCAAATCCCTGACCCAATTTTAAATTTCGTTATCGCAACCCGACCTAGCTTTTATTGAACTAGAGATTTACTTCTTTCGTCTCTGTATTCTTGTAAATTCTTAGTTTTAAGTGAACTTATTCTCGATACTATTCCCCGCGAAATCTTCTGCGACAATTTTAATTTCATCCCTCATTGCACCTTGTTAGATTATGATTAATTATTAGGATTATCATTTTGTCTGGAGTCTTATCAGTATCATGTCAAGACCTAGTTATGTTTGCATTTTCTTCTAAATACAATGCTCAGAGCAGAAACACTGAAAGCCCTGAACAAAATATAATAATGAAAACGACTTACTATTCGAATGTAACAAGTGAAGCAAAGGAATTCCCTAAATATAACAATAGGAAAGTTCGGAACGTCAATAATAGTAGCAAATCCTTTGTTGGTGAGGCATTGTGTTCACCTGTTTTTATTCCATTAGTAGATTGCGTGAAATACAAAAACACAATATCACGTTGATGGGCTGATATGATGGGTTTTTAATTTGATTACAATACTTTCACTGACATGAGGTAAAGTAATTATTTGCTGAAGCTAGTGGCGACCAGCAGCTAATAACTATCATCTTCATTATCATGTTGTCCACTGCTGGACTCGAGCCTCTAAAATAAAGTTGTAAGTTGAGAGATCGTTTCAAGCTGACACAATGCTTTGATCCTTCATAATATCAAACTTTACAAATCAGTAAAGGTTTAGGTACACTATCAGTGGATGAAGTTATTATCAATTTGCCTCGGCGATCGCTTTGACGGCGAACTTCGTTAACAATAGTTAGGGGCGGATTGTAACACCTCAAGGGCATGGTGGTTGAAGTTTCGGGACGCCAGCGGTTAAATCGGTCTCGTAAAAGTAGGTTCGGAATTTTAAATGGAATAGTTTGGGCTTGTGATGTAAAACCGCACTGCTAATTAATCCTTAATTGACGATTCGTCCAATAGTAACTCCTTTTTCCTAACTTTATCCGTTCGTTAATGATAATTGAAATAAAATATCACGTTATTTTAAAATATTTGTTCTTATTCTTGCATGTAGCGCGAATGGATTTTTCATATCCTTTCAAAAATAAAGGTAAATTACCAAAAGAACTACCATTATTTCAGAAAAATGACTTTCGAGTTACGTTTGAACATCGGTTTACAAGAGACTACAAGTTATCCTAAAAATTACAACAAACAACAACAACAAACAACACAAACAAACAAACCTAGGATAATAAAAATTGGCATAAAAAACTTGGTTTTACATCACAAAAAATTGATTTTAACATCTCCTGTTGTAGACGAACTATTTTCATATCTACAAGTGTACGGAACCTTCGATGCGCGAGCCCGACTCGCATTTGGCCGGTTTGTATTATTTATAGTTATTACCTCCACTTGCCGATAACATAGTCATCATGGCGGGTTTTACAAAAAAATACTGCATAGTCTCAACACTGCCATGCGATGTGCAGGCCTAGGAATGAACTTTGACCAGACTAAAGTCATGTTCAATGATTATATCATCCCCAGACCATCAGTTTCCTTCGAAACGTTGTGCTCGGAGTTGTTAAGAAGTATGTCTACCTCGGACGAGTGCTGCAGTTAGGTAGAGACAGCTTTGGGCGGAAAATCGCTAGGCAAGTGCAGCTTGGCTGGGCAGCATTTGGGAAGTTGCGTCATATCTTCTCGTCGCCACTGTCACAATGTCTGAAGAATAAGGTATTCGATCAGTGCGTCCTATTAGTGATGACCTACAAAGCCGAAACGTGGAACGTGACAGTAAAAAAAAAAAAAAATTGACGTTTCCATACAAACTGATGCCAGCTGGTCGCGTTATAGTATGGGAAAGTGTTTTTTTTTTGCGATTTCGATGTTGGTTTCATAGAAAAAGTTGATGTAATTTAGCCGTAGAATAACCCCTTAAAGTTTTATTTCACCTTTTCGTTACACCCTGTATATGTTTGACAGAAAGTTCCGTTTTAAGCGATTCACTACCGGTTTTTAAAATCAATGAGTTTTGCATTCCGTTTCATAATATTTTCTGCGCAAAAGATTTCAATTTAATAGCTTAGCAATTAACCACTTTTTCGAGTTATTTAAAAATGCGTAAAATCGTGAGCGATAGAAATGAATTTCATACACGAATTGTTTTCGTGTTTTAATTCGAGTTTTTTTTCTAATGCTTCAAAAATATGTCTCCAGAAGTGGACTGCAATACGCTGCCATGAATGAATGAATGTCATTTTTTTGCAGCTGGCGTTTCATTTTATAGATATTATCGATATTTATCTTTCTACAGAATGTATCGTTTAATCTCTTGCTCGTCATTAGAAATCAGAAATCAGAAATCAGAAATATTTATTTGCTTTTAACATAGTTTTACAAGATGTTTTACAAATGATATGTCCACATGTTTGACCTAATTAGTCATGCAAATATAAAAAGTTGATATTTAATGTACATAATTATAAAAAAATACAGCAATATTAAAGAACTTCAATGTCAAAAGGATTATCATTATCGAGGAATTAATATTATATTATGATTAAAATATGTCAAGAAAAAACTATATAATAATTAATTATTTGTCATCAAAATATTCTTGTATTGAGTAATAGCATTTATTTAGAAGCCAGGCATGCAACTGTTTTTTAAACATAACTATAGGCAAATGTTTGAAAAATTCAGGCAACTTATTATATGTTTTAATAGCCATGCAATAGGGGCTTCGCTTAAATAATTGCAGTCTTATGCTAGGAAACATTATTCTATTTTGATGTCTCGTTGGCTTATCTTTATATTGACCTCTTGTTACAAAATATTGAGGGTGTTGTCGCACGAATATACACACTTGCTTTATATATATGCATGGCAATGGTAAAATTTTAAGTTTTGTGAATAGGGGTTTACAAGAATCCATAAAATGTGCTCTGCAAATTGCCCTAATACATTTTTTTTGTGCTATGAAAACTTTTTTTATGTCGACTGAGTTACCCCACAACAGAGTACCGTAGTTAAGTAAGGACGACACATAGCCGTGATATGCAGTTAAAGCAGTTTCGATTGTCGAAATAATACTGAGTCGCCGTAGTGCGTATATAAATTTATTAATTTTCATGCATAGCTTATCTATATGTGCTTTCCAGTTACAATTTTTGTCAATAGTGAAGCCGAGAAAATTCACATCGTTTTTTATTTCAACAGTATTACTGCCATATTGGACCAATAAATCTAATGGTTGCGCCTTGCAAGTAGAAAATTGGACGCAATTTGTCTTCTCAATGTTTATTTTGAGATTATTTATATCGAGATTATTTATTAGAGGACTATAAAGTGTTATGTCTTAACTTATGTAATACAAGAGCCGGCGGCACCGCAATACATCGATACTCGATACAGATCACTTTCATTTGGATGGACCATCGCGTAATATGCTCTAAATACTAGCTGTTGCCTAAGACCTGCGTGGGATTCGGTTTAACATAGATTTGGATTAAATAGCAACCCCCAGGAATACAGGGCTACATTGCAAAGGGGTGCCAAATCTTCAGGAGTGACTCAGAATCAATAACTTAATCGAACTATGCAAAGAACACATTTTTTTTCACATTTAATTATTCCTATCCGCTGCTAAAAATCATACGTGTGGAATTTCACTCATTTAAGAAGAAAAAGCAATGTGTGCCTCTGACTGATGAATGACCGTGCGGCTTTCGTAGTCTCTCTATTGACTTTATTTTCGGATATTTTAAAGTTATTTATTTTGTAACATACGATTACTAAAAATAATAACGATTAAGACGCTTCTTTATATTGTCCCCGAGATCAATTTTTTTAAATTTAACACCCCTTTTTAATGTAACCCTGTATGTTTCCCGGAATTAAAAGTACTTTTGGTTTGTCACAGAAATTCGTTAACTCGCCTCCCTCGGGAATGTGTGATTTTGGATGCAGTAGGTACAGCTCATGTTTTATCTGTGTTCTACATTGTATCAGAAGTTATTGTATGCAAGATTTCTGACTGAGTTACAATTTCAATTGCTATTTTTGAATTTGATGTAATAAGGTATTATTAAAGCCAGAGATGTAAATTCTAGATTAAAAAGAAATCCAGATAAACTTGTGTTAAGTGTCATCCCGAAATCCGCCAAATTCAGGAAAAGTGTTTTAACAATGTGTGTTACAATATATAATAAGATCCCAAATGACGTAAAAAATCTCAATTTTAATTTATTTAAATCAAAACTCTATAAATAGCTTATTGAACGGAGAGTGTATGATATTAAAGAATTTTCTGACATCAGCGTATAATAAATAATTGATTGTATCGTTTGACTTGACTTATTTGTATTGTGACTGTGAAATTTAGTGTATTTTTTTTGACATTTAAACTATTTAATTAAACATACCTCTAATGGAATGTAACAACATAATAAGTATTCAAACTATTTAACTGATTGTTCAAAATACAATTTGCATGCTAATGCAAAACATGTGCCCTTATTGTTACCTACCACCTAGATTTACCATGTTTTTTGCAAATAAAGAATTTATTTATTTATTTATTTACGGTTGTATTCGATAGACCACGAAATAAAACAAGTAGTCATATTCTATTTATAATTGCACTAAGAATCTGATTTTAATTAAAAATAAAGTTTGGCACGGAACCCTCAGTTTGCGATTGAATCGCCTCGCACTTGTTTACCCATAAACCACTCGACCAAGGACACAGTGGGGGGTTAACTGCAGTTTCTTTGGACAAATGCCTATTTTCCATCAAGCCTAATAAAGTGTCCCGCATAACTTCGCGTCCCAGACCGTCGCCACGATGATCGACGTGAATGCTTACTAGAATTGTCTGTCTGTCCTTCACGAACGATATCAAACTAAAATGAAAAAATCGTTTCGTTATTTGCAAAAATTTGATACTCATTTAAATCATATTTTATTAGTTAACTATACAACTACTGCTTAAACGCAAAAAAAAAATACATGGGTCCAACATCGAAAACAAAAATGTATATTTCTCCATATTAAATAGTCGATCAACCGTTACCCTACCACTGCTTCAGGACAAATTGTGGGCTAGCGACTTTTGAACGACCTATTCGCACCATGGGATAGACAAGAGATAAAAAAAACATTACGTACTTGTAGGGAGGCTACATAAATACGTTTTTTTTAAGATTATATTTTGCAAATTTATTTGCGTGATTAATTTAACGTCCTAATTTATTTGTTTATTTCTAGGAGGTGGTTTTACTGCCCAAATCAGCACTTTTTCTATAATTAAAATAAATTTTAGATAACATCACATACATTGCTCTGATCCTATGCTAAGTAGCCAAAGCACTTATGTTACAGAAATCAGTAACAACGACGGTATCACAACACCCAGACCAGAGACAATATATAACTGTTATTTTTCCTACATTGACAGACCGGGAATCGAACCCGGGACCTTAGAGATAGCGACACCAAGTCCGGTATGCTTGCCTCTCGGCTACGGAGATCGTCGGAGGAGATCTAAAATATAAGGTGCTTCATAAATATCTGCAACGGCTGAAATGGGTAAAAGTATTGCCTATATAGATTACGATAGTGTCAGCCGTTGCAGATATTTATGAAGCACCTTATATACCTGTCCATACAAACTAATGTCAGCTGTTCGACGGTTTAGTATTATCCAAGGCCTAAGCTGATTTAAGCTATTTGAGTTGTTTGAAAACACAGTTCTTCTCCTTTCATCAGTTCTTTTGCTTCAGTGAAAACGGGGACGATTGCTTAAGTTTTAAGTGTATTTCGTGTCAAACCAAATTACCCAAAATTCTGAACCCCACACTCAAAATCAAGGTGTTGTTTTGTTTGACTTATCGATATGCACGTAAAATATTTTTCATTACATGGGTAATGTACTTTACGAGTATGAACTCGGAAAGTAGGTCTGAAGTTGCCTGAGGAGCGGGTTGAAAGTAATACTTTTCAGCCCTAGGGAGAATCGTTTTCAACTGACAGCTGTCAAATTATAAAAAGAAAAAACTAGATCTATTAAAAGCTTTTTTTACATTTCTATTGAACCATGTTGCAACTTTCTATACAGCCACTCGATAACAGCGCGATGTAAAATTGAATTAAGTAACATATAGATAAAGTATTAATTAAAGTTTTATTTTAATGACCTTATTATAAGTTTACTTTCAACTATTTCTTTAAAAGATTTGGGCAAAATATTTAAAATTTTTTCAATGACGAAAATAAAAAATAATGGCTGAATAGCTGGCCGGCCACAGAAAAAAAAAATAGGCGGGAAAGCAGCAATCCGATCTTCATTTGTTTTTTCGAGTTGTAGAACTCAGTGATTGCATACTCTTTGGTACGGTTTTGTTAAAATTCACAAATTTTTTCGTCAGCTAATTCATGTTTTTATTTTTACATTCCTTGTATTCGTAATAAAAAGCACAGTGTTTACCACGGGTTAAAGACTTATTTAGTCCCTCGAACTATTGGCTAAAATTGGCCCATCTTGGGACTAAATAAGTTACTCTCATCCCTAGGTTAACAATGTACTATTATTTAATTAATGATTTTTTACAGACAATAAAATCATACAAAGGTGGACTAAATTCCATGAGTCATTTCTTACAGTCGACAATTAGCTACACAGAAATTTTGAGATTATTAATACCAATATCGGTGCTGGACTCTCTATAATCCGGGAAAGATTAAAATAACTTACTAAGACGCAAGGAAAAAGCTTACAAAGTCACCGAGCTTCTTGCACCGTTTCTTCTCATCACCAACCTGCTTCAAGTTGTATCATACAACTTGAATCGTGATAGAGTAAAGCTATATTTTCATAGACTTTTTTAAGTGACCGGAAGAATCGGTGTCCACAATACGCACCTCTAGATTTTATACTTACAACTTGCATTGCGGCAAGGGAAAACATCGGGAGGAAATCTGCACTTTCAGGTAACACTGAATGTGTAGCCATGGTCCAAAAATGGTCTGGTTTCCCTGTCTAAGGGTTACGAAGGATGGCAATTTCTCCAAACCAGACTTGCTTCATCTAGGATCAAAACGTACACCAATTTGAAATGGGACAGAGCGTTAGGAAAAAGTAAGTATGGAAGCCGATAGCGCAACGGATTAACAAGCTGAAGTAGCAGTAGGCGGAGCACATAGAACATGGAACTGACGTCCGATGAGGCAGGTTCTAGGAGAGCACGTACTGGCAAGCGCAGCGTAGGACGCACACTCACAAAGTGGACAGACGACCTGGTAAAAGTCGCAGGAAGCCGCTGGATGCAGGCCGCTTTCAACCGGCCGTTCTGGAAGACACTGGGGGAGGTCTATGATCAGTAGTAGACGTCCTATAGCTGAAGTGTTGATGATAAAGTAAGAAAGCCTGGACGAGGGCCTTCATAATAAACAAATGAGTTTTATTGAGTTACGTTAAGGGCCTTGTTCAGTGCAACATCGGTCCTCAGCGAATACGATGATATTCGCAATCGCCTCGTTCGCGTTCGCGTCCATAAAACAAACACTGCGGAATTTAAAACAGCCGTCGTTAACTCCAAACGACCTCTGATTATGGCGTTTTATAGACTTTTGATGTGAAACTCAATGATGAATTTGTTTGTGGAATAGTCCGCCCACATTGTTATGGCGGTTTATTTGCAGATTTTACTGTTTGAAATTATATTTATTTCATTACATCGTTTACAAAAATCATAAGCAAGTTTTTTACTATTCATTCGAATACGCGAAATCTCCAATTATGTTTTTTATAGAGCTACTTTAGATATATTACAGAGAAATAGTTTCCCACAAACATCATGTCCACAGACTAGTGGTGTAGGTAGCAAAGTCCAACAATGCAAACAAAATATCTTCGACTTCAGCTTCGTCGCTGCTTTTACAACAGCAAGTTGTTGTTTTATGAAGTATCGTTGACTATCTAGCTCAGATGAGGTGCTTCTAGCTCAGTGAAGGCAGGGCTTTGGTAGTGATAATTAAAGTTAAACAACCCAGCCCCGGCGAGGTGAGGGAATGGGTGTCCATTATAGGTTTAGTAAAACTAATGACAAGCATCTTGGTGCTTCGCAGGGTACGTTTATGTTGATCGCTACCTTATGGCAGCCTGATTAGATCTGATTGTTAACTGATTGGGTGCCTTCCGGTCACATATATATATTTTTTATTGTGTCTGGGTTGTTTGCTGGGGGGTAAAGTAACTCTCTTGCCGTACAGGCTAGCAGCATTGGGCTTGCGTGCGTGAAGGTGAGGCCAGAGTCCTGCAGTGGGACGTGATTTACTTCACTATTTGTCTCGGGGGCAAGGTTTAATCACCATTATCCTGAATAATAAAACGACACTCGGTTGAGGCTAGAAAGACATTTCACTGTCTTCTCAATGAACCGTCAAATAGGTATAGCGTATAGCCAAATGAAATTGGCAATTATTTATAAATCTAGTAAAAGTTCCAGAGAAGTCTGAGATTACAAAACTGCATGAAAATGGATTTAGTCGACTTTGCCAAAATGCCGTGGAACTCGGCCAAGGGGACCGACATTTTATGGTATTACTTACTAGTGTTGCTTATAGATTGCCGAAGAGCTATCGATAAAATAAATAGTTTAGATTTGGTTTGGTTTTATTAGACTTTTACTATGAGGACAGTTTATAATCTAACTTTAGAGAAGCGATTTATATGTATAAAATAACTATGTATAATTTAGAGATCTCACACACAACACCCAGACCCGAGACAATATAGAAAAGTTATTTTTCTACATTGACCGACCGGGAACCCAACTCGAAACCTCAGAGATAGCGACACCAAGTCCGGTATGCTCGCCTCTCGGCTACGGAGGACGTCAAAAAAGTGTGTAAACAAAAACTGCCCTGCTCGCACTAGATAAGTCTTGTAAATTTAGATAGATAGATTCGATAGATACCCTTTATTGCACACTGCACAAAAGAAAGGGAAACGTACATTTAAAATAGCACAATTTAGGCGGTCTTATAGCTAGAAGCGATCTGTTTCAGGCAACCTTCAGGTACTATACTTAATACTGTATTTAGTAATAAATATACTTAATAAAAAAAGAGGCTGTCAATGGTGACCGAGTTTCTTGCGCTTTCTCGGCACTAGCCCACAAATTGTTTCAAAGTAGTGGTAGGGTAAAAAAATGAGTTAGAACGTGTAAAAGTGCAATTGCAAAAAATAATATTTACCTACTGTAGAAGGTACTACACTGATAAATATATTTTTCGCAAATTATTACTAAGGTCAATATCGATAGAAAATATACCGATATTGCGACAGTACTATCAACCAATGGTGTCCGAGATATTTACGGGAAACCATTAGTTAGGAAGTTAAGACAAGGCGATATCGATGGGGCCAATTTATGTTCGATTGGCATGGCTTTAGGGCTTGGGACATATTCTGCGGACATTGGGGACATTTTATTTGTTTTGTAGGTACCTATTAACTAATAAATTATGTGAGGTCTATTTATTTATTTAGACTTTATTGCACAGATTAAAAATCATACAAAAGGTGGACTTAATGCCAAGAGGCATTCTCTACCAGTCGACCATTAGGCTAAACAGAGACGTTATACAGGATGTCCCCAAAAATAGGGTCAAGCGGACGTCCAGATAAGTACCCCTGAATACCCGAATCAACCCCATAAATGGTCCGTCGTTTTAAGTAGTTTTAGATTTATTTATTGGTATTCAATTGCACACTCCTTAAACAGCTTTTAGAACAATTTAAAAAAAATTAAAGTTTAAGACATTTATTTCTCAAAACAGAATACAATTCACTTACTTGAGAAACACTACTAGCTACAAAGAGGTACATTGGTCTTCACGCGGAACGAGTTCACAACTTACATCATCATCATCAAGTCAGCCGATAATCCACTATACCCACTGTTTCAAACAAATAAAGTTTATTTATTTATTTATTTAAAATTGCTCTTGTTCAGGCTCCTTTATTTCCCAGCTTAGACTACCAGATTATTACACACAGCTTCTCGATAAGTTTAAAATCGTTTCTCTTGCAAACCGAAGAGTCTTGTCCAGCATGTGTTTTCTTCATAAGCTTATGAGCGGGCAGGTGAGGTGTTCTTCAGCGTATTTGTATCGCCGTACTACATAAGTATCCTAGATATAAGATAGTAAAAATCTTTAGCACTCCGGCTTCAAAAACCAACCTAGGTCGTCAATCTCCTTTAAGCAAATTCCTAAACGACTATAATGTACTTCAGAATAAGATGCCAGACCTGGATATATTCAATGACAGTCACGCTAAATTAAAAAAATATATACATGAGTACTTGTGTTATACTTAAGAAAATATTGTTCTCCCTTTGCAATGTGTCTGCTGGTTTGGTTTTATTCATAAGACCGCAACTTTGTAAACTGGGAATGTTGTGCTCACCTATAAGTGACATATACTCGTTTATCAGAAATGTCTTTATTGCTATGTTGTGAAATAAGTGTTAAATAAATTAGGTTGTTGGTGTGCCCTTTTAAATAAATAAATAAAAATAAATTACTGCTACATAGATTTGAACAAATTTCTATAACAAGCTTGTGCGCCTACAAAACTTCTGTTTAGATAAGTTTTTGGTCTAGGAAAGTATGGCTGTACTGAATACCAAACATTCGACTCAGGCGTGACATGCACATGGGCTACGGCTCCAGTCTACCTGACTTATTACCTAAATTACCTAAGAAAAAATCCCAACTCTACCCAATACGATAAAAAATACATTTAAACGTTATAAAAATGGCTTAATCATGAACATTTTTATTACCAATAACAACAATCGACATTTAAATTAAGTAAAATAATTTAAAAAAAACTTTTAAATCAAAACACTTGAGTAATAACACTATTAATACAAAAAAAAAGAAAAAAAATACTAGTCATGCAAAATCACAGATTGTGTTAAGGACATAGTTTTTTATCTTTAATGTTTATTTTAGAAAATACATAAATGCTAATATTCGAGCTAATTTCTTTTTAAAAGTCGTCGCCCTAATCGTAATAGGTATCACGATTGAAGTATTTTTTAGATAACTGAAATATTTGAAAGTTTTTCTTTTAACTTTATTCTATAAGCAAGAATGACTTTTTGTCAAAGTCGGTGATTTTAGACTAAACAATAGAGTTATTGTTTAGCCTGAAATCACCGCCGTAAAGAATACACTTACTCACCGCCAACAGGAGGCGTGTCGCAAGAGGCGACTTTGTATGGTGTGGAATAAAGATAATCTAATTTACCCAAGTAGTTGTAGGAATGTGTACTCTTAATGTAGAGTCTTTAAATGCCCTCCTAGTATTGGCAAAAAAGGCTAATTAAGATACATAGTTAATAACTTTACTGCAGAAAATAATATAAGGTTCAGTATATACTGCGTAGTAAAAGATTCTCTTCAAAGGTCGTCTGTTGCAAAACTAGCAATGGAACAAAATACCCTTAAACAGGTGAAGTATTTGCTCCATTCGTATTCCATTGGCGCCAGCCTTATTTGCCTCAGATAACTTCTTACAATAGAGGCCTCATTATGTATTGCAAATCAATCAACTTGTTCACAGTTAGAAATAAATGCAGGTAGTTTTTCCTTCTTGTGATTGCATCCAGCCATCGGCTCTATGTCAATAGGCTACCAGGTTGGACGGCCTACACTAACGGAGTGATGTGTTTAAGTAGCGATAGATACATTGCGCTCTTAAGTAAAAGGCTATGCGGTAGTTGTATACGCTATATGTATGTGTACTTCATCATCGTCATCATAATCAGCCCATGTCAATCATCTGCTGGATATAAGCTTTTAATGCACGCCACTGAGCCCGATCCTCGGCTATGCTTTTCCACCTACTGCCAGGTTGACAATAAAAAGACTTGACGAAGTTATGTGTACTTCGGCACCGACACATTAATTTCACTCGGTGACAGCAGTAGGTAAGCGGCATATCGTTCGTTAAAAAAACGACGGTCAAGTTAAATACAGATTTGTTATTTTTGTATGACAAGCTCTTCTCAAATCTAGTTTTGGCGTAGATTCACGCTTGATCGTTTTTAGATTTTTGCCAATAAGAAATTTTGTTTTAAGTCTCTCTGCTTCTCCTTCTTCTGCTATTTTACACGACGTATTTTTACAAAACTGCATTAAAATGATCATAACGTTTTCAGAGCTTAAAGGTACGTATAATACTTATTTGTAAATGCTTATACATGGGGCACACTAAAAGTTTTGCACTTCTAGCTAATTGGAGCTATTTGAATTTTGAATGTTATATTTTTTTAAACGTTGCAACCTTCTTAGTAATAAAAAAAAACAATTGGCGGGAAATGATTTGTCAATTGTTTTTTATCACACATCAAAGTTCTACGTACGCATCGAAAATCAAATTAAGTCGAAAAGATTTTAGAGCGATGATTTTTTCTCTCTCTTCGCAAGGCTGTGCCGCTCGTCTTCAAAATGCTTTTGGGAGAGAAGCACCTTGTTTGAGCACCGTGAGGCGATGGTTTGCTGAATTTGAGAGAGGTCGAGTTTTTTACATGACGAATTTCGTGGAGGGCGGCCTTCTACGAAAATAATGTGGCTACTGTTAAGCGGCTAATTGAAGAACACCCGCGGATTACCTATGAGACAATTCGAGGACTATTGGGGATTGGTATGAGCCAAATTCAGAAAATTTTACACGAAAAATTTAATGTTCGGAAACTTTGCTGTCGTTGGATCCCTCATGAACTGACAGCGGAGCAGAAGCGGACTCGCGTGGAATGGTGCTCACAGATGTTACTGAAGTACGACCACGGACATTCTAATGCTGTTTATGACGTTGTCACAGGCGACGAAACGTGGATTTATTGTTTTGAACCCGAAAAAAAACGGCAATCTTGTGAATGGGTGTTTGAAAATGAGAACAGGCCAACAAAAGTGAGGCAGGCGAGAAACGTTGGTAAAAAAATGATCGCGTTTTTTTTCTCAGCTACGGGTCCCACCTGTACAATTCCACTTGAAGATCAAAAGAGTGTTAATGCCGAGTGGTATTCTACCATTTGTTTACCCAGGGTGTTAGAAAAAGTTCGCGAAAGACGACCCAAAAGCCGCGTTCTCCTACATCATGACAACGCTTCTTCACACACGGCCAACAAAACAAAGTCATTTTTAGGTTCCGAAAAAGTACAACTCGTCACCCATCCTGCGCATAGCCCCAACCTAGCACCCTGTGATTTCTGTATTTTCCCTAAAATCAAAGATTTGATGAGAGGTTTTACTTTTACCAACTCCGAAGAGGCAGTGATAGCGTTCAATCAGCACGTAGGAAAAACATGCCTTCAGAACTGTGGTCCACCTGTTTTAAAAAATGGTTCGATCGCATGAATTTTTTTTTAAATTTGTATTTTGTTTAAAATGGGGTGGTGGTAGTGTGGTGTGGTGTGGTTTTGTTTAAAAGGTGCCCGCTCAGCAGACACCTTTTCGACACATCTGATTTATATTGTTTTGTGTATTTATTTTTTTCTCTTGTGTGTTGAATAAACGTTTCTTTCTTTCTTTCTTTCTATAAAATGTAAAGGAGAGTATTTTAAAAGCAATAAACATAATATTTTGTTATAACATGTTGTTTTTTTAAGTTACGCAAAACTTATAGTGTGACCTACGTATACTGATTTAGAAGTATTCTAACAACTATTATGTCATTCTACTCAGAAGGATGGGTAAGAAACCTTAACTATAGAAGAAGCGCACACTCAGTTGGTACATGGTACTTATTTTATTTGAAGTATTCACCTGTTTTTTTTTTTACTTTTATTTCGGACATATAAATCGGTCCATCTTTAGACTGACTACTCAGATAACCGACCGAAATATGCTACATTCTATTCCCTGATAATCCTGTAAAATCACTTGGTATAGCACTTTAAAATGTTTGTTTATTCATATTACCATCCCGCATTTAATTTGATATAAGAATGTTGCCTAAAGATTTTCTCACCGATATTAATCGCTCTCGCGGAGTCTATGTACTTGACTAGCCTGTATTGTTTACCAACAAACCTTCTTGAATTAACTTCAAGTCTCAAAGTTGAACGCGGCTCGCAACTTCGCAATTTGTGTACTTATAATTTGCCTTTGAGAGGTATTCTCAGAGGTCGAGTTATAATTAGAGACGCTCTTAAGTAGGTAGACTTTAATGCAACTATCATTTGCCTGTGGCTCCATCTTTTTTGTTTATCACAAAAAAAGTTACAGTGTCTTTCTGACGTATTTTCTAAAATTAAAAATTTGCTCTATAAAACTCGATAATATTAATAATCATTTATTCAATATATAGGCCCTCTCCCGGGCCCTAATACACGTCCCAAAATATAACTTTGCCCTCCCACCGCTTCGGGACTATATATTGGCTGGTGATGAGAAGAAACGGCGCTACAAACTCAGTCTTAAAAAAAGAAACGTAATGATAGACATAACATCAGCAGCAAGCATCAGCAGACAACCGCTGGGGAAGATAGGTTTCATAGCATAGTGTGCTCATTCTAAATAAGATAAATAACTTTATCTGACGACTTACAAGACGACTGTCTTGGTTTAGTATCATTACAAAACCAAGCGTTTGTGGTTTAATTCAAATCCACAAGAGGCAAGTGCTTATGTGACGACCACGAGCATTTGTACCTACCTGAGTCATTGAAATCATATAAGAAATTCACAGGTATTTATTATATATTTTCTTAATTCTATCCAAAATCAATTTTGTTGAATAATTGATATTAGAAACAGTCGACGACTTGTAAAAGTTGCAAATGACAAAAAAGTCGACTGACATAAAAAAGTTACACTGACATCAACGGTAGATTCTTTATAAGTTGAACTATCTATCTCTTCAATATTAACCACTATCAGCTCGTTGGTACATAAGAAACTTACATAGGTATAAAGTAAGTTTAGGTTAATCCTATCACAATTCCCATAGGTAGCCTAAAACAACCCTTTAAAATAGACAGCCGCCTTTCCTAGTCGTTCAAAGAAATGAAGTTATTTCTTCGAACGACTAGGCAAGCGATTTCCAGATTAGTATCCAACTCTATATTCCCATTCACCGATTCTTCCGGAGAGAATCCTTTCTGTCGAATACTCAAATAACATGCGTAATCCCGGCTCAGGAAATCTTTCAGATGTTATCCCTTAACGTACGCTCGTTGTAACGGGAGCAGGGAAGCGTGAAATTGTGGCAGCTTTAACAATGTAACCGCGAATTATAAAAGTTAAAATTATGTAGGGGAATAAAATAATCTTAATTTTTTAAATATTATAAATGAGAAAGTTTGGACGGATGTTTGTTACTTAATCATGTCAGAAGGGCTGAACAGTCATACTATTCTATCTACTATAGCACGGAGATAGATTATATAGTCTGGAAAAGCACATAGGTCACTTTTAATGTCGGAATTCTCATTTCCAAGAAAAATGCCATACAGAAGTATAATACGCGGTATAAAAATAAACTTGTCGTTCCAAATTTCAGATTGCACAAGGTAGGAAGTTCATTCATGGGAAAATGTGTTCGTATTTTTAATAAATTACCACAATCCCTTGCTGAACTGCCAGTATTTGAACTTAAATTACATGTTAAGATGATTCTAATGAAAAACGGTTATCACACCGTTAGTGATTATATAAATGATAAAAATGTGTGGATTTAAAACTGCTTAGCTCGCACCAAAACTTGTAAAAATATTAATTTTAAAAGAGGCTGACAACAGTGACCGAGTTTCTTGCGCTGCTTCTTCTCGGTACTAGACCACAAATTGTCCCAAAAAAATATTGGGACGTGTAAAAGTGCTTTTAATGGCCTATTTGAAAAAATAAATGATTTTGATTTTGATTTTGAAAAATTTACGGTTCCCGGGGGATGTAGATAGATACTCTTTATTGCACACCATACAAGTAAAATACACATGATTTTTACAGAAAGATGTACAGTTTAGGCAGTCTTATCGCTAATAGCGATTTCTTCCAAACAATGTTTTCATTAGATCGACATGTTTAGCTGATCGACAATATATCTAAGTAGTAAAAAATTATTCATAAAAAATCGAGCATCCTTACAAACTCTACAATATCCGTAATGATTACGTCTACCTTTGAGTTGGAAAGCCATTGGAACGGACTGTGTAGGCATTACAAAGATTTGAATAGATGCCTTACGCAGGCCCTCGACGGATAAAGGCTTTGAGTTGTCTTCAATAATAAAGAAGAGATTGTATTTAAGAAAATCAGCAATTTTATCCGTGTGATAACATTTTTTACCGTTGAGATTTGTTGGAATTTGGAAATAGGGGACTTGCATCCGAATAAGCGATAGATGGATTAATACTCTTTATTGCACACCATACAAATGATTTTTATAGAAAGACGTACAATTTAGGCTGTCCTATCGCTAATAGCGATCTCTTCTAGACAAATTTTAGGTAGAGCTTCGATCATCCAAGTGCAATGATTTATGCCATGGCCAAGAGTAAATGGGTGACCATTGTCTACTTACTTTGGAAGGCACGTTAAATATTAACGTGATAGCGACATCAAACTTTACCAATGAATGTAATATTATGCTTCATATTTAAAATAAATTCTTCTGTACGCACATTCCAATTGCGCTTTTTAATAGCTCATTTCTCTTTGCACAAAGCTGAGTGCACAATATCCAGAACCAATCGTTAGCATAGGCATTTTAGGTAAGTTTTTTTTACCAACAATTATCTATTTATCTTTTACACAAACTACTGTCAACAGCAATAAGCATGGATTTCGTACAATTCTTCAAAGCGATTGCGATTAGACATGAGAGTTACAAAATTGGCTTGCTGCTATTCTGGAGTGAACCGGTTACTGAGTTTACCAGATCATGTCAGCCTATTGCAGTTCACTGCTGGACGTAAGCCTCCCCCAAAGAGCGCTAAAAAGCACGATCTACTGTATAAAAAAGGCTGACAAAGGTGACTGAGTTTGTTGCGCCGTTTCTTCTCATCACCAGCCAATATGAAGTCCCGAAGCGGTGGTAGGACTAAGCTATATAAGGTGCTTCATAAATATCTGCAACGGCTGAAATGGGTAAAAGTACTGCTTATATAGATTACGGTAGTGAAGGAATTACGTGCCCCGGATCGGTAATTAATTATTTTCAAAAAGACAGTAAATAAATGGTTACTTGCTTCAATTTGCATAACACACTTCGTCATCCGCCCTTGACAGTGCGCGGGAGCGGTATAATGTGAAACGTTAGCATTTTTGGACAGATGTGGACGGTTTGAGACAGAATAAAGCCTAATCTTTATTTAATATATTTTTTTTAATAAAAAAAATTATGATGTTCTGGACATACAATTTCTTTACTATCGTAATCTATTCAAGCAATACTTTTACCCGTTTCAGCCGTTGCAGATATTTATGAAGCACCTTATATTTTGGGACGTGTATATGTGCCCGGAAGAGGGCCTATGTACTGAATAAATGAGTATTATTGAATATTGTAAGGTATATGCTCCATGACTTTCAAGTTGCACCACCTACCACCACCTAGCGCACCAGAGCATCTGTCATCCCATATGAGTATCACGCATGAACTTTGGCTAATTGTTATTCTCTGTCAGCTGCCACACAACAGTCTACAAGGAATGTGTCAGATCGCCTGGCTACAATTTACTAACGATCGCATTGCTCGGCTTCATTATTGCATAAAATAGTGTCAAATAAAACTATACTACAATTTCAGCTAATAATCGAAAGAAGAGCCTTTGAAATTGTGCAAAGGTAGTCAAATTTATAGGTCTTCCAGACGTTATCGATGCGGTCCTCGATTTTTCTCGTTTTAAAAGGTTAAGTAGCTACTCTTGTTCTCGAGATCTAGAAGCTAAATAAAGGGCTTATGTAAGCCGAATAAAATTAATAGAAAACGTATTCGGGTAGAATAATGAAGCTGTATATTTCCTTAAGAGAACGTAATCTGCTGATATAGGTACCTATATCAAGTTTTTTCTTGTCTGGCAAATAAGAATCATTAAATAACCGAATGTGCCGTGTGGGGACGGCCGTAAAGAATACACTTTCCCACCGCCAATATGAAGCGTGTCGTAAAAGGCGACTAATTCCTGTAGCACGAGACGGGCAGTAGCATCTGTGCGCGAAAAACTGTGCTCGCCAACCCGCCTGCCAAGCGTGGCGAGTATTGGCGATCCCTCCTAATGATAGAAGGGGGAGGTCTAGTTTAGTAGTGGACGCCCTTTGGCTGTAATGATGATGATAAAATAATCATATAGGCCTCTTCTAATGCATGCGACTGCGCCAGATTCTCGGCTATTCTGTTATATCCGGCGCTGCCAGCAGCAGCGGCGTTATATTATCTATCACTCCACCATGTCAGAGGCCGCCCGCTGCTGCGTTTGCCAAGTCACAGCCTCCACTTGAGAACAATAATACCCCATCGGTTATCTGAGACAAATAAGATCACCTCATTGTTACTTAAGCTTGCTTATCTTCTGAACTATATTAATTATCTTTGTTCCTTGTCAAAATAACCTAATTTTTATTTCTACATACCTGGTTAAGAAACTTTAAATTGGTCTACTAGTCGTACCGTAAGTGTCCACGTCTCGACTCCTCTCTACGAAAAAGTTTTGGAAATACGCCACTATCGATTCAAATGCATCTCAAATAATAATCACAAATAGAAACATAATAATCTTAAACATGGAGTGTAAGTATTCAGGAAGTTACCACTGTTTTTACCTATAAATTCATATAAGCGCGCCCCAAAGTCGTGCGCTCTCATCTTAAGAATTCCTCTTTGCCAACTTCGAAGAGACCTCAGTCAGTAATATTACACCGGGAGTCGAGTAACTTGCCGACTTTCTGGGAATTCTCATTTTTCCTTCACTCAGCGGGATTTATTTTTAGAGCCAAAACTAATGTAATAAACTGGGGTGTCTTCGCTTTGGGCTTTGGTGACTTGATGGAATTACTCGGCTGAGAGTTATCGGCTTATATCTTTTTCTAGTTTGTAGAGTTGATGTTATAATAGTATTTGGATGTCATAATAGCTTTGTTGAAATTGAATTGTTTTATTTTATTCATCATCATCATTATTTCTCCAATGACTTTCAGATTGATCGTTTGGAAGCAGCCAACTCGAGTTTTGGAAATCCTCCCCTAGTGATAAGTACTTAAAGAAGACCTTCTCTCAATATAAAATAGTAATACCTAATTATTACGGTTATGTACTTTTAGAAAGGTGGACCGAATGCCATTAGGCATTATCTGCCAGTTGAACATCGGGTTAAACATACATAGATAGAAAGATAGATAGATACTCTTTATTGCACACCATACAAGTAAAATACACATGATTTTTACAGAAAGATGTACAATTTAATAATAAATATTTTATAGGTAGTTACCTAAAAAAAGCATAGAATAATCTGCACACATTACCAATTTTTAAACAATATAAAACTAACATATCCATACATAGATTACATAGAAAAAACATACATACATAAAACACTATAAAGAAAGACTTATTTTGAATTATTTTAAATAACAAATAAGTATTGTACCAGGAGATTGCCATAAAATATTGTTATGATCTCCGGAGGTCTCAGAGCAAATACAATACACTGATGAACGATTGTTTTCGCCGTCACACCCCATTATTCAAATAGGCAACACCCTTATCTGCTGCTGGACGAAAATGATCTTTATTGTCAATGGCATAAAGATAAATATTCAGCAGTGCTGTTGTTGCAGAGTATAGCAAACAAAACAATTTATTAACCTACTTTTTACTCTGAAATAACTGGTTTTGCCACGTTGTATACGAAGGCGATTGGCTTGAAATTAGAAGCTGGTAAAAAGAAAATGTAAGTCATTGGGGGAGGCCTATGTTCACAGTGGATGTCCATGGCTGAAATGATGATGATGATGAAAAAGAAACTAATCTCTCTTTTGTAAAACAGAAATAAATTGATACAAATAGCACACGTGTTTTTGAAGGTGATATCGCAATGTTTTTCTTCAAAAAAGGTTTCCAATTCGTAAAATATTTTGTGTTTCAACGTATCATAAAATGTTAAATAGTATTAATAATTTGAACACTTAATGATAAGTGGTAATAATTATTCATAGTTTTGATTTTATTTAACACAAAGAATATTTCATGTTAGTAAATAGAACTATAGAAGTCGATTGAAACAGTAAAAGAGTGTTTACCAAAAAGCAAAAAGTGCTGAGAACTTTCGGATTAATACCTCTAATCTTTATCACGCAGAGCCAAGAAACATACCAGCCTGCCTAGCATGAGTACTAAAAACACGATATGATATAGCAAAATATCGACACCAACTGTAAAAATATGATAGATATAGCCGCCATGTTGAATCGCCGTCACATATTAAGATCGCTGTTTCGATAAAAATTTAAAATGGCGGCGAAATCTATCATATTTTTAAAGTTGGTGTCGATATTTCGCTATATCATATCATATCATATCGTGTTTTTAGTGCTCATGCTAGGCAGGCAGATAAGATTATCTTTCTTTTTTTTTAGCTTTCAATAAAAAAACCGCGTTCGCATCTTTTTATTAATTTAGGAACAATTTACCTTTTTAAGACGATAACACGGATAATGATTTAACACCTCTTTTTTTTAGCTAATAGGAATTAATTAATTTAAGGCTTCATCAATTACGTAAAGCTTTTAAGTTTGAAAATAGGTAATTAAGTGTTTATTACATAGGACTGCCTAAAAATTATTATAAATTATCTTTTTTTAAACGAAGTTTCTTTTGTTTCAGAACATTTTCCTCTCCATTTCCGTCAAAACCCGCAATTGCAACTAAAATGTGCGAGAAAGTGGTCCGATTCGGCGTCCCAGTCGCGACGTGCTCGGGCGCCCTCGGCTGTTTCCGCGACAACTGTCAGTGAGATTCCAAGATGGCGGAGAAGGTCAGCTGATCGGAACACTGCGCGCGCAGGCCACACAGCAAGCGGCGGATCAAGCGCATCATGGTAAGTAACTTTATTTTCTTTTTATAACCGACTTCAAGGAGACTTAATAGAAGGAGGTTCTTAATTCTTCGGTTTTTTATGTATGTTCAACGATTATTCGTTACCACATTGATTTCGAGGATTCTATTTTTGTTCGAAAGGAAATACTTAAAAAAAAAAAACAATCGTTTATTTGCGGGAATGCATCATACATGCAATTTTATAATTCAGAACTTACTAACTTTGTCCATGTATTCAGCCTGCATGCAGGCGTGCAAATATTAATGATAACATTACAATAAACAAAATACATTATAAAATGTCACACTATATAAATTAAAGATGTCATATTATTTATACAATTATTCATAAAAATTAAAATATTCATTCAGACTATAAAAACAATTACTCAACAACCAATTATTTAACATTTTCTTAAATACATTTCCTTTTAGCACTTTCAGTCTTTCGGGTAATTTATTATATATTGCAATCGACATATTATAAACATTACTCTTATACATGTATATCCCTATGGCATCGAGGTTGGTACAATAGATTTTTTCGGAATAGTTCCATAAAAATCTGGTCAAGTTCTGATGATGGGAACTAGAGGCAGATACGAAAATCATCAAACAATGCATGAACTCCATACCACGACAACTGATTTTTGTATCTATGTTAGACAATATCTTAGACAAATGTGAACCGATTATGATGATTCCTTTTTATCGGGCTCCGAATGATTTACAGAATTACCCTTGAACGATATAATTGTACATAGAAATCACTGTTCATCTTTCATCGATACAAATATATTTTTTACCGACAGCTCGGTTCGCCGAAATAAATATTTATCATTCTTTCGGCGAACCGAGCTGTCGGTAAAAAATTATATCATTCAAGGGTACTTAATTCTGTAAATCATTATCAGCTCAAAAATTCTAATATAATAAACGTTGACAAAATTATATGTATACAGCAATTATAATGAATGTAAAGGAACAATTCGTTGCTTGAAGTTGACGATGCACACGCGTGCTCTCCGTAGTAACGGCACGATTTTGTGAAGTAGCTCTCAAAGAGAAACTATGAACATGAAACAAATTGGATAAATTGTAAAGTAGGTACTTCTAGCGTAGATTTATTTCTAATTTATAAGATTGAATAAAACTAGGCATTTCATTTAATCTGAAGGTGGCCGCGCAGAACAGCATACCTACTTTATGGCGCGGCCACAAAATACATAGGTACAATAACTCTTGAAGTAATTTAGTACTGTTTCTTTTCTACAAAGTATCAGATAGTAGACTTACTATTAGCATTTACTGACTTAAAATTAAGCTAATAGGCAGTAATGGCCGCGACCCAAACAAAGATACGTAAAATTTTAAGTTATATAAAAAACTAGCTGTTGCCCGCGACTTCTTCTGCGTGGTCTTTAGGGGTATGAAAAATAGATGTTGGCCGATTCTCAGACCTACTCAATATGCTCACAAAATTTCATGAGAATCGGTCAAGCCGTTTCGGAGGAGTACGGGAACGAACATTGTGACACGAGAATTTTATATATAAAAATATAAGTGTGTAACTTGAGAACAATACACGTAAGTATTGGGTACACACATGGCGCGGTAATTGGCGTCGAGAGCAGTTTCCCGGGTTCGATTACTTGTTTAGTCAATTCAGAAAACGATCTTTTCTATATCGGCTCGAGTCTGGGTGCGCTGGAAGACGCCCCTGGCAAAAGACATTGTCTGGTACCTCGTTACACAAGGACACAGACAAGGATTTTAATCCTTTTATATTTCTACATTTACAGACCGGGAATCGAGTCCGGAACCTCAGAGACAATAATAGTAATAGAAAAAATAATTGGGAGATTTATTTCAATCCCATTTTGTCTCATTAAAACAAAAATCCTTGTCTGTCCTATCTCGTTATAAGACAAATGGCATGTCAATCCCGCGCGAGGGACCACGAGAAGGGTTCGATGTCCATTAGTGTTAGCTCCGACATAATAACACGAGTAGTTGGCCAATAGTCTAGCTATAAATGTTACGTAGTAGATTTTTTTCAACCAAAAATCACGCCAATTATAATATATAGCTCCAAACTAGGCAAAGCCTGTATGGGTTTCTAGAAAACGGATAGACATACGAGTGTTGCAACTAGAAACCCATTTATTTGATTTTATAAGGACAACCGAACCGTGTCGTTGATTATATTTCACAAGTGATTAGGCTACTTATCATAGACCAGAGCATTGTATATGATGTTGTCCAATATTTATTTATATATTTATAACCAACAAGACACACTATTACAATGGGCTAGTTTCCTAAAAAAAAAAGGAATTAGTCCGTCATTTGGATTAACAGAAAATATTGGACACGTATTTTTTCTTTTCTCAGTTAAACAAAAACTGATGAAGATATAGGCCGTTATAGTTCCGCGTAACGTCACGCCTTGCGACACTTTTTAGCAAAGCGTGACGTCACGTGCTCCCATTCCCAGACTTTGATGAGCTTTACCTTCGTAATTTTTTGTTTGATTGACAAAAGACAAAATATAGGTCTAATATTTTTTGATAATCTAACTGACGGACTAAATGGAATAATCATTTTTTTACCTAGGAAACTAGCCTATTCATCATCATCATCATCATTTCAGCAATAATACGTCCACTGCTGAACAGAGGCCTCCCCTAATGACTTATCATCAGGGGGAATTGCCAATACTCGCCACGCTTGGCAGGCGGGTTGGCGAGCGCAGTTTTTTTTATTAGATTTCGCACGAAGACGCTGCTGCCCGTCTCGTACTACAGGAATCAGTCATCTCTTACGACACGCCTCCTGTTGGCGGTGACACTGACTTATAGCTAACCTTCGTCTTAGTTATAGGCTGCTACGGCATGCAGGTTTACTACTCAAATTAAACACTTAATATTTTTTAAAACTACTAATAATACTTACATATTGTTAAATGCGCACAAATCTTAATATCATTGATAGTTCAGTCATTGACAGATCATGTTTATTTCAGACTGTATTAGGAGATAGTTCGTTCATGGGAAAATGTATTCGCTTTTTTAATAAATACTACAGTCTATTGCTGAACTACTTATACTTAAGTTAAAACCGCATGTCAAGATGATTTTAATGAAAAAAGGTTATTAAACTGTAAATAACTTGTCGTACCACTAATATGGAACGTAAATCCTGCCAAAACCGTCCGTAACCGCAAGTTTCAAATCACATTTTGTTGTCTACAGCAAGTGTTCGGCGAATGGGCGCAAGTGGAGGTGGTGGAGCTAGTGAACGATGGCTCGGGCCTCGCGTTCGGCATCGTCGGCGGCCGCTCATCCGGTGTGCTGGTCAAGAGCGTGCTGCCGGGCGGCGTCGCCGACAGGGTGAGTGACTCACTCCAACAATCAGTCTAGTACCATAGCCATCAATAAGCTTAGTATCACAACTATCGATGAGCTAATTATCACTCTATCAATCAGCTTAGTATCACAACTATCAATGAGACAAATATCGCTCTACAAGTCAGCTTAATATCACAGCAACCAATGAGCCAATTATCACTCCATGACAGGTTAATAGTATCATAGCCATTAATCAGCTTAGTATCACAACTATCAATGAGCCAATTGTCATTTTACCAATCAGCGTAGTATTACAACTATCAATAAGCCAATTATCACTGTACCAATCAGCTTAGTATCACAACTATCAATGAGACAATTATTACTCTTCCAATCAGCTTAATATTACAACCATCAACGAGCCATTTATCACTACCAATCAGCTTAGTATCATAGTCATCAATTAGCTTAGTATCGCAACTATCAATAGGTTAATTATCACTCTAACAATCAGCTTAGTATCACAACGACATTGAGCCAATTATCACTCTACCAAGTATCATTCCATCAATCAGACTGGTATCATAGCCATCTATCAACCTAAGATCACAACCATCAATTAACATATCACACTCGAAGCACATTCATGCCTTTATGTAGGTATATGCAAAAACAATGATTTAAATGATTATATCTTTAACGTTAACAAAAAGAGAACGGAATATGGGGTCTAAGAGTAAAGTGTCAACGGCCAAATTAACATTGCAAATCAGATATTAATTTTCCAATAACAAGGCAAGATTCAAGCGGATCGCTTTATGCAAATTCTGGATCGGTGCCCATCACAAAATTGATGTTCTAAACTCGTGTCCGGAAGTAATCTTGAAGCTGAAGCTGCATAAAATGGATGAAATTGTTATACACATTTTTTTATGTCGAATAGATAATTTTTATGGGATGGTTATGTTGGAGAAACGGGCGACAGCATTTTTAAACGCCTTAAAAAAGGAGGAGGTTCTCAATTCGTCGGATTTTTTATAATATGTGTGTTGCATAACTTGCATACTTCTTTTACTTCTTCTTAGGGTGCCTTCCCCTGCCGAAGGTTGGCGATCATCATGGCAATTTTAACTTTATTCACCACTACCCTGAACAGGGACCTGGTGCTAAGTTCGAACCAATGTCTACTTATTCTTAAGCCTTAATTCTTACGTTTGCCTTAGGCCCAATTCCCGTAATTTGACAATAGCCGCAATCCGGTGTCGATCCGCTCCCAGTAACATTACGATCACAAACGGTATTCTCGTAAACCCAAAAAAGTCAATTATAACTAGTTCGTAATGCGACTAAAAATGGAAGAAATCAAAATTCGTTTTTTTTTGCTCTATTTTCAGTGGTATTGGGATAGTTTTAATGATTTTACGAGAATACCGTTTGTGATCGTAATGTTACTGGAAACGGATCGACATCGGATTGCGGCTATTGTCAAATTACGGGAATTGGGCCTCTGGTTTTCGGCGTCCTTGAATCTTCCCCTGGATGATCAGTTGGAGAAATTCATACATGTTAATGTTCAAATGTTGTTTTAACATTAAATAGTTTTCTATCTATTAATATCCTCTTATTGATTCACCTGTAACTTACTATGTAATCGAAATTGGACGTAGATTTTTTGATCATCATAATCTGCCGACGTCAGTAATAAATATAAATAATAAAATATTGGACCACATCACATACATTGCTCTGATCCTATGGTAAGTAGCCGAAGCACGTGTTACAGAAATCAGAGACAACGTCGGTACCACAACACCTAGACCCGGGACAATTTTATATTATATAATTTTCCTTTTAGATTATCTATTTTTGATAGATTAGATATTTTTCCTACATTGTCCGACCGGGAATCGAACCCAGAACCTAACACCTAGTTAGCGTCACCAAGTCCGGTATGCTCGCCTCTCGGCTACGGAAGTCATTCTACTGCTGCTGGACATGGGATGGGGTCCCCCAATACACGTTAATAAGTTTGATCCTCAGTTATTTTCTGGTTGGTTATTCGATTTTGACCTACTTTAACCTGTCGAATCAATTTGAAACTTGTAAGCAAGTATGAGTAATCAAAAAACTACTACAACTTGAGACTAACGAGCTGATTTGATGGTGGAGCCAGGAAGTGGATAGTGGAACTCTTTTATTGTCATCATCATTATCATCATCATTTCAGCTATAGGACGTCCACTGCTAAACATAGGCCTCCCCCAGTGACTTTCAGATTGGCCGGTTGGAAGCGGCCCGTATCCAGCGGCTTACTGCAACCCTTACCAGGTCGTCTGTCCACCTTGTAGGTTGACGTCCTACGCTGCGCTTGCCGGAACGTGGCCTCCATTCCAGAACCTTTCTGCCCCATCGGCCGTCAGTTCTACGTGCTATGTGCCCCACCCACTGCCACTTTAGCTTGCCAATCCGTCGAGCTATGTCTGCGACTTTTGTTCGTTTACGGATCTCATCATTTCTGATTCGATCTCGCAAAGAAACACAGAGCCCATTCCATAGCACGCTGTGCAACCTTGAGTTTTCTTATCAGGGCACGTTTTCGTTCCATGTCATCACTGGTACTTATACTAACTATTTAATTACTTTTAACTATTCTGATAGCACGGTAAGTAAACTTAAGTTCATGCTTTACGGCAGTTTAGGGCGTTTAACTGTCGCTTTTTTGGACGCAATGGCGTTGTTCTTGAACCTCCTACGCAAAAAGAGGGGTAAATACTAAAATATTCAAGGCTGTTCATTTATTAATGAAACGTGCAGTCGTAGCACAATTAGCGGACTTATTTTAGAAAGGCTACACTTTGTTTCCCTACCCTACTTTCTGACAAGCATTAACCCAAGCCACAGAAACGAGATACAGTGAACATTTATAGTGTTACTAGGTTCCGTCCGCGGCTTCGCCTGCGTGGAGTTCGGAGTTTATCAACGACCAAATAATGCATTATTTGAGAATTTTGATTACCATAAAAGAAGTTATAGTGAGTCAACCTTAAAAGATAAAAATAATTATACTAAGACGGCTTTTTTAGAACGTTTTCAAGCGTAACAATTCCGTCATACATAAATTTTGCAAAATATTAACCGTTTACGCAGCGCACGCAACGGAAACTCCCAAAAGGATTATTTTGTTCCGTTTTTGCAACATTTTTTATTAATCCTCCGCTCCTATTGGTCATAGTGTGATGTTAAAAGTGTTTAACCTTTCTCGATAAATAGATCCAACATAAATATATTTTTTCAATTCGAATCAGTAGCGCGTTTAACCAATCAAACAAACTTCAGGTTTACCAAATGGTATAGTTTAAGCTTGACAGATGAAGAAAGAATTTTGCAAACATCTACTACACATGTTTTTGTAAATAAATATATATGTAAATAAATATGTATATACATGGTTGCAACGAGAGATCAACATTACGAAGCTGATATTTACGCTAACAAAGGCACGTGGAACCTTTACTCTTATATAGGGTGTTAAAAAAAGAACAAGTCATAACAGGTAGTTTAGAATAGATTATATTATACAGGGTAACATTGCATTTTTTAAGGATCTACTGAGAGTCTTTGAGTATTTATCCTACGATCTAAGCTGAAAGTCAATAACATAAGCGATCTGAGTAAAAAACAGAAGTTTGTTTTTCATTTTTAATTATTCCTATCGTCTGTTAAAAAATGGAACCTGAAGTTAATTTACAATTGGTCTATTAAATTGCACTGTATGTGGACGGTATAAGGTCTTTGTTAGCTTAGCGTCGGCGTACGCCTGTGATTGCTGATGGATGACCAGTAACCTCTCGTTCAAAAATTTTAAAGTATTTTTTCAAAAAACTATCAACACCATCATTACAGCCATAGGACGTCGACTGCTGAACATAGACCTCACCCAATGACTTCTATCATTGAGGGGGGAATGAAAATACTCGCCACGCTTGGCAGGTGGGTTGGTGAGCGCAGTTTTTTATAGGATTTCGCACGAAGACGCTGCTGCCCGTCGCCTCATACGACACATCTCCTGTTGGAAGACGGGATGTGTATTCTTTATGGGCGTTCCCACACGGCACATAATTATTTACAATATATTATTTCTTTAAGTGGCCTCCCCATTGCCACTTTAGTTTTGCAATCCGAAAAGTGACTTTGATTCTTCTACGAATCTCCTCATTTCGGATTAAAGGGGCAAAGAACTGACTACTCTTGGGAAAGAAAGGTTCTCGAGTAGCTGCCATGAACTGAAAGACGCAAAGAGGCCTCCCACCCGGTGGACTGACGACCTAGTCAAGGTTGTGCCGCTGGATGCGAATGGTTCAACCAAAGCCATTTGCTGTGGAGTTTTATAGAAGAAGCATACGTCCAGCAGTAGACTTCCAAAGGCTGATAATGATTTCTGTGCACTAGACTCGTTTGTATTTTTTAATTTTTTTTTATTTTACCCTGACTGTTTTCTAGACTGGATTCTATTCCCTCTAAAATTTGCCTCTAACTAAAACCAATCCATTTCGGCAAATAAGCCTGAATTAAGCAATATTAAACGTCCCAAATTTACCGGACCACTGCTTACAATATTGTGGGCTAGCGCCGAGAAGAAGCAGCGCAAAAAACTCGGTCGATGTTTTCAGCCTCTTTTTCAAATAACTAGTACAAGAAAATATAGTTAAGCATGTGCCAGCCAGGCAGTTTTCCATTCTACACATTTTTATCATTTATATAGTCATGACAGGTTATTAACCTCTTTTGATTAAAATCATCATGACATGCGATTTAAAGTTATACTATCTTTGACAGCCTGTATAATGCGAATCCTAACTTTCAACAACGTAATAACTTCATCAAAGCTCGCTATTGCTCCGTGTAGCGGCTAAAAACGCGGTGTTTCATAATTTGCAGCTAATTCGGTCGCGTAAACACCGGATTGTTTCCGTAGTACGTCAGCCTTTGTTGTTGGGGGAACACAGGAATGAAGCAGTGTTGTTGGTAAATAAAATATCGATATCGATAAATTTATCACCTCTATCCGTCTTAGCATGACTGAACAGCACAATACAAAAAAATAAATGGTCTTTAGATGATGAATATTTAGGTCTCGGAAAGGTCGGCAACCCATTACCACCCCCTTATGTTCGACGACCATCGTAGCCGAGAGGCGACTAAGCCGGACTTAGCGTTTGCCATCTCCAAGGTTCTGGGTTCGATTCTCAATCGGGTTAATGTAGAAAAAGAAATTTTCAATGTTGTCTCGGGTCTCGGTGTTATTTGTCCAATTTTGCAAGTGTTCATGGATAACGATTGTTATTACCATCGGGTGACTTGTTTTCTTTTGTGGCGTTTTTACGGATAAAAAAACTATCGACAACGTGACAGCACTTTGACAAGGGTAACAACACATCAATCAACTCGGAAATGACCATCCACGTGTTTACTTGCGTGGCGAAAATAAACTTTGTTGTGAAAGTGCGGGCTTTCGGAGCTTGTTTGAAACACAACGCCAGTTGTTGATCTAATCTACATATTTTCATTATTATTATACATGGCTAGGTGATAACTAGCCACGAAATAGAAAAAAGTATTTGAATAGCTTCAAAACATCGCCATTTATTTATTATTCGTATACTGCAAAAGATAGTCACCTAAGGAGTGTGAAACTTAAGCGAGCTTGCGATTGTCAAGACCACAGAACAGGATTGACACGCTACGCTCCACTACGTCGAGACACATATGAAATTGACGGTAGATTGACGTTTAACTTTTCTCTTCATTGTAATAATCCTGAACCTATGTAAGGAAATACTCTACTGAAGTTATGATGGTGAAAAAACGCACAAAGAGATGATGCCCCTTGGTCTAGCTATATAGAGTGTAATTCTGCCTACCTGATTACAAAATTATCGATTATGAATTCGAATCCCGCCGAGTCTCGAGTCGAAAATGCGATCATCGGTTAGTCTGTTTGTCACGCCCTGCTTCCAGTGTTGGGCATTAATCAATTAATTTGTCAATTATCTCGTTAATTGACTAAAAAAGTAATTGCAATTAAATTAATTACAATTAAATTAATCGCAACTGAACTTTTAATTGTACCTTGCAATTAAATTAATTTGATTAACATATGTCAATTGTAACTCACAATTAAAATAATTGCAATTATATTTTTTAGTTGTTTTATGAAACAATTAAAACTAACAATTAACTTTAAGTATCAAAAAGTAAAAGATTTTGGAAAATTAAACTGTAAGACTCGGATATTTCAATCTCAGATAAAAACGGATGCTCCTCCGATGCACCAATGACTAAAGCAGAACTTTTGATGCTGCATTATTTTGCCGAGGAAAGCCAAGATTTGCAACTCCCCAATAGATATCCTGAGATTAAAAGTGTTTGTATTAAATACAACACACCTTTACCATCGTCAGCTGCAGTTGAACGTCTTTTTTCTTTTGCGACAATGACAAATTTGCCAAAGAGTCATAAACTATCAGACAGCATGTTCGAGAAGAGAGTGGTATTAAAATGTAATTTAAATTATAATTAATTGTTAATTGTAGTAAATCACAGCTAACAATTAATTAATTGTTAATTGTTACCACTACAGTTAACAATTAAATAATTGTTAATTGTATTTTTCCACAATTACAATTGATTAATTGTTAGTTGTTGTGGTTATATTTACCAATTAATCAATTGTTAATCTTTAATTGTTTTTGCAATTAAAATTTGCCCAACACTGCCTGCTTCCCTAGCATAAGCACTAAAATATGATATGATATAGCAATATTTCGCCACCAACCGTAAAAAATTTGATAGATATAGCCGCCATTTTGAATCGCCGTGCAGGTGACGTCACGTATTATGATCGCTGATTCGATAAAAATTCAAAATGGCGGCTATATCTATCATATTTTTACAGTTGGTGTCGATATATATTGCTATATCTATCATATCATATCGTGTTTTGGTGGTCATGCTAGAGGGGCTGGACCATAAAGCAAGGCGATATGGTCGAAACATAAATAATTTGGCTGTTGATTCACCATAAAGTGAGAAGAGTTTATCATTCACAATCAAGTTCAGCACCGCTTAGCGATAATAACTAAGATAACCTGCAGTGTGCGATTACAATAGTACCCACATGGTAAATCGATTTGATTATTAACGATTCGTTATGTAGATTTTTCACCGGAAAATATTTTTGATCATGACAAATCGGACACCAACAATAGGCTAGTTGACACTTTTTTTTTAATAGGTCTTAAATTGTTAATAAGAGTTCCATTAAACAGAAAAAAAATGATTGTATTTTTTTAAGACTTAGAAAACTACAAAACTTTCATTTTAAAATAATATTTTCATAAACAGATGAAAACGCTTTCAGCTATTTTAATTTATAGATTATCTGTGCTCTAGTAAACAAACAAACAACCTCTCTGAATTAATCAAACATGATTTCTAACAGTTTACACAAAAAATATATTAATTATCATTACTGTATCGTTCGAAAGATACATCTAAGACTCGAATGACATTTTTGATCGTTTACCATGAGTGACGTCACTCACGTCGTGATCATGGCGGATAGCATTTTTACAGTTTCTATATATAGATTTTTTTTTAAATTGATTATTACAGGCATCTCCTACTTTTAAGTATTGAAATAGATATATTTAGGTTCCTAATATAAAAATTTGAAATAATTCTTTGTTTAATTAATATAGATATGAGTCAAACTAGCCTATTTATTTATTTGAACTTTATTGCACAAAAATAAAACTAACCACCAAAGGTGGACTTCATAATTCAACAATACAATCATCTTCTTCTTCCTCGGTCAACACTGATGAGGATCGCGACCACATACAATGTTCCTCCACAGACTGCGATCATACGCTGTGTGGACCGCACGATGCATATTTCCGCCCAATGTTTTTTTCACCGCGTGTGACCATCTCGTAGGTGTTCTACCCCGAGCACGTCTGCCTTCCATTTGGCCCAAGATAATTTGTTTCTCCAGGTAATGCCTAGAAGATCGCATAATGTGGCCGAAGAAACTGAGTGTACGCCTTCTGCATATGGTGGAGAGCCGCGTGGTGATGTTGAGTTCTTTTAATATGGACTCGTTAGTTCGCATGGCAGTCCAGGGTATGCGAAGTAATTTACAATCATAGTTCGTTTTAAATAATAATTGTATTTTTACGTAATTTAAGGTAATAAGTATTTTTTTTACGATTTATAAGCATTTTTATATTGTTAATAAGTTCGTAAGAGTTAAAAAGCTACTGGAAAAATAATAACGATTCGTAGTAAATAACGATTTCTTGTTTTGTGCTCTTACTAATGTTTCGATTTAAGTGTTAGACAGAACTAACATTAAATGTGACTTTCTTAAATCCTATAGTAAAGCCGATCACCATTGCCGTCTGTTTTACTACGTAATTAATAATTCACGACTCTGTGTCTTATACATTAGTTATTATCGACATACGACTTCATGTATTATGTAACGTCGTCACAGGGTGTATCTAATTCAGTAGGATTACTTTTAACGCGCGCAAACCGTTCAACGGGTGACAATTAAAGGTTATAAATGGTGAAAATAAACGCTTCATTAAACTATTTCAACAAAGCTAATAGCCGTAGTATCTCTTACATAAATAAGTAATACCTTAAGAAAACATATTTGAAAACATTGTACAAGCTTTTCGCCAATGATCAGGTTTAGTTGCGCATTAGGAGAGGCCTTTTGTCTAACAGTTAATTGAGATTGCTTGTCGTTGTTGTAACAATAAACTTAATAATAATAAAATATATGTTTATATGAAGTTACAAAAACTGCTCTTTTCTATGCTGTGTAATTTGGTAGACATGCAGTGACAGAGATGTGGGTTTCTCTTAAGGACGCCTCACGGCTCCATCTGTTACATGTCTGTCAAAAACAGTATTGGTAGACATGCAGTGACAGAGATGTGGGTTTCTCTTAAGGACGCCTCACGGCTCCATCTGTTACATGTCTGTCAAAAACAGTATTGGTAGACATGCAGTGACAGAGATGTGGGTTTCTCTAAAGGACGCCTCACGACTCCATCTGTTACATGTCTGTCAAAAACAGTATTGGTAGACATGCAGTGACAGAGATGTGGGTTTCTTTTAAGGACGCCTCACGGCTCCATCTGTTACATGTCTGTCAAAATCAGTATTGGTAGGCATGCAGTGACAGAGATGTGGGTTTCTCCTAAGGACGCCGCACGCCTCTATCAGTTACATGTCTGTCAAAAACAGTATTGGTAGACATGCAGTGACAGAGATGTGGGTTTCTCCTAAGGACGCCGCACGCCTCTATCAGTTACATGTCTGTTAAAAACAGTATTAGTAGACATGCAGTGACAGAGATGTGGGCTTCTTTTAAGGACGCCTCACGGCTCCATCTATCACATGTCTGTCAAACACAGTGTTGGTAAACATGTTGCGAAGGAGATGTGTGTTTCTGTTAATGATGCCACGCGGCTCCATCCATTACATGTCTGTCAAACACAGTATTAGTAGGCATGAATCGTTTGAGATGATCTTGTGTCGCTTTCTTTTCAATGATTAGCGGGAAGTGAGCTAGCTGCAACTTTTTCCACTGTGATCGTAACATCGCTACTCATCAATTTGCTTTACATTACGGGACATATACTTTTACAATGGAGCCAGTCGGCACTCGTACATAGTCGACAACACATTATGATATCGTAAACTGAGGGAGATTAAAGTTATCGCTAGTGATGTTGCCATAGCTTCATCGACATACACTTTTTAACACTAATAAATACCTAAACTTTACTCTGATGTGCCTACTTAACTTTGTCAGCAAACAGTATCACTTATACCTAAGTTAAATCTCGTTTGGACGTTGTACAAAATATAAGGATGGGCCTTTTTTCGTCATAATTAGCGCACCTTTTATCAGATTTATTGCAAAATATTGTCTTATCTCACGCTGCTGGCTAATTGTTTAAAAACATTTCCAGATACCTTTTGTACCGTAAAATGGAGTTACTTTAACTACTCAAACTTCAAAATTGTCAAACTTAGACAATTTTAGGGGCTACTTTGACATAGCGCCACAAAATCGATTTGACGTGTGCGCAGCGAGCCGATGCAGCTCGAACTGATGAAAATGGCCTTTAACGAGGCTGCGGGGAGTTGGCGGAGGTGCGGGAAGTCGTCGCACGCGTCTCCCTACGATGTAAGAATTTTAGTTGTTATTATAGGGTAATAACTCGAAGATTTAAAGTTGATTGTGATCTCAACAGGACCTAGGCTATACTACAGTAACTAATGAGTCTGATTATGTTCAAATATTAGCATTTAAGAAAAAATTTTTTGTTAATTTTGTATTTAATAATAAACGTGGCTATTTCATTGAATGCGAACTAACAATTTTCCACGTTATATGCATAAATTATGCTTTAAAAAAATTAAAATGATGTTAATATAACCCATACTTTAGGTATCTATGACAATATACTTAATTTAAGGCCATGTTAAAGAAACCTAATACACGAAGTAACTTTGACAGAAAAATAAAAAATACATAAAAATTTGGGAGTGAATTAGGGCTTAACTTTTTTAGGCATTTTATAGCCAAAGGCCATATTGCTTTATTGGAACAAACCGAGATTAAATTCAACCATTAATTATAAAACACATAGAAATAACTTCTAAAAACTAACCCCGTTTGACGGTAGCTCTTAATTTTTCCTTTAAGCATTTTCTGTGATTACTTTTGAGTGTCCAAAAGTCTCTATTTTTACCGTTTATTTTAGTTTATGTAATAAATTAACTAAATAAATACATAAAATATACGCTACTTAAAATGTTACTTCTAAAAAAGAAAAATTATAAATCAACAATGTGTCCTAAATTGCCGTCCAACGAACGCAACCTGGTGCCTAGAAGGCTGGCCGCATTTTCACATTGAAAGGCCAAACTGATACGTTGACCTAGAAATGCTCCAGCCCTCTGATCGCTTATACAGTCTATTAGCCGCACGGCCAAATCTGAAATTCCAAGCGAGATACATACTCGTATGTGCGACGCCTATTACTCCGCTGATTAATCATATACCTCCAACTCCAACAATCTCTTGAGATATGATAGCTATAACAGATGCAAATGCTCATGCAAATGTAATCATTGGTCCCTTGCGGGATTCGAACCTGCGACAACTTGTAATCTGGAAAGCGCACCCACATAGAAGTCGGTCGTTTATAACCAGTATCTGATAAACGTATTCCTGTATAACACCGAAAAAACCATCCACATATATCAGTAAAAATGTCATTATCCCGATAATGTATGCTATCTCCCTAGATAATTGATTTCCAATACGTCGATATCAGTTTACCTCGTCAGTTGTCACATCACTCGTCGACAGGGATAAGCCATCAGGCGCTGTACGCCGCGTAATTCGTCGCGATGTTTGTCGGGAAGTTTGTCGGTAGAGGCGATGTGTTGAGCAAGTTCGAGTTAAGCTGGATTAGTTGGCGCTCGTGTAATTGAATAGTTTTTATGGAGTTTTAGAATTTAGTTCTTATCAACGTCATATTAACCTACAAGATGTTATGATATTATAGTTCCTAGCTTGGTTTGCTTGAGTTTAGGAATTCCTGCTACCGTATTGCTGGCGCAATTCGATTTATCAGAGCAAGCAGAGAGCCACTGTTCTCACTTCTTTTTCATTGCTGATACGAGGTAGTCTATCTTAAGCGATGCGCAAACGACGAGGCGGGGCGGTCTTTTTGACCGTGAAGCAATAAAGACCGCGTCTGCCTGTCAATGCCCGTGGCAGCCCGCGTCGCGAACTCAAATCACACTACAAAATGGATTAGTCAGCTTAGGAAGATCATTTTAGTAGAGCGCGCGGCGCGCTAGCAGCTAGCAGCCCATGCCGCTGTCTGCGTTACTGTATAAAATAATAAACTAACTAATACAGGAAGAATTTTTTATCACCACTCAAATTTTTTCCTTCATAGATTAATTATACCCATTAATAAATAAAAATTGGTATGTCAAGTTTCACCATAAAATATTTTTCCCAATATAATTTTCAATTTTATGTGGTTACTGCTTAACGTAAACATTACGCTAGATACATGAATGAGAGGGCGGCGCGAGGGCAGTGACGCGCGGGCTGCGGCACGGGGATGCTATGACGACGGCCTCGTGTCGGCATCGGTGGCGCGCCGGCCGGTGTCAACAAACACACAAATCAAAGTCAAGTCAGGGAAAGTCAACTTAAGGATCGTAAAAACATCAATGAAAAGCGGGGGCGGGGAGAGGCGTCGACGCTAGCGCGTAGAGTAGTTTGCGAGCCGTGTCCGTACTCTTAGTATTTGTTTAGACAATTGGTGGTAGTTTAGACAAAAGGTGCTTTATCTCAACATTTTTGGACTGGGCGATACCAAATTGTTTTTTTCCTCATAGATAATATTATATATTATTATATTTAAATTTTGATGGTGATAAAAAATTATTCCTGTATAAATATAATAAACTGGTTCGTATGATCCACGGCGGTCAGCCATGGTCATGTGGCATGACTCATGCCGCGCCGCCGCGTATCTAGCACACTCGCGGCGCGGTCTTTTTGACCGCCGTGTGCGTTGGCAGTATACGATTCCCTTTGTTCTATCGTTCGCGGCGAAATTGTCCGGCTCGCCCCGCCCCGTCGTAACCCCACGATGAGCCTATAAAACGTTTTGTTGTTGCAGGATGGCCGCCTCCGCAGCGGTGACATGCTCCTGCGCATCGGCGCGGTGTGCGTGGTGGGCATGTGCGCGCGGCAGGCGGCGGCCGTGCTGCGGCAGTGCGGCGCATGCGTGCGGCTGCTCGTCGCGCGCCCCGCGCCTATGCCTAAGCAGGTACTTTATACTTGTCATTATTTGTACAGGATAGCCTAAACAGTGTCGTTAAGAAGGTACTGTGACCTATCTAGATCCCCAATAAATGTTCAAAGAAATTTTTTAGTTTTCGCCTTTGAACATAACCGTGGTCCGTGCTACGACCGTAGCTGTTCGCTGCGTAGCTTCATCGTAGCTTCATCAGCATCGTAGTCACTGTCGTCATTGACTACGGTGTTAGCTACGACTACCATTTGTGCTACGAAAAGGAGTACCTGACACACTTATTCCAACCATATTTTTGATATGATAAAACCATTGATTGGAAAATAACCTATTCAGTTGATTTGATTGACTGTGTAACAGGATTTTGTCAATAACTTTTGTCAGTTATACATGTTTGAATCAAAGGCATTTTTTGGAAATAACAAATATTGATACCCTTATTTATTACTTTATTTGCGATTTAAAATAGCAATAAGTTGTGCTCGTTGGTGGGAACGATGCACATTAAGCGTGTTATGTCGATATGATTCTAGAAATTATCTGTTAAATGATTGATGTAATTATTGACGTCTGAAATAAAAAAAGTGTCATACCCTTAACGCCGTTTATTTCGCTTTGGCCTCTACTATGATTGTGATTCTGTCTACGGCTATAATCTTGGCTGGTATTTTTTAGTCCAATCAGCGTTTGAGAAATCTGAGAATGTCAGGTTTTCTAAAAATAGATTTAGCGTGGACTAGGGAACCCTAATACTGTTACTAATTGGAGAGGCGAAGTTCCGGCCGCGGGCTCGTGTAATTGGGGCTCGCTCGGCTTTTAATTTATATCTTTGAGACAAACTAAACTAAGCTCTGTAAATGCGCAAAGCCTGATTTCGTACAGTTGTTAGTGTTAAAGGTTAAGATAATAATGTTCCTTTAAAGGTAAAAAGTCTTTCAGTCAGACTTTGTTGTCCGTCTGTCTGTCAAGACAATTTTTACTAAGAATGGGTGGAGGTATCAAGCTGCAATTTGAATATTCAGGTCTGAAATTCTGACGCAGTAAACTTCTAAGCCAGTCAAATGTATGCCAGTCTTTTTTTCAGTAAGAAATTAAGATCCATGTATTAAGAGTGGTACTTTGGGGGTCAATTTTTGTAGTGAATGCCCCTTTGGTCAGATGCTGCGCCCAATATAACTCACTAATGTAAAGGGAGGTGAATGGAGGCCTGGATGTTTTTTGCGACAAGTTGCCAAAATTTAAAGTAAATCTTTACGAATTGCTGAGCGGTGAAGACTGAGATGGTATAGGAATTTGCAACCATTATTGCTATTATTATTATTTTAATAAGCATGCTGCCTTACTGTAACTTCTGTGATAATAAGAATGAATTTGTAGAGAGCCTTGAAGAATTTGGGATCACTAAGAAGTACGTGCAGATTCTGAGGCACAGCCTTACACACTTCTTGAAGGTCGTTGATCATCACAAGTCTTTGTATACCGAAGCTTCTACACTTCATAATTATAAACTCCTAACAAGTACTGTTTGTTATAAATGCTGTGTACGCCTGTAAGAGGTATATATATAAGAAGCTTATGTTATAGTAGTTATAGTTTTAAATGTTTATATAAATGTACTGTTGGTGTACCTTTCCAATAAATAAATAAGTGCAATCTTGCAAATTTAGACAAAAACGTTTTCTTAATTAACACGCCCCGGGTAAAAAATACGGGACTCTTTGCGTTTAAATCAATCACTGCGACACTGCATCTTGCGGGTTGTCAAATTTATTTTGTATTGTTGTAGATAACCAGTCGAATGCACTGACGAAAGTTTACTATCTATTTGGTTATGTGATGTTCACAACTATATATTTATCAAGCAATAACAGATTCAAACAAGGCGTACACTTGTATAAAGCCACATACATCTTACAATAATAAACATTACTTCAGATGTATACATTCTCAGTAACCCACTCGAATCAACGGTCATCAAATGTCGAGTGACGACAGACGGCGTAATCGCGTTGGTTTTGATGTATTGCGCCCCCTCTGCATTCCACTTGAGTCTGTAAAAAAATGTCTCAAGCCATTAATCCGCTTCCTCTTCTTCCTAGGTCCCTCACTGATGAGGATCGCGACCACATACAATGTTCTTCCACAGACCGCGATCATGCACTGTGTGGACCGCACGATGCATATTTTCGCCCAATGTTTTCTTGAGCGCATCTGACCATCTCGTTGATGTTCTACCCCGAGCGTTGCCTACGTTCTGTCTACGTCTACGTTTGTCTTTCATTTGCCCAAGATAACTTGTTTCTCCAGGCAATACCTAAAAGATCGCATAATGTGCCGGCATAGTCTGAGTGTACGCCTTTTGCATATGGTGGAGAGCCTCGTGGTGATGTTAATTATTTTAATCCGCTCAGTAATATGAAAATTATTTAAAATTAAAAAGTCCTAATTTAATAGTTAACTTCATTCTAGGGAGTGAATCACTTAGCCTAACACTAAGCACAGCTGGTACAGTCAGCGCCAAAAGTATACATGTTTAAAAACGTTTGAAAACTTACTAAAATATAATAAAGGTTGATAAAACGGCAAAAGTTAATACTTGCATATTTTAATGACTTTATTATACCGCCAAGATAACGAATACATAAATACTTTCATTATAAACATTCATGACTTAAGCACAAATGCTCGTGCTCATCACAAAAACATTTGCTCCTTGCAGGATTCAAACTCACAACCTCTGGTTTCATGTTCCGGTGGACCACTGAACTAGAAAGTCTTCTTTAGCTGGCATAATTTAAGCTAAATTTAGGACCGCAGTCATATAATTTGAAGCTTTAATGATTATTCAACGAATGCACCACTCGGTCGAGCGATATACTGTCGGACATACATACTATGTCTGCAGACGTTAATTTTAATGAAATTCAGTCAAATCAGCGCCCATTAAAGCTCGCCGGGTAACTGGGTTATGACTGAAGGGTGTGTTCATAACCGGTTTTTTCGGGATAGATTCAAATTTATAATCAAAAGTTTCTTACGTCATATTATAATTATGCATTGTGATACAATTTTGTCGCGTTGAATTACGAATATAAATATATCTGTAAAAATTCGACGTTTCGCGTTTTTATTTGTTTTTTTAACCTGTGTTTTTAATGGCGTACAACCAACAAAGCAGGACATAGTTAGTTCTAAGATAAGCCCTTTGTAAGACCACTATGTACACCTGTGTTCCACAATGAAGATTTATGATTATGAGATTACAACATTCTTGTGTTGCGCTTTCAATGACTTGCATAACCACCTATCAGCATCAAAGTTGTGTTTAAAATAAAAAATCTGCCTTTTTCCATTTTTTATTTGACTACTAAATATCACTGTCATCCATTTGTAAAAGCCTGAAGCAATAGCAGAATATGTTGTACTTGTGCTTAGCCCTAAGATCTTGGGTTAGCATGTTTTAAAAAAGAAATTCTTTATCATTTAAGTCCGCAAAAAAGTGAACTACCTAGTCACCCTCAGTACTTACAGCTAGCTGAGAGGGCGCGGGATATGGAGGCGATACGGCCCTTCCGCCTTCACTTCCTACATTTGGTACTAATTCTAATATATTATGCAAAGATTCAAAGATATTTATTCACAGAAACAAGGTAGTACATAAGTGATGTTCAAAATATAAAGAGCAACTTATCTCACCAGCGCAGCTAGTGTGTGATTTTTAGTGTAATGTCGATACAGATATTAATAAAAAATAACAAAAAATTATCATATTTAGGCCCAAAAAACAAAAACAAATATGTATATCAATAATAACATGCACCATACAAACTTTCAATATACCTAATTATTACAAAATGACATCAAATTACATGTCAATTTATTAGTACTCAATGTCAACAATAAATAACATTAAAATGTCAATTAAATATTTTAAAATGTCAATGGTATCTATAGTTAATTAGATAGGGCGTGTGTGAGAGTTTGTTGTCGTTTGCGTGATATGGTTAGGCTTGGTGTGTTTGCTCGTTGTTAAAAGTCAAAAAAGTCAAAAGTCATTTATTCAATTTAGGACAGAAAACTGCCACTTATGAATAATAACATTATTGGCTCATATGGGGCAGAACATGTCTCCTTATTTTTGGGCCCTACCAGCGCTTCGAGACAAGACACAGACAATCTGGCAAGTGCTGAGAAGAAACGCCGGAACAAACTCAGTCACGACTATCTGCCACAAATAAAATAATGTATACCTTTGCGAGCAGGGCAGTATTTAATTCCAGACGTTTTTGTCATTTAAATTGTCATTAACAGTATAAAAACCCTTTTTCATTAAAATAATCTTAACATGCGATTTAAACTCAAACATGGGTAGTTAGATAGATAGATAGATAGATACTCTTTATTTCACACCACACAAAAAAACAGTACAGAGAAACAATAAATTTAGAATGGTACAATTTAGGCGGTCTTATCACTAAGAGCGATCTCTTCCAGACAACCTTCAGGTAGAGGAAAGTTGAAAAAAAAAACGTTATGTGGGGGAGGCGGTGAAGAGTTTAAAGTAATTTTATATTTAATATATTACATAATATATTATATATTTATTACATAGATACTAAAAAATAAAATAATATACATACTTACACATTGTTATAAATAATGATCATACATACTATAAATACATATAAGTACTTACACTAATTAATAACCCTATTAATATGAATATGGATTTTGATACCAAAAGTGTTAGGAAAAGTAAAGAAAGAAGTAAATCAAAGAAAAACATAGGAGAAAACTAAAGTCCAAGGAGATAGGTACTTCAACAATAGACTGTGGTAATTTGTTAAAAAAGCGAATACATTTCCCCATGAACGAATTACTCACTTTATGCAGTCTGAAATTTGAAATAGCAAGTTTATCTTTATTCCGGGTATTAAAATTATGTTTGTCTCTTTTCTTAGGGAATAGATGCAGGTTTTTGCGTATGTACATAATATTTTCATAAATGAATTGCAAGGCCACTGTAAGTATAATAAGTTAGGATTAGAAGCCGCATTATTATAACTGTTAATAAAACAATGATACTGTAAGCGATCGACCTGATTTGATTAGTTGCCAGACGATTAATTATTAAAACGCAAGGGTCCTAGGTTTCATCATCATCATCATCATTTCAGCCATAGATCGTCCAATGCTGAACATAGGGCTCCCCCAGTGACTTCCAAATTGAACGGTTACTAGCGGCCTACATTTAGCAACTTACTGCAACTTTTACCAGGTCGTATGTCCACATTGCGGGTGAACGTCCCCCGCTGCGCTTGTCTCTACCTGGTCTTTATTCTAGAACCTTTCTCTGCCCATCGGTCGTCAGATCTACGTGCTATGTGCCCCGCCTATTGCCACATCAGCTTGCTAATCCGTTGGGCTATGTCAGCGACTATGACGACGACATTCCTGATTTGATTTCCTACTCGCCACAGACAAGACTCCACGTTGTCACGGTTTCGAAGTCGGTAAATCAACATATTATTTGTAGGAAATTAATTTTTAAAATTCGTTTCGTTAATTTACCTTTTAATTACTAATAAATAAGCTCAAATAGTTTTAAAGCGTTAACTTAAAATAACTGTCGGTAGAACACATTTTATCTAACAACCAGTAAACAAGTTGTATTACTATTAGTAAGTATAGGAGCATGAAACAGATGGATTATTCTCGTAACCTCTGAATTCGTAAAAGTTTTTGAAAAGCTAAATATAAAGGTGCCAATACCAAATAATGTTATACTGTAACTCCTGGGACCATGTCATGTCCCCGCAAATAACAAGCCGAAGCGAGGAGCGTCCCTCAGGACAGTGGGATAGAGTAAGCGGGAGTTATGGGGAATTTATGTTAAGCCTATTCGATAAAATGGAACGTAACGCTGTAATCAATGTTCCGTTGGGTAATAAGGTTGTGAATGTTATTAAATAATTAAAACTCGTATTTTCGCGTGATGATTTACTAACGTTTTTAGTCGGGTAGAACCTTTTTAGTTCGCGACCAAAAGGTGGCTGTGACTTGACGTATCGTTTTGTGTCGTCAATTTCAACAATTCTAAACATGAGTAATGTACTTATGCATCACCTCCAACGATATTAAATACCTCACCTTAGTTATATGAAATTGTTGAACGTCATAGAATAATTAAGGCGAGTGACTCTATTTATTTATTTGTACTAACATTCGTCGAGTCGCTAATGTTAGTACAAATATCGCATGAAAACTCATTAAAATACGATTCATAACAGCGCGCAATGAAACGTGGCTGTTACGACAGTCGCTGCGTTTTTAGGTAGTGAAAATTGAGGAAAATAATTATTACTTTTCGCATAGAAAGAAAGAAAGAAAGAAAGAAAGAAACGTTTATTCGACACACAAGAGAAAATAATATAATAATACACAAAACAATATAAATTAGATATTGTGTCGAAAAGGTGCCCGCTCAGCATTTGTCGTGACAGCCACAGACTTATCACGACGCTGATTTTCGGCGGGAACCTCCGACGCTGGAACGTGCAGCGAGTGACGCAGCGGCAATAGACGCAATTGTTCGAATAAAAAATTCTATGCTCAGTTTGTAGCTACTATGTTTGCCTATCAATTGATGTATAAACGAATTAAATGTTGGTTTTTTCAATGATTTCAATTATTTTTTTCTCCTGAAGTATACCTAAGTACTAGAAACAAATGCCATGCTCAGAATGTTGTGAAAGCTTTGACAGTTCTTAGCATATTTATAAAATATTTTTCTGACAAACTGGGCTTAGGTATTAGGCTTTTGAAACCACATGCTACTTAGTTTACATTTGTCGACTACACTGGCTTTAAGTTTCATACACACGGCCTCCACTTTGTTCTGTGCCCCGCTCACACGGACAAAATATGCACAAAACTTAACTGTGAATCTCGCGCTCAAATCATATAATAGTATCTTTTCTTCAATTGATCTATTTCACTTAGGTAAAGCTGCGTTCAAGAAGGGTATTTGACAGGGGCGTGCATTGGTTTCAGATGGGGGTAGGCTGTGAGTGAAAATTGAGTAAGTTTGCGTGAAACAGTAGGCGATCTCGCACAGAAACGATCTAAGTTGCGCGCTTTAGTAAGGAATAAGTACAGGTAGACGACAAAATGGTTACAGAATATTTATTGTTTATTGTTGAATACGTAATTAATAATTATGGTTAGCTGTCGGTTTTTTATGAAGGTAGGCTCTGCATAATAGCCTATATGGAATGCACGCCCCTGGTATTTGAGCATACTAGAGCAGATGTCTGATTGACATTGACAGCGAATTGCAAAATTTTATGTCTGAATGATGGTCTTGGTATTTAATTTTGCTACTTATATCTAAGAATAATTTGATATATAATATATATATACAATTATTACATTTTATACATATGTATTTATCATAACATTCTCTCTCACAGTGGTATATGGTACTTAGTACGCACACTGACACAAAATGTTAAAATTTAAGGAGTATTAGATAATACAATAAAATAATAATATAAAACATGCAGATGTTCAGATTCTAGGCTTAAGTAATGTCTTGTTTGCACCGTGTTAACGCAATTTTATAAATATTTTCTTTTATTATAAAATGTAAATTCATTATTGGCTGTAAGTTCTAGAATGGAAGACTGTGATTCTTCTGTGTATTAAGAGCTGTGAATTTTGTAGAATAAAAATTTCAAAAAATACGCGGTCGAACTACGGACACATAAATGTACCACATCGCTGACGGATTTGAAACCTCGGAACGCTCGGACTATTATCTATACTACTACTTACTAATATTACTATTATCAGTGTTCCGCGATTTCGTGTTTTGAACGATGTCTATGTGTGCGTTGCTCGACCGTGCTTTGTTTGAAGCTTAACTTCTAGACTTTATCTTAGATTATCATTATCATTCAAAAATAACATAAAGGTGAACAGTATGTTCTATTGCTGGAGACAAAACGACGAAACAATTCAGTAATCTATGGAATAATTATTATAAATTAGTAATTAAAACGATATACATATGTAACTAAAGTAACAATACTGACATAGCCCGACGGATTAGCAAGCTAAAGTGACAGTGGGCGGGGCACATAGCACGTAGAACTGACGGCCGATGAGGCAGAAAGGTCTAGAATGGAGGTAACGTACCGACAAGCGCAGCGTAGGACGTCCACCCACAACGGACAGACGACCTGGTAAAGATAAAGCCGCTGGATGCAGGCCGCTTTAAACCGGCCAATCTGGAAGTCATTGGGGGAGGCCTATGTTCGTCGTAGTGGACGTCCTATGGCTGAAATGATGGTGAATGTAACAACGATACTATGTAGGTAATATAGGTATATATCTACAATAATTATAATAACTTTGTTTTTTTTTCATATTATTGATAAGTACCTACTTAGTAGCTTTTAACGATAAGACCGCCTCAATTGTGCATCTTTCTGTAAACACAAATTGTAACTTTTTTGTACAATAAAGAGTATCTATCTATCTACTGTAACTTAAAAGCTACGTTTGTAATAACTTTCATAACGTTGTGAAAAATGTTACCCTATTTAATGCAAGTCGAACAACTTAAATTAACTAGAAACTCTGAAGCCAAGAAGAGTATTTCCTTCAGAATATGAATTATCACCCCCTGTTCAGAATTAATGAAAGTTAACCCGCTCGGGGCGGGACTGATTTTCTTATCTAGAGCAAACCGTTCGAAATGCCTGGATCTAGATCCATTGAAATGAGAAAACCTTTTGAGAAGAATGTGCTTTATGCTAAGCTATTCAGTGGGAATATATATAGTTAGCTATTTCAATGATACTCAGAACATAATTACTTAGTTCAAAATCTTTATGCGATGAAAAAGAATGTATTAAAGTAGACGATCATTTAAACGACAAGAGCCTACCTGTATCAGGCTCGGTTCCCGGTTTAAGTCAATTAAGAAAACTAGGTCTTCTAGATTGGCTTGATTTATGTGTGCTGAGAGACGCCACTGTTTAAATTCATCACATTCACATTGACATCTCTGTATATTTTTGAGGTATGTGTATTTGTTGTTAATAATAAGCAACTATTTAAAAGGGCTTGCGATATCTATCCACGCAATAAAAGAAATCCAAATAGACTGGTACTACTAGAAACTCCAAAAACATTAATGTATAGAAAAAGTTGTCTAACTATGTGTGTAATTTTTTTTAACAATATTTCTAATGAATTAAAGACAATGAAAGTTAACTAATTTAAAACAAATTTATTTAAATGGCTTGTCTTACGTACTTTTTATAAATTAAAGGATTTTTTAAATAATAAAAATTAATTATATTTTATGACATGATTATGGATTATGATGACTGATATTTAAAGAATTTCAATACTTAATTTATGTTCTCATTCATTAAATTTGCATGCCTCTGTAATTGGCTAAACATGATTAGTACTTAATTTTCTTTGTAACACCTTTGTATACCATGTTTATGGCAAATAAAGTTTTTTTTTTTTTTTTGACTTGTATGGACAACAGCTCGTCATCGTCAACCTACGACAAAACGTCGGTACTCCCTTTTTTCTCCTAACATTGTTTGTCCGAAAATCATTATCCATAACACGTTTGCAATAAACTTCAGTAACTATAATGTTCAAAAAGTCTAAATTTTGTGTTATATAATTATCTTTAGTCCTAAAACTATTCTGTCATAATTTCGATTACTATAATAGTTGAATCTACTATTTTTACATGAAATAAAGTCAAATGTCCTAAGTATTGTATTATATACTGTGTATTATTCCGAATGTTCATTTACTTATTTATTATTGTTAGTCCTAAAACAATAGCTAAAAATTAGGTTTTTAGTGACAGAAACGAATTGCCGTAAATCCGACTCCACGCAGTCTTGTCTGCCCTACCCCTAGAGTGTAATTCAAAATCGCGTAGGCGCGGAGGGGCGAGGCGGCCCGCGGGCTGAGGAGCAGGAGGCTGGCAGCGAGCCGACGCGGCTGAGGCTGGCCGGCTTGGCCGGCCAGCAAGCCGAAGCTGCGGTGGTGAGCGAAAGCCGTCAGCGACGATTAGCACGCGTGGGACCGCCAGAGACACGCAGCGCCGGAGCTGTGACAGAAGCCTTGCATGCTGATTGCTTGCCTGCATGCATGGTGCATGCTGCTTGCTAGCATAAATGGTGCATGCTGCTTGCTTGCATGCATAGTGCATGCTCCTTGCTTGCATCATGATGCGTGCTGCTTGCCAGCATGCATGGTGCATGCTACTAGCGTGTATGCATGGTGCATGCTGATTGCTTGCATGCATGATGTTTGCATGCATGCATGGTATATGCTGATTGCCTGCATGCATAATGCTTGCTGCTAGCTTGCACTACGCTTTTATTATTATTAGGACAAATAAACATCACATAATTTGAATGTAGGACTTACAACTTTCATAGAAAACGGTTTTATGTCTTTCGTTTATTATTGATTGTAATATTTATGACAAATAAATTTAGGGCATATTATATTTAGGGATTTCAATTTTATTGCATGTAATATTATGTGACATTAAGTTCGGGAAAGTTATCATTCGGACAAATGATGATTAGGATAAAAAAAAATTATTACTCGTTAGATTATGGATAAAAAAGTTAGGGAACAAAATAGAGAACCCAAAACGTCATATGTTTTTTAAAAGATATTGATCTCTATATTATGTCAGACTTTAAGTTGAACATCGGTTTAATGACCTTTAACTTTTTAGGTAGGTGGACCTGCCGTTGTGTTACCTCGAAAGACCAGGGGGGCGTTCAAGTATTACGTAACGCAATTTGGGGGAAGGGGGGGAGGTCTTTTAAAATGTTACAATGCGTTATAAGGGCAGGAGGGGGGTTGAAACAACACGTTACGTACATGTTTAAAATTTAAAAGAAAACTAGGGAATTAAAATGCTTATGTTGGCAACCCTTTTCGTTTTTGAATTGTATTGTACCTAAATGGTCATATGCGTGTTACGTACCGTTTAAGGACGGGGGGGTACCGAAAAACGTTACCGCGCGTTACATAGGGGGGAAGTAGGGTCAAAAATCTTCAAAAACTGCGTTACGTACTTGAATGCCTCCCAGGATAATAAATAAATAAATATTGGACAACATCACATACATTGCTCTGATCCTATGATAAGTAGCTGAAGCACTTGTGTTACAGAAATCAGAAACAACGACGGTACCACAACACCCAGACCCGAGACAATATAGAAAAGTTATTTTTCTACATTGACCCGACCGGGAATCGAACCCGGGACCTCAGACAAAGCGACACCAAGTCCGGTATGCTCGCCTCTCGGCTACGGAGGTCGTCATGTTTACAAACTATGTAATTTTTTTAGCTTATATCATTCTAACGCTGAGCAATGGAATACCAATGAAAAATGCCATAACATTGAGGGTTTTTCTTATCTCCATCATTAGGTTACTACCAAAGTTTAAACTGTGCTACTACTTAAGAATACTTACCTATTTCAGTGGAAAACAAAGTGTGCCATTTCCTCTCTGCTCAGCCGAATGTTTCCGAAAGTTGCCGAATGAATACGAGATGAGGCACGCAGCCGTAGCCCGTGGGCTAGAGCACCTTTGTGCCACTCTTTTAAGATAATAACTTAGACATTTTCTTACGTTTTGCGTCGCGAGACAGACTAAATTTATCGAGGCCGAAGGCCTTTTAACCTGATTTTTTGAGGTCATCATACAGAGTCAAATGTTAAAGGTCAGAAATTTATTTGTTTATTTAATATAAGCAATATAGAGCAACCAACAACACTTACTCCAATAATACATTTAACAAGTAATAACTTAATTAAGTATGAGCTAAGTGTAGATGTGAGACTTGCAAATGTGAGTTTTAAAGTACTAATTATTAATTACCTACTTTAAAAAATTAAAAAGGTTTTATGACCTTTCAGGAGTTAATTTTAGAAAAGCTAAAGGACAGAACTTACTGATAAGAGTTATACTCAGTAATTCTGTAGCTAATTCAAGATTTAGTTATAAGTATTTAAGCTATGTGATGTTATAATAATTATTTAAAAAAATAAAACCGACTTCAAAACACTGAAATGCTAAAAATAATCCTAACACTTAAGTACCTAATCAGATACTTTTGGAGTCGGTGCAAGCCGATGAGAGATTCAATGTTTTTGTTTGCACCGACTCCAAAAGTAACTGATTAGGTACTTAAGTGTTAGGATTATTTTTAGCATTTCAATGTTTTGAAGTCGGTTTTATTTTTTTTAATAAAATTTACTTATTTCATCTATTTTTAGTGATAAATCCTAATCTAACTGCTAAACACCGATTTCATCCCCTATTTTCCTACCCTTAGGGGTGATTTTTATTTTTCAAACTTTTATCATAGCATCTTTGAAGTATAAGCTATTCAATAAAACAAAAATCATCAAAATCGGCTCATATTTGTCGAAGATAGGTAACAAGAACCAAAACCAAAATATTATCTGGGTATATATTTGTTGATTTTCTCAAAAAGTTCTAAATAAATTTCGATAAAATTTATATGGGACCACCTCTGAAGTATGATCTACCAAACAAAAAAAGAAGCATTAAAATCGATTCATAATTGGCGGAGTAATCGAGTATCAAACATACAAAAAAAAAAAAAAACATACAGTCGAATTGAGAACCTCCTCCTTTTTTGAAGTCGGTTGAAAATAATATTATGGCGAATTATATACTCAATAATGTGCGGCTAGAAAAAATAAAATTTCTAAACTTATCGAGTGGGGTATTTACATAAAAGAGCTTTCAAAAGTGATTACAAAATATACCTACACCTTAAAAAAATAAAATAAAACTATACAGTGTGTTGCCTAAAACCGGGGATAATATTTTATTTTATTTTATTTATTTATAGGTACAGCAACAGAACATAAATCACAACATATACATAGGAATCTTAAATACTACACAATTTGAAAAGTTTACATTCCGAAAATATTGAAAAGCGAGACTCTAGAGTATTAATATTTGTTCTGAAAGGATTCCAGTTAACCGAAACCCATGCATTACACACAATAAGAATTCAAAGTTACGATTCATAATCGGTGTATTATTGCAAAACGATATTATCGCTAACGTTGTCAATGTCGCGTCAAAGAGACGTTTAGAGTAGCTCCGAATAAGTACGATGCAGAATGAACTCAATCGATCGAGTTGAGCGGAACTATTGCATTGTTTGCTTTACATTGAATTTACGATAAAGTTTGTTCAAATCAAAAAGTATAGTTTTAAATTTAATTAGTTGGGACCATAATGATTCTATGACTAGTGACCTATAGAGTCTCTGTTTTCAATATTATCCCCGGTTCTAGGCCACACACTGTATACCCTTATTACACACCCTATCCCCCGATTGAAAATAATTTTCTACTGTATTTATATTTTTTTTCCGTGTTTTTTAATTTTTCTTAAATAGTGTTACGTATTCTTAGGTCCACTTGCGCACCACCGAATTAGTTTAATTGGGGATTGAGACATCAATCTGTCTCTGTCAACGCCATTCAACATAACAGCTATAGGTTGATGTTAAATATATGTTAGTGGATAGTTCGGGATTAAATTAGCTAATCCTGACATGCGGAAGAGTCAGAGTCCACTGCAATTTCTACTGCGAATCCAGCCAATTATACCGAGAACCTGTAACACTTGAAATCATTCATCCTTGTCCACAGTCTCTCGGTGCTTCCCAAGCGCCAGTGGTCCCATCCCGTCTTCTGGCTGACCCGGTGGAGCTTGAGCGGCGCCTGGCCGAAGCGGGCCACGACGGGTTCGGTTCCCTGTGCGAGGACTCCACGCCGTCCTCCCCCCCGCCCACCTTCATTGAGGAGCGGCTACACCACAGAGTGAGTTCCTCTAGTCCAGTCTTTCTCATAGTGGGTGATAACGCCTCCTTGTGCGCGCTGAAGGCCTAGAAGAGGGCGGTAAGGGGCCAAAAAAGGGGTGTTATAGTCGTTAAGGGGGGTGAAAATGGGGGAGCGTTGAAAAATAAATTATTTTAAAAGTGGGCAGTAGACAAAATAAGTTTAAGAATCTCTGCTCTAGTTATTCAACAGGTTTCTTCAGATCTTTATAGCAGAAGAACCAACCATTCAACTGCTTTTAGATAGATAGGCTTTATTACTTAAATAATTGAAATTGAAACTGACTCTAATATTGAAAACCTGTACCTATTACTGTAACATTTGTTCTGCAAATAAATAATTTGATTTGATTTACAAAAAAGTTTCAGTAGATGCTTAGCTAAGCTTAAGATACTTCTAAACCTACACCATTGCACAGACAGCTTTGAACAACGTGGAAGTCAGTGATAGTCTTCGTCAATCCACCGGGCAGAGTCACGTGTTTCAGTGTAACTTCATGTCTTAGCTGCATCTTAGAGTAAGTTCTTTGAGTCATTTGTTGGTAGTTTTGTCATCCTCCAACGCTACATTTACCAATTTCTTAATACCAAGGACTATTAGCCAAACAGCGTTCTGTGCCTATTATTAAGCCTAAGAACCAAGAAGCATCAAAAATATCTTTCTGGGTTCGCTATTACAGTATGAAAGTGTAAGCAGAATTGATTTTGCAGTCACTTCTGAGAAAAAAGAAGTTAGACTTTTAAGATTTTTTGAAAAAACTTCACAAAACACAAACAACTTGAGCAGCATTTTTTTTATGGATTTAATCCCGCTCTATAAGAAGAGCAGTGATTCTGCCAATGTCGAGTATTTTCTTAAATAGTGTTCACAATAAATAACGGGTGTTTAGTTTTTATTGCTTTTCATGGATTCAGTAGAGGCTACTCTTCCCGTAGAAGCAGGTTTCAAGACGCTATCGGGTCTGAAGCAAGTTGTCTTGAGACAAGTCACTTGACACTCGATGCAGCGTTGAATACAATGGTATTTCAATAGTTTTAGATTTTTTCACTTCACCAAACATTAGAACACAAACTACACCAAAGTTGCACTCTAAAGCTCTTTAAATGATTAAAAAAACCATTAAAATAGATCGACCATGCTTTTCATTCGACTACCCCCCACCGAATCTGAGCATTGGATCTTAGGCAAACTTCATCATTCTCCTTTGACTTTTCAGGCCAGTCATCTCACGCTGTGTTTCAAAACTGTACACATGTCTTAATGATGACAAATGACTGAGCACTAATTGTCGACAGCCCGTGGCGTCGATCGTGGCGGTGGTGCCCCGCGGTGCGCTGGCGCCGGCGCCGCGCCCGCCGCCCCTCATCATCGCGCCGGTTAAGCCAAAGCCGCAGCCTTTGAGGTAGGTTTAAAAGAAAAAAAAACCGGACAAGTGCAAGTACAAATTTGTAGGTCATAATTTATCTTCATTTTAGCTAGGACGTCCACTGCTGAACATAGGCATACCAGAAAATGGGATTTGCCAATACTCGCCACGTTTGACAGGCGGGTTGGCAAGCGCAGTTTTGCGCAGAAGTGAACCTTCAAGGGTTCCGTATTTTCCCTTTGATGTACAGAACCCTAAAAATATATATTCCCTATAAAAATGATACCACGTGACAAAAACTTAGAATAGGACGTCGATATTTTTATCAATGTTGGTGTGTGCGACACGTGAGGAGGACAAGGATCGGGAAGAAGATTAAAGGAATTAAACGAGATCAATTTCGGTATGATTTCGGTACTATCTTGAAACTTTTGTATTTGTTTTTGACATTTAGAGATAAGTGAAACAAAAGGAAAAAAATATAAAAAGTTTAAAAGGAACTCCTTTAAAAGGAAACCAAACTTGGATTACCACAGTTACCTTAAAAAAAGCAGTTAATAAAACAGATTATGCTTGTAGTTTGCCGTTGTAATTTAATAACTTATTTAATGATATTTATGCAGGCTACCACTCGACATGGCGGTGCGCGGGTCGGGCGCGCCGGAGACCCTGAGCTACCAGGTGGAACTGCCCAAGGACTCCGCGCTCGGCCTCGGCATCACCGTCGCGGGCTACGTCTGCGAACAAGGTAGGATACCACTGAATGAATTAATCAAATTATTTAAGTGCCAATGAGTTCCTCTAACCACTGTTAACAACTCTTCTATGTAGAAGAAAACACAATATACCTCTTCTCATGAGTGCCTTGCCGCGTGCTACTTGGCGTCACAGAATGGGCGTCACAGAATAGAAAAAAAAAATGCACCTTTAAAACAGTCGGTCGCTGTATAAGGCTTTTCATGAAAAAAGTACTGAAAATATCAACAATGCTTCTTTGGAAAAAAGTATAGTTGTAACAAACAGTACTAAATAGTAAAAATCTTTAAAAAAAAATTGTAACTTTGACCGTAGCGATGAAAAAAAAAACCTAATAATAGGTAGAATATATAGTATTCAGCTTCGTTAATAAAATACATCCGATATACCAGCTGATCGGCTGTAGTATGAGCAGTGCAATAATATTCAACGACAACAACACTATTACAACACTAACACAGTCGCACAATTTAGTTTACTTGCATTTATGATACATTTTGCCACGTTTTATTCCCTAGTCTCTAGTCTGTTCAAAATACTGCTATTTAGTTACACAAATACGACCACATTTTTAGCAGTTGATATTTTATTAACACGCCCTAATGTGCGGTGAGCCGCCGGGTCAGACGGATTGAAAACTTAAACAGTGTCATAGTACAAATAGGAGAGCCAGTTCGTTTACTTATTTGCAGTCAAGCGAATCAGATATATCAAAATTTAACCCGTTAACATCCAAGCGGTCTCATTAGACCGCATAACAATATAATTACTATTGTGTCTCGTTTACGTATGTTTGATCAGATTTTAAACTTTGTTGATTGTTTATAGTTGCACACTTATGTCAGGAGAAGATTAGGATACATGAGATATAAAAGAAAAATGTGTTTTTGTGACTGGCCGAGGGTTTTCGTTAAAGTTTCCACTAACCAATCGTATAGAGCATGGATCCACTGACGAAAGATCATTCTTTCGCGCTGCTTCTTCTCAGCGCTAGCCCATAATATAGTTTCGAAACAGTTGTAGAGTAAAAAAATATTAAGACTTTAAAAGAGCTTAGTATAATTCCCATTCCCATTCGCAGAAATACCAAAATTGGTTTTAGTTTATTTTACCTAAAAATGCCCAAATCTAAAGCCTTTTGCGTCTAGTGTGACCTCGTACAAGCTATAAAAATAAAATAAAATAAGTTTTGATAGCGGTTGACTTAGTAACAGTAACTTTTTTTATTTGAAAATCAACCAACAACGTGTAACTCCAAAAAACATTCAGGGGCTGATTGTGGTGCTCCAATAAAACCAATTTATTTCTGCAAATAGGCCTAAGTTAAGCTTTTTTACACGTCCTAATTTTTTTTTACCCTACCACTGCTTCGGGTCAATTGTGGGCTAGCGCCAAGAAGAAGCAGCGCAAGAAACTCGGTCACTAATCACTATTGTCAGCCTCTTTTTAAATAGTATGTTTACGTTACAAGATAAAATGTACCTGTGCGAGCAGGGCAGCATTCCACACATTTTTATCATTTAAATAGTAATTTACAGTGTAATAACCATCTTGACATGGGATTTAAATTTATGTATAGGTAGTTCAGCAATAGACTACCGCAATTTGGTAAAAAAGCGAATACATTTTCCCATGAACGAATTACTACTTATGCAATCTGAAATTTGGAACGGCAAGTTTGTCTTCATTCCGGGTACTAAGATTATGAATGTCAAAAACAATGGACCAACATCAGAATTAAATATATAAATAACTAATCGATGTCCCACACTTGCATCTGGGTCACGTAAAAGCTAACTGCTTTCTCCTGGCTATTGCAGTCCCGTGTATGTTTAATGAGTATCTCTTTCAGAGATCAGCCGAGGCGAGTGAGCCTGACTTACTTATCTAGCTGGTCTTTGGAAATAAAATTATGTTTGTGCTAATGTAGAGAAGGCTGAATAAGATCTTTACTTTATGAATAGTACACCAACGTAATGTAAATAAATAATCCCCACCCAAAATATATACATTTTGTGAAGTTTTCGAATTAATATTGATGTTGTTATAAAAAGTTGGACTGTATTTTAATGTTGAGTGTTTACTAACAATGCATTGATCGTTAGTTAGTAAATAAAATCAAATAAAATGAAAAATCATTTATTGTCTTCTCCAGAAACATTTTACAAGCAATTTTTTTAAAGTGGTTATAATCGCATAATAAAATGAAATATATAAGAAAAGACAAAGGAAAAAGATGTTCAGCCCACGCTCCGACGAAAGTAGGTCTCGGGCCGCACTGATCCCCCCCCCCCCCCTGATCAAATTTAGAGTTTTTAATAATGTAGTGACTTTTCTATCCAATCTGATTCCCATCAAGTATTGACAAGTGCTTAAGTAACTTCTGCCTAAAATCAAATCAAATCATATCAATCCCTTTATTTAATAGAATATGGTTACACAGAGAGTACTAAATCCATGGGTTACACTATTACTAGAGAATGATCCCGGGACCTTACGCGCCCTGCGGATCTCGCTCAGCATTTTCCCGGCAATAGCAGTAAATAAATTAATATTTTTTTCATAATAATTAATACTAACCATAGATTTTAAATTCATTGTTACTAACCCATATGGATGTAAGTTGTCCGAAATAAACGACTTTATTTATTTATTTATTTATTTATTACGGTCTATACAAATAACAAAAGTAATTTATTAATTTTAACAATTTCAATTCAATTTATTTTTAATTATTTAGGCAACTGTAGGTATTATTCCACGTTATCCTAAGATCTAAATCTGGTGTTCGAATGCAACTAATTTTAATAAGTAATCAAGCAAAGTAACGACTCCTTACTCTGTCGATAAGTATTAATAAAAACATAATTTAGGGGTTTTTATCATTTTTGATTTGTTGGATTTGTCTTCGCCCCGAATAGCAGAATAACTATGAAAAGATCGGAAAATTTCACAAGAAAAAAAATGGAAGAGGCGGTACGAAGTTCGCCGGGACAACTGGTTATAAAAACAAAGTCGGGTTAGTTACAACATTTATAAGTCAAGAACGGCTGGACCGATTTTCATGATCTTTGATTTTGTAGATTTCATGTCTTCGCCCCGAATAGCAGAGTAACTATTAAAACATCGGAAAAATTTACAAAAAAAATATTCGGCGGTACAAAGTTCGCCGGGACAGCTAGTACATAACAAATAAATGAGTATTATTATTATTGTTAAGCTAATTTTTTTTTTGGCGGATTTATTTTGATTTAACTGTCCCAATCCGATGAAAAATATTATTATTACTGAGTTAAGATAGTGTAATCGTACAAATAAATAGTATGCAACTTAAATCCACACTGTTGTAGAGATTATTCAGAGGAAGTCATAAAAAAGATCTCTTGAAATTCCAGCATTTAACATTTTCTCCCCGCTGGCGCGAAGCGTAGCGCCACTTCCTTTGTGCATGGACGCTTGAAGCGCTTTAAGTGCTAAGACGCTTTTCTTTTAATGAGGTGTGTGTTGGGTAGGCATTAAGACGTTTTCTTTTTCATGATTTGTAGTCTTAGTTACACGAAGTAACTTTCGAGAAGTTACAAGTGTATTGCTCGTAGCTCAGTCAAGTGGTCGACGGGTGTAGTTAGACCAGTAACTAAATCTTACTGTCAGAGGTAATCAAGCCGCCTTAAGACCTGTGACTAGGCTTTACGACTAGTAGCAAGCAATATTAGGTGGGACCAACTATTAACGTGTTTTCCGAAGCATGGAGATGCTTGTAATAAATGTCACTAAATATGGTCCGAATGGTCACCCATCCACTTACAACCGCGGCTTGGGTTGCTTGACTTCAGTTATCAATACCGCCACTAAGCTACATGCACAAGAGGCAATCTGTACAATATGGAATATGCACGAAATTTTTATGTCGTTACTGTTTTTACTATACTTATAAGAAATTCTATAAAATTGTAGTGATAATGGTAAAAACAGAATTGATATTAGGTAAAAAATAATTATAATCCAGTAATTAGAAATTAAGATATACCTGTTTCTTTTTAAAACAACTTTTACAATGAAAAATGTATGGCGGACACTGTACTGTGACGTCACGATACATGCCGGATCTCCTTGTTTAGCACGCCACTTTAATTGGTTGTAAGTCAGGTAAATATCAATATTTTTCGAAATTGATTAAAGTTTTATTATTTAAATTAAGTACTATTTATTCTTCTTCTTCTTCATCTATACGCGTCCAAAGCCGTTGCTTTGGAGCCCAGGGTCCGGTTTCTTTGATTTACTCCTCCACTTCGCGCGGTCTTGAGCGTCTAAGTAAGTAAGTAAATTAAGTTCTATTTATTATAAGACCAAATAAAAATAATTATAATAATTCCCCATTGGTAAAATCCACTTTTCATAATTTATTTTTATCTGAATTGCAACGTTTTTTCCATGTATTACTTTTATCATTATGAGCTTATCTTTAGAACGCCCCGGTTGTGGAGGGATTGCAGAAATTACAAGTGCCCGATCGCTTTAAGCCCTCTTGAAACCTGCCGAGTTCCTCCCGCTGAAGAGTTATTACGGAGGTTATTGTTTTTGGGGATAAAAATTTTAGGAGTATGTTTTGGTAGCGATTATAAGTATTTTCAATCACACATAAACTTTTTTTTAAACGTTATCTCGCATAGTCTATTAACGATAGGTACCCTAATAGGATGCAGTCTTTCATCATCATCATCATTTCAGCCATAGGACGTCCACGCTGACTCGCCTCCCCCAGTGACTTCCAGATTGGCCGGTTGAAAGCGGCCCGCATCCAGCGGCTTCCTGCAACCTTTACTAGGTCGTCTGTCCGCCTTGGTGGACGTCCTACGCTGCGCTTGCCGGTACGTGCAGTCTTTACATGACATAAAATAAAAAAGAAAGAATCCGAGCTGGACCGTAACTCATAAACAGGATACAACATTGCTTATGTGATAATACTAAGACGGTGGGTAAAATTAAGTAACTTATTTGTTTGTACCCACCAATTTGTGGCCGATTTTTCAATCGCCTGGTAACTTTGCTGAACTGCCTATGTATGAATTTAAATCGCATGTCAAGATGATTTTAATGAAAAAAGGTTATTACACTGTAAATGACTATTTAAATGATAAAAATGTATGGAATTAAATACTGCCGTGCTCGCACAGGTTCATTTTATCTTGTAATGTAAACACACTATTTAAAAAGAGGCTGACAATAGTGACCGAGTTTCTTGCACTGCTTCTTCTCGGCACTAGCCCACAATATTGTCCCGAAGCAGTGGTAGGGTAAAAAAATATATTGGGACGTGTAAAAGAGCTTAATTTAGGCCTATTTACAGAAATAAATTGGTTTTTATCTGACGAATAAAAATGACGCTTTGGCATATTTTCTATACTAAAACTGTCAACATGTAAAACTTATTCTTTAAATAAAAGTTATCTGGCTGTTGAAAAATCGGCCGATAATAAAATAAAATATTTTTTTTTAGTAGACTGACAGTAAATGCCTCAAGGATATAAGTCCCCCTATATCTGATCATATATATATATATATATATATATATAGGATAAACAATAAATATGAAATAAATGAACTGGTTTCCCTTTAAAACTGCATGCACTAGCATCCAAATGAAATGAAATGAAATAAATTTATTTGCTTAGAAACATGGCACAGATAACTGACCAAAATATTTATTACCCAACATGTTAAAACATCTATTCTTAAAGGTCAGCATAGATCTAGCACCAAAGATATTCAGCTTAGCGATTCCCACCACTGGTTTCAGACATTACTAAATCAATTCAGGCCGAGGCATAAATATTTCGTGGAACCGACCCACTAACCTCCTACATAAAAGATCTGAATGCCTCCGAACCACTATTTTTTTCCTCCATTTGTTCCAAATTACGGAGGACCGCACGAAATACGTGTTTGAGGTAATTACACTCCTGTCTGGTACAGACACATTACTCTATATGTATAAAGAGAAGTTTGTTAAAAAAACACATGCGGTAGACTACCGCATGCGAGTCGAACTCGCCCACTGAGGGTTCCGTACAAAGTAGGTACTTATTATAAATTGTTCAGGACTTGAGTCTCGCAGTTTAATTACAATATTTAATTACAAATGTATAATTTTCAGTTTTTTTCCTGTACTTGTATTACAAGACGATATTACTTGCCAAATCTCATAGTTCTAGGTCAACGGAAAGTACAATATACATTTTGTTATCTTTAAGAGTGTCTAAATATACGTTTTTTGTGACATAAACGGCAGTATCTTTTTTTTGACATTAACTTAGAAATTTGATTTTATTGTCAGGTTTAAGGGACTGTAGACCTGAGTATATGAAATGAAATGAAATTTATTTATTTGTCCTTGAAGAAGGTACATTTTAGTTGTTAGTTAGGTACATAGAGGATCGTAAGATCCTCTTCTTCAGCTAACCAGTGTTGCATACAAATATTATTATGTTCAATTTAACTCCAATACATAATTATTTATTTACAACAATAATTAAATAAAAAAAATAAATTAAAACATTATTTATACTAAATTTAATTATTAGATTCTGTATGTAAATAAATGTCAATTTTATAAAATCAATCAGTCATGCTTAATATCAATGTATGGTTTAAGTTTCAACTCGATATCTTTACGCGTTCCCAAGATAAAGGGTCTTGCCAGACAGACGGACAACAAAGTTATCCTATAAGTTATCGAGTCCCACCAGAGGCAGTTGAAACATTTTTTCAAGTAAAATAATTATCCTTGATATCATAAAAGGATTTCTTTTTTTCTTTTGAGGTATGGAACCCTAAAACAATAAATAAATATGTTCTAGATAACATCTAATATAGTGGTACACTCGTCCAAAATATCTCAATGCCTAAAGACGAAAGCCTACAACCAGTGTGTGTTACCAGTATTGATATGTGGAACTGAAAAGTGGCCTCATAAGAAAGCTCAAGGTCGCACAGCGTGCTATGGAAAGGGCTATGCTCGGTGTCTATTTGCGAGATGGAATCAGAAATGAGGAGATCCGTAAACAAACAAAAGTTGGTGACATAGCCCAACGGATTGGCCTGAATGATCTTTCTGTACCTTTCTATTTCGTGGACTAAACTAGGGCAGTACGAAGGTTAATTTTAGAAGGGAGCCTATCTGTCCCGCGTCAAATTAACCGCGGGCTGCGGTTGAAATACCGAAGTGTGGCGCGAGTGATGAGAGCCGTTTGGCGCGCTGATAAACTGAAACGAACGTGGCTTCAGAGCGGGCTGGCTTAAAATTTTGTTGCAAAAGTTAATAATAATCTACTCTCTGATCCTATGGTATCCCATTATCAGCCCACGTAAGTTCACTGCTGGGCGTAGGCCTCTCCCAATGCACGCCACTAAGCCCGATGTTCGGCTGTACTTTTCCATCCACTGCCAGCAGCTTTGCGTATACCATAGCTCCACCTTATCGGAGGTAGCCCTACACTGCGTTTGCCAAGTTGTGGTCAAACCTCAAGAACACGTCCACCCCATCGATTATCGGCTATAAAGGTTGTCCATATATTATGTTATGTAAGCTGTGTGCATAGGGACGGCCCTAAAGAATACACTTCCCCACCGTCAATAGGAGGCGTGTTGTAAGAGGCGACTAATTCCTGTAGCACGAGACCGGCAGCAGCATCTTCGTGCGAAATCTTATAAAAAACTGCGCACGCCAACCCGCCTGCCAAGCGTGGCGAGTATTGGCAATGAAGATCATTGGGGGAGGCCTATGTTCAGCAGTGGACGTCCTATGGCTGAAATGATAATGATGATGATATATTATGTTAATAGGGATGACGACTAACTTTTTTAACCGACTTCAAAAAAGGTGGAGGTTCTCAATTTGTCGGAACCTTTTTTATTATTTTTTATTTTATGTATGTTCAGCGATCATTCGTTACTACGTTGACCGATTTTATTAATTCTTTTTTTTGTTCAAAAGGTAATACTTTCAGAATACAAGAAAATCATCAAACATTGCATGAACTCCATACCACGCCAACTGATTTTTGTATTTATGTTACTCAATATCTTTGACAAATGTGAACCGAGTTTGATGATTCTTTTTTTTATTGAATAGCATATACCTCAAAGATACTAGAATAAAAATTTGCGGGATAAATTTCACCCCTAGGAGTGGAATAATAGGAAATGAAATCGGTGTTCAGCAGTTAAATTTTGAAATTTTATAAAAAAAACCAACTTCAAAAAACTGAAAAGCTAAAAATAATCTTAACACGCAAGGTACCTAATCAGTTACTTTTGGAGTCGGGGCCAGCCGATGAGAGATTCAATGTTTTCGTTTGCATCGACTCCAAAAGTAACTGATTAGGTACCTTACGTGTTAAGATTATTTTTAGCTTTTTAGTTTTTTTTGAAGTCGTTTTTTTATTTTTATAAAATTTATTTCTTCGCCTATCAGATTGATTATCAATAACGTATTGGACAGGTATTTATTCTCTTTTCATATACCTAATCAAAATATTACAGAGATAAATTGATTTGAAATGTCGCATGACGTCACATCTTTGTACAATTTTTACTTACAAGTGACGTCACGGGCCCCCACTCCCGAACTTTGACGCGCCTTATCTTTGTAATTTTTTGGTTGATTGACAAATGAAAAAATAAGTGTCTATAATTTTTTGATAATCTAACTGACGGACTAAATAGAATTTCATTTACTTTATCCAGTTGTCATCCCTATTATAGAAGGTGTCAAATTACAACATTTAAGTACAGTGTTACCAATCTTGTCAAGTCCGAGCCTCACCGTATTTCCGTGCCCATTACCTCGGAGGGATTAATCTACGGAACTTGACACTGATACATGCTGACGGAACTAATATCCATTTCCAGAGATAAACCAGTTAGGTCTTAGATAGTAAAATTGGGTACAAAATGATGATGATGATGCGAACCTAAAGAACGTACCCAATCCCAAATGTAACATAACTCTAAGAATTTGATGACCCCATCGAAGTAGTAGTGCTGTGAATTACCTTGAATACAGAATACCGGTTTCAACTCCCGGGTGGGATCAATTTAGAAAACGGTGTTAGTTTTACTCGGGTTTGGGCGTTCTAGGAGACGCCCTTTGCAACATATATTTATGGTTCTTCAACACAAATATGCAAATTCCTAACTTCGAAGCCATGAGAATAAGACAATGTATTGTCTAATACACATATTTATTTGTTTAATTAAGGATCACGTTATGATAGGTACCTACATATAATCATCATTCGTAACACTCAAAAAAATTTGAGACAGCTAATTCTCTGTTCAAAATCGCTCTATAAGTCAATAAGAAGTTAACGTTAATTTGAATAAAACAACTATAATAATACTTAAATCGAACAGAGCTAATTGTTCTAACAAGGCATTTATCTGCCTGCCTAGCATGAGCACTAAAAACACGATATGATATGATATTAGCGAAATATCGACACCAACTGTAAAAATATGATAGATATAGCCGCCATGTTGAATCGCCGTCACATATTAAGATTGCTGTTTCGATAAAATTTAAAATGGCGGCTAATTCTATCATATTTTAAAAGTTGGTGTCGATATTTTGCTATATCATATCGTGTTTTTAGTGCTCATGCTAGGCAGGATGGATTGAATTAAACAAGTAGGTGCGTTATTAAATCCAACAAGTAAGTATAATTGTTGCATCTATCATAAATTACTTGCATGATAGCAAGCATAAACAAAATTAGTAACATAAACAAATCTAACCGGCCAATCTGGAAGTCAACGGGGCAGGCCTATGTTCAGCAGGGGACGTCCTATGGCTGAAATGATGATGATGATAATGATAAACAAATTAGTATGTTTAATTGGTCAAGTTAATATTATTATTCACTAAGGTCTTTGTTGGATTTACTTAGATGGATTGGTTTGTACTCGTATAATCATAAATCCTGTTAGGCTGAATAAGATCTTAGTTATCTTATCTTATAAACAGGATGGCCCAAAAAGTTATATGCCAACATATTCATATAAACACTATGGTGAAGTCAGAAATCTATAATCATCGTTAAAAAATATATTTTCATACATATCGGATTCTAAGAAGTAATGTAAAAAAAAATATAATCTCAAATTTCTGACTACACTATAGCATTTATATGCATGTTAAGAGGCCGTTCTAGAAATCTTCGTATTTCCGTACATTTTGTTCTCCGGTTGCAAAGACGTGAATGATAATTGAAACAAAATAACACGTGATTTTAAAAGATTAGTTCTTATTCTTGCATGTAGCGCGAATGGGTTTTTCATATCAATTAAAAAATAAGGGTAAATCACCAAAACATCTCCGATTCTCGATCTTATTTCAGAAAAATGACGTTCGAGTTACGTTTGAACAAGTTACGGTTTACAAGAGACTACAAGTTATCCTGACAATTCGATTTTATCATTTAATTGAAGATAATATGGTCTACTTGCACATAGGTTGAATACTTTTTCTTACTTTCTTACAAAATATAGCAGAAAAAAATGCTGAAATAACAAAAAAAAATTGATTTTTCCGTTTAAATATTATTTATTTTTCTTTCGTTATGAACAACTATTATAAGATTTAAATACTCCACAATAATCTTCAGGCATACTTTTAAAATAATATAATTTTTATTTTATGTAAAAAACAAAAAAACAATTTAGTAAACCTAAGTCAAAATTAACTATAAAATCAAGCGCGCAAAACCGATCGTTTTTAAAACCTAGGTAGGACGTCCACTTCCTAATAAATTATCAATATTATCTTGTGAAGGATCAACATTGTTGACGCTTTATCCCGCATCATAGACGCACACAAGCATAGAACTGTATTTCAATTTTGCACTGAAAAAAGGTGCACGGCCTCTTAACATAGGCTAGTTTTGGCTTGAACACCAATTACCAAACATCCTGTTTATTAGAGACAGGCTCGTATGGAGTCAAGATACTTTGTAACAGTCACAATCTTGTTAGTAGCAATTTTTTTTTTAATGTATGGTGATTTTTAATAAAGGTCAATAATTATAATCGTTTTTTTAATATCTGCACATCTGTGAAAATGTTTTCAAATATTTCACTTTATCGTACAGAATGCTTGTTTTAATCAACGTGTACAAAGTCGCCACCAGCTTGTTTGTTCGGCGGTCGCAAATTCGCAATTTCGGCACTCCTCGCCCATAGAAAATAAACGGAGTTAACGAAACAGTAGCTCTATTCGTTGACACAAAATACTTTACTGTACAACAATACAGTTTGTGTACCTTCATAAATTGTGCATCTTTGTGTAAACACCTACTGTTATTTACTTATTTATTTAAGGAAACATATAATAAAAATACATTTTAATATTACATAATATTATCATAATCGGAATATATATATTATTATCATCGTCGGAAATGCCTGGAAGAGCTACTGGTCCTTAAAAGCGTACTTGAAGGGAAACCTTCCCATATGCTTAAAACGCAAACTTCTCGACGCCTGTATTTTGCCTGTCCTGAGCTATGGTGCACAGACTTGGTCATTGACCGAAAGTCAGAGGTCCAGACTTGGGGTATGCCAAAGAGCTATGGAGAGGAATATCCTGGGCATAAGAAGGACAGATCGGATCCGCAACTCTATCATCCGCTCAAGAACTGGGATCACAGACGTGGGAGAAAAGGCTGCAGGGTTGAAGTGGGAGTGGGCGGGTCATGTCCATAGGATGGACTCTAAAAGGTGGACAAAAGTCGTCACGCACTGGCTGCCTACTGATGGACATCGTTCGAGAGGTAGACCTCGAAAGCGATGGCGCGATGACTTAGACAATTTTCTCCAAGATTGGCAGGCCCTAACCACCGACAGGGATAAGTGGAGAGGTTTGGGGGAGGTCTTTGCCGGTCTTTTTGAGAAACGGCTAATAAAAGAAAAAGAAAAAATTATCATCATCATGTCAGCTTATTGCAGTCCACTGCTTGACGTCAACCAAAGAACACAATATTTGACTTTTTTCATCCAGCCACTGCCATCATCCTGAGGTCGTTGGTTTATCGAGCTGGGGGGCAATAATACATATAGCTAACATTAAAATTGTACATAAGCATTTAACATCCTCTAAAGTGAACCCTCAACACTAAATTTGACTTAAATAGCACAATGGAGATTTTTTAATCTGCTGGATTTGCCTAATTAGGCCATCGCAATATTATGGAAGATTGAAAAAGATTAAGAGACAAATTGAATGAACCCTTTTCAGTATACCTACATATACTTTCTAAAAAAATGATGTGGACATGCCCCCCTAGCATGACCACCAAATTACGATATGATATGATTATGATATAGCTATTTATCGACACAAACTGTCATTTTTTTCAAAAATATGAAAGATATAGACGCCATGTTAATTTTTTATGATCGCTGTTGGATAAAAATTCAACATTGCGGCTATATTTATCATATTTAAAAAAAACGCCAGTTGGTGACGATATATCGCTATACAGAGTGTAACAAAAAGGTGAAATAAAACTTTAAGGGGTTATTCTACGGCTAAATTACATCAACTTTTTCTATGGGACCAACATCGAATTCGCAAAAAAAAAACACTTTCCCATAGTAAAACGCGGCCAGCTGGCATCAGTTTGTATGGAAACGTCAATTTTTATTTTGAGATTTCGATGTTGGTCCCATAGAAAAAGTTGATGTAATTTAGCCGTAGAATAACCCCTTAAAGTTTTATTTCACCTTTTCGTTACACCCTGTATAATATCGTATTTTGGTGGTCATGCTAAGGGGGCTGGACATAATATAGTTTCATCAAGCTATCGATATTATAAACCTACAGTACATACAAATTATATAGGTTATACCGACATTTTTAACACGTTTTTGAAGTTATTATTATTTATTTATTTTTTATTTTATTTATTGGAAAACACAACAGACATCAGTTATACAAGAAACGGTATAAATGTATAAAGGTATTGGACTAAACTAATATCCTAAAGGTGTGTACACTGCTGCTCAAATCAATTCGTTAAATAATAATTTTATAATATAAAAATACTAATTATAAATACATTTCTTAAATTATTTTCCACTTAAGATTAACGAACACCATTATTCGTCCATTCGTCAAAAATGGAATGGATGGATGGATGAATTTCGTGTTAAACTATCCTTATGTTGACTATGCCTACAGAAAGTTTCCGTTTCGCGAAATTAATTATAATAGTTTGATAAGGATTGTGGTATAGCGATGATACCAAAATAGATTGAAATAATGAAGCAAGTTGCTTACATAAATGGAGTTTGAACCACAAATTATCCCCTTGTTTAGTGAAACAATAAAACGATTCATATATGTTTTGTAACCTATGCTATTGTTGTTCTGTGGAATGAAGTAGTCGTTACAAGATTGTACAGTTAATATAAAGACAATATTTACGCTGGTTTTGGAAACTGTTTATTCACCTCTTACCTCATAATGTTTAATGCAACATGCCTAAATAACACTGGGTCAATATACAAAAATTAAGTTTCTTTAAACTATTTAAAATTGTGCTATGCTTAATTTTTTTTATTTTTTTTAATTTATTCTACAAAATTCACAGCTCTTCATACCTAGAAGACAGTCACAGTCTTACATTCTAGAACTTACTGCCATTAATGAATTTACATTTTATAATAAAAGAAAATATTTATAAAATTACGTTAACACGGTGCAAACAAGACATTACTTAAGCCTAGAATCTGAACATCTGCTTGTTTTATATTATTATTTTATTAACTAATACTCCTTAAATTTTTACATTTTGTGTCAGTTCGCGTACTAAATACCATATACCACTGTGAGAGAGAAAGTTATGATAAATACATATGTATAAATTGTAATAATTAAATGTATATTATATTTCAAATTAAATCGAATCGAATATTATGAACATGAAAATTCTTAAAATAATTTGTGCTAAATTGCAATTTAATCGGTCCAGTCATTTCGGAGCTAATCGGTTGTAACAGACGGATTAACAGACAGCCACACGTGATCCCAACACAAAGGTTCTATTTTTGCATTTGATGTATAGAACGAGACCCGCGTTATAGTAAAATTGATAAATATAAATATAAATATTGGACAACATTACATACATTGGTCTGATCCCGTGGTGAGTAGCCAAAGCACTTGTGTTACAGAAATCAGAAACAACGACGGTACCACAACACCCAGACTAGACGCAATATAGAAAAGTTATTTTTCTACATTGACCCGACCGGGAATCGAACCCGGAACCTCAGAGATAGCGACACCAAGTCCGGTATGCTCGCCTCTCGGCTACGGAGGTCGTCAAATCGCTATATTATATCATATCATAATCGTTGATGGTCATCCTAGGGGCGCTGTATTAGTAAAAAATATTGTCTATAAAGAAGTTTTGTAGAGTTTTTTTTAAATTACTGAGTTTGACATTCATATATCACTCAAAATCAAATCTAACGCGAGCGAAGCCGCGGCCAAAAGCTAGTATTAAATATTAAGTGTGAATCTTGAAGATTGGGACAAAATAACTGAATGGCAGCTTTCAATCTTTCAGTTTTAATGTACCTACACTCAACGGCTGGTCAACCTACTAAAAAAGTTAAAGGTCATTTAACCGATTTTCAACAATAGATAAGGTCGAAATGTAGAAATCAATATCAATTAAGAAAATTTGACGTTTTGTGGTAGGTTGACAAGCTGTCTGTACCTACTTAGATTAATTTCTACTATTATACTTAGATATATGACGACCTCTGTAGCCGAGAGGCGAGCATGCAGGACTTGGTGTCGCTATCTCTGAGGTCCCGGGTTCGATTCCCGGTCGGTCAATGTAGAAAAATAACTTATGTTATCTCGGTGGGTGTTTTGGTACCGTCGTTGTTTCTGATTTCTGTAACACAAGTGCTTTAGCTATTTACCATAGGAAAAGAGCAATGTATGTGATGTTTTTGTCACACTTCACTCGTACTAATAAGTGTCTCAGCTGCAATTTTTAATTTCGATTAAAAGAGTTTGGTATTCGGCGGCGCCTCAAATATCTTATATTTAACATAGTAATTTTTAAAGATATTGTCTATCACTGAAATCAATGGTCGGGTTTTTTAACAAATTAGGTAGCGTTCTAGATTTGGTTAAAATCGAAAAACCCAAGTACAACTGCGGGTTGAATCACTCCGAAGCACAAGTTCATCGCGCTCTTTATTACACTTTTTCCCCGAAAGTGGGGATTGTGGGAAATGAGAGGATTTCCCCGAAGCTGATGTTGAATTAAAGATGGCTCGACTTTGTCATGGAGATTCGCTGGTTTGATTAAGTTTGAGATTTTAGTTAGGGTGTTAATACAATTTTTGAGATTCAAATCGTAGGGACAGGTTTACTCAAAGTTTCAGACACATGAAAAATTTATTTTAGTATTTTCAGTAGGTAAGGAAACTTAAAATTTATCTATGTGTGAATTTGCTTTAAAATCAGGTCTTGGAGTCTAGACAAACGTATACATGTTACGTCATGTAGACATAACATGTATACTACGCTACGCTACGTAACATGTATACTAATTTTGTAATAGTTTATAAAATTGAATAATAAAATTGAATTGTACTAATAAATAAAATATGTATGTGTGTGTATGTACAGTAAATTAATAATTCTTATAAAATTAATATACATGTAGTGAATCTTATAATTATGTTGTACATTTGCATGCTATTGATGATGGCTAAATGGGCCGAACGTTCAACAAATTGTAAGACCTTCAGTGTGCCCTGTTTAAACGCAAATAAACTATTCTATTCTATTCTATTCTATTCTACGCAAAAACTCATACAAACGCAAAGTTCCACTTGTGTGGGATCATTTGATTTCTGGTTCGGGTCAATTTATTTAAAGTACTATTTATTTGAACTATTTTTACAAAGCCAGGCGGTTGTGGGTTTGAATCCTGTAAGAGATAAATATTTGTGTGACGAGTACGAGCATATTTTGTATCTAAATCAAAGAAAATTATATAAAGAAATCTTTGATCTAAATCATGGATGTTTATTTATATTTAATCAAATAAAACGCATTTTTTGGACTCTACTGGACTGGTTCATATAGAAAACCAGGGGACAATTTTTTAATTTTTTGTAGTCAATGTACAGGAATTGGCTCTTTACTGTTTTATTATAATTATGTATAGATTATGTTTATTAAATCCGTTAAAATGTTACTATAATTATTAAAAGTTATGCTTAGATAGGGGTCAGATAAATTAATTTGATTGTTTGTTTAAAGAAAGCATTAACAACATCCAGAAATACGGATATGTATAAATTACAGGATTTTTTTAAACAAAGCTCCATTGTATTCAAACATCCATAACCGCAATATACGGAACTAGTAACAAGCCATAAGATGCGATATTAAACAACCTTCTGCAGAATTGGCGGCCACAATATACTTGGATATCAGTACGCTCACGAAGAGGTGCATGCAGCTCAGCAGCGCTTTGGTAGTGATCACCAAAATTAAGCAACGGTTGCCAAGGTCGTGATTGGATATGACCATCAACCATATTTAGTAACATTTATCACAAGCATCTCCATGCTTACAAATTATTACAAATTAAATTACAAATTACTATGCCCTTGCAGGGCGTCACATGTATACCTAGTCTGTACCTACCACCTAAACTAATTATTACTTAATGTGACATGCAATAAACGATTTGAATTTGAATTTGCTTCGGAAGGCACGTTAAAAGTTGGTCCCGACTAATGTCATGTCACTTTCTGTTGTGAAGCCTATACATAGGCCTTAAGGCGGCTTTACAGCATTTTTAAAAGGTTTTATATCGCTTACTGTATTTGTATTAAGTGTCGGTCAATTTATTTTTATTTTTATTGTTAACACACTTTTATTGGCTTCACTTGTTGTAACTAACTAACTAACAAAGTATGTAATCTTGGAAGTAGTTTTTATCCACTTCTAACTGACGGACGTGTCAGATCTGACACGTCAGTTAGAAGTAGGTTAAAAACGACTTCCAAGATTACGACGTATTGTTTTGACATGTAAGTATCTGACATTCGGATGACAATACAATAATTTGACACCATCGTAATGATCTGATGATGGATCCAGGAGGTGGATGGTGAAACTCTTCAATGGCTACTAGTAAGACATTCGTGTTTGAACTCATTTGATTCGTCTTGTCGAGTACAATACATATTTAAAAGTTTTTAAACTATGAATCATTTTAACTTTTCTGTTTTACTTCTGACATTCTTCTTCTTCATCTATACGGGCAATCCCGGTTGCGTCCAAAGCCATTTGGAGCCCAGGGTCCGCTTTCTTTGATTTACTCCTCCACTTCGCGCGGTCTTGAGCGTCTCTAGTTGTGAGATCATTGGCACGCATGTCAGCCCTCATGGCGTCAAGCTTACTTCTGACATTATGGTGACTTATCAAAATTAAATAATAAAAATAATATACATCAAATAAAATTATAATATTTTGTTTTTACAAAGGATTTTTACAATTTTTTTTTTGTATTTTAGACTCGACTCTGAACCCCCTGAAATTTGGCTCGTTCTATTTTAACACCCTGTATACTGTGACGTGGTGGTATAACGGGGAGTTTATGTTAGTTTGAATGCGACTGCTTCATCCTGTTTCCACAAATTAGTATTGCATAACCGTCGGTTCTTTTGGATTTAAAATCAAAGAGCGCGTAAAATAGGCTAGTTTTCTGGGTCAAAAAAAGATTATTCTATTTAGTCCGTCACTTAGATAATAAAAAAAAATGGACCCATGTTTTGTCTTTTGTCAATCAAACAAAGAATGACGAAGATAAAACGCATCAAAGTTTGAGAATGGGAGCACGTGACGTCACGCCTTGCTAAAAAGTGTCGCAAGGCGTGACGTTACTTGGAACTTTAACGGGCTATATCTTCATCATTTTTTGTTTGATTGATAAAAGAAAAAATACGTGTCCAATGTTTGCCGCTTCCAACCGGCCAATCTGGAAGTCAATGGGGGAGGCCTATGTTCAGCAGTTGACGTCCTATGGCTAAAATGATGATGATGATGAATGTTTTCTATTAATCCAACTGACGGACTAATTAGATTTTTTTAGGAAACTAGCCCATTGGCCATGATTTACTGTCGTGTAGTACGTTAGTTGGTCGGTGTAAGTACAAATTATGTCAAGAGATGGAAACAGATGTTACTGCATTTGTATTGTACTGTGGCGTCTGTATTTGCAAACTTTTCCAATATACTCGAGCGTAACGGTGCCGTGGAAAATAAGTTTGTAATACGTCTTTATTGTTACTTTTATAAATTGCTGGGGTTTATATTTGGGCTCAAGTTTTAAATTACGCTTTATATGAATCTTACTAGTCTTATTTATATTATAAACTAGATTTTGCCAGCGACTTTCTCTGCGTCCAGTTTAGCCGGATAAAAAGTGTGTTAATCCAGGCCATGGCCTTAATTAAATTTGTTAAAATCTTGTAGTTTTTGCGTGAAAGAGTATGAAAGGGCTATTCATCCTCACTAACTTTCGCATTTATAATATTAACTAGGACTAGCTGCCCGGACAGACGTTATCTTGTCTAAATTTGACAATATAAAACGACTTTTGCGACCCTGATAAAAGTTGCAGGAAGCCGCTGGATGCAGGCTGCTTTCAACCGGCCAATCTGGAAGTCATTAGGAGAGGTATAAGTTCAGTAGTGGATGACCTGACAATCTCAAACAACAAAAAAAAAAGCCAAATAGGTGCAGCTGCTCTGTAGTGGGGCAGAAAGGTTCTAGAATGGAGGCCGCGTACCGGCAAGCGCAGCGTAGGACGACCACTCAAAAGGTGGTGAAACGACCTGGTAAGGGTCGCAGGAAGACTCTGGATGCCGGCCGCTTCCAACCGGCCAATCTGGAAGTCAATAGGGAAGGCCTATGTTCAGCAGTGGACGTCCTATGGTTGAAATGATGATGATGATGATGATGCTCTGAAGTGACGCGCTTGCATACATTTATCAATTGATTTTTATTCTATAGATGCTAACGGTTAGATTGGTGGATGTTTGTTACTCAATCACGCTAGAACAGCTGAACGGATCTAGATTAAATTTGGCACAGAAATAGATTATAACCTGGAATAGCAGATAGGATACTTTTTATCTTAAAAAAAAATAGTTTTCGATGTAATTTGTCGGATGCAAGATCACTGTCATTATAGATGGTGCTTCTTGCGGTGAGGTGTCGCTGTTCAGTTGGCATAAATTTTTGAATGTGAAAAAAAGTATGTAATACTAGCTGTTGGCCGCGACTTCGTTCGCATGATCTTTAGTTTAGTCTAACTATAGTTTTGCAAAGAGTTGCAGAGAGTAGGGTAATATTTTATGGGTATGCACACTTCCAAGCCTATAAGTACAACTTCAGTAGAGGTTATAGCCGATGGCTGGTATTCACTCATGGGGGACGACTGACGCTGCAGCGCCTGATGCAAAGTGAGCTAGGTATTAGTAGCGGCAGGTGGAGGAGGGGGAAGTTTAACACTTATCTACTTAATAATACCTAATACATCAGTCCCAACAATCGCGCAGCAGTGGCATAACTGTCAATAAAAAGCTAGAAATATACCCCCTAACATATCGGGAGTGCAAAATTACAGTGACAAACTGGTTAAAATCATTAAACTACGAAGAAACTGAAAGCCTACTTAAATATGATACATAACACAATGCCAAACATGTTTTCCAAGCGCACACACATTTACACATACACACACACGCATTAACATTCACATACGCGCACGCGCACACACACACACTCACACACACACACACACACACACACACACACACACACACACACACAAACGTTTTGTTTTGTAAGTTAAAAAGTACCATGAAACTTGCTTTTACATATATAAATGTACCTTTTGTTAAGGAAGAGTGACTCCTTCTGCCACAGGTGCCATAGCACTTATAAGAAAGAGTCCACCTCTGCATAGCTATATTTAAAATTATTGTTAAAGAAATAAACATTTTTCATTTTCATTTTCATTTTCAACTCACAAACTTTTTGAATAAAAATTTAAATCTGTATTGCTTACAAAGTGATGTATATGATAGGCTGTAATGATTAGGCTGGCCTATGTCTCAGAATACACTATTATTTCGTCTTTAACTAAGTTATGTGCTTCTGTTAACTTTTTCAACTAAGGTTATCTGCTTCGGTTACCTGTTAACTTTGGAATGTAAAAAAAAGATTCATTTCTATACATCCTGAAGATGTCTTTTCATCTTTGTTTCAGAGGAACTGAGCGGTATCTTCGTGAAAAGTATTAGCGAGGGCAGCTCCGCAGACCTCTGTGGCAAAATACAAGTCAACGACAGGATCGTTGAGGTAATTAGCAATATTTATCAATATTAAGTTTACCAATAAGTCCACTAAAGGTTTTCCTAGTCTATGTAATTCTTCTTCTTCCTAATACAATACAATATAATACAACACAAATAAAATATTTTGTGGTATTTAAGTTGTTAAGAGTAGTTGTTGTGCCGAGTGGGGACGGCCGTAAAGAATACACTTCCCCACTGCCAACAGGAGGCGTGTCGTAAGAGGCGACAAATTCCTGTAGCACAAGACGGTCAGCAGCGTCTTCGAAATCTTATATAGAACTGCGCTCGCCAACCCGCCTGCCAAGCGTGGCGAGTATTAGCATTCCCCCTCGATAATAGGTCATTAGGGGAGGCCTATGTTCAGCAGAGGACGTCCTAAGGCTGAAATGATGTAGTTTTTAAGAAAGGAAATACATAATTAAGAAGATTTTTGTTACGTACGCAGTTATTTCAAACCTAGCCTAGTGGGTCGTTTGCAGCCAAAAGGAGGTCAAAGCTACTGCCATAAATTCGGTCACCTCTCTGCAAATAGCCGCGAGTGCGCCCTGAATGCGTGATTGGGCCACCTTGCTGCACTACAATGCTGCCTCTCCAGTGTAGCGTTACCAAAAAAGATTTGTTTAATAACTTGAACGACTTGCTACGATCGACTTACAAGTTAAAAATAGAAACATTCCGGGCTAAAGAAAGTAACATTGAAAAATGTTTGGGAGATCTGTGACATGCCGAAATTCTCGACAGTGAAGTTAAAGGAAAAAGGTAGTTGTGTTTATAATGTTTAATGATATTCGAAACAGTGTAAAATTCGAAAAATACTTTGAATTCGCATTGGTAATACAAACTTATCGTAGTTTTTATATTTTCGATCAAAATTAAGAAGTAAAGAGCTTTTGTTGTTGGTTTAAGTTTTTTTTTTTGTTGAGGACAAGTAAATTAAATACATAACTTAATATAAAGAACAGTAAAAGTGGGATATAAGTATTTGTACCCTATAATTAAATAAATAAAAAAAAATAAAAAAATTCTTTATTTGCAATAAAACATGGTATTACATAGGTGTGATTAATTACAAAATATAGCTCAATTATTATTATTATTATTAATTATGTAACAGCATTGTTCTTTTTTTCACATTTAGTATCCTCTTGCTCTGCTAATATTACTCTAAAGTAGTTCTCCTTTGCATGAAATAAATTTCTATAGTCGATAAATATTTTAGGCAAATTGTTATTATGAATTAAAAACGTTTAGTTTATCCCTTCAATTGTGCCCTTGTTCTAAGGAGCGAAGTATTAAAACCAGAAAGTCATGCTCGGGCTAAGGATATTATATTGAAAGAAAGAAATTTAAAAAAAATGCTGTAAAAACTGTATTATTTAAAAAAATCCACGGTTCCGGTTCTCACTTGACCGAAGTATTAAGGTTTTATGATTACTATCGTTAGAATTCAATATTATTGAATTTATTACATCGTTAGAGTTTAAAAATTACAGACATTATTATTATTTTTTTATTTGCTCTTTTTTTGTGCTGACGCTACAGTCAATTTGCATGTATTCTCGGGCCCGCGCGCTCACGTATTGTTTCAATTCAACTACCGTCAATTTGCTAGCTTGTCGCGTAATGGTACTGCGAAACTCAAGACTTTTGGTTTAAAAACACGGTTTTCTAAATTGACATTGGGTATAACCAGTACTGGTGTTGTACGAGCTGACGCCGTACATTTTTATCTATGCATGTGTGTGTGTACGGCCCAATTAACGGAATTTGTTTATGTAGCATTTTACACAATTCACTCATATTTTAAAGCAATAAATCAGTGTCTTACAAACATTCATACGGGTCGGTTTTATTTAGCACTCCTCGGAGTAACCCATCCCTTATAGCATAGCATAGCAAGCATTAGTAAATGTTAGGAGTCCCAATCACACCTTAGGAACCCCCTACTGGTGTTTTAGGCGAGAGTAGACGTTGGAAAATATCTCTGTGCATTCAATTATTGTGAAATTGCAGGCGAGAAGAATATAGGCGTTAAAGTCGATAATATAAAAAAATAATTATGTTTGTTTGTTCCGCACTGGACCCGCTTGCTAGATTAACTAATATGGTGGTTTGGGCCTGGAGTATAAATCGTTACTTTGTTAAATTTGTCGCTTATTATACGCACGTATACAGGGTTATTTGTAAAACATCAACAAGCTCCCAGGGGCCCATAGAAAAAGTTGTTGTATTTAATCACTAGAATCAGCCCCTATGAGGTGGTTGATGTTTTACAAATAACCCTGTATAAAAATAAAGCCCCTTTCCCTTGGTCACGCTATAACTTGAGAACGACTTTACCGATTTCATCCATCTTTTTTAAAAGTTTGTAGGTTTTTTTGAAAATAAAAAAATGTTGCGCAGAAAATCGTTAATGAATAAACTATAAATAAAACTAAATAAAATATAAATAATTATCATTATTATAGACCACGTGAACGAAGTAGCGGGCAACAGCTAGTAAACGATAAATAAATGTTTATGTTCCGTATGCTGGAAAAGTGTTTTCTTATAATTTCCCTAGGGAAAGTAATTGTATTGTTGAGCGAGTGAATTTGTTTGCAGGTGGATGGGGTATCACTTCACGGGGTGACAAATCACAGAGCTGTGGCGTTGCTGCGAGACGCGAAGGGGCCGGTGGTGCGGCTGAAAGCCTTACGGTATGCTTTATTATAATGGTTCGATTTCCGGCTCAGGTCACTTCGAAAAATTAGCTTTTCTAAATTGGTCCTAGTCTGGGAGACTGGCGAAAATACATTGTGTACCTTTTAACTTAAGGATGTCAACTCCTATTTGTAAACCATGACAAAAGGTGTGTTAAAAAAAAATGGGAACTGTAAAAGGGCCTATTTACAAATAAATTGGTTTTATTGGTCTGTGGGGCTGTTAACCAGTCGCTCCCTCTAAGTGAGTGAAAAAAAATACTACTCCATACCAAAATAGCTAATCAGCTATTTAATATTAGTATGGAAAAGTATTCTTTTCTACAAAAACGAATTACATTTTGTCGAAGTTCAAAGGTGGTTTGGGGGTTACGAGTTTCTTTGTAACAAACGAGAGTGCTCGTCAATCTACCATAAAACGTAAAATTTTCTCAATGATATTGATCTCCACGTTACTTTTTGGGTAGGTTGACCTTCCGTTGACTGTACTTTGATGATTTTAATAGCAATTATATATACCTTTGTCACCTGGTACTTGCCAAAGCCACGGAGATCCAAATTTCATAGTCGGTGACCGTTCCTAGCTTTGTTCTGGGGGAACATGCACAGAAAAACTTACTTTGCGATTAGGGTATGTGTATCTGTGATGTCCAAATTCAAGTAATTCTACTTTCTTCTTTCTTTCTTTCTAATTGTAGTTTTTACAGGTATTTACGCGGGGCGGGGTTTGAGAAGCTTCAGAAAGCGTTGGCAGCTCAAGACGGGAGGAGATCTCCCCTCGCACCCCCCAGCCCGTCAGTCACCTCTCTCGCCAAGTATAGTTTTAGCGTGGTAAGTCTATCTGAATTTAATTAGCCCGAAATCAAAACTATTGTAATTTCTTCGATTCCACAATAAAAGATAAATAAATTATTTTAACTATCACACCAAACAATTAGCCCCGAATTAAGCCTTAACCTTATGCTATGTCGACTAAATAACGGAAAGACATACTCAAATAAATTTACTAACACTCATGACTTAGGTACAAATGCTCGTACTTAGTGATTTCCTGGCAGAAATCCATTATATAGGTAACACTATGGTCATGCCAATAAAGAATAGGATTGAATTGAATTAAACACTTTGGTTTTAACCGTATTATTTCAGAAATAAATGATGCGTTAACATTTATGATTACAGTATGACGAATCAACAGTAATAGAAGTAGAGCCCGACTCTGAAATACAACCTCACCTGCCATCCCCTACCTCTCCCTCTGAAGAGGCGGAGATTGTGATCGGACGGGACGACGAGACTCCTGAGCGGGAGGCGCGCCGGATACAGGACAAGTGGCGGGACATACTTAGAAACGAACACGATTGGCCGGGACATCAACACCACTACGACATTATTGTAAGTGCCGTAGCAAAGTACTACGAGTCGTAGCACTGATGCAAATTGTAGCAGTTAATATAGTACCTCAAAAATAAACTCGACTGGCCGGGACACCAATACCACTACGGCATATTGTAAGTACCGTAGCAAAGTACTACGAGTTGTAGCACTGATGCGAATCGTAGCGGTTACTATTGTGTCTCAAAAATTTACTCAACTGACAGGGGCACCAGCACCACTACGACATTTGTACTCGTAAGCGCCGAAGCATAGAACTACGAGTCGTAGCATTGATCTAAAACATAGCAGTTATTTTTATTAGCAGTGAAACCAAGAGGCAATTTTTGTTTTTTGTGAAAATGTGTAATGATACTAAAACGCACACAACTAACCGTCCTGGTTGATACTTTACTAATGAATGATGCACTTAATTTTATAATTCTCTCTTTTTTCTTACAGGTCGGAACGATTATGAAAGAAAAGGACAGCGGCCTTGGTATTTCCCTTGAGGGTACCGTAAGGGTGGTAGCAGGCAAAGAGGTGCAGGCGCGGCATTACATCAGAGCGATCGCGCCTAACGGACCCGTGGCGAAACTAGGCTTGCATAAAGTGGGAGACGAGTTGCTAGAAGTAAGTTTTTGATATTTATTTGTCTATTAAGTAATTTTAAAGATTTTAAGAAGAAGGCGTGCCTTTTGTGTCAAATGGGTTGGGTTTTTATGTAGTAGGTTAGGAGCTGATTTTTCAAACGCCAGATAAGTTTTATCTGACGTATGAAATTGACGTTTGACACATTTTATTTATGAAAACTGTCAACACGTCAAACTTATTTGACGTTCGAAAGTAATCTGGCTATTGGAAAATCGGCCCCAAAAGACAGTTGATTTTTATTCTCCAGATATTAAAAGATAAACCTAACACATTAACATAACTCAATTCATCAGGGTTATAAAATCAATGTAATTTTATTAAAAATTATTAATAAATGTAATTGCACTTTAAAGATGGCCTTACCATTGTTTTCATCCTGTCCCAAAATTTGTGGGCTAGTGCCAGAAAACATACTAAGAATATGACATATAAGGAACGGCGCAAAAACTCTTGTTTAACCGACTTCAAAAAAGGAGGAGGTTCTCAATTCGACTGTATGTTTTTTTTTTTTTTTTTGTATATTTAGATAAGATAGATAAGATAATGTTTATTACGCATAAAATTGGTTTACAAAGATAGGTTGACAAAATTGAATAAAATACATTTAAGTTGTAGGCACGATTAATGGCGGTCTCGCACTAGGTTTCGCGCTTTGTTACGCGATTACTCCGCCAATTATGAACCGATTTTAATGATTCTTTTTTTGTTTGGTAGATCATACTTCAGAGGTGGTCCCATATAAATTTTATCGAAATTGATTTAGAACTTTTTGAGAAAATCAACAAATATATACCCAGATAATATTTTGGTTGTGGTTCTTGTTACCTATCTTCGACAAATATGAGCCGATTTTGATGATTTTTGTTTTATTGAATAGCTTATACTTCAAAGATAATATGATAAAAGTTTGCAAAATAAAAATCACCCCTAAGGGTAGGAAAATAGGGGATGAAATCGGTGTTCAGCAGTTACATTAGGATTTATCACTGAAAATAGATGAAATAAGTAAATTTTATAAAAAAAAATAAAACCGACTTCAAAACACTAAAATGCTAAAAATAATCCTAACACTTAAGTACCTAATCAGTTACTTTTGGAGTCGGTGCAAACAAAAACATTGAATCTCTCATCGGCTGGCTTATCCTTACCCGTCTGGTTACTCATATGTGGAGATTTGTAATTAGTATTGAACCACAGTATATTGTACTAGTTTACTGTATTATTGAAACTGTAAATCTTCCTAAAATAAATAAAAAAATAAAAAAAATAAAAAATAAAATAACGTTGCTTGCGTCTTATAAAACTTGTCTCTACTTCAGGTAAATGGCTGGAGGGTACTAGGCGCGCATCACGTGGAAGTGGTGACCAGGCTACGCGCGGTGATCTCTCCCGTCGTGCTCGTCTGCGTCAGGAAGCAGGAGGAGCATAGGCTGGACAAGAACGAGACTGGGATTGCTAGAGTAAGGGTTCAAACTATTTTGTAAATTAAGCTGAGGTAAACACTTGGCAGTTTTAGGGTGAACTATAGTTTTGCTAATTTCTTTTTGCAATAGAACCTCGGACCCTTTGAATTTAGAAGAACCACCGCTCTCTAGGATTATTAAGTCGTACTCATCAAATGGTGGTTGAAAAAATGGCTTAAGTTCTGTAAAATCCCAATAAATTTTGCACAGTTGTTGTGCTTAAGTACTTCTGCGCATTAAAGAAAAAAATGTATCAGTTTCCAGTTGTGAGCCATAAATAAGGAATCCATTATCACTATGTCGGCTTGAATTTCATTACCCATTTTGGACCAGTACGCAGTAGAAACTATTAAAAAACAAAACATATACTTGGAGCCTTACGTAACCTAGACATTCCAGAAAGCACGTACATGACAATGCAAAAGGCTGTTATACTCAACACTTGTTGTATAGTAAAAAAGTTCTTGCGAGAAAATTCCATTTTCACTTCATTTGGTTTAGGCCCGTAAGTTCGCTGTTAATACCGAAGAAACTCATTTTTCGAGACTATTAAACTGAATTTAAAAATAATAATAAATTATTCTTCCAATCACACCTATTACCTAGCCCCAAACTAAGCAAAGTGGGTAGATAACGGACAAACATAGGTATATATTTTTATTTGTTTAATGCTTTTGAAAAAGATAATTTAATTTGAAAGAATTGGAAAAGTAAAGTGAGAAATTGGGAATCAGACACGCCATTCTTATTAATTTAAACTAATTAGCTGTCTCTATTTAACATTATTAGCGTTACTATTTCTTATTGTTTCTTATTAGCATTACTATATCATCTTCTACAGATGAGTTGGAAGAGCAATCGTCCGAAATTTACATATTTAAGGTGGTATGTAAATTTTAACCATTAGATAACATTACGTGCATAAAAAAAATACTAGCAAGATGTTTTCTAATTATATAAATCAGTAGCTACTAAATTACGTAATGTTTTCAGAATCAAATCCTCGGCGGCAGCTTACAAGACTTATTAGCACCACCACAAAGACTGATAAAGGCCAAGTCAGAAAGTTCTGTGGCGTCACTCTGTAGCGCCACCACCGTCATGTCGGCTGGCCATGACCACGATGGTGAGTTCAGTAAGAATCTCTGACTTTTAGCATCATCATCATCATCAGCTTTTAGAAGTCCACTGCTGGGCACAGGCTTTTTCTATAAAACGCGACGCAATTGGCTCTAGGCTTTACTTGTAGCATTAGCTCTCGAAAATTGAAACTCAATAACCACATCAAAGTCCAGTACCAAAAGACTATCAATCTAAAATTAGAAACTCGTGATAACACGATGCCTCGTCGCCAAGTCACTAGTCTCAGTTGCTAGCGATTGATTGAAAGGAGGCCTAAACATGATGCAGTCACGCTGACGCTACAACTGACAGTGTGCGCAAGCTTTAGATAGGCAACTTTTACGTACATAATATCATGCATTGCAAGTTCTTTCTTGGGGTGGGACAATTGTGAGCTAGTGCTGAGAAGAAATAGTGTGTAACTAAGTATAATATTTTCTATATTCTTGGTCTTTTTAGTTTTTTGCAGTAGAACAGAGGCTCAATCCGGTGTCGATCCACTCCCGATGACAAACGGTATACTCGTAACCGACCGACCGCACCCCCAACCTCAGGGCAGAACAACGTTTAATTGCACTGCAGACCTCCGTTGACGCTAAGGCATATCGACAGCTCAATATATGGATATGGAAGTCCTTGCGGCATCAGTAATATAGAAGCGATAGAGCGGAACCAAGACGCCAAAGTTTGCGCAAGAGACATGTCTATTGGGCAAAGCTAGCTGACGAAGCTGAAGACGGAGGACGGCAGTACACACAGGCCTAGGCAGAACATATGAAAGGCTTCCCCACATGACTTCCAGATTGGCCAATTGAAACAAAAGTCGCTCACATAACTCAACAGACCTAAGCTGAAGTGGCAGTAGGCGGTGCACATAAGTAGTACGTAGAACTGACGGCCGATGAGGCAGAAAGGTTTTGTAATGGAGGCCACGTATCGGAAAGTGCAGCGTAGGACGTCCACCCACAAGATGGACAGACGACCTTGTAAAGGCTGCAGAAAACTGCTGGACGAAGTTTTTAATGTAATCAATTTTGTTTCAGAGTTCTGCATGGATGACTTAGAAAGGAATCGATCGAGATCTTTAGAGCCGCTGAGTGGACTTGCGATGTGGAGTGATCACATCGATTACATCCAGTTACAGAAGGAGGATAGAGGGCTGGGCTTCTCCATATTAGATTATTTGGTAAGTACGAGTAGAGACTCGTTTGAATCCCAAAGATCCATAAATCTAACTAATTCTGTGATTTACTTATTTTGGTGATATTTACTTTAATTATGGTTTTTACTTAAAATACACAATTTAAATCGCACTCTCGATGCTTTAACCCAATTGCAGGAGTCGTAATTACGCGTAATGCAACAAGAAGGCTTAAAAGTCTAAGCCTAATTTTTAATATAAGCCTTTGGAGTTCTATTGCCTTGTTGGCTTCAAAGTAAAAATCCAATAAAATGTATTACATACTAGCTGTTGCCAGCGACTTCATTCGCGTGGTCTTTAGTTTATTCGTAAACGATTTTCTACGCAACTTTTTTATTTTTTCTTTTAAAAGAACCTTCTCCTGAAAATTTTTCACTCCGTTCACGCGTGATGCGATGACCAAAGGAAATATAGATTCATTTTTAGTTATATAGATTGAGATGACGTAGGGCGCGTCTGTAACAACCATAGATTTAGTATGTACGTAGCGTATTCTAAGTCTATAGTAGGAACACATTATGATGAGGAGGTCTGCGCGTTGCTCCATAAAGGCTTTCTCTTACAAAGCCTACCTACTGTTCATGTTTCTACACGAGCAGAACACAACAGTGTAGCGTACACGTTCAAATTAATAAAGCGTCGAGAGCGTTGATGGGGCTGACTTTTTTTATTACTCAGAGATGTTTGCTAAGCCACAAGTATACTTTTTCGACCTAAATTTAAATTAAAATTCAAATCATTTATTGCATGTCACATTAAATAATTAGGTACAGACTAGGTATACATATGATACGCTGCAAGGGCATGGCAATTTGTAAAGGCTAACTAAGTGCTTGCCAATTTAATATCACAGGTAATATTTATTTAACAATTAAAAAAACTAATTTGAGTTCAAAAAGTATCACAATTAAAAACATTACTTTAATAACTAACACTTACTAACATTAATAATTCAGAAGACTTGCTCTATGAGAGATGTTGAAGTATTATAATTTATACATACTTATATTTTTATTATCTTTGTCGCTAAAATACTCAAGCATATTGCATTTATTAATAAGAAACGTTTTTAGTGTTTTGATAAACAGTTTCATGGTTTTCATATAGTTTGGTATGTGGTTATAAATTTTTACTAACACGGTGTGGGGACTTGACGAAACTAATTTTAATTTGGAAAATGGTACCTTTAGTTTATTTAAATTTCTATTATTCCTTCTTATATCTTTTAATTGTGAATCAGGATCTGGGTGCTTTCTGACAAGTTCACATGACTCAAGTATAAAGATAGATGTTAGGGTCAATAATTTATGCGCTACAAAGTGGGCTCTACAAGATTCCATTTGATCTATGCTATTTAATATTCTAAGGCATTTCTTTTGTAAAACAAAACCTAGACCTTCTTTAAAAAGGTTTTCGTTCCCAGGACCCCTCGGAAGCGGGTAGTTCGGTGATCGTGGTGCGGTCGGTGGTGGCGGGCGGCGCGGCGGCGGCGGACGGCCGGCTGGCGCCCGGCGACCGGCTCGTGTCCGTCAACGGGCTCGACGTGGCGCGCAGCCCGCTGGCCACCGCCGTCTGCGCCATCAAGAGCGCGCCCAAAGGTGACAACTAGAGTTGTAAAGTGTCCGTCACGTTATAAATGTCTGACCAATATGACCGAGCAAATTGGACATTTTCTCAATGTGACCGGACATTTTGGACATTTATTGTCACTAACGTCACATTCAATTCTATTGACAAACTATGAAAAAAAATCATTTTGTCACAAATAAGTGCATTTTTATAAAAGAGACAGGCTAATCTATAAAGAAATAAAATTTCTAAAATCTTTCTGCACGAACATGCTAAAAAGTGTCGTATCGTTACGCGCGAGTTTTTTTTTAGTTGATCCAGATCCAATTACATGTTTTATTGTATGTTTTTATTGTCAAATACTTAACATTTAAGACTTAGTTTAGTGAAATTCTTCTTTTTAAAATATATACTAAAGAAATATATGTGACCATCGTGACAATAAATGTCCAATGTGACCAAGCAATTATCATGAATGACGGACGCTTTAGCATATGCCCATCAATTTACAACTCTAGTGACAACGATAGTACTGTTACCCGAGGGGTGAAAGTATCGGGCCCCGATAGCTTTGCCCCATATGGGCCAATAATGTTATTATTGACGTTCATAATTGGCAGTTTTCTGTCCTAAATTGAATAAATGATTTTTGACTTTGACTTTGACTTTGACTTTGACTCGAGGGATCTTTAAGTCTTTTACCCGAGGTAAACATTGTACTTTTCATTACGAATACAAGGAAAATAAAAATAAAAACATGATTTAGCTAGATAATCGGTGTGATTGTAGAAACAATTTATTTATTTATAAACGACCTCCGTAGCCGAGACTCCGAGAGGCGAGTATACTGGACTTGGTGTCGCTATCTCCGAGGTTCCGGGTTCGATTCCCGGTCGGGTCAATGTAGAAAAATAACTTTTCTATATTGTCACGGATCTGGGTGTTGTGGTACCGTCGTTGTTTCTGATTTCTGTAACACAAGTGCTTTGGCTGCTTACCATAGGATCAGAGCAATGTATGTGATGTTGTCCAATATTTATTATTTGTTATTATTATAATTTGATTTTAGCAGCTTTCTACTCCTTATTTACTGTTACATATAAAAATAATTGAAAGTCTTAAGTTTAAAATTTGATTTTGCTCTATTTTGTATTTCCAAAAACATGCTTTTAAACCACAACGATAAATATGTATCCTATGCCTATCTCCTCAGTAATTAATTCACATCTTACTTTTTGGCTTTGACCAATCGAAAGAAAATTTAAAATACTTAAAATTGGCCGGTGAACACTTACAATAACAAACCTGCAAAAACATACACACACACATGTAGGATTCATAAGTATAGTTAAGTCAATTTGAGTTCGATTTGAATATTTATTAATTATAGTTACTTGGGAGTGCTGACGACCAGTCTTGACTTGACTTTTAATTGAATTAGTTTAAAAAATGAAAATCTTATACTGGCTATATATGTTGAGTAATAATTAAATTTTGAATAGCTTTGGATTTTGTTAGTAAATAAATAAATAAATAAATATTGGACAACATCACATACATTGCTCTGATCCTGTGGTAATTAGCCAAAGCACTTGTGTTACAGAAATCAGAAACAACGACGGTACCACAACACCCAGACCCGAGACAATATAGAAAAGTTATTTTTCTACATTGACCCGGCCGGGAATCGAACCCGGAACCTGCCCGGAACCCGTAAATGAATAAGTAAATAAATAAACTTATGATTTAACACTACCAATTAGCTATTACCGCTCACCGACTTGTATCATCATTGTCCTCATGTCAGCCATAGGACATCCACTGCTGAACAAAGGCCTCCCCCAATGACCTATCATCGGGGGGGATTTCCAATATTCTCGCCACGCTTGGCAGGCGGGTTGGCGAGCGCAGTTTTTTATAAGATTTCGCACGAAGACGCTGCTGTCCGTCTCGTGCTACAGGAATTAGTCGCCTCTTACGACACGTCTCCTCTTGACGGTGGGGAAGTGTATTCTTTACGGCCGTCTCAACACAGCACCCGACTTATATATAGCAATGTTAAAGAAAAGGTACATACATAACAGAGAAAATAAATAAATAAATAAATCATGTTAAAACTAAACCAAATAACCGAAACCTTGAAAACTGTAGAAATGTTTGTTGTTTCGTCTTGATATCACCACAGTAAAAATTTAACACAGTAGCTCAATAAGGTCTTTAGCTTAATTATTGCCTAAACAAAAAGAAACAAACAGTCTAACTACGCTATTGAAATAGTATCGGCTTTTTTTTACAAAAAAACGAAGAGTTTCGCGAAAAACTAGATTACCTCGTTAAGGCAGTTGCTTTACGTAATCTTACTGATTTTTGCAGTCTTCTACTTCTAAATCTATACGGTCAATCCCCGTTGCATCCAAAGCCATTGCTTTGGAGCCCAAGGTCCGCTTTCCTTGATTTACTTCTCCACTTCGCACGGTCTTGAGCGTCTCTAGTTGTAAGATCATTGGCACGCATGTCAGCCCTCACGACGTCAAGTCAGCATTTCTGGGTCTACCCCTTTTGCCAGGACCCGGCGGTGGTGGCATGGACAGACATTTGTTTCCTATGTAGCTTGCCGGTTTCCGCAAAACATGGCCGTACCAGCGTAGGCAACTCTCCTGCAGTTTGACTGTAATATCACGGACACGAAGGCTACCGTCGATACGCGAGTTCTTTACGCGGTCCTTCCACGTGACCCCGCACATCATCATCATCATCATCATTTCAGCCATAGGACATCCACTGCTGAACATAGGCCTCCCCCAATGACTTCCAGATTGGCCGGTCGGAAGCGGCCTGCATCCAGCGTCTTCCTGCGACCCTTACCAGGTCGTCTGACCACCTTGTGAGTGGACGTCCTACGCTGCGTTTGACGGCACGCGGTCTCCATTCTAGAACCTTTCTGCCCCATCGACCGTCAGTTTTACGTGCTATGTGCCCCGCCCACTGCCACTTCAGCTTGATAGTCCGTTGGGCTATGTCAGCGATTTTTGTTTGTTTACGGATCTCCTCATTTCCGATTCGATCTCGCAAGGAAACACCGAGCATAGCCCTTTCCATAGCACTCTGTGCGACCTTGAGCTTTCTTAGGGCCTCATGGCCGATAGTGAGATCACACACATCGCACATCGCACATCCACCGCAGCATATTTGCGAAGTATATATTTGAGCTCGGGTCTATACACTCAAGTTTGATGTTTGACTGTGTACAGTTCATTTTTTGTTTCCACATGTGTCTGTGTGTGAGTATCGTTAATTCGGTTTGTACAGAGTTTGGATACTGCTGTAAAGTACTATGTTTACTGTGATAACACTATCATACATCAAATAAATGGGTCTTTATTTGATGTAACGTTCATTTGTGTTTTTACTTCTGTGTTGTATCCACATCATTCAAAGTATTTAGTGTTCTAAGTTTATAATATGCAATAATTGAGGTGAAATAATAAGTGTGAAAACCCTTTTTTAAATTAAAAATAGGTAAATTTAAATACAATATTCTTTAATTAATATTTCACCAGATTTGTTGAAATCTGTAAACATGATTTTTTCACAAAATTTTTGGGGGGTTTTATTTTGTACGTTATTCACACATTTTGTTTGATTTCAGACCGGGGTAGGGAGGAAATTAAAAATGAACTGAAATTTGATTTGTATGTTTTTTTTGCTGATTATGTAAATAACTATTTTTGTTCCATCGCGTCTTATCTATTTTTAGCTGTATTTTATTATAAAGTGAATGTTTTTGTTTCAGGGACTGTGACGATAGGTATTGCGAAACCCCTTCCTTGCAGCACGGTGGTAGGGGGAGAGAAAGCCAACGGCCACAGTATGCAGAGTAGCCAGGTATGTCAATAAGTATTTATCATTATATTTAAAACTAAGTACATATTAATTATTTAACTATTGGTTGCGAACTTGCAACTGTTTTGGCCTACCAAAATGTTAGCGATGACTATGAACTTGTAGTTTGTAATTTATACGATAGAGGCGCTGCAAAAATATTCATACAAAAATGGCAAAAGTTTTTGCGATACTATGAAAGTGCCTACAAATAAGTAGCTTTAAGAAGGACTACAGTCATGCCAGACAAGCCACTTTATAACTTATGAGTACAATATCTAAAAGTGCATTGGGGAGGCAAAACTAATCTTAGATGGCGCCACCGTGTTAGGTTGGTCTTGTCAACCGTTGTCAACATATAATTCACTTAATATTATAAGTGTTTGACAACTTAGCCTTTGAACTTGAACTGGCAGAACCTATAACATAATGATTACTTGATTAGTGATAAAACCAATGAATCAGTTCACAAATAATCACTACGGGTAAGACCAAACATAATGCGACACCTATCGGAATAAATGAGAAGTTTGTATAGTGGTGACGCGTCTGTAGCAGAACTTCTACACAGCACAAATAGGGATGACGACTAGGTAAAGAAAATGAAATTTATATTTAGTTTTGCAGTTAGATTATCAAACATAATGGACTTTTATTCTTTCTTTTGTCAATCAACCAAACAATAACAAAGATAAAACACATCAAAGTTCGGGAGTGGTAGCTCGTGACGTCACATCTCTAAAATATTTTGATCATAATAATATAAAAAAATACGTGTTCAATACTTTTTGATAATCTACTTGATAGATGAAGAAAAGAGATAGTCGTCATCCCTATTTCAAGGCGCCCTAAATGTCCGTTTACGAGTTTTTTGTTCTATTTCTACTCCAATTTATTTGGTAACATAAAAATATGTGCGAGTCTAAATCCAGAGCCACTGAACATTTACCTGTTTTTACTTTGACACTATACAGAAAAATTTTGTCGTTTAATTTCCTTAAAAGTACGTGTAATTAGATGTTTATACAGGGTGGAGATAATAAATGACACAGTTTTTACTACAAGCAAATTTTACTAAGGAAAAATCATCAAATCGTAAAAAAATAAAGTGGTGGACTAGTAGAGAATGCCTTTAGGCATTATTTCCGCCAATTGTACATTTGTTATGTGGAACAGAGGAATAGATCGACTAAACAAGATTGTTGACATAAACAAATAACTTGTATGGAGCATCTAATTTCCTCTGCACGATTTTAATATTACTCCCATTGTAAAAGTTGCTTCCATACCATACCAGTAAAACTTTGTTTTTATTTCTTGTCCTATAATTGTTTCCACAGTCTATATTTTAACTTTAGGACCGACTGAAAGATTGAAATTGTAAGATTTTTTCATTTTATAGAAAAATAATCCGATTTTTTTTGCACTATTTCAATGTTGTTCTTGTATAAAAAATGTAGCTACTGATACACAACATTGCATATATTATACAATGTGTTAATTTTACACTTGATCAAACGAAATGTACAGATACTAGATAAAAAATTATTGTTGAAAAATCGAAAAAAAAAACTTTTATGTACACTATTTAAAAAATAAAGGCATTTTAATTTTTGTTTTTGGTAAAATTCCCATCTTTCGGTTTTAAATTATTTTCTCTTTAAGTAAACAGTGTAATTTTTTCAAAATAGTTTTATTTGAAAGCTAGAAAGATTAGTTAGCAATAAAAATTAAAAAAGACCTACAATTCACAGTAGAAAATTTGTTAAAAAAATAATAAGATAATTTTTTTGTTAAAAAAATGCTTTTTTTAAATATTTTTGGTCCGTAATTTCAAAACTAGCGCATTGAGGTAACTTTTTTAGCATGTTTTATTAAACTGTATGATTTAATCTACAAGTTCTCCAAAATAATATGGGTTCTATCTCTTTTAGTTTTTAAAATAATAATCATCAAAGAAAACAGTACGCAGTGTGGCATTACGTGCAACTGTATGTACGGATGAACATGGTGGTCATTTTAAAAATTTAATAAATTAAAATCATTTTTCTACGCCTATTTTTTGTTTTATTCCATAATTTATGTCAATTAAATCATTATTAGATCACTTTTGAATTTTGTGCTCAGATTACCTACCTTATTTGTAGTGATTATCTTAACAACGAGAAGAGATAGAACCCATGTTATTTTGAAGAACTTGTAGAGTAAATCATGCAGTTTAATAAAACATGCTAAAAAGTTACCTCAATGTGCTAGTTTTGAAGTGACAGACCAAAAATAATAAAGCAAAGCATTTTAAAAAAAAAAAAAAAATTTTTTAACAATTTTTCTGCTCAGAATTGTAGGTCTTTTTAAATTTTTATTGCTAGCTAATCTTTCTAGCTTTCAAATAAAACTACTTTGAAAAAATTACACCGATTACTTAAAGAGAAAGTAATTTAAAACCGAAAGATGGGAATTTATCAAAAAAAAAAAAAATTTAAATGCCTTTATTTTTTAAATAATTTACATAACAACTTTTTTTTTCGATTTTTTAACGATAATTTTTTATCTAGCACATTTCGTTTGATCAAGTGTAAAATTAACACATTGTATAATATTGAATATTGCAAGATTTTACATACCAACTATTTTGTGCACTTATTGATTTGTTGTAAAAAATTGTCGTCTTATAATCCCCATGATTATTTTTAAACACTCTTAATTTTTTTCTGTCAAATAAAGCAATTTGTCAAATACATAATCATTATCGAAAACTACTTAAAGCGATCATAAGAGTAACATATTGTACATACGCAATAAATATTTTATGCATAAATAAAAAATATACGCAAGTTATATTTTATAGTAACTACATCATTTTACTGTAAATATAAAGAAAAAAAATTTGAACAAAAACCCGACATCACCTAAACCATTTTTATAAAATAAAAACATAAATATAAATGTATAATTTGTTGTATAAGTGTTGTGATTATTGTACACTGAGGGGATATTCTCAAAGTAAGTCAGTATTCTTTAATATAAGCTTTTCTTTGCTTAGAGCAGTACTTACAATAACGTAGCATGCAATTTTTAATACTTTTCTTACTTAAAAAGATTTTTGTACAATAAAGGGAATACATTCAAAATTACCGCTCTAAGAATAAATTAATGATTTTGTTTTAATACTTTAAATAATTATGTATTTGTTGTGATCTCCCTTTAGTGTACAATATAAAATGCATGCTATTTGTCCTATTATAACATTATCTATTTACAAATTTTACATCTCATAAGAACAGGGACTGTAAATCTACTACACAAAAAGTCTATATAGTATCATTAAACAAATATATACTGAAATTTAATACCGGATAAATTTGTGTACCGATATTATCCCTTTCTACAGTTATATTATAGTTATATTATAACCCTTATTTAATCTTGTACTGAAATGAGTTGAACTGGAGTGCGGGGCCTGAGCGTGGGGTGCATTAGCGGGTGGAAAAAAACGAGCGGAAGGGGAATTACGAACCAAATTTCGTATCAGTATTTAAATAAATAAGTGTATCAATAATATTATTATATGTACAGATGGGCGACAAAAGGTATTTACCCAATATGGTTAAACACCCGATTTCCACTAATTTTTGGAAGGTAAAAAAAGGGTATAAGTCGGGTTTTTAGACAGGTTGTGTAAATATCCTCAAATACATAACATTTCTACTCTATAAGTAAATACTCTCCATCTTTTATCGCTAATCACACTATACCACATCACATCACCACCATTATCATCATCATAATCATATTCATCATATCAAAAACCTATATTTATCCACACGTCTCATCTTTTCCAGAAACTGGAGTACTTCACCAAGATCCTCCGCCTGATCATGTCTCTCCACCGCGATATCTTAGAGCTCCAGCTCCAATGTTCACAGGACTACGACCCAACCCCACCAGCTCCGTCCCCCTTCAGGGTTCCACCCAAGATAAAAGCTGAGATCACTATGAAATGACAAGAAGGTAAGCTGAAGTACACCGTGGCGGTAGAGGTACCAGAACATGAAGACCAGAATACTGAAAGCGTCATGAAATGTGACCAGCAGAAGATTTGAAAATAGATGAGTCATGCAGGTCCTCGCATCTCATTATTACTGATTAATGGACACTCGTTTCATCCTCGAAATAACTATGGTTACTTACACTAAGGTTTATCTATGGATTATATAATTTGAAAGGCTTTGAACCTCATTGGGATACCTAAAGTTGCAAATACTTAAAATAACGTGTTTTGATATACACCCATAAAACATAATGCTAATCAAGCGAGGTGTACACCAGAATACGTCATTTTAGGTACTTACTTGCAATTTTGGCATTCCAGGCTAATATAAAAAAATAATCGAAGTCTGTTGACAAATTAGTCATGTCTTAGTAATGGTGACTACATTGTAAATTGGTTGGCATATCTTTAGTCATTGAGATGATGGTGATGACAGTAATAAACATTCTATAGCTTTTAATTTGTATGAAGTTGATAGAGACAAAATGATATCTGTCTTAATCCGGTGGTGCGCAAGTGATCTTAAGTATTCTTATCGATTTCTTAGCGTCACTTAAGTATAGTTCGTCCAGTAAGGCTAAATTTCGGAATTAGCAGGGCTAAATAGAACCCAGAGCAATCATCATAATCATAATCACCAGCCTTTGGAAATTCAACTCTCCTATTCAACGCCACAGCAAGCCTTTCTGTGCTAATAACTAGAGAAATATTACAAAACAATTCATATAAAAAAATCGAAATTAAAAAAACTGTGTTGCCATAAATTCTGCAAAAGTCAAAAAGAGATTTTGTTAAAGAATAATTATCTTGAATTGAATGGAGTAAATCAAGGAAAGCGGACCCTGGGCTCCAAAGCAATGACTTTGGACGCAACCGGGATTGACCGCATAGATCAAGAAGAAGAATAATATATTGAATCACAATATGAATTGTAAAGTGTGAGAAAATCAAAATTCAAAACTTAATTTCGCTTTCATTCCCTGTTTAGCCCAGCTGTTAGAGTCAATTAAATTGAGTAAATTTAATTGCAAATTAACAGTTGTAATTTGCAATTAAATTTACTCAATTAGATTTATTTACAAATATCAAGATGATTGTTCTAGTATTTAGTAATACTGTATATGTATATTTATAGTTGATTGAATTTGAAATAGAAGTCGATTAAAATAGGGTTGTGTTAAATTAGCTTAATCTTAATGTATGTAAGATAAAAATCCTAAAATAATACTTTAAAATGTTCATTCCAACGTATTCTCTTTACATGAAGAATACACTTCCTTACAGCCAACAAGAGGCGTGTCGTAAGGCGACTAGTTCCTGTAGCACGAGACGGGCAGCAGCGTTTTCGTGCGAAATCTTGGCAATCCCCCCTATGATAAGTCATTGGGGGAGGCCTTTGTTCAGCAGTGGACATCCTATGGCTGGAATGATGATGGTGATGATGATGTATCTTTTCTAACTTTTCATATCCCCACTTTATGAGGAGCAGCTCACTATAACTTGCTAAAGTTATTTTGTTACTAGTTACTCTTGTATGTAAGTTGTCAATTCTCTAAACTATTTATTAATTAATACTAGATTCATATTATGCAGCGTAGGACGTCCACTCACAAGGTGGTCAGACGACCTGGTAAAAGTCGCAGGAAGACGCTGGATGCAGGCCGCTTCAAACCGGCCAATCTGGAAGTCAATGGGGGAGGCCTATGTTCAGCAGTGGACGTCCTATGGCTGAAATGATGATAATGATGATGATGACTAGATTCATTAATTACAATACTAACCTTTCTATTCTCCTAAATAAACTCGTTCTCCTAGACATAGTAAAAAGTACTTAGGTCTCAATTAATATAATAACTGTTTAGTTATAATTAAATGTTTAATGTTAGGTGTTATACAATGATAGGTCGATTGTGCTTTCTTCAACTAAATAAATCATATTATATTACAAAATAAAGTGCAAATAAAAAAATATAAGCACAAAACATTTAAAAAATGTGATTTATATTTAATATTTTACGAAAAATTATATATTCGCTGTTTTAACCAGTAGTGTTGGGTAAATGAATATAAAATACAAAATGAAGTTTATGACAAAATTTGTTGAATAAAACAACATATTGTTGTCGTATGCAGTATAATAAAAAGTGAAAATACTGGAAAAAGTTTTTTTATATTGTATTGTACGAGCTTTGTAAAACATATTTTGTTAGTAACATAAAATATAAAATAAAATCATTTTTATTTATAACGTGTTACTGGAAAATTGTCTTTACGTGTATGTTGCCATATTAGAATAATGTTTTAAAAATAAGGCAGGTTTATTGTGTATGTTTATAAATGTACATTTTATTTAAAAACGTAAAATAAAATATGCTCAAGCATTTAAAATCATTCGCTTACAGGAATTTTGTAACATATCATAGATGTAAGACTGTGAAAGAATCCAAAAATATAAAATAAATGAAAGAATACTTAAAATTTTATCAGGAAATTATGACTAAATTATATAAGTATTATATAAAAAGTAAAACACAGTTGTGTTTTGCAAAATATGTGTACATAGGTACATCAGTTTTAAGACTGCTTTTGGAAATCGACAAAGCCCCATTAAATTTCAAAATACTTAAAGAATTTAATTTGTACCTAATAATGTCAACATTATTTGTGATTTAGACTGTCAACTGAGAACCTTAAGATTAAACTAATAAGTTACATTAAACTAAAAAGTACAGTCAACTTAACAAGCTACTACAAAACGTCATTTTTATATCAATTTAATTAAATTATATTTTTTTAGATTTTATGTAAAAAATCGAAGAAAGAAACATAGTTTTTTAAGTTTTGGCTTCATGCGTCGTATACCTAAATAAATATACAAAAAACCTAACCATTATAGTTACATATTTTACCTTTTATTTGGCTGACGTTTCAAACAGGTTAAACCGACCATGGCCTCAGGTCGACTGGAACAGCGACGTCTTCAATCCATTTATGAGTTCTTCACCTACCCTTAAACTATTATTTTCGCGCCAAGTGGACTGTTCCATTCAGCCGTATTGTTGAAATCCGCTTCGAGTCAGCCTGTGAGCACAGTCGGTGCAACCCGGTCTAAAAGTCAGGCAAATAAAAGGTAAAACATGTATCTAGAATGATCGCGTTTTAGTTTGTATTAATTTAATACAAAAGTTTAGAAATAATTATACAATGAAAAACCCGCCTGTACGCGCGCCATTTTTTCATTTTGAAAGGTTAAATATTTTATAAACAGCGTTGCAAAAAAATGATGATGAAGTCAAATTTCGAACGTGTTAATGAAAAAAAGTACAGTTAAACGGAACGCATACTTCATTCTAAAATTTGTTTCGACTGAAACGGTCGACGCATTCGTCTCAGTCAGACTAATGTGCGTTAACCTTAAGGCAACCTACCTAAAAACCGAAGGTTGATCGACTTTCAACTCTAAGTTCAACACATAGATATTAATATCTATTAATAAAATTAGCTAGGTAATGAAGTTAGAAATAAATCAATGTTGTTTAATTTAAGTGTTCTAGGATTTTTATGTGTTGCAAATTCGCTTAGAATTGGTACTTTTGCGTAAAAATATCAAAAAAATCTTTTCACATGTCGTTCCTTGAGGCAATCTAACTTATTCGTAAATTTAAGTGAAGTTAAAAACAATAAGCAAGTAAGGCCTTATATGATAATCATCCAATTGTCATGTTGACTGGTTGATAATAATAATGTAACAGCGATTTTAAAAATCTGAATCTGGTTATCAGCTTTTTATTGCTGACCGTACCCGATACTGAATTTTAGCAGGGGAGTGTCCCATCACACACAAACTCGAGCCAATTTAGAAAATATCACTGAATTTTATATCCTTATAAAAAAAATAAAAACCGATGAGAGATTCTATGTTTTTGTTAGCACCGACTCCAAAAGTAACTGATTAGGTACTTAAATGTTAAGATTATTTTTAGCGTTTTAGTTTTTTGAAGTCGGTTTTTATTTTTTTTAAATTTACTTATTTCATATATTATAGTGATAAATCCTAATCAAAACAAATCTTATGAGTGCAAACATAATTTAACTGCTGAACACCGATTTCATTTCCATTTTTCCACCCTTAGGGGTAAATTTTTCCGGAAAATTTTTATTATTATAGTATTTTTGAAGTATAAGCTATTTATTAAAAAAATAATCATCAAAATCGGTCCACATTTGGCAAAGATATTAAGTAAGATAGATACTATTAAAAATCAGTTGGCGTGGTACGGAGTTCTTGCAATGTTTGATGATTTTCTTATAGATCCCATCATCAGAATTTAACAAAATTTATATGGGACCATTCTGAAAGTCTTACCTTTCAAACAAAAAATAATTGTCAAAATCGGTCAACGTAGTAACGAATGACCGCTGAACTTACATTAAAAAAAAATAAAAAAAGATTCCGACGAATTGAGAACCTCCTCCTTTTTTGAAGTCGGTTAAAAAGTGCTGATAATAGCTTATTTGAAAAGTTTTATTGATTTTCGTTTATTTTTCTCATAAAAAAAGAGGAAATCTATACTTCCGCTTGAAAATATTATAAATCGGGAAAATGATAATGTTGTTTTGTTTATTTAAAAACAAGTATGCATTAAATACATATCTATTATAGTCAATGCCCTAAAAGGTGCCTCTAACTTCAGCATTAGATAGCGGGGTCTAGTATTCGCTGTGTGCGCGATGACAGCGCCCCTAGTGACCAAAATTATTGTGGACTTAGATCTTTCAAATTATGGCAACTGGATGGTTTGAGAATGATTTTTGGATTGTTTTTCTTCGAAATTAGATGAAAATATCTTAAAAGTTTGTGTATATTATAATAAGTGATTTTCTTACTTGAACTAAATATGAATGTTGTAATACATACGGGATTTGGAGTTGGAGCAATACAACATGATATAACTTTCCAACCTCAAACTGTGCAAAAAGGGAAAAAATTGTATTAGCACAGCATGTAAGAGACGTTGAAGAGCTTAGAGCCAACGGACAAAGCTACTTAATAAGAGCTGTGATCATAAGACAAACGTCTGTGACACAAACTCCCTACAAACTTTTTCTCTTCACAACAGCTATGCATTTAGGTCTTTGCTCCAATTTCCATCTTGATATTGAAAACGAATAAAACTTGCACGAACTGTCTTTCCCATTGTTTCTATACTTTATAAAACAACACGTACTGTGACCTATATTGCGAATTTTAACGTTTTTACTTTAAAATACTTATTAATGTTAGTATGGAATTCTATGAAAATATAGCAATTTGACACTGACAGTCCAGAGTTTTTTCACATTTCTGCCACATTGCGTGCTGCGATCGATTTGACGGCCCCCACCACCCACTTTGCACATAGCGAATATCAAATACCTACTTAAAGTACCAATTTCTAAGTACATAAATAACCTAGAAAAATGTTGTGAATTGTTGTAATAGCTAGAAATATGTAGGTAAGTCGATGTCCAATGCTTTAAGAGTCTGTGTTAGTTAAAAATATATTTATCCGAAATGCTTTGTTATGTGTGTTGCAGAAATAAATGTTGCCAAAGTTACTAAATTATTTTATTTATTACTCTCGCTTTTTGTTGATAAAACAAGTAACCTAATTTATATTTGAATTAATTGATTAAAAAATAAATTGCAGTTTACGATTTATGACGTATTAAAAAAAATACGACTTACTCGATCTCGTTCAAACCAATCTTCGGTGGAAGTTTGCATGGTAATGTACATCAATTTTTTTTTTAGTTTTATCATTCTCTTGTTTTAAGTTACACGGGAGACACACATTTTACCTCTTTGTAAGTGCGCTCTCGCGCAAACTATTCAGTTTAGAAAAAAAATAATATTAGAAACCTCAATGTCATTTTTGAAGACCTATCCATAGATACCCCACACGCCTATACGTGTGGGGGGTTCGATAATTTTTTTAAATTTTAATTTTAAAGTTTTAAGTTTTTTTTTCTATTTTTGTATGAGAATCTTAATGCGGTTCACAGAATACATCTACTTACCAAGTTTCAACAGTATAGTTCATAGAGTTTCGGAAAATTGTGGCTGTGGCATACGGACTGACAGACAGACAGACATGAAAAATCCATAAGGGTTCCGTTTTTTGCCATTTGGCTACGGAACCCTAAAAAGAGATTCCTATATTCTGTGAAGTTTATGGTCATTAGGTAATGTTAGGCGAGACGCTGACAGGGACGAGTATAACACTAGATATCAAATCAAATCAAATCAAATCAAATCATTTATTTGCACAAAACATAAGATACAAAAACCGTTTTAAAATTAGACCCACATGTTTTGCCAGCTCGGTGGCATGCAAAAGGCAAAATATACAATTTAAAAAAAACACTACATACATTCCTAAAAAAAAAATTGTAAATAAAATTAAAATATGTCACTTAGATTACAATGTCATCTAGATTCATTTTATGTCATAAAATTCATTGAGATTATAAAAACAGTGATCAATGAGCCAGTTGCGTAAACTATTAATAAATTTGGTAGTAGGTAGCTGTATCAGAGGTCCAATTATCGTAATTTGACAATAGTCGCAATCCGGTGTCGATCCGCTCCCAGTAACATTACGATCACAAACGGTATTCTCGTAAACCCAAAAAATGCTATTATAATTCGTAATGCGACTGAAAATTGAAGATATTAAAATTAGATTATTTTTACTCTATTTTCAGTCGTATTGGGATAGTTTTGATAATTTCGTCAAAATTAAAGTTTACGAGAATACCGTTTGTGATCGTAATGTTACTGGGAGTGGATCGACGCCGAATTGCAACTATTGTCAAATTAAGGGAATTAGGTCTCAGAAGCGCCACGTGGCGCAGAGGAAGTTCAGCACGCCCCTAAAAACATTTCGTTGCTCCTAACAAGATGTGTCTATTGAGTCAGAGAATCTTGACTTCTAAGTCTAAGATCTTAGATACGTCCATAGAGCATCTATCCTATAGAGCAGCAATAGGAACCATCTTTCTCCGAAACTAGTAAGTGATTTTTCACTTACATTTAGTATGAAATGACAAGTCCTGTCAACTCTCGCCCATACAAAAACAGTACAGATACAGATTATAAAATGGCAGATTTTTTTGTCGAACAAATCGTATGACATTTGTTCTCTATAGGGTAGTGCTCCGTGGATACATCGAATAAGATGGATTTGATTGTTTTTACAATCAAATGAAACTAAGATCTTATTCAAACTAACAGAATCGATGATTTTACCAACTCATTTATCTTAGTAAATCCAACAAAGACCTTAGTCAACGATTTGATTGATTCCATGCACTTATTTGTTTATGCTATAACTTATTATAAAATAGATCGAATCATGCAAAAAAGTAAATGATAGATGTAACAATTATACTTGTTAGAATTTACAAACACACCTACTTGTTTAGTTCAATGACAGATAAAGGTATTGCTATACCTATTTAGCTTAGATCGATTTAAGTACTATTATTATTTTTTACAGTTATTTTATTCAATTTAACGTCGTTTAGGAGTAAATCGCTCTAAGTTGGCACACATTTTTTCTAGAGTCTAGGGTCTAGAGTCTTATTATTTCCTAGATATACCAAGCGTATGTCACTGCAGCAAATGCCTGTCACCCCGCATGAAACCCATCGCGCAAAATCGCATACCAACTCGTACAGATTCAAGACGGAAAAGAATAATATGAAATAGAGCTGTATCAAACTGTTATCATACTTATCTAAATATTTAAAATAGATGTTATCCTTAAAGTTAGAGCTTATCATGATTTTATATTAAAAGTTTGTTTTAGGAATGCCTAAACTCCCTGGCGTCAGACGATCACACCGGCATGGACTCCTTTCACGAGTGCCTTCAAGAGTATGGAGAAGGCCTCGAAGTTGTTCAAATCTGCCTCGAACCAGAAGAAGCTTCAATCAAAGACGATGAGCTGTCAGCACTAGGAGACCTAAGCTTAGAAGACTGTAAGAAAGATGTCAAAAAAGACAGCAAAGAAATAGTTAACGGGATTTGCGAGTTTAAATGTTCGAAATCTGATGAGTCTTTAGACGACCCTGATGACGATATGACAGTAACTGAAGATGATGTCCTAACTGCTCCTAGAGAGTTAAATCTAAGAAGCAAGTCTGCCGACAGGAAAGAAGACGGTGAAAGAAGTCTGTCTAAACAGCAAAGTAAGGATATATCGACATCTGATGAAATGGTCTTTGCTGTCACACCGACAGGATTAGAAAGGATAAGTTTTGATAGGTATTGGAAAGAATGTGATGACAATAAAGTTGAAAAAAAAAGATTAGAAGAAATGAGAAGCGACGAGAGCTGGAAAGAATGTATAAATTCCCCAAACGACGAAACTATTAGTTTTTACGATACAACCACTAGAATATCCGTCCAGGAAGAAACAAATTCTCTGTTGTACATCGATCACGAAGTAGATGGCTACGAAACGTGCCTCGACGACGACTCGTCTGCAAAGTGTATTGTAAAAAACACTCGTAAAAACTCCAGCGATCAACACATCAAAGATAAAAGTAAACACGATAAAATAGCTGTTAGGAACAAAGACAACGACACAAGTGCCAAAACGTTTGAACAGAACACTGCCAATGCCATCGACGAGGTGTCGTATACTCGCCCCTACGTGCAAGAGCACATAATTAAGCAGATGAAATCGTTGAGGATAGAACCATTAAATATAAACATAACGCATAAAAAACTCAAGAAAAAAAGCCCAACTAAACCGTCCAAGCATGAACGAAAGTGTATCGAATATTACAACGATCAAGATGAGTGCTTAAAAGAGATAAGGCAACAGAAATTAGAAGAAGAAGAAAAGAAATATAAAGCAGAACAGAAAAAACTGTTAGATAATAACACAGCAATAATGGAAAAGAAATTGCACCTGAAAAAGAAAGACCCTAGCGAAGAATCGACAGACCTTGAAAACAATTACGTGCCGGGATGTCATAAATGTTTTTTAGAAAATTACGCCTATGCGATAACTAAGTACATGGCAGAGGCGAATGCGTGCAAGTATTGTGAAGTGATAAGGGATATGCTAGATGTTCCTAGGGGTTTGTCTGATAGGAGAATGTCAGCACCTGCATTGGTAAATTTAGAAAGTCCGGTATCGGAGACTGACGATGAAGACTTTTTGATGGTGCCTACGTCTCAGAATAGAAGAAAATCTGCTGGACCTCTGAAGTTTCTTGTGCCTTCTAGAAGAGCAAGGTAAGTTTAGATTAATTATAATATTTTCTATCCCTGATTAGCAACCTGTATGAACGCGTATAACTGGGGCCTAACCATGAACTATAGGCAGTGCTGTTTATACGTCAAAATATACAGAAAAATCAAAACAAGGTTTATTTTTTTATAAAAATTGACAACATCACATACATTGCTCTGATCCTATGATAAGTAGCTTAAGCACTTGTGTTACAAAAATTTTATTTAAAAAAATAAAACCGACTTCAAAACACTGAAATGCTAAAAATAATCCTAACACTTAAGTACCTAATCAGTTACTTTTGGAGTCGGTGCCAGCCGATGAGAGATTCAATGTTTTTGCACCGACTCCAAAAGTAACTGATTAGGTACTTAAGTGTTAGGATTATTTTTAGCATTTCAGTGTTTTGAAGTCGGTTTTATTTTTTTAAATAAAATTTACTTATTTCATCTATTTTTAGTGATAAATCCTAATCTAACTGCTGAACACCGATTTCATCCCCTATTTTCCTACCCTTAGGGGTGATTTTTATTTTGCAAACTTTTATCATATTATCTTTGAAGTATAAGCTATTAAATAAAACAAAAATCATCAAAATCGGCTCATATTTATCGAAGATAGGTAACAAGAACCACAACCAAAATATTATCTGGGTATATATTTGTTGATTTTCTCAAAAAGTTCTAAATCAATTACGATAAAATTTATATGGGACCACCTCTGAAGTATGACCTACCAAACAAAAAAAGAATCATTAAAATCGATTCATAATTGGCGGAGTAATCGCGTAACAAATATACAAAAAAAAAAAAAAAAAAAAAACATACAGTCGAATTGAGAACCTCCTCCTTTTTTGAAGTCGGTTGAAAATCAGAAACAACGACGATACTACAAAACCCGAGACAATAGAAAAAAGTCTAAATTGACCGACCAGGAATCGAACCCGGAACCTCAGGAATAGCTACACCAAGTCTGGTATGCTCGCTTCTCAGCTACGGAGGTCTTCAAGGTTGAAGCAATATTGTTTAAAGAGTTCATGGTTAGGCAGGAGCCTGCACAGGAGTATATAAACATTAATCTGGGCCAAACATAAAATAAACTAACTTCTCCGATGACCCTATACGTAAGTTTGTGCACGAGTTTAACAACTCTGTACATTTGATTGATTGTTTCTTCACCGGCTAGTGAAGCTTGTGTTGTAAAACACGTGTGTTTCTATTAATAAAGTTATGAAGTCGCGTTGTATGGGCTTCGGCGTCTGGAGTGTGTTAAGGGAGAAGTAGAACAGGTTATGCATTTTGATTGCGCATTCCGCCTGACGAAACACATAAAACCACGGTTTCTCTACATTTAAGGCCGAAACTATTTCAAACTTCTTCCAAAAAATAGACCTGTGAAAAAATATTACTGTAATTTAATAGAAATTATTTTAATTTAAACTATTTTATTTTATGGAGAGCAGTCGCCCGGATAGCAAAAGGTCGTAGATTCGAATCCGACCAGAGGCAGTTAAAAAAAAAATTCAAGTATATATATTTTTCCAGATAAAATAAATTTAATTTAATACCAGGCTCACTAGGCCTATGTTCATCAGTGGACGTCTTAGGAGTAAAATGATGATAATGAATATAAATAGAAATCCGGTTTCGATCCGGTCCCAGTTACATTACTATCAAAAGCAGTATCTTTTAAACTTTTAAGATGACATAAATTTCCTAAAAATAAACTAATAATGCGACCGAAAATGGCACTAAAAATCTAATTTTGGTTTGTTCCATTTTCAGTCGCATGTGCGGTAAGGGTAGTTGTATTTTTGAGTTTACGAGAATACCTTTTTTCGGATGGATATGGGATTGAGAATTTTTTAATTTCGGGAATGGGGTTTCCAAAGAAAACTTGACCGTTATAGAAAGGCTAGCCCACATTGCGAAATCCTACTGCGCGATTTTTAATATCACAATTTTTGTGAGTTCTAAGCGGTTCCAGGCTAAAAATTGTTAATAAAACCAAAATCGTACCACGCCGCAAAATATGCATCAAGACGAGACTTTATGAACACTGGTAACATATTTTTGAAATATTTGAAAATAAGTTTCCATACAAAACTATCACGAATCGTATGCAATTTTGTAGGAATTTGTATTATTTCAAGACAACTAATGAAATCTGATGAAAAAAAAACATGTAGTTTTGAAAATTGGTACAGTTATACCTTGAGGTGTCTAGATGAACATTTACCAATTTCAAAACTACAGAAATACGGTATTTCACACCACTAACTAATCGACATACTTTTAAAAAAATGTCTTAACGCTACTCTTACATATAATTTGTATGGCAATAGCAAAATATGACGTCACTGCTTACCTAACTCAACGGAATAACTTTTTATTGATTTAGGAACAATTAAAAATCGAATTTTTCAAATTAATTATAATGTGCCGGGTTATTAGGCCTAAAATAAGGTGACAGTTTTAATAAACGTTGTCTTAGAATTATTTAAGAATGGTGTAAATAACCCAAATATTTACCTTGATCATATTATATATTTTTTTATTTATTTATTATATTCGGCTTAATTGATGTAGCTATGTTATTAATTTAATCAGGAGGTTGTGTATTTAACTATTATTAATTTAGGATTGTGTGTAATTTATGTGAAAAGGATTATTTGTGTGAAACCTCGTACATGTACTAGCAAGCAGCAAAATATTTTCACTTTGCACTTATTGGGTATGACAAACAGATGAACCAAGAGATTTCCTGTCACACGTGATGAGCCTAATGCGATGAAGTCTTACAGTAAGGACATTTCTAATACGATCTCTTTATAGAAGACAAACAAAAATAGACTCTATTTAATTAAGAATAGAATATCCAATTAAATGCGCTTTTTTTAACACGGCCACATAGACTTGAAAGAAAATCGATTTTAGTATGAGAGTCAAAAGAGTCATTTTTGAATGATAGAGAAAAGTATGTGATCTTGCAAATAACATTGGTGTTTAGTACAAAAACTCAAGTTCAAGTTTATAAGAATTGGTTCAATGTTAGAAATAAGAGTGTAAATGTTTGTAAGACAAACGTTTCATGATTTCGTTCTAATATTGGTAGTACTAGGCTATCTCTAAATGTCTAAACAAATTTCTGATTTCACATACAAACGTTTATCCCTAGTTATACCGTCTTTAAATTGATTTACAAACAATAGGCTAGTTTCCCAAAAAATAGTCCGTCAGTTGCATTAATAAAAAATATTGGACCTGTTTTTTTCTTTTCTCAATCAAACACAAAATGATGGAGATATAGCCCGTTAAAGTTCCGCGTAACGTCACACCTTGCGATACTTTTAGCACGGCGTGACGTCACGTGCTCACTTTTATGCGCTTCATCCTCGTCATTTTTTGTTTGATTGACAAAAGACAAAATATGGGTCCAATATTTTTTGATAATCTAACTGACGGACTAAATAGAATAATCTTTTTTGACCCAGGAAACTAGCCCATTCAATTATTAATAGTCATTAAATGCCTTAGAATATTTTAAATCATTTTGTAACATCTCCCTTCGCGTGCACATAATTTTTTTTCCTATTGTTTTCCATTGTTTTTTCAGTCTACCATGGGTAAGTGGGACGCGAAGGCCTCATATTCTCCAACTTTTTCAAACTTTATTATCTTTATGGTGACACTTCACATGGCGGTAGGCATTGCGTTAGCGTATTTGTCTAGTTTGACAAAGCTTTGACACATAGGCACATATCACAAACTGCACGTCTACACATGCTAACCAATGCCAAAAAAATTTCAAAAATACATGTATTATTTCATTTCTGAAAATGTATATTAATATTTTAGGATCCTTTTAATCGAAACTTAGTAAAAGCGACATACACTTTTGTCTGTATACATGTTTGCCCACCCACTGCTAGGTCAAGCCTCCTTTTTGCTACGCTACTTCCCACGGTCCTGTACCAATCTTTCCCGGTTTGTCCCAGCCACTCGCACGATATCTGCCCAGCGGGCTAACGGTCTGCCTAACTAGAGTGGGCTGACGTTCTGCCTATCTTCGTAGAGCTACGAAGGCTTTCTTGACAGTTGCCACCACTCAGTGACTGCTTGTCCACCAGCCGTTTTTCACTAAGGGTCTATTGAGCTACAAAACAAAATAAGAACCAGGCTGGAAATCTTATTGTGCCTTTTAGTCGTAATTTTGTTGTCGAATTGCTTTACAATTAAAATTATAACATCAAAAGCCTCCCTAGCACGAGCACCAAAACATGATATGATGTGATATGATATAGCGGTATATCGACACCAACTGTAAAAATATGATAGATATAGCCGCCATGTTGAATCGCCGTGCCAGTGACGTCACATATTATGATAGCTGTTTCGATAAAAATTGGGGGGGGGGGGCAGAGGTTCTTATAGCTTAGTGGCGGCGGTAGTGATTACTAAAGTTAAGCCACCAACGCCGCGGTTGTGATTGGATGGGTGACCATTCCAACCATATTTAATGACATTTACAAGCATCTCCGTGTTTCGGAAGGCACGCTAATAGTTGGTCCAGGCTAATATCGCTTGATACTAGTCGTGAAGCTATGTTAAAGGCCCTAGGGCGGTTTATTAACATTTGACTGTACGGTTAGGTCACTGATCAGCTGATCTTACAGCATCCCTCCACCGCACCGCACTGGGCCCGCGTGGTGGAATATAGCCCAAACCACCTCATAGTTGAGGTGAGGTCTGTGCCCTGCAGTGGGACGTATACAGGGTTACAGGGAAAGTCATACAGAATATTGAAGGACGTTATTATTCAGGTCATTTCTGATCGAATTGATCCTATAATATGGTATCCGAAACCTAACCGTTATGGAGATAAGAAAGATATTTTTTTATAATCTTTTTTCTTTTGGCTTTTCTATCAATTTTTTTGCGATTGGAGCTAGGGCCCGGTTTTTTTATGTTTTCAGTTAGAAGACATGTCAATTAATAAAAATGATCAACAAAAACTGAACCTATTACTAAGAGCTTCATAAATCTACTGGATATGGATATGGACATATGGATGCGGCTGACGAAATGAGACGGAACCTGCGAACTTCTGTTGTAAAAAGTAGTTTAAGAGAAAGAAAAAGAACAGAAATTCCCTGTAACCCTGTATAGGCATACATTACCTTTACTCTACATCAACAGAACTCAATGTTACTCTAGCACCACTGAACGCTAAACCAATAGTTATAAAAATTGCTTCCACTTACTCAACAACTTGTTAGGTAACTTGTGTATTGTACCTAATTCCGTTAAGTGGTGTTCCTCAGGGAGTTTTGATGTAATTGCATGCATTAAAGTTATAGCATTCCTACGGGAACACTAAAGGGTAATATAATAATGAGCTTGAAGTAGACTATTATCTCTTATAGTAGTAGGTACAGCTTCTGCCCGTGACTTCGTCTGCGTAAATTTAAGAATTATACATTTATACAGGCTGCCTGTTGCTGCTTTTAGTGTATTTTTTACGAAGTGTTCTGTTTTGAATTAATGTGCACCAAGGTGGGTATGAAGTAACGAATTTACATTGTATTTTCGCATAAAATTTTTGTAGGTTAGAACTGTTGTTACTTTAGCAAAATATACCTACCTGTTTGGGCAAAAAGGTCGGGGCATATAGGGATAGTAGCCCGTTTTGCCCATGTGTTATTGAAACAACAAATACAGAGACTTTGTCGTCAAATTTTTTTAATCTTGCATCTACATCTTAGGTCACAACCACTTCAACGTCAACAACAACTTCTTTAGAGGCAACCCTACAAATATCGTCTACTCTAGCTCACAATAAGATTGCCCATGAATCTACATCTGCTGGAGCATCATACATTGAGGTTCTACCATCTAAAATTTAAATATAGATTCCACATTTCAGCCCATACTTTCAACGCCAGCTATATCGGGAGTAACCCAAGATAAACCATCCATTCCATAACAAAAAGATTTTTCTGCTGATTGTACAGCTGCAGAACCAATAAGCACTGAGTTTTTGCCTCAGCCTTCGACGTCTGCATACATAAATAAGAAAAGACTCCAGAGAGACCAATGTAGTCAGCAAAATCTTCGTTTTTCGTGACCCCAGAAAATATGATTGCAATATCCAAAAAAGTAAGTACCCAAGAGAAAAAAACAAGAAAACGATGTAAAACTGCAATACTCACAGCTTCTCCATACAAGAATGATCTCATTAGAAATATTAATAAAAAACAAAAAATATGTAAAACCTAAAAAAAGAAACCTGAGAGTAAAAAGAATGAAAAGAAAATAATGACAACAGTGATTATCTTTGCTTATATTGTGGATACTTATATTGACAGTCCACTGAAGGATGGGTTGTTTGTAACGTGTGCTATGGCTGGGCCCATAATTCCTGCGCAGGTGTAGACGATGACCACGAAGTGGAAATAATGTGAACGTTGCCAACCTGATTAAAATGTGTACCCATTATGCCCCATAGTGTTTCCCATTTTGCTTCGGTCATGGGGAAAAACGGGATATTTGACAAGTGCCATTAATTTGACATTTTCCATAAAAATATGTGATTTAGCGCAATAAAATATTGTAGTTATGTTGATTAAAACCGTAAGCATTGTTTTTGTTACGAAAGATTTTTGATGAACAGTTTGATTTTCATATTATGACGTTTTTTCTTTTATGTATCCCATCTTGCCCCGTTCTCCCCCACCAGACGGTCGTCGAAATCTAGGTCATTTTGGACCATGGCTGCACATTCAAAAAAAAAAAAATTCCACCTTGTTTCGTTTTTTCTAAGATTTTGACGTATTCACCTACGTACATTTCATTGTACATCATTATCATTGAGTGCCATCTTCTAACAAAGTTTGGAAAACAGTATGTGAAATCGTGGCCAGTCGCTGGCTAGGTCCTTCATTTCACGGTAGCAGAGGCCTGTCCAATCTTTGATGTCGTCAAACCATTTGCGTCTTTGACGTCCTGGGGTTTTTTCCTGGTATTTTTCCCTCCAGCATCAGTCTTGGTAATTTATTCTGCGCACCTCTCTCCAAATGTCCAAAAAAGGCATGTATGTTTATGGTATAGATAGAGTTTATTTGCCTTAAAAGTATCTAGAAATCATCACGCTTTTGCTCAACACGTATGTGCTAATATAAGCATATAAATACTAATAGTTTCAAACTTAATATCACGATTTTTAAATTCCTAAACAAAACTTAATTAGTTTTCTAATTTTTTTTAAACCACGGAATATTTTTTTGACTACCAATTCAATTCAATATTTATTGCATTCTATAATGTTACGCAGGTGTTATAATTAGATACATAAAATAGATCATTATAGACCCTGTAGGGCACAACAATAAGATAGGTATCTTTATAGGGACTTACCTCTTTCATCTTTATAGGGTCATAAACTAACACCCTGTATTTTATACATATACATTACATTTGTCACTCATTGTAACGGGATGTCTCAATTGTTTGTATTTATAAACAAAACAGAGCTAGTGCTGCGAAACATGGCATAGAAAATTAATAAAAAACAATCCAGACCGCCCTGTGTGCGACTTATGAGGGATTATAGAAAACAGTCTACTACTAGGGCTGCGGTGTTTGATCTAGTAAACATCGATAGTTTTGATTTTCTTAATAAAAAATAATATCGGACAGCATCACATACATTGCTCTGATCCTAAGGTAACAACAAAATAATAACTGAAAACCTCCGGAGCCGAAAAGCGATCATACCGGACTTGGTGTCACAATTTCTGAGGTCCCGGGTTTTATTTCCGGTCGGTCAATGTAGCAAAATAACTTTTCTATTTTGTCGCGGGTCTGGGTGTTGTGGTCGCGTCGTTGTTTCTGATTTCTGTAACACAAGTGCTTAAGCTATAATTGCTTAGAATAGGATAATGTTGTCCAATATTTATTTTATTATTTGTTTTTAACTAGCTGTCCCGGCGAACTCCGTACCGCCCCTACATAGTTAATTTTTCGTGAATATTTCCGTGTTTTTTATAGTTATTCTGTTATTCAGAACGGACACAAATTCAACAAATCAAAAATCATAAAAATCGGTCCAGCTGTTCTCGAGTTATAAATTGTGTAACTAACCCTTAACTTAATTCAACTTCTTTTTTAGATTGAATTTTAGATTTCAAGATGTATTATTAAGAAAAAAAATTCGGCCATCAAAGTCCTAAGATAAAGTACGCCTATATTTGTCGCTCTGGCACTGCAGGACATAAGCCTCACCTCAACTACAAAGTGGTTAGGACCAATCTTCTATATAGTGCAACATTGCTCCGCATAAATACATCTTCATGTAATGGTTCGTATTTTGTAAAATATAGACACAATAGAAGTTACATGTTAAACTAGTTTAATTAACAACTTAAGTGTTACAAATAGTAATCACCACATGCTGACAATATTTAGATAGGTACATACATGGTTATTGCGTTAAAAAAATATTTGAAAATAATGATCTATTGCCAAAAATAATGCTTAAATAGATATGATTAGATTATGTGTTATAGACTATATAAATATTCAGTGTTGTCATAAAATTAAATAATAATGATTATGTAAATGCGTTTACATAAGTTTTTAAATAATTTACACATTGTCACATAGCAACGATGAGTAAATAATAGAAAAAAGATTGAAAACTTGTCAAGAAATGTAGTAATTTTATTTTTATCGATATCGTGCACAGCCCATCACTACGAGAAAATTGCTAATACCCATAATTGAGTTACGCGTCGCGACCTCACCGCACCATTGCGGATTGACAGCCCGCGCCCAATCCACGTACATTTTCGGTTCTACAAGAATATCCGAAAAACCGTTACTGTATCCGAAAATTTGAAAGTGGCCGCGTCACTACAAGTGGGAATGTTTCGAGATATTCGGGGATAATTGGTGAGTTTTTAACTTAATTAGTGATTAATTCAATTAAGTAAATGGGTGGCCTGAATGGTATTGTCAGTTAGGGGATCAGCGTGCTTTAAGTGATTGGTAAGTTTGAAAATATTTTTAATTAAAACTCTGTCTGAGTTGATCGTTTTGTTGAAAAATATCGTCTTAATACACATGCGAGATGCTTTGTTAGTTAGAGAAAAACTGTACCAATTTAATTGATAATAGGCTTAAAGCCCTCAAAGATGCCAATTTAATTAAGAATTTTTGTGGTTTATAATACTTTAATGGAAAATCATAATTAATGAATCAGATTTAAACACTTTGTCCATCTACGGAAATAACACACAAAACACAAATTACATTTTTACAAAAGTCCTTTATTAATGATTAATAATGTAAAAGTAATGTAATTTTTTTTGAGATTACATTAATTAATCAATAAATATCGGTCAACATCACATACCTACATTGCTCTGATCCTAAAATAATTAATTAAAGCACTTGTGCCCAGCCTAGACCAGAGACAACATAGAAAATTTCGTTTCCTACATTGGCCCGACCGAAAACGAACCCGGGTCCTCAGAAATGACGACGCCGAGTCGCCTCTCGGCTACGGAGGTCGTCTATTATTTTCCAAAATCGACTTTGCCGTTGTTCTTTGAATTATTTTCCACAAGTTTTATATTATTTTGAAAGGTTTACCTTCCTTTAATCGCCTCAACGTTTAAGATGCAGTATAAAAGGTAGGAAAGGATGGGATCCCGGAGCCACTGGCCCGTGAGCAGGTTCCTCGGTCCGCTGAGCACATTACACCAATATTTATTGTCGGCCGGCGATCCGACGGCATCTATACGCCTATGATACCCTAGTTGGTAGCTCCTGAAACTATTATGGACATAATACATGGTGGACCACACCAGACGGGATTATTTTTAGGAAGTTGGCTTAGGGACCTTTTAGATCGTGCCAGTAAAAAAATAGCTTTCATCCGATTTATCATCATCATCATTTCAGCCAAAGGACGTCCACTGCTAAACATAGGCCTCTCCCATTGACTTCCAGATTGGCCGGTTGGAAGCGGCCTGCATCCAGCGTCTTCCTGCGACCCTTACCATGTCGTCTGACCACCTTGTGAGTGGACGTCCTACGCTGCGCTTGCCGGTACGCGGCCTCTATTCTAGAACCTTTCTGCCCCATCAGCCGTCAGTTCTACGTGCTATGTGCCCCGCCCACTGCCACTTCAGCATGCTAATCCGTTGGGCTATATCAGCGACTTTTGTTCGTTTACGGATCTCCTCATTTCTGATCATCTGATTACAAGTTATGATTTTTTACTTAAAAATGGATATACCTATCACTTTTTTTTTCTAATGAAAACTTCAGATTCTTTATACTGCAGATTCTTAGATATACACTGTCCTATCTTCAGAAAAAAAAGACTGATAAGCTAAGTTTAGGTGCATTTAATTTTAATTTGATTCTGGAAAAGTGACTTGGTCAAACTCTACGGATTTTTTAAAATGATATTTTAAAAAAACTGCTACGAGCTGATGAGTCCCTAAGCCAACGTCTTAGAAACATATTATATCCGTCTGGTCTGGGCCATCCTGTGTAAGAAATAAGCTGTAAAATAGCGTTAATATACTTACGGGAAATTTTCATTGGTTTTGAAACCAAAAAACACATTCAGTAATCAAATACGATAATTTTTTGCATAAAACCAACATCGATCTCTTAAAAAAACAGATCCTCATACAAAAGATCCATCAGATGTTACGAATAGATTAGTAAAACACTCCCATAATATATACCCAATCATTATAATCGTATGGCATTTAGCTGCTTGAATCCTTATTTATATGTCGAGTGCTAGTTAGCGTAACTAGTCCTCAGCGGCTGGGCTGAAAAGATTAAGTTTCCGGCCACCAGGAAAACAGTACAGCTGGCAATCGTTGATGTGCGCCAGGGTCTGGTCTGTGGCTCCAAAATCACAGGCCGGTGACTCCTTTAACCCCCACTTCTTCTTCTTGTGTCGATAGCAAAGTTCTCAAATATTTGATGACCAGAATTCCGCTACACGAACCGCATTATCGGTGGCGCGTAACAGGTCTTCGCGTGTGCAGCCGTTCGAACAAGTGGGACAAAAACGAAGGTGGCCCATGGTTTGGGAAGAAATACCGCAAATACACTTGCTGTTAATGCCGTCAATGTAGGCTACTTTATTAGATTTTCCTTACAACGGCCAACCTGCGTTTGCAGCCTGTGCAAGGTTGTAGCCAGATCGTAAAATTGACCACTTCATGATATGATCGATCATTTCATAAAATGGTGGTATTTCATGATAAGGCCAACTAAAACTGACCATATCGCTTAAACGTCAACATTCGATGAAATGTCAATCCACGTTTGGCCATATCATAAAAATAAAAATACGTTTACAAGTTATCTGAATTTGCTAATATTTGTAATCTTAGTTGATAGATGAATTAAATATTTTAAATAGTTATTATTCTTAAACAAAACCAATAAATAAATAAACTTGAATAGCTGACTAACCTAACTAACCTGTCAAATTACGTTCCGAACTTCTTAATTTTTTGATGTTGCGCTCGTTTTTTGAGTGACTTTCATAAAAATCGCCTAGTTTGGTGTCGTAACGATATTTCACTGCACTTTCACTTAAATTTTACACATTATTATTCACTTTTAGAATAAAATATTTGTCCGCCGCCATTATTCATCACAAAAACAAAGCAACATTAGCGCCTCTACCGGTGAGTAATGTAACGATTTTACGGTATGATTACTAGTGTTTGACCATTTCGTGAAGTAGTCATGTGTTTAGCTGTTTATATCGTCAAACGCTGAGTATTCATTGATCTGGCCAGAACCCATCATGATGTAGCCAGCAGGTTCTGTTCTATATCATGAAACACCACCATTTTATGAAATAATCGGTCAAATCATGAAATGATCAGTTTTACGATCTGGCCACGACATATATACTATACACTCGAAAACTACAAAAATCGTAGAACATACATAGAGGTGATTTAGATAAATATCAACAAGAGGCACCTAAAAAAAATTTTTGGACGTCACTTTTCTGGCCATCCTGTATAAATGAAATGTATAAATCCAGCGGCTTCCTGCAACCTTTACCAGCTATAGTAATGTTCTTCGCAAAACAAACACTCTCACCTAAAGAAAAAGTATTAGTTAATTCGTAAACTACAATCTATGAAGTCAATATTATTTATTTACTGATTCATCCCAAGGCGCTCCACTCGGGTGCATCGGATCAAGTCGGCTAATGCAATTGTCCGCTCCACCGAGCGAAATAACAAATGCTGTGCAAACTGATTATAATAGGAGCAGGAATTATCTGTCGGCTCCTGCTGCCCGATGGGATAAATCATAATGCTTTTGATTTCATTTATTGCTCCTTCTACTGTATTCAATTAATATCGGCTAAGTTTGTATCGGGCCACTCGCATAGTTTAAAAAAAACAAGGTTGTATATAATTATTGTTTTACGAAACAAATTCCTTTTTTAAAACAAAAAAATATATAATACATAAAAAAAAAACAAGTGCGAGTCGGACTCGCCTATAAAGGGTTCCGTAGCAGCAAGTAACATAATATAAAAGTTCTTGTAGTTCGTTGTAACTTTGATCGATGTTTTAATAAATTGCGGTTTACGATTTATGACGTATTGTTTAATGAAAAAAATTATTTTGAGTTTTTTTTTTTGTGTGAAAATCTTAACGCGGTTCACAAAATACATCATGACGAATCCATAACGGTTCTGTTTTTTACCATTTGGCTACGGAACCCTAAAAAAGACCAAGGGCGAGTCGAACTCGTGTATCGGTACGGTTCCGTACCAACTTATAGCTATGTAAATTCGTTTATAACGGAAACCGTGTTTCGAAGATATTTCCCGATTTTCCGAGTTTGTCAAAAACATATTTTTTTATGTAACTACAAATTTACAGTTTCTTGACTTTTGCCTTTACTTGTGCTATAAGACATTCTTCTTATCTTTTTCTTAAAAGATATTGTTTCTTGCCAAATTTAAAATTCTAGGTCAACTGAAAGTACCCCATTAGCTTTGATTATCTTGAGAGAGTCGAACCCCGTATCTTTTTTTTACGTTAACTTAGAAGTTTGTTTTTTTTCACAGACTCAAGAGACTGTAGGCCTGAGTCTACAGACTCTTGAAGCTGTCTTGAATCAAACTTAAACAATAGACTCAAGTATACCGTTTTAATTTTATATTGATACCTCCACGTGTTCCCGAGATAAAAGGTCTTGACAGACATACAGACAGACAGACGGACGGATAACAAAGTTATCCTATAAGGGTTACTTTTTTTCCTTTTGAGGTACGGAACCCTAAAAAGATTCCGATTTTTTGAGGTACAGGTAAATACCAATTATTAGGTAAGATAGGTATTCAATATCGTTGCACATAATTCAATCACAGTGCAAATCAAAGCGGTCATAGTTTAATTTATTTTTGCCAATTATAGGAGTACACAAATTTTGCCATATCTTAGGTAGTTAATAAGAAATTTCTTAGGTGTAACCAGTATGTTATTGTAAAAACAACAGTTACATTAGAGTAGTTTCAAAAGCAATCTGCCTTTGTTGGCTATCATCACAACGCCGGTGTACGCCCCATTTCAGTTAAACTGCTGTGGGACCCTCCTGTGTTTGATTACGCAACAATGCCGCGGGCAGCCATGCAGTTCGCGGGTAATTGAATACAATACACTCGTCTGGGCTCTGTGTTGCTAGACTCCCGAGTTTGTTATTTGGAATACTTATTTTCTACATTCTCACTATGCCTTTTCAAAACAAACTTTCAGCATCATTTAAGCCATGGAAGGTCCATTGCTGAACTTAGGGCTTCCCCACTGATTTCCAGATTAGCTGGTTGGAAGCGGTCTGCATCCAGCGGCTTCCCGCAGCCTTTATCAGGTCATCCGTCCACCTTGTAGGTGAAAGTCCTTCGTTTGCTTGGTACGTGACCTTTATTCCAAAACCATTCTGCCCCATCGGCCGTCAATTCTACGGACTATGTGCCCCATCCACTGCAAACTCCAGCTTGCTAATCCGTTGGGAAATGTCAGCGACTTTTGTTCTTTTGCGGATCTCCTCATTTCTGATTCGACCTCGCAAGGAAACACCGAGCATAGCCCTTTCCATAGCACGCTGTACGATCTTAAGCTTTCTTATGAGGCTCATAGTAAAAGGCCACGTTTCAGTTCAAACAAAACTTTCACAATTTCATAATTACAAACTGTACCACTTGTTTCACCTTTTTGCAGGAATCATTCTAAAAATTATTTCTTAGCAAACCAAAAATCTTTGCCCTCATGATTCTGTCAGCAGCGGCTAAGGCTGTGCTCTGTGTTGTCTGTCAGTCAATCAGTTTCCGAGGTAACTGTTTGTGTCGATCTATGTACTGACTAGCAATAAAACGTGTAGAAAAAACACCCAATAGAAAATTCAATTAATTTTACCTAAAAACTACAATTTCCTAAAACATTGAAATATAATCTCGTAAGTGGAAAACTTAAAAATATCGCTGAACGTACGTTGGGGTGATTAGGTATGGTAGATAGATAAATAGATAGATAATAAGTGTCTAACTTTATTGCACAAAACATTAAAGGTTAATACAAACAATACACAGTTATGGACAATCAGACGGCCTTATTGCCAAAAGCGATCTCTTCTAGACAACCTTCGAGCAGAGGAAATTAGGTTGTAGTACAGTTATCGGTACAGATTTTTTCCACCCTTTTTTTAACTGAGGTTAAGGCCTGCAGAAAGATTAGGTAGACTTGGTATGTCCTTCTGAACAGTTTCTACCAGTTTTTCTTCTTCTTCCTAACATTTGACCTTTGTGACAAGGTCAGCCTTCCTGCTCTTTCATCTCCACTTCGTCATATCTAAGCCATCCTTTTCCTCCTTCGTCCACTTCAATAAAACCGCAGTTCCAAATTTCAGTGATTTTCCCGAATTAGTATTATTGTATCACTAGAAGACTACGTCATGGACCAAAAATTGGATCATAATACATCGGTGTCATTGTCAAGATCACTCCTTACACTAATGTGATATTTCCGTTAATTTTGTGGATAACGGAGCCGGTTGCACACATACAGGGTTACATTGCAAAGGGGTGCCTAATCTTTAGGAGTGGCTCAGAATCAGTAACTTAATCGAACTATGCAAAGAACAAAATTCCCATCCGCTGTCCAAAATCGTACGCGTGGATAATTTAAGTCATTCATGAAAAAAATGCACCGTATGTGCACTGCGTAAGGTTCTTGTTGGCTCGCCGTACCTACGCCTTTGATGAATGACCGCGTGGCTTTCGTAGTCTTTCTATTGACTTTATTTTCGGATATTTTAAACATTTCTTTTTCCTAACATACTATTATTTTTTAAAATAATAACGATTAAGACGCTTCTTTATATTGTTCCCTTGATCTTATTTTTTAAATTAGGCGCCCCTTTGCAATGTGACCCTGTATTAAAAATTCGTTGCTTTTACATTATTATTTTATTCATTGTATATATTTTTTTACAATTTGAAATTTGGATTATTCTAAATTTCGGATGATATTGTAATGTTAATGACGAAATGAATTTATTTGTTATTAATTAATAAATATGCACACCGGCACAATACCCGGTAGAATGTAACTGAAACTGACTCCAATACTGAATGATTTGATTTGATTTATAAGTGTTCATAACCAATATATAACATAACCAATTAATAGAATTGGTTATCCATGATAAATAAAAATAAAATTGTTGATTTGCTTTCTTCTTTTGGATTTCTATAGACTTTGAAGTAGCAGAATAATGATAAAAACCGCAAAAATACACACAAGTAATATTTGAAGTCTCTAGAAATTAAATCAGTATAGTGCATCCAGCCCCCCTAGCATGACAGCTAAAAACACGATATGATATGATACGATATAGCAATATATTGACGCCAACTGTAAAAATATGATAGATATAGCCGCCATTTTGGATTTTTATCGAAACAGCGAACATAATATGTGACGTCACCGGCACGGCGATTCAATATGGCGGCTATATCTATCATATTTTTACAGTTGATGTTGATATATCGCTATATCATATCATATCATATCGTGTTTTAGTGCTCATGCTAGGCAGGGTGGAGTAAGGAATTTACCTGAAAACATGTTTCGTGCCACGAAAGCTTTTAGGTAGAAATCAAATTTTTAGAGCACTTAGTTCAAAGTTTGTGCACTAAGTTTAGAAACAGGCAGCTTAGGTAAACCTATTGCTTGGATGTGATGAAGAAATATTCGTAATAATGCTTTTTATGTTAAACATATATTTATTATTCAGTTTTACAAGTAAAATACACATGATTTTTACAGAAAATAAAAAAATATAAATATGTACAAAAATATTTACAAGTAAAAAATGTGTCCCAAATCGCTGTCCAATGATCGGGGCATGGTGCCAAGAAGGCTGGCCGCATTTCCACGCTGAATGGCCAAACTGATACGTTGACCAAGAAATGCGCCAGCCCTCCGGTCGCCCGTACAGTCAATCAGCCGCTTGGCTAACTGACTGTACAGTCGATGTGCGCTAGGTCCCCACGGCCCGAGCGTCTCGACCCCAAACGGCTCAAACATGTGGAACTACTGAGACCTACATACTTGCGACGCTTAAGGTCCTCCGCTGATGCAGCAGCAAATGCTTTTAATGCTTTTAATAATACCTGTGATAGTGTGTAAAGTGTGAATACAAGATCTGTGAAATGTCACAGCTAGGTCATTATAGTGATTATTTAAAAAAAAAAATCTAATAGGTTTATCAGTGTTTGAATAGTTCCAATGTGGTCAGTTCGATGCCTGGTTTGCTCTATTGCTTCTTAGCGAAGCTGAGGGCTTTCGACGATAAGTTAACGATTGTCGTATCGTTTTTTTAATTAAATAAATCAATAAGTTAACGATTGTCGTTGTGTTAAAATTGTGCAAAAATAATGCGATGACAGATTTTTTGGTTGGTATTATTTGAACCGTCGTATATTCACTTTGATACCGTACCAATAATATAAAAATCCAATGCGAAAGCAACTCTGTCTGTTACGTTTTCACGTTTAAACCGCTAAACCAATTTTATTAACCTTTAGTCTAAAAGATAGATGGGACCTTATGAAAGGACATAGGCGGCTACTTTTTGTCGTGAAAGCTTAACCGATTTTAATGATATTTTGTGCGGAAAAAGCTTGAACCCTGGAGGACATAGGCTACTATTTTTATTCTACCTCCTAAGCAAGTTAAACAGGGAGTGACAAATTATATTCCTCGCGAGCAACTTCTTTTCCCATATAAAATTACTAAACAGCAACATATAACATCAAAAATGTATATTTGCATGCTATTCTTAGATGGCTGAAAAAGCTGAACTTCATGAGCTCATGTTCATCTTTTTCAGCCATCATGTTATTCATGTTCATGAACACAATTATTAACACCTAAATGTAAATTATTTCACAGGCAAATAAATATTTATTTAATTTCATTTCAAGGTTACCCTTGAGTTCTGGAACATGAAAATGTTGTTTTGCGACTCCAAATCGTTCAAAAATATTATACATATATTATACATATTGCATTATTTTCTCTAGGGTAAAAGTTAACCGATTTCCTATAACAATGTATATAGAGATAAATAAATACAAAATAAATATTAGACAACATCACATGCATTGCTCTGATCCTATGATAAGTAGCTAAAGCACTTGTGTTACAGAAATCAGAAACAACAACGGTACAACAGCACCCAGACCCGAAATAAATAGAAAAGTTATTTTTCTACATAGACCGACCGGGAATTGATCCTGGAACCTCAGAGATAGCGACACCAAGTCCGTTATGCTCGCCTCTCGGCTGCAGAGGCCGTCATAGATGTAAATAAAAACTAATATCATGGATATCTACAACATCGATAGATGTAGGAGCTGAACCGATCCATAGTCTAGCCGGTTATGAAATGAAATAACAAACAAATGCACGAGAGTGCGGGGGCGGACGCTCACTCTCATTCCCATTTGTAGCGACGCTGATCGAATTAAATTTTCACACAGCTACTGGAGGCGGGTGATTACATACATTGTTTATTGTTTTCGTTGCATTGCATAGCCGCTGCAATTTCGATAGAAAATTTGCTTATTATACTCGTAATAGGCTAATTTCCTGGGTTAAAAAAAGATTATTCTATTTAGTCCGTCAGTTAGATTATCAAAAAATATTGGACCCGTATTTTGACTTTTGTCAATCAAACAAAAAATGACGATGATAAAGCGTATCAAAGTGAGCAAGGGTCGCCTTGCTAAAAAGTGTCGCAAGGCGTGACGTTACGCGGAACTTAAACGGGCTATATCTTCATCATTTTTGGTTTGCTTGAGAAAAGAAAAAATACGTGACAAATATTTTCTTTTAATCCAACTGACGGACTAATTAGATTTTTTTAGGAAACTAGACCATTAATGGACTTCGAATATATTTTTGTGTTCTAAGATAGTAGGTAGGGAGTATTACGTGGTGATTCGCCTTGAACACAAAAGTTTGCAGGTTCGATTACCAGTTCGGTGACTTGCGTCTTGGTTTACTAGAAGATGCAAAATTACCACTTTGAAAAAATCTACCGCCCCACGGGGGAATCAAACTTCTGCCTCTTTGCTATCCGGGTGGTTGCTTTTCTTCTCAAAAACAAAACGTTTTGTCGAAATTTATTGAGACACTTCAATTTTATTGATTCCAATTATAGTTTTGTATAAATATTATTTATACTACCTTTATTTGCCACGCTTCGTTTTCCAACAGTTAAAAAGTATATTGGTCTATTTATGCTATAGGTACACAATTAAACAGGCAAAGCCATTATTTGTTATGAATCCTAAGCGATTCATTGGAAAAGTAGATATCTAACTAGGTTCACCTTATTATTTATACATTAGACTAAATAGAATTTAGTAGTAGTTACTTCACTAGATCGCGTGAGTTCAATTTTTCACTTATCCACTTAAAATGATCGCCCTCAGCCACTTAAATGAGTGTTATGTGGCTGAAATAGATACGAAGAGTTATGTTTTATGTTATTTCGCTGAATAATAAGTGATTTAGTTTGATTATCAATTTATTTGGTAGACATAAAGATAAAATTGGCTATATAAAAGTTAGTCAGAAGTGACAGTGGGCGGGGCACATAGCACGTCAAACTGACGGCAGATGGGGCAGAAAGGTTCTAGAATGGAGGCCATGCACCGGCAAGCGCAGCGTAGGACGTCCACAAGGTGGACATACGACATAGGAAAGGTTGCAGAAAGCCGCTGGATTTAAGCCGCTTCCAACCGGCCAATTTGGAAGTCATTAGGCGAGGTCCTATGTTCAGCAGTGGACGTCTTGTAGACCTTAATCTGTCGAGCTAACATAACCTGTATTTTGTTAGCTTCTAGGGACGGTTCTACTGAGTCCCAAATAAACTGTTGTCATCCCTACATCAGCAGCGTGCGTAAACCATTGTCTCGGTAAAAAAAGAGGATAATTTTATTGCTCAAACAATCGAAAATGTTTGTACTTTAGCAGTAGAATTACCCATAGAAGGAAGTTAACTAAAATTAGGACCTATGTTTTCTGACGTAAAACGGAAACCAATAGTTTTTGGGTTTGTCCGATTACAGGTTTTCTAAGCTAAATTTCAAACAGCAATAACTTGTTTTCAAACTGTATTACCTTTCACAGCTACGTCCCACAATCCGCGATGACCGTGACAGTGACTCCTGATGGCCGGGGCCCGCTGTCAGCCCAGCGGTGGGGCCCGCCGCGCTGGGTTACTATAAAACGGAGTCCTGGAGCTCCGTTGGGAGTCAGCATAGTTGGTGGCAAGGTAGGAACTATATAAATAATATATAAAAGATGCATCTTGACAGAATCATCATCATAACCATTATTCTTTGAAAGTTAGTCCCCCATCTTTATAACATCATAGCGAGCGGTTTCTCGCAGCATGACTAGGTCATCAGTCCACCAAATATGATACAAAATAACAATGTCATCGTGAACCCTTGACTCTCTACTTTCCAGTTAACGTCATCATATTTATGTATGTATGTATTTTATCTATGTAGTCTATATATTATATTATTTAGTTTATAATATTTGACATAGATACTGTGTGTAGTTTATGCTGTGATTATATAATAATGTTCATTTTTGTAACGTCATATGCACCGCCCACAAAACATTTCTGTTTAGCCTAATGGTCGACTGGCAGAGAATGCCACATGGCATTAAGTCCACCTTTTGTACGATTTTATTTTGTGCAATAAAGTTTAAATAAAAAATGTACTTAGGTCTAAACAATAATAATAGGCAAGTATTTAAATATTAAAACTAATATAAACCTTTGGGTTTATTTTGTTTTAAAATAATATTTCATCAGGGCTAGCAATAAGAAAAGTAGTCTTTGTACGTCCCACTGCAGGGCAACAGCTTCACCTTTAATATGAAGTGGTTTGGGCCATACTTTACTACGCGGTCTTAGTGCGGATTGGTGGCGGGTGTTGCAAGGCTACACCTTTTTTAACACAACTTTTAAAACTTCATTTCAGTAACAGTATCTTTTTATTAGGTGGATATAATCTCAAATCGGGACGGAGAAGATGGTGAAGAAAAGGCAATCTTTGGCATCTTCATCAAAAACGTTGTTCCTGAGAGCCCGGCGGGGAACAGTGGAGAATTGCAGGTATTTTTACCATAAATTAATCATTATCATCATAAACCTTTGGAAGTCCGCTGCTGAATACAGGCCTATATTTTTATGGTTTCTTTCTATACAGACTGGTGATAGAATATTAGAAGTAGACGGGGTGTGCGTCAGATCTGCTCAGCATGACCGAGCGGTACAACTTATAAAAGCTGCAGGAGAAAGAGTCACCCTCACCGTCCAGAGCCTTGTAGCATGGGTAAGTAAAATAATAGTCTGCGTAATTTAAGGACAGTGAACGGCAAGTCAACCTACCATAAATCTTCAAAGTTTCACAATTTTTATATTCTACTAGCTGTCCCGGCAAACTTCGTACCGATCCTTCAGTTTTTTTTCGTGAATTTTACCCAGTTTTTTTTCGTTATTCTGCTATTTGTTGCGGAGATGAATCCAACAAATCAAAAATCATAAAAATCGGTCCAGCCGTCCTAGAGTTATAAATGGTGTAACTAACCCGACTTTGTTTTATTTATATAGATTTGTTATAAATTACGTTAGAAATCGAACGAGGAATTAGACATATAAAACGATTTGTCAATTCGACAATTAACTGTTGAGTCGTAGACTGTACAAGTTGGGTTTATTCATTGTTTTTTATGCCTAATTTATGTTTAAGTTTAACGAGCAATTGCAGTCTGTTAAGTTCATCATTGTAACTTTATTTCACTCCTGACACAGAATACAGACTCATCTGATGTGGATGCGTCACCACCAGCGGTGTCACCAGCCCGCTCTGTCAAGAAGACTCCGTGCCCCACACCTATAGCTGACAAAACTCCTAAACATGAAATTAAGGTGAGAGAACTTTGTTTTTAAACATCAGACTGAACTATAAAATCTATTAATCTTTCACCTGTCGATGAGTAGACACAGTAGACAAAACTATTGCTGTTGCCAGTTGCCATCTGATTGACAGTTAAAGTAACGCAAAAAGATTTGACGACGTAGGTCAAGTACCTATTTTAATATTGATATTCCTTTTGCAAATTGTTATAGAAATAACGAAGAAGAATGAAAATATGATGGCATAACTAAAGAAAAATTGCTCATAATTACTTTTCTAAAGTTATGCAACCGTTTATTACCTAGCTTAGCTACTCCCTCTAGTGTTGACTAGCTACTCCATTATTTAATGTCAAAGTCAAAGTCAAAGTCAAAAATCATTTATTCAATTTAGGGCAGAAAACTGCCACTTATGAACGTCAATAATAACATTATTGGCCCATATGGAGCAGAACATGTCTCCTTATTTTTTGGGGCCTACTAGCGCTTCGAGACAAGACACAGACAATCTGGCAAGTGCTGAGAAAAAACGCCGGAACAAACTCAGTCACCACAAGCTGCCACACAAAAAATATAAATCAAAATAAACAGGTAGTTACATCAGTTTAGTGCAGGCTGGACTGACCATACATTCTTGTCATCAAGATAGTCTTGAATTTTGTAATACCCCTTTGACATTAGGGTAGTTTTGACATGTGATTTAAATTTATTAATAGGAAGTTCGATAACATTGTAAGGTATATTATTTAAAAAATTAATACAATTACCCAAGAATGAGTTACTTGTTTTGGCCAATCTGAAGTTTGGGACTACAAGTTTGTTTTTGTTTCTTGTGTTATATGAATGAATATCACTATTTTTTATAAAAAGATCTAAATTTTTGCGAACGTACATGATATTATCAAATATATATTGAGAGGCTACAGTGAGTATGTTGATTTCTTTAAAGAAATCTCTCAGGGATTCGCGCGGACTAAGTTTGTAAATAGCTCGAATGGCTCTTTTCTGTAAAATAAAGATGGTATCGATGTCCGCAGCAGAACCCCACAAGAGAAGACCATAAGACATAATACTGTGAAAGTAACTAAAATACACGAGCCTTGCCGTTACGTTACGTTACAGGTAGATGTCTATTTTTTCTAACCGCAAAGGCAGCCGAAGCAAGTCTCCCAGCCAGAGTGTCAACATGTGGTCCCCATTGCAACTTCGAAAATCTTATATCCAATCGACTGAATTGGATATAATATTTTTGTGTGATTTGTAGTCTTGGACTCATCAAAGCAACAATGCTCAGTCAAATTTTCTTTCTTCCTTATAGATAACAGTGTCAGAACCAGATCTTGAAAACGAGAAAGAGATAGATGCCATCCCAGAGAAGGAGTCAGAAAGAGATACAACATCAGAAGAACAGCTAGCGCCGAAGCCAGTGTACTCTGACTCCGAGAGCAGCGATGAAGAAGATGAAAGGGAGCTACAAGGCAGGACTTATTCTGAAAAAGGTGTTGAGGTGAGTTCAGCAAAGTTTGCTTTATTTGATCTAAAGTAAGTTGGTAAATTTCGCTGTCAATACTTGTTTGATAAAACCAATCAAAAATTAGATTACATGATTTATAAGTACAGTGATTAGGTAATCATGAAAATGTAATACGAGCCACTTTACTACGAGTAGCATGTGTTGTAAAAGGAATTGTAACCTATTTTCAAAGAAAAATGGTTAAAACAGCTCCTTTGCTGAATGCAAGCAGCCCAGAGCTGCTCGCTGTGACGTGATATGAGGAAGTTCTAGGTCCAGCAATGGGATTTTACAGGCTAATGATGATGAAAGTAAAAAAGAATTAATAAATAAGTTGAAGCATCGAACTTATGAACTATACATATTTGTAGGTTTGTTTCTTGTTTTAGGTAAAGTGGGAATAAATAAATAAATAAATATATTTATATGGACAACATCACATACATTGCTCTGATCCTGTGAAAAGTAGCTTAAGCACTTGTGTTACAGAAATCAGAAACAACGACGGTACCACAACACCCAGACCCGAGACAATATAGAAAAGTTATTTTTCTACATTGACCGACCGGGAATCGAACCCGGGACCTCAGAGATAGCGTCACCAAGTTCGGTATACTCGCCTCTCGGGTACGGAGGTATATTACACTATTAATATTATTTTATGCCTAAAAATTTGTCAAAGAACAAATTCTTCGACAGATCGACCGGGCTTCCGCCGGAGCCGTTAAGCGCAGTAAAGAAGAGAAAGAGGCAGACCCAGAGGAAGAAGATGACTTCGGCTACACAACCAGTGAGTGGAAAGATACATTGTTCACGTTAATCAACTTTTCTTTTTATCTTGTTCACGTTTACTTTTACGCGTGTCTCATAGAACATAATAGGTGAAAGTCCAACAGGTTAATTTTAACAGGTATATTTTTATAAATATTTATATGGAATTTATACATTTTTATACCTTTCATACTAACCCGACAGATGTTATCTTATCCAAATTAGTCAATGAAACGACCTTTGCACCGGTAGTAGCATAGCTGCCGTTAAAAAAAGAACGTTTAGTTTTTTCTAAATTTGAATATTTTTTAGGTTTTTTTTAAAACTTTATTCTAACAAACGAACTCAACAGCAAAAACTGCCAAATATTTAGAACAAATTTTGATTAGTGTTAAATACTTAATATAACTCGTGATAACAAACAACTATAAAATAATAAAAATTCTCCCTTTAGGTGTCCGAAACTTTTTAACCCACGCAATAAACGACTTCGCTTCTAGCGATTAGATTGGAATAGTTATCCAGTGTTTTATTTCTGTCTGTCTTATATATTTTAACCTACGACAGAAAAAAACCAAACGCGGATACTTTTCCTATTTATAAAATTTTATTTCGGTTCAATTTTATTTTATTTATCAATTTTTATTTTGACAGGACCAACTAGTCTAGTTTTTATATTTGTACTTTTTGTGTACAGCTGCTATGAAATTTACCTGAGCTTATTGTCAACAACACCTTAATTTATATTTTTAAACCTTATAAAAAATATGTACAGTCACCATCATAACAACTACCAAAAGCAGTCAAATATTTAGTCTGCAGTCTTCATTGATATCAAACATTTGAGGTTCAAAATATGTTGAAAAAAATTATAAATTTTGAGTAGGGTACTCAAAAAAGGCAATTTCTTTTTTTGCGTTGACTGAATCTACAAAATTGGCAGCTGTACAAAATAGATAGAGGCTTTTTTATTCTTTAGCTCAATCTTTTTAAATCAGCTACGTAAAAGGTTTTGTAGCTAAATGACTCGTTTTTAAATTTTGTCCCTGAAGACAGTATTGGAGGCTAAACGTAATCACTTATTAGGCGACTTACTTTAAACTTGTTTTGTTGTTCTGTGTAGAATTTGACGTTAAATCAACTTAAGTATGTAAGTTCTGTATATTCTCTGGTACCTTTTACTGTTCATGGTATTGCTGCTAGAGACTGTTAGGCAATATTTACATCAAATATATTATTTGCTGGCGATGTGAGCGGGCTCTGGTGTGCAAAAATGAGTAGGCTTGTGTTAACGTGTGTATGACTTCCACACTGGATGCGTACTGGGAGCTACCGTCTATTCTACACATACATTGCTACTTTCGATACAAACAAAATTTTCTAGTTTCGTTTCTCCCAAAAAAAGCGATTTTGATGTTGATTGTTGACCCACTTCGCTTTTTTGCTCTTGTATCTATAAAGCTTTCATACTGCAAGAAAAAGCATACGTGCAATCTGTAATTCGCGGCGGCACCGAGACTCTTGCAAGTCTTTATTCAAAGAAGGATATTATATTCTTCTACTACCATGCTTGTACAAAGAGACCTGTGCAAATTGGTTAAAGTGCATTCGGATTTCTGTAAAAATGGTCGGAAATGTCGCGTAAGGATACAAAGGAGTAGGTAAGTATAATTTCTTGCTGCAAAATTCAACTTGTCACAATAGCAATAGATTTCAAAAAAATATTATGTGCATCTTATGCCATAATATATTGTATAAAAGTGGTTGAAAACAATAGTGTATTCAAATCTAAATTGCGTATATTTTAACACGAGAAAGGTTTTTATAAAATAAAAACGAATATTTGAAACTGTGATGTGATGTAGTGTAATTTCTGCTGCTAAATGGACCCGTCATACGAAAAATCATTTCTGTTATTTCTAAATATAGCGATGTAATAGCCCTTAATCGGCTTCATTATCTAATTTTACCTAATAAATAAATATCTTTGTCTTCATCTTATATCGTTTACCAAGTTGAGGTAATTTTAGCCTCAACCTACATTATTTATAACCCCTTTATAGCAACAACATTAAACGCGTTAACGAGCTGTTTTCGAGTGATTCTACATATATAATACTGTAAGAAGGAAAGCCGATATACCAAGCGTAACGTCTCATCATCTCAACTAAGAGAATAATAACTGGATACTCTTAGGTACCCACTTAAATTAATTATTAAAATAATATAGAGCAAATTTTGAAGAAGAAACACTAAAAATAATATTTTTGAAAACTTCGTAGCTATGTTTTACATAATGAACAATATCTTGTAATAACTTTTTTCTCCGAGTACATTTTAAACGTTTACCCGATAACTTGCCCTACCTAGCTGTGATAATTTTCCGTTTGACTTTGTTATACTAAATACTTATTTTTGTACATTTCTTAATGCAACCATTACGCTGGCTGGAAGTACACATAAAAAAAAACACTACCCAATGAAACATCACACCAATCGACGAAAAAAATGTATATCCACACAATATATGAGAAAAATTTACCCCAGTTGCAAATGTCCGACAGGTACCTATCCTAAAAAAAATTCTCGCGTATATTCTAATTTTGCCGACGTGATTAAAACGTGTCTTCTTCTTCTTCATCTATACGGTCGATGCCGGTTGCGTCCAAAGCCATTGCTTTGGAGCCCAGGGTCCGCTTTCCTTGATTTACTCCTCCACTTCGCGCGGTCTTGAGCGTCTCTAGTTGTGAGATCATAGACGTGATTAAAATGTGTATCTTTTTGAAATACGGCTTTCTAGTTCTAAGAGTCTCTAAACTAGGCCAAGGCCAGATAGACAGATAGACGGACTTGAATCTATAAGGTTCCGTATTGACTACAAAACCCAAAAAAGCAACCGAAACAGATTTTGTAAAATATTTATTAAAACTATATGTATACTTAAAACAAATTTTAATATTGCACAGTTTTTTTGTTTTTAAAATGATTTAAACCAACTTCATATTTCTCCATTTGAGATCATAAAGCATATTTTTACGTTACTATGACATTTTATCGTCCGAGTTCATAAAAAACTGATTTACTACAAACAAGTCTCCATTATGTTTCACTTTACACTTTAACGACTTTGTAGGGTTTTGGAAACTTGATAAAAAGAAAAAATAATAAAATTTTCTGGACCCAAAAACTTGTGAATACAAACAATAAAGTTCATTGTGCTATTTTGAAAACTTGCTTAAAATGTTTGCAGGTTTTCTTATCGGTAGAGTAAGTAGGTCGCCAAACTTTCTTCAGCCTATTTTATAATCCTTCGTCATTATGATTAGACCACATCAGTCCACTGCTGGTCATAGGCCTCTCCCAATTCACGTCACCAACCCCAATCATCGGCTAATCTTCTCCATCTGTTGCCAGCAGCTGTGCGCAATTATCGCCATTCCTCATTGAAGCACCATAAGCTGTGCTGGTAGGTCAAATCAATTCACGTCTTCTTCTTCTTCTGCTTCTTCAGCATAAGTGTTGGTCCACTATTGGATATATGCCTTTTGAAGCTCTCTCCAGCTAGCTCTTAGTGCAGGGATTTTTGTCCAGGTCGGTCCTGCTGCCGTCTTTATACATATATCATCCGACCATCTGGCTGGTGGTTTGCCCATACTTTGTCAACCTGTAACGGGTCTCCACGACAAGACCTTGTGATTGCATCATTTATCGTCTCTACGGCATAGGTGACGACTTAATTTACTCAATTGTAATTTTGAATATCGCAGATTACAGATCTGTAAACTTTAAAACAAAAAACTTGACATGATATGCATATCACAATTGCAGCGACAGTTCCTCTGTCACTATGTGCCGTAATATTGGAGATTGAGCTCTATGGAACGAGTAACTTCAGCACGTACAGTCGCAAATAATGAATTTATCCACTTCGCAACGTTATTCTGTTGTAATAAGTTTCAAAGTTCAATGTAAATTTACGTAAATTTTTACTCGTGGCTGTACCCCTGAATTTTTCGGAACTTAAGCTTTTTTGCTTAACGGATCTAGACAATATTTGGCACAAAAACAGATTATAGCCTGGAATAGTTATTATTATAAAGTGAAATGAAGCCAAATTATAATGAAGTGTTAAGTAGTAAGGATCAATGCCACAGAACACGCCACGGTATAACAACGGTGGTGCCTTTTTTATGGAGCGGATTGATTACTTTTTATCTCGGAAAAATGTTCGGTTCCCGAGGAATCCAAGATAATTGTCATCACAGGTGGCGCTTCTTACCGTTAAATGTCGCTCGCTGTTCAATCAACAAAAATATTTCATCATTTGCCTGCCCTGTTCCCAGGTCATCTGGGGTCGGCGCAGTATGTCTTTCTCTTCCATGCAATCCGATTACTCGTCATTGAGTCATTCACTCCCTTCTCAGTCGTATCTCTCCTCACACAATCCATCCATCTCTTCTTAGGTCGTCCCTTACCTAATTAACAAAAATATTTGAATGTGAAAAAATATATACCACTTGCTGTAGCCCGCGACTTTGTGTGGTCTTTAGTAAAAACTATGATTTGCAAGACCACGCGAACGGAGTCACAGGCAACAGCTAGTTGCTCATAAATGGCAAATGTTTGTCCCAATGAGATGGTAATTTTAATTTATTAAGCTTATACGTCTGCCTGCCTAGCATGAGCACTAAAAACACGATATGATATGAGATGATATAGTGAAATATCGACACCAACTTTAGAAATAATTATGATAGATTTAGCCGCCATTTAAAATTTTTATCGAAACAGCGATCTTAATATGTGACGGCGATTCAACATGGCGGCTATATCTATCATATTTTTACAGTTGGCGTCGATATTTCGCTATATCATATCATATCATATCGTGTTTTTAGTGCTCATGCTAGGCAGGCTGAATGAACGAGATATTTCCGTAGTAGGCCTTAAGAACCAATATACGGCGTAAAGGACGAAGTTTGTCCGCGGAGAGTTGGATAAGCATTCTTGTTTGTACACTTGACTTTTAGAGATCCTCTGATTATGAAGTTTGAGGGACGACTATTTCTTGCCGTCTTTTGTTTGGTCAACTTCTATACCGATTACATACTGTGAGAGTATCGTCCATTCCCGTCTAGAATAAACTGATTTTGACATATTATTCTAAGGAACTTTAGCTGCTCTTTTGTTATTATTGAATAAAAAGAATTGCTTATCAGACTAGAACAAACCTGACTATATTCTAAGTACTAAAATTATTTAGCCATAATAGACAAGTTAGCACTAATGACCGCACTTCAGCAATAAGAACAAACTACGACTGCGCTCATAAGTTTCAGTGTTTACAAATAAAACCTAAACTAAGAATCTTAAAGGTTTCTTAATTTTGGAACTGAACAAGTAACGCTCCACTTGTAGGATATTCATTCATCCTATTTTATTACTTAATTCCATTTCATCAACATATAATTACAACAGCTTTTACTATGAGTCGAGCGAATCAAATCGAAATCTCAAAAACTACTAATATTTGGTTGTAGCCCGTATTCGGTCGTCGACTAGTTTTCGACGCCCGTTTTCGACCAAGTGACGTATTTTCTAATCATGTGAATTACAATTTCACATGATTAGAAAATACGTCACTTGGTCGAACGATTTTGTCACAAGATTCGCATGCGAATACCTAAAAATTACTATTTTTGATAATTCGTTTCGTGAATTCTGCTACGAGAGGTCATTTTTTGATTTCTACTAGTAGATAGTAAGGGAGATTGACATTGACACTATCATCATCATTATTTCAGCCATAGGACGTCCACTGCTGAACATAGACCTCCCCCAGTGACATAAATAAACATTGGTTAATGAAGATTTGTGTCAGAATAATATCATGGAATCAGTTAATATTAGTGACATAATAACTTTTTAATTACGATCCGTTTTCAGCGATTCATTACCGGTTTGTAAAATTTATTACATTTCAAATTTTATTTATTTATTTTATGTATTTTCTGTGTAAAATATAATCTTTTCACGGAGAAAATATTAAAAACCAGAATGCAAAAACTCTCTGATCCTGGAACTACTAAGCTTGGAACTAGAATAAGTTTTGCGTGAAACAAAAATAGTTACACGATTTCAATTAAATAGCAACACTTAATTCGAGTGATTCAAAAATGCGTAAAATTGTAAGTACCTAATAGAGAATATTTTATACACAAACAATTTTTGTGTTCGAATTTAAGATTTATTTCTAATGCTTCAAAAATACGTCACCGACCAATTTGAACATACAGATCAATTCAGTTAACGGATTCAGTTAAACTTAATACGGTCTATCCATTCGGCCACCAATCTTATATGTAGACGCGCCATTATTTTCGAGTTTAAAAACATCGGCGCCAAAGTTTTGAGAAATGTGTAGAAATGGCTGAAGTGGAATTTAGATATTATAACCAAACTTCGAATAGGTATGCTATTTGATTTAAAAATTTTTGGACATACTAAATCTGTTTTAGTGCGGAGGTTTCAAGAAAGACCAGATTAAACCTAATAGCCTTCATTTTTGTATACAATAGTAGAGCCACAGAGTAAATATGAGCATTAATACAGACTGTATTGTAGGTATTTTATGTGCCGGTATATCCCCTTTTTACAAAAATGTATAAAAACTAAGAATCTTTTAAAATCAATTATTTATACAAGATAGATATATCATTTTTATATTATAATACAGAATAATATAATATAGAACAGAATACCAAAAAGTTTTGAAATCTTAAGATATTAAATTATATATTTTTTAAATAAATCATCAACGCAAAATAATTTTATTTTCTAATTTACTCTTTACTTTGATAAAATGTTTATAATGTATCTTTTCACTTTACTGGCCATGTTAATTTGTTTGTTATCATAAAATATTATGTAATTTATTTTGGTTAATTTATTAACAAATATTTGTTCAATGTTTGTGTTCTAATTTCTTTTCATTTTTAGGGTTAAAAAAACAACTACAAGTTAACTACCTAAAACATTAATGTAATATTTAACGGTAACAGATTTGTACATACAAAAGTAATAGAGTCTGCTCCAAATTTTAAAATGCACTTAAACCTATTTATTTTATTTATGTCTTGTTTGCTTATTAACAGTCCAGGGTAAGGTATTTAACCTGTTTTCATTCAACCGCACATCAGACCTATTACTAAAATGTTTCCGTATTCCGTATGACGTATGAACCTAACAAATTAAAATACCATCTTCTTGTGTCAAACCGCCTAAATTGTACATCTTTCTGTAAAAATCATGTGTATTTTACTTGTATGGTGTGCAATAAAGAGTATCTATCTATCTATCTACCTTCAACAATGTATGAACAATTGAAAACAGTCGTGTTTTTTACCCGGCTAGTTTCAGATGTTGGTATTTTGTCAACAAATAGACACGAGTGAATGATTATTATAATTTATTAGGTTTAAATGTTCGAACGAACGAATTTTCGTAGTAGGTCTACAGTATTCATTTTAGGCAGAAACCTTAGTTCTTCGTAGTGTCCCATCTGCGATTATTAAATTAGTGTTTGACTCACACCTGTTAGCGCATTGTTTATTGAATGCGGCCTTCGCACATCAGAAATAGACCGGGATCGATTCCGGTAAACGGTCATACTGTCTGTGACTACAATCCGTAATAAATATTATAAGAATTAATATCTTAATTAATTAAAAAATACTTACGCAAACGACAATCTGAATAATAAATATTAAAGTTTAAAAAATAATAAAAACCATTTTTATATTATTGGGCTCGCCTAAACGATTCAAATGAGTCCTAACACGGAGGTATTACTAGTAGACATGAAGAGTTCCACTATCCACTTCTTGGCTCCATCATCAGCTGCATGGTATCAAATAACTGTATTGTCATACAAATGACACATATTTACAAAGTTTCACATCGATACGACTGTTAGAAGTTGGTTAAAAACGACTTCAAAATTTGTTTAACAAGTTAGGTTGTTAGAGAGGTAGTTACAAGTGAACATAAATATTAAATGTTTACGTTCTAGCACTTGTTTTTGTATTTCAATTATTATTAATAAATTGCTAGAATAAATAATTCAGTTTCAATGCCGTAAGGAATTACAGACGATAAATACCCTGCTTGAAGTGGGTTTTTACCTGTTTTGGGGAAAACCCGAATATTTTTTTGGGATTTTTTCCCGCTACCAATTTCTCATTACTTTAGTTAACTACAAAAATGGAATTGATTAAACCACAACTGTCAAATTAATAATGTGTTCACATTACTATTTATTGGTTCGGTTATTTTATATTTTGTTTTTTTTACTTAACCACACCACGAAGTTTGTAGTAAATCATAATCATCATGTCAGCCTATCGCAGTCCACTGCTGAACGTAAGCCCCCCCCCCCCCCCCCCCCAAAGAGCGCAAAAGAGCACGATCTCTCGCTTTTTTCATCCATCCACTGCCAGTCATCTTCCTAAGGTCGTGGTCCATCGAGTTGGGGGGGGTCCTTCACTACGTTTATCAAGACGTGGTTTACAATTACTCGATTAAATTGCACCGTATGTGCACTATGAGGTTCTTGTTGGAGCGCGTCGGCGCACGCCTGTGATCTCTGATGAATGACGGCGCGTCTCGCGTTTTTTTTTTTCGGAAATTTTTAAGTATATTTTCCTCCAGAAATACGACTGAAATTAATTACGATAAATTAGTGTTTTTGTATTGTTCTACAGACCTTATTTTAAAAATTTGGCACTACCTTGAAATGTAACCCTGTATTTGTGCAAAACTAGCCGTGTCTGCGGCTTCCTCCCCCCCCCCCCCCTTATTTAACCCCCTTAGAAGGTGTTTTTAAAAAAAGTTCCTTTGCTATCTCTTATTTTACCTTGATTCGTAAAAGATTCAGAAACATTTTTCAACAATCTTTCTTTTCTTCGCTTTTTTTAAACCATAGTTTTTTTTCCCGGACTTAAGAAATAATTGGTTTTCCGTAATATACTATAATCGCATTTAAGTTTTATTTAGGCGATAAAGAGTAGCTTATGCCTTATCAATGGTCCTATGACCTATCTATTTCTATAATATACCAAAATTCATCAAAATTGGTTTACCGGTTTGGGCGTGAAAACGTAACAGACAGAAAGAGCTTCGCATTCATAATATTATTAAGGATGTAAGTAGGTTGATTATTATTATTGTAAAATATGATAAACAATCCCTTCGGACTTACAGGTCCTAAAGGAGCGCTGACATGAACATATGCAATAATTTAGAAAACCCAATATTTTGATTATTTATTAGGTTTCTAAATTACTCATTCCGTTTTTTTTTTTAAATTAGTCAAGATGCAAAATGCGAATTGACTGAAATTTTACGGTAACTAAAAGACATCGAACCCAATTGGCATACCTAAAGTGGCAAGTACCTTAAATAACGTTATTTTGGTGTACACGTGAAACTTACGCCAATCGATAGAGAAAATAATTACAAACAACAAATACTTTTGACAAAGTGTCGTAAACATATACTTTGTTCAGAATTTCTGTTTGAATATGTAATATTTATTTTTATCTTCATATTCAAATAAAAATACTGAACAAAGTATATGATTTACGACATTTTGTCAAATAATATCAGTTTTGTAATTATTTTCCCTTTCGGATAACGTATGTTTCCTAGGTGTACACCAAAATAACGTTATTTTAGGTTATTTGCAACTTTAGGGATGTTAGGCTCCATACAAAAAAGTTCGAAGTCTTCTATCTTGTCTTTGTTACATCGCGATTAAGGCTACCCAATCATTTATTAATCTGTAGAGAAAAGTTTCTTTTGAAAATTCCCCCAAAGGAGCTATAGAATCTCGACGAAAAGAAACTGCGTACTTTTTACGCGCGAATTTTTTCACGCCATTATTTTTATTCTCTACCAACTTATCTGGCAATTTATACAAATAAATTAAAACCACCCCGACAGTCTAATGTAAATCCTAACTCTTCCAAATACGTTTCAGTTTCGATTGCATCCGGCTTAGAAACAAAACACAAAATGGAAAACATTTGTTTTGAATTCAGAATCTAATGAGGGCGAAAGATGCCGACCGTGTGCGAAACTGCCCGATCCCGACAATTCCATATTTGAAAAATACATTGCCATAATGCTATTGCCTTCTTTATCCTTACAAATTACGGTCGATTTTCCTTTGTTTGTATTAAGGAATTTTATTGTGCTAACCAATTTTTGCTGTTCCATCCTCGACTTTAAGATTTTGTGACAAGACTCATTTTCTTTTATATTTACTTAAGAACATAAAGGCGTTTTGGTTATAAGTTGTGGAATATTTTGTCCCCACGTGCTGAATGAATTTTCATTTCAGTGCCGCGATGAAAATGATCACGGATGGACGCGCGGCGTCCCGACGATTCGCGCCAAAGTTACGCTAATGTGAATTCAAATTTAGAACGTCTAGTTGTTTTTCTTTTTTTCGGGTGTAGTTTTTTTTATAGGATAGGTTTTAAAGTGTAGGTACGAATTACTGTTGTTGTGATATGGAAGTGTGGAAATCATTATTGTGGATCTAAAATGTTTTGGTGAATTTGTGATAAATATAATCACAAATAAATTATAATTGAAAAAAGTTATTTGTTTTGGGATGTTGTAGACTGATTCCACTAAGCAGGTATAGGTCTAATGCCAGTATTGCCAGCACTGCGCGACTTTTTTTTCTGTCAGGTGGTTCACTTAATGTTAGATGTGGTCACATGCAATTCCAAAAGATGATTTGCAAATCTTACCAAATAAATCCGAAATTACACATATAAAAAAGTTTTATCACGATAGTTAAATTTTTTGAAGGTAAAAGTGTTTACCTACAAATTCAACCCGACTGACTACGGACGCTGCAACGCGTTTGAAACGTCGTAATGTGTGAAAATCGAGAATCTTTCAAAGTAATTTAATCCAAAATATGAATAAGTGCAGTGAAAAAAACAAACAAGCTAAAAATTATTTATAAAATTTCAGCCACCTCTGCGGTTTCGATCGCGCGGAATATGGGAAGTCAATAGCAATTTTGTTTTTTCACTTAAAATAAATTTTAAACAGAACGGTGAGCCGTGAGTTAATTAGTGCCATTTATGTCGACATCTATCTTGCAACACTTGGTGAATATGTTTTTTTTAAGAAATATAAAGTGACCTTTATCCTTCAGTAACTAAAGTAATATAAGTCAAAGAAATAATTAAATCAATAAGGAATTCTAAAGATTACTTGAGGTACACTAATATTATAAAAAGAAAAGTTTGTAATTTTTTTTCAAGATATGCTGATCATTTACTTGTTTTTTTAGGGGAAGTTAGAAATTCTAGTAACTTAAAAGTCTAAATCTTGTTTTGATTCAGTCTTAATACAATTAAGATCATTAACAGTAGTCTTGTAACCTCAGAAAATGTAACAACAGTTCGTTATAATGACTGAAAATGAAAAAAAAAACAATAAAATACGTTTTTTTTCCTATTTTCAGTCGCGTTGCGAACTTTTTGTAAATTTTACATTGTTTTAAAAGTCAATGTGGACCATTGACTTTTAAAACAGTGTAAAATGTATGTTCAGCAGTGAACGCCATAGGACTATGGCTGAAGTGATTATGATGATCATGATTATAAGTGTACAAGAATATCGTAATGATGGTAATGTTACTGGGAGCAGATCAAAACTGGATTTTGACTAAAGTTTAAGTTTAAGTTACGGGAATCACGCTTCAGGTTATACTGAAAATGTTCAGCTTGATGTGCTATCCAATACTTTACGGACTAAGGAATAAAAAATAAAAACCGGTCAAGTGCGAGTCCGACTCACGCACGAAGGTTTCCTTACCATTGTCTATAATATTCTGTGAATATTTTGCCGTTATTAATATCGAGCAAAAAACTATCACGGTTCATGATACAGCCTGGTGACAGACAGACGGACAGTGGAGTCCTAGTAAGGTCCCATTTTTACCCTTTGGTAAGGAACCCTAGAAATAAAAATCTGTAACATTTTCTTTGTAGTCAAGAAATACCCCTTACAAAGAGTTGGGACTTGTGTGCATCAAAATTTCAGTAAGAATGATATGACTTGTAAATTCTTAGGGAAAATACAGTCGGTTTCGAGTAAACATTATGTATATTCTTTTCCGAATTTCTAATTCCCCTACCGCAGACGGAATAAATGGAGCTCTTTGAATGCTTTAAAGGCGCTTTGGACGAGCTGAGAGATCTACTTCATTGACTATGGGTTCAATTATTAAGCCCACTAAAACTAAAATTAGGTACACTACCTTATTTTATTTTAAACCCAGGGCCTCACTCCACAAAAGATAGACTAAATTTAAACACCGTCTAAAGATTAGCCAATTAATTTAGAATAGGGAATATGGATGAAAAAAAAAATGTTTTTACTATATTTATAAGAAATTATAATATTAATAGTGAAAACAAAATTGATTTTAGGTAAAAAATAACCGTAATAATAGTAATTAGAAATTAAAGTAGGTATACCTATCTCTTTCTAAAACAACTTTTACTAAGAAAAATGTATGTAAAATGGTACATATCGGATCTCCTTGTCTAACACGCGACTTTAATGGGCTGTAAGTCAGGTATTTAACAATATTATTCAAAAATTCTTAAAAGTTTTATTAATTATAATTAAGTACTATTTATTTTAGGACCAAATAAAAAAACAAGCATATTCCCCATTGTTAACATTACTTACCGAGACATGTCTGATGTGTCAAAGTTTTAAGTTGGTCGTGTATTTTTTTAAATTTAAACTTACTTTATTTTTTTATCTCGGAGACTCTTAGTACTAAAAAGCTGCAATTAGGCATGGATATACATATTAATTAGTGGCTCCCATACGTTTAGACGACTTTTTTTTCTCACAAACTAAGGTGAACTGGTTTAGTAGTTTAGGCGTGAATTCCAATTCATTTATTCATTGACAAGAACAAAAAAAAAAGCATAACTGATAGAATTATTTTTATATAGATTATAAGTATCCCTATATACTGTCACTAAAGGACACTCATCATCATCATCATCATTATCATCTCAGCCATAGGACGTCCACTGCTAAACATAGTCCTCCCCAATGACTTTCATTGGGGGGATTACCAATACTCGCCACGCTTGGCAGGCGCTTTTTATAAGATTTCGCACGCAGACGTTGCGGCCCGTCTTGTGCTACAGGAATTAGTCGCCTCTTACGACACGCCTCACGGCACGCACGGCACACAAAGGGCACTGGCGTTACTCAACCATACGAATACGAGTACAGGTTTCTGAGTGCGACTGATATTAGGGAAGGAAGATAAATTTATTTATACAATATTGTCTGTAATATTACATTATTCATAATATTACATTATTGAATATCACAGGAAACCCACAATCTACATTTAGCACATGAAAAGAGTTTTAAATAGCTGTGAATGTTATTTCGAACCCTTCGTACGCCGTAAGGCTTGGACTACATGCATTCGGGATTTTTAAGAACTCCATACAAAACGGCTCCGGACAAGCCCGGATTCAATCCATTTTGTATGGAGTTCTGAAAACTTCTGGATGTATGTAGTCCGAGCCAAAACCTAAGGCGCTATGGACAGGCAGCAATTTTAGTTGACACGACTGTCAACTTTTTTAAGGCGAGAATGGGGAATATGCATGTTTTTTATTTGGTCCTCAAATAAATAGTATTTAATTATAATTAATAAAACTTTCAGAATTTTCGAAAAATATTGATAAACACCTGACTTTCAGCCCATTAAAGTCGCGTGTTAGACAAAGATATCCAATAAGTACCGTGACGTCACATTACATGTCCGCCATACATTTTTCATAGTAAAAGTTGTTTTAGAAAGAGATAGGTATACCTTAACTTCTAATTACTGTATTACAGTTATTTTTTACCTAAAATCAATTTTGTTTTCAATACTAGTACTATAATTTCATATATTTTCCTATAAATATAGTGAAAATAATATATTTTTTTCATGCATATTATTCTCTATAGTCGCCAAATGTAAACTAGCTTGTTGTTTCAAAAGCCTACTTCAAAAGCCTAAATTTTCAGAAAAATATTAAAAAATATATACTAAGAATTGTCAAAACCTACACAACAATTTAAGCATACTTACCTATAATTTGTACTTGTAATGTACTTTAGAAGAAAAAAAAATTCATTAAAAAAAAAAAAATTCGCATACTTTTGCACGAGAACATACTTAGTTTATTCCAAGAGTATAATGAATCAATCCTATGAAACTACGCCGAAGTCAAAGTCAAAGTCAAAAATTACTTATTCAGTTTAGGACAGAAAATTGCCACTTATGAACGTCAATAATAACATTCCTACAAGCCTTCCTACATAATTACACTTAATAATACAAGCGTACTGCATCGTGCAAATAATTACTTCAAAACTATAATCCACGACAATTGATGGGTTGTGTATATTTATTATTTATCATTTAAGTATACACGAACAGTGTTCTTGAGTGGGCAAGCGCAGTGTAGGGCGCCCTCCGACAAGGTGGAGCGACGATATACGCAAGGCTGGAAATGGCGAGCATCGGGAGAGGCCTATGTGAAGCAATGGACTGACGTGGGCTGATTATAATGCAACAAGGACACATACACGACGTCCGTCTGGTGTAGTGGTTTGCGCGGGCTACAATGCCAGCGGTTGCGGGTTCGAATCCCGCAAGGGGCGAATGTTTGTGTGATGAGCACGAGCATTTGTACCTAAGTCATGGATGTTTATAAAAGTATTTATGTATGTTTATCCGTTATCTAGTCGTCATATTACTAGCTTTGCTTAGTTTGGGGCCAGATAATGGGCTAGTTTCCTGGGTCAAAAAATGATTATTCTATTTAGTCCATCAGTTAGATTATCAAAAAATATTGGACCCATATTTTGTCTTTTGTCAATCAAACAAAAAATGACGAAGATAAAGCGCATCAAAGCGAGCACGTGACGTCACGTCTTGCTAAAAAGTGTCGCAAGGCGTGACGTTACGCGGAACTTTAACGGGCGATATCTTCATCATTTTTTGTTTGATTCAGAAAAGAAAAAATACGTGTCCAATATTTTCTGGTAATCGAACTGGCGGACTAATTAGAATTTTTTAGGAAACTAGCCCATTGGTGTGAAGTCTAAAGTCACGTAACAAACTCAATCTCTATCACCAGTATCTGTCTTCCATCTCCGTCTCTGTATCGATGGGAAACGACACCTCTCTCGAAAATAATAAAAAATGCTAAAAGTTATAAATACATTGTGTTTTTAAATTATTATTTATACTTTTTTTTTAAATTTGTCATTTAAGCATATAAGGTGTTATATTTTTGTAATCACCTTTCAAAACCCTTTATTTTGATACCCTACTCGATAAGTTTCGACGTTTTTTTTTCATCAGAGTTTTTTTTTTGAGATTTCGATGTTGGTCCCATAGAAAAAGTTGATGTAATTTAGCCGTAGAATAACCCCTTAAAGTTTTATTTCACCTTTTCGTTACACCCTGTATACAAAACTATAATTTTGTTGGCATGTTAACACGTGCCTACAGTGGTTATCTTTTTAATTGAAACAGTAGGTATGCTTCGAAAAGTGTCTCTTTATTGTTTATCGCCAATTGAGCTGACGTGACGCTGAGCTCAATCAATTGGCTGTCGTCACGTGATGTGGAGTCTCGTGTCTATTGTACCCGACTTACAAAACCACGTTAATACGTATTACATCGGAATGAAAAAACGTAACTCTTCTTAACCGACTTTAAAAACGGAGGTGGAGCTCAATTCGTCGGAATCTTTTTTTATGTATCATTCGTTACCACGTATCATTCTTTTTTTATTCGAAAGGTAATACTTTCGAAATGGTTCCATATAAATTTGGACAATTTCTAACCATGAGATCTAAAAGAAAAACATCAACCATTGCATGAACTCTATACCAAAACAACTGGCTTTGTATTTATGTTACCCAATATCTTCGACAAATTAATGTGAATCGATTTTGATATTTTTTAAAAATTGATACTTAAACTTCAAAGATATTATACATCGCGTATACACAAAATTTTACCCCTAAGGGTGGCAAAATAGGGAATGAAATCGGTGTTCAGCAGTTAACTTTTGTTTGCATATATTTTATTGAGGTGTTTGCACTGTGATTGATGAGGACTTATCACAAAAAATAGATAAACTAGTTAAAATTTATAAAATTTATATTTTTAATTTAATTTTTTTAATTAAATTTTTATTTTTTAGAATCTTAACTCGTCTGTCACATAAAATATGGAAAACACATGCTGTTTGACTAACAGGTGACGAAGTATTAAGTTAACCTTCCATTATGTGAACGTGATAAACAGTTTAATGTCTGATTAGATACAGTGACTTCATTCATAATGTCACGTATGTCTCCAAGTCATTTAAACAGCCTTTGACACGTATCGTTAGACCGACTTATATTTAAATATTTCGATTAAAATTAATGAGATCCAGTGATATAACAATAGAAAACGATACTAATAATAAATAAGCCAGCTAAACTTAAAACTTAATACTACCTACTCTAAAACAAAAGCATGTCCTTGAGTTGCCTGAGAGTTATCTGAGAAGGAAGATAATGAGGAAGCGAGGATACTGGCAGCATTTCCTGAATGTTCGCTGAATGGGTAAACTAAGCCTTTGAGCAGGATTTATTTGTTGAATTAAACAACACACATTCTTTCGACGACACAATTGGCTTAGGAGCGCAGGGATTCACATTGAACGCAAATTGTCCTGGGTTCGGTTTCTGGTTCGGAATATGGTTTTATTCAGAATTCAACTATATTTGAACTATTCTAAACTGGCTTTGTTCTGGGTGTGCGGGCAAATCTCCAGATATTATGATAACTCGTCAATATTACACTCCATGCATGCCGGACCAGATTGAGCTCCAGAAAGGAGTTCAGTGTACTTCTAGTATTATCACCCTCAGCCCATGTCAGTCCACTGCTGGAGTTCATCATCATTATAATCACCTCACGTCAGTTCTCTGCTGGTTAAAGGCCTCTCCCAATGCACGCCACTGCGCTTGATCCTACATAGGCCTCTCCCGATACACGCCACTGCGCCCGATCCTCAGCTATCCTTTTCCATCCACTGCCAGCAGCCTTGCGTATATCGTCGCTCCACCTTGTTGGGCGCTTGCCTAGTCGCTGCTGACAGTTCCATCTTTAAGGGCACAGTGGGCCTGTGCCCAGGGCCCCCGTCCTCACGGGGGCCCCAAAGCACTAAACATGTTTGTAAACTAAGAAACATGTTGTGAAAAGTCAGAAAAGTGGGTCAAATCCTAGTAAAAAGAAGGAAACATTTAAAATTATACTTTTAACATCTCCATATGAAAGAAATTTTTGGGAGTTATGAATTTGTACCAACATTTTATTATTACTTTTCAATAGGGCCCCGGATTCTTGTGTGCTGACATATGCATCTCCAATTCACGCCACTGGCCCAGTCTTCGGCTACCCTCTTTCATCTGTTGACACCAGCACTTAAGCCCAAACACAAAGGTTTTACTTATCATCATCATGATCATTTCAGCCATAGGAAGTCCACTGCTGAACATATGCCTCCCCCAATGAAGTATCATCGGGAGGGGATTGCCAATACTCGCCACGCTTGGCAGGCGGGTTGGCGAGCGCGGTTTTTTTTATAAGATTTCGCACACTGAAGCTGCTGCTCGTCTTGTGCTACAGGAATTAGTCGCCTCTTACGACACGCCTTTTGTTGGGGAATTGTATTCTTTACAGCCGTCCCCACACAGCACTATTAAAGTATGTAAAATATTAAAGTAGGTAAAAGCCAAATTGGAGAAGTTAGGTATGTAGTTATCAGTATTACAGTAATGTGTTTTTGTGGTCTTTCCTTTTCCTTATCAAAATGTATTTATATACACGCAGTAAAATAGTATTCGACAGTAATAAAATATTATAATAGTAGACTAACTTATTATAATAGTAGACGATTCAACTGGTCAGTAGAATTTATGTATTACTAGCTGACCCGGTGAACTTCAAATCAAATCAAATTAAAATTTATTTATTGCAGACTACAGGGGTCCATGACTTAGTACAAATAGCTTATAAAATAGGGGTTAGTAAATACAATTAAAGGTGAGAATAATTTAATTTAAGATCTAATCATTGTACCATGTACCTAAGTGGCACTCCGTGCGGACGCGACCCGGAATCGGTGGTGGTTCTAACTTCGTGCCGCCAATAAAATATGTCTTTTTCTATTTTTTCATCTTTTAAACTTCTACAGATATTTGAAAATCAAATTAGCTAAATTGGTCCAGCCGTTCTTGGGTTTTTGTGACCAAAAAACGTCAATTCATTTATACAGGGTTATTTGTAAAACAGCAACAACCTCCTAGGGGCTGATATTGGTGCTCAAATACAACAACTTTTTCTATGGGACTAACATTGAAATCGCAAAAAAAAAACACTTCCTCATACTAAGCCGCCGAACAGTTGACATCAGTTTGTATGGAGCAGTGTTTTTTTTTCAGATTTCAATATTGGTCCCATTGGAAAAGTTGTTGTATTTGAGCCCCAGAATCAGCCTTTATAATATAATTATCTAAAAAGATAATTACCTACAAATGCTCCAGACGTAACCATGGCTCGAAGTAAGGAATACATTCAAGAGGTACCAGACAATGAAATGAGCTATTGACGATGATGTGCGAACATGTAAATTGTTTTCAGAACATCTCGAATGCAGTAGATTTCAAATTCTTGGCTTCCTACGTGTGCGTCTAAATTCGATCGCATTACCAATCGGTAATGCAATGCAATCGCATACGCATGCAGTAGGTACCCAAGGAAACTCTTTGGCACGTTTGAACTCTATCGTCATGTACTTATGGGTTATATAGTTGAGTGTTGGCGATCCAAAATAAACGTAATCAACGTAGGTATGGGTAAATTAATGGGTTGCACAGGAAACCAAATAACACTGAAATCAAATTGAATGAGAACATTCCAGAAATTGCAGAACCGATGAAATGTGGAGTAAACGGGTTCTCGAGTGGAGACCTTCGCCTTCGCCTTGACAAACGTAGTGTAGGACGCTCTCAGCTCGATGGACCGACGACCTTAGAAAGATAGCTGACAATGGCTGGATAAAAAATGCGGAAGATCTCTTTGGCGCTCTTTGTGGGAAGCTTAAGTCCACTTGTGGGCTGTAATAAGCACGACCATTTATAAGTTAAGGATATCTTTATCATGACTTTATCCATATTGCAAAAAATATGTAAAGCGACCTAGATATCACTATCCAAATCACCAACAGTTTTTTTTAAATAGTACAAAATTTCATTAAAATCGATTCAGCTTTCGTGTCCTTTTCCAAGGTTTCATCTATCTCATCTCTACGAAGATTCATCAAAATTGTTACGTGAAAATGCAACAGACAGACAGAGTTTCTGTCGCATTTATAATATTAAGTAAATATTGTAAAAGACTACTTGACAAGTCTCAAAAATGCTTAATTTATGTCATAATTGACAGTAGTTAAAATAATTACACTACTAACAATGTCCGTTAGTACGTCCGTGCATATTACATGACGCGTTATTGGAATAATTCTAAACAATTCTCTGTCATTAGGAATAATATGTGGTGCTTAAAACGTCCATTTCCGTCTTGCTACTTCAGCATTACTTGCCTAATGACGACCAATATGTTAACAATTACAATACAATACATTCATTTCTCGTCTTCGTATAAGTTTGTTGGATTCGCATTGGTCTTTATCTAGCCCACTGACTTCACGTCACTCAGCGAGCTGTGGAAAGGTCGATGCTTGGAATTTCGTTAAAAAGATAAAATCTGAAACGAGCTTACCCAGCAGAAGACCAAAGTAAGGGACATAGTTCTAAAATGTAGTTAGCTGGGCAGTGGCCGGCCACATCTGTCGCAGAACCTATGAAAGGTGGAGTACCTAAACGGGTTATCAAGTGTGAACGTAGTGTAGGACGCCCCCCCCCCCCCCCCATCATGCTCTTTGACGCCCTTTGGGGAAGGCTTACGTCCAGCAGTGGACTGCAATAGGCTGACATGATGATGCTTGACCTGTATTAATCTACACTGGCTGCAGCTGTAACAATAAATTCATGCCTATTTGAATATCGCCATTATGGTCGCTGTAGGCCACTGGTAGGAACGGTCGCAAGGCGGTCATATGCATTGTTGGTCAAAATTTGTGCTCGGTACTATCATTGTCATTTGTCAATCAACAGCCAGTCCAGCCCCCCTAGTATGACCAACAAAACACGATATGACATAGCGATTTATCGACACCAACTCTCAAAATATGATATAGCCGCCATGTTGAATTTTCATCGAAACAGCATTTTCAGCGATCATAATATGTGGCGTCACCGGTACGGCGATTCAACATGGCGGCTATATCTATCATATTTTTACAGTTGGTGTCGATATATCGCTATATCATATCGTGTTTTTTCATATCATAATATTCTAAAAAATCACTACTCACAAGTCAAATAAAGAATTGATTGTAAATTGAAGTGAAATGTAGGCTTTCATTATTTAGGTGTATCTTATACTTGCTTAACTGTTACATTACATCATTCATTTCAATAATCGAAATTAACCAGATTGGGTAGCCATAAATTATTAATGATGATTACTGATTACACTCTTAAATTAAAGTCAAACTTAATCCAGTTTTAGAATCTGCACAGTGTTTAGTCTATTTATTAACTCTAACTCCGATAACTAACTCCGATTAACACCAAAAAGGAATAAAAAATCATCCTATGGGAACAATAAAATGAAAGTAAATTATCGTACGTGTTAACTAGACTCATATTTACATAAACATTTGTACATATTAGTAAATATTAGTAAGATGAATTCACCAAAACATTAACGATCCACTTTTATAATAATCATATATTTAATTAAATCAAGGACCAATCAGCCAAAGCAAAGTCGAGGATCAGCCGATTTAATAAATTAATTAAAATTGTATTGTCCAAGCCTTTATCAATTTATCGTTAATTGATTGTGAATAAGTCATTTGTACTGTGTGCCTATAATAGTTAAAACTAGTTTGTGTCAAAAATAACCAAAAAACTTAACTTCAGTGCTAAGTGCGTGGAATATAAAATTAATGAATTTAGCGTAAATAAGTACTAAACTTAGTACCTACGCGTAACAAACGTTCGAATTTATTCCAAAATGAGTACATTATCTTACTTTATAAGACCTTGAACTAATTTTTGACTGTGACTTGGTTCAAATTTACAAACAGTGTTGGATATCTATCCATTACAATCGAATAGTATCTATTTTGTGAGATTGGATTAATAAAATAACATAATAGTGACGTGCATCTGAAAGTGCACTAGTTTGTGGCTTTGTGCTAGCCATTCCCAACTAGTAAAATAAAAATTCATGTCTGCAAAGTGACCAAGTGCCAACTTAAATATATTATTAGTGACCGTACATTTAAGCTGTCTAGCTAAACAATTGATTTAATAATCACCAAAGTGAACTGTTTTTTAAACGGACTAGTTAGCATTAGCCACTCCCAGGTAATTTACAGGTTGTATGCATGCATGCATGCAGAGTGATAAAGTGGCAACTTGAATATAATAGTGATCTGTCTTGCTTTTGACTATTTTATTGGTAAATTGGCTGTTTTAGCCACAAAAGTGGACTGGTGCATCTTAATATGAATTAGTTTTGCTAGCTATTTCTAACTAGTCAAGTTAAAATTTACGTTTATAAATAAAATGACAAACTTGGAACCTGAAAAGAAGTGTGATTAAAATAGTAAAGTGTGTAGTCTAGTACAGTGGTGCAATTAATAACTAATTAGCTAGCACTAGCCGTTTTGTAACCAGTCAAGTTGCGGTTTACGTGTCTACGTGAGAAAGTGACATACTGGCAACTTGATAATAAGTGTAATAAAGTGGTGCGCCTAAAAGGTCCCTGGATACCGCTAGCCATTAATAACTGGTCAAATTGTAGATCACGTGCAATGGACGTGCACGTGGACGAAAGTGACATCCTACCAACTTGGCTATAATTGTGATTAGAACAGTACTATCCAGGCTATTAAACTAAAATTGTCAAGACCGTGTACTGGAAAGTCTTAAAAGGAACTAGTTACCGCTAGTTACCACTAGCTTCTTACAACCAGCCAAGTTGCAGCTCGCGTGCGCGGAGTGCGCGCGGCGCGCGGGCCGTGCGCGGTGCACGCCCGCGCGCGACCCCGAGCCATGCGCTGACCGGGTCATGGAGACCATCTCTGAGGATGCTGAGGCTGAACTGGAACTTGGTAACTATTCTATTAGGTTTTTGAATAGGCAAGAAGCCAGTATGTAAGGCACGGCTCTCGATTTCTAGAACATAAAGTAAGATGGAAAACTCTAGTGAGCGTTGAGGCCCTTTTAACCCCAAGACACTAAGTCCTAAGAGCTCTAGCCCCACGTAACTATAAATAAAAGTAAAATATGCTTTTAAACATCCCACTGCAGAGCACAGGCCTCAATTCAACTATGAGGTGGTTTGGTTTGGACTATACTTTATCACCCGGGTCCAATGCGGTGCGGTGGAGGGGTGTTAATGTAACCATAAATCTATAGGTAGTGTGGACCCGCCGGCAGTCTGGCAGACTCACCAGACTGATCATAGTAGCGGCTTAGGTAGTGTTGGCCGCAGTGGAGGGAAATGAGATCTAACACTGACGGTTGATATCTGATTTATTTAGTATAATGTCATGGCTATATACAAACGTTATAGAAAGGTTGTCATTGAGTGCCGTTAGTGTAAAGCCAACGTTGCATGTGCAGGGACAAACTCAAACTTAGATCATTTATTGAAATCATGACGTGGTGTTCAATTTCCATGGGTCTGCTGCTGGTTTTGAGGTTGCTGACAACGCAGCAGCAAAATGATAAAATCACACATGCGTAGTAACTGCTGGTTATATTTAAGCTACAGATCAATTCACTTTTTTATGCCACCATAGCAAATGATTCCTATAATAGCCTACGAAGAATGTACCGTAGGTAAATTGATCCTGACAAAGACAATAATTTCTGTAAAAAAAATATATAGTAAAAGTAAAAATTAAAATAAAAAATTGGAAACAAGAGTCCAGTGTTAATAACAATTATTTTTAAAAACTATCTTATTTCAAAAAAGTAAAGTAATACATTTAGTATACGGAAACTAGGCATTCTTTTAGTTATTGATAACTAGTTTAAACTACTAGTAACAAAATGTTTTTAAAGTTGTTAATATAGTGTATAAGATTTTAAAACTGTTTTAATATTCACACTTTAGCTACGATATGTCATTTAGGGCCGATTTTTTAATAGTCAGATAACTTTTATTTGAAGAATAAGTTTGACATTGACAGTTTTCGTATAGACATTGTGTCAAAACGTCAATTTTATTCGTCGAGTAAAGTTATTTGGCGATTGAAAAATCAGCCCTTCAAGTATTATTCTTCTTTTTTTATGATGATGATAATATGTTTCACCAAAATACAGCCATTCTGTACTAGTCTAAAATGAATGTTGTTTGCTTTTAATTTTTGGCCCAACAGTTGCCAATAGCAACGTTTTTTTATTTACCTACTGGACGAGAACTGCCCAAATAACGATATTTGGGTAGCAATTAGCCTGTGTCAATGTTTGATTGCCTGCCGTAAATTTTACTAGTGATGCGCCAAGTTACGTATCGGATCCAATAAAATATCCGTAAACGTTTTATGTCGATATTAATAATGTATGGTTATCGTCGCAATTTATTCGGGATATTTTACGACTTAATACGTGGATTATAGTTGTAGGTTTGTTAACCTTTTGAAATTGTTAGAATCTGATTGTATCAAAATTAAATTCGTCTGCTCTTAGTCGTTTTCCTTATTGCTGGGGATCTGACACTATGTGGAATGATAGAACACCCAACGATTCTCATGTCGATTTTATTTGAGGTGGTTTGTAAAATTTCCTGTTTTACACAACCGTGTTATTTGTTATAGGCGGCGATATCTTTAAAATAAGTTCCGTGGTCACTAATTTTACACGTACAAAGACTGAAGACATAATAAAGCTTCTTGTATTGCTTTCTCTATTTCTTACAAGACGGTTCCGGTGATTTGCCTTGATCTGTGTTTTAAAGTTTTGTACAAAATTGGTTACAGGTTGGTATAAAATTCTAAAGTTGTACACTTTTGACCTCATTGATGAATAGTGCGGTGTTTTCACTAGACTAGACTAAACATTATTTTTGTCAAGTAGATCATAAGCTATTTTTATATGATGATAGTATGAAATGATCTTTCTGACCGTTTTCGGCCTTGGCGACCACTTCGACTCCTAAACCCGAAGATGGCTTATGTAGCCGATCTTTGCAGCGAACTCCCGTGCACAATGAGGCCACGTTAGTACGCCGTTTACATATTTATAGTTTATAGCGGCAGTAGGACGGGACTTTAACTCATCGCGCTTAGCGTCGAGGTCAGCTTCACGCTGCTCCTCAAACTCGCCGACTTGTCTCTTTACTTTACGTGTGCTGAGCTAGAGCAGTATATTATAATAAGCGTTTACAGCCCTCCCTCTGCAAATTTCCAGCTTTTTGAATCCACTATGGAAGAGGCCTTAAAAAAAGTATGCAATTCTAATAAGATAATTGTCGTATGTGGAGATTTTAACATAGATATATTAGTAAATTCACAAAATTCAATTCGTTTTCTGAATCTTTTTAAATCATTTAATTTAATTAACCTGTTTAATGTACCTACAAGAGTGACTCCCACATCAGCTACTTGTTTGGATAATATTTTTTGCAATAGCGAAGTAATAGACAAATCAATTATAAATTATTTAAGATCTGACCATAGTGGACAAAAGGCGTCTTTTGAGTACCATCATGCCCGAGAAATTGTAGATGCTGTATGCAGGCCAATAACCGTAAATAGAATAGACCGATTTAAGGAGAAAATTTGTGATGGTATAGACTCATTAAAACCTAGCAATAACCATAACGTCGATCTGTTATATGAGGATCTTTTTGGCGTAATCAAAAATGAATTTGACTTATATGTAATGAACTTGAACTTAGGCACTATGGTGTTTCAAATGATGCCTTAGATTTAGTAAACTCTTATCTCACAGGCAGAACACAAAAAGTATGTATAAATGGAACTGAGTCTTCTGGGTCGCCTCTTACTATGGGTGTGCCGCAGGGATCAATATTAGGGCCCCTACTGTTTCTAATTTACATTAACGACCTTCCGTCTTTTACAAAGGACCTCTGCGAGACAGTGTTATTTGCGGATGATACTTCATTAATTTTTAAAATTAAGAGAGGTAAAGATTTATTTGACGATGTAAATACTGCTCTCTCGCAAGTATTGCACTGGTTCACTACCAATAATCTTATGCTTAATGCAAATAAAACAAAATGTATTAAATTCACCATGCCGAACGTAAAACTGGTCCCAACACATATAACTGTAAAAGATGAACTGCTAGATACATCTAGTTCCACTACCTTTTTAGGAATCACTTTAGATTCCCGTTTGCAATGGGGTGCTCATATTGAGACTCTATCGGGAAGACTTAGTTCAGCTGCTTATGCCGTGAGAAAGATAAGACAGTTGACTGATGTTGGAACGGCAAGATTGGTGTACTTTAGCTATTTTCACAGTATAATGTCATATGGAATATTATTATGGGGCTCAGCAGCAGATATTGAATCTATTTTTGTGCTACAAAAGAGAGCTGTACGGGCAATTTACGACCTCAGACCCCGAGACTCGTTGAAGGAACTGTTCAAGGAAATTAATATACTAACAGTGGCTTCTCAATTCATTTATGAAAATATCATGTATATTCGCAAAAACCTGCATCTATTTCCTAAAAAGAGTGACATGCATAATATTAATACCCGGAATAAAGATAAACTTGCCGTTCCAAATTTCAGACTGCATAAAGTGGGTAATTCGTTTATGGGAAAATGTATTCGCTTTTTTAACAAATTACCACAGTCCATTGCTGAACTGCCTATGTATGAATTTAAATCGCATGTCAAGATGATTTTAATGAAAAAAGGTTATTACACTGTAAATGACTATTTAAATGATAAAAATGTATGGAATTAAATACTGCCGTGCTCGCACAGGTTCATTTTATCTTGTAATGTAAACACACTATTTAAAAAGAGGCTGACAATAGTGACCGAGTTTCTTGCGCTGCTTCTTCTCGGCACTAGCCCACAATATTGTCCCGAAGCAGTGGTAGGGTAAAAAAATATACTGGGACGTGTAAAAGAGCTTAATTTAGGCCTATTTACAGAAATAAATTGGTTTTATTGGTTTTTATTGGTTTTTACAATCCCACGCCATTCTGGGCGCTGTGCTGCCAAAGCTTCCCATTGAGAGGGCTCAATGTTGCATCTTTTCATGTGTCTCTTCTGAACATCTTTGTAACGGAGGAGTTGTCCGCCATGCTAATCGGAAGCAGTCAGATACGCAGGATATATTAAGGTGCGCAAGCGTTCGCGCACACGCAGGCGCACGCACTCGTCCTCCCCCACCTCGATTCAGTAGAACGGAGAACCGCTACGACTGGAAGAGAGGTCAGATGATGTGTCTGGCTGACGATTATTGATTTAGATTTAGCCAATTTTTGTACTAACATAGTAGCGGTTAGGCGACTGCTGGGCGAGCGTTTTTTTGAATCCTCTATCTAAATAAGTACTTTTATTTATATGTTTAGGTAAGCGAAGTAGACAATAATAATACTGTTTTTTTTTAATTTGGTCGTCCTAAAAAATATATATATAAGCGCATACATTGGTTAAATATCATACGTACTTCAAGGAGTGCATTTATTTATGCTAAGAAACCATGCAAAGTCAAGTCAAGGCCAAATCGCTAGTTAGTTATAGAAATCTTTCACAAAGATAAACGGACGCCAAACCAGCAAAAACCGCTAATAGTTAGCGCAATAAAGCGAAACAGATAAAAACGTCGCCATTAATCTTGAAGTGGCCGGTGATGGCGCCCTCTGGCCTAAACTTGCTACGAAGCCGCGATAGCACTATCAAAACTGAACCCTAAGTACTGAATCATGTAGGTATAAAGGCGCTGAGATAGGCTAAAAGAATTAATTAAATAAAAACAATATGTACCAAGTCAACGGGTTTTAACTTCTACATAATGTGAGTAAAGATAGTGCAAAATCTTTATTGGTTGCAGTAAATAAGTTTTATTTTTAAATAAGAAATAACTAAATTGATAATACATTTACTTACAGGCTTCTCTAATTAAAACTATATATTTTTTTGAAAGTAACAACATTAAATATTGTATCGATTTTAAAAGAATTAATGAGTTATGAACATAGCTTTAATTATTTTTACACGATGTTATACTGCAACCAATTGATGTTAAGGTTTTAAAAAAAATGGGCTACATTATTGTTTTTGATTTAAAAATGGTTTTTACCTTAATATTTTCAATTTTGTGGCTAGTATATATAATTAGAACCATCGTCTTAGGCACCAAAATATATCCTATATTTTTTCATAAATACGTTTTCACTTAGTCTTCGGATATTTTGACTAATAGATTTTCGGAAATGAATTTCTCTGTAATATTGCTACCGCAGCGGGAATAAGGGCACTGAGATAAATTAATGGAGATGGTTCAAATAGATTTACTGAGGCTGCCTTGACGATTAATAATGTTGAGGGAAATAGATATCGCCACGAGAAGCTACATTTAACGGATGTTCTCCTCTTAGACACATCAACTGTTATTATGTAATAAATGTCGAAAACGAAAGATTAATTTGTGATACGTGGCAACTAATTAGATATGCCTATTGTCTGCCTTGAATTTTAATGAAAATACTTAGTATTATATATATTACTTAGTATTGGATGCGTTGGCACATTATTAAATTAATTTTAGTTTTAAATGTAAACTGGAGGAAAACGAAACACTTTTGTAGATAGCATAAATTACAATTTCATAAGATTAAATGCATATATGCATTCATATATAGACATCGACTTTTTAATTTAGAAATAACCGTTAAAGAAAGACTGCAGAAAATTACATTATTTGTATTTTAAAGTGAGATTTTAAATTTCAAGAAATAGCAGTCAAAGACCACAACAAAATTGTGCAATCATCTGTAGGGTAAAACATTTACATTTTAAAAAAAATGTCCTGCAAGAATCTTTTTATTTCTTAATTTGATTTGTAACTCATATTATATACTATACGTAAATGAGCTTAAATAAAAAATTCAAGTCAAATTTTATTACTTAAAAAAAAATTTTTTTGTAAATAATACTTTAAGAATAAAATCTTTGTTATTTTTGTAACGTACACATTTTTTAATTACTTTTGAAACGACAAAAAGTTTCCGCGGTTCGGATATTATCCACCTGGAGACTAAATATCCGTAACGTACAAAAATAGATACTCTGATACACCTACTGCACGTCCTTCAGCCATCGCCATTTTTATTGCTAATCATTTTCCGGGGTTTGGTTAATTATTATTTACGTAATTAAGCCAAATTGCAATTTTTATGGAAATAAATATTGAAAATGGTTGGTACCAGTTCCTTTCTGAATTTAGAATATTAAATAAATAAATACTCTGCTGTTTCTCCGTGATTCGGATCCCGCAAGAAGCAAGTGTTGAGGGATGAGGATGAACATTAGTATTATGAAAGATCATCATCATTTCAGCCATAGGACGTCCACTGCTGTACATAAGCCTCCCCCATTGACTTCCAGATTGGCCGGTTGGAAGCGGCCTGCATCCAGCGTAATAATGTCTATAATGATCTGTTTTATGTATATATTATTTACACCATTTATAAGTCAAGAACGGCTGAACTGATTTTTATGATCTTTGGTTGTTAGATTTGTCTCCACTTCGAATAGCAGAATAACTAATAAAAAATCTGAAAAGTTTACAAAAAAAAAGGGGGCCAAGTTCGCCGGGATCGCTAGTAAGTAAATAAATATAAATTAAATTTCTTTATATTTTCTCACCTTTGAAACCTACGCTGGACTTCTTACAGATATTTCAACACCAAAATTAGCGAAATCGGTCCAGATATTATGTGACTAACATTAGTCAATTCATTTTTATAGATATAGATTATTCAGTTTGAACAAATAGAACTGTTTAAAAACAGAAGAGGCAATTTAACGGCTCATTATTGCGCGTGGGTACACGAGTGTCCTCTCCGGGGATATCTCTGGTACGCAGCCATCTTTGAGAACACATGACCGTAAATTATGGCTGTATTATACGAAACAATTTAAATAGGAAGATAACTATCTATCCTATATATTTGCATATTCTTTCGCAATTATTTAACATATTGTTCAGTCAGTCAGAAATCACCACCCTATTTAAAAAAGCGCTTTCAATTTTTGCAGTCATCACAGGATCATGACATGCGGTCATCCAAAAAACTACATCTTCAATTTCCTCCCCATTCTACTAATTACTATACGCAGTCGTTTACTGTCCAGTCCATTCGCCTCTGGAACTCCTTACCATTAACAATCAGAAAATCCGAATCGATTGCTATTTTTAAAAATCGGCTTAAAGCACACTTTCTTTCTTCTTGACACAAACTGCCTTTATATCTTAGAATATTACTGGTCACTGTTAGTTTCGACATCTCCTCGCATATATCAAGTAGTATGTATGTTTATTGTATGTATGTATAATTATTGTTATGTATTTATTTTATTTTTATTTATTTATTACTGTATGTATACGTTTATGCCATAAATTTATGCAATTCTATTTGTATCAGGTAAGAATTTTAAGAACTCTGCAACACCTTCCCCTTTCTTTAATGGTTGTACTCTACCTAAAGGTTGTCTGGAAGAGATCGCTATTAGCGATAAGACCGCCTAAATTGTACATCTTTCTGTAAAAATCATGTGTATTTTACTTGTATGGTGTGCAATAAAGAGTATCTATCTATCTATCTATCCTCAACGAGGGATCATAAAAAAACACATACTTTCCTCTACCTGAAGGTTGTCTGGAAGATATCGCTCCTAACGATAAGACCGCTTAAATTGTACCATTCTATATTTATTGTTTCTCTGTACTGTTTGTTTCGGGTGGTGTGCAATAATGAGTATCTATCTCTCTATCTATATGTCGCAGTAAGATAGATAAAGCCGTAATATAGTTATATCGCTAGGGATATAATTATATACCGTAACATAGTTATACGAAAGCGATTCATTATTTATTTGCCATAGTCCCGAAGTAAGGAATCCACATTTTTGTGGACGATGCGCCAGTCAATGTTTTTTGCTAGAGACTTCTTCCATCATACCAAGACTCGAGACATTTTATAAAAGTTCACTTTCTGAATTGAGTTAGGCAGGGAATCGAACGTCTGTGTTCAAAGCGAGTTACAACACAACTTACGGGGTTGTATTTTTAGGGTTCCGTTACTCAAAAGGAAAAAACGGAACCCTTGTAGGATCACTTTGTTGTCCGTCTGTCTGTCTGTCCATATGTCTGTCAAGACACTTTATCTCGAAAACGCGTGGAGGTAATTGTAATTAAAACCAAAATACTCAGGTCTACAGACTCTTGAATGTGAAAAAATCAAACTTTTAAGTTAACGTAAAATAAGATACGGTCGTTTATGCCGCAAGAAACGTATATTTATAAAAGGAATTAAAATTCATAGGGTACTTTTCGTTGACCTAGAATTTTTATATTTGGCAAACTATACTATTATGTATAATTTTGATTTGACATACTTTTATTTTTAACCGACTTCAAAGCCTCCTTCTTTGGTTCAGACAGGTTCTCAATTCGTCGGTATCTTTTTTTATTTTTATGTATGTTCAGCGATCATTCGTTACCAGGTTAACCGATTTCGGTAGTTATTTTTTTGTTTGAAAGGGAATACTTTCGGAATGGTAATGGGATTTACGAGTATAAGAAAATCATCAAACATGGCTCCATACTCTCCTTATAACTCATAACTCCATACCGTGCTAAACGTTTTTTTTGAATTTATTAATATGACGATTTACTTTATTGATTACATATTAATATTATTGTATAACATCCATGAGTATGTAATAACATCTTAATGTACACTTATGACGCAAAAATCTTCTTCATCTATCGATCAATCCCGGTTGCGTCCAAAGCCATTGCTTTCGCTTGTCCGCTTTCCTTGATTTACTCCTCCACTTCGCGCGGTCTTGAGCGTCCCTAGTTGTGAGATCATTGGCACGCATGTCAGCCCTCACGACGTCAAGCCAGCATTTCTTGGGTCTACCCCTTTTGCCAGGACCTGGCAGTGGTGGCATGGCCAGACATTTGTTTCCTACGTAGCTTGCCGGTTTTCGCAAAACATGGCCGTACCAGCATAGGCGACTCTGCAGTTTGTCTACAATATCACGGACACGAAGGCTACCGCGGATGCGCGAGTACCTCACGCGGTCCGTCCGCGTGACTCCGCACATCCACCGCAGCATATTCGTCTCCGTGACACGCAGCTCCTGTTTGTGTCGCTCAAGTAGTGGCCAGGCTATATAAAAGGGCAAGCCTAATGATTGATTTATAGATCTGTCCTTTAAGCTTTACCGGCATTCTGGGGTCACAAATGACACCAGTCACCCCTCGCCATTTGGCCCACGCAGCAGCAATGCGTGCTTTGACGTCGCAATCGATGTCTCCCGACGCGTGAAGTACAGATCCAAGGTATTTAACTGGTCCGTGCGCTCGATCTTGTCTCCGCCTATGCGGACGGGCGTTGGATCTGTAGAGTTATAGACCAGGTACACGATCTTCGCCACATTGAGTTTCAGACCACCGCTCTCAAGCGACTGCTTCCACTCGTTCACCCATCTCACCAACCTGCCCCTGTCCGCGTCCACCAATGCGATATCGTCAGCATACATCAGCAGCCATGGTGGCTGCTCATGTGAGTCTCTGATGCTGTCTGACACAACGTCTAATATCACACTGAACAGAAATGGACTGAGGACGGAACCCTGGTGTACTCCGACGGTGATGGGGAAATGTTTGGTGTCGCCAACAGCAGTCCGAACCATAGAATTGGAGCTGCGGTACATGTCTCGAATAATGTCAATATATGCCTTGGGGACCCCTTTGGATCTCAGTTCCCACCAGATCACCACTCGAGGGACACAGTCGAAGGCCTTCTGCAGATCAAGAAAGAGTAAGTGCAGAGGCGTGTTCTTCGTCCTGTATCTCTCCATTACGGTCCTTAGGGCGAAAACAGGGTCCATAGTCCCGTTGCCGGACGAAACCCATATTGACACTCTGAGACATCACACTTCTGTCGGATCCGGGAGTCCACAATCCGCTCAAGGAGCTTCATGGCCTTTATACTGCGGTAGTTGCCGCACTCTTGCACCGTTCCCTTGCCTTTGAAGACCGGAGTAATAATACTTATTCTCCATTGGCTCGGGATTAGCCCGATTAAGAATATGCGGTTGTAAAGGTAGGTTAAGATGTCCACCCCAAGAGGGTCCATCGCCTGGACTTCAATTGGGACTTCATCGGCTCCGACAGCTTTACGATTCTTCATGCGGCGAAGAGCAAACTGAACTTCTTCATTTATCACATTTATCATTTATCAATATTTTTTTTTGTCCTAATCATCATTTGTCCGAATGATAACTTGCCCGAACTTAATGTCACATAATATTACATGCAATAAAATTGAAAGCCCTAAATATAATATGCCCTAAATTTATTTGTCATAAATATTACAATCAATAATAAACGAAAGACATAAAACCGTTTTCTATAAAAGTAGTCAGTCCTACAATCAAATTATATGTTGTTTATTTGTCCTAATAATAATAAAAGCGTAGTGCAAGCTAGCAGCAAGCATTATGCATGCAGGCAATCAGCATGCACCATGCCTAAATGCAAACATCATACAAACATCATGCATGCAAGCATTCAGCATGCGCCATGCATGCTACCATGCATGCAGGTGTATGCAGGCAAGCAATCAGTATGCTTGCATGCGAACATCATCCATGCAAGCAATCAGCATGCACCATGCATGCACGCAAGCAGCAAGTACAATGCATGCAGGCAAGCAGCATATACCATGCATGCATGCAAACATCATGCATGCAAGCAATCAGCATGCACCATGCATACACGCTAGCAGCATGCACCATGCATGCTGGCAAGCAGCACGCACCATGATGCAAGCAAGCAGCATGCACTATGCATGCAAGCAAGCAGTATGCACCATGCATGCAAGCAAGCAGCATGCACCATGCATGCAAGCAAGCAGCATGCACCATTTATGCTAGCAAGCAGCATGCACCATGCATGCAGGCAAGCAATCAGCATGCGGGGCTTCTGTCACAGCTCCGGCGCTGCGTGTCTCTGGCGATCCCACGCGTGCTAATCGTCGCAGACGGCTTTCGCTCACCACCGCAGCTTCGGCTTGCTGGCCGCCTCGCCCCTCCGCGCCTACACGATTTTGAATTACACTCTAGGGGTAGGGCAGACAAGACTGCGTGGAGTCGGATTTACGGCAATTCGTTTCTGTCACTAAAAACCTAATTTTTAGCTATTGTTTTAGGACTAACAATAATAAATAAGTAAATGAACATTCGGAATAATACACAGTATATAATACAATACTTAGGACATTTGACTTTATTTCATGTAAAATTAGTAGATTCAATTATTATAGTAATCGAAATTATGACAGAATAGTTTTAGGACTAAAGATAAATATATACCACAAAATTTAGAATTTTTGAACATTATGGTTACTGAAGTTTATTGCAAACGTGTTATGGATAATGATTTTCGGACAAACAATGTTAGGAGAAAAAAGGGAGTACCGTCCGGTGGCTGCACCTCTTTGTGCTGCTTATTCAGCAGCTCATGGAAATAAGTGCCATCTCTTCTTCACCGCGAGGTCCTCGCATACAAGTTGCCCCCAGGGTCTTTAACACAGCGACACTGGGAAATATCCTGTGCCGCTTTGACCCTAGAGCGCGCCAACTTATAAATTAGCTTCTGCCCGTCAGACGATTCCAACTTGTCATAGAGCATATGAAGTGGTCTCGCCTGGCTCTGGCTATATGGCAATAAATGAATATGAATATGAATATACTTTTGTAAGTGATTAAATTTTGTAATAAATTTATAATTAAACAGCGAGACTCGATTTCTGAACTATTTAAAATACGAACTTAAAAATTTGTAGGGAACCCTCGGTGGGCAAGTCCGTCTCGCATTTGTCCGGTTTTTATTTATTTATTTTTCATGTTCCTCTTATTTTTCTGTCGAGCAATAATAAACACGTCAGCCGTCAAACTCCACCTCATCATGTGTAATATTTACATGTTTTCACGGCCTAAATGATGAGTAATTAAAATTCTCTGGCAGCTACTCTCCTATTTATATACCGGCCTTAAACTTGACTTGGCACGGTTTAGATAGAATGCCAACGCGGACAGAATTGATGGTTCGGTTGATGGTTTTGGAGAAAATAATTTATCTTTTCGTTCATGACTTGGCACCAATAACCAAGCCATACATATAAATAGGTAGTATCATTAGAATTCCCGTAAGTAGTCACAACCAAGGCTCCAAAGTTTGTAAAAGCAAATTTTGTATAGTCTAGAAACCTAGACGTGTGTATCTACTGTAATAAGCAGGTCTATGGGTATGTTCCACTGGTTCGTTGTACCTTAATGCAAAGAAAATTAATAAAAAGAAATCTTTGCTTAATGTGAGAGTTGAAACACCAGAACTCCTTAGGGGTAAATACTAAATGTGTATTAGTGGTTAGTTTTCCGTTTTGCGTGTTGTGTTCGCCTTTAAAGTGGGTTACACTTAGAATTAAAAAAGTTAAGATATTATTGTTAATTTAAGGTTACACTTAGAATTAAAAAAGTTAAGATATTATTGTTAATTTAATGTAAAAAAAAAGAGACGGATTAGTAAGCTAAAGTAGCAGTAAGCGGGGCACATGGCACGTAGAACTGACGGCCGATGGGGCAGAAAGGTTCTAGAATGGAGGCCACGTACCGGCAAGCGCTGCGAAGGACGTCCACTCACAAGGTGTATAGACGACCTGGTAAAGGTTGCAGGAAGCCGCTGGATGTTAGATGATGGGACTCAAAAACCCAGAGCTACCTGCTGGGACTCCGACACCCAAAGCTATGTACTGGGACTCAAGAACCCTAAGTCACGTGCTGAGACTCAAGAACTCAGATTAACGTGCTGAGAGTTGAGACTCAAGAACCCAGAGTTACGAGCTGGGACTTAAAAACCCAGAGTTATGTGCTGGGACTCAGAAAGCCAGAATTACTGGCTGGGACTCGAACTCACGGCAACAGATTTGTGGTGAAACTCCGACCATCGATCCGTGAATTACTAGTATGCAAAGTGTTATATCATTCTCGAATATAAAGTGCGCTTTAATGGTATTTTGATGTGATTTATGAGTATTCGGGAGTAAACAACGCACGAAGAAGAAGCCAAAGATTTCCGCTCATCCACCGTTTTACTGGATCAGACACTTTTTCAACACTAGTAAAGCGACTTAGCTCTCATCATTAGCGCTCTTCATGTAGTTAGTACGTTCATGACATGTACATTTTTATAATTTATAGACTATATAAGTTAGTTACATTTATTATTAGTTTTAAGTCTTGTGTCTTTAATTTTGTTTACTGTATGTTAAAATAATGTTTTAAAAATTATGAAGTTCAATGATTTAGTAGTTTTGTATTGTCGAATTATTTATTTCGATGACGAGTGTACTTGTCGAAACAAGAGGGATGAATATAATCGTTTTAAATAGCTCGATGGTCCGACGACCTTTAGAAGACGGCTGGCAGGGGCTGGAAGAAACAGGCAGGAGATGGTGCTCTAGCAGTAGACTGCAATAGGCTGATAATGAGTAGTATTTAATATTAGTTTTAAGTCTCGGGTGGTAAATTGTATAAAATGTATTGTATGTTATAATATAATGAGTTATGTAGTTTTGAAATGTCAAATTATTTATTTTGGTGATGAGTGTACTTGTCGAAACAAGAGGGATGAATATAATCGCTCTAAATAAAGCCGGTTCATCGGCCGCGCGTTCCCGAATCGTTGATGCATCACAAGTGGTACAGACGCGCACAACAGTCACATCTTGATTAAAACTAATAAAATAAATTTATTTCTGCAACTGAAATAAGTTTGTTTAAAACGTTTCAATTAATTTTTTTATTTATAAAAACAGTGGTATCACAATGACAACATTTTTGGTAAAAACTAGACAATAGTTTATAACGCCAAAGTGTGCTGGAGGACGTTCTTGAAAAAAAAAATCAATAATCAATAATTGTATTGCACTCCATAGGTTGCAAAAGGTGTAACATAGTAACAGATTTATTGAGTAACAAATTCTTAAGAAATCGTGATTTAAACAAAAAATAAAAAGCAGTGCAATGTTTGCGTAGTAAAAAGTGCTTAATTTAAGTGTTTAATTTAAGTAATAAATATAAATAAATATTGGACAACATCACATACATTGGTCTGATCGTATGATAAGTAGCTGAAGCACCTGTGTTACAGAAATCAGAAACAACGACGGTACCACAACACCCAGACCCGAGACAATATAGGAAAGTTATTTTTCTACATTGACCCGACCGGGAATCGAACCCGGGACCTCAGAGATAGCGACACCAAGTCCGGTATGCTCGCCTCTCGGCGACGGAGGTCGTCAAAGTAATACACCTGTAGTCCACATTGCATGCCGTGGTAGCCTATAACTAAGATGACGCTTAGCTATAAGATGTCATATTATTTACCTTGCTTATATTTGTATTTGTCTTGTTGGTTGTCCTAATAAATAAATAAATAATCAAACAGAACTTGTATATATGAACATAAACATATGAACTTGTATGTTTATAATATTAAAAGGACAATTGCTGGGCCAGAACTAGCAATATTTTTGTCTTATATCTCTAACAATATTACAGTCCCTTGATAATTCTTCGTTGGACTTCTATATTGATATTTAGACTGTACCATTTTAAATTGCAAATAAAAACAAAACAAAACATAATGTCGCGATGTCGTGTTGTGAATGAACAATAATGTTATTTGTTAAGTTAAATCAAAGCTCAGTTCATCGTCGACTGGTTCTGAGCTCGCATCGCAGCGCGGCCCACTGATGCATCACAGCTCACGAGTGGTACTGGCGATAACACAAGTGCTAAAATACATTAAAGAGATAATGTTATGTACTCAAATAAGTTAAGTACTTAATAAATTTTCATTAAACGTTTAACACAATACTGGTTTTTAAAATCAATGATTTTTGGATTTTAATTTTTTCTGCGTGATATGAAAACAGTCAAAGGGTTGGAATTGATTGAAAAGTCTATCCAATGAGTGATTCAAAAATACGTAAGATAGGGAGAAATCAAGTTCAAAATCAAATGGAATTTAAGATTTATTTCTAATGCTTCAAAAATACACCTCCAGGTCTCCCTCATAGAACACCGAAGTGAATATCTTTGCGACGCTTACGTCAAACGGAAATGAGATTAATTCATTTATTAAAACACGTGTTAAACATATCACGTAGGATGCATAATCATTGTTCTCACATTTTCTGAAAGTATCAAAATGTTTTCTCAAAGTCGGCGTGTAAAATATTTATCAGGTTAAATAAATTGTAATATCTTATTACAAAATAATATACTGTTCAAAATTAAATTCCAAAAATTAAGTAAGACTGAACATAGCTCTAATGCAGCGTTTTTGAATTTAAGTAGAATCTCTCTGTTAGTCGAGTTTCTACAAAAGTTATTCCCCTATTTCAAATGAGAATCAACTAGTCCATAGTAAGCTGTCAATAACGCATAAAGCCTTTCTGTTGTACACCCTGTATTACCTTATTAAATCTCTCTTTCTCTCTTATCGATGTTATGTCTGTTTTCCTGACTGATTTATTTCGGTCTGTTCTTTGAAATAACATCATTATCCTGTTACAGTACTCCGCGGTCACAATGTAATAGAAGAACAGTGGGCCAACTTTATAAAAAATACTATCTTTTGCCCCTGAATTCTGGCATGTGGCATTTGATTCAATTCAAAAACCTTTGTGCACACAATAACTCATCAAATATTTATTGCCATCGAATGAATGATTTAGGATATGCATACGGGACAAATAAACTAAAAACATTCATTTTTAAGCACCTACTTGATGCGTGACGCGCGTCAGTTTTGAAACTTTAGCGTTTCACCAATGTCGCGTTTAAGTACATACCCTCAACAATAACAATCGAATACTGACACATAATAGACTTCAATTTCCGAGTTTTTTAAGATGACTATTGCAAACTTTTTGGTGTTCTCGGCTCTTAAATATTAAGCAAAATTATTGTGTCTTTGTCCCCTTGCCCCTTGACCCTTAAGTTTTGAAGACTTACTTATTTTCTATCACCAGGTAAGGGTCAATCTTGAAAGCCAAAAAAAACACTGTCCGAAGGCAAAAACTACCCATAACGTTTAAATTTTAATGTAAGATATTTTTTTTCTGTTACTTTAATGTTTAAATTAAATGGGGCACAACAAAAACGGTGTTTATTTTAGCTTAAAACATCTGAAAAAAATCTTCGAAGCCTTGATATTTGATTCCCCTGGGCTGTCCCTTTGTCATTTTTTGAACAAACCATTAATAATTTACCTATCTATAGTCATAAATTTAAGATTTTTTGTAATTTAAGAGTTAAAGAATTAAAGGGGAATCAAAGCTTCCTTAATTTATTATACTCTCATATTATGATTATGGGTTACGCATTAAATAATAATTTTACTATTGTGCACAATCAATGGCACATCAAACTGAACACTGCAGTCCGATATTAGCTCTCGCACCGCTGATATAGAGGCGGCAAGAGGTGCAAAGTGTATGTTATTATATAAGATCATGTGCTATTATACTATACATTGTAAGTTAAATATTTTATTGGGTTAGGATTAAATATTGCAACCAATTTTAATTTAATTTTAACGAATAATTCTAATTCTTATTATATATTATCCTAGCGGCCGCCCGCAAATTCGTCCGCGTCGCCTCTCGGGGTGGAATTTAAAAAATCCTCACTTAGTTCTCCCTTACACTCCCCTTACAAAGGAACATGAATGCCAGATTTCAGCTTCGTGCGTTCAGTAGTTTCGGCTGTGCATTGTCTGTCAGTCACTCACTCAGTATCGGAAGAGTTTTATAATGTAGATATTTGACGAAGCTTTGGTTTAGTGCGAGTGTTTAGCTCGCCGCTTTTTATAATATCGCCTTTTACAAGGTCCCGAGTTCGATACCCGGTCGGGTTAATATCGATACCATTTTTATATTTATGTATTACCTCCGGTCTAGGTGTTTTGATACTCTTGTCGTGCTACCAGTACCCAAACGTGCAGATACGTGAGGAGAAACTTTGTTGTCATTACAAGTGATGAAACTCGGTGGCAAAAATCTAAAGTCCACGTGGACGAAGTCGCGAGCTGGCGTTTAGTATTTCAATGTCCTATATTGTATGTTTATTTTTGTTTTGTTACAGTTTTTAAAGCAATGCCTTCTAAGCAATCTCGCGAAGAGAGACTAGAAAAAAAACGACGGGCTGAAAAAAAAAGATTAGAGAAAATTAATAATGATCCCGTATTACGTGCACAACAGCAAGAAAAAGAAAAAAAGAAGTATTTAAACAAAAAAAGGAAAGGAATAATTATACCGATTGCTGAAATGTCTCCAAAACAGAAAAAAATTGCGAGAAAAAAGAGTAGAGATAGTTCCAATCGATACAACCAGAGAAAGAAACTTCAAAAAATAAAAGAAGTTGAAGAACACGTTATTATTGAAGAAAAGGATGACTCTGATATGATTAGTGATATAACAGATCCTCTGAGAATGATTTCACCTCAGTCTCCTAATTGTGAAGCTATTGAATCACCAGCCTGTCTAAGTCCCGTTAGTAATAGCTCTGCAGCATCTGATCGACTTAGAAGATCTGTAAGAAGAAATATAATGAAAAAAAATATTGACCATCAACATAATTTGAATGAAGCACTAACTTTACGCCGAGAAAGTCTAACACCTTCTCCTCAAAGTTCAGTAATTGAAATTGATTCGGCGACGATATCACAGCAAGTCAAATTTTCAAATAAAACCGGTAGACAAGATCCAGTTCTCACAACAACTAAGAAAAAATCTCCGTGGAAATATCTTTTAAGAAAAATAAAATACAGGGCTGACAAAGAACTGCAGATTAAAGACAGAAAAATTCAAGAATTGAAGAGGATTAATGAGAAATACAAAAAACAATTAAAAAGATTAAACATTCATAACTCTGAGAAAAATAAGATGCCAAAAGTACACAAAAACAATCAAATGAATAAGTCTCAACAGTTACATGTCGTATCATCAAAAAAGCAATTAAAAAGTGAAATCGAAAAGTTTTTTGAAGACGATGAGAATAGTCGAATGTGTTCTGGAAAAAAAGAATATATCACTAGAAACAAGATAAAAAAACAGAAACGCTACCTTAATTTCAACTTACATCAATTGCACAAAAAGTTTCTTCAACAGCACCCTGAGTACAAAATAAGTTACAGTTTCTTCTGCACGCTTCGGCCGTTTTGGACGATAACTCCAAATGTCAAAGCTAGAGATACATGTCTTTGTATTATTCACGAGAATATGAATCTTGCCGTGATGGCTCTTAAAAACAACGGCATAATAGTAGAAAAATCTCCATATGAAGTACTTGAATCTTTGTGCTGTGATTCTAAAAATATAAAATGTCTGAGTCGTGGCTGTGACTCATGTAAAGATAAGCATTTGAGTTATAAAGAAGTCGATAACTCCAAGGAATGTCATTACTCGTTTTGGACGAAATCAAAGAAGAAGTATATAAAGAACGGACAAGAAAAAAGTACTGTGCAATCATTGAAGCAAAAAATATTAGCCAACCCAAAAGATATTATTGACCATTTTGAGACGCTACTAAGACCGTACATGAAGCATTGTGCCAACATTGTTACGCAAAATAACTATATTAAAACATTGAAATCAAATTTGAAATCTGACGAATGTATTGTGCATTGTGATTTTAGTGAGAACTACAATACCAAATATGCTGCCGAAGTTCAGGCCTTTCACTTTGGTAGCTCTAGACAGCAAATCTCACTACACACATCTGTTATTTACTATTTACAAAATGGAGAGTTATGCACTAAATCTTTCTGCACTTTAAGTGAATGCTTACGACATGACGCTGTCGCCATATGGGAGCATTTGGTACCTGTGCTGAATTTTATTATGGACAATTCGAAACCAAAAACATTACATTTCATATCAGACTCGCCGTCTGCTCAATACAGAAACAGAAAAATGTTTTACGTGATGGCTAAGCTTCATTGGGATTATGCAAGTTTACGGCGTGTAATCTGGAATTACTCGGAGAAAGGGCACGGCAAAGGAGCTCACGATGGTGTGGGCGGAGTATTGAAAAGAACAGCAGATCGAATCGTCGCTGAAGGCAATGACATTTCAAACATTGATGTCCTTATCAGCTATCTTAAAGATAAATGTCCGGGAGTTACGATAGCGGAAGTTCAAGAATCTGGTATGTTGGAGAAGGATCTGTTAATTCCCTCTGATTTAAGAGAATTCCAGGGCACCATGGAAGTTCATCAGGTGATATGGACCAATAAAACTCCCGAAGTCCTCGCCATGAGACGTCTTAGCTGTCATTTAGAAAAATGTTCGGAAGAACCAATTCATTGTCCTCATGGTCAACATATCGGTTTTTATAATATCAAAAGTTCAAAGGTCCACAGCACTGGTACATCTAAAACCGCGAAATCAAACAAGACTGTAAAAGAAAATTACTTCGATAAACCTTCTACTTCGAACCCAAATTATGGGCTAGCTGCAACTGACGATCAGAGCATTCAATCGGATATTCATATTCCATCTGATGATAGCTTCTGGATTAATGTGCCTTCAGTAAATAAAACCTTAATTTCCGATTCTATGTGTAAAGTAGTAACGTGTGCTCTCTATGGCGGGGAAGACTCAGATTCTAGTGATGATTATAATATTTTTTAATTTATTGCAATTAGTCCATTTGCAAATCATATTCATTTATTGTTATAAGTTTATACATTTTTCAGAAACTTTATCGCTGTTAGAAACGTAATATAGCGTCATTGTTGCCGCATGAAAAGGTGTTATACTTTTATGCATACAATACCGTCTACAATATTGACTTGTGTTAGATATTGTAGGCACGTTAGATGATTTAATTATATTAATTTGATAGTTTTTAGATATGTTGATTTGTTACAGTTGATTGATAGTTCCTAAAGAGAGATATTGTTTTTTTTTTTATAATACTACTTATAAGATTAATGATGACTCTAAAGAATCAAAATGAAACCAAAAGACTGGTTAAAATAAACGATTATTCTATACAAAATGTTTTATTTTGATTTCCCTGGCATCTTATATTGATTCCCCTGGCACCATCATTTTATAATCATATATCTTTATATCTAAACATGTGACAGTGATGCCTATTTGTGAAATATGTTTACAATGATGTGATATTTAGCCTTTTGTTAGTAAAAGTTTTAACTCTTAAGTTTTAAAAAGTGCCAGGGGAATCAAGCGAATACGCCTAATTTCAAGATTGACCCGTAACTTAAAGAAATCAATTGGCCTTTCTATTATTATTCTACGTTGTGTACGAAGTAGACTTATTAACGTCCCTATTAAAAGTTTTAACGAACTGAATATTATGTTACGTAATCGCAAAAACGACAGAATCTATTTTGAGGTTGTTGCTATTTAAAACAAAAACTTTGATGCAAATCCTCTTTTGGTTCTACTTTTGCAGTTCCTTTTAAATTAATCCCAAGACCTGCGGTTTGTGTAGACAAAAATTTGAACAAGTTACTTTCAGTGGCAGGATTTTGATTCTGAAGTTCAAACACAACGACTTACTTATGTTGAGGATATGTTACCTCAAGTTACTAGATGGAACTCCCTAACTTAACGCATGATTAGCATTTAAGTTGTGATTGGAAGGGTGATCCAACTATATTAAGTGACATTTATCAGAAGGATCTCCGTGCTCCGCAAGGCACGTTAAAAGTTGGTCATCATCATCATCATCATTTCAGCCATTGGAGGTCCACTGCTGAACAATCCCCAATGACTGATCATCGGGGGGGATTGCCAATACTCACCACGCTTGGCAGGCGGGTTGGCGAGCGCAGTTTTTTTATAAGATTTCGCACGAAGACGCTGCTGCCCGTGTCGTGCTACAGGATTTAGTCGAGTCTTACGACACGCCTCCTGTTGGCGGTGGGGAAGTGTATTCTTTACGGCCGTCTCCACATGGCACAAAAGTTGGTCCCGACTAATAATGCTTGATACTAGTCGTGAAGCCTAGACGAAGGCCTTAAGGCGGCTAAAAAATCAGTAAAGTTTATTCACTGACCTTACAACATCTCTCCATCAATCCATACTGGCCGCGGCGTGGTGTAGTGTAGCCCATACAATCTCATAGTTGAGGTGAGGCCTGTGTCCTGTAGTAGGACATATAGGCATACTTTATTTTTACTTTAATACCTACATGGAACTACCATACAACTATAAATAATACAGTATTTATATTATAAATACATAAAACTATTGTTTGCTACTTCGGTTTCGGTTAATTTTACATTTGATCAATGAAAACACTATTATACTATTAGACAGTTTCGGAATTTGGGTATTGTAGGTTTTGTAATATATTTCGTGCATTTGATAAAAAAAAACTTCAAGCTATTATTATAAACTATTTACAAGTAGTTACCTTATTTAGTCAATAAGTTTATGTCATTTAGTCCTAAGAGTGGTTCAGCAAGTATTAAATATTGTGAAAATTTGGTTATAGACACATACGTTTTTAGTTATACTCACTTTATCCATGTTATTATATGTTTACATGACTGTTTGTTGCCTTGAATAAATTTAAAAAAAATACATCAACTGGATAGAACTCTGCTTTACTCGGATACGATTAGGTGATCTTATAATTAAATTATTAATTTTTTTCTAGTCACTTTTGCACTCGCCTGTACAATTTTACATCTCGTAATGGAATCGTGATACAGCCGTCTCTTATCTCGTCGGCGATTTCTGCGATCGATTTCATTGCCGTTGTATCTTTCTGTATTATCGTTACAGTGTAGTCGGAGCCATTGCACATTTTTAGAATGAAGCATGGCAATTTTCATAAAATGTTGACGACCCTCTGGCGTTGTGATAAAGCGTTCAGCCCCCCTAGCATGACCACCAACACGATATGATATGATTAATATGATATAGCGATTTATCGACACAAATGGTCATTTAAAAAAATGTAATAGAAATAGACGCCAGGTTGAATTTTAATCAAAACAACGATCATAACAATATCTGGTCAGTGGCATGGCGATTTAACATGGCGGCTATGTGTATCATATTTTTGCAGTTGGTGTCGATAAATCGCTATATCTTATCGTGTTATGGTGGTCATGCTAGGGAGGCTGGATACGATTACCAGCTCGGTTCTGTAGTGTATTTCTTGATTAAGTAAAACTCTTCGATATTTTTCCTTGTCTATTTGTTCTTGTTACCATGAAAGTCTTAATAGTACTGGGTGCTCTTTAAAGAAATCGCTCGTAATTTATTTAGAGCCCTGACTAGAGTTGTAAAGTGTCCGTCACGTTATAAATGTCTGACCAATATGACCGAGAAAATTGGACATTTTCTCAATGTGACTGGACATTTTGGACATTAATTATTGTCACTAACGTCACAATCAATTCTATTGACAAACTATGAAAAAAAAAATTTGGTCACAAATAAGTGCATTATTATAAGAAAGACAGGCTTTAGTAGTGATGATCTATAACGAAATGAAATTTCTAAAATTTTATCTTTCTGCACGAACAAGCTAAAGAGCGTCGAATCGTTACGCGCGAGTTTTTATTTTGAGTTCAGTCCAGATCCAATTACATGTTTTATTGGATGTTTTTATTGAGAAATACTTAACATTTAAGACATACTTTAGATGAATTCTTCTTTTTTTAAATTAATACTAAAAAAAAATATGTGACCATCGTGACAATAAATGTCCAATGTGACCAAGCATTTATCATAAATGACCGACGCTTATAGTAAGTATATGACCGTCAATTTACAACTCTAGCCCTGACCAATAATGGCGCCGGTTTTAATTGGGTTACCCAATCATAACTCACATATTTTGCAACAGCTGTACATTGTTTTCCCCGTTTTAACATTGCGCTATTTCGCTCTGTCACAACATTTCTCTATGCAACATAACAATGTACTTATGCTTATGTACTTATGCTCAGTTTTTACAATCGTTCATAACTAACACATAACACTTAAACCAACTTAATCATATATCTAACTTAATCACGTTATGCATCATTTATCGTTCCAATCACAATAACTTCGGTGTCTATGTCACTATTCACTATCACTGATTGCTTCCACTAATTACAGCTTAGGCGGCAACAGGTTCATTTTTTTAGGGTTCCGTACCTCGAAAGGAAAAAACGGAACCTTTATAGGATCACTTTTCTGTCCGTCCGTCCGTCCATCCGTCCGTCCATCCGTCCGTCTGTCCGTCTGTCTGTCTATCTGTGAAGACCCTTTTTCTCAGGAATGCGTAGGGGTATCTAACTGAAATTCATATCAAATTCTCAGGTCTAATGTCCCTTGGAGCTGTGAAAAAATCAAACTTCTAAGCCAACGCAATCAAAAGATACAGCCGTTTATGCCGCAAATTTCCGACACTCCCAAGGAAATCAAAACCTACAGGGTACTTCCCGTGAATTTAGAATCTTAAAATTTGGTACGAAGCAACGTCTTATAGCACAGATAAAGGAAAAATTGCGAAAACCGTAAATTTTTAGTTATATCAAAAAAAAAGTTACATTAAATATTTTAAAGTTACTACCCCTTTCCTCATAAACGCGTATAGGTATTAAATTGAAATTCAAATCAAATACTCAGGTCTACATATAACACCTTTAAACTATAACAAGATCAAACTTCCTCTACAGGTTTGTGCGGGACCTTCGGTACGCAAGTCCGACTCGTACTTGGCCGGTTTTTTTCTATAAATTAGCTCTCTAGTCTAGGTGTGGGGCGAATTAATTGCCTGATTTATAGTCGCACAAGTATGTTAATTACTTAATTTGTCCCCATGATTTGGTGTGTTGTCTCGCGCATATGGATTAATTGACCTGACCGGGAACAGAACCATTGTACTCAAGGCAAATGACCTACTGCGCTAAGTGGGCCGTCAGAAATAGCGGTGATAATACTATTGGTGGACAGACGACCTGGTAAAGGTTGCAGGAAGCCGCTGGAAGCGGGCCGCTTCCAACCGGCCAATCTGGAAGTCACTGGGGGAGGATGTTCAGCAGTGGACGTCCTACATATCTGGAAAATTAGGACTGACTTCTCGCAAACATAACACAGACTACGGTCAAAATAGTATCATCATCATCATCATCATTCAGTCATAGGAAGTCCACTGCTGAACAAAGGCCTCCCCCAATAACCTATTATCGGGGGGATTGCCAATACTTGCCACGCTTGACTGGCGGGTTTGCGAGCGCAGTTTTTTTTATAAGATTTCGCACGCAGACGCTACTGCCCGTCTCGTGCTACAGGAATTAATCGCCTCTTACGACACGCCTCCTGTTGGCGGTGGGGAAGTGTTTTCTTTAAGGCCGTCCTCAGGGCATAAAGAACTCATACATCTATTAAATCTGCTCTCCGATTATAGCCAAACAAGACTTTGGCTAAATCTACTATAAACGCTTTAAAATTTTTCAGAACTTGCACGATGAAATTGTAATCCGAAACAAAAACTTAAACTAAAATTATAACTTATTTCTGCATGTTTTCAAGCAGGAACGATAAGAAAGGTGAAAATATATCCACTTACTTACTAATATTATTGTAGGCTCTACACATTCGGAAGACGGAGTCAATAAGTATGTTTGTATAGGTTTTGTTGAGAAAAGTTTTTTTTTGAGTTTTCCATGTTGGTCCCATACATAAAGTTGTTGTTTGCGCATCAGTAGCAGCCCTTTTAAGAATCTATGCTTTATATAAGTCCTTTTTCTTGTTTGTCAAATGTAAACAATCTTGTCTTTTTACAAAAAAATATTAAGTGCATAAAATCAAATAAATTCTTCTAATATTATAAATGCGAAAGTTTGAGGATATTGACTCTTTCACGCAAAAACTATCTACTGAATAGCATACTGTTAGTTCATGGCCTGGATTAACACATAGAATACTTTTCTACTTCTTTTCTCTTCTTTTCTTTTTCTTTTCGAGGGTAAGGTCAACGCAGACGAAGTCGCGGGAAAAAGTTAGTGTTTAAATAAAAATATTTTTGTGTTAAATAATTTATTAAATTTATTTCAGTAATAGATTGTTATTTTTGTGTCTAGGTAGAATTTTCTAATGAATAATTTCGTTAATAAGAAATGAATTCACTTTTTTATTTTATTTTATTTTTTTGTATTATTGTTTTTTTTAAACAGTGTTTTTTTTTTTAGTTTCCAAATATGAATTGTCAGTAAAAAAATATTTGCAGTCAGTTCAGACTCAGTTCGTTGTTTCAGCCATAGGACGTCCAATGCTGAACAAAGGCCTCTAACAATGACCAATCATCGAGGGGGATTGCCAATACTCGCCACGCTTGGCAGGCGAGTTGGCGAGCGCAGTTTTTTATGAGATTTCGCATAGAGACGCTGCTATCCGTCTCGTGCTACAGGAATTACTCGCCTTTTTCGAAACACCTCCTGTTGGCGGTGGGGAAGCGTATTCTTTACGGCCGTCCCCACACGGCACTCTCAGCTAGCAAAGTCGTACTTGTAGCGCTTCGTAGCAATTTCTACTACGTGTTTTCTGATAGTTCGAACTAAGTTTATTCAATAAGCTTGTAGTGTGGTCTAGCTTTAGAGTATGTCTGTTTATACAAATAGATTGCAGAATTCCATACTGTGACGCCATTATACCGAGTTGCAGGAACTTTCTATCACCAAATTATATAGGGTGGCGGGTTTTCTAGCTTTTATTAAGAAAGTTTATACCAAATAAACATCCAACCCTCTTAAGGGTCCACTTTCTCATGTCAATTTTCCGAAATAAAAAAGGGTCGCGGAGGCCACGTAGAGACAATATGTCACCGTTATGGCGTTTTAAGTGGCCATTTGAGGGTTACTGCGGGACACTGGCGCCTCTGATTATGCGGACATTTTGGTGTATCGAGTGAAATGAACTATGAACTAGTGCGCACTAGTTTTTATCGTAAAAATACTTAAAATTTAAGAGAGTGTTTTAATATCAGTTCATTTTAAAACTGCTGAAATTACTTTATCTATATATATATAAGGTGCTTCATAAATATCTGCGACGGCTGAAACGGGTAAATGTATTGCCTATATAGATTACGATAGTGAAGGATTAACGTGCCCCGGATCGGTAATTAATTATTTGCGAAAATACAGAAAATAAATGGTTACTTGCTTCAATTTGCATAACACACTCCGTCATCCGCCCTTGATACTGCGCGGGAACAGTATAATGTGAAACGTTGCTTTTTGGAAAGATGTGGACGGTTTGAGACAGAATAAAGCCTAATCTTTATTTAATATAATTTTTTTAATGAAAAAGTTAATGATGTTCTGGACATAAAATTTATTTACTATCGTAATCTATATAAGCAATACTTTTACCCATTTTAGCCGTTGCAGATATTTATGAAGCACCTTATATATATAAAAATGAATCTCTATTTCCCTTGGTCATCGCATCACGCGTGAACGGGTGAAACGATTTCGCTAATTCTTTTTTTGGTGTGTTAATTATTGCCAGGAGAAGGTTCTTTTAAAAGAAAAAAATAAGAAAGTTGCGCATGAAATCCTTTATGAATAAACTAAAGTCCTCGCGAACGAAGTCGCGGGCAACAGCTAGTTAGTTATAATAAATAACTTAAATGACAATGTTAAAAAACATACAGTTCTGTTTGAGTTGTTTAATTTCAATTTAATTTTGATAATGCAAATTTTTTTAAAAAAGGGGGTATATTGTCGTGTTACATGATACGAATATTACCTACATGATGTATTATATTATCTGCAATAAACAGTCTGGCCCACGCCTCAATAGAAAACGGTCGTTTCATTGCTCCGCACACATACCCGACACACACACGCAAGCTAGTACGCTCCACAACACTGTATTATTCAAATTTCGGCAACATTATTTCCCTATTATATTAGTACAAGTTAATAATAAATATACCTATTGACTGACTGACAGATAGACGACAGAAACTGAAATTCGGTTAGCAGACCCCTAATAGCTACGTACCTACGTATCTATAAGCACTAAAAAAAAATTGTGGAAAATTATCATCCATAATTTGACGACCTCCGTAGCCGAGAGGCGAGCATACCGGACTTGGTGTTGCTATCTCTGAGGTACCGGGTTTGATTCTCGGTCGGTCAATGTAGAAAAATAACTTTTCTATTTTGTCTCAGGTCTGGGTGTTGTGGTACCGTCGTTGTTTCTAATATCTGTAACACAAATGCTTAAGCTACTTATCATAGGAAATAAAAAGTTAATGAATGTTTGTGTAGTGAATTCGATACTTTGGACCTTAACAAAATCACTGCGCGGTTGCAAAATATAAAAAAACAACATTATAGACATCGCTTAGAAGCATTTTGTGATAAAGGACAAGCACATTAATATATTTTAAATCATTTAAAAGCAACCCTGTATATCGGGAGCATGGTGTATCGCTCATCTGGCTTCGCTCTTGACCTAAAAGGTTGGTATTGACTCCATGCTCTTGAGCGGTGACGTCAACCGAATGCATCTATTCAGAAGCTGCAAAAATGAAACACGCTGAAAGATTTTAAATTATTGTTTTTGTTTACTGTAAGAAGAATTTTAAGCATTTTTTATAATTTTGGTACCTAAGTCATGGATTAATAAGATAAGAATTTAAGTATTTCTATTCGTTCTCGTTCGGCAGAAGACTAAAGTAATGGACATAGTTCAAAAATGTAGCAAGCTAAATTGGCAGTTGGCCGGCCACATCCACCTGACTCATCGCCGTCCCGCTCACGCCTTCTGTGTGTGTTACGCTTCAAAGTTGACAATCTGTCAGCAGCAAAATCGTCAGGTATATTTGCGTGTTGTAAGGATGTTGACTAATAAACACAGGACCTTAAGGGCCTCTTTCACCACTTGCTGATAAGTTCCGGATAACCTATTTGGCACTTGTTTTGACAGATAGCCCATACAATTAGCTGTCAAAAAAGTGCCAGATAGGTTATCTGGAACTTATCAGCAAGTGGTGAAAGAGGCCCTAAAGCTAGTAAATTATCATCGACTTTTATTGACCTTTACAAGCTACAAAAATCCTCATAGATTTAACCTAATCTTCCCAACGTAACGAGCCAGAAACGGTTGCCAGAATGTTCTGGCAAGGCTCCTATTGTGGTATTAATTGCGGAAAACCCGAAAACGCTTCAGCGTTTTTCCAAAGCAAATGTCTGCTTTTAGAGGGGAACCATCCGATAAGTATTTTAAGAGACGTCGCGTCTTAGGAACTTACTAAGAAATCATTTAGATCAAGCAACTGCGCTAAAAATTCGTGAAATAAACTCATTTCAATCCCAAAATATAAAGGTGTTAAATTTATAATATTTTTCATTCTCTTTACTAGGTATTAATATATCGATGACAATATTTTCTTCATTTTCTTTAGAGAAACAACTGCTTTAGGTAGGAATTAAATCTACTTAATTATATAAGAAAATTTCATGACTAACCTACGTTTTCCGTTGCTCAGTTGAACGAGCAGTAACCCAGATAACAAAAGATCGTAAATTTTATAACCTTAGGTAGCTGAAATTCCAGTTAAATATTAGCCTCGATAAAAAGTACATACGTATCAATTCACTATCCATTTTATGTAATATTCGAAAACTGTCTAACTTTTTCATTGATTTGAATTCCAATATTCGTAGTATCGATTTTAAATCAGACTCGGTATTGATATTCATAGAATTTTTATTCGATTCTGTAGTTCTATTTTGAACAACGTTAATCATTTGAATGTGGCTAAAATTGGATTGTGGCAGCGCAGTAGAGTTGAACTCGTGAAGAGAGGGTTTTGTACGATGGGTATCTACAGTGGCTAGATATCCTAGTTAATTTGAAGAAGTAATCCAATATTCATTTAAAAACAAACAATAACAAATGAAACGCTGCTGGTAATGAAAACGTGTTGTGTTTTGTTCTTTTCAAATGGTCTATCAAATCATATTGGTTTTCCTCTGTGTCTAGCCCATTTGAACGTTACGTTCTCCTTAGCACCTCGTTTCAAAAGCTCCTTATTAATATCAAGGTTTTTTTTTAACTTGAAAAAAAAATTTCAACTGCCTCTGGTGGGAGGAGGATAATTAATTCTCTACTTATTATTTTGTGCCACTCTTAGTTCATGTCTACATTAATCGAACCAAATCAATGTCTGAATTGCATATTACGTCAACCTTAGGGCTGGAGTACATGTGACTCTTAACAAAGGCATCGATTTACAGTTTAATGAAATTTTAGTTTTAAATATCACACACATTTATAACTACATTAAAATTACATTATCAAGATCTCGCGATTTCAATAAATGTAGTACTTTTGTCGCGTCTCTGCACACCTCTAGGAAACATCGGGTGGCCCTCGCTTCTTTGACAGAACCCTTACTATTTACGATTCTGTAATTAAGGTACAATTATTGAAATAATGGTCGTTCGTCCCATCCATATCCCAAAGTTTCACTTACATCGTTGTCACCCTACCCAGGTAAGGGCCGGCGCACACTTGACCTGCCATTGTCAACTAACAAAAGAGCCCACATTAGGCAGTGTACACAAGATCGCACTGTGAGGTTTGCGCTCTGAGACGTGTTAGCTGAAGTTTTCTTACATTTGTGAAGGTTAAATGTTTATTTGTTTATGGCCTAGTTCACAATCTTCAAAGACTTACTCGACGATTAAAGTACGAGTATAATACGTCTGGTTATAATTGTCATTTGCTTAGCAATAATACTTTATGATAATATAATAAATAAATATAAAATATAAGATATTTAATAATCAGCCGCATTATGGTTTAATCGTCAATAATATTATCAACTGACAATAGAGAGAAAGGCTTTTATGATAATTAATTAAATAGTAAAAATATTGACTGGATACAAGTTTGACTATAATTATGACGAATTATTTAAAACTATTACCTAATTAGTCTTATGAATTCACTATTTCTATTTTGTGTTTACGATTACTGGAAATGGCTTAATATTTAATTTTCTACAAGAACTTAAGGAAAGTTATTTTCTTGTGAATGGGGGTGTGTGAAAACTATTTTTCCGATACAGGGTACCGTTTGTGTAATAAACGGTACCCTGAATCGAAAAAATAGTTTTAGTTAAACATAAGGAATGTTTATTAACTTGTGAATGTGCGTGAAAACAATTTTTCGGTACAGGGTACCATTGTGTAATAAATTTTAATTTAAGTACTTTTTTAAATTAGCCATTTCTGGCCCACTGCTGGGTAAAGGCCTCCCCCAAACCTCTCCATTAATCCCTGCCGGTGGTTAGGCTTGACAATCTTTGAGAAAATTGTCTAAGTCATCTCGCCATCGCTTTCGAGGTCTACGTCTCGAACGATGTCCGTCAATAGGTACTATTATTAGGTAGGTTGTATTAACTATTAGGTAGTAATTTAGGTATTTTAATAAACTACTTAATTTAAAGTTTACTATTTAATAAACATATTTGCGTCAAATGTCAAGCAGGGGCCAGTTATGATTGTTTTAAGAAATTTGAAAAAAAAGAACATGATTGTAGAAGGAAATTAGGAGCGGTACGTCGCTCATATAACTCTTGTTTTTGTAATTTTGTAAATTTTGTTCATAAACAATGCTATGAGAGAGTGGCCTCTTTTGGCACAAGTGTCCTAGCACTTAAAAGAAGATGGTCAACCTCTTGTTACCAAACTCTTTACATAATAAAGATTTTCATTTCATTTTCATCGCTTGTGGTCAAACTTTATGCAAAACTAACACAAATCTCTCCCTTCCAGATAAAATCCGCAAGAAGTATGCAAACCTCGGCGACAGCGTGGTCTCTGTCAAGCTGGAGCGAACCCCCAAGGCTGGGCTGGGGCTGTCTCTGGCGGGGCACCGGGACCGGAGCCGGATGGCTGTGTTCGTCTGCGGCCTGCATCCAGCGGGGGCCGCGGCCAAAGCCTCACCACCTGTTAAAGTTGGAGACGAGATACTTGAGGTGAGATTCGTTTTAAGCGTAAAATTCTTTCTCTTTTTGTGTCCACAGTATATAAAATTCAAATTCAAATTGTTTATTTGCCATTAAGTAGGGTACAGTACATAAAATGTGATCTTAAGTATTCAAATAAATAGTGTATTGACCTACTTAGCTATGTTAAACAGCATGCAAATATTTAATTACACGATAATATTTTTTTTCAAAGTTAACAGTAGTCAAATTAAATTATTTATGTCAGTAATTAATGGTTAACAATGTCAAAGAATACAATTGAAATATTACTTTAAGAACACAAGATTATTATTTTTTTTTGTTCATAAAATAGTCAATAAAACATGCATCGACTACATTAAGGTTCTTTATGTTTCATAAATTCGTCAATTAAGTAGACACCCCTATCCAGCAACCATCCACGCAATGAAAGAAGTTTTAAATCGATTAAAACCAATAATAAAAAACCAATAAAACCAATTTTTCTAAAAATTAAGCTCTTTTACACGTCCCATTATATTTTTTTTACCCTACCACTGCTTCGGGACAATATGGTGGGCTAGTGCCGAGAAGAAGCAGCGCAAGAAACTTGATTGAAAGGCATTTCCTTAAAGCGATTCGGTATCTTGGTGTAGATAGTTTTACACATAGCATAACAATTTTTATGAAACCTTTAAGTGGTCGGGACTGTATCCAATTCCAATCTGTGACGACATACAACGTGTTAATAAATAACGCAAAACCTCGTATGAGCTGATTCTGTTGATCAAGTACAACAACCTTTTCTATGGGACCAACATCGAAATCGCAAAATAAAACTTACTATCCCATACTAAATTGCGATCAGCTGACATCAGTCAAACTTTTGACGATTTTTTAATAATATTGAACAACACCACATACATTGTTCAGATCCTATGATATTTTTATCTTAGGAGTTTAAGCACTTGTGTTACAGAAATCAGAAACAACGACGGCACCACAATACCCCAGAACCGAGACAATATAGAAAAGTTATTTTTTTTAATTGACCGACCGGGAATCGAACCCGGGACCTCAGAGATAGCGACGCCAAGTCTGATATGCTCGCCCCTCGGCTATGGAGGTCGTCTGTTAAGTTGGTCCCATAGAAAAAGTTGGTATGTCGCCATCTCGTCAAAATCAAATACACAGGAACATTTTAAATAATCTTTGCCTCCAAAAGGCGATAATTTTTGGTATATTTGCAGAGTAATGTTTGTTAGCTGTATTGCATTTCTGGGTAACCAATCTTTCAGAATACCAACTGAACTTCCAATTTTATGACTGCCACACCCCCGCACTACTCTCCTACAATTATGTCATTAAACAATCAAGTAATACAATTATATCTCTAAAATTGAACGGTATTATAATTATATTCCTAGTAAGATAGTAATGAATCGTTTTCGTATAACTACGTTACGGTATATAATTATATCCCTAGGATATAACTATATTACGCTTTCTATAATATTGCGACATATACAGGTTGGCCACAAAAGTGACGTCCAAAAATTTTTTTTAGGTGTCTTGTGTTGAGAGGTATCTGGATCACCCCTATGTATGTCCTACGATTTTTTGTAGTTTTTGAGTTACAATTTTTTAAAGAATTTTTGCTACCGGATCTGTTTATTTTTTTTAAAGTAGAACGTTTTGTCGATTTTTTTTCTTGCAGCTAAATTTCTATGAACCGTGCATTTATGCATAAAATAAACAGCCTCATAACATTAATGGAAGTTACTACAAAATCGACCTAAAGTTGAGAATTTAGTTATCATTTAATTTTTCAACTTAAAATTAAAAATCTAAACTGATAATTTCTTAGTTTCTAAGTAGCTTCCGAGAATGCGCTAGACTCTAAGCTTTCATAATAATAATAAAAAGTAGTAGGTACTTCATAGGCTTCATAGGCTATTTAAAAAAATTCGAAAACTACGAAAAGTCGTAGAACATAAATAGGGGTGATTCAGATACCTCTCAACACGAGGCACGTAAAAAAATTTTTAGGACGTAATTTTTCTGGCCACCCTGTATACTTCTACAGTGTGTAACGAAAAGGTGAAATAAAACTTTAAGGGGTTATTCTACGGCTAAATTACATCAACTTTTTCAATGGGACCAACATCAAAATCTCAAAAAAAAAAATTGACGTTTCCCTTCCCGATGCCAGCTGGTCGCGTTTTAGTATGGGAAAGTGTTTTTTCTTTGCGATTTCGATTTTGGTCCCATAGAAAAAGTTGATGTAATTTAGCCGTAAAATAACCCCTTAACGTTTTATTTCACCTTTTCGTTACACCCTGTATAGATTTATTAATGAGCATTGTGAATCTAAATATACAGGATTATTTTCTCATCAGTCGTCAGTTAACTGTCAAAGGTACAATCTTTTATTTTCGACGAAGTGATCCTTTAAGAATTCCTGTAAGCTTTTCAGACACGAACTCTTATAAAACACTAGCTTCCGCCCGCGGTTGTGCCCGCGTAGCATTCGATCTGTCACTTAAAGTCTTTATTAACGACCCATGCCACTTCCCAGCTCGAAATAATAACCAATAAACTAATAATAATGATAAATTTTTATTTACCAAAAAGTACAATCACAACAAGCAATTACATTTAGGTACCTATGTCACTTGTTTGAATAGATAATTCGAAATTTGCTTGGGAAAAATACAAAACCGCTCACACTCGGCTATGCCTGTTCTGTGAGAAGCTTTAACACGATTCCCATTAGAGATTGGCGGCAATAAAAGAAAGATGAAAACAATGGTGACTTAGAACTAATTTAGATAGGTATCAAAGAAGGGATAAAACTAATTCCATTCATAATATTATTTTGAGGAGATCCTCGGAGTCCTAATAGATGTAGTTTAGCAGATTTTTTCCAATAATTACTTTAGCTTCATGGTAACTTAGAGTGTGAATGTTCCACAACCTATTTAGTTTAATAAAAACGAAAGGCTTAGTGTAGGAGTATAACTATTTCAATGCTTCGCTTTAAAAGCAAAAAAAAGCGACGCTAGCACCAATGCATTATTCTAGAACAAATTTGATTACTTTAAAAAAGATTATAGAGAGTCAATCCGAAAAGATAGATATATGCTGTTGTGTTTTTTTTTACAAACATTCGAAGGAAAACCATTTTGTGATTTTCGCGTAACTTTAACCGTTTACACAGCGCAATGGAAGCTCTCAAAAAGAACGTTTCGTTTTCGCAACATTTTTCATTGACACTCCACTCCTATTAGTCGTAGCGTGATGTAATATAGCCAAAAACATTTCTCGATAAATGAACTCTTCCTTGATAAATGAACTATCCAACACAAAAATATTTTTTTTATATGAACCCGTAGTTCCTGAGTTTAGCGCAATTGATTGATTGACAAACAAACAAACTCTTTAGCTTTATAATATTAGTATTGTAAAGAATATTGAGGTTTTGAACAAAAGTTGCGTACATTGTTACCTACTATTTGTTAATCTATGACAAAACTTCTGTCTGAGCAGCGTCTATAGATCTTTGAGGCTCTAATTAGCATGATTTTAATCAGTCATCGGAAGCAATAACAAAGTGATTCAGCAGGCAGGACATCAATGAAAGCAGGCTGGCGTTGATCTGAACGTATATTTTTTTAGGGAACGTAGTGATTAGGGCTGCCACTATTTTGTACCGCATTCATATTTTTTGGGGATTTATGTGTCTATATCGGGTAAGTGGCACGCGAAGGAATAAATAAATAAAATATTCCAACAATCACACCGATTATCTTGCTCCTATCTTATCAAAGCTTGATCTATGGCTACTAGGTAACTAAACTATTTCGACTAGATAACTGATAATCATACTTAAATACTTTTATAAACATCTATGACATAGGTACATATGCTGGTGCTCATCACACAAACATTTGCCCCTTGCGGAAATCGAACCCGCAAACGCTGGCTTTGTAGTCCGGAGCGCGAACTATTATACAGTCGTTAAATATAATGAATAAAGTGAATAAAATTAATAAAGTGGCAACCATCGGGCAAAAGAAAACGAGGACGCCCTTGCTTGACATGGCGGCGATTAGTTGGACAAGAGGCTGCTTCAACTGGTCTAAGCTGGGAGGGGCTGGAGGTTGCTGCGCAGGATCAACAAAACTGGAAAGCCCTTCTGCGAGCCCTATGTCCCTGATGAGGGACCAAGGAAGCATCATCATCAAATATAATGAATACAAAATGTATTATGGCTTTTCAATTTCACTATTAGTTCCTATAAAATGTATCATAATGATTAGTGTACACCCTGTATTTAAACATTGTGTAAAACTATAAATAATATAGTAGTTTAATTAACTATAAAACACACTTTTGTATTTTTTAAACTCGTCCAAACGATTTAAACGAGCCCAAACACGAAGGTTTTACTAGAAGTTGTTGGAGAGTTCCACGATCCACATCCTGACTTCATAATCGGATCAGCATAATTGTGTCAAATTATTGTGCTGTCATCCAAATGCTAAATATTTACAAAATTTTGAATCGATACGTCAGTGAAAAGTAGGTTATAAACTAATTCCAAGATTTGATTACTAAGTTAGTTAGTACAAGTTAAGCTAATATAAGTGAGTTAAAAAAGGCCATTGCCCTTACTGCAAGACACACATAAAATAACTGTCAGAAATTGAAACTTTCCTTTTTGCAAATTGCCAGTATCTCATATTAAATTATATTAGCAAACTTTTTGGCAGCCCTAGTAAAAGTTGGCCCATTTCGCGATGGAGCAATATTTCTATTGTTATCTCCGATGAATCGTGCGGCAGACGCCAAAACATCTATTTGTTAGGACTAGTGCACACTGCATGTTTATTGACATTGGCCACGATTTTGTTGTTACGTCTCGTTTTCTCGTTAAGTAAATGAAAAGAGACGAGTAACTGTCAAACTAATATTTTCACTTTTTTTTTGTTTTACTCATATAACCCCGCTCTTAAAGCAGAGTAGTTATTCTGCCATGTCCTGACATGTCGAGTGTATTCTTGATATAGTTCACAATAAATAAAGGGTGTTTAGTTTTTATTGCTTTTCTTGTATTCAGTGTAGGCTACTTCCCGTAAAAGCAGGTTTCAAGACGCCATCGGGTCTAAAGCAAGTTGTCTTAAGACAAGTCACTTGACACTCGATGCGGCGTTGAGTACAATGAAATAATTAAATACAAAAAATAATTTCATATCTTTATCACTTCACCAAACATTAGAACACAAACTACACCAAACTTGCACTCTTAAGCTCTTTAAATGATAAATAAAAACCATTAAAATATATCGACCATGCTTTCCCCACCGAATCCCCCCAGATTTAGAACCGATTTGACCGCAAATTGTTAACCAACGTGACACTATGTGATTTAAAATTAGAATCACACGATGTACTAGTTGTTAATGAGTTAACTATGTAGGGTTAATCGAGGGCCTGATCATACGTGCCTTTTAAAATGTAAGGATGTGATATTTGAAGCCTTTTTATTTGACAGCTGTAGCGGTCTTGAAAAAATTGAGACAGCCCTGATGCGCGGTTTGGAGATGACATTAGACCATAGTTGATATCAAAGATTGTCTTGTAGTTGCTGTAAGGTACAACCTTTTAGATAAATAAATAAATTTAGCTGATTTCCTTTTCGATGTGTCCGTAATGTGTATGATCTAAAAAAGAAAATTGAAAAAGTTTGCTGAGAAAAATGTCCTGCCTTTATGTCTTATATGGAAATTTTACTACTTCTGGCTCAAATTTCTTTTGACAGCTGATTGTCAAATTTGTAAAAGTTGTCAAGGGATACTACCTCTTGAATCCACAAGAATAATTAACTAAGATGCAAATACATAAATGAATAAATTGTTTTTACAATCACACCTATTCATTATCTAGCCCCAAACTATAAGCAATTTAAAAAAATAAAAATTATTTACCACCACTATTTTTTATTTATTTTGTACTACCTATGTCGACTAGATAACGGATAAACATACTTAAATACTTTTCTAAACATCCATAACAAATATGCTCGTGTTCATCACGCAAATACTTGCCCCTTGCGGGATTCGATCCCACAACCACTGGCTTTGTAGTCCAGAGCGCGAACTAACACCAGAGGGTCGGCAAACATTGAACAATTTAATTAGTTTTATGTAGTTTTGAGGTTCTTGCCCTTAGCCAAAGAAAGTTTGCGTACTATTGTGTGTCCACGTCACTAGCTTGGCGTCATTCCAGGTTACAAGTATTGAATGTGCGCGGAGTGACGGATTGGTATAACCGATACTGAATGTCTGAAATATAGAAGCTGAATCGTTGAGAGATTTTTCTACAATGTGATCAGAGACCAATGAGGAATAAACATGTTTTTTTATTTGATTCTAAAATAAATAGTAATTAATTAAAATTAATAAAACTTTAAGAATTTTCGAAAATTATTGATAAATCCCTACCTTACAGCCCCTTAAAGTCGCGTGTTAGACACGGAGATCCGATATGTACCGTGACGTCACATGACACGTGCGCCATACATTTTTCATAGTAAAAGTTGTTTTAGAAAGAGATAGGTATACCTTAATTTCTAATTACTATATTACGGTATTTTTTACCTAAAATCAATTTTTTTCACTATAATTTCATATATTTTCTTATAAATATAGTAAAAACAATATATTTTTTCATGCATATTCCCTATTATTATTCTTAGGCACTGCTAACTTAGTTTGGTTCATATTTATCTATTTTTATTCCCAATCGATGTTATAGAAATAGAAACGTTTATTCAACACATAAGAGAAAATTACACAACAATATACAACTTTAAAGGAATCTGATGTGTCTGATGTGACAGCCACGGACTTAATACGACGTTGTTTTTTATATTTTATTCATTTATTGCACATTAAAAATAATTAGGCATTTTCCACCAGTCAACCAGTGGTCAAAAAGAGAAGTACCTACAGGCGGAACAGGAAAAACGGATTAAAAAATTCAAATAGGCAGATGTGCAGATGACCTTACGTTTTTACCCACTAACATTACATAGATTATAAACCTATATATATGAAACAAAGTCGGATTAGTTACACCATTTATAAGTCAAGAACGGCTGGACCGATTTTTATAATCTTTGCTTTGTTGAATTTGTCTTTACCCCGAATAGCAGAATAACTACTAAAACAACGGAAAAATTCACAAAAAAAAGTTTGCCGGAACAGCTAGTAAGTATATATATATATATATATACAGGTTGTCTCGTAAAATTAAGGATAACCTTGATTGTATTTGTCATGGTGAACAACTTAGCTTCTATGACTTTTACCAAACAACAGATTGAATTTAATGTATAGAAAGACAAAAAATAAATGCATATTATATAGGAAGGTATGTCTGGGACTCGATGGAGCAAATCAAGCAAGCCTCTGGCGAAGGTTTTTTTTATAGCCATTGAAAAGTTGGAAATTGCTTTTATAAAATTTATTGAAAGCAAATTATTTTTATCCGATATAAAAAAAGAGAAGGTTCTCAGTTCGGTTGTGTTTTTTTATGTTTGTTACCTCAGCACTCCTGCCATTAATAATCCGATTACAAAAAATATTTTTTCAGTTGGATTGTTTTCAGATATGATGATAGAAGAAATGGGACCATTTTTTCAAAATTTTATATTTATTGATGGGAGTTATGAAGATTTGAATTGAGGGAACTTCTAAAATATAATAGGCATACATAAAGCGATTTAAATAAAATATGATTCTGGGGAAAATGGTAGCACCGAACTGATCTGATGACGAAGGCATGAAGGTAGGCACTGGAACTCCGTATTCAAACAAGGTGTTAGAGCCGTGTTTGGACTTATTTGAATCGTCATGAGATGGACTTTAGCTATAATTATTTACCTAAATAAAATGTACATCAAAGATCGCCATTTAGAGTAAAAAAAATATATTGAAATATGTGTACATTAGATATAATGTGTTTGCACTTTTATCACCGTCTTGATGAGAATATATCACCAAAAAAACAGACGAATAAAAGTGTTTTTTTTTAATATTTAGCTTTTTATTGTTTTTTAGTCGTTATTTTTTTTAAAGTATTTTTGGCAAAGAGGCTTAAATTAAGCTTTTACACGACCAATTTTTACATTAAAATATATATTGTGAGTTAGCTAACGACGAGAAGAGTTAGAAAAAGTATTTGACTACCAAATTAGCCCTTGAAAGGTTATTAGAATTATAAAACTAACCATGAATGAGTGATTTCAGGCATCAATTTATAAATTATTATGAACTTCAAGTCACAAGATAAATAAATAATCTCATACATTACTCTGAGTGAGTAGCTAAAACACTTGTGTTTCAGAAATCTGAAACATCGACGGTACCACAACTCCCAGACCCAAGGCAATTCAAGTTTAAATAACTTAGTTTCCTTTTATCTATCTTTTGCTTAAGTATTGATACATAAAGAAGTGAATGAATGAGTTACTTGTGACATTTTCTTTTAAATAATGTATTGTCTATTTGTTTGATTCATAAAAGCGTTAGCGTGTTCGCGTCACGGCTGGCGTCGCGCCAGCGCGGATCAAAGCGGGGGAATGACGGATCACTCCACAAAATATTGAATGGGAAAATACACATGCATCAAAGTATATGTATTTTCAATGAAATAAAGGTTTCAGTAAAATGTAAATAATATAATAGTGGGGGAGGCCTATGTTCAGCAGTGAATGTCCTATGGCTGACATTATTTATTTATAAATATAAATTTGTTGCTGTCAGATTTATTAGCGTTCCAGACTATAAAGCCAAAAGGCTACGGGTTCAAATCCGACAAGAGGCAAATGTTTATTAAATTAAAATTAATTTATTTCAGACAAAATAGCATCCATACATTACATGATAACAAAAAATCACTTAATAAAATAAAACAAAAATAAAATAAATTTTAATATAATTTAATTAAAATCACAGCATTATAAATCATTTAAAATCTAAAACTATGTCATTAAAAAAATGGTTTATGTGATAAGAAAGAAAGAAAGAAAGAAAGAAACGTTTATTCGACACACAAGAGAGAAAAAAATAATACACAAAACAATATAAATTAGATAAGCATTAAGTATTTGTACCTCATTCCAATTTAGAGTGGTTTTTCCCAATAAGTAGGGTACATACAATACATAAATTGTGATATTTGAAGACCGTCTGGTGTAGAGGTTCGCGCTCCGGACTACAAAGCCAGCGGTTGCGGGTTCAAATCCAGCAAAGGGCAAATGTGTGTGTGATGAGCACGAGCATTTGTACCTAAGTCATGGATGTTTATAGAAGTATTTAAGTATGTTTATCTGTTATCTAGTCGCCATAGTACAAGCTTTGCTTAGTTTGGGGCTAGTGTGGTTGTGGGAACAATTTATTTATTTATTCATAGTACTCGTATTTTATCTATCACACACACAAGCTTTGCTTAAGTATATTGGGGTTTGGATAACTGGTATGATTGCTGGGAGAATTTGTTTACTGTTTTTTTTTGCCACACAAAATTATCATTTATCCTTCCGGATATGAATGAATGAATGAATGAATGAGTGAGTGAATGAATGAATGAATGAACGAACGAATGCATGAACGAATGAATTATTTTTATTTTTAAGTAACAATGAATATGTAGAGCATCAAAATTTTTGATTTTATGTACAGACAGCTCATCAACCTACCACAAAACGTCAAATTTTCTCAATTGATCTCTACGTGTCGACTCAGGCTCGGACTACATGCACCCGGAACTTTTCCGAACTCCATACAAAACGGCTCCAGACAAGCCCGGATTCAATTCGTTTTGTATGGAGTTATAAAAAATTCCGGGTGCATGTAGTCCGAGCCTTATAGTTGAAAGTCGGGTTTTCTCCGACCGATTTTGTGCTCCCCATGGGCCCGGAGTCCGTTGGGGGGATTTGGGATTCTCTGGTGGTCCGATGTGCTGCTGCGTCACTCGCTGCACGTTCCAGCGTCGGAGGTTCCCGCCGAAAATCAGCGTCGTGATAAGTTCGTGGCTGTCACGACAAATGCTGAACGGGCACCTTTTCGACACATCTGATTTTCTGATATTGTTTTCTCTTGTGTGTCGAATAAACGTTTCTTTCTTTCTTTCTTTCTTTCAAAATCGGTTCAATGACCTTTAACTTTTTGAGTATGTTGACCTGCCGTTGACTGTACTTTCAAAGAGTTCCAAGACTGTATAATACTTGTAAGTTTTATATCAAGCCCCTAATAGGCTTAGAAAGGAGAAGCTAATTGAATGAAGACATCGAAGTAACACGGAACTGCGTTTGCAGGTGATCTGCTTAGTGCCACGCCTGGCGCCGTGCCAGGAGTAGCGGAATCTTTGCTCACGTAATGGGAGGAGCGGGTAGCGGATATTACTTTACGCTTTTTCTTAAGCAAGAGACAAAATAGGCGAAACCATTGTTATAAATCATATGTGATTCATTAGACTTATTAAAAGGAGACTGATTCGGAAAACTCATGTAACTTTATGCCTCACCTACACAATGCCTACCTTTTGTTTGCGTTGAATAGCTCAGAAGTTTGATTTTTATATAATGATCTATCTCGATGAAGTATGAATGCCCGACTGCGATCTATTCGCAGACCAATGGGGGGCGATTTTATGTAAGATTTTGTCCTTTTGTGAATGTATGTGTGCATAGAATATAAGTCGGATTCATATTTGTTTGTCACTTAATGTACCTACTGATTAGTTATGTAATTGGGCACAATGCTCGTGTAACTATTATACAATAAATAAAATAAAAATAAAATGAAGCACCAACATTTTATTAACCAACTTCAAAAAAAGGAAGAGGTTCAATTCGGTTGTATGTTTTTTTTTTAATGATTTCAGTTCTGACGCCGTATTAAAAGTTGTTAAATATTATCTACACATCCACCTCCCTAAATTTGGCTACTGTTATAATAAGTGATTGGAATAGGTAGATTGATTTGATGTACTTTGGTATTGCTAGCATAATATGGATGTGCCTTTTTTTCAAAAACTGATACTAAGAAATGCCGGAATCCCGGAGGCATGTCCATATTAACATCATAGACCCCAATTTCAATATATCTATTCCGATCACTGAATAATAATAAATAATAGTCCTAATAGTAATTTATTCAGTTTAAATAAACTCTTCCTACACACACACCAAAAACATAGCATTCCCCTACCATCTGCTGTTTAAAACCAGACTGTATAGTGCGAACTAGGCTTAATATTAGCTCTTGTTTGCAGCACGCACAATGGCCCAATCATGAGGCTAATCGCGGAGAAAGCCCAGCTAAACTAACTAACTAGCTCTTGTTCTAACTAGCTGAGTATTTTAGTCAAACGGCGAGTACGAATAATTTAACCTTGTAAATCCCGCGTTTTTAAACAGTTGTATTTCTAATAACCTAAAGTACTACAAAAAGTACATAGGTATTAAGAATAGTGCTTCAGACCGAGAAAAAAAGTGTCTACAGCAAAATTTACAAAAAATACTTAAGTACAAGGATAAAAATTTGTACTTTAAATTCACATTAAGCAGTTATTTTAAAATGTAAATGACAAGTCTGACTACTATTAGTTTGTACTTCATATAGTACACTGGGACTGACGAGGTTAATAGCTTGCCTAGCTACGTCTAAACATAAATAAAATCAAAGAATCTAGTAAGCGCTTTAGTCGAGCCAATGCAGTAACTAAATTATGCCATTTCCAAATCTTGAGGTAACAGTTGATTGTCATCTGTCGGCAATAATAGACATATTTGGATAATATCAAAAAGGGCCATCTTACAAAATTATGAGAAAACAAAAACCTTACTTCATTACGTCGGCAACAATACAGGTAGGTACCACAAAAATTTGCAAGATGGCGGTATATGAAATTGACATCATAGAAGCGGATAAAAGGCTGAAAAAAATTGGTTTAATTGCGATTTTACAACATACAAGTAAATTTTAAAATCAAATCTCATCTAACTACAAAATTTGATCCAAATCGTTAGGGATAGTACCTATAATGACATTTTCAAAATCTGAAATCGCTTTCCGCTCCGCTTCAAACTGTATCCACTCCTATAATTGGCTCTGAAACAAACTATTCCACATTACGTTCGTTTTGATTGAAACATAACTCTTCTGGGCTAATACGCCTCTTTGCCAAAACACTCGCCCCTCGAATGTCGACCGTAACTCTAGGTAATAGACGCGATTATTCAACGGAGAAAACGAATAAGGTTCTTTGTTATGCATTCCAGTTATTGTTTGGGGTTAGGAAATCGGATTCCAGAAATATGTTTCTTGTTTCTTCGGGAATTAATATAGGAGTGAGTAACTCCACTATCGAAACCAATAAAAACACACATGTGAATTAAACTTCGAAAGTTTCTTGCATAACACATTAAAATTTTGGGGTGTTAGACTCGATTCTGAACCATCCACTATTTGCCTCAACAACCTGTATATTTATGTTTCTGAAATGTTTTCACTGCTACTAAGCTACTCTATGTTTCTAGAATGACTAAAACTATGTTTCATCATCATCATCATTTCAGCTATAGAACGTCCACTGCTGTACAAAGGCCTCCCCCAATGACTTATCATCGGGGGGAATTGCCAATACTCGCCACGCTTGGCAGGCGGGTTGGCGAACCAGTTCTCTATAAGATTTCGCACGAAGACGCTGCTGCCCGTCTCGTACTACAGGAATTAGTCGCCTCTTACGACACGCCTCCTTTTTGCGGTGGGGAAATGTATTTTTACGGCCGTTTCCACACGGCACTACTTTGTTTATTAAATTGATGAATGATTGAATGATTTATTACAAACCAAACTATTATAATGGTCAGACGACCTGGTAAGGGTCGCAGGAAGACGCTAGATGCAGGCCGCTTCCAACCGGCCAATCTGGAAGTCAATGGGGGAGGCCTATGTTCAGCAGTGGACGTCCTATGGCTGAAGTGATGATGATGATGATTTGTTAGTTTTTAACCAACAATTAACAGCTGATCGACTAGGTATTTAGTATGAGAGAGATATTTTTATAAGTCATGCCTTATGTGCCATAAGGGTCATAATCGTATGCAGAATAAAACACAAAATAGTTTGTATGACCTTTTTTGGTTTTTCTTTACTTCATACAACAGTCAAAAATCAACCAGTAGGTATTTAAACTGCAGGTTCTCACGACGATTTCCTATATTGTCTTCCTTCTAGCACTTTCTCCAGATTCTTGTCGAAAACGCTTGGCTATGGCCTGGCCTGACTCTGGCAAGACTAGGTAATATTGACTCTGATTTGGTCTGATCTTAAAGGTTGCTTCTAAGAAGCATTGACGACCTCCGTAGCCGAGAGGCGAGAATACCGGACTTGGTGTCGCTATCTCTGAGGTCCAGGGGTCGATTCTCGGTCGGTCAATGTAGAAAAAAATACTTTTCTTAATTGTCTCGGGTCTGGATGTTGTGGTACCGTCGTTGTTTCTGATTTCTGTAACACAAATGCTTTAGCTACTTACCACAGGTTTAGAGCAATGTATGTGATGTTGTAATCTTTACGGCCGTCCCAACACGGCAACATGAGATGTGCCGTAAGGGGCGACTAATTCCTGTATCACAAGACGGACAGCAGCGTCTTCGTAATATCGCAAATCGCGAAATCGTATAAAAAACTGCGCTCGCCAACCCGCCTGCCAAGCGTGGCGAGTATTGGCAATCACCCCCGATGATAAGTCATTGGGGGAGGCCTTTGTTCAGTAGTGGACGTCCTATGGCTGACATGACATGTGATGTTGTTCAATATTTATTATTTATTTATTTATCTAAGAAGCAACCTTTAAGCTGAACCGACGCGTCCTACGACAAGAGGAGTGATGAAGTAGGCAGATACACAAAGTTGCTGGCAGCGAATAGGAAAAAATACTTTAGGCTCCAGGAGTAGACTGACGTGGTCGCATTATGATGATCTTGACGTACTTAATTCTAAAATTGACCTACATTTTTGTTGTCTGGGTTTAACAAATTGTCTATTGTTACCAGGTGAATGGAATAGTTCTCCACGGAAGATGTCATCTCAACGCCTCCGCCATCATCAAGGGCCTCATTGGACCTGTCTTCAAGATTATATTGCTCAGGTAATAGACTTTATAAGGCATGCGCTTTTGACATGAAGTGCCACCATACTCTTTTTTTTATATGCACTCAATCCCGCTCTATATGCAGAGCGGTGATTCTGCCAATGTCGAGTGATTCTTGATATAGTGTTCACAATTAATAACGAGTGTTCAGTTTTTATTGCTTTTCTTAGATTCAGTGAAGGCTACTCTTCCCGTAGAAGTAGGTTTCAAGACGCTATCGGGTCTAATGCAAGTTGTCTTGAAACAAGTCACTTGACACTCGATGCGGCGCTGAATACAATGATATTTCAATAGTTTCAGGTCTTTATCACTTCACCAAATATTAGAACACAAACTACACCATACTTGCACTCTAAAGCTCTATAAATGATTAATAAAAACCATTAAAATAGATCAACCACGATTTTCGTTCGACTACCCCCCACCGAAACTACCATACTCTTAAGAATCCTCGAGATAAATTCGATCCACGTTTTGACATGAATTGCCACAACTCTCTTGAAAATACTGGACATAAATTACATGCAGTAATAAGTGATCCAGAATAAGTAAAGAGATCGGTAAATAATAATTGATAATATGATAGTAAAAAAAAAGCTATAAACACACTTTTATATGTATCTAACTCTAAGAACTGTCAAAACGAATCTAGAATCATATCGACGGTGGAAAGGCAAAAGGCATCAAGCGACACTTTGGGCGATATTGAGTTATATACATAGTTAGAATCAGCAAATTTTTCTGCGTCTTTTGAGCCGAGTTTGGTGTAAATCAGAGCACTTTTATGGCGCTTGACTCCGTCACAAAAGAGGCCATCATTTCTTAGTGCCCGGAGTTAACCGACTCAAAATTCATCTTTTTTTTTAAGCCCTGGATTTCAATTAATTCGCAGGTAGCTCTAATGAATTAGGCAGTCACTTAAGCTTTTCATCCTTCTTCAGTTTTAGGAACACATTACTTTTAAATCGTTTTACCTTGCTGTAAATCTAATAAACGCGGCATTTAAAGCGTTTTGCCTGGAATACAATAATACATGGCTGTCGTTTAAGTTTTTCTTCCTTAAACATCATCGGAAATGAATATCGCTTGAGCCCTTTATCCGTACTCTACGCACAACTAAGGTATTACATAAGTTGTTTTACCTTAAGCTATTGTAAATTAAAATGTGATTTAAACCCCTTTTCTATGACGTAAAAATAATTGCCAAAGTCAGTACAGACTTTTTACCTGTTTCAGAAAATTGCAAATATTTTGTTTCAATCATTTTTCCTCAATCATTTGTACTATTAATGTGGCACTTAAATCTATTTATTTACGCAGTAAAAGTATCATGAGGTTTGTAAGTCATGTTCCGTTTATATAGACGAACTTAGGTACGTAGTTTGAATCTTCGCGACGCAACCATTAGAACCGCTGGATTTGATTCGAACCTAGATCAACGCACCTTACGTAGGCGCGCAAGCCGCAAACGTTGTTGCATTTAGTCTTGATTGCGATTGCGACTACAAGAACCGGTCAATGCGCGTTCTGTTTGTGTGCTGTGTTGACAAATGGTGAGTGTTTGTTTTGTTTTTGTATATTTTTATTTCAAAGAAGTGTAAATATTAAATCTACAATGCACTTTTCAGATTAAGTAGCTAAACAATGAAAAATGACAGACAAAAAACTTTCTTAGATGAAAATAAGTACATACACGGAAGAAGTTATTAAACATAAAGCTTAGAAGAAAAAAATACTTACTTGTAAACACGTTCTTTTTCATAGAAATTCATTATCAAAAAAACCATGACAATCGGTAGGTATGTCATCTGATCCATGGTATGTTTATTACCATGATTTTACGGATTATCTTTTATAAAATTACAAGAATTTTCATGAATATAGGATTTATAGGACTGATACTGCTGCTCAAATTGGTAAAAAATAAAAATACAATATTTTATTGTCATTTTAGAAATCGTTATCATTATCATCTTCACGGTGAATCCCGGTTGCGTCCAAAGCCATCGCTTCAGAACCCAAGATCCGCTTTCCTTGATTTATTCCTCTACTTCGCAAGGTCTTGGGCGTCCCTGTTTGTGAGATCATTGGCATACATGTCAGCCCTCACGACGTCAATCCAGCATTTCTTGGTCAAAGCTTTTGCCAGGACCCGGCGGAGCCGGCGTGGCCAAACATTTGTTCCTTACGTAGCTTGCCGGTTTTCATAGCCGTACCAGCGTTTGCGACTCTCCTGCAGTTTGTCTGCAATATCACGGACACGAAGGCTACCGCGAATGCGCTAGTTCCTCACGCGGTCATTCCATGTGGCTCCGCATATTCATCTCCGTGACACGTAGCTCCTGCTTGTATCACTCAAGTAGCGGCCACACTTTGCTATCATATAAAAGGACAGGCCTAATGATGAACTTATAGATCTGTTCTATCAGCTTAACTGGCATTCTGGGGTCACAAATAACACCAGTCACCAATCGCCATTTGGCCCACGCAGCAGCAATGCGTGCTTAGACGTCGCAATCGATGTCTTCCGATGCGTGAAGTACAGATCCCAGGAATCTAAACTGGTCCGTGCGCTTGACCTTCTCTCCACCTATGCGTCGTCGACATCAACAGCCAAAGTGGCTGACAATGTGTCTCTGATGCTGTCTGACACAACGTCAAAATTACATTAAACAGAAACGGACTGAGGACGGAACCCTGGTGTACTCCGACGGTGATAGGGAACGATTTGGAGTCGCTAATAGCGGTCAGAACCATAGAATCGGAGCTGCGGTACATGTCTCGGATCATGTCAACATAATGCCTCGGGGATCCCTTTGGATCTCACTGCCCACCAGATCACCACTTGAGGAACACAGTCCAAGGCCTTTTGCAGATCAAGAAATAGCAAGTGCAGAGGCGTGTTCTTCATCCTGTATCTCTCCATGACGGCCCTTAGAGGGAAAACAGGGTCCATAGTCCTGTTGCCAGGACGAAACTCATATTGACACTTCGAGAAATCACACTCCTGTCGGATCCGGGAGTCCACAATCCGCTCAAAGAGCTTCATAGTGTGGGACATAACCTTTATGCCACGGTAGTTGTCGAACTCTTGCACCGATCCCTTGCCTTTGAAGACCGAAGTACAAGTAATAATACTCATTCTCCATTGGCTCGGGATTAGCCCGGTCAAGAGTATGCGATTGTAAAGGTAGGCAAATATGTCTACCCCACGAGGGCCCATCGCTTTCTATTGGGCTTCGATTGGACTCCATCGGCACAGACATCTTTACGATTCTTCATGCGGCAAAAGCAATCTGGACTTCTTCAGGCGATTCTGGTGCTACTAGTCCCTGATTCGTAGGAAGGTCTGGTGGCTGCACCTCTTTGTGCTGCTTATGGAAATAAGAGCGCCACCTCTCATTCACCGCGAGGTCCTTGCATAACGGGTTACCCCCAGGGTCTTAAACAAAGCGACACTGGAAAATGTCCTGTGCCGCTTTGACCTTAGAGCGCGCCAACTTATCCTCTCTATATAACGGATAAACTTACTTAAATACACCATTGTCTTCCTCTTGAGTTACGTAGAAATGCAGCAGATATTACCTATTTATTGAACATCGCTAACAGCCATGTTGACAGCTCACAGCTTCTAAATAACATACAATTACGCGTACCCATTAAACCAAATAGACAGCGCCCGTGCTTGTACTCGTCACCGTCTCGCACAAATTACCGTCAGAATTCATTATTTAGTGGAGTTACTAAAAAGTTTTACGAGACTGTCTGTGCCTACCCGCATTTAGACTTATTTTGTACCCGCTCCGCCGACGTGAGAACATTGCTTGCAAATAATTTCATGCGTCCAATCGTTGACCCTAACTTTCTTTTTTCTGTGTTTATGTTTTATTGGTTTTTATATCATGGTATGTAATTTAGTACTAATATTTGACTAATTAGAGGTGAAAACTATAGGCTTATTGAATATCACTGTAGTCGTTATTTTTTATTATTAAATTTACAAGCTGTTTGTTTTCCATTAAAATAAAATAAAATAAAATACATTAAAAACATTCATGACTTAGGTACAAATGCTCGTGCTTATCACACAAACGGTAGCCCCTTGCGGGGTTTTAACCCGAAACAGCCTGGGCTTGTAGTCCGGAGCGTAAACCACTACACCAGATAGTCGTAAGACATGGACTAACTAAAAAAATAAATAAAAAGTCTTATTGTATGAAATAAAAACCAACTTTTTGTAGAATGCAGATTTTTTTACGCATGTCAATTTACGCTTTTATGATACTTACTGCTACTTAGTTATGCGATTTAAAAAAGTAAATGTGGTGCCCCTTAAACAGTTTTAATTTTATTTTTTTGGTCTGGCGTAGTGTGTTTTGTAATTAATTGACTGAAAAATATTTATTAATGGTTTTTTTGTACATAGCTTAAAAATCAAACATTTCTCACGTTTCATGCAGGAAAATCACGTTTCATGATGCCAAAAAAAATACCTTATGTATGATTAGCTATAGGTCCTATGAAGTTAATTCTTTAAAATATTTTTTTGTGGCTAGGACTAGGTCCTTCTGCTTACTGTTATTTATCTTTGGTGTATGAATGTGAGTGAGTACCTCTATTTCTTGCAAAGATATTTTATCAACTATTAAAATAAATAAGCGGGTTTTAGAGAAACTTTTTTCTGTTATTAAATTTTGAAAAACCACATGCTTTTTATGTGCAATGTGCTGAAAAATTAAAGAGAATTGTTTGCAAAAGAATTATTTTATTGTGTTTAATTATAATCCATACAATCGATTACAATACACAATAGCCTAAGTGGCAATAAACTATAAACTCGTTAAATATATTGTATTTCAGCTATATGCCACAAAACTTCTGTTGGCTCATAAGATCTTCTTTCTTATTCACACAAAGATAACATTTGACTTTGAATTATTCTGCCTTGCACAAGTTAAATAATATTGGCCCTTTCACTCTTTTAGCTTTAATCTATTTTTTTAGATTTTACTCTTAAGGTGTTCTGCATGGAACCAATTATTATTTAAATGGTTGTTAAATCGGTTTGCCTGGAATCGTTTTCAAGTGCATCGGCGTTTGACCTTTTTTGCCTTAATCCAAAAATAGGGCATTTAGGGTTAACCGACATCTAACTTCGTAAATAATAACTCTATAGCTGAAACTTTAATTGCATAATATAGATCTTTTCTTAAAACATATATTTCTGTAAGACTTTTCTCTGTTTATAGCGCCAAAATATAACTACGATTTTTTTTCCAAAAATAAAAACTTTAAATCGCTCTCCTGTAAAGTTATCAAAATGTCACTTGATGCCTTTTGCCTTTCAACCGTCGATATAAGCCCAAACACGAAGGTTTTACCAGTAGTCACTGAGGAGTTCCACTTTCCACCTTCTGGTTCCATTATCAGATCAGCACGATGGTGTTAAATTACTGTATTATCATCTGAAGGTCAGATATTTACAATGTTTTAAATCGATTCGTCAGTAAGAAGTAGGATAAAAATTACTTTCAAGATTTGATTACATACTTAGTTACAAGTGAAGTTGACGATGTAGTAAATTAAAATAGCGAACACAAGCAGTTATTTCCTCAATTTAAATATTAGTTTTAAGGCATACACAGACAAGAGGTATAGGTACTAGTGCTAATTAATGTAGATTAAATTGTCTCGAATACTGAATAAAAGATTAGAAAACATTTTATTTATAAAACTAACGAACATAATGATGTAACCTTGCCATGGTTATGTGAGAGTGGTATCTTCTAGCACAAGTGATCTTACACTTAATAGGAGAATGGTGTCCCACTGCTAGGCAAAGCTCTCTCCCAAGGCTTCCCATGCTTGTCTGTTGAGGGCAAAAGTCTGCCAATTCCCAAAAATAGGAAAATCCAAGAGCATTTCAATCTAAGGGGTTACTTAAGAAATTTTTTTTTTAAAATATTTAATTGCTCAAGTTAACGTCATAATGATATGGATGTCGTAAAACCACGGCATTTATGTGTTGTTTGGATAAGCCACACAACAGATATTTAATAATTTAAGTAGGCATGCTTAAATTGTCTATCCGTTGTTTAGTCTTCATTGTACTAATTCTCTGCTTAGTTTAAGACTAGAAAACCTGTTTGCCTTTTCTTAGATATGACTCATGCAACTGCCGAAACGTCGAGCGTATAAGTTGCATAAATTCCCATGTTTTATTAAAAATGCCTTAGTATTATTTCAACAAGAAAGTTGAAAACATAAAAGTATTTTTATTTATTCTCAAACAGTTATTATGTTGAAGGCCCAATGGACTGGATCCCTAATAAAGTCGGTGGCTCTCTGGTAATAACTTGTTTTATTAAAAGGACAAAATAGTTTATTATTAAAGCAAAAACACAACTCCTACTTCATAAGAGCTTCATTTAGGCTTATTTGCAGAAATACATTAATTTTATTGATTTTTATTGCACATTGACATCTATTCCGTTTCAGGAGAAAAGCTGCGCTGGAAGATGTAGCGGTGAAACCTCTCAACCCCTCACAATTTCCAGTTGCCCTCGAAGAGGAGGTAAGTGGGAAGTCAAAGTCAAAACCACTGTACAGTCACGAGCATACTTTTTTTACCAGACTTTGAACCTTATTACAACGGAGTAAGTTATCAAGTTTAAATTTCATTGTTTGTGACTGCACACGCTTATCTACTGTCATTTAGACGGTTTTTTATAGATCTACCTACGTAACAAGTAAGTCATTGGTAGATCCATTAGCCAATTGGTGTATTGGCGCGGTAATTCGTCTTGAACGCAAAGGGTTTGATCCCTGGTTCGGTTTAATTTAGAAATAAGCTCGAGTCTGGGTGTGCTGAGATAGTACCTGGTCAATCAAGGATGTTAATTACTGACTAAGAGACCATGATAATTATGGTGTGTTGTCTGGCATTTATTTATTCAATATTCCATGAACAAATGTGATGTAAGTATATAAATAAAAGTAAACTCATTTTTCTAATAGGTCCTAAAGTAATAATATTGTTGATATCAATGAGTAAATAAAGGAGTGTGTCTGCTGTTTTACGAGTTACCAGTTCTGAGGAAGTCAAGTTTAAAAAACATATTAATTCGTTTATTTCAAAAGGTCACTGAACATTATGCGTATCCAATACAACATTATATTTAGGATGTTGCTAGGACTGCCCCGCTTCTGTAGTGCATCGACTTTCAATACTCAGTCTTTATTGCCTCCATAATGACCTTAAAACTAGATGACTACAGCTATAAGACATTATGGGCCCTGTACGGCACTGCAATTAGGAGAGGGGAAGACCATATGAACTTATTAGAAGTATTAAGTTAATGAGTTTTTATAATTTGTCGTTTATGTATTCACTTATAGCATAGTAATTGAAAGAAAGATTTCTTTGTCAATATTTTTTATCGCATCTGGGAGTTCATTAAAAATTTTGATGGACATGGAAAGGGGACCGGATGAGTATAGCTTATGGTGGGATGTAGGTATCGTCAGTTTCTGCCTATGGCGTAATTTGTATGTCAGAATACCGTCTTCTCGTTTTATGTAAAATTCCGGGTATTTTTTAACAAATTTGCATGTTTCTAAGATGTATATACATGGGAGAGTAAGTGTTTTGTATTCGACAAAGTATGGTTTGCAGCTATCGGTATTTTTTATGTTAAATAGAATTCGAATTAGTTTTTTCTGTAAAATTAAAAGATCAGGGACGTCCGTACTATTTCCCCACACAATAACTCCGTAGCTGAGCTACGAATATGCGTACGCATAATAAGTGCTGAGTGCTGTTGGTATGTCGGTGGCTTTTTAACTTCCCAGAGAGCGTAAGTAAAACCAGCCAATTTTCCTTTCATTTTCTTTATGTGAGATTTCCAATTATGTGTGTAACATAATTAGTAGTAGGGACATTTCATAAACTTGTTCCAATTTAAATTTAATTTATTTCATTCTAACATTTGCAAAAAAATGGCGTCCCTGATCGACAGAGTGCGGGTAGTCGCAAGAGTATCCTGAGGATAGTGCCATTTCAGATTTTCATTACTCGAGGCTTTATATAAATAATTTTATTGTACTGAATCAGACAATTGGTATTTTATAATGCATGTTATTAAGCGGAATATTCTTTATTTATACGATCATCCTCAGTCTACCTACTCAAAAGCAAATAAACTACATTTCATTTCATAGACCTACTCACTATGGAGGTGCCTTGTGAGGAAGATCAAGTGAGAATAGATGTTGAAAAGATTAACCCTTTCAAACATGTATAATTATGGGCCAAAGATGCATAATATAGTATATACAAGTTTCTTTTTTGTAACACTAAAAATCCCCAATTTTAGCATGTGACATTGTGTTGCATGTCTTGAAACTATCAATAGGAATGGTATAGAAATGAAATAGAACACAAAATCACTATTTTATTTATAAAAGAACGGCAAAAACTACAAAGAAAGATATTATACTTAAATGAAATTATTAAATTGATTATTACATTTTATTTTATTTTTATTTATTATTCATGTTCTTTTCTTACCTTCCATGTTTAAACTTTTTTAATAAGATATAAATAACATGGCCGTAGCAGCGTAGGTACTTATTACAAAAAAGATACACTAGATTTAAAAACCGAAAAATAGATTATTGGCTGTTGATCTTTCGATCGACAAAATTGCTATTAAACTAGTGTAGGCGCTATCATCTTTGACTATTATTTTGTGTCTCTACCTACATTATTTTTACTATTTCAAATCAAAATAAATTAAAAAAAACTGCAACTTTTTTATGCGATCGCGTTTTTTTATTCCTTTAAATTTACAAAAAGTAAAAAGGCCAGATGTGTGCATTGAAACTATAATACATATTTTTACGACAGCTTACTAATTGCGCTACCACCTAATTTTTATCATGATGATGTCATATTGTTATTCTCAGATTGCAGCTGAGACAGAACAGACAAAAATATGCAGACAAAATTATAAAAATTAAGAAGATTTCGTCCATTAACTTAATGCCACATTAATTATTTCCAACCCTTTAACAGGCAATGGTAAAACAGTTGCTATCACACTTTGAACTTTATTCACTTACAATAAAGTTGAAAACAAATGAAAAAATATAACAGGCTTGGCCTAGCTAGACGATATTTTTGCGTAGTTACGAGCCAATTTTGTTTTAAATCATATAATTTTACGAATCATTTTGAGCTAAATCAAGGATCAATTAATTATTATTCCGAAGATATTCAAAAAAACATAATAAATGACTACCTATGTATGTTTATTATTAGTGCTCAGTGACCTTGCCGGCTTAAGTTCTCCTGTCTCCCTCGCACTTACTAGATAGCTATATCCCCATGATTTCTATACGATTTTCCTATGCATAAACATAGGTAGCAATTTGACCTTTAAGATTATAGCGGCAAAGTTTATTTTAGAATGGTTTACTAATTTTCAGTGTTTATCTTTAAAACTCAAACAATAGCGTGTAAGTCCTTCAAATGTTTTATTGAATAATCGATTTTATTTGCGTTAACTAAGGTTGAATTTGCGTTGTATGATAAGCTTATATACTTGGTTATGATTTCAATGTTTTTCTGTATGTTATCTTTCATTTGTATAATGTCATATTACAGACTGTTTTTGTAGTTCTCGTATGTGTGAATACGGAATTGGTCGTGTTTGATTATATCAAATATAATAAAGTGCTAAAATTTTGAATACCTATTATATAGTTTGGTATTTAAAACGTTTTAGTGTGGCGGCGTCGGTATTCATAATAGTGTGAATATATATTAGTGTTTGTGATAAAAATAACAGTGATTTTATCCTTAATAAGTGGTTTTAAGTTGTACTTGATACAAGTTTTAAAATGAAAAAAGTTATTCGTTCAAGCAGTATTACAAAAATACTCCGTACAACTTTACTACATACTAGTAAGATGGAGTTACCGTTTTCTGTTTTACCTGCAAACTAGTATTTATTTGCTAAGTAAATAATTTCTTATTAGGTATGAATACATTTACATATAGATGAGTTTTTAACTTTACAAAAAAGGATAAAAGGTGACATATTCTTGTAAAAAAGTATTGTTAGGTAATTGTTGCGGATAATGTAGGTACCAAACATTTATCTAAAAATTCGAAACATTAATGGCTGATACACTTCATTATAAAAACTATATTAAACCCGTCGATCCGTTGACGTTGAATTTAGAATCACAAAACGATGTTATTTTATAAGATAATAATCTGGAAACTATATCTACCCGCCTAAGTCCACAAGGATCATGCTATCATTTAAATTCATACCGGTTCCATCAAAATCAGCTTAGCCTTGAAATCACATTAACAGAAACACAACGTTTGGCATTTATAACTAGTAGTAGGATTAACATCGTATTGATCGAAATACAGTGTCGCATTTGATTGCAAAAAATCCGGGTCGCTAATAGTTATTCGCGTGATAATTTCTTAAATACATTTAAGGTCAATTCGTGAAACTATACTATGTTGGTCTACACAACATGGACTGATTGATATAAAAAAGAAAATATAGGACACAAAACATACACACGTACACTCATTTAATTAAAAATGTTTTTCGTTTGTTTTTCTTTGTTGTTATGCAAAGGTCGTAAATATATTTAAGTACCTAAGAGCCGATTTTTCAATAGGCAGATAACTTTTATTTGAGGAATTAGTTTGAAATTTGACAGTTTTCATATTTAAATTAAGTCAAAACGTCAATTTCAAAGTTATCTGGCGATTGAAAAATTGGCACTTAATCGTACACTGTTCCCCACAGGACAGGCTTAGCCTAGAGAACCTGTAAGAACTGTTACTGAAACTGTAAATTTTATGGAAAAAAAACTTATTCTTATTCTTACATCTAACTTAAAACAAACAAAAATACACATCGCAGTTTATCGTAAAAAATTAAACCGTTTTTGTCATTTTAATATTTTTTGTTACCTCCACGAGTCCGTATCGCTTCATTAAGACGATGTGGCATTCTGTAATACCAAATTTTTAAAATCTTAAAAAGAAAAGAAAAAATTGATAAGAATTTAAAATAACTTTCAAGGTAAAGTCTACTCTTTAGTTTAATGTTTTCAGTTGCGTTTCAATGATAATTATTATGTTTTATCAAATTTATTATTTTTTCGATTATACTACGGTTTTCAAATATTACCAATAGACTTTTTACAAGGGACCTTTTAACCCCCTTTTGGCTTTAGGGGTAATTTGTAACTGTGCCCTGTCTAGGCTCTCTCCCGGGCACCTTCCAAAACTATATCTTTTCCCTACCACTGCTTCGGACTCGGCTGGTAATATCAGATCAGTGCAAAAAACTCACGTCACCTTTGTCGGTCTTTTTTATAGGAAATACAGTTACAAGACATGTAGTGTTGGACGACCGTCTGTTGTAATGGTTCGCGCTCCGGACTACAAAGCTAGCGGCTGCCGGTTCGAATCCCGCAACCGCTGGCAAATGATTGTGTGATGAACACAAGCATTTGTACCTAAGTCATGAATGTTTATAAAAGTTTTTATGTAGGTTCATCCGTTATCGTCGCCATAGTATCTTTGCTTAGTTATACAAATAAAAATGCAAATATTTATTTAAAACAATTGTTTTTACAAATTTACATGACATACATATTCCCAGTCTAGAAATGCAAGAATATTTTTTGCCTGTCACAATACATGGTGCTTTAACTGTGGGCCCCACACTAGGAGAATCCTGTGTCATGGGCACCCATTAGAGTTTAAACAGGAATATTCGGATTACTCAGTACAGAGTCAAGTCAAAAAATTAATAATTATCTAGTGGAATCTATCGTGAAGTGTACGAAAACAATTTATTTATGTATTTAGAGTGCGAGCTAGGTGTTGGTACTCTTGTTGCATCCACAAAATCGAACCAAAAATTTGCCGCCGGCTAGGTATTCTTGCCTTAAATCGTCCCTTGCATGATTGTCGTAACTGAATAAAAAACAAAGTTACCACAGAGTGACGTAACTGTTTTATAACTAAATAAAATAAAAATACTTAAAATTTATATGGACCAAATACTGTGAGCACATTAATGCTCTTCTCTCTGTAAGTATACAATAAACTTGTATGTAAGACGCGCCTAGCATTTTCTACGGCTCCAGATAGTTCTAAAGTAAGTAATAAGTTCTGAACAGAACAGTTAAATTTGACCGATGCTAATTACGACACTAAGGCCCGATTCGACCAAACACAAAATTAAACCAGTATAACTATAACAGGAATAACTTTACATCTTGAAGTTACTTTTTGATAATTTCGTTTGCGTTTTTCCAACTTACTTCAGGAATACACTATACTCAGTTTTATTTTATTGTAAATGATGAACGAATGGATAAACCTACTAAAATCCATGTTATCTATTTCTTCTAGGTTGTCATCAAATGCTACAACACTTAAATTTTGTAGGATAACAGATGAATGGTAGATTAAACAACTTGACAGTTTCTAGATGACAAGAATGGATTTGTCAAGTGACAACTTTGACATTTACTTATTCTCAGTATAATTTATACACTGTCAAAACCGCCCGTTTAAATATTTTTCACAGATTAGTGGTTGGTAGAGTGAAAAATCAGCTTACTCTAGATTAAGCAGTGGTACTCTCAAGTTAAAACTTACACCAGCTTGGTCGAATCCGGTCTTAGTCATGCGAGGGAGGAAATAACTAAATAAAACTGAACTAAGAGTGTAGGTACAGCGTAGAACGATAAGTATACAATAATTATTGTCGCATGCAGTATCGAATGTCGTGGGAACTCATTTGTATTATCACTAGTATTTATTTATGTTGTTTGTTTATAAATAGTGATGAGGTATGCGGTAAATACCTCTTTAATACCAAAGGTAAAATAATTTTATACACAAATTAATTATTTACCTACTCGTATAATATACCCCATAGGTATCGAGATGAATTTATTTACCACTAAAATAAGGTAAACTTAAAAGATCTCAATTTTGTTATATTATTTGCCTCATTTTTGTCTACCTATGATATCAAATATCTTATTTCCTCATGGTATTTATGCAAATTAAGTCAGGAAATACCTGTTTCGGCTTATTATAGGGTCATACCCTAACAACATGTGTATTAAATGATATTTAAATTCTATCATGAAATATCATATAGTATATCATTGCACAAGGTGGTCAGACGACCTGGTAAGGGTCGCAGGAAGACGTTGGATGCAATCTGGATGTCAATGGGAGAGGCCTACGTTCAGCAGTGGACGTCCTGTGGCTGAAATTATGATGATGATAATGATGTCATTGCAAATTAAACTAAATTTAATCATATGAGGCACTATAAATGACTGTTAAAAATCACTTTTAATTTATTTTTTAAATTGTAATTAGAAAGAATGGCATATTCTTGTCTGTAAAATATTGTAACAAAGAATAATAAATAACTCTTGTTTGCAAGTTGAACATTTAACAGTTTTAATTTAAAGTTTTTAGGGCTAGGAGTTTCCTTTGATCACAAGGTAATTCTGTATACAGGGTGTAACGAAAAGGTGAAATAAAACTTTAAGGGGTTATTCTACGGCTAAATTACATCAACTTTTTCTATAGGAACAACATCGAAATCGAAAAAAAAAAAAAAAATCCCATACTAAAACGCTGGCATCAGTTTGTATGGAAACGTCAATTTTTTTTTGAGATTTTGATGTTGGTCCCATAGAAAAAGTTGATGTAATTTAGCCGTAGAATAGCCCCTTAAAGTTTTATTTCACCTTTTCGTTACACCCTGTATATTTAATAGCCATCTATTTTTTTCCATATAGAGCTGTTTCAGCTACAGTTAACACAAGATTGTTAGGGCGTTATCTTCTACAGTATTCTAGTTTTTTTTTTCTTAGATTTCCCATACAAAAAGTCAAATTCAAATTCAAACGTTTATTGCATGTCACATTACAATACAAGTTTTCATATTAGAGTAACAAAATGTAACTTTTTCAACTCCAAAACTAATAAGAATTCACGACACATATTCCAAAGTGAGGAGTATTATTTTTTAACTCAAACAAAACACACAAAACCGCCATCACCTTGCCCAGCCCACATGACACGTTATCAGTGCGTATCGCACACATGTAATGGTTTGGTAGCGCCGATAAAAGGATTTAGTTGCTGAGGACTGCATTATCATACTCAAAGTACATTCAGTATACCTTCTTTCACTTAGGAACATAAAGCGGTTCTTGAAAACGCTGTAAGTTTAAAAAAAAACATACTACGCAGTGTATCCTAGCAATAGAGCACAATACCCTTTAAATTTATTTTTCGACAACAATCCCGCCATTACTTGATCAGTGAGTGATGTACTGCTTTAGTATGGTCGTGAGTTGACTAGACTTGTTAACGCATAAGTATGAAGCTTTCTTCTCGTCCAAAATACCTCAGTGCCTCAAGACGAAAGTCTACAACCAGTGTGTGTTACCAGTGATGACATATGGAACTGAAACGTGGCCTCTCACTATGGGCCTCATAAGAAAGCTCAAGGTCGCACAGCGTGCTATGGAAAGGGCTATGCTTGGTGTTTCCTTGCGAGATCGAATCAGAAATGAAGAGATCCGTAAACGAACAAAAGTCGCTGACATAGCCCAACGGATTAGCAAGCTGAAGTGGCAGTAGGCGGGGCACATAGCACGTAGAACTGATGGCCGATGGGGCAGAAAGGTTCTAGAATGGAGGCCGCGTACCGGCAAGCGCAGCGTAGGACGTCCACTCACAAGGTGGTCAGACGACCTGGTAAAGGTCGCAGGAAGACGCTGGATGCAGGCCGCTTCCAACCGGCCAATCTGGAAGTCAATGGGGGAGGCCTATGTTCAGCAGTGGACGTCCTATGGCTGAAATGATGATGATGATGATGAAGCTTTAGTTAAAAATCACTTATAAGCAGTCGAAAGTCGAAAGTCGAAAAAAGATGTTCCGTATAGCTGCTTTATTAGTAGTATCATCACGTCAGCCTAGCCGTCCACTGCTGGACGTAACTGTCCCCTAAATAGCACGGGAGAGCTTTTTTATTCAGCCCACTATAATAGTATATTATAGGGTTTCTTCGATGATCGTAACAAACAATAAACGAAGAACTAGCATACCATTAGTGGACACCACTGTCCACCGTCTTTATTATTTTTACAGCAAACAGCTTCACTGTGTGTTGCAAGTAGAAGGGCAATTACGTAAATAATCAATCGCCTGGCTTACTGAGCCTCCTTCTACTGGGGCATTATGGTGTAATCTGTATTGTTGATATAACTTACTGAAATGTAAACAAATACTTTCATGAATTTGTATTATTTTATCTCGACTGTTTGAAATTAATATCCGTGCAAAAATTATAATAGAATAGTATTAGGATAATAAATAAAATAAAACTTTTAATTTTTACACAAAAAAGAGTGTAAGGTTTATGTATGTATTTTGTGTGGGTTTTTAGGGTTCCGTAGCCAAATGGCAAAAAACGGAACCCTTATAGATTCGTCATGTCTGTCTGTCTGTCTGTCCGTCTGTCCGTTCGTCCGTATGTCACAGCCACTTTTTTCCGAAACTATAAAAACTATACTGTTGAAACTTGGTAAGTAGATGCATTCTGTAAACCGCATTAAGATTTTCACAAAAAAATAGAAAAATAATAATAAATTTTGGGGGCTCCCCATACTTAGAACTAAAACTCGAATTTTTTTTTTCGTCAACCCCATACGTGTGGGGTATTAATGGATAGGTCTTTAAAAATAATATTGAGGTTTCTAATATAATTTTTTTCTAAACTGAATAGTTTGCGTGTGAGACGCTTCCAAAGTGGTAAAATGTGTGTCGCCCCCTGTAACTTCTAAAATAAGAGAAAGATAAATCTAAAAAAATATGTAATGTACATTACCATAAAAACTACCAGCGAAAATTGGTTTGAACGAGATCAAGTAATTAGTTTTTTTTTAATACGTCATAAATCGTAAACCGCAATTTGACTTTCGTAATGTTATGGATATCATTTTGCAATAAAAATACCATAACTATGACTCGATTGTCGTGATGGGTGAACTTTTACTCATAACGGTACCTACAGGTTTGTACGGAACCCTCGGTGCGCGAGTCCGACTCGCACTTGGCCGGTTTTTTTTATTCTACCGTAACCACTAAACGCCTTAACTGATTCCGATATTTAAAGTATTGTTAGAGTCCTTATGTTATCCCAGACCTCTAACATGACCATTTATCACCACCAACTGTCATTTTTTAAAAATATGATAAAAAAGCCGCCATTTTGTATTTTTATCAAAACAGCAACGTCACCGGCATGGCGATTCAACATGGCGGCTATATCTATTATATTTTTACCGTTGGTGTCGATATATCACATCGTGCTTTGGTGGTCATGCAAGGATGGCAGGTGTCATAAGCTATATGATGCTACAGTAAAAACAATATGGCGAATTTTATACTTAACTAGCTGTCCGGGCGAACTTCATACCGCCCCTTTATAATTTTTAAAATGATTAAATTACTAAAATGGCTATTAAAAATAGGGGTTGGTGATAAAAGTGTAAAAAAAAATTAGGGTTGTATGTATTTTTTAATGCGACATAATAAAAAAAATAAAGAAATTTAAAAAAAAATCTAAAAATTAAAGAAAAATGTTAAGGGTGGACAACCCTTATCACTAAGGGGTATGAAAAATAGATGTTGGCCGATTCTTAGACCTACTCAATATGCTCACAAAATTTCATGAGAATCGGTCAAGCCGTTTCGGAGGAGTACGGGAACGAACATTGTGACACGAGAATTTTACATATACTTTAATGATATGCAGGCCCAATGAAAAAAATCTTCCAAGCTTATCGAGTAGGATTTTAAAAGTTTCGATAGGTGATTATTACAAAAATAAATAGGTACACCTTATACTTAAATGTACTTTCCGATGGCGACTTTTGAAAGAAGTATAAAATTAAAACAAAATACCTGACCTCCGTTAATAAAAGCGTTTCATAACCATTATATTATATCTATATACCAAGATGGACTGCAAACAATTTTCTACTTTTTTTTTTACTTGTCAGTTCGCATTTATTCACTTGACAAACCACTTATTAAAGTCTAAAATCGTTTTAAAACTAGTAAACATAAAACAATTGATTACGTGAACTCTGAACAGGCACAACTTGAAAAGACTGAAAGTGTTTAATATTTTTATTAAATCAATGGGAATATAATTAAAAGACTTAATGTATTCCTTTATACTTGATCGTGTAAATAGCATGACAGTCAATAGAACATAACTTACCAACACTTAAACAATAGTGGTAACTATCAAAACGTGATAGTGATGATGAAGAATTAATAGTGATAACTCTTCAAAGTGATAACTGTGATAGGTTTTTAGTCAAGTAACTTTTACTTGTAATTAAAATAAAAGACAATTTACACAAAATTGAAGCACTATGTTAAACAAAGCGAACTCCAATTTGTGATTGAAAATCTACTGTAACTCGTAATAGACAATAAAAACAAGTTTTACTAGAACGTGTTAGTGAGCGAAGCGTGATGTGATGAAGCGCTAAGCGGTGTGATGACTGTGATGAGCGAAGTGCGCACGCGTCGATCCTTGCCCGCTGAGCAATACAAGCTACTCAGGACAATATGGCGACGGACATTGTCGTTCAAGAAGCGGAAGGTGAGTTGTAACAATACAAGATTTTAAATTCATATGCCTATATTTTAAATGAGACAGGTCAAAAGACGTTCCGTCAGTTTTCAAGTAGTATTGATTCATAAAATTAGCATTTTCTTCATTGTCTGGAGATGGTAAGTAATTGAATGATAAGTCACTGCTATGGCTTTCATTTTGTAATGTGATGAATTACTAATAGACACTTTGGTGTATAGTTTTGAGATTCATATCTGGCAATAATTAAGTACCTTTCAAAACTCTTAATACTCTTGATTACTCAATAGTTTCTTGATTCTTACAACAGTTATTGATGCTATTGTAACCAATTTTATTAATTAAATTATTTAATTATCATTATCAATAGCATCAAGAACTCTACTGCTGAACATAACCCTTACTCACAGATCACCTGCAAGACCTTCTCCAACCGTAACATAAGTCATCGGTCAATCAGGATCCACGTGGAAGGTGGGAGGTCTACGTATGCTCTGCTTCCATTTCGTGGTCGCCAATCAAAAACCTTTCTTCTCCAATGGTTGTCAGTTCAGCTAATACTGTGTCTTGCACATTGCAAGCTTGCTATTTTAAAGAGATAGGTCGTCGGTTAAGCCCACAAAAACACGATATGATATAGCGATTTATCGACACCAACTGTAAAAATATGATAGATATAGCCGCCATGTTGAATCGCGTGTCGGTAACGTCACATGTTATGATCGCTGTTTCGCTAAAATTTAACATGGCATCTCTCATATTGTTACAGTTGGTGTCGTTAGATTGCTATATCATATCTTGTTTTGGTGGTCATGCTAGGGGGCTGGTATGGATATCATCACGCAAAGAAACGCCAAGTGTAGTTCTCTACAGCGCACTGGGTGACTTTGAGGTTATAAAAGAAAACTGTTCAAGTTTTAATTTTTTGAAGCCTATTCTTTGTTTTAACATCATAATGAAAATACCGCCAACCTACTTTCTATTGTTTTAAATAAGAGATAATAAGAGCAAACATCCACAGTCAAATAATATCAGGTGAAATGGAAGTCAGACGCTGACTCGATTGCGAAATTTGATTTTTTTCTAGTATGAATCTAATTTGTTTAAATTGCTTTCTGTTGGAGCAACAAGAAACTCGTATAAATATATATGCTTTCCATACGAAATTAATTAACATTCCTAACTTGATTGGATTTAAATATTTTTTCTTCAATATTGTTGGCGACTGACACGATGCTTTTTTTTTGTTTAAGATTTTTTGTCTTTATATACACTCTTGTGACATACCTAATATAGAAATAAAAGAAAAATAATAATATACAGGTTGTCCTAAAAAGTTGCAGAACTCTAGAGATAGAGGACCTGTAGGGATCCGAATCATAATAGGATTTGATTTTTAGATATTCAACTTTTTTCAACGAAACGGTGGCTATATTTTGGGACATGTACAAGTGCCCAAAAGAGGGCCCATAATCATCACCATCATCATCATCATTTCAGCCATAGGACGTCCACTGCTGAACATAGGCCTTCCCTATTGACTTCCAGATGGGCCGGTTGGAAGCGGCCTGCATCCAGCGTCTTCCTGCGACCCTTACCAGGTCGTCTGACCACCTTGTGAGTGGACGTCCTACGCTGCGCTTGCCGGTACGCGGCCTCCATTCTAGAACCTTTCTGCCCCATCGGTCGTCAGTTCTACGTGCTATGTGCCCCGCCCACTGTCACTTCAGCTTGCTAATCCGTTGGGCTATGTCAGCGACTTTTGTTCATTTACGGATCTCCTCATTTCCTTTATATTAAATAAATTACTATTATGACTATTTATGGTGCAACAAACAGGATGTATTTTAATAACTCCAGTCTCTGGCTCTGTGACCAATAATGCCTCTTAAATATAGTCAAGCTTAAAATATAATCCATGAGGGTACTGTTCGGGTCGAATTTTTGACATCGATTGTCGAGTAGGTACACCCTGTATCTCACCTACCTCATTAACTGACAACAACCAAGGCGGTTAAGGAACCCTTATCGATATGCTGACGCGTTCAAATGACAGAGAACCGTGAGATCCAACATGTGGGGACTATTTGTAACCGCTTCACGTAGTAGTTTATAAGTCGTGTCTTTTATTAATTGTTGTCTTGAAAGGTACGGTCGTTTATAGGACAATAATTAATGATAATTCAATAGCGAGGGTTTGTTAAGTCTGCAAGAATAATTAATGATAGTTTTTTTACTAGACTTGATTCTGAATTTAAGTGGTAAAACTTATACAAGTTTATTTTGATTCTGGTTATGCTAATTTTTGTGCTCAAATATAACACCTTTTTTTAAACTGACCAACGAGATCTAAAAAATAATTACTTTTTCAACAAAATCGTAATTTCTGGTCAATCGAATGGGTTTTTTTTAATAGATTTTGATGTTAGTCTCTTAATAAGTTGTTTGATGGTATTAAAAAAAAACTGTTTATTATATAAAAACGTTTTAATTGGATGTAAGCGTTTAATTCAAATTGTTTTAAGTTAACCCAGATGTTACTGAATCTTTTTTTTTCACGTACTACCTTTTTTTTTTATATTGTTACCTTGATGGATATATTGAACATGAAAAATTAAATTAAACCTTTTTTTTTATCTTTATGACGATCGGTCGCTGGTGGTCGAAAGGGTTAAATTTACGTGCTATAAAGTTTGCAATGAAAAAAAGGAAAATAAGGCAAACAAACAAACAAACTAAGTTGAAACTCAAACTCGTCTTCGACCAAAATAACCACCGACAAAGATTAAACAAAACATTCAAAAATCAAATAAGACCTATAAATTAAAATCAGTATTTTATTACCGCAGTCACGTGTTTTTTTTAATGAAGTACCACCTTTACTACGATAAAATTTTAATATTTATTGAATATGGTTTAAATCGAGTTGATGTTGTTTAAAATCTTATTATCTCTTATGTTCTTGATAATGAGCCGTCTGCAAGCCAACCATCGCGATCCTACGTCTGTCTGAGCGCCTCGTAGATCGATTTCGGAACGGGTTTTTACAAACCCAAACAAAAAATAAAGATTTTAATCGAATATATCCATCGACATTGGATCATCTTGTAATAACTTAAGTTAAGATCACACTACTGGGACTTTAGTTTGCTGTCGAAATTGCAATAGAATTGTACTAGCTGTACCCGCTGCTTCGCATACACCACTTCGCTTCACATCCTATTTTACTTGCATTAGAGATGGACTGTATAATATTAGCTTCAAAAATAGTTAAAACTTTTTCTGAACATAATTTCATCAAAATCGGTTCAGCTTTCACTACAAATAGTAGCCTATGTCCTTTAAAAACGGGCGTGGACTGGCATCTTACTCGATGGACTGATGACCTAGTTATGGTTGCAGGAAGCCTAAAATATATTTCTATTATATCTCTAAACATTGCTTCCTTCCTTCATGAAGTCGTAACGGATAATTTAGCAATTTAATAAAGCCCATGACCTCTACGGTATTTGTTTTTCAATGTCTTGTATTTATGTAAAAAAATCTGCAGTTTACTTTTAAATAATATGTTTTAGTTAATGCCACCTCAGAATCAATTTAACAGATTTTTTTGACACAAATTAAATAAAATGCATATTAATTTATACCGAAAAGGAGGGAGAAAAATCAATAATAAATCAAACGTGTACAACGTTAAGACTAACTTTTTCCAAAGTGATGATCAAGCATTGTATGACCTCTTTTTGGTATTACTCACAAGATGATACGCAAAACCTTGCAAAGCAGAGCACGTATTAAGGTATATTCCCACCAGCCTAGCATGACCACCAAAACACGATATGATATAGCGACATATCGACACCAACTGTCATTTTTTTAAATATGATAGATGTATTCGCTATAATTATTGTATTTTTATTGAAACGGCGATCATAAAATGTGGTGTCACCGGTACTATCTATCTATCTTTTTTTTGTTTGGTGTCGATAAATCATATCGTGCTTAGGTGGTCATGCTAGGGGGCAGAGATATGCGAGAAAATTTACCGGCACAAGAAAGCGTAGAAGATCTGTGAAATATAGTGTGACTAAGATTATATTAGATACACTTGGAAAAAAATCGCTCGCCTATAGTGGAAATTGAACCTACGTGTCTTCGCTAATTGAACGATTGCTTATTCAACTGAGCTACCGAGCTGAGTTTTGTTAGCCTGACGATTTCTTTGAAGTGTTTCTTGTGTTGTAGAACTTGGTTATTTATTGGTCAAGTGTTCTTTGTAAGTTCTATGATTGATTTATGATTGTTATGTGATTAAAGAAGGCTGTTTAGTTTCCTAATAAATAAATTGGCTTTTTTTTTACCAAAGCGATAGTGACGTGATTTATATTTTTTGTGTGGCAGCTAGTGGTGACTGAGTTTGTTCCGGCGTTTCTTCTCAGCACTTGCCAGATTGTCTGTGTCTTGTCTCGAAGCGCTAGTAGGGCCCAAAAAATAGGGAGACATGTTCTGCCCCATATGGGCCAATAATGTTATTATTGACGTTCATAAGTGGCAGTTTTCTGCCCTAAATTGAATAAATGATTTTTGAATTTGACTTTGACGTGAAGCAGAGAGCTCTGCTAAGAGAGAAACTCTCTCCTTCTCTGCCTATATTTCGCAGGTTTGCATACCCCACACATATCTCTGGCTTGTTTGATTGTAACCAATGTTAAAAATACCTCGCTCAGCTTAGTTCTAACCAGAACTACAGGCTAGAAAATAGGAAACCTATTAGAAGATTTTTTTGCGGGCACCGTTCAGCTACTAAGCTCAGTCTGACGACCCGTATGATTAAGTGGCGCAAGGGTTACGGATTCGATTCCCGGTCGAGTTTATTTAGGAAATTATTACCATTTTTATCCTAAACTAAATAGATGCTAATTTCTTGGTTCCAACCATGACAATTTGGTGTGTTGTCTGGCCCATATTTATTTAATTCGAGTTTGTTTACCTGTTGAAACGCCCTGCTTAGTGTGTCTGTACCTTTACGATCCTTGACCTCTCCGTGTTTGTTAGTTTTAGTCTCTCATTGTTCACGCGCGGCGAGTGTGTGTCGCTGACTTTTTATCGTGGCTCATCGAAAATTTCCGATGAGGAAAATGATATTATGGCACAATTTGGAGTTTTTGTGAGCTTGCTAAAGGTCATATAAACTACTAGCTGTTTGCCATCATCACCAGCATGTAATACGTCTTGTCTACGTTTTCCTTTAGGAGTGGAGCGAAAAAGTAGCTTAGTTTTTGCTAGGGTTCAAGCTTTCTCCGTACCAAGTTTCATAAATATCAGTTTTGTAGTTTTGCTGTGAAATCGTAACAGACAAACGAGAGTTATTTTACATTTATTTGCCCCAGTATTTTCTCTGTTCAACCATACAAAATTATTATCTATTGTTATACACACAAACATCGTTCGAGAGGTAGACCTCGAAAGCTATGGCGCGATGACTTAAATAATTTTCTCCAAGATTGGCAGGCCCTAAACACCGACAGGGATAAGTGGAAAGGTTTGGGGGAGGTCTTTGCCCAGCAGTGGGACAGAAATAGGTAATTTAAAAAAAATACGCAAACATTACAACTGTTCCTTTACTTATTTGAATCTAAGACATACACACGCCCACATAGTCTACACACACTCACCCACACTGACTCACAGACTCACTCACACGCAGCCACAATCCATAATTAGTTTAATGTAATTATAAAATACTGTAAGAAACAGTTTGATAAATAATTTTGATAAGTAAAGATAAAATATTGTAACTGCCAATCTGGAAGTCACTGGGGGAGGCCTATGTTCAGCAGTGGACGTCCTATGGCTGAAATGATGATGATAATGATGATTGTAACTTATCTGTGAATTCAACGTGACACTCACGAGACAGGTCTAGCTTAGTATGGGGAATCACTATGTTATATGCTGCAGTGTATTAGGTATTTACATGTTAATTTGGCAAATAAATATTTCTTTTTTTATTAATGGTAGTGATTATTATAGACTAGCTCCTCCTGCGCTAGAGTTGCTTGTGGCTCGGCTTGACAGTGATAACATAAGTTAAGCAAGCCACGCCGCAATAGGCTAGTTGACACTTTTTTTAAATAGGTCTTAAATTGTTAATAAGTGTTCCATTAGACCGAAAAAAAATTGATTGTATTTTTTTTTAACTTAGAAAACTACAAATGAATGAATGAATGAATATTTATTTATTAAAGTAACATAGACTCAATATATGTTAGTAATTACTTACAACTAGGTTAGTTTTAATATAACATTGTATAATGTATAATAATATTAAAAACTTTCATTTTAAAATAATATTTTTACAAACAGACAAAAACGCTGTCAGCCATTTTGGTCTATAGATTATCTGTGCCACGACGTAGTCTCTCTAGTAAACAAACAAACAACTTAGACGTCTTTATGAATACAACCTCTCTGAATTAATCAAACATGATTTCTAATAGTTTACACAAAAAATATAGAAATTATCATTACTGTATCGTTCGAGAAAGCAAAAATACATCAAAGACTCGAATGACATTTGATCGTTTACCATAAGACTGACGTCACTCACGTCGCGATCATGGCGGCGTTTTCAGAGTTTTAAATTATAAATTAAAAAATATTTTTTTTAATTTGATTTTTACAGCAATCTTCTACTTTTAAGTATTGAAATCGATATATTTAGGTTCCTTAAGTCGAATAATATATGAAATAATAATTCTTTGTTTAATTAATTTTGATATGAGTCAACATAAGGCTTGGAGTGCAATCATCCGGAATTTTTCAGAACCGGCTAAAAACGACTCTGGGACAAGACCGGATTTAATCCGTCGCTCCAGCAAAACATAGGATATATTCCTGCTTCGACTACATATGAACAGGTACCAAACGAAACGTTTTTTAACGGGTTTGAAAAATTCCGGATGCTTGTAGTCCGAGCCTTGTTATGAATGCATGGGTGACCATTCAGACAATAATTAAGTGACATTTATCGCAAGCATGTCCGTGCTTCGGAAGGCGCGTTGAAAGTTAGTCCCTATTAATATTGCTTGATACTAGTCATAAAGCCTAGTCAAAGGCTTTAAGGCGGCTTAATCACATCTGACAGTAAGGTTTAGTCACTGGCCTTACAACACCCCTCCACCAATCCACACTGTAGTATGGCCCAAACATCGAGTACATACCCTATAGAGCAGCAATACAAACCATCTTTTTTTGAAACTAGTAAGTTATTTTTCACTTACATTTAGTATGAAATGACAGCTCCTGTCAACACTCGCCCATACAAAAACAGCACAGTTACAGATTAAAAATGGCGGAATATTTTGTCGAACAAATCATTATGACATTTCTACTCTTTATGCTCCATGGGCCCAAACCATCTCAATGTTAAGGTGGGGCCAGTGCCCTGCAGTGAGACGTACATATATAGAAATGGCATGGATGTAGTTATTTACACACTAAATTAACCCGTTACGCCACGGAAACGAGACATAGGTTTGAGCTTTATTATGACTTTTGGAGTTGTCCAATTTAGGTTATCTTATCGCTGAATGCGATCTCTTTCAGTCGTCAATGTACAGGACATTTCGTTCTATAAAAGAAATTTGTGTTTTATCTAATAAAAAAATTATGATACCATAAATGAGCACAGTCGAATTTAATTTAGTTTCCCGTAAAATAGAGGTCAACGCCTTTTTTTTCTTTTATGTATATTTGATAAACACACATTACAATTATTAATATTTGTGCCATTTCGATTATGTTATCAATGACTGCCAATTAATTAGTATGCAAAACTCAAAAATACTACTTACATATCTATAACCCAAAACCTATATGTTTACCAGATAATTTTCAAAACCCTAGGTATTTTAGTGATTTTTAAGTTCGTCTCATAGAAATGAATGTTGTATTTCGGCCTTAAAACAGAGCCTAAGGGTCATTAGTGTTTTGAAAGTAACCTTGTGTATTTCACATTATATAGCTCGCACAAAGCATTTCGTAGCCGATCCATCTTTTGTGATAGATAAACTTCCTGAAAACAGCCACGTTCCATTAATGTAGTGATGCTACCATAGTTAGTGTTGACGGTCGATATTTGATTATCGAAAGGCCTTTTCTGGAGTTTTGGTTCCATACCACAAAAGGAAAAAAACGAAACCCTTATACGATCACCTTGTTGTCCGGCTTTTCAATTCAATTCAATTTAATATATTTATTGCATCTATAATGTTACACATAGGTACATAAAACATGTTGTTATAAATAGGTACATAAAACAGATTATTATAGACCCTTTCTGTCAAGACCCTTAATCTCGAGAACGCGTAAAGGTGTCGAGTTGAAATTAAAACCATATACTCAAAAACTCGCTTCCACGCAGAAGTCACTTGCTGCTAAAGTCAAGGTGCAGACCTTTTTGCCAGGGTCTTTTTATATTATTCCCTCGAATGAAGAGGAAGTAGACAGACTTATCACAGACATGAAGCCGGACAGTTCTCCTGGAATCGATAAATGCTCACCTATCCTCATCAAAGAATCAAGGAATTTATATTGTAGCCCTCGACACATATTTTTAATCTCAGTCTTTTATCTGGCATCTTCCCGGAGTGCTGGAAAACAGCGGTAATAACCCCGATTCATATAAGCGGTAATAAAGATAGTCCTTCCAACTATCGTCCAATATCTCTACTTCCCATCTTTTCAAAGCTATTGGAGAAAGTAGTAAATAAAAGAATGGTCACCTACATCGAACAAAACAAGCTCCTTCCAGCCACGCAGTTTGGTTTCAGGCGCGGAAAATCAACACACGGAAGATGCAGTGTCAGTGGTGAGCGGTATAGTGTCTCAGGCTTTAGAAAAAAATTCACACTGCCTAGGAGTTTTTATAGACCTCGCCAAGGCGTTTGACACGGTGTCGATCCCGATACTTTTGCAGAAACTACATTGCTTTGGCTTCCGTGGAGTGTGCCTGGAATGGTTCAAAAGTTACCTGACCGGTCGCAGACAACAAACGAAAGTGGGCTTAGACGTCATTACCTATATATATACTATGCTACCTACTACCCGGGGGAGGATTATGTGGGATGCCCTTGCTAGAAAACAGCAGTTTTCCAGTTGTTTCCCGACAAGGTTGTTGTATGTTGGTAATGCATGCAACCCGTAAGGACAACTTCCATGCTTACGTACGGCTTGTGCCGGACCTTATGTGCCGGAATAATTGATCCTGTACATACACGGGATACAGTGGCAACGAGAAGATAAATGACACAGCTTCCCAAATCCTGCCCTCCAAAATGCTTCTCGTCGCCACTGCTACAATGCCTGAAGAGCAAGGTATTCGACCCGTGCGTCCTACCAGTGATGACCTACCGAGCCGAAACGTGGAACATGACAGTAAAGCTGACCCACTGACTTCACGTCACTCAGCAAGCTATGGCAGTATTTGATACTTGGGATTTCGTTAAGAGATAAAATCCGAAACGAGGTTATCCGGTAGAAAGTAATAATCATAATAATCATAATCATAATACTTTATTTGCATCAAACATGGTATAAGCAGTTCTTCATTACATTTTTGAGTCACATGTTAGGCTACGGGAATTAGCATGCAAATGTCACAGTTATTCTAGAAAAATAATTTATATGTCACAATCAATATTGAAATTACTTAGTGCAAATGTCCGAAATTGCGAATGGATTAATAGAAATACAATATGTCAATTTTATACCAAATAAATTAGATAAAGATACTTTTTCCAGTCAAAAAAATTGTGGTCATTCAGCCACCGGAACAAATGCTTTCTAAATATTGCCGGATTTTGCACTTTCATCTCATTGGGTAGATGGTTGTAAATTTTTATGCACATAACAAGTAATGAACATAGTTCTAAAATGTAGGAAGCTAAAGTGGCAGTGGGCCGGCCACATCTGTCGCAGAACCGTTGAATAGTGGAGTAAACGGGTTTTTAAGTGAAGACCACGTCTTGGCAAACGTAGTGTAGGACGCCCCTCAGCTCGATGGACCAACGTCCTTAGGAAGATGGCTAGCGGTGGATGGCTGAAAAAAGCGGGAGATCGTGTTATTTGGGGGCTTGGGGGAGGCTTACATCCAGCAGTGGACTGCAATAGGCTGCCATGATGATGATAATGATGATGACACGAGATACAACTGGAAGACTGTGTTGTACACTGCCGACCGACTCTCTGTGTTCAAGGCAAAGAAACCAATGACGTTGTCAATTTAAAAGAGTTGTAAACACCGTAAGCAGTTTCAACTTACCATTTTCGCGAGTCACATGTCGAAGTGCACTTGATCAAATATAAGCTCGTGTCCAAACATGAATTGTAAGCAAGCTGTTCAAACTCGTCTGAGGTGGTTCTACTTGTAAAATACAGGTTGTTGTATATTGTTGAATTGGAAGTGGATGGGCACATCATCTGAAACTAAAAAATATTAAGAAAAAAATTCTATGAAATAACAAGCTTGATTTTAGTAAATGGAGGTAGGTACGTGGATTTTTAAAAAATCATTTGAATTGGTCTGGAATAATAATGCGATTTTGTTTAAATACATAATGTATAAAGGCTCTAGTCGAAAGTATTGCGAAAACAGTCTTTATCTTCAATAAACTTCATGTTTAAAATGCTTAATATTACCTACAATTGTATTAATATTTTCATATATATCGCCAAATAAAAACATAGACTTCAATAATTCAAAAAGTATCCAAAGAGATTTTTGAATTGGACAGGCACTAAACCCAACTTACGTAGCTAACTTACAAGCTTACGTAAACGTAGGTCTCTTTTGGGCTTTATAGAATTAAAAAATGCGCCTATGTCGTCTTACATCTAAACTACTCGATATTATAAAAATATATAGTACTTGAGTGTAGGTAATTAGCAAAACATAGAGTTAGATTTCCAGCTGAACCGAGTATTATTTCAATATTTTTTTATGTGGCTGTGTAGCCCTCTTACGATAATCAACAGCAACCAAGACACGATATGATATAGCTATAATATCGACACCAAATGTAAAAATTTGATAGATATAGCCGCCATGTTGAATCGCCGTGCCGGTGATATTATGATCGCTGTTTCGATAAAAATTCAACATGGCAGCTATATCTATCATTTTTACAGTTCGTGTCGAAATTTCGCTATATCATATCGTGTTTTGGTGCTCATGCTAGGGGGGCTGGATTAAGTACGGTAGATAGTTTATGAACAGAGATGCTATTATAAAAGTGAAAATAACATTCACCTGTTCAAACTGATGCTCGTGCTATCTATAGTGAAGCTGCCATGTTTGGGCTGTCGCTTCGGCAAATATTTGCGTATCTTATAAAAGTTTGCATATGTTATCAGCCAAGAGTAAGTTAATCTTTCTTTACAGTATATGCGTCCTAGAAATTGTGGGAGATGACAAGTTCTAAGCAAAATAGGAAATACCACCTGAAGTGAAGCTGCTTAAGTCCGGACTGTGGCTTAAATAAATATTTGCGTATATTATAAAATTTTGCCTACGTCATCGGCCAATTTTGAGTAATCTTAGTAGCTTACCTATATTTAGACAATAATGACATATTTTGTTGGTATAGTAAAATGATTGGCCGGTTGGAAGCGGCCTGCATCCAGCGTCTTCCTGCGATCCTTACCAGGTCAGGGTCAATAAATAAATAATATTTAAATTCTATCATGAAATATCAGATAGTATGTCATTGCACAAGGTGGTCAGACGACCTGGTAGGGTCGCAGGAAGACGTTGGATGCGTGCCGCTTCCAACCGGCCAATCTGGAAGTCAATGGGGGAGGCCTATGCTCAGCAGTGGACGTCCTATGGCTGAAATGATGATGATGATAGTAAAAAGAAATACTAACAAATCCAGTCCGAATCTCATCATCATTAGTTTAATGCCATCTATAGTTAATAAAAATGAGTTAAATCCATGTAATCGACAATATAAGGATAAATAATCGGGTCATTGGGTGTGATATCAACAAAGTCATCCTTTTGGTCCTGCTATTTTTAGCCTCTCTATTCATTTGTTTATTTAGCTGAATCTGTACAATGAATTTGAAGTGTCTGTTTGTAATATCAAAAGAACAGGTTTTTACTAAATGCATATAAAAGAAAACTATTTCTTTACAATAATCTGTCTTTCTGTCTTGTCTGTCTGTTTGTTCCGGTTCATTTTCGAAACGGCTGAACTAATTCTGACAGGATTTTCACTGATAATGAAGAATAATTTATTTGTTTGATAATAGTACATGATCTTAAATATATTACAAGTAGTTTCATATATTCAGCCATAGAAAATAGCAAGCAAATATTATAGTTTGTCACAAAACATCGATAAATAGCGTTAAAAATTTTACAGTCACACACAATACCTAGGATACCACACTCAATGCGCTAGACGTCATGGTCTCAAAGTAAGCAGTTAACGTTATGTTACGAGGTGCCGGACAGTGAATTTGCCAGAGGCGTCTCACAGCACACCCAAAGCCAAGCCAATTTAGAAAAAAAACGAATCCTTTGCGTTTAAAACAAATGACTGTGCTAGTTATGTCGGTTATGTATTCTGCAATCCATTCGGTTATTCGATTTTTAAATTTAGGTTGTATGGCACCTATACAGGGTTATTTTTAAACATCAACAACATCCTAGGGGCTGATTCTGGTGCTCAAATACAACAACTTTTTCTATGGGACCAACACAGTAACCTAAAAAAAATCACTGCTTCATACAAACTGATGTCCGCTGGTCGGCGGCTTAGTAATGGGAAAGTTTTTTTTTTTGTGATTTTGATGTTGGTTGAAAAAGTTGTTGGGCACTGTGCAGCCCCTAGGCGGTTGTTGATGATTTTAAAATAACCCTGTCTATTTTCACTGACTTCAAATATTCGAATTGAGAATCTCCTGTTCTAAATTTGAATGTATAGTTTTTGTGTTATTTTATGTTACGCAATATCTTCGTCAAACGTGAACCGATTTAAATAATTCTTTTTTCGAATAAAATAAGTTTTTTTTTGTTTCAGTCGGAGGATCGATTCGCCGGCTACAAAGGTGTTCGCGACATCACCATCAAGAAGGTAAGATCTTAACAGGTTTTTTTTTTACAAAATAATATTATGCAAATATTGACCTATTATATTGAGTTCACCTAGGATCTAGCCGTCATTGCTATTTTGATATACTCAAGGTCGTCTTGAGTTAGATAAGAAGATCGTTTCTTATGACGTAAAATCCTGCTGCTTATGATCATACGATGGTCAATTAAAAAGTACTTTACGATTGAAGTGTATTTTATTCAGTTATATTTCCAAGAAAACGAATAATTATGGTTTATTAGTTTATTTCATTTTAAGGGGTGATTCTACTACTCAAGTAAAATAAATTTTACTATGACCAACAATCGCATAACTACTTAATTCAAAGTAGTACAATGCAACATAGTACGCAGAACTGACGGCTGATGGAGCAGAAAGGTTTTGGTAGGCCACGTACCAGCAAGCGCAGCATAGGACGTCCAACCTTAAGGTGGACAGACGACCTGGTAAAGGTTGCAGGAAGTCGATGGATGCAGGCGCTTCTAACCGGCCAATCTGGATATCACTGGGGGAGGCCTAAACATATTTAGCAGTGGACATCTTGTAGCTGAAATGATGATGATGATGATGATACAAAATAGCAATAGCGGATGAGCCTGTCGATTCAGTAAGAAACGCAGGTGAACTCGCTGTATTACTCATTAAAGCCATATACCGCCCAGCACCAGCCTATCTTAGTCTACTGTTGGACGTAAGCCTCACCCAAAGAGCACCAAGGAGCACGATCTCACTCTTCTTTCATCCAGCTACTGCCAGCCATTAACCTAAGGTCTTCGACCCATCGGGCAGAGGGGCGTCCTACACTACATTTGCCGAGACGTTGTCTCCGAGAAGCCATTTACTTCACCTTTCATTCATTCTGACAGATGACCGTATGAAGTGGGATCATAACTTATCGTGTAGTAAGTTTAGTGTTAAAGCAAGCGCGGTTTTGTTCAAAAAATTGCACGGCAGCTGTAAGGGTTGTATGGGAAAATCAATCTTTTTTGAGATTACGATTTTGTTTCGATAGTAAAAGTTGTAAAAGATTCCCCCCAGCTTGATGGACCGTCGATCTTAGGAAGATGACTGGCATTGGCTGGATGAACAAAGCGTGAGATTGTGATTTTTGGCGCACTTTATGAGATGCTTACGTCTAGCAATGGACTGCAAAAGGCTGTCATCATGATGATGATGATGATGATGAATAAAAGTTATTGTATTTAAGCAGTGGAATCTCAACTTAATATGAAGCTATAATTATAAAAATAGGACATTATGAAATGCTTACCTTTTACTTTATTCGAACGAATTTTTAATAACGATGATACATCCAGCTTTTGTCCTTGTGAGGTGGCAAGTGATTGCCCCAACCACACGCGTCTATCGCATACCAAAAAATAGCCCAATGAACAGGCCATAGATTTAAAGAGTTAGTTCGGACCGTGCCCATTGTTTCTGAACGAAATGACATCGGTATCTTTGGCAAGAATGGGACTAAAAACGGAGCTATTAAAATTGACAGTTTCAGTACGCTAAAGAGACTCACGTCAATAATTTAGACAACGTACTGGATGTGTCATTCCATTCAAATAAAAATAGGATAAGGCAAATCTCCAATTACTTTATATATCCTTTAATCATTTTCTAGGGTTCCTCGGGTCTCGGCATCATGATCATCGAGGGACGACATACAGAAGCGGGACGAGGCATCTTCGTCTCAGACCTGCAAGAGGGCAGCGCTGCAGAACAGGTATTTACCTGTTTCTAAGCCAAGAGGTTTATTTTGCCGCGTTTGTATTATTCGGTTTGGCCTTTTTTTGTCACCGACTAATAACTAAAACTGTTTTTTAGTGTGGCCGAATTTGACTTGCCGGTTTTCGGTCAAAACACTCGTGTATGGAGGTAAGAAGTACAATCTCTGGACGGGCAGTTGAAAAAGTGTCCAGCTAAAGCAGCAAATAACAGTTCCAAAACCCTCATAAACGGCGCTAGCATGGGCAAGGGTTATGGTATTGAATGTAGCAGTTGTTGACGGATTGAAGTAAGCTGAGTCATGCCCAGTTAAAACATTCCAGTGACTTTTATAAAACTTTTTTATTCATTTCAACATTTCCCTCATTCATGTATTTATTCATTTAATATAAAAAAATATCAGGAGCTAAAAATTAAAGCAATTGATTATGTTTCTTATTATGTAAAAAGCGCCTTAATGGAGCCGGAACCGGAAGTTCTTCTGTCCTTGTTTATCCTGTTGCTACTGTGGCACCACCTAATTTAACGCCGTTGAAAGGACACTTTTTCAAAACGAAGATTGTACTCCTTACCTCTACTCTCCATACACTAGTGTAAAGTGGTGGACGCATTCGGCCACCGACCAGTGTAAACAGGGCAATTTGGTTAATCCGAACGCGATCGACGCATTCGACCAACTGAACTGATGTAAAAGCGCATTTAGAGTAATATTAAAAGTATTTCTTTGCATCAAACATGATTTTTGGGCGTTATTTTTAAAGAATGTTCTATGCTTAGCCAACTTAAAATAGCAAGTAAATCTTTATCATCATTAATATTTAGTACATACATAATTAAATTAAATTTGTATAACAGATAAATACAAACTATTATACTGGATTGATACACTGTGATAAAATAATAATAATACCTTCACCATTTGCTTGGATTAGGACCTCGTGACTAAAGATTGTCTGGAAGAGATCGCTTTTAGTAATAAGGCTGCCTAAATTGTACAGCTTTAAGTTTATTTCCTTTAATAACAAAGCGGAATTGTGATCGGCCTTAAAACTGCACTTTGTTTTTATGTTTTATTTTGTTTTTCTTTCAGGCTGGCCTGCAAATCGGAGACATGATATTAGCTGTAAATAGGGACTCATTGCTCAGCTGCAGTTACGATGCGGTAAGTGCAGTATCATTACGAGATAAACTTCTCATATTCATCTTTACAGCCAAAGGACGTCCACTGCTGAACAAAGGCCTCCCCCAATGACTTCTATCATTGTCAAAACTCACCACGCTTGGCAGACAGATTGGCAAGCGCAGTTTTTCACAGGATTTTGCACGCAGACGCTGCGGCCCTTCTCGTGCTACAGGAATTAGTCGCCTCTTACGACACACCTCCTGTTGGCGGTGGGGAAGTGTACTCTTTACGGCTGTCCCCACAAGGCATGGCACGGCACGAGACTAACTACGAGTAACTAAGATGGATGCAGTGACCCAGAATAAGATCTCCGCTCCGATCTTCTCTCCACCTCTCGCCAACTCTCAACAACTATTAGTAAAACCTTAATGTTTGGGCTCATTTGATTAATTTCGACGAGTTTAATAGGATATGTAAAAGTGTATTTTTTAGTTTTTAAAACGAATATTTGATGGCAGATGATTTATTATATCTTTTTGTTTGGGTTCAAACCCAAATCGTCAACGATCAGATAGGCGTTGTAGTTCTCCTCAAACGCAAAAAGTTACAGGTTCGTTTCCCAATTTGAGTCAATTCAAAAAACGAGCTCTTCTAAATTAACTTGGGCACAATATTATTTCATATAGTAATACTGTGGCTCGGGGCAAGGTTTGTTGCGAGGCGCAACTGGCTTATTTCACTGTCTGGTACAGACAACAACTCGTCAACTTACTACTAAAAGAATTTTGATCTTTATGTTAATGTTTTTTAAGTTGAAATCGGTTCAATGACCTTTCACTTTTTGGGTAGGTTGCCCTGCCGTTGACTGTACCTCGTAGCACAATTATGTTATTTTTAACGTTTGCGAGTTGTGGTGTTGGGAACAACATCATGTAGCATTTCTCTTAAAACTCTTGAAGACCATGATAATGGGTGTGTTGTCTGTATTTATTTAATTACCTATCTATTGCAGGCAGCAGCAAAATTGAAACAGACGGAGGGGGTTGTGGTGCTCACAGTATGCAGCCCTAACATGAAGGATGACAAGATTGAAGAGAGTGGGGCTACTCCAGGTTCTGATCTTTCAAATTCAAATTCAAACTAGTTTATTTACATGAAACATGATACATTAAGTTTTTTTACATAATATTCCGTCATGTCTTGCCATATTCAAGGTGGCATGTAAATTTTTACAATTAATTACGTGAATAAAAATCAATTAATTATGACAATATTGTTGAGTATTAAATTGAGTTCATAAATAAAAAAACTAAAACATGTTCATATTTAAAAAATCATTAACTATCATAATTGTAAATTACAAAAATTACATGTGTAAGCAATAAATTAATTAAAAAAACAATTCATAAATTCATTTACATTATAGAAATGTTTATCACACAAAAGCCTACACGAGCGTACTTATTTTTTTTTATTGGCAAGTCTAAAGGCATTTGGTTATTTTTTAAAGCATATTTTTGAGTCTTTACATTGATAGTGATCTTTCACTTAAACCTTTGGTTCGTCCGACTGAGCTGTGACATTTATTTTCTCATCAAATGTTTCAAGTATTTGGTAAGGTTTTATGTTCCTTATAATGATAAAGAATAACTTTTTCCTGTAGTAAAGCAAAAATATTGTAAATACAATTTAAGATGAAGATACTTTTGACTTCATTTATCAAGTTATAATAAAAACATAATTTTAAATAAAATACATTCAATTCGGCAGCGCTTTGCTAGTGATTATCGAAGTAATTCCACCTACGCGGCGGTTGTGATTAGATGGATGACCATTCCAACCATATTTAGTGACATTTATCACAAGCATCTCCGTGCTTTGGAAAGGCATGTTAGTCCTGGCTAAATTCGCTTGATACTAGTCGTAAATCCTAGTAGCCTAGAGGCCTTAGGGCGGCTTAATAACATCTGACAATAAGGTTAAGTCACTGGCCTTACAACACCTCTCCACCGCAACTCACTGGGCTCGTGTGGTGGAGTATGGCCCAAACAATCTCATAGTTGAGGTGAGGCCTGTGCCCAGCTGTGGGACGTATATTGGTATATTTAACTTTTAAGGCCAAGAGGTGTATTATGCTGCGTTTGCATTGTTCGGTTCCCCCTTATTCGGTCACTAACTAGTATTAACTGTTTTTAGGTTTGGCCGAATCCGACTTGCCCGTTTTCGGTCAAAACACTCATGAAAAGCGGTTAACGATTGGCCTCAGACCAGTGTAAACAGGCCAATTAGGGTAAACCGAACGTGATCTACGCATTCGGCCACTGAACTGATGTAAAAGCGCCTTTAGAGTAATAATAAAAGTCTTTACTTGTATCAAACATGGTTTTTGGGCGTTACTTTTTAAAGAATGTTCTATATTTAGCTACCTTAAAATATCAAGTAGATAAATTGTTATCATCAATCATCATCAACATATAATACATACCTAATTAAAATAACCTTACGGCGGCTTAATAACATTTGACAGTAATGTTAAGTCGTTGGCCTTTCAACACTCCTCCACCGCACCGCACTGAGCCCGCGTGGTGTAGTATGGACATCTCCACCTCATAGTGGTGAGGCCTGTGACCTGCAGTGGGACGTAATAGGCCTATGCCTATTACGTCCCACTGCAGGTACTTGAAATTGAACCTAAAAGTACCTATGAACTTTTAGGTTCAATTTCTACCTAAGGCGACAACCTACCTACCTACAAGTGACTGATTTTTACTCAAAATGTCTTCTTTGATAAAAATAACTTAATAATACAAACTTTGAGTAATATTGTGTTTCAGCGGGAGGCAGTGCGACCTCCGGCCCTGCGAGTCGGAACCAAACGCCGGACCCCGGGAAAGCAGCCTCGAGGCCCGTCACTCCTCGCCCCGCACCTTCGCCCGTAAAAGGTAAAAAAAAAACGACAACTAAACACGTTATGCTGTTAAAAAACTTAAATCTAATCGATGGTTGGTGGGTCATTAGAGTTGCCAAACCATCGATAGTTTTGCTATCGATAGTTGACCTTGAATACTAGTAACAATATCGATAGTGCTATCGCTATCACAAATCAACTAAAACTGTTGATCGGAAACAGTCAAATTCAAATTCAAATCGTTTATTGCATGTCACATTAAGTAATAATTAGTTTAGGTGGTAGGTACAGACTAGGTATACATGTGACGCCCTGCAAGGGCATAGCAATTTGTGAGGGTTAACTAAGTACTTGCCAATTCAATAGACTATATTTAATAGAATAACAGATAATATTTAACAAATTAAAAAATAAACTTGAGCTTAAAAAGTATCACAAAAACGTTTAAACTACTTTACGTCCTTAAAACAACTAAAACTTACTAACAACAACAATTCGAAAGACTTGCTCTATGAGAGATATTGAAGTATCATGATAATTTTGTATTTACTTATTATTTTTGTCGCTAAAAAACTCATGCATATTGTAGTAGCATTTATTAATGAGAAATGCTTTTAGTGTTTTGATAAGCAGTTGCGGGCTTTCATGGTTTTTTATATAGTTTGGTATGTGGTTGTATATTTTTACTAACATGGCGTGGGGACTAGACGTAACTAATTTTAATTTGGAAAAGGGGACTTTCAGTTCGTTTAAATTTCAATTATTTCATTACAGTAATATTGATAAGATCGATACTATTACATCATAATAGTACTATCAATACTAAAGTAATACTATCGATAGTATTGTTGTATTCAATCATAAAAACTAGTTTAATAGTATTACACTACTTTTTAAACTATCGATAGTGTGAGCGATCGATATTATCGATAGTATTTTTCCTAAACATATGCTGGTCTTCGACACTATATTTGTATACCAATACTATTGCCCTGTATAACACTATCGATAGACTATAAATAGTTTAGCGATAGTGGACTATCAATAGGCAACTCTATTCGTCATACTACTTCCTAACGCAACGTGTAAGAGGCTAAGGCTCGAACTACATGCATCTGAAAATTTTCAGAACTCCATACAAAACGGATTGAATCCGGGCTTGTCCAGAGCCGTTTTGTATGGAGTCTGAGCCTTAAAATATTGTAACTCCCATTCCTATCAAGTTTCTGTCATTCTATGATAGGACGGGCCACCAACAGAGGTTAACAATAGTGAAATGTTAACCTAAAATAAAATTTTCTTACAGTGGAGCCTCCACCCGACCCAGCAACAGCGCCGATTGTCCCGAACCAAGACACGGTGATTGAGGTCAACACGGCCAGTGACGTTCTTGGAATTATACTGTTGGGGGGCAGTGATACACTTATCAATGTAAGCATCTGGACTTTTTCTCCAATAAAGTATTTTTTGGGAAATAGGCCATTATTGGCACTTTTACGTGTCCCATTTGTCGTCCTTACACAGTTTTGGGACAAATTGAGGGCCAGAGTCAGACCAAGCAAGAAACTCTTTGATTTTAAGAAAATTGATTAAGCTGATTCATCTTATCTAATTATTAAATATTTGCAATAATATTTCTTGGGTATAAAATCCAAGAAATTGATAAAACAACGCTGGCTTACTAACAGCTATAAACACTTGGAGATATTCGCCAACATTATGTCCTCCGTAGCTCAGGGCGAATGCTCTCCCAGCATTCGCCCGGATAGCGACGCGAAAGATCGTGGGTTCGAATCCCACCAGAGATAGATAAATTTTTTTTTTAATGAAAATATTATTAATATAATATATGTTATTATAAAGGTTATCTTCATCATTCCAGGGTGCAGCAGCAATAATTTTAGACATCTACAAGAACGGAGCAATAGCCAAGGACGGTCGGCTGCAGGTCGGCGACCAGATCCGGGACTGCAATGGCATCGCCATCACGAAGGACATGGCCCATGAGCGGCTCTGTTTGAGCATCAAACAGAAAGTGCCAAAGGTACGATTGCGTTAAAGAATTGGAAAAGTGAATCATCGACGTATACTACAATATTCAGAAAGAAATTTCAAATTTTCATTACTACATCACATAGCCCGTAGAACTAATGGCCGATAGGGCAGAAGGGTTCTAGAATGGCAGCCACGTTCCAGAAAGCGCAGTGTAAGACATCCACTCACGAGGTGGACAGATGTCCTGGAAGAGGTTGCAGGAAGCCGCTGGACGCAGGCTGCTTTTAACCGATCAATCTGGAAGTGGGGAGACCAAAGTTCAGCAGTGAACGTCCTATGGCTGAAATGATGATGATGATGATGATCACTACATCAGCCTTTGAAAGTCCAATGCTAAACATGCGCCTCACCCGTAGAACGTTACAGCGAGAGGACTACTTGACTTGGTCGTCTTTCCACTGGGTGGAAGACCTGTCCACGCTGCATTGTTTGTAGTCGCCACTCGGCAACCATACGTTATATCAACGAAATAACATAAAGTTCCCTAGATTTGCAGAACAAAATAGGCATTGGGTATAAATAATAACTGCCCAAATTGCAAGATCTAACTGCTAACACAGTAAAGCAATATGATGAACATGAGAAGCTATTTGCAGTATTATAAAAGGCAGATTGTCCCTAGTTTACACTCTATTATCTTTCAAATTCATTAAAATGAATGAAACAACATTTCAGATGAAGATGACAATCTACAGACCGGACCCGCTCCAGTACACCGAGGTTGAAGTGGAGTTGTCCAGGAAGCCGGGTCGCGCGCTGGGGCTCACGTACGTCGCGCCAGTGCAAGGGTCCGGGGTCTACCTGGGGGACGCTGTGAGTACCTTACGTACTTTGCAATTATGGTATAGGGTATTTTTACGATGAATGAGGCTTTACAATGATACTCGAGGGGCAAAGATGCTAAACTTACTTTTGGTCCAAACGCTGGCCATCGCCTTTACGGCCTCTTCCAACCAGGCCCCCGATTCGGAACCTTTCGGTAACAAATTGTCAACCGGAAAACCACGTGATACTATAGTATTTAATGTTAGTGTCACGTGTTCACCGGTTGACAACTCGTTATCGAAACGTTCTAAATCGGGGGCCCTGCGCGAACAGTCACTTGAAATATGACAACTGCCTGGTCTAGTGGTTCGCGCTCCAGACTACAATATCAGGCGGTTGCGGGTTCGAACCCCGCAAGAGGCAAATGTTTGTGTGATCATCACACAAACATTTGCCTCTTGCGAAAGCATTTGTAGCTACGTAAGTGATGTTTAAATGTATTTAAGTAAGTTATCCCTTTTCTAGTCACCATAGTACAGTCAACGGCAGGTCAACCTACCCAAAAAAACACTTTTTTAAATTGGTGTGTCTCGTCCCAAGATCGCCGGCTCTCCCGCGGATCTAGACGGGCGCCTCCAGCGCGGCGACTTCCTGCTGTCGGTGGACGGCAAGGACCTGTCGGCCGCCGACTACATCACCGTCGCCACCGCGCTCAAGCTGTGCGGGAACAAAACCGCCATCAAGGTCAAGAGGTTCAAGGTCGTGGCGCGATAGGCTGGCTAGATGGCGCTAGCGTCGCGAGTGCAGAGAACTCGTGGGTGACACTTTATGCCGCGTTTACATTAGGTCTATGGAGGGTGAAGGTGAGGAGTAGTATCTTCGTTGTGAATGAGTGTTCGTCAAACTGCGTTAAATTAGGTGACGCTATAGTAGCGACAGGGTAAATGTCAAAGAAAGCACCTAAAGTTATTAGACAGAAAAATAAACAAGGAAAGCAGAATCCATTATGGCGCACTTTTCATAATAAGAAACGAAGAATAATTTTCATCAATCTATTCATAATTTTTTAAAGCTTGATAATTTTTTATATTTAAAAAAAATGCATAAATGAAATGAGGGAATTATATTGTATTGTATAAATAAAAGTCACTGAAATGTTCTAATTACATTCGTGCGGCATTATTCTGCTTACTTCAATCCGTCAGCAACTGCCACATTCATACCATACCCTTTGACTACGCTAGCGCCGCTAGCTACGCTTTTAACTGGTTACTTTTTTAACTTTCCGCCCATTAGAGATGGCACTCCTTACCTCTACCCTCATAATTAGGTAAATGGCCGAATGCAACGCATTCGGTTTAACCAAATCGGTGTGTCTAAATTGATTGGTCCGAATGCGTTGATCGCTTCACAATAAAAACTTACCGAAAAAAGGGAAGTAGAATACGGCCAAAACGATTAACAGTTTATAGTAGTCGGTGACCGATTACGGTAAAGTCGTATAATGTGAACGTGGCAAATAGTGAACATCAAGTCTGTTATCTAGTTATATCAATGGTGAATTCAGCATTTAATTCTTAATTAACACGATAATCGATCGAAGTATCGAACCGATCGAACTACAACATTTTTTATTTGACAGAAGGATTTAAAAGACGCCCTCTAATGTCTCTTAAATTGAAAAGCTACGAAATCAGTTTGACCACACTTCCATTTACACATTTTGAACTGTTTAAAGAAGGTTTTGTGCTGTACCTAGTCAGTTTGCGTAAATAAATGTTTCTTTTACTTAAATTCATAGAACACTGGTCAGACTGTAAAATGATGACTAGCGCCATCTATCCGCTAATTTAGCTATTTTACCAGATAACTCCTCATAGTGCTGAGGTTAGGGGGATTGCAGCTTGGAGGGTTAATTAAAGTACCTAACAGAAATATGTATTCCAAAACAAAAACAATGACTTAAAAAAAATACTTGTATAACCATTACAGGTTCGATATATCACATATGATACATAACAATGGTTTGCATATTGTGTCTGCTCTTGGCTTATTGTCCCTCCAAACTTAAATATCCCACGACTACTTAATTATACCTAATTTTAGTCCAAAACTTTGTCAAATGCAGGCCAAAATTTTACTATTCAAACTTAACCTATCGTCAGCTTCCGCAATACTTATATTATCAAGTGAAGAGACAATAAGTATTTGAGATTCTTTAACAAAAACTAAACAAAAAAATTTAAAATAGTTTCCAATAAAAAAAAAACATTAGTTTTGAGTAAAAATATTATATTCCTGTCATGTAAACTAATTACCTAACTCTATGGCCAAGTAAATATTATATCTTTTGGAATTGTGAGTATTGATTTATTGAAAAGTAAAACAATCAAAGTATGGATTTATTATGTAAAAATTAGGCCTTATTAATCATGGTTTTGTCCAGGATAGGTTGGAAGAAAAATTGTACACAGGTTTCGATTTGATCTGGTTTATAACATACAGTTTTTTAGCGATAAAGGAGATTTTACTGGCGATCAAATCATAAAAAAATATATACAGGGTTTTAAGAAAGTACCAGTCAAATATTAGTGTGGCCATTTCACAAAAACGCGCCGTTACTAGAGCGTGCGCTTGTGTATCGTAAAATTTATATTTAGAAAGTTCTCAATACGTTATTGAGTCTACCTGAATGAAGTGAGAATTACCTGATTGGATTGTCAATAAAAATTGCATATTTCGAATAAAAAATATTAAAGGTACTTTAAAATTTACAGATCAAACATTTTAAATAAACTAGCGCCATTATTGGGTTAAATTTACAACAATTTGTTAGATTTTTTTTGGTTGTTATGACAAATAAAATACTTAATCGTACAACACGGTAGCAAAATTGTCTTTTTTTTTTCAATAACAATAATATTTTTTAATAAAGATTTAGTCGTTGAAGTTGACAAGTTAAACACTTTTCGAAAATCAAGGTGATAATTTTATAAATGAACATTTTAATTTTATTTGCAAATGTGAAACAGTAAACGTTTAAGCAAAATATTGGGCTTATTTTTGCATGCATTTAACAGTCTTAAAATATTTTCTAACGTCGCAAATTATATTGAAAAGGAAAATGTGAAATGGCTCGTAAGAAGTTTAAGAGAAGTAGGTAAACTTGATTCTGAACCACCTTATAAAAAATGGCGGGCACATTAACTGGTAACATCCTGTATATTCGAAACAAATGTCTGGCCATGCCGCCACCGACAAGTCCTGGCAAAAGGGGTAGACCCAAGAAATGCTTGACGTCGTGAGGGCTGACATGCGTGCCAATGATCTCACAACTAGAGACGCTCAAGACCGCGCGAAGTGGAGGAGTAAATCAAGGAAAGCGGACCCTGGGCTCCAAAGCAATGGCTTTGGACACAACCGGGATTGACCGTAAAGATGAAGAAGATCCTGTATATTAGATGGTTATAAATATGGTTATACCTTTGTGTTACTAACAAAATATTTTTAAACAAGGTGGTGTATTGGGTTCTTAGATTTTCTTTCAGCTATCGGCCTTTTGTGCAATTTTTCTCACAACCTGTGTATTAGTTTTATTTCGTAATGAGATTCAGTATTGTATAATATAAGATCTGGATATTTTTTAGCTATGGTTAATTTTAATCTAGGCCGAAATGACCCTTTCGTTGTAGTTCTTAAGAAGAGGTTATTTCAGTATTTTAGATTTGCCACTTAAAACTTAGTTAACTACAAACACATAGTTCTCACTTGCAGTGCCGTAATAATTTTAGTTTGAGAACTTTCTAGTCGTTAATGTATACCGTCGTCTTTTCTATAAAAATGCCTTTTAAAAATAAAAAAATAGTATTTAGGCTTCATACTCCAATTATATTGACACCACTGCTAGTAAGCTAGTAATTACAAAATTAGGTTAAATAAATTAGTGAAAATAAAAACAAAACAAACATTATAATGTAAAAACTAAAAAGTACGATATACCCTGTAACTAGTTAAATAAGTAATTATTATTAGAAAAATGCCTATTTTCACAAGATTTTTGAAGAAACTACTAAATACCTACTTTTTGGTGAATGCATGGTTAAGGCGGGTAGCGTGTTATCAAATTTGGGTATTATACACACGTGACATGAAACAAATATGGGCTGGCTGCTGTCAAATTATTGATTATCGCCATTTTGGCGCTGTAGGCTACTGTGTAGGCAGATGTGAGAGTACAGAAATACAAATATAAATATTTATTTGCCAAATTAACAAGTAAATAATACAGATTACCAGTGATTCTCACACTAAGCTAGGCCTATCTTAGTAAACTACTTGTGGCGCTTCAAATGGTCACACAAAATTAGCTGTTATTTAGTATGGAATTGCCAGTCTATAGGTATTTCAGGTCAGTGGAATGAAACGTTTTTTTATTATTAACCATATCGAACATTATTTCACCCTGCTTAGTACACGATTGTTCTAACGTTACGACATAAAAATAATCTAAAAAATTTATTTAAGTTTCAATACATATGCTTTTTTTTTTGTCAGATTCGGCCATTTATTGAACACAGACCAGTTTTTACAGACTAATCTCGCCTTAACACTTTCAATTCAGTTTTTTTAACAAAAACAATATTTTGATTATTTAAAAATATTTCTAGTATTTATTTATCTATAGCCAGATATTTTAAAATAAATTAAATAACGTTAGGCAATATTTCAAAAATGATAAAATTGTTATCTGTAATTTATTAAAATAGCTTTTAGAAAATTAAGTAATTTTATATCGTCTCGTAAATAAAATGCCAACTTCTATAACAAATATTTATAATATTGCATTTAAAAACGGATGGATTGCGTAGCATAATTCTAAATCATTGTAAAGTGTAAAAAGTGTGTTTTCTCTTAGTATTTCAAATAATTATATTAGAAATAATGTAGTATTAGTAATATTTTCCGAGGTTTAAACCTATATCTTTATGGCCTGAAGTCGAAATACCTACCAATATTGCAGAGTATTAAGTACTGCTACACATAAAGGTTACATTTTGCTGTGTTAATTTAAAAGAAACTATGTATTTATTTACAGCTTTTGGTGTGGTTTATTTATAATAAAATGTTTAAACGGAACATAATAAAGGGTTTGCAAAAATACAACACTATTTACCAGATAATCATTTGCTGATTTGATATACAGCAACGCTTATTAATGGAAGCAACATCGAAATCGTAAAATATATGTTTAAAAAGCCGCGCGGTCATTCATCAGAGGCAAAAACTACGGCGAGCCAACAAGGACCTTACGTGCACAAACGGTGCAATTAGTTTTAAAAGAGTTAAATTATTCACGCTTATGATTTTTAACAGCGGGTAGGAATAATTAAATATGTTTTTTTTTTTGTTCTTTGCATAGTTTCATTAAGTTACTGATTCTAAACCACTCCTGAAGAGTTGGCACCCCTTTGCAATGTAACCCTGTATAATGCTCCATGATGTTATTAACGACGTAGCACGTAAGTGCATAAAACAATTAAATACGATCTATTTCTACAAAACGACACTTTACGTCAAAATTATATACCCTACTGTTCTATTTCGGAACGAATTGTAGGCTTTTGTAGGCTTTTTTACGATTTTGGAGTTGTTTTAAGTTGTTGTATCACGTTTTAAGGATTGCTCTATTCTTTTGTGCACCCTGTATAGAAAATTAACTGAACTCAATTTTATCAATAAACGTGTGCCATAAGGATTAAAACTGATTGTAAGTATATTATGGTGGAGTTTGCCGGTTAATAATATAGTTATTATAACATATAATAGACTAATTATTTTAATAGTCGATAAATAATATTGTGATCACTCTTGTAACTAAAATAAAAATATTTAGTCGTTTTAAATTATTGTTTTGATTTTTTTTATTAGAATGGTGTCTATAGATTTACAATTTCAATTTTCTGTTTGAATTTGTTGGTTTAAATTATAGATTTTAATCGATTAAATATTTAGTACACCCTGTTTATATTAGATTTTAGCTTTAGACTTATTTCCCAAATTAATTTTAGAGTCCTAGAGAGAATAAAATATGAAAACCAATATATTACAATTTCAGATTTTCTTGTAATAAAATTTAGTCCAAAGTAACTCTTATTCTATACAATTGAATTTTAAAGTTTTACCTATTCTGGACTATAGGAAATGTATAAAATAGGAATCCAGTAATAAACTGTGCGCTTTTTTAATTTAATTGTCTTTTATTTTTAGAACATCCTTAAATAAAAAAAAGTTTTGAAATGATTCAACATTTTAATTTGTAATATTAAGTCAATCTAAACTTAGAACTATTTAGTTGTAACAAATAAAGTATTTTAGTTATTATGAAATACAAACTCGAAACTCATGCAATATGATTAAATAATCAAATTAATAAAAATAATCTTACAGTTAATTACATTTACTTAATAATGTAATCAAAATATTTGTTCAATAAATAATTGACACATTGTTCGAACCGACAGATCTATTGTAACTTAAGTAAACATTATAATTTGGCGTATGTGAAGTTATTACTAACAAGTGTTGTTTATTGACTAGAATATTTACAACATTGTGACTTTAATACTTTTTGTTACATCGCATCAAGTTATTGCTGCAATTTATTATTACTATTATTAAGTAACTTAATTATAATCACATTCATCTAGGTACGATGTCTTGAGCAAATCTCTGAATACTAAATACTGATCAAATACTAATAAAATTAGATAGTAAGTCACCACAGCTCATTTCATTAGTCACTTCTAGTAAATATATTTCAAACCTTTCATCATGATCATCATTTCAGCCTTAGGACGTCCACTGCTGAACATAGGCCTTCCCCAGTGACTTCCAGATTGTTCGGTTGGAAGCGGCCTGCATTCAGCGGCTTCCTGCAACCTTTACCAGGTCGTCTGACCACCTTTTAGTTGGACGTCCTACGCTGCGCTTGCCGGTACGTGGCCTCCATTCCAGAACCTTTCTGCCCCATCTGCCGTCAGTTCTACGTGCTATGTGCCCCGCCCACTGCCACTTCAGCTTGCTTAGCCGTTGGGCTATGTCAGCAACTTTTGTTCGTTTACGAATCTCCTCAATCCTGATTCGATCTCGCAAAGAAACGCCGACCATAGCCCTTTCCATAGCACGCTGTGCGACCTTGAGCTTTCTTATGAGGCCCATAGTGAGAAGCAAAGTTATAAACACAATATTACAAGACCTTAAAACAATACGTAGGAAATTAACTTTATTATTATGACAGATATGATCGCTTAAGAAATTTCATGCAAGTTTGTGGAATCGTTTCTGTCCTCAATATTTGCTTGACAAGTCAATTTAGCAAAGTAGAGATAAATAGTTGATAAACTCGATAAGTATATTTACAATTGATCTATTCTTAATTGTGAATCGTAATGTAACTAAACTTATATAAAAAATTATGCGTTTAGTAAAACTGACAATTTCATCCATAGTTTGTGAGTGTGACGTCGTTGTAATAGAAATATAATAATTATGGTGTAATCATACTTGAACAATAATACCAATTCACGAAATAAAATTTAATTAAGATTATGCCATTTATAGGAGATCAACATTTACTCATATCAGAAAATAATACTTATTTAAGTATAGTTTAATATGATAATGATACTTTAAAACTAAAGGTGGATATTTTTGGCCAATGAATTTATTTATCAAACTCCTATAACTTTTCTTCGGAGCTCTTTCTAATAACTAAAGGCTTCAATCTACCTCTAAGTTTGACCAACCTCTTACTGACTTTACCATTAGAGGTTGGGTTTCTCAAGTCAGGCATCGACTTGCTTTCATGAACTAGAATATTTTCCGTGGACTTTGCCACTGTTCCGTAGTACCTTGGCATACTGAAGTCGTTTTCTTGAAACATCATTTCAGTTTTCTTCTTAATACTTTGTAAACTTGTGTCTCCTTTATATTCCGGGATTGCTGGACTGTCAGCAAAGAACCTGGGAAGGTTCGTACTCTTGATTATGGGAGTGTCTGGTAGACTACTAAGTCGGACTTCGGCGTCACCAGCTGCCGTGACACCAACCATAGATTTGGACTTGATCAATGGAGGTTTTTCTGGAGCTAAATGCGCTGGTATGTTTAGGAAAGATGCGCTTCTATGTGGTACCCTAGCTAATACCTTGTTGATTTTGGTAGGATCTATGCTCTTTAGACTTTCAACTCTGTTCAACATAGGTTTAGACAATCTGCTGCCACTGTCTACCCTTTCAAGAGTTCTGGCACTATTGCTTCTTAAAATACTTTTGACGCTTTCTACTCTGGGTATAGTCAATGTAGAAGGTAAAGCGACCACTGAAATTGGATCGTATTTGTATATAGGATTTTGTGTAGTAATTTTAGTTTCATCTTTCATAGTCACCGTGCTGGGTTTGACTACGTTTTGTTTTTTAACAGCAACAATATTCATTGTTAATCCTTCTTCAGTGTCTTGGCTCTTTCGGTCACTTTCTTCCTCTTCCTCGATTTTGAACATGTCATAGTTAGTCATAAGCTCATCTTTGAACATGATTTCGAAGTCAGTAACAGGAGAGTTAACTTCGTCTTCGAAATAAACTTTGGTCCTATTTGGTTTATCTGATAAATAGTCAGGCTCTGATTTAGTTTCGATGTCGTCCAGCGAATCATTGCTGCCTTTTGACTTCAGTTCGTGGTCGTCTCTAAATATTAGCGATTTGGAGAATACCTGAAATGATTAAAACCATCTATAAGTATTGTTTGTTTATTTATTATTGAATTTTAAATTACGCACGAAGGAAAACCTAAGTAATTCAGTTTCAGATTCGTTGTGTACAAGTTAACTCTGGATGTGTAGCCGTCATAAGTTTTTTTTTATATTAGACAACACTACATACATTGCTCTGATCCTATGGTAAGTAGCTAAAGCACTTTTGTTATCAGAAACGATGACGGTACTACAACACTCAGACCCAAGACAATATTGAAAAGCTATTTTTCAACATTGACTGATCGGGAATCGAACCCGGGACCTCAGAGATAGTAACAAGAGTCAGGTACGCTGTAGTTTCATCTACGGACGTATTATTTACTATTAAGTACTTAATACATTTGCACAGCAAGGTACAAGTCTCGGTAGGACGTAATTGTAACTGGCTCTAATACTGATTACCTGAATTACTGTATTTTGTTCACCAAATAAATTTAAATTAATTGGAAACTATCAGTAGATTTTAATAGGCTAATTTGATTTGCCTACCTCGTAAAGTTTATCAGCATGTAGCGGCAGCTCGTTTATCTCCCGTCCAGTGATGGCTTCGGGGGGCAGGTGGTTGTTGTTGATAGGCTGCTCCGTGATCACACTGTCGAGGGAAGCACCCATGTTTGAGTACCCATTTGTATATACTGGTCCGTCTTCTAGTCTGAAAAACAGAAAATAAAAGATTAAATTTCAACACGAAAATTTAAACAAAAAGTGGGAGAAGATTTAAAAAAGGTAGACGATTATTTAAACAATAAATGTATCGACTTTTAACTGCTAATGCTTGCGGCCAGTACATAGGCAGATCACACACACACACACACATCTGAAAAATTCCGTATGCATGTAGTCCGAGCCTAACTATTTGATATTTATGTAAGAGATAAGATCCGAATGAGGATATCCATAGAATAATACATGTCATCAAAATAGGTCTTCAAATTGTATGCCACATCACTTGTAAAACGACAACCGTTACGCAAGAAAGGAAAAGGAATGGCGGCCACGAACTGGAAGACGCAGCGTAGGCAGGCATATTTATTTATTTATTCGGACACACAAAACAGAATATAATTACAAGAGCATAGGTATTACTAAACAGATATTTAAGTAACAAACTAAATAATATTCTAAAACTTGCATGCACAGAAACATTGAAATATATTTCTACAAGAACAGCTATAATATATTTATCATCATTTAAGTGTTCTCACATGCCCGTCTCGAGAGCTATACTTATTGAAACTTTTCAGCAAATTATGTATTGGAATTCCCGCATATCCCAGACAAAAGTCTCTTAAATTTAGCTTATTTGTCCTACGCTTCCCGCAACCTTGACCTACACAAGTGGGCATTCTATGAGACTTATGTCCGGCAGAAGAGTTCCAAAGGCAATGACTTCCAGATTGGCCGGTTGGAAGCGGCTTGCAATAAGCGGCATTCTGAAACCTTCACCTGGTCCACCTTGTGGGTGGGTGACCGCTGCGCTTGCCGGTACGGGCCTCTATTCTAGAACCTTTAGGCTCCATCAGCGGTCAGTTGTACATGAAGGTGAACAAAAGGAAGTCAGGGAGATGTTTTCGCTGTGTGCGCGATGACAGCGCCCCTAGTGACCACAATTATTGTGGACTTGAATCTCTCAAATTATGGCAACTGGATGGTTTGAGAATGATTTTCGGATTGTTTTTCTTCGAAATTAGATAAAAGTATCTAAAAAGTTTGCGCATATTATAATAAGTGATTTTCATAAATACGAATTTTATAATACCTACGGGATTTTAATCAATACAACATGATATAACTTTCCAACCTCAAAATGTGCAAAAAGGGAAAAAATAGTATTAGCACAGCGTGTGACAGATTTTGAAGAGCTCAGAACCAACGGACAAAGCTACTTAATAAGAGCTGTGATCATAAGACAAACGTCTGTAACACAAATTCCCTACAAACTTTTTTATTTTCACAGCTGCAGCTATTTATTTATTTCTTTGCTTCAATTTCCATCTTGACGTTGGAAACGAATAAAATGTTTTTCCCATTGTTTTTACACTTTATAACAGAACACGTATGACCCATATTGCGAATTAATAACGTTTTCACTTAAAAATACTTAATAACGATAGTACGGAATTCTATGGAAATATAGCAATTTGACACATCACGTCCAGAGTTTTTTCACATTTCGCTACATTGCGTGCTGCGATCGATTTAACGGCCCCCACCACCCACTTTGCACATAGCGAATAATTAAAATAAATACTCTCTACTAGCTCTTGAGTTATGTCATCAAAACAAAAGTAGAAATTATATAACATGTTTTAGTGACTTCATTTTATTTTACCTTATCAATTCGAAATGACTATTTAATAGCGCGATTAACGACACTAATTACTATTCTAATAGAATTACAGTTACATTTAATTAAAGTTTGTCTAAGTTAACAAGTTTTTCCCCTTGCGAATGGTGATAGGTACTACTCGTAATGAAATTACTTTAGTTAATTACTCTGCTGACTTGTTTAGTGTGGAAAAATATCGACCAAAACTACCTATTTTTACTTACCAATATATTAACTTAATTACAGCGTAAAAATAAATGAATATTATCACTTTTCATCATCATTTCAGCAGTGAACGTATAGGACGTATAGAACATAGGGGTCCCCCAATGACTTCCAGATTGGTCGGCTATCTCTTTTATACAGGGTTGACGTTCAAAGCTAAAATTTAGATGCCTTATATCGAGGTGTATTCAGATCACCCCATGTATGTTCCACAATTTTGCTTAGTTTAAATTATAATATAGGCAAGGGTCCTGGGTCAAAAAAAGATTATTCTATTTAGTCCGTCAGCTAGATTATCAAAAAATATTGAACCCATATTTTGTCTATGGTCAATCAAACAAAAAAATACGAAGAAAAAACGCATCAAAGTGAGCACGTCACACCTTGCTAAAAAGTGTTGCAAGGCGTGACGTTACGCGGAACTTTAACGGGCTATATCTTCATCATTATTTGTTTGATTGAGAAAAGAAAAAATACGAGTCCTATATTTTTTGTTAATCCAACTGACGGACTAATTAGATTTTTTAGAAAACTAGCCCATTATTTATATATTTTTTAAATTTTCACCTATTTTTTTTTCTCATCCTAGCAAGCACTTGTAGTTCGTTTTTTTTTTGGTAATAATTAATAACAATACTCACAAATACCCCCCTAAAAACTACAATTTATCTAGGTATTGCGAAACTTACTTAAAGTTTAGCTGCAAGTTTAGAACGAAGCTTCAATAACCTAGCATAATTTTTATTTTCATTTTTTATTATTGTATATTATGTTAGTCTATAAGGTATTTATGGTTATTAGGTAGCTTTCGCTGGTATTTAAAGGCAACACGGGCCTTAGCCAAGTGTTGTCTCTACAATTTACTAATTTGTACTCGTAGTACGCGCGTCGGATAAATTTTTTATTATTATTAAAATTACTGTCAGAACTTGGTACTTACTTGCACATGACATGTCTTATTAATAAAATAAAAAAATAAACTTTTGGATTCTAAGTGCGTGCCTGACTATAGGAACGAAATAAAATGCCAGATGGAAGAAGAATGAATTCACTATACAGGGTTATTTGTAAAACATCAACCACCTCCTAGGGGCTGATTATGGTGCTCAAATACAACAACTGTTTTTATGGAAGATTAAAAAAAACAATGTTGGTCTCATAGAAAAAGTTGTTGTATAGGAGGTTGTTAATGTTTTACAAATAACCCTGTATAGTAGATACGTAACGTTTTTTTTTTTATGGACGGACCTATCGCTGAGTGCCTTTGAGGAAGACATTCGTCAGCTTAACCCGGGCAGTTGTGGCGTGCGCTGAAGGCGCACAGCCTAGGTCCGCCCCGCTAGCGGTCGCCGCGACCCGGCCGAGTGTGAGGCCTCAGACTCGTACGTGTCGAGCCCCATACTAGCAGGCGTGATCGGGCCAAAGTACGTAACGTGTAGGTATAATTGATTTGATGTTTTGCATTGTGTACACCAAGATCTATCTTTATTATCTTAACTTTATATCACAGTTACGTATCAGACTGTTTATCGTGTAATTTATAGAACGAACTTTATAAGACAATGCACTTTAATACTACTGTGTTAAGGTTGAAAACTAGAATGAGCTTGGAATATAGATGATTCTACTTGCATCGTGATCTGCATATTATTGAATACTGATATTACGGTAACTTTAAACGCAAAATTACGTCCAACCTGAAGCAGGTTTTTGCCCTTACTTTTATTTTATTTATTAACCACACACCAACAACATAATCTAACACTTATTTCACAACACTTCTGATTTATATGTCACTTATAGGTGAGCACAACATTTCCAATCTACAAGGCTGCTGTCTTATAAATAAAACTAAAAAACATTACCCTCCTTCTGGGTCAGTCGGTAAAAAACTAAACTAAACACATTGAACATTCCGGTCATCATTTTCAAACGAAATCTGTAAATAGAGTATAAAAAGCTCCATCTCCTTTCCGAAAATAAAATAAAAAATGATTTCTTAATAAAAATTGCTATTTTTTTTGTTTATTTTTTATTTATATATTAACACCAATAAGACATACACTATTTTAGACAACATTAACTATACATGCTAATATATCAAGCTAAGTGCTATCTTAATTACAGGTATTACACAAAAGTAATTGAATTAACGTAGCATTTAAGTAGATTTAAATATTTTGTAATTGTTAAATATCTAAATTATTAATATTAGTGTTACAACATTTATTTATGAAAGTAGCATATTATTGTGCATTATTAAAGAGAAAAACAGCAGAAGAACAGTTAAACCAAATACATCAAATTCTTGCGGAATCTTGTAAAATCGCTTGAGAATATATCAATGTCATGTGGTTTATTTGATGAATTGTTGAGAGAACTCTTGCTATTAGCTATATTTTTATGTAATTTATTGTAGCCCATAACGAGCCTATTAAGCGGCGCATAGCGTCCCTGACGCGAATAGGACTTCCTTCCAACGAATGGTGTGTACCTAAGAGGCTAGTCGAATACCCCGTGAAGGAGCACGAATATTCATATTCGATAGAAGGTTAGGCGCATCAAGGACACCACTCACCAACTTATGTAGAAACAGGTTGTCTATCAGATTTCTTCGAACTTCTAAAGAATGGAGTTTGAAATGTTTTAATCTATCGAAATAGCTTGGAAGTTTTCCAGCCATATGTTATATTTTCTATGAAAACCAACTCAAAATCGCAGTATGTGCAAAAATTCATTTCGGACAGAAGATGCCTTTTTTGCTTCATCTACAGTTTGGCACACTTTTTACGGGACTCCATGTTAGTAAATAATAATTATGAAGTATTTGTTAAACTTGAGACGCCAACAGGAGGCGTGTCGTAAGCGGCGACTAATTCCTGTAGCACGAGACGAGCAAAAGCGTCTGTGTACGAAATTCTATAAAAAACTGCGCTCGCCAACCCGCCTGCCAAGCTTGGCGAGTATTGGCAATCCCCCCCTTTAGGGGGAGGCCTATGTTCAGCAGTAGACGTCCTACGGCTGATGATGACGATGATTTGTTAAACATCGCGTATTGCGTCAATTTAGTTTTCAATAAGATATCCAGAGAATTAATAAGCAAGAAATGTTTAAAATAATTAAACTACTTACTTGTAGGTCGCAATCTGCTTGTCGAAGCAGAACCTCTCTTCGCAGCAGTTCCAGTACATAGTCTCCAGGCAGCTGAAGTAGAAGAAAAAAACATGATTAATAAAAAAAAATATTGGACAACATCACATACATTGCTCTGATCCTAAGGTAAGTAATTAAAACGACGGTACCTCATCATCTAGACCAGAGTCAACATATAAAGGTCGATTTCTACATAGACCTGACCAAGAATCGAACCCGAGACCTTAGAGATGGCGACGCCAAGTCCGGCACACTCGCCTCTAGGCCACGGAGGTCGTCAAACAAACAAACATGCCAAAAAAAAAAAGACATAATAGCAGAACACCTGTATCACGGGCGGTTAAAGATGGTTAAAGAATGTATAACTATTTGAGTAGTAACTAAAAGTGACCAAAGGCCTAACCACGAGGTTTATCAATTGGCGGACTTAATGCTATACAACATTCTCTACCTGTCAACCTTGAGTAATGCAGATAATGTAGTCAGTATAAAGTATCGTGAAGCGCATAAAATCAGCCTACTCCGATACTACTACATAACGACCACGACCGCTCTGTCAAGAGCAAATCGACTAAGAAGAAGAAGAATCAAATTGCAATTCTGAACAAAGTATATAATTTACGACATTTTGTCAAAGAGTATTTGTGTTTGTAATTATTTTCTCTATCGATTAACGTATGTTTCATAGGTGTACACCAAAATAACGCTATTAAAGGTTTCTTGCAACTTGAGGCTCCATACAAAAATTTCGAAGTCTTTAACTGATAAGAAAAAAGAAGAACAGTTTCAGTACAAGGAAAAGAGTAAAATACTTCATTCTATTCCAAACCCACCTATTCAATTTATTTCAAAAATAATATTTTCACATCAACACACACTTTAAATGCCTGCATTAATAACTCTGGCATTCGATAAAAAAAATGCACAAAAACACAACAAAACAAAATACTGGCAACTAACACCTTCAAAGCGTGTACAATCAAAATTGGTTTTTAATAAATGTGATGAAAAAAAACACAATAATAACTACTCGATCTCGTGAAGTTTGTCTACACTATGACTCTGTCTGCCCTGTCATACAAATTTCCCGCTTCTGTTTGCCTTATCCATTATCTCGACATCCTGTCATAGTTATCGTGATCGAGACGGGAAACTTACTATTGCCAAGTGGATTACAGTTTTCACGTCAAGGAGAATAATGTTTTGATCATTTTAGTTGATAAAATAGTTTGAGAATAATTGCATCATGTTTATATCGGGGCAATGAGTCTTAAATGTTTTTTTATTTATTTAAAAAACCTATTTAAAAAAAGGTAAAAATTATATTCACAATAAACATAAGTAGTCTTTTATTTTTGGAGTTGTTGCGAGCGAACGAAAACAGTTAAGACATTATAAACTCAAGACATTATAAACAAAAGGTCACTTTATCATCATTAACATTTCAGCCATAGGACGTCCACTGCTGCACATTGGCTTCCCCATTGTATCATATTGGGGGGGATTGCCAATACTCGCCACTCTTGGCAGGCGGGTTGCCGAGCGCAGTTTTTTATAAGATTTCGCACGCAGAGGCTGCTGCCTGTCTTGTGCTACAGGAATTAGTCACCTCATACGACACGCCTATTACTGGCGGTGGGCAAGTGTATTCTTTACGGCCGTCCTCACACATTTTCACACGAAATATCAATTTTTTTACGAAAATTAATGGACTATAAATGTTTTTGATGACCAAGCTGGCTTTTTTGGTCGGTACTGGTAAAATTAATTAAGTGACCCGAATTCATTGCTCTCAAGAGTATTTAAGTCGTGAAAAACTAATTTGATAGTTATACTTACTACTGGCACGATTTGCAGAATGTCAACAGCATTTTGAGTTTTTCCAATTTGATTACATTGCGTCCGAAAATGGCAGGAGGTTTGTCTTGTCAGCTTTCCGAGAGAGATGCAAGCATCTGTAAAAATAAATACATTACGTTAATAATTTAATAGAAAAGGCAAAGATGTTTACATTAACATACAAATTTAGTTATTTTTGGAGTCGGTGCGATTGGAGCTGGCACCGTCCCCAAAAAATCATCTTAACTATCATCTTAAGTATATTTTAAAACAATACTTTGCAATATGCAAAGTATTTTATCATTGCAATACTCTAAACAACAAAATATCTGCTGTATACCGATTTCATCTTCTATTTTTGCATCCAAAAGGATAAAAAGAAATCTTTAAATTATTAATGAAATAAAGTCCTCCATAAATCAGTTAACATTTGACAAATATACACACTCATACAAAGACATCTAGTCGAATGGTTAAAAGTTCCTCAAGGTTAACCTTTTTAATATCGGTTAAAAGATGTCAATAGTCGTAAAAGTAATTGGAGTCATTTATAATATAGACGAGTTTTTGTAACAAATCTCATTGCTATTGCCATGATGCCCTTATTGTCAATCATTGCGAGCCATATTTCCGCGCGACCTTTCTATTGTAGCCGTGCGAATGTGCCCAGCCCTTACTCACAGTCCAAATTTATCAGACACTTCATCATTAACATTATTTCAGCCATAGGACGTCCACTGCTGAACAAAGGCCTCCCCTAATTACTTATCATCAGTGGGGATTGCCAATACTTGCCACGCTTGGTAAGCGGCTTGGCGAGTGCAGTTTTTTAGTATAATATTTTGATTTTGATTTTATAACCTCTGTCGTTATCATCATCATCATTTCAGCCTCTCTATATTTGACTTATAAAATGTCTTAAATAAATAACTAAATAAATAAATAATAAAATCTTTATTTCCAGTAAAATATACAAAAGTCTTACGATATACGGCGACGGCTGCACTAAGCATATTGCTTGAATCGCGCCATACAATATGGCGACACTGGTCGAGGTGCGTAATCACTAAATTAATTTTGAGTTTTGATTTTATTAATTTGAAAATTTAAACAGAGAACAAAATTATATAATAACAAAATAAAAATGTGAAGGTGTGTGTGTTCTGTATGTGTGTGTGCGTGTGTGTGTGTGTGTGTGTGTGTGTGTGTGTGTGTGTGTGTGTGTGTGTGTGAGTGTGTGTGTGTGTGTAAAATTTAGTATTTCCTCTGGAGGCTCTAGCTGGTGTGCTGGATTTACTAACATAACCTAGGTAAAAATTTGGTTACTAACATGATTTGGACTCTGGTCTGAAATAATTTTCTTGAATTTCATTAATATCGTGTTATAAAGTAATATTGTATAATTATGCCATTTATGTGTGTCGTATTTTGTTTTGTTGCCAATAGATGGCGTTGTGTATTTCCTATCCCGCGATACGAGTCACTTTTTGGCCACATATTAAGACCTAAAGCACGGCAATAAATGAGTGTGTAAAATCAGAAGCAATAGTGTTTCATTCCTGAATTCCGAAGCACCTGCTAGTCGCAGGGCTTAAGCAAGGAGTTGTTCTATATCAACTAATAATATCTCTACATTTGTAAATAGTGGTACGTCTGTTCTGTCTACACTGTGTCGCAGGGTTTAAGACCTCGTTCGAGATTAAGGCTGGCGTGGGCTGAGGCCACATTAACATACAATGGCTGATATCAAAAGTGTTATAAGTATGCCGCTGCTTCTTAGTAAGCGCCTTAACTAGAGCATGTGTGTCTTGATTTAAAGGTCGCGGGTTTAATATGAATTATGAGTTTATTTAAACATATTTTTTGAATCTGTCTAAAGAATGCACTAATGTTTGTACAAACCAAAACCTAGCACGTGACCTCACGTATAAGCAGTGGCGTTTTCTTACTGTATCGGGCCTTTTTACTAAGAAGCAGCTTGGACAACACCACATATTACTGTGCTGTGTGTGATCCTAAGGTAAGTAAGTAGCTAAAGTGATACAGAAATCAGAAACAACGACGGTACCACAACATCCAGACCCAAAACAACATTAAAAAAAAATGTTTTCTACATTGGACCGATCGAGAATCGAACCCGGGACCTCAGAGATGGCGACGCCAAGTTCAGCGTACGCGCCCCTCGGGTACAAAGGTCTTCGCATCACTCAGATGCAATCTAATTTTATTTTTTATTTTCTATATTGATCTAATAATTCGCGCACTCTGTTGGGATTGTTAATCCCTGTTGTTCCGATTCCGGCTTGTTTTCAGAATGTCTTTATTATTATATCGGAGGTGTAAGGTTATTTTAATAACACCCTGTGTGTAAACACAAGCGGGATTGTTCACTCGTACAAATAGAATCAGGAACTGTGACATGTAAACAGCTGTATTACAATGCGTGTCAACAGAAAGACCTATTGTGTATTGAGGCATTCCTTGCAGATGTTGATGTTTGTATTTGTGTTTGTAGGAATAGTTATTAGAAGGTCATCATCATTTATCAGCCATGGACGTCCGCTACTGAACACAGGCCTCCCCAAATGACTGTCATCGAGGGGGATTACCAATCCTCGCCACGCTTGGCAGGTAGGTTGGCGAGTGCAGTTTTTTCTAAGATTTCGCACGCAGACGCTACTGCCCGTATCGGGCTACAGGGATAAGTCGCCTCTTACAACATGCCTCCTGTTCGTGGTTGGGAATTGTGTACCTATTCTCTACGGCCCTCCCTCTCCACGCGGCACAGGATTACAAGGTCATATTGATGGTATATTTATGACGAACACCTACAGAGACGAAACGTGTAACATGACAGTAAAGCTGTCCCACCGGCTTCACGTCACTCAGCGAGCTAAAGAAAGGTCGATGCTTAGAATTTTGTTAACTCCGAAACGATGTTGTCCGGCAAAAGACCAAAATAATGGATATAGATCTAAAATGTAGCAAGCTAAAGTGGCAGTGGGCCGGCCACATCTGTCGCAGAACCGAAGAAAGGTAGAGTTAGCGCGTTCTTAAGTGGAGACCACGTCTTGGCAAACGTAGTATAGGACGCTCCCCAGCTTGATGGACCGACGACCTTAGGAAGATGGCTGGCATTCGATGGATAAAAAAAGCGGGAGATCATGGTATTTTGCGCTTTTAGGGGGAGGCTTACATCCAGCAGTGAACTGCTATAAGCTGACATGATGATGATGATGATTTAAGGTTTAGTTATGGGTTTTTGTTACGACTCTCTGACCTAAAGGGAAGATTTAAATTCAAATTCAAATTCATTTATTTACATGGAAACACGGTACATGAAGATAATAAAATAAATAATATACAAATTCCGACATGTTTAAGATCACTATCAGCCCTTTGTCTGAACTGCTCAAAGAAAGCTTCTTCCAACACCCGCCATTCAGCTAAATCACTCCCCTTCATCAAGCCACCGCCAGCAGCCTTTACCAGATAGTCCGTCCAAAGAGCCGCTAATTTTGTTTTCATCTAATAATACTCTAAATACTCACTTATTTAGAATATAGGCCCTCTTACATGCAAATTATTGTCTTAATTATGTTATTCTGAATAATATTTTAATAACAGGAGGCGTGGTTCTCATGACTTCCTTTCATTGTCTTGCGAAGATCATAAGATCTGACCTTACGCTTAAACGGTACAATATTTAAAAAAACAGCCAAGTGCGAGTCGAAACCGTATATGAAGGATTTCGTACTAATAAATATTTACACTACATAGTTATTTTTTATAGTTGACTGAAAATGTAAGTGTTTCCATTATTAAGAAAAACCAAGACTTCATGGGTCCCAGGCTCTTATTTAGACTTTTTTTTTATTTGACATTTGGCAAGAATAACGTGCAAACAGACAGATTAGTACCATTCGATAAGACCGCCTAAATTGTGTATCTTTCTGTGAACACAAATTGTAACTTCTTCGTATGGTGTACAGTAAAGAGTATCTATCTATTCTACTTAATTATGAAACATTTAAGTGGCGTTTATGAATACGTAATTAATAATTACTGCTTGAGGCTTAAGTTGTAACTTACCTAAGTAATGCTTAACAAGCTCATAAGCAGCTTATTATTAATGACACTGCTAGTTAGTTGCGAGTAAAATAAAATAGAAGTGTGTTATAAATTAAATATTATATAGGTGTAAATAAATGATTTGTGCGTATCAAGTGGGATTATGTTATTACGATAATGTATATATGATTTACGAGGTTTATAATAATATGCACTTGCTATCTTATCTGTTTTCCTCCGTGTAGGTACGAGTAATTAGTTTCATTTTGATTTCATACAACAAAAAGCTATATAGAAACAGAAATAGAAAATGTTTATTCGACACACAAGAGAAAAAGACATAAAACAATATAAAGCAAACCTGATGTGTCGAAAGGGCTCAGCATTTGTCATGACATGCCGCGGACTTATCATATATACTAGTCGGATAAGATATTGGTAGTACAATGGCAAATAGTAGTAGTAAAAGTAGGTAGTAGCTTAGTGGTCTGAGACTGGCCTCAAATCCGTGAGTCTTAAACTCGAATCCAAGAGCATAAATTAGATTTTTCGGAATCTATGTAATAAAACCTACTAGTTGGTGAAGGAGATTGTGAAGAAACGTTCTATCGTATCGAATACTATATTAGTACCTACAATACTATAATTGTACTTTTGGAGTTGTTCTTTATTGACGTTAACGAGTCAACCTGTTAGTTTTAATTTTAAGCATAACTTTTATTGCACCACAAGCGATCCATTTAGTCAAAGTTCAACATTTAATAGAAACATTCTACGCTAGATCTCGGTTTCATTTAATTAATAAATTAATTTCAAACGCAACATGTTAAAAAGGTATCATCAAAATTAAATATAAACCTGTTTAGTAATAAAGTTTCTTGAAATCCTACGATATTTGTTTAAATTGAGCTCTTGCCATTATTTTGGTAGTGCGTATGAAGTACACAGATGACAATAATAACTTGCGATTAGATTAGGTACTTTATCCACCTGTTATAAAAGAAACGTCACTTTTGATCAAAACATTTGACGATAGAAATGATTTCATTAAATAGGAAGGTGATTCAAATGAAGATAAATGATAGAAACAAGTAAAGACTATATCTTTAAATATTTTCAGATAATCTAAACCTCTGTGATCAAAAACTATGAGTCATTGACCTTTTAAGATAGGAATACAACCTACGTTATTGCGAAATTTCATTTAAGTATATTAATTTTAAAAAGACGTTAAATATACGTATAAACAAATTATAGACATAATTCATCATTATCATCATCATTTCAGCCATAGGACGTCCACTGCTGAACATAGGCCTCCCCCATTGACTTCCAGATTGGCCGGTTGGAAGCGGCCTGCATCCAGCGTCTTCCTGCGACCTTTACCAGGTCGTCTGACCACCTTGTGAGTGGACGTCCTACGCTGCGCTTGCCGGTACGCGGCCTCCATTCTAGAACCTTTCTGCCCCATCGGCCATCGGTTCTACGTGCTATGTGCCCCGCCCACTGCCACTTCAGCTTGCTAATCCGTTGGGCTAATAGACATAATTTGTTAGGTTCAATGTTTGCTGCCGCTAGTTTCTAAATACATTGTTCGAAAAATTAATTGTTCTGGTTAAATTGTATTTTTTTCACAATCACACTAATTATCAACGCACCAAACTAAGCAAAGTTTGTACTATGGCGACTAGACAACGGAAAAACATACTTAAATACTTTTTATAAACATAACTTAGAAATGCTCGTGCTCATCACACAAATAAATGCCCCTTGACGAATTCGAACCCACAACAGCTGACTTTGTAGACCGTAGCGCGAACCACTACACCAGACGCTCGTCAATAAGAATTTGTCCTGGTTACTCTATCTAAGAATTAACTCGTCAACATCCAACTGGTCTCATGAAATTTCTATTGTCTCGATCTAGACGTGTCTCATCTAGGATCATGATCTAGATACGTATTCAGACTATAAGAACTGGATAGGATAAAAAACCGGCCAAGTGCGAGTTGGAATCGCGCACGGAGGATTCCGTACCATTATTTATGATATTCTGTGAATATTTCTAGCGTCTACCTGTTGCTTAATAACAGCAACAGCTTAGGTTAGCTTAATATCGAGCAAAAAACGTCTAAAAATCACATTTTTTGTATGGGAGCCCCATTTAAATATTTATTTAAATCTGTTTTTAGTATATCTTGTTATAGCAGCAACAAAAATAATCATCTATAAAAAAACAACTGTCTAGTTATCAAGGTTTATGAGACACAGGCTGGTTACAGACGGACAGTGGAGTCTTAGTAATAGGGGTTTACCCTTTGGGTACGGAACCCTAAAAAGAGGTTCAAATGGAGCCGGAGTTGACAGCAAATTTTGTTTTATAATTGACCATTAACTACAAGGATATAATAAAATAAAAAACCTACAACTTGCTCACGTTCATCATAAAAAATTATCACAAAAAATCTTAATTACAATTCAAGAATCTAAATTCGCTTCGCTGTACTCGTATCTATCATTAAGAAAAGACAATGGTCTATAAACAAATTTAAGTGTTAAATTACAAAACCTTTGGAAGATTGGTAACGTAAAGTCGGCTCTAAACTCGCGAGGGGAATGTCAAGACTCACGAAAGTAGTTGGTTTCATTTATTCATTCTATAACTCAAATACAACTACTTTGTCAGACATTGCTATAAAAAGGGCTATGTAAGGTGTTTTTTGCGAAATCGAAATAAGGAGATCCATAAACGAACAAAAGGCGCTGCCATAGCCCAACGGATTAGCAAGCTGCAGTGGCAGTGGGCGGGGCACATAGCACGTAGAACTGAAAACCGTTGGGGCAGAAAGGTTCTAGAATAGGGCCACGTATGGGAAAGCGCAGCATAGGACGTCCACCTAGACAGACACTGTATGTCTGGACAGACGACCTAGTAAAAGTTGTAGAAAACCGCTGGATGCAGGCCGCTTCGAACCGGCCAATCTGGAAATCACTAGCCTATGTTCAGGAGTAAACGTTCTATGACTGAAATGATAATTTTGTGATAACAGCGTTGAAAATATTTTTGCACCTAAATAGGTAAATAAAAGTTTATTTTACTAATAATTGTTACAAACTAGCTGTCCCGGCGAACTTCGTACCGCCTCTTATATTTTTTTTCAACTTTTCAGTTTTTTTATATGTTATTCTGCTATTCGGGGCGAAGACGAATTCAACAAATCAAAGATCATAAAAATTGGTCCCGCCGTTTTTGAGTTATAAATAGTGTTACTAACCCGACATTGTTATATATATTCAGGGTGTAACGAAAAGGCGAAATAAAACTTTAAGGGGTTATTCTACGGCTAAATTACATCAATTTTTTCTATGGGACCAACATCAAAATCCCAAAAAAAAATTGACGTTTCCATACAAACTGATGCCAGCTGGTCGCGTTTTAGTATGGGAAAGTGGTTTTTTTCTGCGATTTCGATGTAGGTCCCATAGAAAAAGTTGATGTAATTTAGCCGTAGAATAACCCCTTAAAGTTTTATTTCACCTTTTCATTACATCCTGTATAAGACTGGCTGACCCAGCGAAGTTCGTTCCGCCAATTCGTTTGACAGGTACGAACAGTTTGTATAGGAAAATAAAATAGTTGTTTTACTACTTACCTTGCAAGTTTTTAATATTTTCTGATCTTTTAAACCTTCCCTGAACTTCCACAAATATTTCAAGATCAAAATTAGCCAAATCGGTCCAGCCATTCTTGAGTTTTAGCGAGACAAACGAGCAGCAATTCATTTTTATATATATAATAATAATATATATAGATAGATGAGAAAGTTTGGATAGATTGAAGTTTTTTACTCAATCACGCCAGAACGGCTAAACGGATCTAGATGAAATTTGGCACAGAAATAGGTTATGACCTGGAATAGTAGATTAATTTCCTTTTTTTTCCCGAAAAAATTTTCGATTCCCGAGGGATGCAAAATAACTCTCATTATAGATGACACTTATTGCCGTTAGATGTCGCTGTTCAGTTGGCAAAAACTTTGATTGAAACAAAATGTAACACTTGCTGTAGTTCGTGACTTCACTTTGGTGGTCTTTGTCAAACTATAGTTAACCTAAACTAAAGAGCTCGCGAACGAAGCCGCGGGCAACAGCTAGTCACCTCTAAAGGAAGCTAATTGATAATACAGGACCTTGAAAGCATAGGATAATACTCATTTTTTCCTCTAATAATAAAAACAAGTTATGTTTACCTACTAATACTCGTACTTAATGCTCAATTATTTATTGCAAAAACCATAACATACAAATAAATGTTACCAAATAATTACAATTGCAATAATAATATTAGAGCTTCTTAATTAAAATAATAATAACGTGTGGGGTGTCCTGTAAAGTATACACTTCCCCAGCGCCAACAAGAGGCGTGTCGTAAGAGGTGACTAATCCCTGTAGCACGAGACGGGCAGCAGCAGCTGCGTGCAAAATGTTATAAAAAGCTGCGCTAGCCAACCCGCTTGCCAAGCGTGGCGAGTATTAGCAATCCCCCCCAAAAAAAGTCATTGGGGGAGGCCTGTGTTCAGCTGTGGACGTCCTATGGCTGAACTGAATTAAAATATAATAAATATGGGCCAGACAAAACACCGATTGTCATGGGCTTCAAGTTTGAATTAATATCCTTGTTTCACGAGGTTCCATACTATTCATTAGAGCGTTTGCCACCACACTTAGACTCGAGCCAGTTTATAAAAATCCGTTTTCTGAATTGTCCAGAATTGGGAGTCAAACTTTGAACCTTTTGGTCGTCGAAACCCTACGTCGGGATTATTAAAATTGTGTACGCCTACATGAAAATTAATAATAACCGTTGGTAATCATAGTATAATAAAATAAATTTATTGTGCTAATAAATATTTTTCCAGAGCAGATTCCACAATATAAATTATCTAAAATCTTACCAAAACACAATCACAATTAACACTTAAAGTAAGTAATCACTTCACTAAGCCAATCTAAAACAGTGTAAAGTCGTAAAGGTTGTTACCGACACTGTACAGCGCTGCACACTGACTAATGACAGTGATAAGAGCATATAAATATGTTATCACTTGGTTCACTGATTATCCGCAAATCTTGAAGGGTATGATAATATGTCTTATAGTTCGTCAAGTGCGAGCGCGATACAGGCATTGACTGGGACGACATACACTAGGTATTGTCACTTATACTCTCATGATTGATCATGACACCTATACTCATATGATTTCTTAATTATTTTAATTCTTTACAACTTCTTAAAATAAACAAATTGATCTAATTATGCATGGCGTCATCCTCTCTGCCCACAATACCTATCTTATTGTTGTGCCCTACAGGGTCTATAATGATCTATTTTATGTATCTAATTATAACACCTGTGTAACATTATAGAATGCAATAAATATATTGAATTGAATTGAATTGAACTTTCATCATTTCAGCCATAATCCACTGCTGAATATAGGCCTTTCCAAGTGACTTCCAGATTGACCGGTTGGAAGCGGCCAGCATCCAGCGGCTTCCTGCAACCTTTACCAGGTTGTCTGTCCGCCTTGTGGGTGGACGACCTATGCTGCGCTTGCCAGTAAGTATCCTCCATTCTAGAACCTTTCTGCCCCAACAGCCGTCAGTTCTACGTGCTACGAGTATGTATTATCAAGGTATTACGTATTTATTTATCTTTATTCAGGAAACAAACAGCTTTACAATATTTCGTTTAGCTTATAAATAGTTGAATCATACTTAAATTTCTTACGTACTTACATTTGATTATAGTTGATCAATAGATTCGTCAAGGTTGGTTGGTTATTATTTTAATTTTGACTTAAACACGGAATCGAACTGCGAAACCATTGCGCTTAACCAACCACTATGCCACTACGCCTATAAGGTCGTATTCAGGTAATTAAATCGTGATCGAGTAACAAACATCAAAACTTTCGCAAACATGTTCCGGTTCGCGTAGATAGTTGTATTTTATTTATGTATGTTTATGTACGTATATTATACATTTATCTACTATTATTGTTTTGCTATTTTTGTGTATTATATGTACCTAAGTATTTATTTATTTTTTGATTATTTGACTTACGCACTCTTTTGCTCTCGCACTACGTTACCCCACTGTATTAAAACTTAATTTCCTCTGCCCTAAGGTTGTCTGGAAGTGATCGCTTTTGGCGATAAGGCCGCCTGATTGTACATAACTGTGTCTTGTGTGTAATAACCTTAATGTTTTGTGCAATAAAGTGTCTATCTATCTATCTATCTATCTAACTTTCTCATGTATATTATTAGTAAGATTATTGTTTTCTCTATCAGTAAACATTTTATGGAGTGTAATATCCGCATTATATGTCAATAGCGAAACGCTTGAAAATTATTATATCCTCATATGATATTGTATGTATTAATCATAATTCTATTTTCGTTCAGATAAAATAACGCATACGGATTGGTCAAAATGATACATACATACATATTAATAATTTCCATAAATGGTTTCAATAGAAAATGTGTCTGTTGCAATAAACTGCTTGAATAAGCAACACAAGACGGCCAGCAAAGTCATTGACTGCAACGATTGAAAAAAAAGCTGAAAGTCGTTAAGCCTGTAGTGTAGAACTAAGTATATTATAGATACGTTACTATATGCTTGAACCTGTGTATATAATTATAATCCTTTAGTGCAATAAAGCAGTGTAATCTCAGCAGTTGGTTGTTTCACTTGTCTCCTCAAGTAGCATTCTTACAAGCCAAATTGTTAAATGAAACTGTGAGTTATCGTCATGTTGCGTACGCACGCTTGGCACTTTCCGGAAACTCCAAATCGCTACAAACGTCAAAAGTGTGAACGCGTCGCAAGCGCTTGCGGCAAATTCCCTTTGATTTGTCAATAAAACCGACGCTTGTTCGGATCGGCTACAAGCGCTTGCAAACCTACGCAAACCAAGTCAAACACTCTATCCACACGTGATTTGTGACAGTTTGCGTCAAGCGTGTGGATCCGGCATAAGGTTTTGATGATAGCGTGAAAGATTTATAAACAACAGGATTTAAATTTATTTAAATAAATAAATAACAAAGTTACCGTGTTGTTTTTGTCCTAAGTTGATGTGGTCTACTGGGTCCATATTATGTAACTGACATTATCATTTTAAGACCAAATTGCTAATATCGTATCGTCTCATCGTATCATTCTATGTATACTTGGCGTCGCCGTCTCTGAGGTCCCGGATTCGATTCTAGGTCGGGTCAATGTGAAAACGAACTTTTCTATGTTGAGTTGGGTCTGGGTGTAATGGTTCGTAATTGACTGATTTCTACAACACAAGTGCTTTAGCTACTTACAATAGGATCAGAGCAATGTATGTTAAAAATATATCCTATAATATTATGTCCATAATTAAGTATGAATTTTGGTTCGGTACTCAACGCGCGCGCATATTTAAAAAGTAATAATTGTGAGTCGCGCTGTCTGTTTGTTTGTGTAAGCATTTTATGTATGTTATTATTATTATAAATAAATAATGAGTTGTGTGTTCCATGTATGTATGTACACGTATAAAGGTTTATTATTTAGATAATACTATAAAGTATGTATTTATGTATATGTAAGATAAAATATTATATTGTTTTGAAAGTATAAAAATTATGTATTATTATATAGTATATGAATTTTATATAGTATATGTAATTTATGTATTGTATCTATGTAGAATGTGGGTTTCCCACAGATCTGATTAAAATACAATGCGTGTGGTCGTGACTCATTATTTATTTTGTCTTCTTAATTTGTCATCACCATCGTTTATAAGGGGGAGCCCCCTTAAACCCTAAGTTACGTGGCAAAAATATGATTACAAAACATTCATGCTCGGGCTCATCACGCAAACATTTGACCCTTTCGGGATTCGAACCTGACACCGCCTGGATTCGTAGCCGAAGCGCGAACCCCTCAACCAGAAGCCCCATTCCAACAGTAGTCGCATTAATAATATCAATAATTATAATACAATAATCCACTCCCCGTAACATTACTATCTAAAACGGTATTCTCATAAACATTTAACGTATGACGTAAAATTATCAAAACTATCCCGCTAAGCTGAACATGGAGCTGAACATAAAGCAAAAATATTCTCATTGTGATTTCTTTCATTTTTAGTCGAATTACGAACAGTAATTGCATTTTTTGGGTTTACAATAATACCGTTTTAGATAGTAATGTTACTGGGACACTGGATTGGGCCTCAGGTTGTTGTCTAAATCAAATGAATGAAACGAATGAAATGAATGAAACGAATAAAACGAATGAAACGAATGAAACGAATGAAACGAATGAAACGAATGAAACGAATGAAACGAATGAAACGAATGAAACGAATGAAACGAATGAAACGAATGAAACGAATGAAACGAATGAAACGAATGAAACGAATGAAACGAATGAAACGAATGAAACGAATGAAATGAATGAAACGAATGAAACGAATGCAACGAATGAAACGAATGAAACGAATGAAATGAATAAAATGAAATGAAAAATGAGTTTATTGCTTTCATAAACTTACAACTATGCATATATCTATCTATATATATATATATATAAAATGAATTGCTGTTCGTTTGTCTTGCTAAAACTCGAGAATGGCTGGACTGATTTCGCTTATTTTGATCTTGAAATATTTGTGGAAGTTCTGGGAAGGTTTAAAAGGTCAGAAAATATTTAAAAAATGCAAGGAAAGTAGTAAGAAAACTATTATATATATATTTTCCCATACAAACTGTTCGTACCTGTCAAACGAATTGGCGGAACGAAGTTCGCTGGGTCAGCTAGTATAATATATATTTAAATAAAATAAAACATACAACTGCATTTTTACTTAGCCAAGAATCCAACATAGATTTAATGATGTTAAAATTTTACCCAAATTACAATTAACTAATAAAAAAAACCTGTTACCCTATATGGACATAATTTGCATAAATTACCTTTATGAATGCTGATTTTACGATTGATGATTTTACATACAGCACATTTGGTTTTCTCAGTTCCTACTATGAATCAGTCTAGGTTTTCCTCAAGTATGATTATGCGTTGCTTTATTAGTATTTATTACGCAATAAAGGGTGCTCTTAAACAGCATGATGACATATTTTCGACAGACTCTACGAGTATAACAAAGAATAATATGGTTCTAAATTGGACTATCCATCTTTTTTAGGAGGAATGAACTACGAAACCATTTTACCGCCAATTTTATATTAATGAAATATTTAAATTGCCGCGCCCTTACTGTAAAATATAAGAGTTCTGAGTAAATTTTTGCGACAGTACATAATGTCGTAAAAATTTTAAGAAATACAAATAGTTATATTTGCCCGCGACTTCGATCGCGTGGTCCATAGTTTATTCTGGGTTTTTGTGCGCAAATCTCCCATTTTTTTTTTCGTAAGAATCTTCTAGTATAAGAAATAAATAAAAAGATGAATGTAATATGTAAAGTCATTCTCAAGTTATAGCGTGATAATCATGTATCATACTTAATACAAATAAACTGTTTAATTTCAAGGGAATTAGATATTTTTATTTAATATTTGACGACCTCCGTAGCGAAGAGGGGAGCATGCCGGACTCGGTGTCGCTATCTCTGAGGTCCCGGGTTCGATTCCCGGTCGGTCAATGTAGAAAAATAATTTTCTATATTTTCTCGGGTCTGAATTGTCCGGGTATTGAATAATGATCAGGTACCATGGACCTTTATGTGCTGGAAAATGAATTATTCAAAGACAGCTACCCAGCCAATTTAGAAAAACCTCCTTCTAAATTGACCGAACGAACCAGGAACCAAACTCGAGACCTTTGCGTTCAAGGCTAATCACCGCCACTACGCCTATCGGGTTATTAAACTTAGGACACGAGCTTTTTTGTGGTAAAGACAAAAAGTGTTATCTACTTCTACTTCGACTAAAAAACCCAATAGATCCTCATCCCAATTGAACGCATAATGTTTTGTTATGTATGACCGGTGACTACGAAATATAAGGTGTTAAAAAATCAATGTCAAATATTTTAAGGGGTAACTGAGACTACCACATGGATCATATTTAAGAGAAATTTAAAACTATAGAACGGATTTGAATAAATCGAAAAAAGAAAATGTTTATTGATATAAATAATTTATATCATCCTGTACATGATCGCAAACTCCCACAAACGCAAACAAACACTCTCGCACGATGCTAATACTAGTCAAAACCCATTCATAATCCCTAGGATCTCATTCATGCGCACATAAAATCATACGACACACAAGCTCATGCTAGACATTGGGTGTGTGTGTATGAATGAATTTTCTTTGAGATAGAAACACTGTTATCATTTCTGTCTCACTCGTTTCATGTCATTGTGTGTGTGTGTGTGTGTGTGTGTGTGTGCATGTGCGACGTACCTACTCCTTTTAGATAATTGCCGCGAGTTGCAGAAAGGCTTAAGAAAGCTAATTGTATGGGTTATCTGTCAAAACAAGTGCCAGATAGGTTATCCAGAACTTATCAGCAAGTATTGAAACTGGGCCTTATTATCTTTAAAGACGACTTATAGCTATAATGCAGGTCTGTAACATAACGTTCGTACACAAAATAGAAAAATAAGTGTTAATGCTGTCTTTAAAGATAATACATTCTTCAGCAACTGACAGTTTGTCACTTTATGTTGTAATTTTAATGTTAATTACTTCTATCAGTTCTTACGGTAAAATAAAAATACAGTTAAATTGAAAAAAACATTTTTAATTAAATTACACATGTTGACAATTAATAAATACACTTATTACTAAAAATATCACTTTTATTTTAAGAACACAAAACAAATAAAGAATTTCCACCTCCCATCACACTTTTCCAGGCTTTGGACTAGCAAGTAAGCGTAAAATAATTTATTACTCATCACCTGATTTAATGCAACATAATTCTATGGAGATAGGTACTACTAGGCTATTTCTATCAGTCAATGCAGATAACAAGGTTTACTTACTCTTACTTGGCGTGTTTAAAGGTAGTTCATTATTATGTACAAAATCACAGTCACTTATTTACAAAATTATTTACAATAGTTGTTGGAAGTGCCCCCCATTCTCCTGATTGCAAAGCGCAGCCCTTTTTAAAATATGCCTATGCACACGCACTAAACTTTCACTGTCGCCGCGCATTGTTTCAAAAGCACTAATGATTCGTGCTTTTAATTGCTCGGCACTGGTGATGGTGTGGCCATCTTGACCATACACGAGATCCTTAGCACGGCCCCAGACGTGGAAGTCCAGCGGCGTCAGGTCTGGCGAGCGTGCTGGCCAAGCAATAGGCCCACCGCGTCCGATCCACCGATCCTGAAAACGTGCCGTCAGGTACTCGCGGACATGGCGGTCGTAATGCGCGGGCGCGCCGTCGTGTTGGTAGTGCATCTGCTGCATAAGATTTAGCGGCACATCTTCTAACAACTCCTCCAACTCTCTTTCAAGGAATTCCAAGTAAACGGCGCCATTCAGCCGATTAAAAAATACTGGTCCTATCAGCTGATGTCCTAGTAGCCCAGCCCAAACATTCACGCTGAACCGCGTCTGAAAATGATCTGGACGCGCCAGATGTGGGTTCTCCTCAGACCAGTAGTGAGCATTGTGGATATTGAACATGCCCACTCTGGTGAAGGTGCACTCATCCGTCCACAATATGTTGGCTAGGCTGTTACGCCGGATCCACTGACAGAACTCCACGCGTGGCGCGTAGTCCTGCGGCATCAGCTCCTGCACTCTCGTGAAGTGGTAGGGGTGTCTTCGCTCCCTCTTCAGCACTTTCCACACGTACACATGGTTAGTGTTGAAAACGGCAGCAGCATCCCTCGTACTGGCGGTCGGGTGGAGCTCGAAGAAATTCAGCACGTCCTCTTCAAGCTGTACTGAAGTGCGAGGTCTGCCAGCGTCACCAGAAGGCATGAACCTACCACTTTCACGAAACCGTTGTTCAGCCCCTAAGATTGTGCGTGGACACACGCGCACACCGTGCCGTTCGTGGAACAGCCTTACTGCTTCCACTAAACTGTAGTTTGCCTCATGGTAGCACATAACCATGTTGAGGTAATCAGAGTCCGAATACCTGTATGGCATGGTGAGACTTCGCAATTAACGTCAAACACAAGAGAAGGTCTAGCGCCGATTGATTGATTGTTGTGACTGTTTTGCAATTTGCAGGAGTAATAATAAATAAAAAGCGCATACCTATGGCACGTGTAAGTGTAGCGTTAGCAAAAAAAAATCACTCAATTATTTGGTGTTATTGTTTTTTTGGTGTAATTATTTTTTACTTATCAATTCGAATCTTGTATTACCATGCTAAACTACAAATTAAGATTGCTACTAGTTCTTACCAGTGATACCAAATCAAATAATAGGTACAGTACGCGGCGGTAGTATGCAGTATGCACATCGAGCTAAAAAGAGATATTCCGTGCGACAGAAACGACGTTCTATGAAAGCCGAAACTAACCGATTATCTTACTCGTTAGCTTGATGTTCATTCTAGCGCCGCGTATTGTACCTACTAATTATTTAACTTGTTATAATTGGTATTAACTAGTAGCTTAGCAATCTTAAGTTTTGAAGGTACTAGCCAGTTGTACCCTCCCTCCCTCCCTCTTTAGCTCCATGTGCGTGCATTCCCTACCGCCGGATACTGTAAGTACAAGTATTCAACATTTTATCCTTTACGTTGAATAAACAGCAATCAAAAATGTATCTGTCTAATCACTAAAATGCATTTATCATGTAAATTTACTATGTATCTACATGTGGTGAAGTAGTCGCAGTCAACTTCCAGACGGGATTCAGAAAAATGTGTTAAATTATGCCCCGTTTGAGTGTTTGGGAGACGAATAACAGTTTCGTTGTACAGGGTATACCCCAGTTTAACCTTATTGATACCTATAAATTATTGCGTACCTACGCAACGTCTGGCTCATTGACTTTACTTTTAGTCCTTAGTAAATAAACCAACGCACAACACAAAGCATAAAAAATCATCTAAAAAGCAGGTTCAAATTAATTGTTATTTATTTTAGATAAGCGTACTCGTCCTTAACCTTAGATCAAGGTCAGTAAGAGTACTCCGAAACATAACTAGTTTGCCGGGGATCGGATCCAAGACCTTAACCTTACCCTAAAAGCACTTTGCCATCAATCCTTTTTTAATTCATAAGAAATGTAAAATAAGAAACTGTTTTTGTTAACAGTACTTTCTCGGTCTTTCGGCATTTCCTAAATCGTGTGTGTTCCGCCGCCCTCAGAAACTTAAAAAATAAAATCAACCTTATGATAACGAATTAGAATCTAAAATTGAATATCGACTGTTTTTAAAGCGGTATCTTTGACTCGCATTTGGACAAATGCCGCCTTTACACTAAAATTTTGAAATTTAAATCGATTTACATCGATTTAGAGTTTATAATTGAATAAAAGTCGTTCGTCCTTCGGCAGATTTTGGCAATAAATCATAGTAGCACGCACACAAGCGAGCGTTACTTGCTGTACGGAGTAGTTTGTCCGTAGTAGTGATCAGGTGTTATAGGATGTTGATATTTGAGTTTATTGTCAAACTTTCGATCGTGTTTTTCTCGAAAACTAAGGCTTAAATTAAAAAAAAATTCATACAAAAATTGTTAGTCACAACGTAAACTCATTACCCTTAAAATATTTGACACTGATTTTTTAACACCTTATATAATTGGAACGTCCAATTTTGACGATTGCTTTTTATAGCCGGGCGTCAAGTATTGAACGTAGTGTTTTATTAACACGAGTAAATAAATAGAAGTAAGTTAACAGTCTAAATATTCCGAAAAAAAAAGTTTTTCCTATTTTTTAAAGCCACTATTATTCAATTCAATTCTAAAATGGCATATTTTTTTTTTCTCATTCAAACAAAAAATGATGAAGCCCGTTAAAGTTCTGCCTACGTCACGCCTTGCGACACTTTATAGCAAGGCGTGACGTCGTTCCCAAACTTTGATGCGCTTTATCTTCGTAAATTTTCAACCGACTTCAAAAAAGGAGGAGGTTCTCAATTCGATGTTCAGCGATCATTCGTTACTGCGTTGACCGATTTCGATAATTATTTTTTTGTTTGAAAGGTAATACTTTCAGAATGGTCCCATATAAATTTGGTTAAATTCTGATGATGGGATCTATAAGAAAATCATCAAACATTGCATAAACTCCGTACCACGCCAACTGATTTTAGTATCTATTTTACCTATATCTCTGCCAAATGTAAACCGATTTTGATGATTCTTTTTTTAATGAATAGCTTATACTTCAAAGATACTATAATAAAATTTTTTGGAAAAAAATTCACCCCTAAGGGTGAAAAAATAGGAAATGAAATCGGTGTTCAGCAGTTAAATTATGTTTGCACTCGTAAGATTTGTTTTGATTAGGATTTATCACTAAAATGGATGAAATAAGTTAATTTTATAAAAAAAATAAAAACCGACTTCAAAAAACTAAAACGCTAAAAATAATCTTAACACTTAAGTACCTAATCAGTTACTTTTGGAGTCGGTGCCAGTCATTGAGAGACCAATGTTTTCGTTTGCACCGACTCCAAAAGTAACTGATTAGGTACTTAAGTGTTAAGATTATTTTTAGCGTTTTAGTTTTTTGAAGTCGGTTTTTATTTTTTTTATAATTTGTTTGATTGACAAAAGACAAAATGTGGGTCCAATATTTTTTGATAACCTAACTGACGGACTAAATAGAATAATATTTTTTTAACCCAGGAAACTAGCCTATTGTTCGTACCTAAGTAATGGACGCTTAAAAATGTATTTAAGTGGGTTTTTCACTTCAAATTAGATTTATTTATCATATATTTATCCAGCAAAAGTAATAATTAAAAATATGTAATGTTTGTCTCATTAAGTCAATCTAAAACAACGGAATATACTCCTCTTATTTCAAGTCCATATCAAAGTTAATGAATAAAGTTTGTAATATTAAATTTTACCCAAAAAAGAGCAAACTTTCTCTAAATTATTTGTACATAACTGATAAAAAATGTATTTACCATAATTTAATCCAAAATCTGTCACTAAACACACACAAAATTGCACTGTCACTTGATCAAATACCGTCAATTATCACTTTACTACCGCAACAATTCGATCTACTACCGATTTAATACCAATACGTATTTATAAACGCGAGTGCGTTGCACCTGCGCGAGCGCCGAAGTGAAACTGAGTACGTGACTCGACTCGGTCGTGTTCATTGAGGAGTGACTTCCTGAGTTAGGGGAGGGAGCGGGAGCGGTTAGAGAGGCTATATTAGATAGGTACGGCTTTCCTTGGAAAATCGAGCTTTGGGCGCCACGTATCTTTGAAGCGATTGCGTTTGCAAAGTTCTTATTTAATACTTTAAAATTTAACTGTATGGTATATTTTTACGCATCAGTATAATAGAAAACGCTGCCGCTATCAGCCACGTCTTTTTGCTAAAATACCACGAGGATCAATTGGACAAAACTTGGAAACGCTACGTAATAGGAAAGATAATTTTAAACCTCAAATTAAATAATAATTATACTTGTTCGTACTTATCAATCGATTACTATTACCACCCACTAATATAAATCCCAGAATTGATAACGGATGGAGTCAACGAGGTCTGGAGTGGAGACCACGCCTCGGTAAACGTAGTGTGGGACGCCCCCCAGCTCGATGGACCGACGACCTTAGGAGTTCGTCGGTCGGTAAAATTAAATTCAATTGAATGATAATGCATAATTTGGATTGGTTTAGGGGTCAAAGCGTGGTATTTTTGTAAATTGGGTCAACAAAATCAATTGTGTGAAGTTTTCGCCTAAGGTAATGAATAATACTTATTGTATGCAGTTATTTATGATTTGAATAGTTGACAAAGAAAGCCTTAGATGTTCCTTTATATAAAATTTTGTTTGTTCCTTTCAATTTCAACAAAAGAAGTCTAAGTAACCACTGCAAATAATCCACCATTTTAAAATTTACAATTAAATTTTACGACCATACTTTCTACGAATACTATGTCCTTGATGAGGGATGAGAAAATGTCATCATCATGACTGTATTGACAATTTTAATTGAATTGCGTAATCGCTATTCGCCTGTGACTCGTATACAGTGAATTAATAAATTGGGATGTATCGGCGGTGACGCACTTGTCATAATTACACCGTAACGTAAGGAGGACATTAATAATCGCTTCCAGAGCGATTCCAGTACAGCGATGATTGACTAATAGGCAGGATAGGTGATTAGTGTTTATACAGGGTAGTTTTAAAACGCACTTTAATGGAATTACCTACTTATCACTATCATCACCGCCGGCCTTTGGAGGCCACTACTACTCATGAAGATGTTATAAGACCAAAATAGTCGAATCAAGATAAAATTCTGTCACGTCACTAAAATCTTGAAATCTTGAAAAAACTACAAACCATATTTTAGAGAGTAGTTCAGAATCGAGTCTAGTTTACAGTAAAAATAAAAATCTTTTTTTTTTCAATCAGTAACGAGTCCAATGAATAGAGAACTAATTGCCCAATCATTGCAATCGTTTAGTAATTGTTAGAAAAACATACGCTCGTTATAGTGCTTGTACGAGGGCACAGTTTTCGTTTATAATTGAACCAAAAAAAATTAACTTAACCAGTTCGTTGAATTCATCTGTATTTTTTTTAAAAGACATGCCATATTCGGCAAACAAACAAAAATGTACTTTATTCCGTCCTCGACTCAGAACCAGCCGCTAAAATTTGATTCGTACTTTTTTATTTGTTTTTCTTACTTCAGTTCCCACAGGTATTATGTAGTTATTAGTTTACTTTCGATTCTACCAGAAAACCTGTAGTTCTGTCTCACATTATTAAAAAAAAATCATAAGGAAAAAAAAGTTTTCGTTTCGTAATTGTTTATTTTGATTGGCAGTTAAAAGTTTCCGACTTCGCAATCTTTATCAACTTTGGAAGGGTTGACTTACTGTTATAACTTTAATTATAATCAGTCAGTCACTTCAACGCCAGAGCTTTTGTTTTGAGACAAAACTTAAAGCTTATTCGCTGAACGATGACGCACAGTTATTAATGACGTATATAATTATAAAATTGGCCCAACAAACCGGTTAAACTTTTGACTTTATTACGTAGTTTCGGCGGGGATTTTCGTTGGAAACAACTTAGTTTAGTGACAGAAAATCTACTGTACTGTATTGTTATAAAGAATCCTTCCATACAATAGACATACATTGTGTACGAACAATAAGCTTAAAACTCAGAAGAAATAATTTTAAGAACAATAAAATAACGTTTTTGCTTTGAGATTGTGTTTTGTTTTGTTTTATAACTAAAATTTAAAATGTTATTTTATCACTGTTTTATTAGCGACCGAGTCATCTTTTGACTTCGCACTTACCTAATTATAATTAAGTGACGATAAATAATGTTGTTTAGCTGTTTCCTTTGGTTTTCCAATATCTGCCAGTGCTTTACGTGGGTTTTCCTACTGCCACGTTAGAATCTTCACATGTGGTTAAAAGCATGAAAAACCAGAAATAATTAGCATGTTTAGCCCTTTAAGAGGTCACTTTTGAGGTAGAGACACGTAAAAAGTTGTGTACTGATAGTAATAATATGCTTAGAAAGGCTTTGAATAAAATTCCAGTCTTAAAATAATACCACGAAATAATACCTATGAATAGCTGTCATCTCTAGACAAATGACCAACATGTTATTTTATGTTAATATTGCAACAATACAGCAATCCCAAAGCTTTGTCTAAGTCGATTCTCGTCTGTTGAATAACTATAAAAAGATTATTTATGATAAAGGCATTTGCATAGGAATTTAAGTGTTTGTACAATAACAAATAATCAAAGCCAAACTTAACTGAGTCTAGCGTTTATCTTAACTTCTTCTTTTCTTGTTAGAACTTTTCTCGAACTCAAAATGTTCCAGATAGAAGAGCAAGATAAACAGCTTATTTACTAAGTAAGCGTACTCCACCTTAGGTTTTGTAATCTTAAATTATCAGCTAAGATTCAGGACAATGATTAAAAAAATTGCAGCTAGATCAGCCTTGTCTAAAAAAATGCACCTGCCTGTGTTCCGGACTTGGGTGGTATCTGGGAACGCCGCGGACTGTTGTGCAACGTTTCTTAAGACTGTGGGCTTTGCTAGTTGTTGCAGTCCAATGAGATACCGCTTTGGGGAGGTATGAACGTTTTGACGGATAAACGTCAAATGTTTTTTTAAAAGGTTTCTATTTAAATAAATATTACATACGTACAGACAACAGCACGTCAACCTACCACAAAACGTTCATTCATCATCATCATCATTTCAGCCATAGGACGTCCACTGCTGAACATAGGCCTCCCCCAGTGACTTCCAGATTGGCCGGTTGAAAGCGGCTCGCATCCAGCGGCTTCCTGCAACCTTTACCAGGTCGTCTGTCCACCTTGTAGGTGGACGTCCTACGCTGCGCTTGCCGGTACGTGGCCTCCATTCCAGAACCTTTCTGCCCCATCGGCCGTCAGTTCTACGTGCTATGTGCCCCGCCCACTGCCACTTCAGCTTGCTTATCCATTGGGCTATGTCAGCAACTTTAAATTTTCTCAATTGATTTTGATCTACGTCTTGCACTTAAAGTTGAAAATCAATTCAATGACCTTTAAATTTTTGGGTAGATTAAAATGGCGTTATCTGTACATTTAAGGCCTAAGACATCCATCGGGTCATAAAGGTCTAAGAGATCGGGTAGGTATCACTTAAATATTGTTTTTTTTATTTATTTATGTATTTGTTGTTAGAGCGGCAACAGAAATATAATTATCAGCTTTGAAATTTAATTGTCTAGCTATCATGGTTTATGAGATACAGCTTGGTGACAGATAGACAGACGGATAGTGGAGTCTTAGTAATAGGGTCCCGTTTTTACCCTTTGGGTACCGAACCCTAAAAACAAATTTTCATAAGGAATTGTTGACGTCGCCGAGTAAAGTAAAACTTAAATAACTTTAACACTTTACACGGAGAATACACCTTTTTAAATGTAATTCTAAGCCGATGCTGAATAAAATGACCTTGCATGGCGTGAACAGCGTATTACTATCTCAATAATACTGTTTAAAATACATGAACTCACGATGTCTGAACGAGTCATTAAAATGTTTTCAATTTATCAGTTTAAGAAGTAAAACAAAATCTTTTAAAAATAAGCATGATTTTAAATTGTTGGAAATCGTTTACAAAAACAACATGGTTCTCTTGATATTTCAGAACCATATAAGATATTTTCTCAGATCTTTATGTATAATAAGTTAATTTTATTAAAAAAATAAAAACAGACTTCAAAAATCTAAACCAGTTGAAAAAAAAAAAAGATTCCGACGAATTGAGAACCTCCTCCTTTTTGACCGACTTCAAAAAAGGAGATTTTAGTATCTATCTTACTTAATACCTTTGCCAAATATGGATCGATTTTGATGATTCTTTTTTTAATGCTTATACTTCAAAGATACTATAATAAAACATTTTCGGAAAAAATTTCACCCCTCAAGGTGGAAAAATAGGAAATGAAATCGGTGTTTAGCAGTTAAAATATGTTTGCACTCGTAAGATTTGTTTTGATTAGGATTTATCACTAAAATAGATGAAATAAGTTAAAAACCGCCTTCAAAAAACTAAAACATTAAAAATAATCTCAACACTTAAGTACCTAATCAGTTACTTTTGTAGTCGGTGCCAGTCGATGAGAGATTCTATGTTTTCGTTTGCACCGACTCCAAAAGTAACTGATAAGGTACAGACAACAGCACGTCAACCTACCTCAAAACGTAAATTTTCTCACTTGATATTGATCTCTAAGTGTTGGACATAAAGTTGAAAATCAATTCAATGACCTTTAACTTTTTGGGTTGGTTGACCTGTCGTCTGTACTTAAGTGTTAAGATTATTTTTAGCGTTTCAGTTTTTTGAAGTCGGTTTTTATTTGAAGTCGGTTAAAAAGAAAAAATACGTGTCGAATACATTTTGATAAACTACCTGTACCTATTCAAGTATTCAAGTATTTATTTGGTATAGTCTGTCTGTCTGATAGACAAAGGAAAATAGATAGTAATCATCCCTATTTGGTGTGTTATAAATTTGGTGCATTGGTTTTGGTGCACATTTATTTATACTAAGCTTAAGTGTATTATGACATAGCCGAACGGATTAGCAAGCTGAAGTGGCAGTAGGCGGGGCACATAGCACGTAGAACTGACGGCCGATGGGGCAGAAAGGTTCTAGAATGAAGGCCGCGTACCGGCAAGCGCAGCGTAGGACGTCCACCTAAATGGTGGACAGACGACCTGGTCGCAGGAAGACGCTGGATGCAGGGCGCTTCCAAATCGGCCTATTTGGTCAATGGGGGAGGCCTATGTTCAGCCGTGGACTTCCTATGGCTGAATAGATGATGATGATGATGATAAGTGTATTATAGTCTAGCTAGAATAAGAACAACATTTTTGATGACCTCCGTAGCTGAGAGGCGAGCAAACCGGAATTGGTGTCGCTATCTATGAGGTCCCGAGTTCGATTCTCAATATTTAAAAAAAATCTTTTTATTTTGTCTCGGGACTGAGTGTTGTGGTACCGTCGTTGTTAATGATTTCTGTTACACAAGTGATTTGACTACCTATGAAGTAACACGACTAATATTGGATAACCCATTAATAATTTATTTAAATTAATGATTATAGATAGAGAGATAGATACTCTCACAGCTGCACACCATTTAAAATCAATTGAGTATTATCCTTTTTACGACAAGTATTTATAATCATTATACTTCAGTAAGATTTTCTATTTTGCTTTTCAATAAAACCTATCCATAACTCAATTCAAATCTCTCTTTATAGTGACAGGTACAGTACAAGGGAAACATAAAATCTAAATGGCAGGTGAAGTAAATCTTATGAATCATAATAAGATTGCTACCGCTGGAGGGGCCAAACCACAGTGACTAAGGTATAAATGGCTGAAGAGTGAAATCACCACAAAGCCAAGGCAGCTTCGCTATAAACAGAGATGACTTGTTGAAAGGACTGATGGCCCTTGGAGCAAAAGTATTGGTCAGTAACAATGCTTTGGTTACCAAAGTGAAGCAATACTTGCCACGCTGCTTATAAGTTATATTTAGAGACTTAAATCGACTAAAATGAAGACTACTCAATCAACGAGTTCCTCCTGGATCGTTTCGTTGATTGACCTAAACTGGTTATTTTGCAGGAACAATTGACAAGTTTTCTCAATTGTGATTATTAATTATGACAAAATTTCAATCAATTTTGATCCTGTAATAACGAAATGATAATTATGGCCATTAATTAATTGGTTGTAATACTAATACGAATACTTACTAAATGTTATAAAAATGATTGAACTATTGACACTAATTAAGTATCTAGTTAATTACATGCGAATTGATAAAATATAATGATACTGACCTATTTCCTATATAGATAGATAGATAGATAGATACTCTTTATTGCACACCATACAAGTAAAATACACATGATTTTTACAGAAAGATGTACAATTTAGGCGGTCTTATCGCTAATAGCGATCTCTTCCAGACATATATATATAATGTAAATTTTTAAGACTTCTGTATGTACCTACATTCTGCAATATATTTGAATTTGAATTTGAAAAAAAAAAGACATTTTTAATTCGATGACACAATCGATTAAACGTAAACGTAAAAATATACGATTACGTTCAGTCGATTGTGTCATCGAATCGGTTGGTTATTATACGAGTATACCTAGTTACCAATTTTGATGATGATCAAAAAAGGAAATAAATACAATTTTATCGATTTTTACCTATATTACCTAAATATCCTATTAATGAGGAGTTAACACAAGAAATAGATAAATTATTTATAAATAACCGACAGAAAAAAAAGAACGAAAACATGTATAATCGCCATGGCTGGTGTTGACTTAAGAAATACCCACGATAGAATTTTTAAGTATTTTTTCTTTAAATTTTTTTTCAACGTTTTTGTAAGGCCGTACATATGAGTAAACTATGCCTAGTTTACTCGTATGTACGGCCTTACAAATACTACTGCCGTAAAGTATGCATATATATGACTCACTGCAGAGCACACTGCACAGGCCTCTCAACTGTGAGGTGGTTCGGGCCATACGCCACCACGCAGGGCCACTGCGGATTGGTGGCGGGGTGTTGTAAGGCCAGAGACTTAACCTTACGGTCAGATGTTATTAAACCGCCTTATGGTCTCTAACTACGCTTCACGACTAGTATCAAGCGATATTAGCCGGGACTAACTTTTAACATGCCATCCGAAGCATGAAGGTGCTTGTTATTAATGTCAGAAAACATGGTTAAAATGGTCACCCATCCAATCACAACCGCGGCGTAGGTGGCTTAACTTTGGTAATCATTACCAGAGCTACAAGCACCTACTTTACACATTTGTCTTGATTTTTATAGATTACAACTGTAATTAAAGTTAGATAGTTTGGTACGGACGTTACAAATACAATCGATCAATCAAACGCTTTACTCGTAGCTTGTTGCATACGATTTAAAGTTAGGGCTGTCACAAACTCAGCTAGTAAATTCCTTGTCTCATATTCTCTAATGGGCTAGTTTCCTAAAAAAATATAATTAGTCCGTCAGTTGGGATAACAGAAAATATTGGACACGTATTTTTTCTTTTCTCAATCAAACAAAAAATGTTGAAGATATATAGCCCGTAACAGATAAAGTTAAAAGATAAAGCGCATCAAAGTGAGCACGTGACGTCACTCCTTGCAACAAAGTGTCGCAAGGCGTGACGTTATGCGGAACTTTAACGGGCTATATATCTTCAACATTTTTTGTTTGATTGACAAAAGACAAAATATGGGTCCAATATTTTATGATAATCTAACTGACGGACTAAACAGAATAATCTTTTTTTGACCCAGGAAACCAGCCTATTATAATGACAAATATTACACCATTTTATATTAACAAAACGGCCAAGCCACATATTTTGAGTAAGGTGTAAAGTTTGTGGAGTTACGGCTTGTAAAATTAGGGCGTTGTCTTTACACGCAGAAGTGTCTCTCTCTTAGAAGCTTGGCTCGAAATGAGATTTGATAACTTTTTGACTGCGCGTGCAATGAGAACCTCATTTGACTTAGAAATGGTTTTTGGTGGGATACATATTTCTTTAAAACTATAACAAGATATTTTATTATTATCTAAATTCTACTACTCCTACTACTAACCATATACTCGTACTTGGTAAATTTTCAAAAAGAAATTCTCACAAAACTTCGTATGTTTCCGTGTCTTTAGAATTATACTAAAAATTGCACCAAATCACAAAATATATAATTTCTTGCTTCTATCTATCTTGCACATGCATATTTTTAAGTGAAATTTGTTAATCATTTTCAAAGTGCATGAAAGGCTCTGAGGCCTGTATTTCCGTATTTTAAAAGTAAACTCATTATGTTTCAATCCAGTCACAGTAATACTTTTAAACATGGTATTCGGTACAGCTGTCGCATACATAGTTAAATTACGTCAAAGTAACAAAAAAGTAATCCATGAAACCTTGCAATACAACGAATACTGAAATCTCATTCCTGTTTGGGTGAAAATAAGATTTCAGTTAGATAAGATAAGATAAGATAGATAAGATAATATTTTATTTTGCTAAAAATGTGGTACATACAGATCTTAAATTTTAACAGCGTTTCACACATTAGTTCAGAAGCCGCTGGCGAACATAAAGGAAAAGTAAAAATGAGCCCTAAATAATTACATTAGTACCTAATTTATTAGCCACTGTTCATCTATTGCATTCACTACATAAAAATAATGTTTTTTAATATTGTGCGCAGGCCCTTAGCGATTGATCCATCGCATCATTGCAAGGAACCTCGAGGGCATTGCGACAGCTTCTACTCGATTGTACAATTAGCAACACTTTCGTTTAACATTGTTCACTTTGCCATTATTTGTAATAGTATCAAGACAGTATTTTTGACTTCTTATAATTGAGATTTGTGAATTTTACTAGTCCACTTTTGTGAAATAACAAAATATTCAGAGCTGATATTCAACTACCAAACAGTTAATCATCATCATCATCATTTCAGCCACAGGACGTCCACTGCTGAACATAGGCCTCGAATGACTTTCATTGGGGGGGGGGGGAGGGGGTTAAATAAAATTGTTAACATAGTTTAAAAATCTATAAAATATACTTTTAAATGTATTAAACTTGTGAAATCGAATCAAATGAGCCCAAACACGAAGGTTTTACTAGTAGTTGTTGAAGAGCACTACTATCTACCTCTTGACTCCATCATGGCATCATCAGATCAGCATGATGGTGTCAAATTATTATATTGTCATCCAAATGTCAAAAACATACTAACAAATTTTCAAATCGCCTGCCAAGCGTGGCGAGTATTGGCAATCCCCCTAATGGAGAGTCATTGGGGAAGCCTGTGTTCAGCAGTGGACGTCCTATGGCTGAAATGATGAATGATGAAGTAGGCGAATATCATGACAATAATTTATTTATTGTCAATTTTACTAGCCCATCGGCAACTTCGAAATCATTACATGTTCTATACGAGTACTTTACATCGACCATTTAGCAAAGAGAAAATCTTTTTTGTTAATTTTCGGCGGTTACAAATAATTGACATGAGAACGGCTTCGTATCGCATGTGGTCTAATGCAAACCCAATTCAAACAATGACTTTGCATCATCAGAGTCATCAGTCAACGGTGGCACATCGGTATTCTCATTACAAAACTTCCTTTTTATGTGTCAAAGGCCACGCGCCACGCGCCACGCGACACGCTGCAATAAGCGATGAGAATCTTACAACACTTACAACATAAGTAGGTACTCCTCGAGGTCCTATGCAATACTGGTAGGGATAGAATGAAAATAATTTAATTATAGAATAACAATCGGAAATCAATAAGTGTTTCAGTTTGTAATTAGACTTTATAACTCACACATACACGGGAGCTAATAAAAAACATATTAGTGGGGATTATATTTTCTGGGCAAGAGACCGAGATGAAGAAGCCCTACGCGTTGGAAGGACCAGTTCCGCAAGACCCTAGACACTACCATCCATGATGCTCTGCACTCTGCGATTGACCGAAGCAGATGGCGCCAGATAGTCCGAAACAGGATAATCCATAGAGGCAATCACGACCCTCAGCACTGAGGAAACCGATGCAAGGAGGAGATAATTTCTAAATAAATAAATATTAAAGATACTTATTACCTTATAATATTTATGTATGATGTGCCGTGTGGGGACGGCCTTAAAGAATACATTTCCCTACCGCCAACAGGAGGCGTGTCGTAAAAGGCGACTAATTCCTGTAGCACGAGACGGGCAGCAGCGTCTGCGAGCGAGTGCGAAATCTTATAAAAAACTGCGCTCGCCAACCTGCCTGCCAAGCGTGGCGAGTATTGGCAATCCCCCCCAATGAAAGTCATTGGGGGAGGCCTATGTTCAGCAGTGGGCGTCCTATGGCTGAAATGATGATGATGATTTATGTATGCCCAACGGATTAGCAAACTGAAGTGGCAGTGGGCGGGGCACATAGCACGTAGAATTAACGGCAGAAGGGGCAGAAAGGTTCTAAATTGGAGGCCGCGTACCGGCAAGCGCAGCGTAGGTTGTCCACCCACAAGGTGGACAGACGACCTGGTAAAGGTCGCAGGAAGACGCTGGATGCAGGCCGCTTCCAACTGGCTAATCTGGAAGTCAATGACCTGTGCTCAGCAGTGGACGTTCTATGGCTGAAATTATGATGATGAATGATGAACATTATTCAGTGTTAATTTATTATTTTATTTTAAATATGTTAGGAATTTTAGTTTGTTTTAAAAAATACTGATACTCGTTATTAGATTTATTGTATGGTAATCTTAAGTAACTACTCGTAATATTCGCCAGACTCCACACCAATTGTCAAACATCCTCGTATTGCGTTTGTCGGACAACAACACTGTTTACGTACTGTTTTTTGGCGTTCATGGTAAGGCTGGGCGTCATTGTTGATGACAAACAAAATTATCCTCTACCTCCACGATAACGGTGTTTGTCGTAATTGGTGCCTTGCAATAATTGTTGTTTACCAGCTGATTTTCATATTTATTAGGAAATCCATAAAATATACAGATGTAAAAAATTATGTACAAAATAAAATGTGCCGTGTGGGGACGGCCGTAATGAATACACTTCCTCACTCTCAACAGGAGGCGTGTCGTAAGAGGCAACTAATTCTTGTAGTAAGAGACAGGCAGCAGCGTCTGCGTGCGATATTTAATAAAAAAATGCGCGCGCCAACACGCCTGCCAAGCGTGGCGAGTATTAGCAATCCCCCAGATGATGGAAATCATTGGGGGAGGCCTATGTTCAGCAGTGGACGTCCGACGGCTGAAATATGAAAGATGAAAAAAAAAATATGATGATGACAAAATAACAGGACACTGCTTCAAACCACGTGACCAGTTGCTCATATACAACAACTTTTATTATGAGAGCAACATCGAAATATTACCTGGCCGTCAAGGAATGATACACACACAGAGAGAGTGAGAGAAAGAGATAGAGGTATCTTTTTGATAGTGTTTTTAAGCATCCTAAAGAAATCTAGAATCAAATGACAGCTTTTATTTTAAATAAGACCACATAGAAACGGTCAAAACATTAATTAAACCTGTGTTTTTTTTTTCAGATGTTCCATTTACAGTCACCGGCTGGTCAACCTACCCGAAAAGTTAAAGGTCATTGAACCGATTTTCAACTTTAAGTCCGAAACGTAGAGATCAATATCAAATAAGAAAATTTTACGTTCTGTGGTTAGCAGGTTGACGAGCTGTTGTCTGTACATTATGATCGAGGTAGCGCGTTAGTTTGTATGGGGCATCTAATTTTTTTTTCTGACTAAGGAGTGTCCCATTCTTTTCTACACTCTGTATAGCGAAATTATGAGTCACATTCGAACTATCTAACATACCAACTGTCGGTCGCACAATTGTTTGTTTATCATTTAGTATCATGAGTACTATTAAACTAAACCTAAATAGTTTAGACTCTATTCATTCACTACCTACTGTTTGGTATGTATGGAATTTTTCAACCAATAATATACTCGCAATACGCAAGTAGTAAGCGCCAATAAATTCATATATTTTCATGTATTTACCGTAAATGCAATATCCTATTTAAAACACGATATTTGTGATACTTATCGAAGATAATAATTACGCCACACAGCTGGGCACAGACCTCACCTCAACTATGAGGTAGTATGGGGCCATACTCCACCACGTGGGTCCAGTGTGGTCCAGTGTGGTGCGATGGAGAGGTGTTGTAAGGTCAGTGACTTAACCTTACTGTCAGATGATTAAGCCGCCCTACGGTCTTTGACTAGGCTTTACGACGGGATCAACTTTTAACGTGCCTTCCGAAGTACGGAGATGCTTGTGATAAATGTCACTAAATATGGTTGGAATGGTCACCCATCCAATCACAACCGCGGCGTAGGTGTCTTAACTTTGTGAGCCACAAGCACCGCCGAGTGAGTAATATCAATGTAAATAGATTCTGAAATACTCGTTAATACGTGGTTGGATGCGAACTGACGACCCACGATACGAGGTGAGACCCCGTCCATGGAGCAACATCAAGAAGAGCTAGATCAAAAATCTCGCTTGACTTCTGTAGCCGAGAGGTAAGCGCGCCAGACTTCAAGACTTGGCGTCACCATCTCTAAGGATCCCGGGTTCATTTCCTGGTCGAGTCGATGTAGAAAAATAACTTTTCTATGTTCTCGGGTCTGAGTGTTGTGGTACCGTCGTTGTTTCTGATTTCTATCACACAAGTGCTTCAGGTCGAGCCAAGAGGATCAGAGAATAATGTATGTGATGTTGTCCAAGATTAGTTATTATTATTTATTTAATCTACATATATAAAACAAAGTTGGGTTAGTTACACTATTTATATGACAAGAACGGCTAGACCGATTTTATGATCTTTGATTTGTTAGATTTGTCTTCGCCCAAAATAGCAGAATAGCTATAAAAACATCGAAACAATTCCCAAAAATTATGAAGAGGCGGTACGAAGTATGCCGGGACAGCTAGTAAAGAATTAAAAATCCTATAAGAATAAGATACCAAAGACTGCAAGAAAGTGAAACCATAATAATTGGTATCAAATATCAAACCGCATTCAACAAGCGGCACTGAACTTTATAACTCCGGCAAGGACACCCATCGCGACCCGACCGCTCTCACCTTGACTTAGGGCCTTTACACTATACGACCTTTAAGGGGAATCGTACATTGCAGCTCGCGATATTTAAATTCAAAGATGTAAATTCGTGTTTTTTTTAAATATCATTATTACAGCCGCAAATAACATTTTGATCAAGATACAGGGTAAACTAGTCACTATTTTAAAAAAGAAACAGATTTCGTGGGCAGCAATGAACGATCCTCCGTAATTTCTTCGTACCATAGTTCTTATAACACATTTAAGGTCTTGTTCAAAGTCTCGCTGACACGATAATAAGATAATTAGCTTGATTCTTTATTCTGAGTAGCTACCAAGGAAACATCAATCTTTCGACTACATTATTTAAAATTTCATCAATTCAATTTTTTCAATTCATTCATTCAAAAATTCATTAGCAAAATTAAAACATACAAATAATCTTTTTTGTAAAAACTATAATATGTATATTAATTATAATCACAAAACAAAAACTTTTATGTATGGCCAGATATTTTATTTATTATATAATGTTTTACTTAAAAGCTTGAGCTACTAAAAGTACACATCTATCTATTTTTTTAAATAAAAATATAATATAATTTTAAACAATGTTTAAAGAGGTATGGAAGAGCGGAGTCTCCGGACACAAGCATTCGAATGCTTAAAAAAAGACCCTAACCTCTTGTAGTGATGTTTTTAAAAGCAATTTTTTTTTAATCTAGGGTAAAACCCGGATAGTTGCCTCAGTGGGATACATGCCCCGGTTTTGAATACACTATGTTAGAGATACCTCCAGTGTTAGGGCTCTCTAATGATCAAAAGCGGTCCTCCCGTAAGTCTCAATGCCATACAAGCCATAAGAAAAAGTCCATGCATTTTTTGTGTGTAAGCAAAAATCTTCCACGGCATGACCAACACGAGCGTCAAAATTATATTTGTGAGTCATTTCTATGTAATATTTTTTTGCATGGCTATGGATTCAATCAACTCTTTGTTTCTTCGTATACACTGGAGTTTAAACTATACGATCCATTTACATTTTATTGATAAAAATCATTTATTTATTTTTTAATTTAAAAGGGCAAGTATCCGTATTGAAAAGGATAGTCGCCCCATATACTTTTGCGGATAGTTGCCTTAAGGGCAACTATTATTTCTTGAAGTTTTCATTTTGCAAGTGACAAAAATGACCAGCAAATATTTGCAAAAATCTAGCGTGGTCCTGCGTCTTATCAGCTGGACTGGAGACAGTTAAGCACTGGGGTTCAAAGAACTAAAGCACAAAAATTAAAAATTAAATCTAATAAATAAATTGAAGCAATTTTACTGTGGGGCAAGTATCCCGCGAAGCATTTTTAGCGTGAGGCAACTGTCCGCCACATAGATACCTACTTTTATATAACTTAATTCAAACAGTAAAATTTAACAATTAAAACGCTTTACAAGTCGTTTAGTGAAAAGGCTCCTAGCAGCGAATTTCACGAATAGGAAGTTGTAAAGATATCATTTTATATTTTCTTCCGCAAATTTATTTCGATTATAATTGTTGCGATCCGCCTTTCGTCGGTGGAATCCGATACCTTCAATTAGTGAAATTGTTCTTAATGTAGTTCTCACTGTGTGTAATAAATAACTTATACTTGAGTAAACGAATTAAGGGAGATTTATAGAAAAATGTTGCAGTAATCTTTTACACTAATAACCAGTAAACTCTTTGATAACTTAAGATGAGGTAGTGCCCCTAAATTGGCGACCCGAGTACTCAACGCGTGCGTTAGTACGAATATTGCACGAAAATTTATAAAAATACGACTGTTACGACAAAATTTAATTATTTAGAGAATTACTATATTTTTTGTTTTCGTTTGATTTTTCTTGTTCTTTCCAACTAAAGCATAAGTAGATACTAGAACAAATGATATACTTAAAATGTTGTGTAGATTTTGACAATCTTTCAGTCATAATAATTTCCGACTACGTACTTAGTTACTTAAATAGTTAAGAATACTGTAAAATCACTAAGTTAAAATCGGCTGCAACTTTTTTTGCTCAATTAGTTATTCGAAGCACGGCTTAGTGGTTCGCGCTCCGGACTACAAGTCGTTTAAGGTTCGAATCCCGCAAGGGGCGAATGTTTTTGTTATGAGCTCGCACATTTGTACAACTTAGTCATTGATGTTTATAAATATGTAAGTATGTTTATTATCTATAAGCTTTGCTTAGTTTGAGGCTTGGCAATTGGTGTGATAGTTCGAATAGGAGTTTCCAAAAAAAAAAATCAGTTAGATTAACAGAAAATATTGGACACGTATTTTTTCTTTTGTCAATCAAACAAAAAATGACGAAGATAAGGCGCATCAAAGTGAGCACGTGACGTCACGCCTTGCTCAAAAGTGTCGCGAGGCGTGACGTTACGCGGAACTTTACCGGGCTATATCTTCATCATTTTTTGTTTAATTGAGAAAAGAAAAAATACGTGTCCAATATTTTCTGATAATCTAACTGACGGTCTAAATGGAATAATCTTTTTTGACCCAGGAAACTAGCCTTTTTTAATGTTATTTTAATATTTTACATACTAGACGAGTTAGCATTTCGCAAATTAAATCAAACGATTAGGTATTCCTAAGATTAAAGGACGACACAGGGTGTCTAGTAACAGTAATAACTCAAGGATAACCTTGTAACCACATTATTATATAAGTACATCATAGTGAATAGGTACCTTTTGTTCTATGACATAAAAATATGAATACATATTTTTGTTTTTTCAACCGACTTCAAAAAAGGAGGAGGTTCTCAATTCGACTGTATGTTTTATTTTTTATTTTTTTTTAATGTATATTTGTTACGCGATTACTCCGCCAATTATGAATCGATTTTAATGATTCTTTTTTTGTTTGGTAGATCATACTTCAGAGGTGGTCCCATATAAATTTTATCGAAATTGATTTAGAACTTTTTGAGAAAATCAACAAATATATACCCAGATAATATTTTGGTTGTGGTTCTTGTTACCTATCTTCGACAAATATGAGCCGATTTTGATGATTTTTGTTTTATTGAATAGCTTATACTTCAAAGATAATATGATAAAAGTTTGCAAAATAAAAATCACCCCTAAGGGTAGGAAAATAGGGGATGAAATCGGTGTTCAGCAGTTAGATTAGGATTTATCACTAAAAATAGATGAAATAAGTACAACACTTAAGTACCTAATCAGTTACTTTTGGAGTCGGTGCAAACAAAAACATTGAATCTCTCATCGGCTGGCACCGACTCCAAAAGTAACTGATTAGGTACTTAAGTGTTAGGATTATTTTTAGCATTTCAGTGTTTTGAAGTCGGTTTTATTTTTTTTAATAAAATGTACTTAGGTTTAAACGTTATAGCAAGCTTTATTGATACATTCATATAAAATACACATATTAAATGATAGAATTAATAAAATAAATACTTTAAATAAACTAACTTAACCTAAACTATAAACTACCTACTCAAAAATAAAGGCGTGTCCGTGAGGCATAGAGGCGAGGATACTGGCAGCGTTTCCTCGCTGAATTGCTAAACTAAGCCTTTGTGCGAGGAACGAACCAGCTTTTTTATTTTCCGAAATAAAAATCAATTTTGGTGCTATTTTGCCAAAAAGTAATTTAGCGTTCGGTCCCCACGGTCCAAACGTCTCTACACCAAATGGCGCAAACACATAGTCACTTGCAAGAGACTCGTATTTGCGCCGCTTGGCATTTTCTGCTGACTCTGCTGCAGCCCCTGCTTTTACAGCTGATTCCCTGAGGTGAGAAGGGGCCAAGGTATCAACACAAGTTGCGTCCCATACTAAAGCCCGACCCCTCTCCCAGGGAATCAGCGTAAGACCATCAGGTCTCTTGCCGTCATCACGGACCAACCCACGAGGTTCCAGCGTGGAAGGAACGTTGATGCTGGCAAGAGCTCTTCTGATGGCGTCATTGAGTGCAGCGTGTCGGGCAAGACGTCCAGCACTTTGCTGACAACAGAGACCATGAAGACCGAATCTGTCTACCTCCTTGCCACAGGGACACAGATGTGGCTCGCAAACTGGAGCCCCGATACGCAAGCCCACACACACCCGAAATGATTCGTTGTCTAGTAGTGTGCCAAGGTTTTTTGATGGGAGTGCATGAAGCCAGTGGCCGGATTCTTTGCAAGAAACTGCTAAGAGCCTAGCGCGATAACAGTCACTGAAGGAATTTTGGACCAGGAATTTATAGGACTCTCTCGCCAGTGGGACATCCCAGAGTTTTTGAATGTGACGTTCCTTTGGGATGTCCTCGTTGGGACAGAGTCCTTGCCAAGCTATCTCAGCATCTCTTACCTCAGTAAGATCGAGTCGATGATTTAATATTTTTTCGACTAGATTAGTAGAACTGTGTACGGAGGAAAGAAAGGCGGGGAGAGCGACACTTGAAATTTTGCGAATGCCGATACCACCAAAGCAAATAGGAAGTGTTGCTTGAGACCAAGAATCATTGTTAAGTTTTAAATTTAGTATTTTTTCCATGCTTGTTCTGAGGGTGGTATCTAAATTTTCTAAATAATTAGATTTTTTCCAGATTGGACTTGTGCGGAGGAAGTAAGTGAATTTTGGAACAAAAAGGCAGAATTTCAAAATTGTAAAAGCAATATGAGAATTTAGACTTTCCAATCTGGAGGCCATATTTTTGAAATGGTTAATTTTTTTATCTAAACAAGGTTTAATGCTGTCATCAAGAAGTGGAACACCTAGAAGGCAAAATGAATCAGAACTAAGAATTTTAATATTGGGAGCCAGAGTGTTAAATTGATTAACAATATTTTGACGAGAAAGAGAAGATACGTGATCATTAATAAAGATCTCACACTTGGAAAGGTTAAGTTCCAAGCCTAACTTTTTAAAGTTTTCCATAATACGGGTGAGGTCTTGGAACACGCTATCAGCTTTGCCTCCTAGTGTACCATCGTCGAGATACCAGATATTTAATTTGGAATTTAAATGTGAAATGACAGGATGAATGCCTAAACTAAAAAGGGCCGGACCTAAGGGATCGCCTTGCTGAACACCGACGGCAGATTGAATCGAATGTTGATTATACAGTAATTTCGTAGAACTATTGTAGCATTGATGAACAAAAGGATAGATACGAGGAGTATGAGTGTGGACTTCGTTCAGCAAGGCGGTTCTATCCAGGGAGTTAAAAGCATTGCTCACGTCTACTTTTAAAATAACTTCACAGTCACTGTCAGAAAGAAAATTTCGGACAGCATGCACGGCAGCTTCGCAACCTCCTTTACTGCCGAAACCGAGTTGTACTGGTTGAAATAACTCTTTTAGGGGCGAGAAAATGTGCCTGCAAGCTAATTTAGCTGCAAGGCGGCGAAAAGTCGAGCCAATCGCGATAGGGCGAATGCCGCCATCTTTTTTGCGAAAGGCACAGAGTCTCGCACCAAAAAGGTATGGGACAAAAGTATTCAAGACTTTACCAGCCAAAAGGAGGTTGCAGAGCTTTGTAATGCTAGATAACAAAATTCTGCCGGCGTCCCCGGCGGAAACACTAACCAAATCTTTAAGATGTTGAGGAGTGATGCCGTCGATGCCGCCAGCAGAACCAGTCGGAAAAGACAAAATGGCAGCGAGAGTTTCGCTGTCTTCAATGACCTGGAACGGATGAGAGTCGTGAGGAGAGGGGACGGAGTTGGGGACAGGATTAAGACGTGAGGGATGCTTACAACGGAGGCTCTCAAGAGTTTCCTGATTAGGGGGGGCAAGGGTGTCATCTGAAAAAAGAATACGGGCCGCATTTTTTAGGTCACCATCCATAACTTTGTTCTCTACCGAACGGATAATGTTATGCCGGTTCTGAAGAACAAACTGTGGACGATGAACGGGGGTTGGGTTATGAATGGTATTATCTTTCAGTGCGCTGGTGAGAGATTTAGAAGTTGACTGAACATGAAGGTATGAATAAGAAAAGGTAAATAAGTTTTGCCAAGAGGAGTCGGTATTAAGTAGCGATTTGTTAATGACTGTTGAGAGCGATTTGGCAAGTGAAATCCTCGCCCCTCTTGGAATCCTTTTGACCACTGGTATAGAGCTATGGAGGTGAGTGATTAAGGATTCGAATGACGAATGAGAGGAAGAAGAATGAATACTTGGTTGGGTGGGCAAAGGGAGTGAATTGTGATGATTGGTGTTGCTGTGGCATCTTGAGATGTGGATGTTTAAACCCCTTTTACCTTTAAACAATCGGTTCGTGTTACATATTTGACATCGGAAAAACTCCGGCTGTGAGTGGGCCCTCGGGTCTAGAGATGCACTCATAAAACTTAAAATATAAAAATAAAAATAAAACTTATTATTGTTGTACTTATATGAAAAATAATTTTGTATGGACAGTCGATAAATTTTCATACCATCTTGCAAAAGTCATAGAACAAAGTATTTCACCATGATGTATCATCATTCATCATCATCATCCACCATCATCAAAAATGGTTAATGGAAAATAGTTTTTATTCAATTGTCGAGTTCTTTAAATTTAAGATCAATGCTTAGTTACACACTACCTGTCAAAATAGAGGCTGTGTTTGGTGAAGTACTTAAGGCATATTTCAATGATGACTTGACGACTAATTTGTAAGTAATGAATGTAGAATGACATCAAGAATCGATTTTTACAATTCATTTTTAATACCAAATTCAATTTTAATTCTTTATTTCAATTTTAATTTAATATATTTTGTGTAAATTGCATGCTATACATGGAAATAGCTAAATAAGCTTAAGGATCTTTTACATAGTTTTAACATCTGCATTTATTACACACCATTAAATAGTAATGGCAAATAAAGTATTTTGTATTTGTATTTGTAAATCCGGAGGTGTCCTGTCCTTTACCCCAAGGGTAAAGGTGTTCACAGAATTACTGAACATGTTCAAATTCCCCAAAATATAGACTAAGAAACTTAATTACAAAACGCAGTCGGAGACATGTTGCATTAAGTTAATCATTACTTGAATTATAATCAGTAATCGGAGTAGGTAGATTGATTTGATGTACTTCGGTAGTACTAGCATAATATGGATATGCCTTTTTTTAAAATTGATACCCAGAAATTCCAGAATCACGGAGGCATGTCCATATTAACATCAATGTTTGAGATCATTGACCCCAAATCAATCTACCTACTCCGATCACTGATTATAATATGCTGATGATGCCGATACCAACAGTTGGCAATAATGGCTTTAATAATAATAATTCAAATCTAAGAGTAATAAGAAAAACTTGATACGACCCTGTTTCGTATGTCAGTTACTTTATGTTACGTCGTATGCCCGTCACCAACGCTGCCTAGTTTAAACATAATTCACAAAGCAAATAGAATGTTTCAAAAAACTGGAACTATAATATAAGGTCTTGGGAATAGAGGTCAATATCGCTTGATAAGTTATAGGTCTAGCCAATGAGACATGACAAAACCACTAGTTTCAAAACTATAGGGAGATTCTTTTATGGGAAAATGTATTCGCTTCTTTAACAAACCATAGTCTAACTGTGCCGTGTACCCGTAAAAATACACTTCCCCACCGCCAACAGGAGGCGGGTCGTGCGAGGCGACTAATTCCTGTAGCACGAGACAGGCAGCAGCCTCTTCGTGCGAAATCATATAAAAAAGCTGCACTCGCTAACCCGCCTGCCAAGCGTGGCGAGTATTCGCAATCCCCTTCGAGGAGTCATTGGGGGAGGCCTTTGTTCAGCAGTGGACGTCTTATGGCTGAAATTTTGATGATGATGATGAACTGTTAATATAAGTTATATTTACATAAAGTTAGAAATTAAATCAGATATTTAAAAAAAAAAACAGGCAGCGTGAAAGTTACATAGGTTAAAGTGATACTGTTTTAATGTCATTAGGATTATAACTTAGCCTACAATTTTTGCCTACAAAAACTATCATCGTCAACTTTATTAACTAGCTGTTACCCGTGACTAGAGTTGTAAATTGACGGTCATATGCTTTAAGCGTCCGTCATTTATGATAAATGCTCGGTCACATTGGACATTTATTGTCACGATGGTCACAATTTTTTTTAGGATAAATTAAAAAAAAAGAAGAATTTCTCTAAAGTAAGTCTTAAATGTTAAGTATTTGACAATAAAAACAATCTCGATTGAACTAAAAAAAAAAACCGCACGTAACGATACGGCGCTTTTTAGCTTGTTAGTGCAAAAAGATAAATTAATTTTAGAAATTTCATTTCGTTATAGATTATCACTACTAAAGCCTGTCTTTCTTATAATAATGCACTTATTTGTGACCATAAATTTTATTAAAAACAAATAAAACCGACTTCTAAACACTAAAAAGCTAAAAATAATCCTAACACTTAAGTACCTAATCAGTTACTTTTGGAGTCGGTGCAAACAAAAACATTGACTGTCTCATTGGATGGCACCGTCTCCAAAAGTAACTGATTAGGTACTTAAGTTAAGTGTTAGGATTATTTTTAGCTTTTTAGTGTTTTGAAGTTGTTTTTTTTTTTAAATAAAATTTACTTATTTCATCTATTTTTAGTGATAAATCCTAATCCAACTGCTGAACACCGATTTCATCCTCTGTTTTTTCACCCTTAGGGGTACAATTTTTTCCGAAATTTTTTACTATAGTATCTTTGAAGTATTAGCGATTCAATAAAAAAAAATCATCAAAATCGCTTTACATTTGTCAAAGATATTGGTTAACATAGATCCATGAATCACGAACCAAAACATTATCTGGGTATATATTTTGTTATTTTCTCAAAAACTGCTGAATCAATTACGATAAAATTTATGTGAGACCACCTCTGAAGTATGATCTACCAAACAAAAAAAGAATCATCAAAATCAGTTCATAATTGGCGGAGTAATCGCGTAACATACATACAAAAATAAAACTCTTTTGAAGTCGGTTAAATACTCCTTTTTTGAAGTCGGTTGAAAATGTCCGGTCACATTGAGAAAATGTCTAATTTGCTCGGTCAGATTGGTCAGACATTTATAACGTGACGGACACTTTACAACTCTACCCGCGACTTCGTTCGCGTGGTCTTCAGTTTATTCATAAATATTTTTCTGGGCAACTTTCTTAATTTTTTATTTAAAAAAACCTTCTCCTGACAGTAAATAACACAACAAAAAAGAATTTTAGAAATTATTCCACCCGTTCATGCGTGATGCGATGGCCAGGGAAAATAGAGATTCATTTATATACAGCCCCCCTGCCAGGATCACCAAAACACGATATGATATAGCGATATATTGACACTAACTTTAAAAATATGATAGATATAGCGGCCATGTTGAATCGCTGTCACATGTTATGATCGCTGTTTCGATAAAAATTCAACATGGCGGCTATATCTATTATATTATTATTTTAATAGTTAGTGTCGATATATAGCTATATCATATTATCATGTTTTAGTGATCATGCTAGGGGGGAGGGGGGGGGGGGGCAGGGTGGCCAGAAAAGTGACGTATAAAATTTTTTTTTAGTTGCCTCATGTCGAGAGGTATCTGAATAACGAGAATACCGTTTATGATCGTAATGGGGAGCGGATCCGGTGTCGATCCGCTCCCAGTAACGGCCATTGCGGCTATTGTCAAACTACGGGAATTGGGCCTCAGAGTTGCCGACAGTTTTTTAAGATTGAGAACCAATGTCTCACGTCGTTAACATTAATTGGTTTAGATCAAGTAACAGAGATTAAACCGATTAAATACGCTTAATAGTAATGGATATCTTGTTTAGTACTATTAGGGCAGATGAAGGTTTAATTAAAATGATTTCTATCAAGTGTTTTGCAATTTCAAATACGTTATTGTAAATCATATTGGTACCTACATCATCATCATCAACAGCCCGTTATAGTCCACTGCTGATTGAGCGTCCTCCACATTAGTGGAGGGGTTTGCCATTATCTCCACGCTTGGCAGGCGGGTTGGAGATCGCAGTTTAAAAGTTGATGTTTAAAAGAGAGCGCTGCTGCTCGTCCTCTGTTGAATGTGTAGTCCCTAAGTCGCCTCTTACGACACCCACGGGATGAGTAGGAGTGATGACATATGTATTCTACTCTGCCGTCACCACACGGCCGTTGGTACCTACAATAGCTACTATTTCAAGTTTTTGTATTACTAGTTATTAAAAGCGCATGCTGTCACTGTCTAAAAGTTTCGTCATCATCATTCATCAATCATTATTATACATAGGACTAGTTTTAACTCCCATAGTTTTTGATGGTGGCCCTTATTAGCTGCAAGTATCTTATGTTTAATAAATAGTAGGTATGCTCAAAAGCTTTCTGATTTTGGTATTATGATAATTAATTTGATATATGGCAATTCATACATTAAACAATACTGGCCAGTATTTTTTAATGTATGGAAACGAGACGGCCTGGGCATAGAAACGAGACACAATGGAAATTTTACGGTTACGTACCACATGTGGGTAGTTTGAGCTTGACAAATTACATGGTGTTGCATCTTATTAATATATCTATGTAAATAATATAAAATGTTTTTATTTTTGTCCTCAATGCGTTCCTGAACCATTCATTATATCGTAATAATGCTTTGGTGAGTTGTTGTTCACAGGCCAGGGAAGGTTTCTGAACTGAAACGAAGACAGCGCAAACAAAGTCGCGGGCTACAGCTAGTTTAAATAAAACACTATGTAGTACTTAACGATGTTCCTAGCAACTCATAAACTGTAAAGTATCAAACACAATAAACGTCAGCATTTTCCTCGTCATGTGACATCAATCATGATCATTGTTGCGATCCACTGATCATTATACTGAAGCGAATCGCGTGATCTTCATTGTTTCTATGATTGCTGTGAAGTATGTCTTCCTTAGACGGTCTAATTTTACAAATTGCAGTAATTTATTTTGTAGTTCAATAGTTTTTTGGTGTAATTTACAAGGATAGCGTTCATTATTAGATATAATGATATGGTAACATTGCAAGGTAATGTTTGGTTCGTTCGGACGAATAAATCTTATGATATGTGGGACATGCATAAGTGCCAAATTTAACAAATAAGACCTAGGGAACAATATAAACAAGCGTCTTTATCGTTATTATTTATAATAATCGTATGTTACGAAAAAAAAAACTTTAAAATATCCGAAAATAAAGTTAATAATGACTACGAAAGCCGCGCGGTCATTAATCAGAGGCGTGCATTTTTTTCATGAATGAGTTAACAGCGGATAGGAATAATGAAATGTGTAATTTTTTTTTTTGGATTTTTTCATAGTTCGATTAAGTCACTGAGGCTGAACCACTCCTAAAGATTTGGCACCCCTTTGCAATGTAACCCTGTATACTAAATAGTCAGAACCCTTTCAATGACTCAGGATATTAAGAAAACACACGTTAACACGAAATCACTGTTAGAATAAATATACATTGCGATGTCTTTCATCCACCGTCTTGACGGCCCTGCATTCAGAATCTAGCATGCTTTTGGATGCATTCATGATGGTTCAAAGCAAAATGTTTTTGTTCTTAAAGTAGAATCCAATTTGTCGTACGACACGGATATAGTAAGATAATCGATTACTCGCTACTCGATAGTGAAAGACAGTTTGCACTTACTGGGTGCAGCTGCACAGACAAAGTAACCACGCTACAGCGAGATCTACTAAATGTAGTTAAGGGTGTACCTAAGAAGTAAAAAAGTAGATTTAAGTAGTGTAATATTTCTCGAAAGGTGATTTAAGTAATATTTATTTAGCACAGCAATAAATGTATTCAATGATAACATATACATATCTTTAATAATAGGTATTACATGTTTCAGCATAAGTCGTGACTATTGATCGATTTGAGACATAACCTAACTTTTTCTCATACCTACCTACATTTGTGTTCCGATTCGTGGACTTTTTAAAACTTTAAATTTTATTAACATTATTTCCAAATATGGTAAGAAATCGGATTTACATCTATGTTGGGTAAAATGGTCTTATTGTTTTTTTTATGAATATTGATTGTTTTTTAAAATAAAAATAATAAATATAATAAACATAAAACATGTTGCAATTTGACATAATTAAATTGTATAAAATATATAAATTTGCATGCTATTCTTGTGTAGCAAAACATGTGCACTTTCTGTCATGACTTATGTGACAACTTTATACCATGTTTTTAGCAAATAAACATTTATATTCTATTCTATTCTATTCTATAGTTTTTTAAGAGTTATATTATTATAAATAAAATATAAATTACAAACTATCGATACATCGACTCCCCAACACTAGCCGTTCACGTGGTGAGTGCAACCACAAGTACCACAACACGCGGCGAGTGAAAGCGATCCGATGCATTCTGATGCGCGCGCGCTGCCAATCCTGTCACGAGATACTCGATCTGTGATTAAATATCACGTGATTACAACACATCAATCTATGTCAGGTGGTGTAAACAAACTGTATCAGACGTGACTGTAACATTAATATGACTCAATTTCTCCAACCTCAGTTAATTATTAACAGAAAATTTGGCAATTTAACGGACTGTCAATGGCAATTTCAATCCTGTGTTACTTATTTAATCCTCTGTTAGTAAATAATAGACGAATCTTGTAAGTGTAAATGTACGGGAGTAAGAGAAAATGATAGCTAGTATGTAATTTAATGCCAAATAAAATCTCATTTTTGTAGTGTGTCTAATGATGATAGCCAACAACTACATAAGGAACTCGATATCTCGTCAGTTTAAAATTCATAATCAGAAAAACAAAATAAAAGACTAATTACATGTGACCTCAGTGTGACCTCTGTGCCTTAAGTGACTGCTATTTCTCCCATCTCCCCTGTATTTATTTTATTACATTCACGGCTGCAAAAGAAGCATAAAATAGGAAATTCTAGAGTTCCTAGAGCTCGCTTTGAATGTCTAGGTATCTCTATCTCCTACCTCTATCAATCTAAAGCCATTGATAGAGAGAACTGGGATGCGGCTGGCCCAACAGAGTCAAGTAGAAAAATGGAGGAAGGAGCTCGTCCGTATGCTTAGCTGATGGTGGATAATAATTAGAAGAAGTTCGATGTAGTCCAGTTTTTAATAAATACTAAGTATTCTGTCACCACGTTAATAACATCGAGAGTACTATTTACTTGGTACCTGTCGCAAAGGCTCCAATGCCCAGCACTAGTGAAGTAGAATGTGGTATTAAATTAACCTAGTACGTTACTCGATGCCGGTACTAGTGATATAACTAAAAGGAAGGGTTGCTCACGTAATGGATGTTGTTGTGACACAGAGGTTTACATTCTTCAGACATACTAATTTCTAGCCCCAATCTAAGCAGAGCCAATGGCGACCAGATAACGGATAGACATGCTTAGAATTCAGATCATATTAACCTCGTGCATAATCACAAAAATACTTGTCTTTTACGGGATTCGAACCTTGTGGGTTGGTTTTGTAGTCGTTCAACCCGAACGAAAACCATCAAACATTAATGAACCATCTATCTCTGAAATTTGATTCTTGATTTGTCACTTAAAACTAAGTATATGGTACACTCTTTTTAACCCCCGACAAAAAGAGGGGTGTTATAAAATAAACGTGTGTATCTCTGTACATGTCTGTGTTATCGTAGCTCTCAAACGAATAGACCGATTTTGATGTAGTTTTTTACTCCTGAAATAATAATAATATCTAACTTAGTGCAGAAGTAGCAATTAACAATAATTTACAGTTTTTAACCTAAGGTAAGTTAAAATAATAAAATTAAATGCAGATTTTTTTTAAATTTTTAATGCAATTTTGACATTATATTTTAGAGAATGTCTAGAATGAAAAATGAGTTTATAAGTATAAATACTAATATTGCAAAGCCAGGTTAATAACAACGAGTCATGTGACATAATAGAATAAGATTATTGATTATATTTTCCTGTTTTAAATAATAACATGCCATTTATCTGACATAATTATTATGAATATTTTTTTTATAACCGTATTTAAACTATCGGTGCATATAATGTTTTGTATATAACAAGATGAGAGAATAAATATATAGGTGTCCCATAAAATGTGTCAAGCGAAAGTTTTTAAAACGCTAAAAATATGAACGTTGCCATCGATTTATATTCTGGAAATTTGTGAATTCGTTAGGTGATATCCGGACGTATGTTTAACCTTGACGTGTTCGATCTAGACATAAAAATAGTCAGGTTAGACCTCAATCAATATTAAAAATAGTAAGTTCTGGACCACTTAAAATGTCAATAAAACTATATAACAAATTACATGACGACATAAAGAGTGCAACAAACAGTAACTTTATTTACTTATGTGTTCAAAATTTTAGCTAATTTCATTTAGCCGTTAAAGCGCAATGAGTAAGAATTATACAAACTTTTTAATTTATAATATTAGTAACATAATAATATATCTTTTATTCTAATCGTACAATAACTCATATAAAACACGGATTAGTATTAATAAAGTTTGACCAATCTTTGTATGTAAAATAAATGTATCAAATGTGCAGAAATTAAACCAATGGGAAACCATACTTCACATTTATTACGGTAGGTGTCGCATTGTGTTTGGTCTTCACTATCAGCATCATCATCATCATTTCAGCCATAGGACGTCCACCACGAAAAAGGGTTATTATACTGTTAATGACTATTTAAATGACAAAAATGTCTGGAATTCAACACTGCCCTGCTCGCACAGGTATACATTATTTTCTTTTCCTTTTTTTTTTGTGGCAGCTAGTGGTGATTGAGTTTGTTCCGGCGTTTCTTCTCAGCACTTGCCAGATTGTTTGTGTCTTGTCTCGAAGCGCTGGTAGGGCCCAAAAAATAAGGAGACATGTTCTGCCCCATATGGGCCAATAATGATATTATTGACGTTCATAAGTGGCAGTTTTCTGTCCTAAACTGAATAAATGATTTTTGACTTTTGACTTTTATTGGCCTCCGTCAGTGACTTTCAAATTGGTCAGTTGGAAGCAGCCCGCATCCAGCGGGCGATACTGTTGTATTTAGGTCCACTTGCGCATCTCAGGAATTAAAATCCCGAACTATACACTAACACTGTATTAAACATCATTATGTAGCTGTCAGGTTGTATGGCGTTGACAGAGACAGATATATGTCTTAATCTTTAAAGTAATTCGGTGGTGCGCAAGTAAACCAAAATATTATTGTTGCTAGAATTAAATAATCTGTTGTTTTTCATTATCAAACATGTTTAATTCGAGTTACCCGCATTTTCTTGGAAATTTCGCCTTAATAGTCTACTGAAAAACCGATTACCTTAATTAGCTTGAAGGTTAATTAAGAGGACGTTGTTATTTATGTAAATTCTAAACAGCCGAGCTAAGTATATCGTTTTGAAGTTCGTAACGTCGCAAACAAAATTTCCAATCATCTCATTTAGGTACTTAAAAAGTATTTTGTGAGTCCAATGTTAAACAATGTGAAGTTAGGTAAATTTTAACGATAATTAATGTGATAAAACTAAATGAAAATTTCCGTAAGTGCCATTAAACCGTTCTTTACTTACATGTACTTGTTTAATTTAAACTTATGCAAAATAAAACTGTCTGAAACTTGAATATTTTAGAAATTGATTCAATTGTTTAGTCTGCTTTTTAAATTGACTTTTAAATTAACTTGTTGCACTTTAGTGTGAACGAAATAACGAATTAAATAATAACGAAATAACGGATGTGAAATATAAACCTAAACGAAAAAAATCGTTATTTTTACAAAGACAATTTTCACATACAATGATAACTTATAAACGATGTTGTAATATTTAACGACCATCTTTTCTAATCTGGTCTACAAATCCAAACGATTGCGTGTTCGAATCCCGGGGGCATTTTTTAGTTATATATTTATTTTAACTTAAATTATTGCGGTTACATACCAATTACAATAATTAAAGGCACAGTCGATACTATTTAACGCACTAAGTAATTTTGTAAAGGCATACTACACACAATTATTACTGTTGATGCATCACAACAATTAGGTACATAAGTAATATACAGGGTTATCCACACACAACATCCACAACCTCCTCGGGGCTGATTCTGGTGCTGAAATATAAATCTCAAAAAAATAATTCACGTCCCCATACTAAGCCGACAACAGCTGACATCAGTTTGAGCAGTGAATTATTTTTTTTTATTTCAGTGTTGGTCCCATGGAAAAAGTTATTGTATTTGAGCACCATAATTAGCCCCTAGGAGGTTATTGATGTTTTACAAATAACCCTGTATAATGAACACGAGATTTTTTTCCTAAGTAGATGTTTATAAATGTATATCTGTTATCTAGTCGCCCTAGTATAAGTTGTGCTTAGTTTCGGGCTAAATGATTGGTATAATTGTTAGAAGATTTGTTTATTATTATTTAAGTCGACACATTACAGGGATATTTGACTGCCCTGCAATTAAAGGTATTAGTATAAGGATCCGGATCCTACACACTTAAACTTGCTGTCTCGTTAATAATACAAACTATCGAACAAAAAACAATTGTACGAAATTAATATTTGGGTAATCAAAAACAACTTAACCACTTACCTTCAGATAAAAACAATCCAGATCACCTTCAATTATTTTAAAACACAACACAAAGTTATACACTTAAAAATAAAATTATATTTGTTTGCAATGGCGCGCTTTTTATTTTTTAATTCGCACTTAGCAAAGGAAACGGGTAACGTGAGCGTGCGGTCGCGACGTCTGCGGAAAGTTAACTAACCAATAAATAGTGCTGCGAAATGAAATCAAATTCGATGATGTTGGCATAACACTATATCGATAAAATCAGATTAGATTTATAAGGTTATTTATTATAATGATGACAAGAAAAATGACAAATTTACAATATCACAATTTATGAATTTTGACTTACAATTACTTCACCTGCGATCATAAATCATACTTAAAACCAGTGGATTTATGTTCTCTGATTTATACTTACCTTTTTTTTTAAATAATAGTGAAATGGTTTATCATATAATAATGGTAATTTAACGAAAGGCATGGTAGGTATATTATAATGGTTCTTATTAATCTTATATATAAAATTCTCGTGTCACAATGTTCATTCCCGTACTATTCCGAAACGGCTTAACCGATTCTCATGAAATTTTGTGAGCATATTGAGTAGGTCTGAGAATTGGCCAACATCTATTTTTCAAGACCACGCAGACGAAGTCGCGGGCAACAGCTAGTTATTTAAAAACTTTTGTTTGGCCTGTGTTCTAATCTAATGTTTGGTGAAGTGATATGGAACCATAGAAATAGGTATTATTGCATTCAACTGGCATCGGGTGTCAAGTGACTTGTCACGTTAACGACTTGCTGTAACAGTAGACTCAAAGACCAAGAGAAATAAACATCGCTAGATTTTTGGTTGCCATTAAAAAAAAGACTTAATCGTCATTCAGTCTATTAAAAAGCGTCTTCGCTGGCTAGAGTAAACAAGACACAGACGGCGTGCGAATAAGATCTGTAGCGTGGTTTGTAAGACCTATGACCAAAAAAACTTCTGGTTCTTACAAAAAAAAAACAACATACCTACCCATGATTTAAAAAAAATATTTGGATTGTAATAAATCACGTTTCTTTAGAATTTTGTGTTTTACTGTAATGAGGGTAGGGGGAGTGTATCTAGGTCTAAGAAAAATTAATCCAAGACATCGCATGGTCTCATTTTGTAAACGCCTTCTTCTAATCCGTAAGTCCATTATACATGAGCGTAACACAATCTTGACATTTGTTAAATTTAATGAATAACCAAAAAAAATAATCGAATTTATATCAGATTAAATGTGACATTTATATTAAAAAAGTCACATTTAATTCAATCGTCAAAAACTTGTCGATAAACATAGCATCTCTAGTAACGACAAATTGAGCATCGCCACTTGTCAGTGTCGTGTTTTGGCTGTTGATCGCAATAATAAGTAGATTGGAACACATTTTGATGGACCAGTGTTTTTTTAAATACTAAATTTATTTCTAGACTCCAGTCTAGACTGAGCTATCAAGTTCCACCTGTATTAGAATGATTGATATTATTATTACTTAAGGATATAGCGCACCCTTTGTGCGCATAGATCTCAAGTAATTAACTATTGAGAGATCTACAATGCACTTTACAGTAATTGCAACTATTGGTATGTTTTATGAGTCTATCATTTTCATTAATCAGTAAGAAGTAAAGTAAAGTATGTCTACATAAGGTGCTTCATAAATATCTGCAACGGCTGAAATGGGTAAAAGTATTGCTTATATAGATTACGGTAGTAAATAAATTGTATGTCCAGAACATCATTAATTTTTTAATTAAAAAAAATATATTAAATAAAGATTAATCTTTATTCTGTCTCAAACCGTCCACATCTGTCCAAAAATGCTAACGTTTCACATTATACCGCTCCCGCGCAGTGTCAAGGGCGGATGAAGAAGTGTTTTATGCAAATTGAAGCAAGTAACCATTTATTTACTGTCTTTTCGCAAATAATTAATTACCGATCCGGGGCACGTAATTCCTTCACTATCGTAATCTATATTAGCAATACTTTTATCCACCTTATATATGAACCATGAAGCACCTTATATATGTCCCACTGCAGGGCACGAGCCTCACCTCAACTATGAGGCGGTTTGGGCCATAATCCACCACGCGGGCCCAATGCAGTGGAAGGGTGTTGTAAGGCCAGTGACTAAACCTTACTGTCAGATGTAATCAAACCGCCTTATGTCCACTGACTATCAACTATATTCTTATCTACTTTCGTTGTAATTTTAACCAAGCTAAGTTCATAACGGGTAGCATTTAATTACAACAAGGTACAACATTTTACCATTAGATGTTCATATACAGGGTTATTTGTAAAACATCAACAACCATTTAAGGACTGATTCTAGTGCTCAAATACAAGAACTTTTTCTATGGGAACGACATTGAAATCGCAAAAAAAAATTTTACTCCCCCATATTAAGCCGCAACTAGTTTGTATGGAGCAGTGATTTTTAAAAGATTTCAATGTTGGTCCCATAGAAAAAGTTGTATTGTGCACCAGAATTAGCCCTTAGGAGGTTGTTGATGTTTTGCAAATAACCCTGTATATCTATTTCACAATTTAAGAAATTCATTTTAAAGTCATTTTAAATGTGAATTTTTAATTAAAACCTTGTTGTTATTAAATTAAACGAATTTAATAAAAATTGCAATGTGTGAAAATGACATGATTGAAATTAATATGTAGATTAAATTGTATCTTTCCGGTCCAACTGCCATCAAATTAAGTAATTAAAATTTAAATTTCGACTTACAGTTTTTAGATAAGGTGTTTCCTGGGACCACTAGTAGACTAAAAGACCACTGCATTTAGTTAATGGTTTATCAACTTTATTATTTCAGATGTTGAACTGCGAGTAAGTAACTGTATAATTTAAATCAAACTGTGAGCTGTAATGATTATGTAATAACTATGGCGAGTCGCGTTAGCTTCTTTTTGCGCTCGGGTCCAGAATATTGTCCAAAACAGTTGTAGGGTAAAAAAATGGTAGGTGTAAAAGTAAATAATTTAGGTCTATTTACAGAAACAAATGGTTTTATTGGTTTTTAATGGAACACTATTTTTTTCTAAGCCGCCAATATTGTGAAGAAAACAACAAAAAAATCAGTCTAGCCATTCTCGAGTTGAGACTACCGCATTGCAATTGATGTTCATATATTGATGTTTTTGACAGAACTAATTCTTGTCGCTCTAAAGTCAAATGGAAAGATAAATCAATAACTTAATTCAGACGCTATTTTCAACTAAGTAGGTAGTATAGCAACGGTTTGCAAAAACAGACGAATTGATTCCACAATTGTACTGTCCAAACTAGCGTGGACGTCCGCGCAGACAATACTTCAAGGTCAGCTTTTTAAAGCTGTAATCAGTCACACTGTGCGCTGAGCCGCTGATTGACAAAAAATATTAGAAACGAGTAATGATCGTTGTTACTGTACTTAAATTAAAAACGATAGAAGGATAGATAGATAGATAGATAGGTTATTCTCTTTATTGCACACCAAACAAGTGAATCACCCATGAATACAATATGATTTTTTACAGAAAGACGTACGATTTAATTTAATTTAAATATGTATTATAAGAACTGCTAAGGGTTGCTATATAGGTCTTCAACAGGTAGTGAATGGCAGTGGCGTCTGGCCCTGTCAGTTGGTCCCAAGATATTAATCGTAGGGCTGCCTTAACCTATCCTTAACCTAGACTTAATTACCAATGTAAATTCTTGAATACACACACGCACACACTCACACTTACACACTCACACATACACACACAGAGGCGCACTTTTAGCTTCAAACATTATATATATATATTTTTTTTAATTTTATGTAACTATGGCAAATGGCCACTATGTTTGTTTTGGCAATCTATTCGGCTTGACCCCCAGAAGACAGGCCTAGCCTAGTGTGGGAGTCATAGAATGTTTGTATTTTGGCTAATGTGTTCTGTTTAATAAACATATTTTATTATTTTTATTTATTTTAAAGTAAACGATTATTGATATGAATATATAACCTGCTTATCTCAATCTTACTACATTTCTGTTAACTGTATTTCCTGTAACAAAGGTGACTGAGTTTGTTGCTCCGTTTCTTCTCATCAGTAGCCAATATGTTGTCCCGAAGCGGTGGTAAGGCCAAGTTATATTATTGGTTGGTATAATAATACTGAATAATGAGCTATTAAAGACTATTATTAATATGACAAGCATAGATCAACTATACGGACCATCTATCTCCGAAACTCGTTAGAGTTTTTTTACTTAAACTATACTCATACTACGAGTAAAACTACATGACTGATACTAAAATGGCGGATTTTTTATTGAACAAAATAATTGGCATTTATACTCGTATTGCGTGATGTTACATAACAAGCCATAACTTATATTATCGTATCGTATCGTAGTCAAAATGTCAGATAAACGTAAGCCAAACATTTTGACTAATCTCACTTGTTTAGATGATGACAAAGTCTAAGATAAGTAAATTTATTAATAACCGCCAGACAATACACTTAAATTCAAATTCAAATCAGGAATCATATCGAATATGGAATTTGAATTCAAATTCAAATAACTTATAATATTAAATATGGAATTTTAATTCAAATTTAAATTACTAATCACATCGAATATGGAATTTGAATTTCAATTCAAATCACTTATCATATTAAATATGGAATTTAAATTTAAATCACTTATCACATAAAACTTACTATCATGGTGTCGAAGTAAAAAATAAATTTAAATAATCTAGTAATTAAAAGCTAGTAATATGATATAAAACATGCAGATGTTCAGCTTCTAGGCTTAAGAAATGTCTTGTTTGCACCGTGTAAACGTTATTTTATAAATATTTTCTTTTATTAAAAATGAAAATTCATTATTGGCAGTAAGTTCTAGAATGTAAGACTGTGATTCTTCTAGGTATTAAGAACAGTGAATTTTGTAGAATAAATTTAAAAAAAACTTGCCATGAGTTTAAGAGTTACGACAATCGACTATAAGTAGGTCGTCTTCAAATTTTTCTACCATAACATTAAGAAAATGTAATTATAGGTTTGCAATAAATACTCGTAATATTTAAAAATGATGATTTGTTTCTAGAGAAGTCCGAATACCTATTAGTTCGTCATTAGTGTGTAAAGCGCGTTGCGGGGAATGCGCGGAATGCGCCTTACATGTAACTGTCGATATGGGCAATACGGCCTTCGTCTAACTTTGTTGCTGTGTGTTTGAAATAACGACTTTTTGATATTCTCATGAATGACTAAGGGCCAATTTTTCAATAGTCAGATAATTTTTATATGACGAATATGTTTGACATGTTGACAGTTTCAGTAAAGAAAATGTGTCAAAACGTCAATTTTATTCGTCGGAGAAAAGTTTGAAAAATCGGCTCTTTAGCTAGAATTAAAAGCAAGCGCACAGTTTGACGTCTAACCCACAAGGTAGAAATAAAGGTTGCAAGAAGCCGCTAGATGCAGGCCACTTCCAACCAGCCTATCTGGAAGTCACTGGGGCAGGCCTATATTCAGCATAGAGTTGTAAAGTGTCTGTCACGTTATAAATGTCTGACCTATATGACCGAGCAAATTGGACATTTTCTCAATGTTAATGGCTGGATAGGCGACCATAATATTCATCATTGTAAATCTTCTGTATACCCTGTTCAAAAGCAAATAAACATTATTCATATTCATCTTAATGTGACTGGACCTTTTGGACATTGATTGTCACTAACGTCACATTCAATTCTATTGACAAACTATGAAAAAAAATGATTTGATCACAAATAAGTGCATTATTATAAGAGAGACAGTCTTTAATAGTGATGATCTATAAAGAAATGAAATTTCTAAAATCTTTCTGCACGAACAAGCTAAAAAGTGTCGTATCGTTACGCGCGAGTTTCTTTAGAGTTCGATCCAGACCTGTTTACATGTTTTATTGTATGTTTTTAATGTCAAATACTAAACATTTAAGACAAACATTTTAGTGGAATTCTTCTTTTTATATTTATACTAAAAAAATGTAACCAGGCAATTATCATAAATGACGGACGCTTATAGAATATGAACGTAAATTTATAACTCTAGTTCAGCAGTGGACGTCCTATGGCTGAAAAGATGATAATGAAGTATGTGTTGAGACATAATAAACAAGCTGACGGCATACATTTGTATCTATGCATGCTTAGATACATAGATAGCGATACACGCTTATGTGTGTATATCACCCAATAGGTATAAGTAAGTAGTACTTTAAAGAAATTATTCAGTATTCATTCAGATTTTTACAGTTATTTCTTAGCAGAAACATTTATTTAGCACTCCTTGGAGTAACTCATCCCTAGCATAGCACAGCCTATATTCAAACCTAATGGTGTCCTGTTTCTTAAAAACTTCGAATAGTTTGTATGTTAAAGTGATAAACTTTAAATCTATACCTACTCAGATTTCATTTTTGTTTGTAACTTTTGCCTTCTTTTTTATTTTTTCTTGTTTTTTTCTTACAAATTTTTCATTAAAGTTTCATTTCTTGTTTTTATGCAACATAATACATAGATAAATAATCTAAAACCGGAACTGTTACGAAATGTCTTATTAACTCTTCTCACTACAACACTAACAAAGGGCATGTGAGTAAAAAATAATAACCAGATCAACCTTCAAATCGAGTGATCGTTAGGCCTTATTGAGAAGTTAAATTTAGAAAAGTGGACTAGATTACCTGGGGACATCAATAAATAACGCAAATTAACCCTGATTCGACGGCTAATTAGGTATCTCATCCTAGCGGTTGTTTTGTAGATAATTGTGTAATTTAACCGTAGGTATTTTAGCCACTATCCCAGAATAATATGACAAAATAATTAAAATTTAATAATGCACCGTCACTGGGGGAGGCTGAAATGACAATGTAATTTTGGAAATTGTAAATATTGACGTACCAATGTTATGAATGTAACGAAATGATTAATAAATAATTTGAATTTGAATTTGAATTTGATGATGATGATAAATGCACCGATAATGTAGAAAAATACATTTGAATAGAATGAATTACCAACTTTGTGTAGTCCGAAGCTCGGAACGGCAAGTTTATTTTTTATTTCGGGTATTTTAATAATACAAATTACACATCAAAGAAACTTAATGTTTTTCGAACATACATAATATTTTCAAAAATGTACTATGCGGCTACTGTTAATATAATTATGTTAGTATTAATATCTTTAAAAATCTCCCTCAGAGAGTCACGAGGTCTAAGACAGTATATTGTGCGTACGGCTCTTTTCTGCAACATAAAGATTGATTCAATGTCTACAGCAGAGCCCCATAGCAATAAACCATATTATAATAAACTATGAAAATAACTAAATAATACTAGTCTCGCCGTTTTGACATCAGTTTAAAGCCTTATTTTACTCACAGCATAAGGCGCTGAACTGAACCTTCCTGACATACCAATTATGGGGACCCTATTGCAGTCGGGAGTATAATGTAATTCCCAAAAATGTGTTTGAATTGACTGCATCTATAAGATCAGCTGACATATTCATATGTATACTAACCTGCCTCATATTGGGCATAGTGAATTTAATGCACTTAGTTTTTTTATATTCAGTAACAGGTTGTAAGCAGAAAACCAACGTACTACTTGAGAGAGAGCATTATTTACATCGTCAAAGGTAGCTTTACCTCTGTCAGTTTTAAAAATCAATGATGTATCATCTGCAAACAATACTATCTCAAAAAGGTCTTTAGTAAAGTGAGAAAGGTCATTTATATTGATTGAAAATAATAGAGTAATAAGGTCTTGGGGCACACCCATGCGTAATGGAGCTCCAGAAGAGTCAGTTCCATTCCATTCCATTTAAGGTTTATTTATTTATTTAAACTTTATTGCACAGGTAAGTACAATTGGCGGACTTATTGCTATACAACATTATGTATATTACCTATAAGCTATGTTTATTAAAACCAATAAAACCAATTTATTTCTGTAAATACGCCTAAATTAAGCTCTTTTACACGTCCCAATATATTTTTTTACCATACCACTGCTTCGGGACAATATTGTGGGCTAGTGCCGAGAAGAAGCAGCGCAAGAAACTCGGTCACTATTGTCAGCCTCTTTTTAAATAGTGTGCTTACATTACAAGATAAAATGAACCTGTGCGAGCACGGCAGTATTTAATTCCATACATTTTTATCATTTAAATACTCATTTACAGTGTAATAACCTTTTTTCATTAAAATCATCTTGACATGCGATTTAAATTCATACATAGGCAGTTCAGCAATGGACTGTGGTAATTTGTTAAAAAAGCGAATACTTTTTTCCATAAACGAATTACCCACTTTATGCAGTCTGAAATTTGGAACGGCAAGTTTATCTTTATTCCGGGTATTAATATTATGCATGTCACTCTTTTTAGGAAATAGATGCAGGTTTTTGCGAATATAAATGATATTTTCATAAATGAATATTAACATTAGTATTTGTTTTTTAAAGTAAATATTTATCTAAGCATCAATTTAATAATACAGTTTTGATCCTTGAAAACAGAAAAACGTTACTAGAAGCTCTAGGATAAACACTTTTAAATATTTCTAGCAAACACAAAGGCGGCCGAAATTAATTGAAATAAAAATAAATGCTCTCCGAATCTTAGTGGAATTTAAACAAACGTCAGGTTAACTTTAAGTTGGTCTTGTTTACGTTTGTTGTACTATTAATTGAATAAAATTAAAAATTATTGCTTCGATAACACAGTAAAACGTAAAAACAAGCGAAATCAAAAACGCGTCTAATGGCGAACCACTATTTAATTTCATCGAAGTTAAAACATTTTTTGATTGCAAACAAGCTATCAATAAATCTACGGATGTGTTACCGATTGACGGCCTTCTATTGCAATTTATCTAGTTGAATAATTATAGGCTATAATGGACACGTGATCCGAAGGCGACATAGCAGTGCGGATTTAATTTTAAGACAAGTGTGATACCCTGTCATTATGTTATGTGATCTTGTCACACAACAGTTTTTAAACATGTAGATGTAAATAACTAGGATATAAATATAATTACTATAATTTTATTATGAAGCACAATATAGGAAGTATATTTAATATATTATAATTTCATTTTGAAAGAATTTAAAATTAAGTTTGATGTTTGTTACTCATTATCATTAAAACAAAATTTATTTGGCAGAATACTTCATCCCACCAAAAATATTTTTATGTAAAGCTCTTGAAGCTACAGGACACCATCGTACCTATTTGCAAAACCTCTGTCATAACATTAAATTTTTATTAGACTCTATGTAGATAATACTTTTTAGACTATTCCTTTATGTGACGTAGAACCTGATGTAACGTGTTTCTCAGAAACTTGTATATAAGGCAATAAGATAAATGTTTCTTTTTCTAATTACAAACTAGCAGCAAACTATTCAAGGAATAATAAACGGGGTGGCACATGCATCATACTTCAAAGAGGTCTAGTGTGTAACGAAATAAAGACATTTTATAAATATCTATTACCAGGAACATTTGAGTGTTGTGGGGTGAATATATATTAAATATAAATTAATAATTTTATGTGTTTACACCTCACACAACAAATTCTCCCACTCATTCTTAACAAGATTAGAAGCAGTAACACATGATTTGAAGAAAAAATCTCTAATATCAAAATTGTAATAGCTGGTGATTTCAATATAAAAACATTAGTAAAATCTAGAGCATCGCAACATTTAACAGATTTTACTAAATATTTTAATCTTAAAATTCATATAAATAAACCTATTCCTTATCAGATTTCATACATGTAGACGCTCTAACTAAGCTCTAACTCTACACGCCCTTTTTTGTGGCAGGAAAATTGCATTTTGCATACCTACCGCTGCGGTGGCAGCGATAGGCTGTGTAGGACTCCGTCGTCAGAAAACAGAAGCTTTCGCAACTGTCTGTTTGTCTCGACGAGGACACCAACTAAAAAACTTGCGGTGTACCACGCAACTTATGTTGATGATGCATGGAAGCCTGTGTTCTGGACGACTTCCATGCATAATTCTCACAAACTCTAAACCCATTCCAAAATACGTGGCTTGGCTGTTTCATTACTACAAGATCTATTGTATAACAGAAAAGTGATAAACAGTAATTAAATTTTTACCTTACCCACATGACGTGGCAGTATCGAAACTGCCAAGCCACATATTTTGACTAAGGTTTAGTCCAAAGTTAGAAGTCCGCAGCTGGACATAACCCTGCCCCATAGTATGCTACAGCGAGTGGCTCTGGTCCGTTTGCTTCTAGCGGCTTCCCGCAACCTTGCCTGGGTTGTCAGTACACCGGTTGAGACCACGCTGCGTCTTCCAGTTTGTGGTCGCCACTCGATAACCTTTCTTCCCTATTGGTTTTCAGCTCTGCGGGCAATGTGACCAGGTGCTCATTTCTGCTTTGCTCTTTAAATAACTATATATGTCGGTGACTTAATCAGTTTGTTACTTAACTTAATTATGTTTTAGTGGTTGAACAGAGTTTATGAAGATTTTAGTTTTAGGTTAGTTTATTTTTATATTAGTTATTTTTTTAAATAAAAAATATTAATTTAAATAAATAATAGTTTAACTTATTTTTGTTTTGTATTTCTGTCGTGTAGTATCTATATTTGTCATGCCATGGTCAACAATTTTTTCTATGTAAATATTTATTTTTAGATCACATAATAATTGATAATCTCTTATCAGATTAGGCCGTGTCACAACAGTAATATCGCTTTAAATCAAAGCGGTTATTAAGTGTGATTACCGTCACGATACCAAGTGTTACGAGGCCTTAGCCTTTGCTGTATTACATGACAGATCCTGGCTTAAGACTAAAGCGTAGTAACAGCTTTTGTGTAAAAGATTATTGAAAAAAAAAACGAATTCTTATTTTAAAATAATCGCTTCTGTGACACACATTTTTGACTGTCTATGTCACTGATCAAGTAAAACTACGTTATAGTCTATGTCATCAAGTTATATAAAAATTCTGATTTTATATCTCTGTTTGTTACTTAATGGTACTGACACTAATGCTTATTAGTGGCACGAACCTTATAAGAACTTAACTATTCGCAGTTATTTTATAGGTTTTGCAGATAGCGCAGTCCGTATAAATTAGATCGCGGTGGCTAGCCGAGTCATTTTAATGTAATTATCATTATATATGTATAACTAGCTGTTGCCCGCGATTTCGTTCGCGTTGGTCTTTAGTTTATTCATAAAGGATTTTCTGCGCTACTTAAAAAAAATTTTTTTTTCAATAGAACCTTCTCCTGACAATAAATAACATAAAAAAATTAATTAGCGAAATTATTCCATCCGTTCACGCGTGACGCGATGACTAAGGGAAATAGCGATAGTATTTTAAACTTATCTACTTAATGATTTTGGGCCTATTTTCTGATAATGTTTTACGCAAACAAATTATAAATTTTAACATTTTTTTTCAATTTGATGAAATATTATTCAGATATGCTTGTAACAGTAAATCATATTTGTTAGTTAATGATGTCTTGTCAGGGATTATTGTAGTTCGTTTATGGTGTTTGGTTACTTCTGTGCTTATTCCGTTTATCCCAATCCAATAAACATTAATGGTATCGAGTGAAATTACACGTGACATTACGATACTTGATCTTAATGACAATTGCCGGAGTGACCCTAAAAATAAATAAAAACACTCGTTTTTTGATCGTAACGGTTGCAATAAATAGTTGTTAAATGTAGTTTCTGATAATTATGTAGATGATAGTTTTACAGTAAGTCAAAGACTATTAGAATAGAATAGAATAGAATAGAAAATAATTTATTTGGTACAAGACAGACATTACAATGAGTCAATTAATAATCTCTATCAAGGATAGAATTAGAAATGAGGTTATCCGACCGTAAACCAAGCAATCAAATTGGCCCAATTGAAGCTAAAGTTTCAATAGGCAGCATTTGCTGGAGAGCCGATTACCCATGGGATAGTAAAGATACAAAAATAATTAAATTAGACATCCAACTATTAAGACTTTTGGATCTCCTTTGTCGCACTGCCCACAAAACCTTTCTGTCTAGCCTAATGATCGACTGATGATTTTCAAATCTGTGCAGTAAAGTTGATATAAAACAACTAGCTGTCCCGGCAAACTTCGTACCGCCTCTTCATATGGTTTTTTTGTGAATTTTTCGATGTTTTAATAATTACTCTGCTATTCCGGACGGAGACAAATTCAAAAAATCATAAAAATCGGCCCAGCCGTTCTTGATTTATAAATGGTGTAACTAACCCGACTTTGTTTTATATATAGATTTAGAACCGACTTCAAAACACTAAAATGCTAAAAATAATCCTAACACTTAGTACCTAATCAGATACTTTTGGAGTCGGTGCCAGCGGATGAGAGATTCAATGTTTTTGTTACTTAAGTGTTAGGTACTTAAGTGTTAGGATTATTTTTAGCATTTTAGTGTTTTAAAGTCGGTTTTATTTTTTTAAATAAAATTTACTTATTTCATCTATTTTTAGTGATAAATCCTAATATAACTGCTGAACACCGATTTCATCCCCTATTTTCCTACCCTTAGGGGTGATTTTTATTTTTCAAACTTTTATCATAGCATCTTTGAAGTATAAGCTATTTAATAAAACAAAAATCATCAAAATCGGCTCATATTTGTCGAAGATAGGTAACAAGAACCACAACCAAAATATTATCTGGGTACATATTTGTTGATTTTCTTAGAAAGTTCTAGATCAATTTCGATAAAATTTATATGGGACCACCTCTGAAGTATGATCTACCAAACAAAAAAAGAATCATAAAATTCGATTTATAATTGGCGGAGTAATCGCGTAACATACATACAAAAAAAAAAAAAAAACATACAGTCGAATTGAGAACCTCCTCCTATTTTGAAGTCGGTTGAAAATAGAGGAGTTTTTGAAAGTAAATCAGGCCTAGGCTACGTACGGGCCCCTTCTAGCAAGGAAAAATGGTAATATAATTATATAAACAAATTATTATATAGCATAATGACTAGAGACGGTCAAAAAATACTGCTTGTATTAGGGTAGATGTATTACCATTTTTTAGCGCTCTCATAAAACCCTGTTTAGGAACAGGGTTTTATGAGAGCGCTAAAAATTACATAGGTGTAATAATAACTATTTACCTGTGTATCACAAATAAATGATTTGATTTGATTTGATTAGATTTAAGTAGTAAAATAGGTCATCATTATCAGCCTTGGAACCCCACTGCTGATCATAGGCCTCCCCTATATAACACCACAGCAAGTGGCTCTGGGCCGGCTTCCAGCAAATTTGGCTAGGTGGTCAGTCCATAGGGTGGGAGGCCTGCCTACGCTGTGTTTCTGCAGCTTCCTAATTTATGGTCGCCACTCGAGAACCTTCCTTGTCCAACGGTTGCCAGCTCTGTGAGCGATGTGGCCTGCATATTGCCAGTTTAGCTTTGCAAATTAATTAAAAAATAGACAGATTCTCTTTAATTATTCGTTAAGCATAATATCATACTGCTGAACAAAGGCCTCCACCAATGATTTATCATAAGGGGGGACTGCCAATACTTACAACGCTTGACAGGCGGGTTGGCGAGCGAAGTTTTTTTATGAGATTTCGTACGAAGACGCTACTGCCCATCTCGCGCTACAGAAATTAGTCGCCTCTTACGACACGCCTGCTGTTGATGGTGGGAAAGTTTATTCTTAACGGCCGTCCCCATACAGCACTCATATGGCTGAAATGATGATAATATCATACGTTTAGTGCAAATAAAAGTTAATTTTTAAAAAATAATTGCCTTTTGAAATCTTCTGTTGATTTTATCTTAGCTCGTTGACTTAAGAGACTGTGGAAATTCCTGGTTATATTTGTATAATACAAATAATGTTTTGTCTGAGATAATTTTGTACGGTGTGTTATAATAAGATTTTCAGTATAAGTCTTCTCCAATACAAAACTAGTATCGCCCAACATGACAAGCCAGAATTGGATGATTATCATATTTATGTTAATCGATTTATGTATAATATGGTGTATAGCGGTTTTGAAAATCTGAACTTGGTTATCGACTTTTGATGGTGCCTGTACCTACCTACCTACCGTAACTGATAGATAACGCACACAGACATAAACGATGCAAATTGTAACACGGTTTTAAATTAAGACGAAATATAATCTTATAGGGATATTATAGAAACGAATCTGAACTAATGAATTTAAAATTAGGTACCCAGTCACCATTTGTAGAATTGCTCTTTGCACAGAGGTACACTTTAACGGCAACAGCAACAGGAAGCGTGTCGTAAGAGGCGACTTATTCCTGTAGCACGAGACGGGCATCCTCCTCCATCCATCCTCTTCGTGCGAAATCTTATAAAAAAACTGCGCTCGTCAACCCGCCTGCCAAGCGTAGTGAGTATTGGCAATCCCCCCCGATGATAGGTCATTGGGGGAGGCCTATGTTCAGCAGTGGACGTCCTATGGCTGAAACGATGATGGTGATGACACTGTATACTTACGACACAGCAAAATTGTTGAAAACTATTTTAATAATATTTTTTACCCATATCCACGCTTTCTGTCAAAAGTATGGACATTTAGATAGATAGATACTGTTTATTGCACACCATACAAGTAAGTTACACATGATTTTTACAGAATGACGTACAATTTAGGTGGTCTTATCGCTAATAACGATTTCGACAACCATTATAGAAAGTTTGTTAGTAGAATTGCATAAATAAATAAACATTGGACAACATCACATACATTGCTCTGATCCTATGATTAGTAGCTTAGGCACTCGTATTACAAAAATCAGAAACAACGACGGTACCACAACACCCAGACCCATGACATTATAGAAAAGCTATTTTTCTACATAGACCAGCCGGGAATCGAATCCGGGACCTTAGAGACAGCGACACCAAGACCGGCATGCTCGCCTCTCGGCTACGGAGGTCGTCGTCATAAAGGTAAGCACGCTAAATTCGATGGTGCTGTTTGGTCCGGGTTCCTTTTTTTTGGTTTCTTGCTAGAGAGTTTGGACAAGATCAGGAAACGTATTTTTGAATCATGCGAACACGAAATCGCATGATTTGCATGCGAATTCCTTAGATGACTATTTTTGAAAATTCCTTTCATGAATTCTGCTACGAGTGGTCCTACCCACTCGTTTTTCGATGTCTACTAGTAGAAAGTACGGAATACATAGACAAGTAAACATATGGTTGACAGAGATTTGACCTAATAACTTTTTATTTACGTTTGTTAATGAGTTTTTGCTTTAAGGTTTATAGTATTTTCTGCGTGAAACAAAAATTGTTACAAGATTTTACTTTACTAGCAACACTTATTTGCTGTGATTCAAAAATGCGTAATATCAGAAGCAATAGAAACCATTTTCATACACGAATTGTTTTCGTGTTCGAATTTAAGATTCATTTCTAATGCTTCAAAAATACGTCTCCCCAGAGAATCCCCCGAAACATTTGAGTATCTTTTCGAATATGTTTCGAAAATGTAATCTTTTCCTCTACTGTGGTTATTCTGAAGTCATCTTCATCATCATTTCAGCCATAGGACGTCCACTGCTGAACATAGGCCTCCCCCAGTGACTTCCAGATTGCCCGGTTGAAAGCGACCCGCATCCAGCGGCTTCCTGTTACCTTTACCGAGTCGTCTGTCCACCTTGTAAGTGAACGTCCTACGCTGCGTTTGCCGGCACGTGGCCTCCATTCGAGAACCTTTCTTCCTCATAAAGTCAAGTCTGAGGTCATGGTGGTGTATTTCATTTATAACATACTATGATGACGACCTCCGTAGCCGAGAGACGAACACACCGGATTTGGCGTCGCCTTCTGAGGTCGCGGGTTCGATCTAGTCAGGTCGATTTAGAAAACGAAATTTTCTATAATATCTCGAATATTGTGATATCATCGTTACCTTAGGATCTAAGCAATGTATGTGATGTCGTCCATTATTATAGAATACCAGTTATTACACGGATTATGAGCACCAGTTTTATAGTAAACGTCTCTTGTATAATTATTTAGATTAGGTTAGGAGCCTGATCCTGAGCTGGAACGTCCATTTCAGGTGTTAACGTAATTTTACAAATATACTCGTACGTACTTACTTACGTATATTATAAAATGTTATTTCAATGGCTGTAAGTTCTAGAATGTGATCCTTCTTTGTTTTAAGAGTTGTGAATTTTGTAGAATAAATAATGAAAAATATCATTTTAGAGTTCTTCGCAGCCAATACAACTGTCTGAACATTAAGACCCCGCCACTATCTTTTTGTTACAATTATGAGTCGTTTATCCAAGCTTATTATAAGTAAGAATCTAACATGTCATATTGTTATATTAAATTTTAATGGTTTAAAATTATAATTTGGAACTACATTATAAACAATCAACCGTTCTACTTCTAGTTTGATTAAGTTTAATAATTGAGTATGCTGAAATAAAATGCCTTATAAAATTTTGATAGCAACAATTCACCGTCCGATGATTTATGTCTAGATAAGATGAATACACAAAGTTTGCAGGTACATAAAGCTGTAGTAATTGCAGTTCTTAATCTTTTCTTCTCGTGTCGAAGGCAGCTAAATATTTTTATGTGGCCAATTAAATACTCCGCCACGCGGACAGCGTTTTCAGTGGCGTGAAGTAAGGCTTTGCGTGAGCAGGTGTGCTCGCGCGGGACGACAGGAGATGGGCCATTGTTTAGAGGGAAGCTCCGAACTCGCATTTATTTTGAAGAGTGTCAGTGTAACCCCACACAAGTTTTCCTTGCATCGAGACCTGTCTCTGGTTTTTCACGTCGGCCACGGCAACTCCCCCAACAAGAATATTATTTTCTTGTTTTTCTTTGTTGTGGTACCGTCGTTGTTTCTGATTTCTGTAACACAAATGCTTATGCTACTTATCATAGGATCAGAGCAATGTATGTGATGTTGTCCAATATTTATTTATTCTTTGTACGGTTTTTTTTTAAATTGTTATTCTTTTGATTTAGAAATTTCAGAATGGTGTTTTGATTATCAGACCTATCTCTACCATTATAAATAATATACAGAAGGCCTCCTAGAAAAAAACATTACTGATTCAAAAGACCTAAGCCTCCCCTATGATACACCCTAGTTGTCCTTTGTCTTTCTATCCAGCCAGCCTCCCTTGACCTTCATTTATAAAATCACCAGTCCTATGGGGCAGATGAGACGATACAGCTGACATGGAATAATATCACACGCTTAATTTCCATTGGTTTTGAGCTAATAAAGTCATATTCATAAACACTACAAATATTTGTGTGTTGATGTTGATTTTTATTACGATTTAGGTAGATAGGACCAACATAAAAAAAACCGGCCAAGTGCGAGTCGGACTCGCCCACCGAGGGTTCCGTATAAACCTATAGGTACCTATATAAGTTCACCCATCACGACAATCGAGTCATAGTTATGGTATTTTTATTGCAAAATGAAATTCATAACATTACGAAAGGTACCTTGCGGTTTACGATTACGTATTAAAAAAAAACTAATTACTTGATCTCGTTCAAACCAATTTTCGCTGGTAGTTTTTATGGTAATGTACATTATTTATTTTTTTTAGATTTATCATTCTCTTATTTTAGAAGTTACAGGGGGGGGACACACACATTTTACCACTTTGGAAGCGTCTCACACGCAAACTATTCAGTTTAGGAAAAAGTGATATTAGAAACCTCAATATTATTTTTAAAGATATGGGTTTGACGAAAAATAAAATTCGAGTTTTAGTTCTAAGTATGGGGAGCCCCCAAAATTTATTATTATTTTTCTATTTTTTTGTGAAAATCTTAATGCGGTTCACAGAATGCATCTACTTACCAAGTTTCAACAGTATAGTTCTTATAGTTTCGGAATAAAGTGGCTGTGATATACCGACGGACGGACAGACGGACAGACAGACAGACAGACATGACGAATCTATAAGGGTTCCGTTTTTTGCCATTTGGCTACGGAACCCTAAAAACGGTATTTTTTTTCTGTTTCGATTAGTACCTAGTCAATTCAAGTTTTTTTTTTCTAAAGGTTTCGTAAACGTGCCATAAAAGACTTGTTGTATTTAAGCAGAAGAATTTGGCTTATTTCATTCATCATTTCATAGGCCAAAACAATGGACTTCCAGATTGGTCGGTTGGAAGCTCGTCGTAAATTACCAGGTCGTCTGTCCACCTTATGGGTGGACGTCCTACGCTGCACTTGTCGCAACGTGGCCTACATTCTAGAACCTTTCTGCCCCATCGGTGTTTCCTTGCAAGATCGAATTAATAATGAGGAGATCCGTAAACGAACAAAAGTCTCTGACATAGCCCAACGGATTGTTCAAATATTCACGGTGTATGGGGTAGTCTTCTAATCTAGGGGTAAACTATGGGTCGATTAATGCGACTTCTATTACGTGCCTAAGATAATACAAATGCTTCTCGCAGACTAACCATCTATCCGTTGCGCTCCTGTGCAATTAGATTATTACATTTACATTGCGAGCAAAATATCCGCTCATGGAAAAGTAGGCGCTAAGAGTAAAATCCATAAAAAATCCTTAAAATTCTTAATTTGTTGACTATTTAAAGAAAAAAAACTTCAACCTACAGGCACGAACGTCATAAATAACTAAACCAACTTTGAAGCTAAACAAAAACGTTGTTTAAAATATAAATGTGTACAAGCTCGCGATATTTGCGGTACTTTGAAATATTTTTTAGTGTTTAAAAGAAATAATAACTAGTATTTAGATACAATAGGAAAAACTTAAACATATAAGTTACATGATAAAATATATTAATTGCCACATCCTATAACCAGTATTTTTGCCAGACAACTTGTCCAAAAACACCCCTTTTACGTGTATTCTTCTTACCCAGCGCCTTAATAGCTTTATAATCTACATAATTAATTATGATCTTGTGTTAATGATACTGAATAGACAGATGGACCAAAACATGGCGTCTATGGCAGCTTTTGTTTCCTGATTCAAATCTTTGATCGACGGTATTGAGACACTGCAATCAAGATTTAACCTAAATGTGGTTTATTCTGTCACTTTGTGCAAAGTTGACACAGCCAGAACGATTTGTTTTAATTTTCTAATTTGGTGTAGATTTATGAAGGTTTTGGGTTTTACAATAACTACTGTAAATTAACTACGACTGTAATATAGTATAATATTAGTAGCTGTCCCGGCAAACTTCGTACCGCCAGTTCATACTTTTTTATCGTTAATTTTTCCATGTTATTCTGCCATTATAATTTCTAATAATATTCCTCAAGATATGAAAAACTTGTCCTTTAATAAAATTAAAATCATGATGCACAAGTGGCTTGTCGAGCAATCATTTTATTCTATTAAATAATTTTTAAATTACAAGGAGAGTCAGCAATCAGTAACTCATCGATGTTAAATATATCATACATTTCAGCAACTTGTTCTGTATTTCCAAAATTTTTAATTAATTGCTATAAGTAAGCACCCCATGTAAAACAATTAATAATTGTAATTTGTATTTGCATGCTATTGTTAATGGCTGGATAGGCGACCATAATATTCATCATTGTAAATCTTATGTATACCCTGTTCAAAAGCAAATAAACATTATTCTATTCTATTCGGGGTAGAAAAAAATTCAACAAACCCAAGATCATAAAAATCGGTCCAGCCGTTCTTGAAAATAGTTTAAATAACCCGACTTTGTTTTGTTTACATAAATATAGATTATTTGAAATTGAAAATGAAAATTTGGGAAAATAAATAAAAATAACTGTTACCTAACAAATAATAAAATGTAATTGAATTCCTATACTTTATACAAAATATACACAATTAACCACTAATATGGTTTATTTCAATACAACACTGTATTGTTTGATTGTTATTTAAATATAATAAAATCTTTACCAAATCATAATCAGTCTTGCGTCCTCAAGAAGACGGATTACATGAGGTAAAAAATTAAATACTGCTTTGTTTTTAAATGCACCACACTTCTTTGTATAAGAGATCGTATAACATTTTCAAAATTTTTCAAATTTTTACAAAAATATCTGTGTAATAAATAATGTAACTTAACAACGTTATTGAAAATATAACGGTATTTGCAAACGATATTTAGCTTGGTATTACGAAAATGTTATAACTATCACAATAGCAGTTCACGACTAGGTTGCGTTTTAATCAACACTATTGGAAGACTAAAATAACGTTATTATAACGCTATCACGCTCTGACAGCTACGGTTACTGATGTTCTTCTTTGTTCGTTCGTCAGCGTGACGATTGCTGGTGCGTCGGTGACTATCTCGGTACTTCTCGCGTTACCGTTACCGGTATGTGTGGTGTTAGTAACGGTATGGACTGTCGGCATGTCTGTGCTGGAGCCTTGCGCCATGGCGTGGGTGATAGGCTGTGTGATTGGTTGCTGTCCCTGCTGAAAGCCTGGGTACTGAATACCCATGACTTCGTCGTAGCTAGGCGGCGCCATGGCTTCTGTAATTCAGAGAAAAGGAAACGTTAACACATACTGTTTATATTTAATTCAGAAAAAAAATAAAAAGTACTATAATAAAAATAAAGAACTGAAAAACGATTAGTAAATTAGTATAACACTATTATTTAACAAGTATTACTTGGTGATTGGTTCGTTTTTACTGTAAAACAAAGAAAAATTTTGAATGTTAAATTAAAAAATGGTATACATTCGGCTTTGACTCCTCCACGTGTGAAAAAGAGATTATTAAATGTGCTTTAAGTGTTTTGTTATTCCTGTCTATGAATATGCCTGTTTGTCCCGAGAACAATTTCTTAGTTTTACCTAAATTAGTTACGGAGGCTCGCTTTTGCTTTTCCTTTTTTTTTCAGGTTAAGTTAAAATTACAGTACAGAACTAAACGGAAAAAATATGCCATTTTTAAAGAGCTCTTAAAAAGACCCATTAACTCCAATAGTCATCAAAAGGTTTTTAAGCTACCCCAAGCAAAGGATTAGCATATAGCTACTTGGATACCGGCCCTGTTGGCAGTGCTGGGGTTAATATCTTTAACTTTTTGTTGCACCTTTTATTTGCTGTAATTCTGTAACTGAGTACTAACCATATTTGGGTGGTGGCGGCAGGTTGGAGGGACTGACGAAGATGGTTGGCTCCCCTTGTATCGACAGCTGTCTGGTCCGGGACCCCGCATACATCCGTCTCTGTTGCGTACTCCGCGTCTTTTGCCCTGGAGAAAAAGAAAGAAATAGGTTAATCAGTGCGTCATTTTTTTAAGATTAGTCTCAGCAAACTTCGTACCGCCCCTATATAAATTTGTTTTCGTGAATATTTCCACGTTTTTTGTATTTATTCTGCTATTCGGGGCGGATACAAATTTAACTAATCAAAGATCTTCAAAATCGGTCCAGCCGTTCTCGAGTTAGAGTTAACCCGATTTTGTTTTATATATAGAAAGATAAAATAGATTATTATGTAATTGATATATCTGGCTGCTAAAGACTGAAATTCTATTAATGGTAAGATATTATTACTAGTCCATTTTCATTTTTTTTTCTTAGTTAATGTTAATTTCTTAGTCTATGCTATAATTATAGCTACCTAATTATGCTAATACATCTACTAGCTAATTAGCTACCTAATTACCTACGTTGTAAATATTTCATTCATTTAGCACATTTTTAGTAACGTTAAGGAATTAACAAAATTAAAAAAAAAAACGCGTGAAGGATATTAAATGACATTTAATTATAAATTTATGCGTAGAACATTTTTGTTGTAGATAATATAATTTGATGATGCAGCCAAATAAAATATAATCTGAAAAGTATTTCACTAGAACCTTCCTAAACTACCTAAATTATCATTATTTTTGTATCCTACATGATAAATACTGGCCTTATCACATATTGACGTCTTTATATTAATGATTGTAGGCATTGTTTTATAATACTGTCACAATTCATTGTTACTTTGGTCTTTTTAAAATTATATTTCAATACCACAATAAATGAATGAATAATAACATAATAGCGTAGAGGGACTTGAGTGAAAGTGAGTCAAAAAGGGTTTATGTGGCTCACGGAGGTCATGACCACCAAAACATGATATGATATAGCGATCTATCGACACCAACTGTATTTTTTTTAAATTTGATATAGCAGCCATGTCGAATCGCCGTGCCGGTGACGTCACATGTTACGAACGGTGTTTCGTTAAAAAATCAACATGGCGGCCTTATCTTTTGTTTTAATGACAGTTGGTATCGATATATCGTTATATCATACCGTGTTTTGGTGGTCATAATAAAGGAGCTGGTGTTAATTGCTCCAGATGTAATATAAATAACTAGATTTAACGTATCTAGGATCATAGACAAGCGTACTCCGCTTAGCAGAACAAAGCGCCATGATGAAGAAGATATCTTAAATCAAGAACAAAAATAATTTATATTTCAAAAATACCTATTCGAAAAATTCACACAGTTTTACCGTTATCACTACGAGACTTCACAAACGAGTACATTATACCTACTTATCCGATAAAAATCACATGATTAAAATATAAAAAGTATTACTTTGCGCGATGAGCCTTAAACAGAAGAAAATCAGGAGCCATGACACCAGCATGATGATTAGCACCATCATATACCAAAAAGCTATGTGCGTAAGGTCATTTGGCCTTCCATCTTCTTCATATTTACTGGTGACTTGATCAAACTCATCGTCATTAGGAAAGTCGTAGTTGGGTTGGCCGTACATTGGAGGCATATTGGTCAAGTACATTTTAACAAATGTTTGCAATACCCTTCTTTTATAAATCACAATATCGTCAAGATATTTTGTGTAACACTCTTGACTGTTAATCAAAACAGTGGAGTGTTAAACTACTCAAAACTATAGGTGAATGAACAATTGAAATATCACTTGTTTCACAATTTCACTTCACTTTACTTTGATAATTATTTTTAACATATTGATATATCTCTCACTTCGACACATGTCTCAATATCGTAATAAGTTTGTTGAAAATGTCCTCAGTTTGTATGAAATCGTTAAATGTTTATCGCATCTATATCAACAATATCTCTAGATTGCAACCCACTTGAAGTCATCTTGGTTCTTTTATCTTAGTTTTATCGTATACCTTACGAAGTGACAAAGGAGGTTAATTCATAAATATAATTAAATAAAGAACAAATCTGTTTTTGAGATGTTACACGACGGTTATTTTTATCTTGTTCAGCTCACAAATTTTACCGGATTTTTTAAACATTTGTTTATAACAATGTTTCAAATAACTAAATGATACATAAAACAATTTAGTTAAACACTTTCTAATCAGGAAGGAAACTGAAAATAGTAATACTGACAAATCAATTTACATTAATCGTGTTATTTACAACTTTAGCCTCAAAAGCTAACACATTTTTTAATATTTCACACTTTTATTTCAAATCACTGTTTGTTTTTTTAGTATTTCAATTAAATAGTTCTCTACAAATTACCACAACGCTTGAAACGTAACTAGCGCGACTAGTATAAACCGAGTTTATTACTTTCAGGGTCAATTAAATTAGGAACGAATATTGCTAGTAATTTAATAGGTAAACAGATCAGTGCATACAATTATAATATTCACGTCTTCACATATTAAGATATTGCAAAACTAAAATGACCAAATAATTCAAAAAGATTACTTTTAAAGATGATCCAAAGACAGTTGAAAGTTAGGACCCAAATCAGCAAAAATATGAACACCCATCGCATAGTATTCCATAAAGCCATGAAGTCAATTTGTTTTTCACTTCCTATATCAATAGTATCATTAAACTCGTTGTCGTTATGAAAGATATAGTCTGGATGGCTGGATATTGGAGGCACATTGGTCACATCCATTTGAACAAATATTTGCAGTACTCTCCTTTTAGAAACAAAATACTGAAGATATTAATAGTACCATGTACACTCTTGACCGCAAGTCAAAACAGTGTAGTTCTTTATAACATTTCAAACAAAAAACTCTGTCCTTGATGACTATTTCACTTCACTGTCCTAGGATATATTTAAATCATATTTTTAATTTGGCATAAACCCTTACACAATATTGTTCTTGTTCGATGGAAATGTTTCAGTATGTGTATTTTATTTTATTTTATCACACCTAATCCCTATCAGCAATATCTCCGGATTTCGTTTCATCTGAATTTATCTTTATATTTGCTATCTTAGTTTTATCAATTTCTTTAAACTCAACTCAATTTGTAATTTTATTATTCACAATTAATAAGTACTATAACGATTTCCTGAACCTTATTTACGCACTTTGATGTGCAACAAAGAGTATGTATCTATCTATCTACTATTGTTCTTATACATGACGCGATACTATCACATACTATACTTAAAGAATAGTTTTATTTTTAAATGATTTAAGTGAAAATAATTAACGGACCTCATATAAAATTTATAAATACTTTTGTTTTAACAGAAAGTATATTTACCCCAACTACTCATTTTGAGGCACATAATCACAAACGACATCAGCAGTACTGTACCCAGTACAGAAATGTATGCAACTATTGGCCCAGTAGCTATACTTTCGGTAGCTGCATTATCTTCTGTCATCGGCGCCATTTTTCACTTAATAACCCAACTATTTTATTCAAAAGAGTTGGAAGCGTTTAATCCTCAGGTCACAATAATACTTGATCAAACAAGTACTAGGTAATCAATTTAAAACAAGTCACAACACTTTACTTTTTCACTTAGGAAAACCTTGGACACCATTCTCAATGTTTCATATTCGCAAAGCAGATTGAAAATGAGAAATTTTGATAGTTGTATCATAAAAACCAATAATAGATGTATATGTAAATCTCATTTGAGCATTTTGAACCGTATGTACTTTGAATAAAAATGAAAACAGCCAAATTTGTAGCGTGTTTAAATCTTAACGTGACCTAATCTTTTAGGTAATAGATCATTCATCCGTCAATAGTCAGATAACATTGACAGTTTACATATTTTATTCATACGTGGATCGTATTGTCTTTAGTAATAACTTACTGACTACCTTTAGAAAGATATTTTAGGCTGTCCTGAACATCAAAGTTCCAGTTTTCTGTTCCATATATACGCCGTCATTTATAAAACGAAGTTTTTGTGTGTGTTAATGTTTAAATCTCGATAGTAATTTTCTTGCTATTTAAACGGGTTATATAATTTTTTAGAATATTCATATCTAACATCAAACACAAATGATACAAAAACTATAAAATAGGCTCCTGTTCAACATTTTCATTGAACTTGTCACAGATCTTTTGTCAATGATGATGATGATGATCAAGATGAAGAAGATGTTCTAGCATAGGAAAACACATCTTATCAATTGATACCTGCTAAACATAAGTAAAAAGATAGAGCCACTCATGCAGAAGTATCTGTGCATCTGTGACGTCACTGCGTAAGTAAGAACTAGCGCAGTGACGTCACAGATCTAATTTGACTAACTCGATCTCTTGATTGAGTTAGTCAAATTAGACAAAAAAGAAGGGTTACAACTCCTATAGAGAGAGAATGCTGTATGCTACCTACAATATTACACTAGCAATTAGGATATATAAAGCAAGCTCATGCACGCCGCATTGGTTTCAGATGGGGGTAGGCTGTGAGTGAAAATTGAGTAAGTTAGCGTGAAACAGTAGGCGATCTCGCGGCAGCCTAACATTGGTTAAATTGCACAGAAACGATCTAAGTTGCGCGCTTTAGTAAGGAATAAGTACAGGTAGACGACAAAATGGTTACAGAATATTTATTGTTTATTGTTGAATACGTAATTAATAATTATGGTTAGCTGTCGGTTTTTTATGAAGGTAGGCTCTGCATAATAGCCTATATGGAACGCACGCCCCTGAGCAAGCTATTTATACGCAAGGCTGCTGGCAGTGGATGAAAAGAATAGCCGAGGATCAGGCTCAGTGGCTTGCATTGGAAGAGGAATATGTCTAGCAGTGGACTGACGTTGGCCGATTAAGATGATGATGACAGCAAGCTGAAATGGCAATAAGAATGGGCTAGTTTCCTAAAAAAATCTAATAAGTCCGTCAGTTGGATTAACAGAAAATATTGGACACGTATTTTTTCTTTTTTCAATCAAACAAAAAATGTTGAAGATATAGCCCGTTAAAGTTCCGTGTAACGTCACGACTTGCGACTCTTTTTAACAAGGCGTGATGTCACGTGTAAACTTTGATGCGCTTTATCTTCGTCATTTTTTGTTCAAAATATGGGTCCAATATTTTTTGATAATCTAACTGACGGACTAAATAGAAAAATCTTTTTTGACCCAGGAAACTAGCCTATTCCGTTGAGAATGGAAAGTTCTCTAGTAGAGACTATACATCAGAAAGTGCAGCGTAGAACGATATTTAGACCGATAAATTCGTTTACACTAATAAATGTTACAAGGAGCCATCACGTATCAAGGTATCATCGTATCAAGGAGCTTCAAGTAGGTATTTCTTTTCACATTATAACAACGCGATGTATGAAAAAATAAGTACATGTTTTTTATTTTGTGACGTCAGATCGTAAGACATGTTATCTACACACAATGCAATTAGTTGATAAAAATAATAGTTATGGCACGACTATGTGCAGACTGAGTCGACATTTCCTACAGTAATTATTTCCCTTAAGGTGCATTTTCACTGGTTTTTAGCGCCCGCGTCCCGGTGTGCGGGAGATTTCTGTATCGCATGTCGTTGGGCCCGCATGCTAGGAACCGTTTTTATTAGCCGCCCGCATTTACCCATAACCTGCTTCTTAATTTTAGCAGTTGCTTTGAGAATCCGGCATTGGAGGTGCAATGTGCCATGGAGGAACAATCTTAACTATTTGTGACATGCAGAAGAAGGAATAATTGGCAAAAAAACTCAAAACCAAAGCCTCTGGCTGAGATAAACATTAATACCGTGGCTATGAGAGAGGAGAGTTCCATGTTGTGGCACTGGGTAAAGGTGCATCTTACACCAGCTGCCCAGAACATCTGCTTTTAAAAATGTGTTGTTGTTACTGCCATTTTTTCAAATTAAGTATTATTTTCTTTTTAAAAATATTTACTAACATGATAGGTTAAGATATATGTTATGTTACTAACAACTTTATGGGCTAAGCCTGAAATAAATGAATTTAATTTTTTTTTAATTAAAATAATTTCATAAATTCGTTTTAATTAAATATTAAAAGTATCATTTGTAGCGAACTAAATGCAATTAACATAAAGCAAAGAAACCTGAATCTAGAAGTCACTGAGGGAGGCCTATGTTCAGCAGTAAATGTCATGGTTGTAATGATGATGATGAAAGAAACATCATAACCATCAGGGGAATTCCTTCTTTCCAGGGCTTACACCGAGCCGCAGATTGCTTAGAATAAAATCAGTGAAAATGTTACCTAAATTACAGATAGGTTTTTAAATAAAATGTAATAAATAAATGGGTACTTACGATATGCTTTGAGGATCAATATAACCACAATAATAAAAACCAAAAAATAAATTATGAAGGTTGTGTCTACCGACATTTTTGAGATACAATGTTAACTATCCACTGTGGTGCTGTTAGGTAGAGAGTTAAATCAAAACTAAGTAATATTTCGATGATTTTGCACTAATCTTATCAAGTAATTATGTTGTGAATACTCATTTATGATTATTTTTTGACTAATTGCTATTTAAGCATAGATAAACTGCAGCAAAGTACATAATAATTAAGTATTTCGAGATAGGTTGGGTTTTTTAATGTTATTTCTACTTGTTGTAAAATACACTAGTACGAGTGAAACTTGACATCGGGATCGATTCACGGAAGACATTCTCTTAACTTAATTTTGGTTTAGATATTTGTTTATTGCCTAAGTGAATAACAAGAGACGAACTATATGAAGAACTGTCAAACTATTGACATATTTATCACTAGCTGTTTTCCGCGGCTTCGCACGGAAACTCATTAAATTACATCTCTTAGTACTTATTTTCAGTAGATTTTTTCGGAAAAAAACAACAGATAGTTTTTATTCTTTGTACAGGTATAGTATATTATATCTGCTCCCCTAGCATGACCACCAAAACGCGATATGATATAGCGATTTATCGACACCAACTGTCATTTAAAAAAAAATGGATATAGCTGCTTTCTTGAATTTTTATCAAAACAGCAATAATAACATGTGACGTCACCAGCACGGCGATTAAACATGGCGGCATCTATCATATTTTTACGTTTGGTATCGATATATCGCTATATCATATCGTGTTTTGGTAGTCATACTAGGGGGGCGGGGTGCCAGACTGCCAGACAGTTTTTCCAATCTAGTTAATGAGTAACGAATACACACCAAACTTTTACACTTAAGTTTTCTTTAAGGGGCTAGTTTCCAAAAAAAATCTTATTAGTCCGTCAGTTGGATTAATAGAAAATATTGGACACGTATTTTTTCTTTTCTCAATCAAACAAAAAATGATGAAGATATAGCCCGTTAAAGTTCCGCGTAACGTCACGCCTTGCGACACTGTTAAGCAAGGCGTGACGTCACGTGCTCACTTTGATGCGCTTTATCTTCGTCTTTTTTTGTTTGATTGACAAAAGACAAAATATGGGTTCATTATTTTTTGATAATCTAACTGACAGACTAATTAGAGTAATCTTTTTTTGACCAGAGAAACTAGCCTATTGTGACTACGGTTTTAAGGCGTTTGTTTCGAATCTTAATTAAAGGAATAATTAAATCCACACTTGCTAAGTAAATACTGTGCCTACGGAATACATAAGTACGTCCATAGATTAGATACAACTCGCTAAAACTTAGGTACTGATAAATAAGCTCGTATTAAACTTAATAAACACGTATTTCAGATTATAACATCCAATAAATAATAAATATATTATATGCGGAGACACCAGACTAATTGTCGTAAAGTAAAAAATTAACATTATTAAATCACAAGTAAGAGATGGTAGGCAATGGCTTTTTTGCCGAAGGCGTATATTGATACACGGCTCGGGTCTTTTTACATTAATAAAATACTGCCCATACCTCAGGCCCAAAAAAAAACACGGTTGCGCGAACAAACTAAATAAACACATCTTACAGAATGCATAAACAGTGGAGGATGCAGGCAAACAAACAATGCAGTTCCGGTGCATCGAGAAATCCTGCCCGCAACCTCATCAGACTAAAAAGGGACAAAATCATCAGGGTGCTATAACCAGCACCTGTTTAACACAGGTGTGACAGACAGCCCCACATACAGGATGCATGGAGGTAGAAGAAACGCCACAGCACGAGCTATTAGAATGTAGAAGCATGGCAGATCAATGGACACGGATTCTCCAATCACCAGGATCTCTCCCGGAAGCCTGCAGCAGTCTGAAAAGGCTGCAGAGACCCGTTGAGATGACCTAGAATCACCAGGATCTCTCCCGGAAGCCAGCAGCAGTCTGAAAAGGCTGCAGAGATGAGATGACTTAGAATGGTTGGAGTAAGAAAGTCTAAGTAGCACGCACAATGGCCCAATCATGAGGCTAAGTGCGGAGAAAGCCCAGCTAAACTAATGAATTAACTAATGTCACAAAATACATCGACGTTTGATAGTCTTAGATAACTGTCTGGTGTAGTTAGTGGCTCGCGCTCCGGTCTCCTCTGAACCCAGACGGCTGCGTGTTTGAATCCCGCAAGGGGCCAATGTAGACTAGTGTGATTCGTTATCTAGTTGCTAAGTATATTGTTGCATACCTATAACACATAGAGTAGTAATGTCATTTATTGTTCTACATAAGTTCTGTCAATAGAAGGGAAGCCAGAAAAACCACAAAAACATTTAGAATACAATTATTTTGGAATAATAGGACACTGGGCGTCAGTCCGCTGGTCCGAAGATATTATGCGAGTGGCTGGTACAAACAGGAGCAAATGGCACACTTCCGTATATAAAGTGAGTCAGTGAAAAAGAGATCTATCAGTGTACAGCAGTGGGTAAACATTGGTTCATCATCATTCAAAATGATGATCTTATTTCTGTAAAAAAAAAAACGACTTCAAAACACTAAAATGCTAAAAATAATCCTAACACTTAAGTACCTAATCAGTTAATTTTGGAGTCGGTGCCAGTCGATGAGAGATTCAATGTTTTTGTTTGCACTTTAATAAAATGTACTTATTTCATCTATTTTTAGTGATAAATCCTAATCTAACTGCTGAACACCGATTTCATCCCCTATTTTCCTACCCTTAGGGGTGATTTTTATTTTGCAAACTTTTATCATAGCATCTTTGAAGTATAAGCTATTCAATAAAATAAAAACCATCAAAATCGGCTCATATTTGTCGAAGATAGGTAACAAGAACCACAACCAAAATATTATCTGGGTATATATTTGTTGATTTTCTCAAAAAGTTCTGAATCAATTTCGATAAAATTTATATGGGACCACCTCTGAAGTATGATCTACCAATCAAAAAAAGAATCATTAAAATCAATTCATAATTGGCGGAGTAATTGCGTAACATACATACAAAAAAAAAACATACAGTCGAATTGTGAACCTCCTCCTTTTTTGAAGTCGGTTGAAAATCATGTGTAATTTACTTGTATGGTGTGCAAAAAAGAGTATCTATCTATGTATCATCATTCTAGTCACAGGACGTGTACTGCTGAACATAGGCCTCTGCCGTTGATCCCGGCCTCCAGATTGGCCGGTTGGAAGCAGCATGCATCTAGCAGCTTCCTGCAACCTTCAGCAGGTCGTCTGTCCACCTTGTGGGTGGACGTCCTACGCTGCGCTTGCTGGTACGTGGCCATAAGTTAATAAGATTAAAAAGCAAGCAAATGATGTTATTGTCTTTGTTTGTCGTATAATTTATGTTTCCGTTAAATTTTAATAGTGATGTAATATCCTCCCTAAATTGTATAGATGATAATGATAATTAACAAACTTATTATGAAGGCTCTTCATTTTTACATTATGTCTTTTTTCTTTACTTTTATGGGACACGAGTTTGGGCCAAATAACCCTAAAAATGAAAATCATTGCCACATGTATGCCGAAGCATCTATTGAGAACGGTGTGACCGATTTGGGTGAATTCTTTTTTCTAGTATTAGTTATTATTAAGACAAGGTTACAAACGGTTAAAAAAATTGAAAAGGTTTCCAGGAAAATTTACAAATTCTGAAAAAAACTGAATGTCCGCTTTATGTGCATGCGCAAATGTTGTATGACATTTTCTTATCAGATTTGAAAAAGATAACGTATGCCGAGACAGCAAGTAAAAAATCAATTGAATTTTTAAATAATGAATGTTGTTTATGGTTTTGTATATTATCTACATAATGTGGGCGCGCCCATGCGATTATGCGATACCAGCCGTGAAGGTCTTACAAGGTCAACTGGAATAGGCCCTCCATGCGTTTCTCACACCAGTTAGAAAATAAAGGGACAAGTGAAGAATGTGTAGAAAGTGTCTGCTAAGTATTTATCTAAAAGTAATAATGTGTAATAATATTGTATAAAATATGGACTTAATACCACGAGACATTCTATGCCGTTCGACCATTAGGATAATGATACAATGTTTTATGGGGGAGGCCTATGTTCAGCAGTGGACGTCCTATGCTTGAAATAATGATGATGATGAAATGTTTTATGAGTAGTGCAACGTGCAACAAATGTTTTAATAGATAAATAAAAAAAGAAATGCTTAAACTATACAAAGTATGTATCTATTTTTTAACAATAATAAAAAAGAAAATTCATAAACGTATACAGAACTACATAGGCGAAATATAAACATACATGAATATGACTGTGACCAGTGAAAATAGAAGCAAGAGTCTATAATGACGTTTTCAATTGTACCCAGTGATAAGATAACCCACCAGATAAGGTAAAAAAAAATTCTTACGCCTTGTAAAGTAGGTTCCGAAACACAAAAACACCCACAAAAGGGTCAAGCTCACAAACATTACCACTCCGGCAAAAGTTGCTACGTCCATTTTGTTTTAAATACTTTATTAAAATCAATAATCTGATTAATAAACGAAGTTTCATTTCGCAGTAGAGTGTTATCTTATCATTCCGGATAGCCGATTATCGCACGAGGGAACTTTTAAGCTATAGTTTTAAAAACTTATAGATTAGTTTCTATCATATGCTATACTTAGTTTTTTGCCTTTACTGTTGCATTAATTTGACAATTGCTACATTTAGTAAAGTACCAGCATATTTGGAATGTATTTGCTAGTAGATCATTATTGCACAATATTTCCAGTTTCTTAATTACAACCAAAATTTTATAAATTAATTATTTTTACAAAATATATAATTTATAAAGATATTGTTATTTTAAGTAAATTATGTCTTTGTGAAACAACCATTATTCAGGTATGACGCTTTTCAGACGTCACAATATTAATTTAAATGAGTCATTATCTTTATTTCAGCCATAGGACTTTTGCTGAATATAGGCTAGACCCCCAACGGCTTCCAGAAAATGTCTCATTTATTTTTATGTGATTTTGACATAGTAATCATTTTTGAAAATAATTATAACTGATGCCAGCAGCGAGGCAATACAAAATAGGGTAGTTATAGATAATTATGTAAACTTCAAATAAACCTGGCAGAAATTTTTAAAAAATCGATAGGTACTTACGATACGTCATAAGGATAATTCTCAATATTATCAAACATAAAAAAACCGCGAAAAAAATATAAAATGGTGAGTAGTACATTTTGATATGACACTTATGCGCAAAAAATATAAAACCTTAAAAAATGAGTTTTTTCGTAAATTCGCACAATCTTATCACGTTATATTAATTTCTGATAAACGACTAACGAGCTCAAGACTTATTTATTAACTACATTACTATTGGACACATATATTTAATTTATAGATAAAGCGTATGAAAATTGCTGAATTAATCTATGTAGATAAGCCGACTGTTTTTAACACTGTTCGCATAATGTCTACGAATATCTGTAATTCCATATATGTACGTAATCAACGGATACAGAAAAATCTGAAGGAAATCGCAATAAAAAGAGTTATTCCGACCATTATCATCGAATTTTTGCTATGTAAAGCCGATCAAACTAAGTACTCAAATTTTTGTTAAGAACGCCCAACGCTGCGTTTGCAGGCATGGCTTTCACTCGAGTACAAATGTACTCCATTTATTTACTTATTTTATTTTTTTACAAAATCCACAGCTGTTAAGTACAGAATACATTTTCTTGGTGACAAAGCAGACAGCCAGTATTGGATTTACATTTTGTTACATTTTATACAATACGTGTTAAAGAGGGGAACGTGAACTTTTACCATCAGTTCTACCAGCAAATATGATATACGCTGTTGTTGCTGGCATCGGATAAACAAGATAGCGTCTTGCAGGAGAGGCCTACATCCAGCAGTGGTCTGATATGGGCTGATTATTTATTTATTTATTTAGACTCTATTGCAAACATTTAAAAAATCATACAAAAGGTGGACTTAATGCCATTCAGGCATTCTCAACCAGTCGACCATTAGGCTAAACAGAGAATGTTTGTGGGCGGTGCGATATAAGCGATACACATTCAAATGAAAAGTCTGTGTGAATTATTTTTAAAAGCATAAACTACATACAGCAAATAACGATATATGTACTTACATAAACTAAATACTATCATACATAGATTACGCATACACAACACATACATAAATAAATATAACGTCGATAATGAGCCTACGATACCTAAGGGTTTAAGATGATGATTTCAAAAGAAAAATGAGCACAGGCAAGTTTCTTAAAAGAGTATTTACAAGGGGCTTGTTTGATATTTTCGGGGAGAGAGTTCCAAAGTCAAATAGATTAAAGGAGAAAAGAGTTAAAAATAAAACTAGTGCGGTGAGAAGAAGTAGAGAGAGTCAGTTTATTAAAAGAACGCAAGTGACGGGAGTATGTCGAACTAAGAAGAGTAAATTGGGACTTAAGATAAGAAGGTGAGTTAGGATCATTTAATCGTTCGTTCTGACGTTGATTATGATGTTGAGATAAAAAATACAACATGATAACTTGCGGCCCACAGTCAACCCCTAAACATTTCAAATTCATTTCTAAACTGAGTTGCAACGTTTCTCTTCAGCGCTGAACAAATAATTTTAAAAAACATAATTCCGAAAAAACAAAACAATATCAACTAAATAAAATTGATTATAAAAAAAACTTACAAAATTTATGTGCCGCACTGATAGTCACAAACAATAATAATCCAAGCAGGAGAGATATCCAAAATATAAACGAGTACGATGGGGTAAACATTATTAGTTTATAATACACGAAAATTTTATAATTAAATTTACAAGTTAACGTCACTCTTGCACTATGTCACCGGCTAAGGCAATACCAAAACTATTTACGACACCGTATTTTGATCGGAAGTGTATTCTCAACTGGGGTGTTAATCATTATTAATAAGTGATAAGTAAATATTAATCTAATCAGTTAAATTGTTGCTTTGATAAAAACGAGTCAAAGCGACCGATGTTCTTTTGACACGATTTTATTTAAAAAAAAAACACTTTAAAACACTAAAAAGCCAAAAATAATATTAACACGTTTGTACCTAATCAGTTACTTTTGGAGTCGGTGCAATGAAAACATTCAAACTCTCATCAGCTTGCTTGTAACTGATTAGGTACTTACGTGTTAAAATTATTTTTAGCTTTATAGTGTTCTGGTCAGTTTTTTTTTTTTTTTTTTTTATACTTATTTCATCTATTTTTAGTTATAAATCCGAATTTAACTGCTGAACACAGATTTCAACCTCTTTTTTCACTTGGCACTTTAATTGTTTAAATTTATATTACATAAGGTACATTTATGGCTTTTAAATTTAACACACAATTTAACCATGTGCAATAAAAACTCAAGTAAGAAACATGCAAAAAAAATGTTTATAACTCAAGTTTGGTTCCATACTCGGCTGAATAGGGAATATGCATTAATTAATTATAATTAATAAAACTAATAATTTTCGATAAATATTTATTAAATACCTGACTTACAGCCCATTAAAGTTGCGTGTTAGACAAGGAGATCCTATATGTACCGTGACGTCACATTACACGTCCGCCATACATTTTTCTTAGTAAAAGTGGTTTTAGAAAGAGATAGGTATACCTACCTTAATTTTTATATTACGGTTATTTTTAACCTAAAATTAATTTTGTTTTCACTATTAGCACTATAATTTCATATATTTTCTTATAAATATAATAAAAAAAATTTTTTTTCATGCATATTCCCTATTGATTTATGTTATGTCATTGATATGTGGTATTTTTTGTTTATAAGAACATTAAGAATAAAAACTAAAAAGACATTAGTATGTCAATTATGACACGGTAATTAATTAGTTAATTCCAATCCCTGCCGTTTAAATGGCGAGCGCTAGTTTCTTTTGAAACCGCGCTGGCCGAAAACTTAAAATATTACCTGTTAACGTGAGAATAACTACCTTAAAATATAGAGCATAATAGAACATATCACAAAGAGATCGTAGTAGTACAGTGGTGCTAAGGTCTCGGGTTCAAATCTCGGTCAGACAGTAGATCCTGGCTATGCCGGAAGTGCAACGTTAGTAACTTGGGTGGTAATTGTCCCTGCTATGAAAAAAAAACAAACAAACGATTTTAGTTAGTGATAACGTGTCAATTGGAATGTCGATTTTAAAATGCATTCTAATCTATCATTAACGACCCAAAGTATAATTAACAAAATAACTTAGTGGTACCTGTTATAATTTATTATTGGGAAACTCTATCGGATTCCATAGGCTAGTTTCCTGGGTTTATTTTATTTTTTAGGAAACTAGCCCATTACATCTTTATATGTTATAAATAAAACCGGGAAAGACTCAGATGCACCGAGAGTTTATTGTAAAGAGATAGATAATTAGAGAGATTTAGAGAATTATTGTGCTAATAGGGGACTTAATGCTAATAAATACACTCTATCAGACCAAACCAAGTAAAATTCAGTGGCTTAAAAAATAAGTAGGTGCAAGCATTATAAAAATTCGAACTTTTATGTATGGAACCTATAAATTTGATAATGTAAATAAAATATATATTACATGATCACCCTGAAATTATAAACAAAGCAACAAATACGACATTTTGTCAAAGAATATTTTTTGTTTGTAATTATTTTCTTTATCAATTACCGTATGTTTCATAGGTGAACACCAAAATAACGTTACTCAAGGTTACTTGCAACTTGAGGTATGCCAACTCCGTTCGATGCCTCTTAGTCAAAGCTCCTTAAAACAGGAAAAGAAAAACATTGTTTGGCTTACCTATTTAAAAATAAAATAATTATCAAATATTTTACCCAAAATATTAAAATTTCAAGGCTGTGACTATTCTATTTATGCAACAAAAACCTCTGCAGCCAGCATTATTCGTTGTCATGTCATTTGAAGGGCGTTGTTTAGTTTGTTAAACGATTTAAAATCAATTGTTTAAAATTTTTGTCTATTCTGTCGGACAATAAAAACGTTTACAATTTGACATCTTCATACGATGTTTAATACAAAAGTGACAGTTAATAAAGTTCCGTGCTTTTCCTTATTGTTATTGCATGTTCGGAAAATCTATAATGATAAAGCAAGCAAGTCATTTATTTAGAGGAAGTGTCATACGATCGTGATTCAGTTTGTTCAAGTCTTTCCCCGGATGACTACAACACTAGGGTGTTTTCAAAGTATACTACAGTAAAAAATACTTCTTAAAACACAACAACTAATTATGATCGAAAATCTGTGTTGGATTTTAAGTTTCTTGTATTGTAAATAACATAATCATTAATTGAAGTCTGAGTTCAATTCTAAGTCTGAATCTAAATTTAAATCTGATATAGGGTCTAGGCTGGCCTAGAATAATGAATCGAGGCACGAAATAGGTTTTACTTGTACTCATTATAGTACCAACTTGACCGGTATTTTTGGAAATAATGATATAAGTGTTAAAATCAATGTCATAAATAACGTTATCACCTGTCAGGAAAGATAAAGATAATTTAGATAGTCATCGATTATTAATGACGTTTAGATTTGCGTATTTACATTTTTTGTGTATTTGATGTAAACTTTATTCAATGAATGTCAACCATAATGCTATATTTTTTTTCTTAAATTTAATTCTTATAACCTACCAATCTGGAAGTCAATAGGGGAGGTCTATGTTCAGCAGTGGACGTCCTGTGACTGAAATGATGATGATGATTAAATGTTTTGTCTCGACCTATCCGCCAGCGTGAAGTGTAAGGCCTTCTAATGGAATAAAACCTTCCTCTATTTTGCATAACCAATGTAAAAAAAGAGTGCATTTAATTTGGTTTTAAATTACCGAACTCTTAACATCTCTGCGCACATATGGTAATAATGTGCGATAGAGATGCGGTCATCTCTAGACTGCCCAATATGAGCCAGTAAAGGTCACAAAGTATCCCTTCTTTGTATGTTGCTGGGCACTTGAAATTAAATTTCACCCAGCACACCCAGACCTGAGCCAGTTTAGATAGAATAAAATAGACTAAGAAAACACTGAGAACCATACAAACTCCAGCGCCAGAAAAAATGCGTGGTATATTGTCACCTAGGTCAGTAAATTGTATAAATAAATCACTATTTCTTAAAAAACAGGTTGCAGCGACTCAGACTGAAATGTATCTGAACCACAAAATTAGTAAAAGAAAGAAAAATAGAAAAATTAAACTGTTTTTGAAACCAAAAACACAACATACATCCAGAAGTCTCTTAAAAAAAATTAAAACACAGAATAGAAATATATTAAATTTACAGAAGAAATTGAAGAATTTTGAAATAGAGAGAAATAAAATACAACATAAAATAATGGAATTAGAAACACGTAACACTGTGAAAAAAAAATGTTCGCCAAATATACAAGACAATAAAAAAGTACACAAATCACAAAAAGTCTTATCGAAACTCCAAGAAAAAGAAAACGAAATAAAAACATTAGAAAATGATAACGCATCGAGGACTTACAAAAAAGGAAATGGAAAAAGGACTAAAAAAGTACAAATATTTTCGGACATTATAGGAAGTGGACTAGCAAGCAGAATAATAAAACAATTAGATGACATAGAAATCATAAATCACTGTCAGCCAGGAGCCCAAATTGAAAATATTCTCAGAAACTTTAACCTACATACCAAACAACTAACACATAATGATCTAGCAGTGATACTGGTAGGATACTATAGCGAAAATAAAATGGAGACATCTTATGTAAAAGAAATAAGAAGAATAGTAAGTACAGAGAACAGAAAATTTAACATTGTGGTAGTGAGTGTTTTATATGACAGCATAAATGATGATAAAATCACCAGCATCAATAAAGAGTTGCATCGCTTAGCAACAGTATCCGAGAATGTTAAATATCTCGATCTAAATGGAACAGTATATACAAAAGTTAAAAAAATCGTGACAGAAGAAATAATAAGAAGTATAACAAATAGTTACTTTGATGCTTCTTCTTGCCTACGCTTTATAAACCCTAACGCAGATCATACCCATTTTTTTCTAGAAACACACAAGACCCCAGTGAATGGTTAACGATTGTGCATGCAAATATACAAAGTATTAATAATAAATATCTAGAACTAGAATTACTAACGGAAAATACAATTTGCGACGTGCTCTGTCTATCAGAGACATGGGCGAATGAATTAAAACTGGATATAATGACACTTGAAGGTTTTGTACTTGCTTCATATTATAACAGGACTTTATTTGGACATGGAGGCACCGCTATTTTTGTTAAGGACTCACTTGAATATAAAACAAGACACGACATAGTTAAGTTAAGTTTTGAGATGAATTGTGAGTTGGCAGCAATAGAATTAAAATTGTATAAATTGGTTATAATTTGTGTGTATAATCCGGACCACGATTATTTAATATTTGAAAATGTAATGACTAAAGCTATTGAAAAAATTTGTAAGGAAGACAAAAGAATCGTAATTGCAGGTGACTTTAATTTAAATTTGCTAAAACCAAACAATAAAGTGCGTAAGTTTTTAAAATTATTAGATGAATTTAAATGTAAATTTGTTATAAAAGATCCAACTCGTACCAAAGGTAAATCTGTTTCTTGTATTGATAATTTTATTTTAAATGATGATGAAAATTTTCGATATCACATAGGAAAAGTATTATGTACAAAGTTGTCAGATCATAATGTTATTGAAATCAAATATAAATTAAATCGTAAAAAACCTAGACTAGGACAGGGGAATATTATTACATCTCGAATAATGTCGCAGGCCAATAAAAACTATTTTCATTATTTGTTTTGTAAGGATTACGAATGTGTAAGAAACGATATAAAGTCTAAACCTGACGTAAATGAGAAAATGAACATTCTGATGAACCATATAAAATATTGTTATAACACTGCTTTTCCTTTAAAATCATTTAAATCTAGGAACGAAAAGAAGAATCTGACAACGAAAGGCATATTAGTATCAAGAAATAACCTTCAGAAACTTGAAATATTACAAAACTTGTATCCGGACATTAAAAGAAAAACCAAAATAAAAAAAATTAAAAGAACATTTAGAAAGGTATTGCAGACAGCTAAAAAACTTAGGAACGCAATTAGAATTGAAAAATCATCAAACAAAATAAAAACAACATGGACCATTATTAAGGAACAAAAACAACAAAGAAAATCACTAAATAACAATAAAATAATTGAAATCAAAAATCAACTTGGAGAAATCGTAACGGGTAGTAAAAATATAGCAAACAGTTTCAATGATTTCTTTTGTAATATAGCCAGCAAACTCACAAAAAATCTAGAGATTAAGACCAAAAATTGTGACAGGTATTTAAAAAATCCAACAGACGAAAGAATTTATTTTTCAAAAATGAATGAGACCGAATTTAAGAATATAATTAGAAATCTAAAATGTAAAACGTCGAAAGATATATACGACATGAATACAAAGACAATTAAAGAACTTATTATGGGCAACAAAAACATGCTTGATTTAGTTTTAGACGTTATAAACAATGCTATTACTGAGGGTGTTTTTCCAGATAACTTAAAAATAGGAAAAATCGTACCATTGTATAAAAAAGGAGAAGCTATCGCTATTGACAATTACAGACCCGTGTGTATATTACCAGTTCTATCTAAGATTTTAGAAACTGCTTTGAAATCAAGAATTATAGACCATTTTGAAAATAGAAACCTTTTTACGGATTGCCAATTCGGCTTTCGCAAAAATAGATCGACCGAGATGGCCATTAGAAAAACGGTATACTTTATCTTAGATGCTTTGGATAGATCGCAGAAAGTTTCTAGTATTTTCTGCGATTTGTCGAAGGCTTTTGATTGTTTGCGACATGACATTTTGTTACATAAGCTAAAATTTTACGGATTCGAAGGAAAAGAATTAAGTATGATGCAGTCTTACCTTAGTAATAGAACACAAATAGTTAAATTAAATGACACTAAATCGGACATACTACACAGTCATATTGGCGTTCCGCAAGGCTCCATCTTGGGACCGTTGTTGTTTTTGGTGTATGTGAATGACCTTGCAATTAATTTACCAGACTGGGCGTTGGTTACACTATTTGCTGACGATACACAAGTAGGCGTTAAAGATAATAATATAGCTAATTTAACAGAAAAGACTGACGAAATTGTAATAAAATTTAAAAAATGGTTTGAAGCCAATGGGATAATATTAAATGAAGACAAAAGTACCGTACTAAATTATGCAAGCAAAAGAACAAATAAAATTATGAATAGCGAGGTGACATTTTTAGGTTGTACAATTGACTCTAATTTAAGGTATGAAAGTCATATAGATAAAGTTTGTAAAAAACTAGCTAGCGCTAATTATGCCTTATTCAAACTTAGGCCTATTGTTGACAGAAAAACTCTAGTATCGGTCTACTTTGCTTACTGTCACTCAATTATTAGTTACGCGATAACAGTTTGGGGAAATGCTCCGCAAATAGGACGAGTATTGATTTGTCAAAAAAGATCGTTAAGGATTATTTATGGATTGGAAAGGTTAACGTCAGCTAGAGCCTATTTTAAAAAGGCTAAGATAATGACAGTGGTATCGCTTTTTATTTATAAGTCGCTTTTAGAAGTCCACCAGCATAAGAAGGAGCTGCCAATGAAAATGGACGTACATAATTATAACACGCGAAATAGGGAGAAGTTGTGTATCCCAAAAACTAGACTGGTTAAAGCCCATAAACAAGGCCTTTCGTTAAAAATTCATATGTTTAACAAATTACCATCAGAAATTACAAGACTTCCTCTTAATGCGTTCGAACAAGTGATTAAGGTATTTTTCTTAAATCATGCTTTCTATGATGTAAACGAATTTATGAAATGTTCATTTTCTGACTTACACACAAAATTTAATTTCTATTGACATTTAATTTATTTAAGTTTAAATTATTTTATTTTTATATTTAATTATTTTTCAGTTATAAATTAAGTGATCGTAAATTATTTGACAATGTAATTATGGAAATTGTAAATTTTGACGTACCAATGTTATGCAATGTAACGAAATGGTTAATAAAAAATTTGAATTTGAATTTGAATTTGAATTAGAATTGATTAATTTTACACAAAAAATACATAGCAATAGAGAAGAAAAAAAAATTAAGTGTCAATAAAGTCCCTCCTAGCTATTGTGACAGTATCACGACGCTGATTTTTGGCAGATGAACATGGACTGAGAATCGAACCTTAAACCCTTTGAGTTTAAAAAGAATAACAGTATCACTACGCTCTGATTTGTAATAAATATAAAATTCATCTCTATTTTACTTGGTCATCGCATCACTCGTGAACGGGTGGAACAATTTCGCTAATTCTTAAAGAAAAAATTGAGAACGTTGCGCAGAAAATCCTTTATGAATAAACTAAGATCACGCGAACAAAGTCGCGGGCAACAGCTAGCATTATATAAAAAAATATGACTTACCAAACAACCTTACCATGACACTATACAAGACCCAAAACAATATAATGTTTATGACCATAAAAATTAAAACCCCCACCACATTGGTAGTCATTTTGTATATTTTTGTTGTTACACTTTCTCGCCCAGTCGAACACAAACGGCTAATGAGTTAGGAGCCGATAAAATTATCTGACGATAAAAGTAATTAGATAAAAGATACGATATCTACCAAATACGGAGGTGAGGGGATTTTGGCATGATTGAGCGGTGAAGGATGGCTGGCTTTTATAATGCTTTACAGGTATCTGCAATTACACGTTGTGAAACCCCAAGTGGATTCATGAGACCGCGTAAAAGGCATCAAACTTCATTGGCATAGGTACCTAACGTTGCAAGTACCTAAAATTACGTTATTTTGGTGTACACCTGTGAAACATACGCCAATTGATAGAGAAAATAATTACAAAGAACAAATACACTTTAAGTTTAAGGTGATATAATATGGACTATTCCATTGATACATAGTCAGTACGTCAAATCGAATTAATCAGTGACGTTAATTAATTCCACACTTACTCGCGAGGAACCTTCCACGTGCAAAAAACAAGCCCGCAAACATCTGCGAAAACATTCCGCGTTAGTCTGTTGCGTGCCGCAATATTTTTATCTTTTGGATTTTTCAGGTCTACAGTGGGTAAGTGGCACGCGAAGGGTTTAACTGTTGCTGGCGAATCTTTGCGGTGATAGTGTGGTGAAGTGCAGTGAAATACGAAATAACAATTTAATTTCCTGTTGAAATTGTTCGACATTAACCTCGTCTTGCTTTAACCAATGAAAAACAACAATACTAAAGAAACAAACACCAGCACTGAAAACTAAGTATTACATATTTTTTCTAAATCTGAATCGATGTTTAAATTTGAATCTAAATCGGAATCTGGTTTTGTACCAGATATGGGGTAAACAAGGGTCAATTCGCTCGCCATTTAAAAAAAAAAAAATCTTATCATCAGAGAGTAAAGTGAAAATATCTTAGCAAAAGACAAAAGCAAGTGTAGCGACATCTATCTCGCCACATACGAACTAAACTGACGTATCCTACATCGCGATATTAAAGTTATCGGGGCGATTAAACCATATATACAAGAACCCGACAGACAACCGTCGGGCAGTAGCCCGCCAGACACAACACTCGTCTGGTCGGAGGATCCTCCCTTTTCAAAGGTGGATGAGGAACTTTACACCCTGTTCCTCACTTCCCCAAACAAGTTTAGAACTAATAATAACTTAAATAAATTGCAAAGGCCACTCGTACAAACTCAAATTCAGAATTTTGGAAAAAAACACCAAATTCTAATTTATAGACAAACCCTCAGGAAAACAAGACGCAAACGATATTTTATTGTCACGAGGTTTTGTTGAGCTACAGTGACAGCAAAAAAGTAATAACCATTAATTATATTTCATCATAATTATCAATGTATCAAGACGTCCACTACTAAACATAGGCCTTCCCCAGTGATTTCCAGATTAGCCGGCTAGAAGCGGCCCGCATCCAGTGGCTTCCCGCAACCTTTACCAGGTCGTCTGTCCACCTTGTAGGTGGACGTCTTACGCTGTGCTTGAGGTTAATAATTTAATATTATATTTTATTAGTTTTATGATAACTTAAGACAATGAATTGGAATGTCCCGAAGAACCTTGTTATCTTTTATGAATTCACCATCTTATGCGATAATGGTGATTCATGTTTGTTAATCAATATCATTTAAACAATGATATATTGATGATATAATGATAGGTACCTGAAAAGTAAGTCCCTCAAAGGGGAGCCACTTTAACCTTTTTAGTTCTTTTTACTACAAATTAGTAGCCAAAAGGGAATAGTTTCCGAGTTATCGTGTAGTTTTGTCATTAAAAACAGTAACAAAACCATTTTTTTCTGCAAATAAGCCTGAACTGAGCTCTTTGACTTGTCCCAATTATTTCTCCTACTTTCTCCTACTACTGCTTTGGGATATTATTGTAGGCTAGCGCCGAAGAAGCAGCACGAGAAACTTTATTTTGTTTTTTCTGGGAGCACGGCAGTGCCCCCGCCAAGTCGAGCAAAAAAAAAGCGGTACGGCCGTACTATTCTTTTCTCGAAGCAGTTCAGGCCATTTTAGACCCCCTATAACTTCGTTGTGAATTAAACTAGAAGCCTATATTTCTAGTAACCAAGCAAGCATACGCCAAAGCAACCATAAACACGGTATATTTCAAATTTCATTCAATTTGACCCAGTAGTTTAAGAATTATAACTAGTCGAAGTTCTTAATTTTGTCACTCACTGACTGACCGATCATCAAAACTCTAAGGCACTTCTAGTAGACATAAATGCTTCAAATTTTGAATACAACTAGTGTTTAGTGTGTAAATCAAGGAAAAACTAAAATATTTTGCAATCTAAGTCTAGTTTTCTAGATACACCAACCGCATAAATAACTTTGTAATCCTATACCGTTATGAGAGATTACAAAGTTATTTATGCAGTTGGTGTAGAAAACATTTGCAGTGAAGAAATAAGTGTCGTGTCTGTGTGTTTTCATGCGATGGCCAAGTCAGTCTATTTTATTTAAACATTTTTTTTTTTCAAATATTAATGTGGTCACTATAAGTTGTTTTTAGATTAGCTAATTACGTAATAACTTAAGACAGAAGGTCCCTTAAGTAGGGGCTGAATCAATCGACCGACTTTGTACTACATGGATCTCACAACTTTTTACGGTAGGAGACTTGTTTTTTTTTACAAGTGTTGTTTTTGATGGCATTTTGTTTATCAGGGATAACAACAACCTACATACATTTTGATTTACTTACATACAATCGTTTACCAAGTAGGGCCAATAAGTCAAAGCTAAGAGCATTAATTGTAATTAATTAATTAGGATTAATACATTTGTACGCCAAATGGCAGATCACAGAGCACTACCATAAATGTTTTTGACATCTGTATTCTTACCTGTGAATCACAAATAAACAATTTTGAATTTGAATTTTGAATTTGAATTAAGTTATAACGTAGCTACCTTACGATCTTAAAAAATATTTTACTGCGCAACATCTACAATGGTTGCAGTGCGGTATGTAGCTCGCTGAATGAGTAACATTGAACTATGTGAACTCGGTCACTTTTGGCAGCCTCTCATTGACATTGACAATGTATTAACTGAATTTTGAACCATTTTGTTTGATTTATTAATGGATTCTGTGGATGGTACTCGTAGTCGATCTATTTACATGGTTTTAATTTATCATTTAAAGAGTTTTAGAGTGCAAGTTTGGTGTAGTTTGTGTAATGCGGGTCCGACATGATAACGTTCAAAATATATAATTATTATCTAATCATTTTAAAAGGGCTTACTTAAACATCAAATAAGTTTAAATAAATAAATAAGTCAAAGGAGTGTTGTAAGACCAGTGACTTAACCTTACTGTCAGATTTTATTAACTCGTTCTAAGGCCTCTGACTTGGCTTCACGACTAGTAAATCAAGCGATTAGCTGGGATCAACTTTTAACGTGTCTTCCGAAGCACGGAGATGCTTGTGAGAAATGTCATTAGATATGGTTGAAATGGTCACCCATCCAATCACAACCGCAGCGTAGGTGGCTTAACTTTAGTAATCACTACTAAAGCGCTGTCACTACTGAGCTACAAGCACCTCTCAGAGGCATGACTAATTAGTATAAGGCAAGGGGGACTGACGTCTCCTATTTTAAGTAAGCGCTGCCGACACTACGCTTCAAGCACCTAATTAATACTATATCGACTTATAATATAATAAAACTATGTTTATAATAAAAATAAAAGGTTGCTCACGTCTCTTTATGCAATTCCCGAAACAAAAACACATCCAGAACAGGAATATGCACATAAAAACAACCACTCCGCCGACTGCTTGCGCTACTGTGTCCATTTTGTTTTTAATAATATAGTTTTTAACAGAGTTTTTAATACAGGCCGTGTGATATCTTATCAAGCACCCGATTATCGGACGAAAGAAGATAATAATGAAAGTACCATGGCTGGAGCTCTGGCAAATTAGGTTTTATTAATTAGTTCACGTTCTAAATTATAAACGCACTTTGATATGTTTAAGTTTTAGAACTGTCAACCGATTACGCAACTTGTTGTTTGATTATTTTGTTGACAGGTAAACATATTTAAGTCTGCTCTTTAAATGTTTATTTATGTATTTAAAAGAAAAACTACCAATTACTGCAGTGATATTGTTTTATTCATCATTCTGTCATTGTGACAACGTAGTAAAAAAACCATTGTTATAGTTCTGATAATGGGTTTGATTTTATGATATTTGTTGAAGTACCAATAACAATCCTAATTCTGTATAAAATATGGACTTTAGTATTGTTTTTCTTTTCTAAAATAAATTAAAATTAAAAGCAGTTATGTGTGAGTGGCTCCACCTGGTGGCACATTATTAGCATCTTGTTTTGTATGCTTTTCGTATGATTTAAAAGTTAATAAACTCACAAAAAGTTAATAATTCTAAGCATTTTAACCTTAAATTGATCGTAATGCAAACCGATCAAGTAAACATGAACTAAACTAATAATTTCCCATGGAATCGGTGTCAACCCGTAGAACGTCCGCAAATAATTTCGTATTACCTGCGTTCCGACACGTATTGACTCGTTATTGTAATAATAACTATTAAAATTATTAATGGGGAATATGCATGTTTTTTATTTGGTCCTAAAATAAATATGTAGTACCTAATTACATAATAAAACTTTAAGAATTTTCGAATAATATTGATAAATACCTGACAAGGAGGTCCATTATGTACCGTGACGTCACATTACACGTCCGCCATACATTTTTCATAGTAAAAGTTGTTTTAGAAAGAGATAGATATACCTACCTTAATTTATATATTACGGTTTATTTTTCCCTAAAATCAATTTTGTTTTCACTATTAGCACTTTAATTTCATATAAATATAGTAAAAACAATATATATTTTTCATGCATATTTGGATACCTCTGTTTAGTTAAATTGAAATGAGGAAAAATATAATTATTGTTTTATTGAATACAAAGAATTAGCAAATAACGAAACTAACACCTAATGATGATAAATGCTAACAGAATAAAACCTATTTTTAGCTTAAAAAGTAAATATTTCCTCATTTCTGCTGTTAAATTACAACCCGATTAAATAAAAATGAATAAGTTGCTCAAAGTAAGATGATATTAAGGTAATTTCTTATTTGAGTAAGTAGTTTAGTATATTTTTATTGTTACAATGACAGATGATTACTATTATGTGCGTAGTGTCATTTCAGTATTTGAGCATATAAACAGTATCTATGACTTTCAATTCACTTATTAAGTTCTGGTGTTAAAATACAACTTTTTTATGGAACAATACAAAAATCTTTAAAAAATATCAAACCCCCCAACAAATCATAACAGTCTCTGGTCGTATAGAATGAAAAAGTGTTGATTTTTTGAGATTTCTTTAATAGTCTCCCATAGTTTTTTTTTTGTATTTATGCACCAGGATTAAATTAAATTAAATACTATAAAAAAAAACAATTGCTATGTAGAACCGAGAACGTAGTTAATGGACAAATTTAAATATTTTTATGCAGTTGCACGACACATATTGTTATTTTTAGCACAACATAAACTTCTTTATACACTTGTTTGTTGATTGTATATACAACACTTCACAAAATCCAAGGCACTGATCCACTAGTTCTGAGATCACTATAGACAAAAGATGGTTATACAATAGTATAGTGTTCTTGAAGAGGCAATAACTATGACTGAGCGGCCCTCGCGCGTATTAGCATGACAGTGTGTTTACCACTAGGCTGTTGTGTCGGAAACATTTCGACGTCAAATGTAAAACGTTTTATTGTTTGCAGGTACAATTGTACAAACAATACAGCGTGCCGGCCATCTGAACGGGTTTTACAATCTTTTTTTGCGTTCTCTTTATTATTTTGGGAGTCAATTAAAAATATCCCTTTCTTTAAGCGCCCAAACTCCGAAATCGTTTTACGTACTTGTGAGTTGTTTTTGTGTATAGCATGTACAAAATGCTTCATTTGACTTTATTTTGTATTCTTTTGCTTCCAAACAATTCACAAATCATTCTAGTTTATTATTGATCTTGAAGTTTCGTTTACTAAAACACAAAACTTAGGTATGTCGCTTAAAAGATAATAATTAAATACTAAACTTGGTTCCAAATATCAATTAATTATGTAAGTCACTAGTTTCACTATCTGTTTGTTTTAACAAGTGATGTGTAATTAGTAAGTCAATAACATTATCACTTATTTAGGGCAATTTTGGGCATTGATTTATTGTGCAAACTCGATTAACGCACTGAGAGTTCCGCATTGCTTGTTTTTTTAAGTTTTGTACTCAAAGAGTATTTAACTACGGGATCATATTACTAATCTTACGTTATCTATCTGTCTGTATATTTGTCCATCCTACTTTTTTTTAATGGACTTAATCCCGCCTTTGGGTAGAGCAGAGATTCTGAGAATGCCAAATATTATTATCTTGATAAAGTGAACACAATAAATAACGGGTGTTTAGTGTTTATAGCGTTTCATGAAATCAGTGAAGGAAGAAAGTTTCAAGACACTATCGGGTCTAGAGCAAGTTGTCTACAAGACAAGTCACTTGACACTCAATGCGCGTTGAATACAAAGATATTTCAATAGTTCCAGATCTTAATAACTTCATCAAACTAGAACACAAACTAGGTACACCAAACTTGCGCCCTAGAGCTCTTTAAATGACAAATAAAAAATAGATTGACCATGTTTTTCGTTCGACTACCAAATCATCCATCCTACCCAAAAAGGGCTGTTTTTTAAATGCCTAAGTAATCAGGCAAAAGTTGTCACAGAGTATGTGTGTAGCGTATAATGTAACAAATAATAAAAACAACAAAGAAATTCATAGCAATGTTTCTAAAACATGTGGTTTTTTTTTCAACAATACTTCTTAAAACCGAACCGAATATGGTTGCACTCCTTTTTCATTTATTTAGGACAGAAAGAGACATGTAAATTGAATGAAGAGACTCGAATTTGACTATCATTTAAATGATGCGACTAGGGTAAAGGCGGGATAGATGCCCCAGTAGGATAGATGCCTCATTTTCAAAAAACCTAACTTCCCAAACTCGCAACTAAGAAACAATAGCATAACTAAAAGCCGCAGTCACCCCGCACTTCAGTTAGCCACGGGCCGTCTTGGCGTGAGGACGCGTTTCGTTCATATGTGAATTCATCTCCGACGTGAACTTTACAAACATGTCAAAGTTTTAAAGGTTAGTATTTGCTGTTGTATAACTTTATAATTAGTTATTAATTCTGTTATATTTTTTATTACGTCAATATACTGATTCATCAAGTATGCATCTAGATGGAAAAGGTTGCTCATTTGTTTTTTATTTATTAAAAAAAATACTTGGGCTTCTATCCCTATCAAAAAGGATAGTTGCCCTGATTTTTCGAGGTATAGGTGCCCCTTGGGGCATCTATCCTTCCGTACACCATATATATGTGAGGTTTCAGTGTAGATATATTTTGAACATATTCTGTGTTCTGTTATATTTTGTGTTGACGTATATTTATATTTTTAATGGTTGTAGCAGAATCATGCCACGAAAGTATAAAAGAAAGGAAGAAGTGCGAGCTCGAGTATGTTCTTGGACTTCAGAACAATTGCACTCGGCTTTTGAGGAAATGGACAGAAATACTATGGGGATAAACGAAATATCCCGACAGTTTGGAATTCCATCAAGAACATAGCGAAGACGTTATGCTGCTAAAAATACAACGAAGCAAACACTAGGTATTGTATTAAGGGTCATTTTATACAAGATATTACATTTTTAGGGTTCCGAACCTCACTTTGATTTTTAAAATAATTGCTGTACATTTCTAATAGATTTATGAACGTAGATATTATTTTTTGTAGGAAAACATCCTTGCTTGGATTTTGACAACGAAGAAAGGCTAGTAAAGCACATTCTAAAGCTTGGGGATGCAGGATTTCCCCCAAATAGACAATCCATCCGCATGTTAGCTTATCAATTTGCTGAAAAGCTAGAGCTAAAACATAATTTTGACCACGAAAACGAAATGGCTGGAGCTGCATGGTTCAAAAGTTTTATTGAACGAAATCCAAAACTGTCTTTTAGACAAGCTGAAGGCTTATCTGTGGCTAGAGCCAAGGGTTTGAGTAGAGAAGAAGTATATAACTTCTATGATCTTTTGATCAAAGTCTTAACCGAAAATGATTTGTTGGATAAACCGGAAAGATTATACAATATGGATGAATCCGGCATTCAATTGAATAATAAACCCGGAAAAGTTATAGCGAAAAAAGGTGCCAAAGTCGTCAATTCAGTCATATCTGCCGAGAAAGGTGAAACAATGACAATCGTTGGCTGTTGCAATGCAATTGGTAATTTTCTTCCACCAGTTCTTATAATAAAAGGTGTAAATAAGAAACCAGAATTTGAAGAGGGACTTCCAATGGGCTCAAAAGTATATATGAACAAAAAATCTGCGTACATAAATGCTGTGCTTTTCTATAAAAGGCTAACAGAACATTTCATACCTCTGAAGCCGCATGGTAAAGTTCTGCTTATTTTAGACGGCCACTCATCACACTCAACCGCACCAAATATGCTGCAGACTGCTGCAGATAATGACATAATTTTATTGTGTTTACCAAGTCACACAACTTCAGCTTTACAGCCATTAGATAGAGCAGTATTTGGGCCACTTAAAACCTATTTTAATCAAGAAACTAATCAATTTATGCGCCTTAATCCAAATAAAAAGATCAGCCGTCACAACGCAGGAAAGCTTATACGCAATGCTTGGATTCGCGCTGCCACACCTGCAAATGCTCTGGCTGGTTTTAGAAGTAGCGGTATTTATCCAGTTGACCGAAATGCTTTGCCAGATACTACATTTCTGATATCAGACACTGCACTGAATAGCGAAAATCCTGGTACATCCCGTGCACCTCATCAAGTTGATCGAACGTCAACAACCCAGGCTCAAACGCCAGAGTTTGTCAATACCTCGGAAAGTATTGTATCCCGTGAACCTGTTGAACAAAGGCCAGAGACCTCTTTACCTCAGACTTCTGCTTTTTTAGTTTGTGAAATAGAGCTGGATAATCAGGAAAATATTTCCTCTCCACCAAATCTGACGCAGATTCAAATCGACAGAGAATCTACTAGCATCTTGATGGATTCGGAAATTTTAGAAGGTATTAGTAATTTTGACATTGGTGATTCTACAATTGCAGATATTTTAGGCAGTGATATAGAACCAGAAACACCATCGAAAATTTTAATAGAAGCATCACTTATACCAAAAATTCCCTTGACCATGTCTAAGAGGTGGAAACAGTCTGCAGATATTTTGAACTCAAAAGAAAATATTAAACAAAAGAAGGATGTGGCTGAAAGGAAAGAAAAACAAATAGAAACTAAGTTAGATAGGAAAAACAAGGCTGAAACTACCAAAGAAAAAAGAGTACTTAAGAAAACAAAGAAACAAACCAGCAACAAAGAGCGACAACAAAAAAAACAACAGCATTATTTTAGTGATAGCGATGATGATTACCTAGCTGATTTATGTGATAAAGAAAATGATTATTTAAAAGTTAACCAGAGACGCGAACAGCGAAAACGGCGGATTATTTACAGTTCAAGCAGTGAAGATGAAGACTATTCACCTCAATATAAAATTAAGGGAAAGAAAACTAAAGGTTTGCCGGTAAAGAGCACTAAGATAGATGGACAGGATAAGCCTAAGGATAACTGTACAGAATGTTTTGAAAACTATAAAAGAACGAAATCTAAATCAGACTGGATTCAATGTATAATGTGCCAGAATTGGCTACATGAAACCTGTACACTTTTCAGAAATTATTGCTCAAAATGTGGAAAACTGAAAGCACTATGCGGCTAAGAATCATTTAAGTAGGATTACAAAATGATAAATCTTTATTGTGTTATCTTAGTTTTTAAAAAAGAATTACTTTTATGATTATGCATGTTGGAAGATTATATTGTTGTTTTTGATTTTTTTAAACTTAATAATTAATATTTTATACCAACTAAGTATTTAGAATGCCAATGTTGTTCAACAAATATTTTTAGAATTTTATTGTTATTCTTTTATTTGATCTCATATGATAATTCTATTCTAACGATGACAATTAAAAGATTTATGAATCTGCAAAATGCTTTTTATTATTATGACCGTGTTTCTAGGAACAATTTCTATTTTAGGAGTAGCCTTCTACTGCTAAAACACCAATTGTCCTCAAAACATAATTAAATTTGGTTGATTTTTTCGTTTATACAGTATGAAGGGCTTCTATCCCGCGCCGCAGGCATCTATCCTTCATAGTATTTTCAAGGTGGGGCAACTATCCATACCGGTAGGCATCTATCCTCAACAAAGGAGTTCTATAAAAAGCTAAAATCTGCAAAATCTGGAACTGATAGGTCCAAAAAAACAAATCACAGTTAAACATAAAGGATTAAAGTAGATAAATTCATAGACATTATTTATATAAAACTAATATTTTCAAAATTGGGAGGATATTTTAAAAAGTGAGGCATCTATACCGCCTTTACCCTATACTATTTACCATTCTTTGTAAGTTCCTCATTCGGTAAATTCTATCAGTATTTAAAAGTGTGTGTAGATAAGATTTCCTAAAGAATAGCCGGCCAATTTGAAAAGCTGATAATGGTGACATACATCCTAAATTGGTAGACTTTTCTTTAATTATGGTTGAAAATTTAAATCTAGTCCACTTTATTATGAATAAAGAGATATAAATTATGATAACAAGAACAATTGTTAAACATTTACTTAATTCAGTCAATTGGTAATATGTAATGATTATTGCAACATCAGATCCTAGTACCAAATGTTTACTATCAATAATAATTTTAGTTTGATCCTTAACCACGTTTTTGTTAATGATATTCAAAGCATACAACTCAATTATTTAAAAACAATTAGAAAGGTCAAATTGAGATCAAGTACAGTTAGACCATAGCCTGGTCTATGAAAAGGGCTTGAAATAATACCTACCTACCTTCTAAAAGAGAAACGTATTTTTGAAGCATTGGAAATTAATTTTCAATTCAAGAACAAATTTTATATCCGATGGTACGTACTTCGGAATCAGTCGAAATCAAAGTTACGATTAAATTAAATCTTTTAATTTTCACGCAGAGATAAGTATTATAAAGTAGAACGCAATAATTACTGATAACCGGTAATGAACCGCTGGAAAACGGAACGTAAATAAAAAGTTATAATATCATTGTCAGTGTCATATTGTGTCAAATCCCTGTCAGTCAAGTGTCAACATTTACTATAGTAGAAAGAGATTTCGTACACGATTCTTGTGATTTCGTATGCGGATTAGAATTGTCAATGGTTAAAAAATACGTTTCCGTAATGAAAACAATACCACGTGGGGTCCACGCTGAAAGCAAAAATGAGTATTGTAGTATTTGTAGTTGGGTCAAAATGGATCAAAAATTTAAAACGAAGCATTGCCTTTAAGTATGTTTTTAAGAATTTTGATGCTATATCAATATAGTTTTGATGCTACTCGTATATTAGGAAGTTAATTAATTATTTATACAAAATAGAATAGAACAGAATAGAAGACGTTAATTTGTCATACATTAAAGAAAATTACAAAAAATAAAACTATCAAAGATCTAAAAAAAAAACTATAAATCTCATGTGTCAAAAACGTTCCCGCTCAGCATTTGTCATGACAGCCACAGACAAAGCGCGACGCTGATTTTACAATGTATTTTTGTATTTTGCTTTGTTTAGAGAAATTTCTCATCCATGTGACCCAAGTATAGGAAAAATACACTTACCACAGTTAATTGCGCAAGAAATGAGGCCAATGATACAAAAAAATGCTATAAATAAGAGTATAGCTGGCAAAGCCATAAACAGAAGTAACTGGTGCGTAGTATTCATTTTATTATTTTATAACTATCTAAAATACAGTAATGAACAAAATTTGTCAGGATAATGACTTAATAATATAAATGCCAATTACAAAAAGCACGTCTGCTTATTATGACGTGTTTATCTGAAGATAATTATTATCATCTTTATTATCAATAATTATACTTTTTTATCAGAAGTAGAAATTTTACTTTTAACTTGATTTAATGTACAGTTTTACTTATTGATTATGTTAATTAACGTTAAAAACACCTTTCACAAAGCTTGTATATTTATTTATAAGTTACAAATACAGTTTGAGAAATAGTTATTTACGTAGACCCACTTAAGCATAGCAAATTTTGATCACAAATTAAATTAGTCCTAATAAAATAATCGAATACCAAGATTAAAGTGTACCTGGCAATAATATTGCCAAATATTTTGTACTCCTGCAAGACGTGGTGTCTGTACCGTCGACACATATGTGTGCTAGACAGGTTCCATCTAAAATGCCTCCGCGATTTTATGAATATTAAATCGGGTGCGCAACACTGATGTTCTGCGACGGGCTAATGTGCGGTATAGAGGCATATCTGATGCGGCGTCAGCTGCATTGAGGCAGCTGTCTCAGATGTCCGAAGAGAGGAAAGCCAAGCGTATTTTCTATTCTGAGCTTGAACTTGATAAGCGGAAACTTGTGGTGGCCAGTTCCTATGGTTTAAAGACGTTCAGAAGAGACATTTTAGGAAATTTATAATTGAGCCTTTTAACTGGGAGTCTTTGGCTGCTAACCAAAATGTGTTGCCTGGTTCATGATAGGATTAATGATTTTGAACTCGAATGCAGGCAGGAACTTAATAGGAAACGTGACGAGCTTAAAAGTATACTATTTTATACTATTATGTCGACACCAATGGAAATCGTCACAGTGTTCAATTGTACACCGTGCATGGATAGTGATAAGGATAAGTATTATACTTAAGCACTAGACCGTCTATAGAATGCACTTGCAAGTTGCAACTTAAGTTACAAACAAGCATTAGGCACTGTGCACTGGTTCTCAAAATACCTATGATATTCTTAGTTAAAAAAAACCATTACAATCAGTTTGTTTTTTTTTTGTAAAAATTGGAAACTAGCAGGTAGAAACAGAACATAGAAAAGACATGTTTTGTAAGGTAGACAGTTTTGTTAAGAATAGATTTGGTAGATAGGTACCTACACAGAAAACATAAAAATATGAGTTTTTTATTTTAAATGGTTGTACCGATACAGATATTGTAAGTGATTTTAAGACTTCTGTTAATATTTGACTAAAAACTAAATAAACTCATCATTTCAGACATGAACGTCCACTGCTGAACACAGGCCTCTCCCAATGACTTTCATCGAGGGGGATTACCTAAACTCGCCACGCTTAGCAGGCGCTGCTGCCCGTCTCGTGCTACAGGAATTAGTCGCCTCGTACGACACACCTTCAGTGGGAAAGTGTACCTACTCTTTACGGCCGTCCCCACACGGCACTAAATAAAATCGAAATAAAAGGTAAGGAGTTATAACTTTTAGAACGTAACAATCCGAGTAACGACCCATCGCGAATCAATGTAGTTAACAATTATAGACATGCAGGTATTTACCGTTGAGGCAACGACAATCGAACTAGATTACAAAACTCTAAAAAGATCAAAAGACCACTTAGCCCGTAGACTTGAACATACTAAATCTATAACTAACCACCGCACTCAGAGACGTCACAACAACAACGAACGACGTGACAACCGTTGACAGCTAATGTCAAAGCAAGTGTTTTTTTTTCTGTGCTCGCTAGTATGAACATGAAAATGTAAGTATAGATGGAAAAAACATTCCAAACCAACTAATGACTAAAAAATTTAAAGCATAATCAAAAACATTGATTTTATCAAACAAACATGGTATTTTTCTATAAATATAATAATTATGGTCACTCTACTGTTTAATCGAACTTCTTTATAAAAAAAAAATCTTAACAAAAATTGTGTAGTTCATTAAATAACTAATTAAAACTTAAACCCAGCACTAATTCATATATTAAAAATGCTTTCGCATTTTTAGCATTCTAGCATTCTAAGTAGAAGTAGAACAAGAAATCGATAAATACGTTTGAATTACGATGACCGTAAACGTAAAATAAATAAATCGCTATTTAAATGATATGAGTGATATTTTATGTGACAACCATGTGGATACCATGAATTTTTACAGTCACGCACTACACATTTTTGTGCGATTTTAATTGATCAAAATAGCTTATTTTTCTGTTCAAACCTTTTTTTTACAGACTCAAACCTGCTTTATAAGCAGAGCAGCGATTCTGCCAACGTCGAGTGTATTTTCTTGATATAGTGTTGACAATAAATAACGGGTGTTTGGTTTTTATTGCTTTTCATGGAAATTTGGATGAAGCAGGTTTAAAACTTAAGTCGACATGTAATTAGTGTCAGTTCGTCTGTCGTCAATGACAGTCGGCTTATAAAAATCCTGGGCCACCACTTATCCTATACGGTCAATCCCGGTTGCGTCCAAAGCCATTGCTTTGAAGACCAGGGTTCGCTAAGTCACGCCATAGCATTATCTATTTTAAAAGAACGAGCTTAAAATAGTTGCAAAAAGATTAGTTAGACAATAAGATTTAAGTAAGATAATATGTAAATAATTATATATAATTTGTAAATTACTAAAAAAGCCGCATCAGATAATTAATAGCTTGATAAAGACAAATCTAGAATGATACCAAGTAATAATAATTTTCTCGTAACCTAGATAAGATAGAGATATTTCTAATGAATGTTCCCGTATTTACCGGCAGTATTTGAATTACCAATGACAACACCATGAACGACGCTGGAAAGAGATAACCGGCCTCCGAGAGCGAGATAGTGGTAGACAGATTTCAGCATAAAGTTAATATACCTAGCGGAATAGAGAAAGTGTGTAAAATTGTGTATGAATGCGTATCAGTGATGTATGTCATGTGGCTTTTTACAATTTCACATTAATATCGATATCGATAATAATAATTAATAATATAATAAATAGAACTAAAATATGATGGAATGGGATTTTGCATGGCTGAAACTACTATTCTGGAGGGAAGTAAGAATTTTGAAGAAAAACAGAAGATATTTTAAATCATTTATTTAACATTTCTCATTGCCCTCGGAAAAGTATTATTTTGTTTAAGTAATTTCTTAAAGTTAGCTTTGATACATTTTTCAATTTTGTTTATGTTCATTTATGGATTTCAGCCTCAAATGCTAGTTCGGAGTGTTTGCTCCACCCATACCTACATTCTTCATGAATATGCCTTAAGTTTAGACACACGTGTAACAACTTATTCATACCTTTATCGTAGTGATTATTTAATCAGTAGCAGCATTAACAAAACCATTGATCAAATAGTCACTACGGGCAAGACCGAACTCAATGCGAAGCATCACTTCAAATTGTCACCGTAAATCTGTGGCCCAGCAGTACAAAGATTCGTAGAAATGTCCAATTTGACGTACACACACAGACAAACGCGGCTACAGAGTTCTGAGTAAGTTATGTTAAACATAGCATCGAGCATATTTTCTGTATTTCTCATAAAGCGTCCAGTTTATTGGTAAACAAAAATAAGATGCGCTAAAATCATTGAAAAATATTGATTTATTTACTTCAAGGTAGGTTAAAACTCAAAAAATCTTCGGATAAAAGACGGATAAAATTGCAGAGAATCAAAGCATGTTAAGCGATTTATAACCATAGACTTATTGCTGCTTCATAGGGTAAGTACTAGATGGGTACACACGCTTGAAGTCAATTTGTCAAATGGGTCGATTTCCCTTTAAACTATTTTCGCGCGCGAGTGTCCACTGACCTAACAGGAAGCAATTACTCAATTGACATTTGAACTAGGGGTACATTCTACCAATAACATTTGATAATCACTCCTATTCCAATAACTTTAGAGCACAATTTTAAGTTGTACTTGTTCAAAAGTCAGATATATGCGTGTAAGTACAGTTGGTGTAATACCAATAATACCTTGATCTAAAAAAAGATGATGAGTCTTTATGTTCATCGTGTATTATCAACAAACTAACAGCTTTGAGACCAGAATTGTATATTACAAAAACTGATAGCTTTGACACCAGAATTGTATATTACAAACTTACAGCTTTAAAACCAAAATTGTCTATTACAAACTAACTAACAGCTTTGAGACCAGAATTGTGAATTACAAACTAACAACTTCAAAACCAGAATAGTGTATTGTGTATTACAAACTAACAACTTCAAAACCAGAATAGTGTATTGTGTATTACAAACTAACAACTTCAAAACCAGAATAGTGTATTGTGTATTACAAACTAACTAACAGCTTTGAGATCAGAATTTTGTATTACAAACTAACAACTTCGAAACTTGTTTTTTAAATTGTTTTTTAAACTATGATAAATTCTATATCTCATTGTAAATGAAATGTAATTTCGTATGAGAATAAAGATCTTTAACCTAAAAACCAGAATAGTGTATTACAAACTAACAGCTTTGAGATCAGAATTTTGTTACAAACTGACAACTTCGAAACCAGAATAGTGAATTACAAACTAACTAACAGCTTTGAGACCAGAATTGTGTATTACAAACTAACTAAAACAGCTTTGAGACCAGAATTGTGTATTACAAACTAACAACTTCGAAACCAGAATAGTATATTACAAACTAACTAATAGCCTTGAGACCAGAATTGTGTATTACAAACTAACTAAAACAGCTTTGAGACCAGAATTGTGTATTACAAACTAACAACTTCGAAACCAGAATAGTATATTACAAACTAACTAACAGCTTTGAGACCAGAATTGTGTATTACAAACTAACTAAAACAGCTTTGAGACCAGAATTGTGTATTACAAACTAACTTACAGCTTTGAGACCACAATTGTGTATTACAAACTAACTAACAGCTTTGAGACCAGAATTGTGTATTACAAACTAACTAAAACAGCTGCTGAGACTCTGTCGGGAAGACTTAGTTCAGCTGCTTATGCCGTGAGAAAGATAAGACAATTGACTGATGTTGGAACGGCAAGATTGGTGTATTTTAGCTATTTTCACAGTATTATGTCATATGGAATATTGTTATGGGGCTCAGCAGCAGATATTGAGTCTATCTTTGTGCTACAAAAGAGAGCTGTACGGGCAATTTACGACCTTAGACCCCGAGACTCGTTAAAAGATCTGTTCAAGGAAATTAATATATTAACAGTGGCTTCTCAATTCATTTATGAAAATATTATGTACATTCGTAAAAACCTGCATATATTTCCTAAGAAAAGTGACATTCATAATCATAATACCCGGAATAAAGACAAACTTGCCGTTCCAAATTTCAGACTGCATAAAGTAGGTAATTCGTTCATGGGAAAATGTATTCGCTTTTTTAAAAAATTGCCGCAGTCTATTGCTGAACTACCTATACATAAATTTAAATCGCATGTCAAGATGGTATTAATGAAAAAAGGTTATTACACTGTAAATGACTATTTAATTGATAAAAATGTATGGAATTAAATACTGCCCTGCTCGCACAGGTACATATTATCTTGTAATGTAAACATACTATTTAAAAAGAGGCTGACAATAGTGACCGAGTTTCTTCCGCTGCTTCTTCTCGGCGCTAGCCCACAATTGTCCCGAAGCAGTGGTAGGGTAAAAAAAAATTGGGACGTGTAAAAGAGCTTAATTTAGGCCTATTTGCAGAAATAAATTGGTTTTATTGGTTTATTGGTTTTATAGCTTTGAGACCAGAATTGTGTATTACAAACTAACAACTTCGAAACCAGAATAGTGTATTACAAACTAACTAACAGCTTTGAGACCAGAATTGTGTATTACAAACTAACTAAAACAGCTTTGAGACCAGAATTGTGTATTACAAACTAACAACTTCAAAACCCGAATTGTGTATTACAAACTAACAACTTCAAAAGAAGAATTGTGTATTACAAACTAACAACTTCAAAAGAAGAATTGTGTATTACAAACTAACAACTTCAAAACCCGAATTGTGTATTACAAACTAACAGTTTGAGATCAGAATTTTGTATTACAAACTAACAACTTCGAAACCAGAATTGTGTGTTACAAACTAACTAATAGTTTGTGACTAGACTAATGTATTACGGCGTATAAACAAACTGAAAGTTTTGAAACAGGTTGTGTATTACAAACAAAGGAATTTTGCAACAAGATCTATTTTAAAACTAATTCTTGGCTATAATAATAAATAAATATTGGACAACATCACATACATTGCTCTGATCCTATGGTAAGTAGCCAAAGCACTTGTGTTATAGAAATCAGAAACAACGACGATACCACAACACCCAGACCCGAGACAATATAGAAAAGTTATTTTTCTACATTGACCGACCGGGAATCGAACCCGGGACCTCAGAGATAGCGACACCAAGTCCGGTATGCTCGCCTCTCGGCTACGGAGGTCGGATGCTATATAGGAGATGTACCCTTTAATTATTTTAAAATACCTAAGTTAGTACAACAGTCTAATTTCTGGTTTCTCTAACTCTTTAACAATACTTACGTAGAGGTGTAAGTACGTCTATCTAATGTTTTTCCCGTTGAGATAAAGTACAGTCCTACTTTCCCGGTACTCGTAAAAGTACTACCAAAATTCGTTTAGCCGTTTCAAAGAGCAACCTCAGGCCCAATTTGACGACCGTCTGGTGTAGTGGTTCGCGCTCCGGACTACGAAGCCACCGGTTGCGGGTTCGAATCCCGCAATGGACAAATGTTTGTGTGATGAGCACGAGCATTTGTATCTAAGTCATGGATGTTTATAAAAGTATTTAAGTATGTTTATCTGTTATCTAGTCGCCATAGTACAAGCTTTGCTTAGTTTGGGGCTAGATAATTGGTGTGATTGTGAAAACAATTTATTGATTTATTATTTAATTCCCGTAATTTGACAATAGCCGCAATCCAGTGCTGATCCACTCCCAGTAACATTATGATCACAAACGGTATTCTCGTAAACCCAATTCATGCAATTATAGTTCGTAATGCTACTGAAAATGGAAGAAACCAAAATTAGATATGTTTTTGCTCTATTTTCAGTCGTATTGGGATAGTTTTGATAATTTTACGTCAAATTAAAAGTTTACGAGAATACCGTTTGTGATCAAATCAAATCAAAATCAGTTATTTGCTCTAAATAGGTGGTCACAAAGTTGGTAGATGGTCGTGATGATCGTAATGTTACTGGAGCGAATCGACATTGATTGATTGTCGATTGTCACAATAATATAATAGGCTCTGGTGTCTAAATAATAGACAGACATGATAGATTTTATGAAATTAGTTTTTTTGGGTAAGTAAATTGATTTTGATATCAAAAAGACAGACTGTTTGTCTATCTTTTAAGTTTTTATAAATTAATAATAATAATTATCACTTACTGCAGCAAAATAAAATGCAACACCGCACGAAAACACATCCTAAACAGATTGTAAGCAATGCTGTTGGCAACAGTATAAAAAATGCATAGTCCATTGTCACAGTTTTGTATTTCTTACTATACTTGAATATTACACGACTACAACACAAATTTCTTCGAATTTAGTTGTATATCCTAAGTTAAATTCACGCTTTACGTTTTTTCAATTTATTTATTTATTAAATCAGACAATCATTATATTCATGTGATTATTAAAATTATGTTTATTGTAACTTCAAATATTACGCAGTCATTTCTACTGTCTTGTACAATTTTTCGCTAAGTCCTGCTTCTATAACACTTAAACATCAGTTTTGTTTAATTTGGGCTAGCGTAACTCCATCAGCTATTAATTTATTTTATTTGTTACTACTACTGTTCACATTTTTACTTATTGCAAACACAACAGACTCTTATACGACTTTAAGCACTATAACTGTTAGTTAGGAGGGTATAATATTGGTGCATTGACAGCGTTGTGATAAAACCTATCTAATCACTCCATAGCCTTATCTCGTTTATGGAAGAGGAGTGCTTTTGACGTCATGGAGGCACTTGAAATCGCCAAATTGGAGCTTTGGGTATTTGGTTCAGAATTTTGATTCAAAAATCTTTTTTATTTAACACCATTCTTAGGCTTCTGTATCTTAAAAGGGTTAATCAACCCTAGGATTTTAACTTAAAATAATAATTATGATTGTTTTAAGTTAAGCCCTTAATTTGTATATTTAAATGCCTTCCAATAGAACTAAAGCACCTAATGTACACTTGAAAAAATAATTGTTATAATACGAATAACGAAACGGCCAAGCCACATATTTTGACTAAGGTGTAGAGATTATGGAGTAAGAGCTTCTAAAATTAAGTCGGTTCCCCAAGCAAATGACCTTGAGCATTAATTTCCTTACTATCCCGTACGGCACGACAGAGAAAAAGAAGTTCATAAATCATGAATTATGGCAGATATATTCAATTCAAAAAAAATTTTCACCCAATTCTAACTATTTTAAATTCTCTATCGATTATTCAAAGCCAAAAATTAAGATAAAGACTTGCGGAGGAGATGCTTAAAATACATTTTTATCGACGTAGTTTGAAAGCCTGTTTTTGTAAATATGTAATAAAGTAAACACAAATTTTATACGATGATTAGATAAAATTTCAAAGATTATTGTTATGTCTTTCAATTAGTTTTCTATACATTAAATAGAGTAGGAAGCTACTAAAAAGTTAGAAAAAACGAGTTTTGGTGGTGGAACGGCTTCAAGGCGTGTAGATTTAGACGCTTGGCTGTACATGAGGTCTGATAACTTTTTGACAGTGCGAACCATATGGTCTCGTCTTGGTAGCATTTTACATGAAAATGTTTCGGTGGGATTTCACTTCTTTTTGTGAGTTGCTTATCTAATATAATTCATAATTCATTTATTTACTTTCATACAGTAACAGTAGGCCACACAATAAAGGTATAAAAGATGTTCGTTTTGTTACAGTGTGACCTACTAAGGCATTCGTGATTTTTAGAAATAATAAAATCTTTAATTAATACATTTTAAACATTATAAAGGTATTCGAATTCTATTAAAAAAGGAAAAACACAAAATAATAATCATAACAAAAATAACTAAAAATTGTCACAATAAATTATGTCAAACTGAATAACACAAACGCTGGAATTGATAAATTGCAAAGATGTAAAAAAAAAAAATTATGTCAAAGATAAGGCTTGTCTGTCAATAATCCCATTTTAGTCAACTTACAATTACGAGTATATACTACAATTTGTCATCAAAGAATTTTAAATTATAATACGATTTGTCAATTAACAACTTCTTTAACACTATCATACTTTTTATGTAGTCTTTAGTTAGTTTGTTATAAATGAAAATCCTCAAATATGTATTTTATTATTTACTAGCTGATGCCTGCGACTTCGTTCGCGTGGTCTCTAGTTTATTTATAAAGCATTGTCTGCGCAACTTCCTAAATTTTTTCTTTCATAAGAACCTTCTCCTGACTATTAATACAACAACAAAAGTATTAGTCAAACTGATCCATCCGTTCACGCGTGATGCGATGACCAAGGGAAATAGAGATTCATTTTGATATATGTATATCGATAACAAGAAGTCCCTAAATCAATTTTCAGACCTCTAGCATCAAAATTTGTGGAAATCTCATACATGTATTTTTTTTAAATGGAAGGACCTATCGCTGAGTGCCTTTGAGGAAGGCATTCTTCAGCTAAACCCGGGCAGTTGTGGCGTGCGCTGAAGGCGCACAGCCTAGGTCCGCCCCGCTAGCGGTCGCCGCGACCCGGCCGAGTGTGAGGCCTCAGACTCGTACGTGTCGAGCCCCATACTAGCAGGCGTGATCGGTCCAATGCGGAGTGCAAAAGGCACCCTACCAAGCGGCGAACCCGCTAGTGGTGGCGCCGACGGGACCGGAACTGCCGAAACAGGCCGGACCGCTGTCGGGCTCCTTTCTAGCAGGCCCGATCTGGGGGTGAGTCGGACTCTGGCCTCAAGGGCGCCTCTGTAGGCTCGGACCTCGGCTTGGGCCGTCGTCCGCAGGGTGGTCAGGGAATCTCATACAAAATTCCATTTCCTAGTTTAAAGGGTTGACGGGTTCCAAGTTTTCGATTTTTTTTGTTGTTGTTTGTGTAATAATACTAGCTCACATACCACGAAATTTCAGCTAACTAGGACATCAGGAAGTACCCTAAGAATTTTGATGATCATCAGTGAGTCAGTGACGAAATCCGGGTTTTTTAGATAACGATCAAATCGAAAGTATAACAGATATGCAATTGAAACTTTATCTGATTAATAAATTTACTATAGATTTATCGTATCCCAAAAATTAATCCAAACCCAAGTTATGAGGGTTAAAAAAAACTACGAAGCGCTTCGAGAAAAGGTAGTTAGTGCCCTTGCGCTTCGCTTGGCTCGTCTTGGCGGGGGCACTACTGTGCCCCTAGAGCAAATAAATAAAAATTGGCTAAATTTGCTTACATCAAAAATCTCTTAATATTAAGATCATTATTTAAAAAATATGTAATAATTATGACATTCAATTCATAAATTCAGGAAATTTTACCTAAAACTTGGTAGAAACAATCAACTCTAAAATTCATTGATGATTCCTTAAAGAACTATTTTCCTACTTAGTTGGAATAAATACGCTTGACCATGATTAGATCCGGCAACTCTGAATAATACTTATGAGCTAAAAAGATAGAGACGAGACCTTTGGAATTCAAGCAAGATTCTAAGTTCTGAAATAACGCCATCTATATTTTTTTATTGCACTATCTCTAACATCAACTACGTTGCTTTTTATAGTATGACTACTACTCGCCGCGAGGTGGCGGGAGTTGGTATGGGTGCATTAGTTCTGCTATCACCCGCTAGATCTCAAGCAGTAAAGAAATAAGTAACTAACAACTATTAGTGTAGCCAGATGACCTGCTTTTGGAGGGACGTCCCGTTTTTTAATTCTCATTGAGCACATACCCTATAGAGTTAAAATGTCATATGATTAGTTCGATAAAATTTTCTGCCATTTTTTTTTCTGTACTGTCATTGTACGGGCAAGCGTTGACAGAAGTTGTCATTTCATACTAAATGTAAGTGAAAAAACACTTACTACTTTCGGAGAAAGATGGTTCGCATTGCTGCTCTATAGGGTAGATGCTCGACTCTAAAAACAGCAACTCGCAGGTTCAACACTTAACAAACAAAATCAACATTAAGTTTTAGCTTAAAATATATAAAAAAAATACTTACCCGTTTTACTATAGCATGCTTTAATCAAAGACGCTATTAATAAAAGCAAAACTATCGCCAGCACCAAATAAGGAACAAAAGACATGCCTCTTATAATTATTAATTTACTTTTACACTTTATTTACAGCTACAATAATACTTAATTATGATGTGATCTTTAGAATTGCGAAATCGATATGGTTCATTAATTGCAAAAACATAAGAATATATTATAAACCAAAATGAGGAAAGATTAGATATTTTAGATTAGGGTTCGGTAGAAACAGAAGGGGTCTTCTAATTAATCAATTCTGTTGAAAAGATAAAGATCTCAATAATCCCACGATACACGTCACACGTGTAAACATCGATATATCTATAAAAATAAATATCAATTTCCGTTGGTCATCGCAACACGCGTGGGCGTTTTTTTTAAAAATTATTGTTAAGAGAAGTAACATTACTATCTAAAACCGTATTCTCGTAAACATAAAACATGAAATTATAGTTCGTTATAAGTAAATTTTATTTAAAAAAATAAAACCGACTTCAAAACACTGAAATGCTAAAAATAATCCTAACACTTAAGTACCTAATCAGATACTTTTGGAGTCGGTGCCAGCCGATGAGAGATTAAATGTTTTTGTTTGCTGCCATGCCAGCCGATGCTAAATCCTAATCTAACTGCTGAACACCGATTTCATCCCCTATTTTCCTACCCTTAGGGGTGATTTTTATTTTTTTCAAACATTTATCATAGCATCTTTGAAGTATAAGCTATTCAATAAAACAAAAATCATCAAAATCGGCTTATATTTGTCGAAGATAGGTAACAAGAACCACAACCAAAATATTATCTGGGTATATATTTGTTGATTTTCTCAAAAAGTTCTAAATCAATTTCGTATATGGGACCACCTCTGAAGTATGATCTACCAAACAAAAAAATAATCATTAAAATCGATTCATAATTGGCGGAGTAATCGCGTAACAAACATACAAAAAAAAAAAAAAAAAAATTGAATTGAGAACCTCCTCCTTTTTTGAAGTCGGTTGAAAAATGGAAGTAGGTAGGTGGATGAAAAATGGAAGTACTACACTAACACAGTTTTGATAATTTTACGTCAATTTAAAAGTTTATAAGAATACCGTTTTAGATAGTAATGTTACCGACCGGATTAACACTGAAAGGACGGGAATAGGGAATATGCATGAAAGAAATATATTGTTTTTACTATATTTTAAGAAAATATATGAAATTATAGTGCCAATAGTGAAAACAAAATTGATTTAAAAAAATAACCGTAATATAGTAATTAGAAATTAAGGTATACCTATCTCTTTCTTCAACTTTTACTATGAAAAATGTATGGCGGACGTGTAATGTGACGTCACGGTACATATTGGATCTCTTTGTCTAACACACAACTTTGATGGGCTGTAAGTCAGGTATTTATCAATATTTTTCGATTTTTTAAAAAGTTTTAATAATTATCATTAGGTACTTTATTTTGGCCCTGAATAAAAAAACATGCATATTCCCCATTGGGCTTCCGAAAGTGTCGCGTGTGTAGATGTCCATTACCTTTAACTAAACATCCAAATCTAAAACGAAATATGAAGTATTATCGCGATTTCCATAGAGTTTATTTAGATAATGACGTTCAATAGTAAGTAAATACACGTTCTAAATTTAAACAATTTTTTTTTGCTATCGAGATTCAATTATTTGTGCCTTTTGTTTAAATTATCTGTATTTTTTTATCAAATGTGAAATCAAACCTGGCTTTTTGATTGATTGGATAATGAGACAAATTACACCAGATAATTATGTCTAGATAAGTAATATCAGCAATCGTAACAAATCGAATAATTTTCCAAGTTTAAAATATTTAGAAGTTATTAAACCATTAAAACTGCATCAATAAGCATTAAAACAAATTGAAATAAATAAAAATATATTACACTGTAAATGACTAGGTATTGAATTCATACAAATGTATGGAATAGAGTTGTTTACAACATTCTTGTGCCGTTTGGGGACGGCCGTAAAGAACACACTTCTCCACCGCCAACAGGAGGTGTGTCGTAAGAGGCGACTATTTTCTGTAGCACGAGACGGGTAGCAGTGTCTGCGTGCGAAATCTTATAAAAAACTGCGCTCGCCAACCCGCCTGCCAAGCGTGGCGAGTATTGGCAATCCCCCCAATGAAAGTTATTGGGGGAGGTCTATGTTCAGCAGTGAACGTCCTGTGGCTGAAATGATGATGATGATGATGACACCATTCTTTAATAATTCTAAGACAACGTTTATTAAAACTGTCACCTTATTTTAGGCCTAATAACTCGGCATATTATACTGCTGGTACGGCCATGTTTTGCGGAAACCGGCAAGCTACGTAGGAAACAAATGTCTGGCCATGCCGCCACCGCCAGGTCCTGGCAAAAGGGGTAGACCCAAGAAATGCTGGCTTGACGTTGTGAGGGCTGACATGCGTGCCAATGATCTCACAACTAGAGACGCTCAAGACCGCGCGAAGTGGAGGAGCAAATCAAGGAAAGCGGACCCTGGGCTCCAAAGCAACGGCTTTGGACGCAACCGGGATTGACCGTATAGATGATGATGATGAACTCGGCATATTATAATTCAATTTAAAATTCGATTTTTAATTGTTCCAAAATCATTAAAAAGTTAGTCTGTTGAGTTATGCTACAAATGATATGCTATCTCCATACAAATTATATGGAAGAGTAGCGTTAAGACAGTTTTTAAAAAGTATGTCAATTGATTAGTGTTGTAAAATACCGTATTAAATACTGCCCTGCTCGCACAGGTACATTTTATCTTGTAATGTAAATACTATTTAAAAAGAGGCTGACAGGTGACCGAGTTTTTTTTGTCTTCTCGGCGCTAATAATAAAAGCCCACATTGTCCCAAAGCAGTAAGGGAGTAAAAAATATGAAACGTGTAAAAGAGCTTAATTAGGCCTATTTGCAGAAATGAATTGGTTTTACTAGCGAATAATCGATAAGCGGTCACTTAGCATTCCATAAGTCAAATAATCGAGTTAAAATATATGTATAGAATAGAATAGAACAGAATAAAGTTTATTTGGTACTAAACAATAAAACAATTTACATTAAAAAATAATGCCTTAAAAACTAGTACATTGGAGCCTCCATTTAAGCAAAAAATGCCTGTGTTTGGAGGGCCCGCTCTTCCATCACTATATCCATACTTTACAAGGCAGTATGGGTAAACTTACCCTAATAAACATTTCTTTTTCACAGTAGTAGTAAGTTAGAGTATTAAATTAATTAAATTAAATTTAAGTATCTATATTATATGTGTGTGTGTGTGTGTGTGTGTGTGTGTGTGTGTGAATTTGGGGTTTCTTTTCTTCCGAAATGTAACCGAAATTTGAAAAGTAATTCGTGAATCATGAAATATTGTCAGAAATAATCAAAAATGGACCAATTCAATACATTTTTTGGGACAATTTTAAGTATTTTAAATTTGCCATCGACAAGTCAAATCCAAAAATTAAAAAAAGGATTACTTACAGAGGAGATGCATAAAATACATTTTTATCGACGTAGTTTAAATACCTGTTTTCGTATATATAAAATAGAGTAAATACAAATTATAAACGATGATTTTAAAGATAAAACTTCAAAGATTCTTCTTATGTCTTTCAATTATTTTTATATACATTAAGATGCTAAAAAGTTAACAAAAAGCGAGTTTTGGTAAGGGTTCGGCCCTTTCTGTTTATAAAATCGTCAAATACCAAGTAATATCACTTAAAAATTCCTTCTTCGATGTTAATATCATTATTATTATAGCTAAATAAACAAACAAAAATAGGTACTTACTAGTTTTCAAAATCCTTATCCAGTAGAAAACCATGAACAATAACAGATACATAAGGTACGTAACTATTGGCACCAGAATTATGCACAGCAACTCGATTAGCTCGACCGCCATGTTAACTGTTTTAAATTTATGTTTTAACGAGAAACGGCGGTTTTGTAAGACTGTGAAATTATGTGTTATCTTCTTAATTAGTGTGCACAAAATGAAGTTTGCTCGACGTTAAAAACATCTGCGATAACGTAGCAATGATCTTAAAAGACTCATAATGAGATAAACGAACAATAAAGACGTAGGTAGAGCGAAACAAAATTACTAAAGTGGGTATAATTCATCTAAAATGACAGCAGAAAAGAATTTTAAGAGTTTTTTTTGTAAAGCATAAACTACAAATATTTAACAATGATAAAACAGGAGATGTTTGCTTAAAAGGGAAGTACCTACCTATGCTGCAATTTTTGATGTGTGTATAAAATGTAGTGTTATAGCTTTGTGTAATAATGAAACTATAATTATTTTTAAAAGCAAATAAATGTTTATTTCATTAATTCAATTCAATTCAATTCAATATATTTATTGAATTCTATAATGTTACACAGGTGTTATAATTAGATACATAAAACAGATCATTATAGACCCTGTAGGGCACAACAATAAGATAGGTATTAAATTTAGTTAGTATCGTTCAATTACCAGAAAGCCAGCACCACCGGCCATTTTTTTAGTCTACAAAAAAAGGTTTTTAAGGTAATGGAGAATGGAGTGACTTCTGGGGTCCATAATCCTTTGATAATTAACTTTTCATTGCTATAGTTCCTGTAAACTTGCTAGGTATTGTCTCGGATTACATCCAATGATGTAGTCTGAGATTTGATCTAGGATGTGTAACGTTTTCAGGTTTCATTGTAGGCGCTTGAAACGGCCTATAAGTGATGGATCTGTAATTATATCTCCCCAAGCAAGCTTTCCTTTCCTGACCTGTTCCTTAAGGTCAGTTTTGGCCCGTTAACTCCTGGAGAGCATCCATAACTTAAATATATATATATATATATATATATATATAAAGTTATTAACACCATTTATAAGTCAAGAACGGCTGGACTGATTTTTATGATTTATGTTTTGTTGAATTTCTCTCCGCCCCGAATAGCAGAATAACTATAAAAAATTCGAAAATTTTACGAAAAAAATGCTTGGCGGTACGAAGTACGCCGGGACAGCTAGTAACATATAAATGCTGATATACTGAGCTCAAATGGAAAACAGACACACAGACGGACGAAATTACATGCAATAAAGATATTGAATTGAATTGAATTGAAATTCAAAGGATTTCGTTTTTTACTAATGAATTCCGAAACACTAATCATAATCGTAAAGATATTCCGAGGACAAATCGAGTTAATTCGGTTAAGATATCTTTATTTTCAAAGACCGATAAAAAGTTACCTTCTGTAGAAGTTATACAGGTTTTGTTTAAACTCATGAGTTTAAACACAACCTTTAATTATATTTTATTTATTTTCTTGTGACGAAGCATGCATACTCAAACAAAAACTAAATATTTGTGTGTATAATACTAAAGTTAATGATAAAACGAATGTAGACATGGATTTACATCAACAACCCAGCATTATGGTACCATAAAGGAAGGAAAATTTACCATAGGGGAAATATTAACTAAGTCTATTGTATTACTATAAAAATAATGTATATATGTGTATCATATCAAAACAACATATGAGTATGATGACGAAATAAGGAATTACATAATGAATTGAGATTAATTTCACGTTATCTCTTTGAAAACTATAAAACTTCGCGTCGGAAAAGATAAGTATTATTTTTGGTAAACCTTAGAAAAACCAAGATGCATGTTTTATTTTTAGGGTCCCATACCTCAAAAAGAAAAAAATGGAACCCTTCTTCTTTGCGTGTCAACTCAGGCTCTCATATACAGGGTGTAACGAAAAGGTGAAATAAAACTTTAAGGGGTTATTCTACGGCTAAATTACATCAACTTTTTCTATGGGACCAACATCGAAATCGCAAAAAAAATACACTTTCCCTTACTAAAACGCGACCAGCTGGCATCAGTTTGTATGGAAACATCAAATTTTTTTTTGATTCGATCAGATTTCGATGTTGGTCCCACAGAAAAAGTTGATGTAATTTAGCCGTAGAATAACCCCTTAAAGTTTTATTTCACCTTTTCGTTACACCCTGTATATGAGGACCAAAACTCAACCACCGATATAGCACTATTGGTGGCCTTGTAGAGATCCTCGCGCGTGGAGGTGTAGGGACGCAGGGTATGACAACGGAACCCTTAAAGGATCATTTTGTTGTGCGTCCGTTCGTCTGTCTGTCGGTTAAGACCCTTTATCTCGGGAACGCGTGGAGGTATCGAATTGAAATTAAAACGGTATACTCAGGTCTACAATCTCTTGAAGCTTTTCAAAAATCAAACTTCTAAATTAACGTTAAAAAAAGATACGGCCGGATTTATACCGCAAAAAACGTATATTTCGATACTCAAGGGAATCAAAATTAATTGGGTACTTCTCGCTGACCTAGAATTATGAAATTTGGCAAGAAGCAATGTGTTATAGCACAAGTAAAGACAAAAGTCCAAAAACCTAAAATTTTTGGTGATTAAAAAAAAAGATTTTTTTACAAACTCGGTAAATCGGTATATACCTATTTATGAGATTCGATTCCTGATACAGACAAATTATTTACATACCTATAAGTTGGTACGGAACCCTCGGTGAGCGAGTTCGACTCGCACTTGGCCGGTTTTTATTGATTAAACCTGCAATCTTCTATCAGACCGTCCACAGAACCCATAACCCTTAATTGTTTTCTCTTAAAGTTTTCGGTAATAATACGGTATTTTACAATAAAGTTGTCCGAATGTGCCTTTACCACGATCTTGTTTTGGTCCAACCGGACATCGACATCTTCACGCCAAGTCCAATTGTCTTTCGCAGGAGTATCGCGGTCCTGTTTAAGTAATTTTTCTTGTCTATTCTCTATCTTCTTTTGTCGCACTATGTTATTTTCGCACATGTAATGTTCTCGTAATTACGATATTTGTGTTTGAAAAGTCAAATTTATACAAATCTAGATTTATTTGTTGTCTTACTTATAGATAGATAGATACACTTTATTGTACACCACACAAAACAAACAAATCACAGGAAAGTAAATACATAATGAATAGCACAATTTAGGCGGTCTTATCGCTGGAAGCGATCTCTTCCAGACAACCTTTAGGTAGAGGAAAGTTGAATTAATATTGAGAGAAGGGAGGCGGTGAAAAGTTCCAAAACATAAACTTACTTACTTATTTGTATCTTATAGGATGCATTTTGTTAGGTTACAATTTAGCCAATAATCCTTAAGTTAAGCATATTATAAAAATCATGATTGTAATCTGTGCATAACAGATAATTTGATTGAATAAATGAAATAAAATAAAGACTATTACTTTAATCGTTATAATATTGCATATCAAAGTTGTTATCATTCAATTATTTATATTATTCGTGAGACATTTACATATTGTGTCACTAGGGCCAATTCGACCACACTCTATAAGGTCTATTGGGCTTACCTTTAACCCTTGGTACGATTGGTGGTATGGATAAAGGGAGTTACAACCGTTAGCGTTCAGGTGATTTCCAAATTCAAAAGGCATTTAACCTAATAGGCATATCTCAAGTTGCAAGTAACCTTTAATCGCGTTATTTTGGTGTACACCTATGAAACATACGCAAATCGATAGAGAAAATAATTACAAACAATAAATACTCTTTGACAAAATGTCGTAAATGATATACTTTGTTCAGAATTTCAGTTTGAATATATAATATTTATTTTTATTTACATATTCCAATAAAAATTCAAAACAAAGTATATAATTAACGACATTTTAGCAAAGAGTATTTGTTGTTTGTAATTATTTTCTCTATCGTTTAACGTAGATATGTTTCATAGCACCAAAATAATGTTATTTAAGGTTACTTGCAACTTGAGGTATGCCAGGTTCCATACAAAAAAGTTCATTTCTTTTTCAGGACTACCATAAAGGGCTTGTTTCACCACATAATATTGAGTTCCAGATAACCTAACTGGCACTTTTTTGACAGTTTTACAATTGTATAGGTTATCTGTCAAAACAAATGGAAACTGGCCCTCAGTGTTAAAGTTTTATTTATATTATTTCAATTAAAATTTTCTCTAATTATTATATTTTTTTTAAAAAGAGAAAAAAACAGGCTAAATATTAAATAAGTAATCAGTGACAATACTAAGATTTCAGTTTGCTTCAAATAAATTAATTAAATTATTTGGGTGTTAACTTTTTGGAATCTAGCCTAACTCTGACTTAAATAATTTGATTAAATGAATAAAATATATAATATATTGTCACATCACTACAATCCACTAACACTTTGACTTCAGATTGCACTAATTAGTATGTGACCAGGGGCGTGCATTCGTTTCAGATGGGGGTAGGCTGTGAGTGAAAATTGAGTAAGTTTGCGTGAAACAGTAGGCGATCTCGCGGCAGCCTAACATTGGTTAAATTGCACAGTAACGATCTAAGTTGCGCGCTTTAGTAAGGAATAAGTACAGGTAGACGACAAAATAGTTACAATATATTTATTATTTATTGTTGAATACGTAATTAATAATTATGATCAGCTGTTCTGTCGGTTTTTTATGAAGGTAGGCTCTGCAAAATAGCCTATATGGGATGCACGCCCCTGTATGTGACGTATGGATAGGTAAACAGTACTCACACAATAATACACAGCAGTGTGCTATAAATGTAACTTACAAACATTATATGCACGAGTTTCATAGCTATTCACCCGAGCGATTTTGTATATATTTTTTCTGGTTTGATTACATTAATTTAAGTTATATGTATAAATTATTTAGGTATGAGCATCTGAAAAAATGATTTTTTTTTTAAATAAATAAAAAATGAGTTTATGAAGTTTAAAGTTTTTACCAGTAGCCGTTAGAGTTCTATTATTCATCTTCTGGATCTATCTTAGCTAGATTATCATCAATGTTTCAAACTAGTACGACAATTTAGAAGTATGTTAAAATCGACTTTCAAGTTTTCATTACACTGTTAGTTACTTCCAAGTGAAGCTAATAATAATATCCATTTCTGTTGTCTCTAGTTTCAGTCAGTACTCAGCGTCGCGTCGCACCCGCTCTTATAAGACGTTTTTTTTTTTACAATATTCTAACTTTATTTAGAAATGTAACACATGTTTTGACATAATAAATAATATTTTTGAAATCAATTATGATTATCAATTATTTGATAATATGCGTAGGCGTTCCCGATATGTTTATTCCTTTGTTTTGTAATCCGTTAGCATTTTTTCTCGTATAAGCATCATTCAACATAGCATTGTTTCATCATCTACCTATTAACATTTTATTGCAAGATACGAGCTTCCTCTAAGAAGAGGGCTCAGGACAATAGTTCCCAACACATTTTTAAGTATAATTTTGTACCTATTTATGTAATAATAACTGCACCTAATTAATGTATTAATTAAGATTGCTATAATCAGAAAACCCTCGAATGAATAAAAAACACTAAGTAAACTTTTCCTGACTTCAGGAGGCCCGTCAAAGAAAAAAACATATCAGGAACGCCTAAGCATATTATCATAGCAACTTTTATTCGTAGTAGGTAAGGTTCCGGATATTGAAAAGATATTTTCTATCTAAATAGAAATTTTTAGTTATTTTATTTAGTTACCAAAGGACTATTAAAGTTTGACATCTTTAATCTTAAGCATTTTACACCGTTAAACTACCACCCGCCAACCTGATGTCAGGTTGGCGGCGGACTTTGTTTTTAGTTTCATTTTGTATTTGTAGAACTACTAAATGTTTTTGCTTCGCTACCAAATACTACTTAATCATTTTTAAATAATTGAATATGTTTCGTTTGATTTTCAGACACCCCGCACCCACACCCGCGGTTCTGACGCACACCTTTTGTTTAGGATATGCGAGAATTCCAATACATAAATGCATAAATACATGTTCCCAAAACATGGAAATATAATAAAAGTTGCCTTGCGATGTGCGTAAGAATATATAATAAGATCCCAAATGAATTTAAAGTGCTAAATAATTTCTTATTTAAAAAAACATTAACTGAATGGCTTAATGACAAAAATTTATATAGTTTAAGGAATTTATTAATATAAATAAATTTTGATTCCAGACATTTTTATTTATTGCAATTTTTAATTCATGTAGGTAATAACATACAATTTGCATGCTATTTTTTATTAGCGAAACATGAGCTCTTTTTATTGTTTAATGTTACCATTTATACCGTGTTTTGTGCAAATAAACGATTTATTTATTTATTATTTATTTATAATTTGCTAAAAAGTTTTAATAATTATAGCCCTCGAGACGAGTATGTGAGAACGCTTAAATGTGTGTCTTAATGATCTTAATGATACGCATTTAAGTGTTCTCATAATCTATAGCTGTTGTTCTTAATGTAGAAATATATTTCAATGTTTCTGTGCATGCAAGTTTTGGAATATAATTTAGTTTGCTACTTAAGAGCCATTTCACATTTTTAGCGCAAAATCTAATATTTCCAGCGCCTAATTTGCGACCTTAGGAAATATTTAAAGAATGTTAAATGCATGCAAAAGCAAGCCTAATCTTTGGTTTAGACGTTTAATGTAGTACATTTGCAAATAACACTATTTTTTATTTATAAAATTATCAAACCCGCCACCTTGATTGACGAAAAGTGTTTGCCTTGTCAATTTCAAGCTACTAAATCTCTCATTTACATTCATTATTATTTCTGAATAAATACATTAAAAATTAGACATATAATTTTGTTGACGTTTAATGTACGAGAATATAGATTTATTATTACAATATGTCGAAATAAAATTAAACAATTTGTGAATTATTTAGAAAAATTGCGCTAGTTTACTAAGGATTTTTGTTTTAAATTAAGCATAATTACAATTAAAAGTTTGTGTCACAATACCTTTGATCTTTATTTATTTAAAATATGTAATTTTTTGAAAAATCCAATCAGGTTATCAGGATCAAAAACGCTTTCACAACATACCCTAAATCCTAAATTTTTGATGCACAAGCGCGCGCTCCATACAAACGGCGCGATTTTGTGAAATGGCTCTTAAATACATGTTTAGTAATACAGACAAAACAGAATATAATTACAAGAGCACAGGTAATTATATTCTGTTTTGCGTGTCTAAATAAAAAATATAAAACATTATTAATAACAACATTTTAATACTTACATTTGTCTGTTTGATTTGTAGCAGTTCCAAAGCAGGCATATAATTAGAATAAACGCAACAGATATAGGTAAAATCACCAAAACCCAAGTGAATCTAAAAACTATCTCTTCTTTAACACTCATTTCTTACTTTTTTACAAATAATAATAATAATGTAGTAATAATTTCGTTGTTATTAAATTCAATGTCAATGAACCAATTTTAGAATTGACACAACTCGTAATATAATGAATGAACTACATCTATCGGAGCAGAGAACAGAGTGACCACGAATGAGTAATGAGGATATTATCTAGATTGGCGATTATTTATATTAGATAATGGCTTGTATTAGGTCTAAATGCTCGTGAATATCTAGAAAGTTTAGAGTGTTTTTATATGTTAACAATAGTATCTACATGTAAACATAGTGCAATATTTAGTAAGTTTATGAATACTTTCATAAACTTACTAAATATTGCGCTGTGTTTTTATGTTCTTCCTGGCTTGTCTTGTATCAAACACACTACATCTCATCATAATACATGCAGCAAATCTAAAGGCTCCAAGTCTTCCACAGAAAAGTCCACTGTAACCAAATACCTTGGTCACATTTACTCATTTAAAAAGTAATAAGTCAAAACTACTTCGACTAACGTATTATCCAAATAAAATAAAAATAACTGCCACTTCTACATTTACCTAGAAAACGGCTAAACTGATTTGGCTGATTTCTTTTCGGTTTTGTTCGTAATTCAGGAGAAGGTTATTATGGAAAGAGAAAATAGATGCTTCCCGATTTAAAAAATAATAATATAACGATCTTTTTTTATGGGAATTTTGTGTGCACTTGAATTTGAAAGTGTCCAACGGCTTCAAGAGAAGCGTTTGTGGCCGCCGAACACGGTAGTCGCCAGTGTGGTCGGTGGCGGCGTTTGTGTCTGTAGCGTGTACCCTGTGTGTTGCGATACTTAGTATATAGCTAGTTATAAAAATAAATCCAAAAATATTTGTTACATCTGTAAATGATTCATGGTTGTTGCTTGTTTACTTTGCTCGTGTCTAATTATGACTAGAAGTAAGTAAGCCTCCCCTAAAAAGCGCCACATTGGTCTCCCGCTTTTTTCATGCAGCCATCTTCCACCATATGAAGTTTAAGCGTTTGAATATTTCTTGCTTAAAATATTTAAATAGAGCTTGCGTGAAATAAACACTTTAACAGTTCTCAAAGTAGACACAATAGGTAAAACAATCGTGTACCGCGTATGGTACAACGGTAGGTCAACCTACTCAAAAAGTTAAAGGTCATTGAACCGATTTTCAACTTTAAGTCTGAGATATAGAGATGAATATCAATTGAGAACATTTGACGTTTTGTGGTAGGTTGACCAGCAAACAACAGTCTGTACTTTGGACTTCTGAAGTGTTATTGTCAATCTTTCAGTTTTATTTTGTTCAATTAAAAAATATTAATTATAATCAAGGCCTACTTGTTCAGCGATTCCTAAGGCGAGTAATCTTGGTTATTTCATCATTTCTTTAATGGCTAACTTTTAAGGTCAGTAATTTAAAATTGCATAATACATGTCATGGAAATTTACTGAATGTTCTTTCAAAATATATTTACGTAAAATATCAAAGGTATTTAAATATCTGGTTTGGTATTCTTAGTTAAGCAGGAAAACCCATAATAATGTAAATATTGTATTACTTGCGTATATCGCACTCACAGCCACAATCACAACTAATAACCTACTTGTCACATTGTACACACACGTAATATGTGTACAGATGAGATAATAATTGAGATAATAAAAGTATGAACCGTTAACATTGTGTAGAAAATATCAAAATCGTATATGTTTAAAAAAACTGTATCAATGGCTTATTGATCGTCATTTCTTTAGTTTGAGGGTTTTCATGTTGTGTTGATGTAGAGTTTAATAAATAATAAATAAACTCATTTATTTCGGACCAATAGTTATCCATAAGAGTGTTAGTAACAAATGACTTAATAATAGTGTTAGTAAACTTACATTAGGGTTTGGACAAACTTTTTATTTAAGGGAGAATAGTAATTCTCCGCTACTGTTTCTAGAATGCTGTTGGGACTATCTCTCACTCTTCTTAGCAGAGAAGCTGTTTTTTTGCGTATTATCGCGTGAAAGCCGTCCGTGCGGGCTTGCGCGAACATCTCAGAAGCACTGCAGTACCGTGGCAGTCTCAACAGCATTCTAAAAGCATTATTGTATTGGACGCGCAGGACATCCAGCGACTTTTTGGTGTAATTGAACCACAGATTGCCCGTGTACAGACTTTGGCAGTATGCCTTAAAAAGGGTTATTTTAACTTGGTCTGTACATCGTGCAAATCTGCGGGCAGCATGTTACTCCTGACCGCTAGTGCCCTACGTTCCCTTTCAATATCTAAATGGTCTTTCAGGTCATCGGCAAGAAAATGGCCTACTTATTTAATTAATATTAAATGGCCTAGGTATTATATAATTATTGATTAATTATCTCATAATATTAATATTTTAATGCGACTGTAATTGGCCAAACAAATACTAAATTATTCGTTCATATTAATATTTATCAATCAATAATAATATTAATTCTATTAATAAACTAATATCTTGTTACTTAAGGACTCTTGATAGGTAGGAACTGGTACACAAAGAACTACACAGATAATGAATGATGATTGGTTCAAGTAAAACAACTTTAATGTCGTTTAAAACAAAACAATACTCATTTAACTTAAATTGTAGTAAACTTAAATATTTAAATTACATACTTTTATAATTAGCATGTTGAAATAAATACTTTTGCAGGGGGGAGAGGATTTGACTCTAAACAAAAACTTGCACTTCAAAGGTTAATATTACACAATTAGATCTTTGAAACAAAAATCGAACTCTTTAATGACCACACACCCTGCGATAGGTGAGAAAAGTAAAGGAGATAAAAAAAATATATTATAGATTTTAATCTATTACTTTTCCGGCGTGATAAATATGTATATTCTTACGAAATTATGGCTTTCCTGTGCTAAGGGTCTCTGAGTTAAGACGCGGATAGACAGAAAGATGGATGGACATGACGAAACTATAAAGTTCAGTTTTGTATACGGAAACCTACAAATTCAAGTCTATTTTACTAATAATTCAGGCAAATCGAGAAACATGTGACAAAAAATTCTAAAACAATACTCGAAAAATACAAAAATCGCGGAAATTTCTTGGGAAGATTGTACCTGTCATATCAATACTCAATTATTTATTTCGTTTCATAATGTCGATGCTCTAGAGTTTAGAATCTCAACTATCTCTGGACAATTTTAACAGCCTTCTGTTATTTAAATAACTTTTAAGTGCTACGCTGTGCAAATAACTTCAACTTGTACCTAAACATTGATCATAAATATTTTATTACGCATCGTTTTTACCTTACAAACGTTATATTTAGATAGCCTTGTCCCTTTCAAGGTTCGTTCTACCCAATCGATGATTATATTTGAAAGAAGGTCCTTGCCTTCTCAGAACAAGTTCCGACTTTTATTTGTTTGTGTGTGTTTTAATAAGTAGGTACATTATTACGTATGGGTGTGTAACGATTGCATGACACGTGTCACGTGACAGATCTAACGCACACACTTGACCATGACCGAAATTTTAAAAAACCAGCCAAGCGTTCTTTATTTACACGTTACTTGCCGTAATTTTTTTCTTTTTAGGGTTCCTTAACTTAAAAACCTCAAAAGGACAAAACGAAACCCTCATAGGATCACTTTGTTGTCCGTCTGTCAGTCTGTCCGTCGCTGTCTCTTGACGCTTTGAAAAAATCAAACGTCTAAGTTAACGTAAAAAAAGTTACAGCAGCAAAAAACGTTTATTTCGACACTCAAGGGAATCTAAATGTTTAGGGTATTTTTCTTTTACCTACTGGTAGAGTAAGATCGTCTTATACTACAAAAATCTGAAAACTATAAATTTGTAAATAAATTTTAAAATAAATTTGTAATTAAACTGCGAGACTCGATTCCTGAACTATTTATAAATAAGTAACTACAAGGTACGAAACCATGTTGTTAGAGGTTGTCTAGGGATTGTATTTACTATGAAAATACAGTTTAAATTCTATTGATTTGAAGGGAGTTTTTATTATAAGTAGTAACTGACAACCGCTCTTTAGAATTTTCGGTTTAAATTTCTGTAATATTACCCTCAAAATGAATAAAAAAAATTAAATTAGTTAAGCAACTGGGTGAACTACGACCTCCGTAGCCGAGAGGCGGGCATGCCGGACTTGGTGTCGCTATTTCTGAGGTTCCGAGTTCGATTCCCGGTCGGGTCAATGTAGAATAACTAACTAAATAACTTTTCTATATTGTCTCGGGTCTGGGTGTTGTGGTACCGTCGTTGTTTCCAATTTCTGTAGTACGAGTGCTCAAGCTACTTATAATAGGATCAGAGCAATGTATGTGATGTTGTCCAATATTTATTAGAAAAAATATTTAAAAAACTAATTAGTTTCTTGGGTCAAGTTGTTTGTTATAATGAGTGTAGGTAACTTTACACTTGTAAAACATCAACCTATTCATATGTAATGTTCATACAAATATTTATATATCAGCTGAATATAATAAATACTTTATCCTATCAACGAATCACTCTCTCATCGCATGTAATGGGTGTAAATATATCCTTAAATCTAAATAGATAGGTTTTTAAGAACCCCTCTCAAGAGCCGCTCGGATAAAAAGCGCCGCGTTTGATACTACGCTTATTGCCGACAAATTGTTTCCATGTGATGCCCACTTGAAGTGGTCATGTGATTTCTTTATCGGTAGATATGGGGGAATATTTATTTTTATTGAGTACCTATATCACCAGAAATAGAGCGAGATTTACAATAATAGCCGGAAAGTATGTTTTTAGCATGAGGGACATGAATGACTTGATATAGCAACAGTAGATAGGTAGGTTATATTATAATTTTAGGACCGGCAGGATAAAATTTGTTTGCGAGATCGAATCAGAAATGAGAACGTAAACGAATAAAGGTAGCTGACATAGCCCGACGGATTAGCAAGCTAGTGGCAGCGACAGCAATAATTATTCTGAAATATGGTTGGTCCTTTAGGTAATGTAGTTTCCGCCCGCGCCTGCGCCCGCATAGATATAGGTTCTATTTTATTATTATTTATTTATTTATTCAGACAACAAAGATCCAAATGGGTTAGAAATACACAAAATCTTACGATTGTCTTTAAGAAATTGGACAGTAGAACTATTCACTTAAATAAATTATGTATATGCGAGTATGTAAAGTGAAAGTAATAAAGCTGGTTCTTTATCGGTTGTTACTGTTGTTTTATCATGTTTGGTAAATGTTTTTTTTTTGTTACCGTGGTGTTTTTATTTTTAATCCTTTCATCGATTCATATCATCAATCACTCGTTGCACTACAACATGATTTACACACAGATAAAAATATATTTAGAACAAGTGCGTCAATGATGGGTTATTTGTTTCATTGTTTGACGTAAAACAATTTTGTATTGGTTCGAGTTTCTCAAGGTCCAATTGGGACAAGTCTCACCTTAAACTACATTATAATTTCTTTCGTCATTGCAGTCCGGTATTTGTCTTTAATTTATTAAATTATGTTAATTATAATATAGATCTATATCACTTGAACTGAAAAAGGAAAGTTCAACGCTGTAATGACTTGGACAAGATGGAGAAAACAGTCGTCAAATCTAAACTAGCATATAGTTTCAAAAGCTCAAATTGTCAGAAAATAATTGAAAATTATGCTTAGAATTGTCCGCAACTTCGTTCACCTGATTTTTGGTTTATCATAAAGGATTTTCTGGGCAACTTTCTAATTTTTTCTTCCTTAAGAACCTCCTGACAATTACTAACAAAACAAAAAAATAATTAGCGAAATTGTTCCATCCGTTCACGCATGACGCAATGACCAAGGGAAATAGACATTCATTTTTATACTATACTAGCTGTTCCGGCGAAATTCGTACCGCTCCTTCATAAAAAATTGTTTCGTGAATTTTTTCGGGTTTTTTTATAGTTATTCTGCTTTATGGGGCGGACACAAATTCAACAAATCAACGATCATAAAAATCGGTCCAGCCGTTCTTGACTTATAAATGGCGTAACTAACCCGACTTTCTTTTATATATATAGATATAATTAAAAATAAAAACAAACGAAAAAGATGCAAGTTCTCTTTTTTTCTAACCGTTTGATTGATTGGCTAGCTTGGTAGCTAAAAACTGTGTTTTTTCTGTAACACTCAAACCTAAATAACAGTCATTGTCCGATTTTGTGTTATTATAATAACCTGCTATCTGGCGGCCCATGAAGTGAACGTATATAATTTATTGCCAATTTATATTGATAAACTAGTGTTTAATCTCGTCCAGACTGATAAATAACACAAAGGATTAGTCAGAGATCTGATTAATGGGTCAAAAACCGCATGCAAAACCTACGTTTTATCACCTAATTCTTAGATAAAGTAACACTTGAAAAAATTAACCGCCTCTGATGGAAATCGTACCCCTTTTTTGCTATCCGGGCGATTACTTTTTCACAAAGCTATTAAACTTATAACGTTACTTTTCGATTTTTTAAAGTATAAGCTATGCTGACGTTGTAAAAAAAAAGGGCACAACAAATTTTTGTATAATTGAGATACACACATATTCGGAATCAGAAAATAAGGCGTATATTCAACCTTAATTTTGTCGAGATTTAAAAAATGTTAATTGTGCCAGCAGATCCAGCGGTTTACCTAGATAGTATTATTTAATACTATATTATATTAGACGACTTGGTAAGGGTCGCAGGAATACGCTGGATGCAGGCCGCTTCCAACCGGCTAATCTGGAAGTCAATGGGGAAGGCCTATGTTCAGCAGTGGACGTCCTATGGCTGAAATGATGATGAATAAGATGATATATTTGATACCGGAATATTAGAAATGCACCGTCAACATCCGACAGAAATATTGCTGCAAATATCTTTGAAGTAACTAACACGAGATTGCAAAAACCAACATTTAAAATACCTTACTTGAACCAATTTGAACTTCTTTGGGATCCATCGCAGTCAACGTAAAATTTAGCCGTTTTATCTATATTATAACGGCTGCAAAAATTTATCTTTTAGTGTTTTATTATATATTTTTGACCCGTTATCAGATTTATCGATTGTAAGTGACTGTACTTAGGGTTACCATAATTACTCATTTAAATTAGAATATATTTTAGATTAAAATTCAGGAGTTACCGAAAAATTTATCTCAACAAAATTATCTCTTCATCTGACAGTTAGAAAAATATTTGTAGGGCTTTTCCATAAATAATTACTAACATATGGTTATGCAATAAAGAATTAAATTGAATTCAATTGAATTTTTTTGACTTTTAACTGCCAAAATAATCTGCCATCATACTTATCTTTCTAAATTTACTTTAATTTTAAAGCTCTTATTTTGATTGTTGAATATTCATCACCATCATCATCATCATTTCAGCCATATGACGTCCACTGCTTAACATAGGCCTTCCCCATTGACTTCCAGATTGGCCGGTTGGAAGCGGCCTGCATCCAGCGTCCTCCAGCGACCTTTACCAGGTCGTCTGTCCACCTTGTGGGTGGACGTCCTACGCTGCGCTTATAAGTACGTGGCCTCCATTCTAGAACCTTTGTGCCCCATCGGCCGTCAGTTCTACGTGCTACTGATCCGCCCACTGTCACTTCAGCTTGCTAATCCGTTGGGCTATGTCAGCGACTTTTGTTCGTTTACGGATCTCCTCATTTCTGATTCGATCTCGCATCGATCTCTGTTGAATATATATTTTTTTGTAAAATATTTTACGGCAAAATAAAACAAAAGTATAAAGATAACGTTATTGAAATAAAGTTAGGCTAAATATAGATCGATCTTGTTTTCTTAAATGACGTGCATAGATGTCATCTATGCGGCATTCTGTGCGTCGATCGTTTTAAAAGATTAACGTCTGTGATCACTATCGTACCTAATGAAAATAAGGACAGATGATTTATCATTGAGATCATCTTTATAGTGCTAGACATAATTTTTTTTTTTGTACTAGTATTTTTTTACAGATACTGAGAGAACTTAAGTTTGATGACACATAGATGTCAAATGATTAAAACGTCTCGTTTGTCTGTTTCTAAAGCAGTGTCTGCTCTTAAGGCACTTCCTTCCAAAAATACAAATCTTATTTATTAAATAGTTTGTGACAAAGTTTTATTTCCTTTTATTATATATATATTATCCTATTTAGTAAGATGCAGTATATAACACACACATACTCACACAAACAGAGATCTTTAATAATCCTTTTTTATAAGTTGAATTCCTGTTTTAAATTGTTTTTAAAATGTACATTAACTTAAATTTTGGATACCGCTCACTTGTACTATGTATTAAGCAATGATTTGTTAACCACCCCGGGCCACCCGTGATACACGTAAAACCTAGTACGGGGGCCGCTGTAAATCATACTGTTACAATATCTTTTTTGAATAAATAAATTTGTATTTTATTGTATAGTAAAAGTTTTATGGGTAACTGAGAGGCGAGCACGCTGGACTCGGCGTCGCTATCTCTGAGGTCCCGGGTTCGATTCCCGGTCGGGTTGATGTAGAAAATGAACTTTTAAATATTATCTCTAGTCTGGGTGTTGTGGTACCGTTGTTGTATCTGATTTCTATAACACAAGTGCTTGAGCTACTTATCTTAGGATCAGAGCAATCGATGTGATGTTGTCTAATTTAAAAAAAAGTTGCTTAGGACATAAATTTAGTCTTACAATTGGCTAGTTTCCTGGGTCAAAAAAGATTATTCTAATTAGTCCGTCAGTTAGATTATCAAAAAATATCAGTTGTGACGTTACGCGGAACTTTAACAGTATATATCTTCATCATTTTTTGTTTGATTGAGAAAAGAAAAAATACGTGTCCAATATTTTCTGTTAATCCAACTGACGGACTACTTAGATTTTTTTAGGAAACTAGCCCATTTACTAAAACGCAATTATAAAAAATATTTAATTCGAAATACTGTGCACACTCACACTTCACAATTATTATAATTATAGTAGTAGTTTCGACTTATTTAAGCTTAGTGTTTAATTTTTGGTAATAAAAATGTAGTCCACATTGCATGCCGTGGCAGCCTACAGGTAACTAAGACGACGCCTAGTTATAAGTCAGTATAACTTACTTAATATGTATCTTACTTGCATTAGTGTTCTCTTGTTGGTTGTCCTAATTTATATATTGGGTTAGTTATACCATTTATAAGTCGATAAAAGGAAGTTCGCCGGGTCAGCTAGTAAAATAAAATAATGCCGTATTAGAAAGTGTACAGAGCATTTTATCAATTTGCTCAGTTTTTGCCGTGCAAAAACCCATCTTTAAAGTTTTCCTGTTATTTAGAAACTGAAACCAACCGTTGTAATGGATTTCCTGACAAACATTGCATGTCTTTACGTTTATTTCGCGATAGTTACTGAAATTATAAATAAATAAAATAAAGAAATACTGTCAACATCACTTACGATTACATTGCTCTGATCCTATGATAGGTAGCATAGAACTTGTGTTACAGAAATCAAAAACAACGACGGCACCACAACACCTACACCCGAGACAATATAGAAAAGTAATTTTTCTACATTGACCGACCAGGAATCGAACCCGGGACCTCAGATAGCGACACCAAGTCCGGTATGCTCGCCTCTCGGCTACGGAGGTCGTCGATAATGTTTTGATAATCAAATCTTACCATCTTGATCATGATTAACAATTTTCTATTTATATTTGTTAATTCATTTATTTTCAGTAATAACAAAGTGAATAAACTCACTGACGTAAACTATTACCCAGCTACATTATCTTGTTTGAATAATCGATAATAAAGCATGTAATTAATCTAATAATTTTCTCAGATACCATTTCAATAGTGCAATGAAACTTATTTAGGTAACTTCTGACGTATTTATACAGGTACCTAAACAAAAGAATGTTACACTCCTTAAAACCACGTAATCAGGTGGTCATATGCAACAAATTTTCTATGGGAGCAACATCAAAATCGGTAAAAATATACAGAGTGGCCAGAAAAGTGACATCCAACATTTTTTTTTAGGTTCTACGTGTTGAGGGGTGTCTGAATCACCCTTATGTATGTTCCAAAATTTTTCGTAGTTATCGAGTTACGATTTTTTTAAATTGCCTAAGAAGTACTAGTTTTTTATTATTATTATGTAAGCTTAGGGTCTAGCGCATTATCTGAAGCTACTTAGAAACTAAGGAATATCAGTTTAGATTTTTAATTTAAAATTTAAATGATAACTTACTTAACATAAATTCTCAAATTTAACTTCCATTAAAGTTATGAAGCTGTTTATTTTATGCATAAATGCGAAGTTCATAGAGATTTAGCTGCAAGAAAAAAAAACAAGAAACCTTTTACTTTAAAAAAAAAAACGGTTGTACAAATTTATAAAAAAAATCGTAATTCAGTAAAACTACGAAAAATCGTAGAACATGCATAGGGGTGGGTCACTTTTCTGGCCACCCTGTATACATTTTAGATGCTTTATACAAAGTAACGCGCTACTTCGATGAAAAAACTTCACGATTTCGATGTTGCTTTCATAGTAAAAGTTGTTCATATGCCCACCTGATCACGTGGTATGAAGAAGCGTCCTATTCTTTTGTACACCCTGCATAAAAAAATATTTTGTATATGCGTATTGTATTATTATTGGAGATCGCTTCTAGTGATAAGATCGCCTTAATTGTGCTATTCTTAATTAATACTCATTAATGCTCATTTATTCAGTATATAGGCCCTCTTCCGGGCACTTATACACGTCCCAAAATATAGCTTTGCCCTACCACCGCTTCGGGACTACATATCGGCTGGTGATGAGAAGAAACGGCTCAACAAACTCAGTCACAATGTATTTCTTTTCCTGTGATTTGTTTATTTTGTGTGGTGTACAATAAAGATTGTCTATCTATCTATATATATTTCACACTAAATTATCTAGCCCCAAATACCTAAACTAAGCAAAGCTTGTAACTATGTCGACCAGATAAACTTATTAAATATTTTTGTAGGGTTCTGTTGTCAGAACTGTATCATCAGTACTAAATATGGAACGCATCAGCCTTGAGTTTACCATATGTGGTAGCTTGTTATTAGCTTCTAGTTGTTAATTTTCTATAACTGTAGTAAATTTATAAGGTGTAAGCTATCCTAAGAAATGAAAATAAAATAAAATTGAGTTAGGATTGACGATTAATCGCACCAAAACCAAGATGATGACTGTCGACCGCGCCAACAATAACACGCCAGCCCGCCTAGCATGAGCACCAAAACACTATATGATATGATATGATATAGCGATATATTGACACCAACTGTAAAAATATTAGATATAGCCGCCATTTTAGTTATATAGTTACTAAAAAGTTTAATGAGACAGTCAGTGCCTATAGCGCCATAGAGTTACTAAAAAGTTTAATGAGACAGTCAGTTACAGCCTACCCGCATTTAGACCTATTTTGTCCCCGCCCCGCCGAGGTGAGAACATTGCTTGCAAATAATTTCATGCGTCCAACTCGTTGACCCTAAACATCTTTTTTCTGTGTTTATGTTTTATTGGTTTTTATATCATAGTATGTAATTTAGTACTAATATTTGCTTACTTAGAGGTAAAAACTATAGGCTTATTGAATACTTTTTGCCGTAGTTTTATAGTATTAAATTTACAAGCTGTTTATTTTCCATTAAAATAAAATAAAAAATTTAATAAAATAAAAAAAACTCTAAAACTACATAGAGATAATTAAAAATTGGGCGTAGTGGTGTGATAATTCGACTTAAAAAGTAAAGGGTCTGGTTCAATTTCCCTTTCGTTAGGAAAAGTTAGGAAACGTCTTTTTTAAATTGGCTTGGCTTAGCTGGGTGTAGTAGGAGACATCTGTCTGCTACCTTGAATTTATTATTATTTATTTCGAGATGTAGTGTTTAATGATAACTTGACTTAAATATGCGTGTTATTCGGTTCCTATTTTATCTTTGTTACTATCTTATTTATTTAAGTATCTCCTGCTACAATGATGTATTTGTTGCATCTATACTAAAACCGTGTCTTTATTTTAATTTACATTGCCAACTTATGCCGGCCGAGTAAATGTCACATAAAGGTCGTATACGACTCACGTTAATTTCACTAAAACTCAATAAAATTAACCAGTTATTTATTTTTAGTTAAACAGGTACCTACATTCAAATGCAACATCTTAAAATAACTCAGTAAACACCAAAATGTTTTTATGAAGATGGGGCGAATTTGGTTTTTAAATCAGTTATTATCATTTTAATACATGGCCGACGACCGTGGCTTTGCTTGCGTCAAATACATAGGTCACACTATAAGTTTTGCGTAACTTAAAAAAACAACATGTTATAACCAAAATATTATGTTTATTGCTTTTCAAAATACTCTCCTTTACATTTTAAACATTTTTTCATGCGATCGAACCATTTTTTAAAACAGGAGGACCACAGATCTGAAGGCATGTTTTCTACGTGCTGATTGAACGCTATCACTGCCTCTTCGGAGTTGGTAAAAGTAAAACCTCTCATCAAATCTTTGATTTTGGGGAAAATACAGAAATCACAGGGTACTAGGTCGGGGCTGTGCGCAGGATGGGTGACGAGTTGTACTTTTTCGGAAGCTAAAAATGACTTTGTTTTGTTGGCTGTGTGTGAAGAAGCGTTGTCATGATGTAGGAGAATGCGGCTTTTGGGTCGTCTTTCGCAAACTTTTTCTAACACCCTGAGTAAACAAATGGCATTAACACTCTTTTGATCTTCAAGTGGAATTGTACAGATGGGACCCGTAGCTGAGAAAAAAACGCGATCATTTTTTTACCAACGTTTCTCGCCTGTCTCACTTTTGTTGGCCTGTTCTCATTTTCAAACACCCATTCACAAGATTGCTGTTTTTTTTTTCGGGTTCAAAACAATAAATCCACGTTTCGTCTCCTGTGACAATGTCATATACAGCATTAGAATGTCCGTGGTCGTACTTCAGTAGCATCTGTGAGCACCATTCCACGCGAGTCCGCTTCTGCTCCGCTGTCAGTTCATGAGGGATCCAACGACAGCAAAGTTTCCGAACTTTCAATTCTTTGTGTAAAATTTTCTGAACTTAGCTCATACCAATCCCCAATAGTCCTCGAATCGTCTCATAGGTAATCCGCGGGTTTTCTTCAATTAGCCGCTTAACAGCAGCCACATTATTTTCGTTGACGGCAGTTGAAGGCCGCCCTTCACGAAATTCGTCATGTAAAGAAATTGGACCTCTCTCAAATTCAGCAAACCATCGCCTCACGGTGCTCAAACAAGGTGCTTCTCTCCCAAAAGCATTTTGAAGATGAGCGGCACAGTCTTGCGGAGAGAGAGAACTTTTAAAATCATAAAAAAATATCGCTCTAAAATCTTTTCGACTTAATTCCATTTTCGTTCCGTACGTACATTGATGTGTGATAAAAAACAAATTGACAAATTCCCGCCAATTGTTTTTTTTTTATTACTAAGAAGGTTGCAACGTTTAAAAAAATATAGCATTCGAAATTCAAATAGTTCCGATTAGCTAGAAGTGCAAAACTTTTAGTGTGCCCCATGTACAGGTTCTTTATTTTTTGCCACACAACAAAATTTTTACGAATGATCAGCGACATCTGTGTTAATTTGCGCTATCTATACCGGCATCTTGCACGCATTGGGAGATGAGCATTTTTTAAAGATAGACAACGTAGCAACACCTAGTTCAAAATTAATAACGTTTTAATGGGATTTACAGTGGCTAAATAAAAAATTCTATAAAACATTTCATAGCAAAGTTAAAAAAAAAATACCATCATTACGATTAAATGTAGTCTCACCAACATTCATAATATATGCACTTAACAAAGACTCAGATTGTATATACCTAAAAATAGTTTTTCTACATTGATAGAAATAAAAAGCTGAAATTTGGAATATACACTTTATATTGTGGGCATCCACTAAGAAAATTTTTGGTAATTTAAACCTAAATGTAAGAAGACCGAGGAACATAGTTTGAAATTCTTTGTTCTTTGTAGATATAAACATGAAAATTTTGAATAGGTACAGCTACTGAGCAAAAATAAATAATGACACGATTCAGGTTTTTTGGATCTGAACATTTTGTGGGTGTAAAACGAGGGATGAAATTTTGGGAGTATCAGTTTTTAAAGGGAAATTTCAAAACTGGAATTGTATCTGCTCATCATAATAATCAATGTCGTGGTTCAGGATTATTGGATTTTCAGATTTTAGGGGAAGGGAAGAAGATTAAATCATGCAATATAATAAAACATGCTAAAAAAGTTACCTCAATGTGCTAATTTTGAAGTTACAGACCAAAAATAAAAAAAAAGCATTTTTTTAACAAAAAAAATATCTTATTATTTTTTTAACAAATTTTCTACTGTGAATCGTAGGTCTTTTTTCATTTTTATTGCTAGCTAATCTTTCTAGCCTTCAAATAAAACTACTCTGAAAAAATTACACCGTTTACTTAAAGGGAAAATAATTTAAAACCGAAAGATAGGAATTTTACCAAAAACAAAAATTAAAATGCCTCTATTTTTGAAATGGTTTACATAAAAATTTTTTTTTTCAATTTTTTAACGATAATTTTTTATCTAGTATCCGCACATTTCGTTTGATCAAGTGTAAAATTAACACATTGTATAAGGAATGAATATATTAGAGGAAGTATGAAGGTGGCACCTGTAGCAGAAAAGATGAAAGGACACCGTTTGTCTTGGTATGGACATGTGATGAGAAGGGAAGAGGAGCACGTAACGAGGAGAGTGGTGGGTATGAGTATTGACGGGTGGAGAAGTAGAGAACGAACTGAAAGAGATGGATGGATTGTGTGAGGAGCGATATGACTGAGAAGGGAGTGAATGACTCTATCACGAAGGATTGCATGGAAGAGAAAGACATACTGCGCCGACCCCAGATAACCTGGGAACAGGGCAGGTGAATGATGCTAAAATAAGATGTAAAGTATTATTTATTAGTCTCTATTCTTTTTGTTTATTTACTTACTTTATAACTTTAGTAAGTAGAAGTGCAACGACCGAGGAAGGTTTCCAAATCAATTTTAAGAACACGCGAATGAAGCCGCGGGGAACAGCTAGTAATATTAATACATTGTTAGACAGAATGTCCTCTTCCAGACCAGATATCTGTTAATATGTTAATTATAATGTATGAGCCAGTCTGAAAAGTGAGACGTGCGCGGACACGCTTTTATTCTATGAAACAGATACGTTCACACATAACTTAGTATTTCTACGGTATTAACATTCTAACTTTGTTTTCTTGCTAAATAGTTTACCTCATATACGGGTATTTAACAATGGAAAAAAATGACTTTTAGCTTTGTTTTATACTGACTAAAGTACTAAATTCACAAAAACACTAAGGTTAAAACAACACAATCTAACAAAAGTATAAATACCCGTAGGTATATAAAAAAAACCTGTTAAAGAAACAGAAACATAAATATTTATTTGCTAAATGTGGTACAAGAGAGATAGTGTTTTGGTAACAATTAGGTGTTTGAAATATAAGAATCATTTGCCATCGTTTATGTATTTTTATAAGGTAGGTAAATGAAATAAAGCAATTATACCTCTCAGAGGCCGATTCTGGTGACTTAATATGTACAAACTTTATGAGACCGATGAACTAGTTAATTTATACAACTCGACATATCTTTTATTTTTACGTATATCATTTAAATAAGTACTATAATTAGTTAAGTTGAATAGCTAAAACACATGAAATATGGTTTTGTTACAGCTCTTTTTATATATCTTTTAATGACAAATTGTAGTTTATTATAATTTTTAAAGTAATTGACATTATACAGAATTTTAATTATTTTGATATTTTTGTTGTAAATTGTAACTTTTAATTTTATTTGACATTTGTAATTTAATCCACTGATATAATACTAAGGGACGCTATTGACATAATTATTATAATTTAGGAGCATAAATAATAAATATTGTTTAATAATTGTAAATGGAATGATAATATTGTTAAGATTAATTTTATCAAATAATTGAGTTCACGAATGCCTCATAGAGGTTATAATGTAACTATTTTATTACCATCTTTTTATGCCTATTAACTGTACTGCTATTGGTTTACATTATATAGTGAATAAATGAATATGAATATGAATATAAATATTCCACTATAGTACCCACTGTAATAGTAGTTTTGTCTTCTTCGTTTGCTCGGCTATTATAGCCCACAACTGACTCAAAACAGTGGTAGTGTTCATAAATAACATTTAAAAGACACTTTTACACGTCTATTAAGCATTGGCTTAAAAATTTAATGAAGTGGTATTTACTAAACCCAGCAATGGTTAGTGGGTCATAATAACGGATAATTTAAATATGTTTTGGTTAACGCAACATATTTAATTAAGCATCATAACAAATGATTTATAAAAAAATATTATTAATCAAACTTACCTAGTGTAGATTTGTAAAGCACCCATGAGACTCGTAATATGATGACAACAAATAACAAAAACATTGGGATAAGTCCCAAGATTTTGCTAACTCCCATCCCACTCTCCTGTCTTAAGTCTGCGTTTTCACTTTCCATATTTATTTTATTTTAAAGTTCTTACACTATTTAAAGGTTCTTTAAAGTCTGTGTAAATTTTCTGCTATTTTTACAATTTTAATTATAACATTTTTAAACTATCTTAGATAAAACAACATTTCAATAACCATTAACTAGTTAGTAAGTTAGTTTTGTTATATAAAGTTGAGCAAGTGAAGTATAATTTAAAATTGTAACTTTAATTTAAAATCACCAGTTTTTAAAATTAAATTTTTGCTGTATTATTTAAAGGTCACTTTTAAAGTAACAGTCCTCGCCGCGAGTAGCTGTGGCGGCGGTCTCAAAAAGACTGGTTATGTGCTAATAATTACATGTATTTTTGTTCGTCCGAGCTATCTCACTGATAGTATGCCATTGCGCAGTAGAGTGTGTAAATTGCAACTAGATTGTACTATTTTCTCATCGATAAAAAAACTGTTTTAGTCGTAAGAAAATTAGATAACATTTTGATTTCAAATCTTAAGGAAGGAAACCATAAATTCCTTTCACATGATTGAATACTTTATCTAATTTTGAATTTGGCAAAAATAGAATACAACAAGATAATGTAACGCGGTGGTTAGCCTTAACGCAAACGAGCCCAGGTACGGTTTCTGGTTTGTTTGGGTTAATTCAGAATTAAAGTTGCTTTATGTCTGGGTGTGCTGAGCGATGTTCTTGATAAAATACACTGTCTGTGGTACTAAAGTGTTACGAGGTATAATAACACAAAGATGTTAGTTCCTTACTTTTCATTGTTGTAAATTACACATGATTGTTACAGAAAGACACATATCTATATTGCGCATATTTTATTTTAATCACTGGTTGACTGGTAGAGAATGCTTCTTGGCATAAAGTCCGCCATTTGTACAATTATTTTTAAATGTGCAATAAAGTATAAATAAATAAATAAAATATTTATTTATAATGTTTTCACACTTTTTTTTTCAAATTCATATTCAGTTCAAATCAGTCGCTCAGATAGTGAAACGTCGTAGATTCGAATCCTACCAATGGCGGTAATTTGATAAATGATGACTCTTATAATGACGTTACTATCATTTGCTAATAATAAGGCTACCTTATTACAAAAGTGGATGGATAATTTTTATCTAGACAGTTTGAGGCCATGTAAACAAAAACATAATAAATAACAAGTCATCAACTTGATACATACGGACTAGCAAGCTGAAGTGGCAGTGGGCGGGGTACATAGCACGTATAACTGACGGCCGATGGGGCAGAAAGTTCTAGAATTGAGGCCAAGTACCGGCAAGCGCAGCGTAGGACGTCCACTTACAAGGCGGACAGACGACCTGGTAAAGGTTGCAGGAAGCCGCTAGATGCGGGCCGCTTCTAACCGGCCAATCTAGAAGTTACTGTGGGAGGCCTACGTTCAGCAGTGGACGTCCTATGGCTGAAACGATGATGATGATGAACTTGATACATTGAAAATTACTCGTTTAAGTATTAGGATCTATGTAACGGCGAATCCTTTACATTACCATTTCACTAAATAAATAGAAGTCCCGGATTCCTCTGAGCATACAAGGTCTACCATTAGAAAGAGTTCACTCCAATAAGAGGTGTATTGTAATTGAACTGGCAGATCACAGTGTCGGAATAATACGTCGCGACGCGTCGCATAGAGCAAGCACGAAATACATTTATGAGGATGGACAGACTCCTCACGAACACTCCCTAAAGACACAGATATGATTGGCTCGTTGCTTTTTTTTCAGAAGGACATGTCTCTGGCGGTCTTTGAGAAAGGCTACGTCCAGCTTCACCTGGCAATTGTGCGCTAAAGATGCACAGCACAACCTAGGTCCATCCCACTAGCGGTGTAGGGCCCCATTCTAGCGGGCGTGATCGAGCCAGTACCGAGTGCGTAAGGCACCCCCTACCAAGAGGCAAATCCGCTAGTAGTGCGGCGACAGGATCGGGACTGCCAAAACCGGTCAGACCGCTGTCGGGCTCCTTCCTAGCGGGCACGATCTGGGGTGAGTCGGACTCAGGCCTCAAGGGTGCCTCTGTAAGCTCGGACCTCAACATGGGCCGTCGTCCGTAGGGTGGACATGGAAAAAATGGCTAGCCCTATGTCTGTGTCGGCCAAAATGAAAGACGGAACCTCGATCATCCAGGGGTAGATGTACACCGAAAACCAAGTAAACGTAAAACGATTATAGGCACAATGGTTCATACTTAGCACCAGATCCTTGTTTAGGGCAGCAGTAGATAAAGTAAAGATGACCATTGTGATTACCAATCTCAGGCAGGAGAAGCCACCCTAATAAGAAGAAAATACATAGGTAAGGGGAAGCCGCTGGATACAAATGGCCCACAGCTGGGAGGCTTATGTTCAGTGATGAATACTAATGATGATGACGATGGCAGCTAAAGATTTCCTCCACAACTACCCAACCTTCAGTGCTTTGGTTCGAATGGCAATAAAATAACTAAATTCAACATGTCTGCAGTTCACGGTGAGAATAAATAAATAAATTTAAACAGATATTGGACAACATACGAATATAATATAATAGGTGTTAATGATCGCGTTTATTCCCGTTTTAGTGTGTATTGATTAACCCACTCAATTTATTATGCCCATTGATTTTGTATGAGACAAGTATAACTTATTACTGATGTGTTAAACCAGTAAAACAAAATTCAATTAATTTCTGCAAATAGGCTTGAATCAAACTTCTTTAGATACTTACTTAATTTATATATTTATTTGAAAAGGCACACTAACAACCTAATTTATTCAACACTTAATTCACAACACATACTTAAAGACACTGCTTCAGAAAAATATTTTGGGCTAGCGCGCTATAGCGCCGAGAAGTAGGTAGCATCGCAACAAACTAGGTTACATACTATTGTCAGTCTCAATCAACTAATTTTAAATTTAAGTATGTATTTATGTTTCTCAAGAAAGTGTTACACCTACCTGTGCAAACAGGGCAGTTTTTAATTTCACACATTTTTATCATTCAAATAGTCATTAACAGTGTAATAACCTTTTTTGATTAAAATTATCTAGACATGCGATTGAAATCTATACAGGTAAATACTTTCCTGTGGCCAAATATATGAACGAATAAACATTTTCTAGTGTAGTAAACGTATACAGTAGTAGTGGCGGGCATTGGTTTTATTTCGAGGTAGGCAGTAAACACTTGCCTAAGTGCTTTATTGATTTACATCAGTGGTTTTCATCAATGACACACATTTATAAGTACCTACTGCCTATCTCATTTTATTTACCAGGTAGGAGGCACTGCCTTATTGCCTAAATGCACCGCACGCCCCTGTACAGTAGTGACATCTAGCGGTTAGTGGATGTACTTTTGCAATACGAGCATACTTTGCGATATAAACATTCTCATTGCAAGCGACATCTAGTGATCGCTGGAAATATTATAAAACCAATGTTAATGTTTCTTATTTCTTTTCCAAAATCATAACAAGTTTACGTCACTCTTGGATAGATGGCGTTTATTACACACGCGGCAAAAAAAATATTTAAAAAGTATTTGTATGGTACCATCGAGTACATACCCTATAGAGCAGCAATACGAACCATCTTTCTCCAAAACTAATAAATGATTTTTCACTTACATTTAGTATGAAATGACAAATCCTGTCAACTCTCGCCCATACAAAAAAGTACAGTTACAGATTAAAAAATGGCGGAATATTTCGTCGAACAAATCAATGACATTTCTACTCTATAGGGTATGTGCTCCATGTATGGATCTGGAAAGATAATTTTATTAATGTTAATGTTTATGTTTATAATGTTTAATAACCCTTCAGCCTAGGGAAAGGAGCAACAATGGAAATTCAACCTACGCATCTACTTGAGGTGTCACAAGCTGAATACTTTTGTCAAAATTAAAACGTGTTTACCCTCGTATTTCATTGCTAAGCTGTAGTAGCTTGTATCCGGAAACCTTGATCTAAATAGAACCAATTTATTTAAACGTAATTAGTAATCCAATTAGGTCAATAATTTAATTCCGAAAGTGAATGAATGAGAATAGCGCCATACAAATAGTTCTGTTTGTAGTAACGGTAAGTTTACTACTATTATTAGGCGGATTCTTAAATGATCGGCCAAATCATGAAGTGATGACATTTCATGAAATGCCCAGGCTCATTAAAAACTACCTAATTCTACGTAAATAAGCAATCTAGGAGGAAAATTTGCCTAGTAAAAGACAAGTATTCTACTTGTATCTGTTTATATAATATGCTTTTGACTGAACTTAAAGGTAATTGTATTACTACCATAAGCTGGTAAATTCTAAGTTTCTCAATTTAGTCATTGATTTAAAATGGCCTTGTTGATTTTATAAGATGTAGATCCTTGTTTTGGCACATCGTTTCCTGAATTTATACCGCCATCACCTTTTTAGGGCAGCAGTAGACAAAGTAAAAATTGCCATGATGATCGCCAACCTCCGGCAGGGGAAGGCACCCTAAGAAGAAGAAGATCACCTTTTTACCGCCGAAAATTAAAACGCATGCAGGATACATCCTTTTGGTGGTATTTGCTCCGTAAATGTAGCCGTGACAACGTCATTGATATACGTCTCCTTAGTGCACTTAGTTTTTTGTTGTAAGATTCCTTCATAATATTTATATTCTAGAAATAATGACTTAAACCGTATCAGCTCTGTACCGGTTTTTCCGGCACTCTCGGATTAAATGGCGCAGGAATTTTTTTTTTTTATCTGACAAGTACTGATATGTGTGCACGTAGAGTCATCATCATCATCATGCCAGCCTATTGAGTTCACTGCTGGACGTAAGCCGACCCCAAAGATCACCAAAGAGCACGATCACTCGCTTTTTTTATCCGGCCACTGCCAGCCATCTTCCTAAAGTCGTCGGTCCATCGTCACTACACTATATTACGTTTCCCAAGCCGCGGTCTTCACTCGAGCACCCGTTTACTTCATCGGTACTACGCCAGATGTGGTCAGCCCACAGTCACTTTAGCTTGCTACATTTTAGGACTATATCCATTACTTTGGTCTTCTGCCGGGTAAGATAGATAGAGAGATAGATTTAAACCATTCATTTGCTAAACATTTTAGCACAATACATGATAAAATACTAGAGAGAATTAAAATAACAGTAGTTAATTTGTTTGTGTATCGCAACGATGCAAAAAGGCAGAAGCGCAGCAGAGCAGAGCTAAGAGCAGAATACTGATGTTCACCTAACCTAATTTCGGATTGAATCCCTTAGGGTAGGTCCGCCATAAAAATAACTCACTGAATAACTCACAGCAATGCAGGGCGGTGCAGGTGACGGTGTAGATGATGCACAACACGAGAAACGGCAGGAACAACACGTAGTACTCCATGGCGAGCGACTGACGCGCGGCGCGTAACTTGATATCACTGGATTAATTAATCTAGTGTGGCGGGTCAAGGCGGAGATTAGACAGCTTGAAAGAAGGCTAAGTTCCTATACTTTTCCGGGTTGTAAGGGTTCTGTACGTCATTATGTGATAATTCAACCCTTTACTGCTTTTTGTTCTTAGATTATTATGTCACAGCTTATCCTCGGAAATGGAATCGAAGTAAGTATCAAGATTTGATTATTATTATGCAAGTCTCTTATTTCTTTGTGAAAAAAAGGTTTCCAGTATCATACACATGACTCGCAGAGCTAACAACCGTTAGCGAAGAAAGAAAGAAAATTATTTATGAAACGTTACCGTTTTATAAATAAACGTTCTTAACGTTTCTTATATAAAACGGTAAACGGTGGCGACCACGAACTGATAAGTTTCATTCACACTGCGTTATTCACACATTAAAGTCTGGCTGTTCAGGATGACGAGAGAAATAGATAACCAGAGTTTCTGCTGTTTACTTTATATGACTTAAATCAGATTTTAATATGTAACTAGATAGAATACTTGTTTTAGTTTTGCAAATGGAAATAGATGCTGAGAATATTGAGTATAAACCACAGAGGACGGTTGTGATGGTTGCCAACATTGCCTTATATTCAGAACGTTTCGATAACGAGTTGCCAACCGGTAAATCACGTGACAGTAATGTTAAATCCTACAATGTCACGTGGTTTTTCCGGTCGGTAATTTGTTACCGAAAGGTTCAGAATCAGGGGCATCATCTCTTATCAGATTTTGTTTACGATGATGGTAAAGCATGGGACAAACCATAAAAGTACCGGAATGTTCCGTCTCTTTATGGTCACGTACAGTGTAGTTAGTTTCGAATTCTAGTTCGATTGACGTTACCTCGATGATCAAAGCCTCGATATCGATACTCACTACTCAATAATTCATTGTTTAACTATATTAGCAGTTAATTTTGCTAGTTACATATAAAAACTAGTTTTGATATAATTTAATGCTAATTATGCGTTTACTAGTTTTTACTATAAAAGATATGGTGTCCAAGATGAGTTAAAAATATTTGAGCAGATGTTAATTTGCTAATGAACCGTCGAAGCAAAGACCCTTCGAAGTTGTAAACCTTCGAGGCATTGATCTTTTAAGGTAACAACCCATGGAGGTAGTAAACCCTTGAGGTACAGATATCGAAACATGGAACATCGAAGTAACGTCTGTCGAACTAAACCTACGAAACTCCAATGTATTAGTGTCTTATTCTCATGTTTACTACAACAATCAATGTTATCTAATTTCGTTTTAACGCTCGAAAAAAATTACACGTTAGTTGCACCTCCCCTATACCTAATATTTACTTGTCATCGTTTGGAACGGTTTTAATACGTAAAAAAATAATTGTTTATCAGATAACGCATCGGTATCAAATTCATTGTTCCGCTATCAAGAGTGGTTGCTTGGTCAATGTATTATTAAAAGTATAATAAAATAATAACGTAAGCCAACAATAATAGAAAAAAACATGACAACCTGTCAGAAATTCCCTTTTTGCTTCTCCAAGTACATTTATAAGTTGCTCAGCTTTACTCGCTTACTTGCAAAGTCAACCTATCTGTGAGAGTTACTAAATGTCGTGGTTTTGTTGCACTTATATAATTAACCATTTAGCAGTCAGGGGGGGGGGGACTACACTTTAAAAAAAAAAGTATATAAAGCTTAATATTACGGAAACGGAACCCTGTATTAATAGGAAATGTAGATAGATAGATACTTTTTATTGCACACCACACAAAACAAAAATAACACATATATACAGAGATATATAATAACCCTTAACCACCGTCGCAGGTCAGGGTCTTTTTGTCTTGTTCGAAATTGTCAATTCGCTATCGAAGGGCTCGGAATCGAGGGCCTGGACCTATTTTTGCTTTCATCGGCTGACTTGAGGTGTAAAAAAGAAGCCTCCCTGAGAGACGTGCTGAACACTAACTACGGCCGGCGCACCCTGGAGTATTTATGAAGTTCCCCAACGCAGATTGACGAATCTGGCCTATAAAAATAAGAAAGTACGGTCGCCCAAGATAGTGGTCTACCAGTTTTGGCAAAATTTAATGTGTAAGTAAAATTGCGATAAGGTTGAACTCATGGACTCAACCTTTTTAACAATGAAAGAGATGCACAATTTTGACGTATTATTTATTTGTGTTTGACGTCATAGAAAGAGAGCATTAGTAGCTGCCAGAATAATTTTGCCTGGGAAAATCAGCCATGTTGTTCTATGACGCGCGAATGATTTCAGCCTTAGGGTGATAGACCACTTTCTTAGCCTACTATACCCAAACTAACAGCAGTATTTAATAGGCATAATATTTAGTAATAAATAGTAACATTATAACCTCCATGAGACACGTCCAGTGAACTTAATTATGTAAGTGAATTAGTCTTAATAATATCAAGATCGAATTTCAGCATTCCATTTTAAATTATTAAAAGCCAATTCTATATCTATTTTTTATGTGGTGAACGATAAAGAGTATCTATATATCTATCCCTGGATCGAACAATCGTTATTACACATCTATTAATAATTTTTAACCACCTATCCAACAACACCCCATTTCATAAAATACACTTGTAGGTTTATTTTGCCCACTTTTTCGGCATGATTAAAAGGTATGCTTATTACATTTACATACTAACTATAAGGGTTTCGTGTTAGCTACGGAAAAGATGGAAATGTCGCTCGCTGCGACCGCACTGTGGCCTGACGTCTCAGCGAGAGTAAAGTAACCCACGAACAAACTGACAAAACAAAATTCATGACGACCTCCGTAACCGAGAGGCGAGCATAACTCACTTGGTGTCGCTATCTCTGAGGTTCCGGGTTCGATTCCCGGTCGGTCAATGTAGAAAAATAACTTTTCTATAATGTCTCGGGTCTGGGTGTTGTGGTACCGTCGTTATTTCTGATTTCTGTAACACAATTGCATAAGCTACTTATCACAGGATCAGGGCAATGTATGTGATGTTGTCCAATATTTATTTATTTATTTTTAAACTGACACGGTTAATTTAATTCGTTTTGGAGTTGCAATGTTGTCCCATAGTAAAATTGGTTGTAATTAAGTAGGTAGATGAATGTGTCTTTTGCGGCTCTAAAATCAACAAATTCACTGTGTTTACGGGACGGCTTGATTGAATCTTCCTATTGCATAGGTTACGAGCTAAGCTAAGCGAGATTTCTGTGAAGTATAAAATCGGAAATGAGGTCATCCTTCTTCCTTGTTTCATTTTTTACTAACACTATAGACTTCACCGTCTCATGTGAATATTAAACCCCATGCGTAGGTTATCCTTCATTAATATCTAGTAACCGTAATAGCATGAGACTTACCTACAATTGTAACGGTACATTAGCTTCGAAATAATGCCCCTAATATGACCTACATTGGATAGATATTTTTTTATCATCGCAAAATACACGACTAATACTATCAAACATTCACCTACTTAACTAAGCCATAATAAACATTGATAATTGTCATTCAATAAAAACAATTAAGGACGAATGAAAAACAAAGAGAATCCCTTAGGATAACACACATTAAAAACCAGAGACAAACAAGTTAATGTAGAACTTACGTACTACCTACTTTTTTACTTTTAATATTTTGAAATAAGTATTCGATTTTTTTAACAACAATAAATTATGACAAAGCACCATATTGGATTTGAAGCCGTAATTTAGTATACTGATTTGCATTTTTCGTTTCACGAAATTCGTATTTTCGTTTCATTTACGTCGAATATTTTGCAATTTTTGAACATCGGCAATTTCTAAACCCAGTAGACTGATGGCATAGTCAAGGTTGAGGGTAACCGCTGAATGCAAACATCTCAGAGCCGGCCGCTCTTCATTAAAGCGTTCATTAAAGGGAGGGCCTTTGTCCTCCGAAAGCCGATTCATGATATTTATAATGAACTCTCTCTGTTTAGAAATGGACAACTTTAGGCGTGAGACAAATATTTTTGTTCAATAAGTTAGTAGATTTATCCCAAGATCTGGAAAGGGTTTGCTACTATAGAAGACAATATTCGGACACATTCCATAATCAACGAATGTCGGTACTGAATATAATTTTCATAGCACTATCTCTCATCCGTGGTCATCAGGGTCAGAAAGCCTTGAACAGGCTGCGAACACAGGTCAGCCGTTGTAAGGAAAATCCAATAAAAACACCGACGGCACCAACAGCAAGTGTGTCTGCGGTGCTTCTCCCCAAACCATGGGCCACTTTCTATCATGTCCCGCGTGTTTGGACAGCTGCACACGCGAAGACTTTATACGCGCTGCTCATAGTGCGGTTCGTGTGGCGGAATACTGGTCATCAAATATTAGAGAGCATTGCCATCGACACGAGAAGAAGAAGATCAGGGTCGAGTGTTATTAGATTTAATGACCTTGTTATGATTACCATTACCCCTTAGATGGGGGAACCATACAATTTAAGACCACGGCTACACATCTAATGCCACCTGAATGTGCAGGTTTCCTCATGATGTTTTTCCTCAAGCCGCGCAAAAGGTATAGATTCTGAAATATCCATTTCGGGGGTGTGAGGAACAAGGAGTAAAGTTCCTCATCCCCCATTGAAAAGGGAGGATCCTCCGACCAGACGGGTGTTGTGTCTGGTGGGCTACTGCCCGACGGTTGTTTGTCGGGTTCTTGTATATATGGTTGGCTCCGATAACTTTAATATCGCGATGTAGGATTCGTCAGTTTTTTTATATGTAGCAAGATAGATGTCGCTACATCCAAAACCTCTTGTATTGTACTGAATAAATTGAAAACAAAAATATTTTGTCATAGACAAAAATAAACAAATAGAAATGGAAAACATTGGTCTCTCATTGACTGGCACCGACTCCAAAAGTAACTGATTAGGTACTTAAGTGTTAAGATTATTTTTAGCGTTTTAGTTTTTTGAAGTCGGTTTTTATTTTTTTATTAAAATTAACTTATTTCATCCATTTTAGTGATAAATCCTAATCAAAACAAATCTTACGAGTGCAAACATAATTTAACTGCTGAACACCGATTTCATTTCCTATTTTTCCACCCTTAGGGGTGAATTTTTTTCCAAAAATGTTTTATTATAGTATCTTTGAAGTATAAGCTATTCATTAAAAAAAGAATCATCAAAATCGGTCCACATTTGGCAGAGATATAGGTAAGATAGATACTAAAATCAGTTGACGTGGTACGGAGTTTATGCAATGTTTGATGATTTTCTTATAGATCCCATCATCAGAATTTAACCAAATTTATATGGGACCATTCTGAAAGTATTACCTTTCAAACAAAAAAATAATTATCGAAATCGGTCAACGCAGTAACGAATGATTGCTGAACATACATAAAAAAAAAAAAAAGATACCGTCGAATTGAGAACCTCCTCCTTTTCAACCGACTTCAAAAAAGGAGGAGGTTCTCAATTCGTCGGTATCTTTTTTTTATTTTTTTTTATGTATGTTCAGCGATCATTCGTTACTGCGTTGACCGATTTCGATAATTATTTTTTTGTTTGAAAGGTAATACTTTCAGAATGGTCCCATATAAATTTGGTTAAATTTTGATGATAGGATCTATAAGAAAATCATCAAACATTGCATAAACTCCGTACCACGCCAACTGATTTTAGTATCTATCTTACCTATATCTCTGCCAAATGTAGACCGATTTTGATGATTCTTTTTTTAATGAATAGCTTATACTTCAAAGATACTATAATAAATTTTTTTGGAAAAAATTTCACCCCTAAGGGTGGAAAAATAGGAAATGAAATCGGTGTTCAGCAGTTAAATTATGTTTGCACTCGTAAGATTTGTTTTGATTAGGATTTATCACTAAAATGGATGAAATAAGTTAATTTTATAAAAAAAATAAAAACCGACTTCAAAAAACTAAAACGCTAAAAATAATCTTAACACTTAAGTACCTAATCAGTTACTTTTGGAGTCGGTGCCAGTCATTGAGAGACCAATGTTTTCGTTTGCACCGACTCCAAAAGTAACTGATTAGGTACTTAAGTGTTAAGATTATTTTTAGCGTTTTAGTTTTTTGAAGTCGGTTTTTATTTTTTTTATAAAATTAATTTGAAGTCGGTTGAAAATACATAACAATAAGACAATTAAGGATATCAGGGTGTGTCAAAAAGGTTTCCGCTCAGCATTTGTCGTGACAGTCACAGACTTATCACGACGCTGATTCTTGGCGGGGACCTCCGACGCTGGGACGTGCAGCGAGGGACGCAGCGGCTTAACGGACCACTAGAAAGTCCAAAGCAAATAATAAGATTTATTAAAATAAATGTTTAGAGTGCAAAAAAAAGTTACCTGCTGAACATTGATTTCAACCCCTTTGTGGAAAAATTGGGGTTGAAATCGATGTTCAGCAGTTGACTTTTTTTCTGAGAATTTCAAATATCTATCTTTAAAGTATAAGCTTTTACTTTAATAAAATCATCAAACGCGGTTCATATTTGACGTAGATATTAAGTAACATAGATACCAAAGTCAGATGGCGTGGTAAGGAGTTTATGCAATTCTTATAGATGTTGTTTATGGATCCTATCAAAATTTAACCAAAGTAGGTATGGGACCCTTCATGAAGTATTTTCATTTCGATCAAAAAAACAATCCGCATAATCGCTTAATGTAGTAGAATATGATCACTGAACATACATAAAAAAAAAAACCTAAAGATTCCGACGAATTGAGAACGTCCTCCTTTTTTTGAACTCGGTCTAAAAGAAATAAACATTGGACAACAATATCACATACCTACATTGTTCTGATCCTATGGTAAGTAGCCAAAGCACTTGTGTTACAGAACTCAGAAACAACGATGGTAACACAACACCCCCGAGATAATAGAAAAGTTATTTTTCTATATTGACCGACCGGGACTTGAACCCGGGACCTTATAGATAGTTACACCAAGTGAAAATAAAGACAATACAAAGGACTGTATTGTACCTTTGTAAACCGCAGCCGCAGGGCTATTGATAGATAAGTTATTAAAGCTATTACTTACTATCCCAATAGATGCAACACTGCACATAGAGACACGTCCCCACAACAACACCGAGCACTGTGATCAAGTAATAGAACACTGACACGTCCATCATGATTAGGGCACTTCGATGGAATACATTAACTTATCGATGTTTTAATACTACAATTAATACGTCATTAACATGTTTGCGGCTGATAAAGTGTTTATTTATTTGATTCTATCGCATTCATATATTACAATAGACAATCACACACAAAAGGAGGCGTGTCATAAGAGGCGACTAATTCCTGTAGCACAAGACGAGCAGCAGCGTCTGCGTGCAAAATAGTTTAAAAACTGCGCTCGCCAACCCGTCTACCAAGCGTGGCAAGTATTGGCAATCCCTCCCCGATGAAAGTCATTGGGGGAGGCCTGTGTTCAGTGGTGGACGTCCTATAGCGGAAATGATGATGATGATGACAGTCAGAACAGACAGTCTTATCGAAGAAAACCCCTACAAATTGGATGGGATGGCTATAAGTAATGTATCTAACAAGGTGCACATTAACATACTCGAGCTATGGAAACGTTCATGGTTGCGATCTAACCCGGAATAAGGTTCATATTCATTTAATCACTTCATAATGTACGTTATAGATGGTCAATTGTAACATTACAACCTTCATAAGGCATTCGTGAATTAAAATTATTATATTTATTCAGCAGAAGACCAAAGTAATGGATGTCCAAAAATGTGGCAAGCTAAAATGGCAGTGGGACGGGTTTCTGTCGCAGAACCGATGGAAGGTGGAGTAAACGGGTTCACAAGTGCAGACAACGTCTCGCTAAGCGTAGTTTAGGACGCCCCCAGCTCAATGGACCGACGACCTTAGGAAAATTGCTAGCAGTGGCTTAATGAAAAAGTGGGAGATTGTCAAAGTCAAAGTCAAAAATCATTTATTCAATTCAGGACAAAATTGCCACTTATGAACGTCAATAACAACATTATAGGCCCCTAGGGGGCCAGAACATGTCTCCTTATTTTTTGGGCCCTACTAGCGCTTCGAGACAAGACACAGACAATCTGGCAAGTGCTGAGAAGAAACGCCGGAACAAACTCAGTCACCACTAGCTGCCACACAAAAAATATAAACCAAAATAAACAGGTAGGTACATCAGTTTAGTGCAGGCTGGACTGACCATACATTCTTGTCATCAAGATAGTCTTGAATTTTATAATACCCCTTAGACATCAGTGTAGTTTTGACATGTGACTTAAATTTATTAATAGGAAGTTTGGTAACATTGTGAGGTATATTATTGAAAAATTTAATACAATTTCCCAAGAATGAATTACTTGTTTTGGCCAATCTAAAGTTTGGGACTACAAGTTTGTTTTTGTTTCTGGTGTTATATGAATGAATATCACTTTTCTTTATAAAAAGATCTAAATTTTTGCGTACGTACATGATATTATCAAATATGTATTGAGAGGCCACAGTGAGTATGTTAATTTCTTTAAAGAAATCTCTCAGGGATTCACGCGGACTAAGTTTGTATATAGCACGAATAGCTCTTTTCTGTAAAATAAAAATGGTATCGATGTCCGCAGCAGAACCCCACAAGAGAAGACCATAAGACATAATACTATGAAAGTAACTGAAATACACCAGCCTTGCCGTTACAACGTCAGTTAGATGTCTAATTTTTCTAACCGCAAAGGCAGCTGAAGCAAGTCTCCCAGCCAGAGTGTCAACATGTGGTCCCCATTGCAACTTCGAATCCAATGTAATGCCCAGAAAAACAGTGGAGTTTGATAGATCAAGCTTTTCACCATTTAGTAAAATTACTGTGTTAGCTTGTTTCACGTTAGGCATAGTAAATTTAATACATTTAGTTTTTTTTGTATTAAGAAGTAAGTTGTTACTTGTGAACCAATTTAATACCTTAGAGAGAGCTCCGCTTACATCGTCAAATACCTCTTCGCCTCTTTTTAATTTGAAGATTAAAGAAGTATCATCAGCAAACAGAACTATCTCACAGGAGTCTTTAGAATAGAAAGGGAGATCGTTAATATAGATCAAAAATAGCAACGGTCCCAATATTGAGCCCTGGGGCACTCCCATTTGAAGCGGGGCGCCGGAAGAGTTAGTACCATTAACGTTTACTGTTTGTAATCTGCCTGAGAGGTAAGAATTTAACAATTTTAATGCGTTATTAGATACACCGTAATGTTTTAGCTTCATAATAAGTGTTTGGTGATCGACACAATCAAACGCCTTCGATAAATCACAGAACACACCTATCGCATCATGCTTATCTTCATACGCATCCAAAATGTGTTTGACAAGTGCCACCCCAGCATCTGTTGTATTTCTACCTTTAGAAAAACCAAACTGTTTCTCGTGCAGTAAATTGTTAAGTTTAAAATGGGAGAGTAATTGACTAAATATAACTTTTTCAAAAATTTTACTAAAAGCAGGTAGAATGGAAATTGGCCTGAAATTGCTTGGGTCACTTTTTTCTCCTGATTTGAACAAAGGTATAATCTTACTATATTTCATTAAAGTAGGGAATTGACCTTGATCAATACATTCATTGAATAAATGTGCTAAGTGAGATGCTACGAGAGGTATAATGGGTTTCATTGTGTCAGTTGATATGCCCCACATATCCTCAGTTTTTTTCTGTTTCAATTCCATAAAAGTTTTGACTACCATTACAGGATTAATATGAGTGAAATCAAATAAGGAGTTGCACCCGTCAACACTGGACACAAGCAGTGATTTTGCATGCAGAGCAGATGAATTAAGTTGTTTTGTGGTTTCGACAGGTATATTACAGAAGTAATTTTCGAAAGCGCCTGCCACCTCATCATCGGATTTAATTTGCTTATTATCAATTTTTAGTGTAAATGTGTGATCGCGATGTTGTGTTTTACAAGTTTCTTTGTTTATAATATTCCAAGTCTCTTTAATTTTATTACTCGATTTATTAATTTTTTTACGTATATAATTAGATTTAGCTACCATACAGACCTTTTTAAATAACCTTGAGTATTTTTTAACATATTCTACAAATATTAGGTCATTATTCCTATACACTTTTTGATTATATAGTTCAAACATTTTCCTCCTACTGATATATATACCAGCAGTAGCCCAGTCACTGAATTTCGGTTTGAAATTGTTTATGACTAATTTCTTTTTAGGAAAGTTTTTGTCAAATTCGTTTTTGATTAGTTCAAACAATTCTTCATATAAGTTATTAACATTGTCATCAACAAAAGGTAATAGCGGTATTTTATCACTTAAGTTAGTTTTAAATTTTTCTTTGCGAGTATCAGTGACTGGTCTATATTGAATAACACTTTTAGACGGCACAAAACGGTGTTCAAACGTGACTGACTGACCGCAGTGATCAGATTTTACAAAATTTACGATAGATTTTTTAATCACAACACAGTTACAGAAAACATTATCCAAGCAAGTAGCTGTTGTAGCAGTAATTCTAGTCGGTTCAGCAAATACAGGCTTTAAATTAAAAGATTTAAAAAGACTTAGAAACCTAACCCGATAGGTTTTTTCTTCATCTATGATATCGACATTGAAATCTCCACATACAACTACCTTCTTTTTATTAGTAAATATTTTCCTGAGTAATTCTTCCATTATGGACTCAAACAATGTAAAATTACCACTTGGGGGTCTATAAACACAAACAATAATGTAATCGTCCAGCTCTGCACATGATATCTCAATAGTTCGCTCGACAGAGAGAGATACAATATCTTTTCGCTCTTTACATTTTAAGTTATTATTAATTAATATTAGTGACCCGCCACGGATGGCGTTTTCCCTTGAGAACGAACTAATAAGGCTACAATTATCTATGTGCAAAATAAGTTCATACTTTTTGAGCCAGTGCTCAGTTACACATAAAACCTGAATATTCAGGTTATGCTAAAGATTAGCGCTCTTTGGGGGAGGCTTATGTCCATCAGTGGGCTGCAATAGGCTGAGATTAGTAAAGACTAGTAAACTGACCAATTAATAATGAACGTATTTATATCTATTATAGTCAAGTCACACAATTGATACCTATTAGATAGTATGTACATATTATATAAACCCATTAACTTCGGTGAAGTAGATAACGATCGAAAGATAACAAATTATAATTATTATGTATTTACTAATGGGAATTTACTCTCTGGGAATAGACTGACCGCACAGAATCCGACTTATTTATCAACAATCACATCAATTATCTAGCCCCAAGCTAAGCAAAAAATACAATGGCGTTTAGATAACGGATTAACATACTTAAATACATTTAAAAAACGTCCATGATTTAGGTACAAATGCTTATTAAACAAACAGTTGCCCCTTGCAGGATTCGAACCTGCAACCGCCAGGCTTTGTGGTCCGGAGCATGAACCACAAAACCAAACGGTTGGATGGAGAAACTTTGTCGCTAGATATAGATTGGTGGAAGATTTTGGGGTAGAACTTTAGGCCAGTAGGCCTAGCGGTAAATGATTTATCGTGAAGATACATACTTGCACACTGTAGCACCAATAGTTAATTGTTATAGGATATGGGCGCTGAATCTTCATAACTCTAGTATATTAAAGTAACCCCACATACGTCCCTGCGGTAAGCACAGGCTCACCTCAGCTATGAGGCCTGGGCCGTGCTCCACCACGCGGACTCAGTGCGGTGCGGTGTAGGGGTGTTATACGGCCAGTGACTAAACCTTACTGTCTGATGTAATCAACCCACTTTATGGCCTAACGTACCTACATATGTGTAGCAATAAACAAATGAAATGAAGGCCTCTGACTAGGCTTCACAACTACTATCATGCGATATTAGCCGGGACCAACATTTAACGTGCCTTCCGAAGCACGGAGATGCTTGTGATAAATGTCACTAAATATAGTCGGAATGGTCAGCCATCCACTCGCAACCGCGGCGTGGGCTGCTTAACTTAGGTAATCATTACCAACGCGCTACCGCCACTGAGCTACAAGCACCTCGAGTACAAATGATTGCTATGAATAAACCAGAATGGCTATATTCCTAGTGAAATAAATTGTAAAACCAAAATCACGATAACCTAATAAGTCGAATGGTACTTACCGAAAATTTTCACCACATATCTCGCAACCACCATATCACACACTTGCAAATAAAGCAATATTAAAAACAATATTGTCACAAACGTTAACAAAAAATACGTTTCCTTCAAGTTCAGAAACATTGTTTTCGACAATGTTTTTCCAAGTGCCCTCGAAATAGACTAAAGTAATTTTCACGATAAATATAATGTTGTTTAATAAAAAATACAGAAGTTACTACGAACATGGAAAGTAATGTACCGCTGTAGATTTAGTCGGATAATATGGTTCTCAATAACGTGTGGATACGAGATGAATCAAAGATAAGGAAGTGATGTATTAGTCGACTGAAAATCAAACACGGTGTTAGATGAGTGCGAGCCACATCTATAAAGAATAATCTGTATTATACATTTTATTAAGTTTTTTAAATTACAGTAAAGATATTTTTGTTGCCTCAATAAACTGTTAATAACAAATGAAGAATCGTCAAACATGTCAAAGAAGCATCGTTTGAGGTATTAATAATCATCTTTTGCAGACCATATGAAAAGTGCAGTAAACGGGTTCTCGAGAAACCACGCCTCGGCAAACGAAGTGTAGTGAGGAAGCCTCCAGCTCGATGGACCGACGACCTTAAGAACATGGCAGGTAGTGCCTGGATAAAAAAGCGGGAGATCGTGCAATAAGCTGACATGATGATGATGATGAATCGTGTTTTGGTGAATTCTACAATATTTTGGTCTATGTTTATTTTGCTATTGTAATGAGTGGATGATTCCTACGGAAATATTATGTTTGGAGTTGTATATTTATGATTCTTGTGCTGTTTATTATCATCAACTGCAGCCAATAAGTAGTCATTTCGTAAAGTGTGGTAGGGCAAAGCTATAAGTGCCCGGAAGAGAGGTTAGGTATTTGATGAATAAATACATTTTGCTGAGTATTATTACATAGCACTTAGAACTAACGGCCGATGGAGCAGAAAGGTTCACGAATGGAGGCCACGTACCAGCAAGCGCAGCATAGGACGACCACTCACAAGGTGGACAGACGACCTGGTAAAGATTGCAGGAAACCGCTTCAACCGGCAAATCTGGATGTCATTGGGGGAGGCCTATGTTAAGCAGTAGACGTTGAAATGATGATGATGACGAGTTTCATTGTATTTCAATTTGCATATTCAAATCACCAAATTGCAACGTTTGTTACAATTTTTGAAACTTTTGTAATAATAAAACATAAAGTAAGTAGTCATGTTATTTCCTGCTACAAAATACTTTGTAGGATTTTTTCTTTGAGACTACATTTACATACACATACTTACATTTACTACATTTAGTTTTTAGCTCAACGGCTTAGGGTTTAATCTTGAATAACAAGTATTGATCCATTTTAATAGATAATCTGATAAGCATATCACGCTTTGATAATACTCACTATTGTAATTAGAACTCCATTTTATTTAGAGATAAGCGTGAAAACAGATCTAACTGAACTGGACACTGTTTTGTAACAAAAATCATAGTTCTTCATATATCAGGAATATTCAGAATCAAACGTTTTAATTTATTTAATAAACATGCGCCAGATATATCTAGAATGCAGGTCGCATACAACCGGCCAATCTGAAAATCATTGGGGGAAGCCTATGTTCGTCGTAGTGGACGTCCTGTGGCTGAAATGGTGATGATGTTTACGAGATATTATATCGTAAAGAAATACACAGCCGTCGTAACGAAAAAGGGTACAACTATATTTTTTGTGAAATCGAGATATACAGGGTGATATTCGTGATATCGAGATATACAGATCAGACGGATCAATATATATTTAATTTAGTAAGTTGGCTTAGTGACCCATGAAATCGTCCCAGATTTGTTTTTTAAATTGCAGTATTAAAAAATCCGTAAAGTTCGGACCAGTCACTTTTCCAGATTGTAATTAAAATTAAATGCACTTAAACTGAAGAACCTGCAATAAAAAAATTTAAACTTCATCAGAAATAAAAGTCGTATTTCTAAATTTTCAAGTAAAAAATCTTTGGAAGGGATGCTGTTTTTTTCAGGCACGATATATCCCTAAGCCAACTTTCTAAAAAAAAATATATTTGTCTGGTCTGGGTCATGATAAAAAGGGGCATACATTCCACCTCGATTTTTACAAAATGTTAAATGTGCCCTTTTGCGTTACGACGGTAATACAATCGGTACTGATTGCAGTAATGTTGGGGTAAGGTGTGGTGTCCCAACCGGCCAATCTGGAAGTCAATGGGGGAGGCCTATGTGGACGTCCTATGGCTGAAATTATGATGATGGTGACGATAAGGAAGTGAATTCCTTGACATCCTTGTGTTAGGAGCCCTATCTGAGATATCTTTATCTCTGAATATCAGGGGCTTAGTACTAACCACCGACAGGGATAAGTGGAGTAGTTTGGGGGAGGTTTTTGCCCAGCAGTGGAACAGAAAAGGCTAATTTAAAAAAAACAGGGTCTTATTCACACTTAAGCCAATATTGAAAAAAAAAAAACTTTAATGCAGGCCGCTTCCAACTGGCTAATCTGGAAGTCAATCAAATGGGGAAGGCCTATGTTCAGTAATGAACGTCCTATGGCTAAAATGATGATGATGAATTTGATGATGAAGGCATTTTGGGTGTGATAAGAAAAATAAATAAATAAATAAATATTAAAACTAGACATACACACACACACACACACACACACACACACATTGTATAAAATGTAACAAAATGTAAATCCAATACTGGCTGTCTGCTTTGTCACCAAGAAAATGTATTCTGTACTTATGAGCTGTGGATTTTGTAAAAAATAAAATAAATTAATAAATAAATAAAATGATGTTGTAAATCAAACCCTTTGCAATTAAAAAGGTGATACATCGAACGGGTCGCCGAATATTTATAATCTATAGCGATAATTATCTAAATAAAATGTATATGTTTGCCAAGTATGTAAGTACATACTTTATACAAATTTATCTTCTTATAAATGTAAAATGAACATGTTACTTTGATTTTTCAAAAAACTTCCGTTTGCTTAAAGTAACGTGACAAAATACAACACCTAGTAATTAGACACACATAATATGCACATAGTTGATTGTATGGTGTAAGTTCACGTTCCCCTCCTCTCTTTAACACGTATTGTATAATATGTAACAAAATGAAAATCCAATACTGTCTGCTTTGTCACCAAGAAAATGTATTCTGTACTTAAGAGCTGTGGATTTTGTAAAAAATAAAGTAGTTCCATTTTGTAACGTTACTTAAAGCTTCAACTACAATGTACACCATGGTACGTAGGGTCTATATACTGAATAAATGAGTGTTGAGTATTACCACATCAGACTAATGCATTTTTTAAATATTTTTCACTCCCTTTTAAAAAAATATTGAAAAGTTACCCAATTCTGAGAAGCAGAAGCACTTTACCTCGGCCCACGAAAAAACCGTCTAAATAATATAACAAGCCAGACGAACTAATTTGCTGCGAGGGTTTTTGGCATGATTACGGTTTGGTCCCCATGTTTCCACGTAGGGGTGCCGCATTCTTGAAATAAGAAATTAAATAACTTTAAAATGAATATTTCAATTTGAACATAAAACTTTGTGCCGTGTGGGGACGGCCGTAAAGGATACTCTTCCCCACCGCCAACAGGAGGAGTGTCGTAAGAGGCGACTATCTCTGTATGTACCTACATTCTGCAATAAAAATTTTCGAATTTGAATTTGACTAATTCCTGTATCACGATATAGGCAGCAGCGTCTGTGTGCAAAATCTGATAAAATAATGCGCTCACCAATCCGCCTGCCAAGCGTGGCGAGTATTGGATTTCCCCCCCCGATGATAAGTCATTGGGGAGGCCTTTGTTTAGCAGTGGACGTCCTATTTCTGAAATGATGATGATGATGATGATGGATGATACTTTCATATTTGACATCAGAATAGTTTTTTCTATCAGATTCTGTAACTTTCGAACACCATAACAAGTTTTTCAAGCATTCTACCACTGCATGTTACTATAATTGCAACATAAAATATGTCATTTTATTATGTTAGAACCATAGATAGTAAGAAAGAAATTCATTAGATATTTTTTGCACAAATTTTAGTACACAGATAGAAAAGGTACTCAAAGTTAGAGCGATTGACATCCGACCTCCGTAACCCTTAGACGAGGTAACCGGACCATTTATGGACCGTGGCTACACATCAAGAGTTAACTGAATGTGTAGGTTTCCTCAAATTATTTTCCCTCATTGCGGAGCAAGTGGAATAAATCCGTACAATAATTAGGTAGGCGCTGTAGGATTCAAGGTCACGACCCACAGTCGTGAAGTGTAATCCAGATTCTAGACAGTGAGCTACCACTGCTTCTATACTGTCTTCTTCTCGTGTCAAAGGCAACTAATTTTGTGACCAATACTTCGCCAGTGGCACAGTGGCAGTGGGCAAACCACATCGCTCACAGAACTGACAACCATTGGAGAAGAAAGGTTCTCGAGTGGCAACGCGGTGGACTGACAACCTGGTCAAGTTTGTGGGCAGCTGCTGGATGCAAACGGCCCAGAGCCGCTCGCTGTGGCGTTTATAGGAAAGGCCTTTGTCCAGCAGGGGCCATTGTTTGGCGGAAATCTCCGCACTCGCATCTGTCGTTGATATTGACAGTGTAACTCTACCTACACAAGCTGTCCTTGCATCGACCGACCTGAGTCCGCAGCGTAATAAGGGTTTTCAATTCTGGCCACGGCAAGTCCCTGCCAGGAGGAAGACTTATTAGTGGCAAAAATAACGAGTCGGGATGCTTCTCCTTCCATTGTGAGACCTTTGACTGATATGGATCAACAGACAACTCGAGCCCGTAGGTTTCACCAAGAAAACTGCTTTTGAATAATCTAAGTATGTTTGAACATCCGAACATTGGGTGTCGGGAATCATTCTCAGTCTTGACTTTTTAATAGAGCCCGCAACTTTCCTACGGACATCGGGCGAGATCCGGGACAGTAAATACAGCTAGCATGCATACCTCCTCCTCCTATACTGTAATATGCTTCCAAATTTTTGCCAACCCTGGACCTCCACTCATTGCCACCGGAGTGCAAATAACACCTACGGGGTCTGTGACGTCACCGTGAGAATGCGTCGGAGCGACAGCAAAAACGAAAACTCATTAATGTCTGGGAGCATGCAGTTTTTGGAAACCTGATGGAAGTGATCGATGCGGTAATCTAGATCAAAACAATACTTTTAAGCCCCGTGGACTTTCCATAGGATCCGAGCAATGTATGTGATGTTGTCCAATATTTATTTATATTTATACAAGGTTTACACATGATTTTTTACATAAAGACGTAAATGGCTGTTATGTGGATATGTAAGTTTTCTTACGGTGCTGTTCCTTACAAGGAACAAAGACCATTTAAGAATATGTTTTAAAAGAACTGGTCGTGTAGCTAATTCAGACGGTCTCGGTTTCTTGTCTAAGTGTTATGGAGCTCAGGCAGCAATGGCTCGAATTAAAGTGCCTACTAATAATAATAATAATGAATCAATTTATTTCAGATTTTAAAAATCCATATAGTGTTAGTAACATGATAATCTTATTCTAGTGTTAGTATTTTTTTACAAAACTGCAGAAAAAATAAATTTTGAATAAATAAATAAATGGGTTCCGATGCGGCTCCTGTGCTATGGGTATTCATAGCGAGTGACAGGGGCATGAAGCTGTAACCACCGGTGTAGCAGTGGGGAGTCCCATCGGTCAGCCAGCACGCTTAGGATGCTGTTCGAGCTGCCACGCACGCGCAGCGCTTTCTGACGATCGTGTAAAAGCAGTCGGTACGCGCACAGAATATATAATAGGATAAATCGTACGCGCCTCGGCGATGCTTGCAGTATCTGCTTCATCGTTGTCAAACTTAGTCGAACAAGAAACGAAGAGAACGAGAATGAGAAAAAAGAAGAGAAAGTAACACAGAAATGGAATGAAGAATGAGATGTTACTTAATTATTAAGTACATGTCGAATTAAACATCCACGGCATCCCCGATAATATAAGTTAATCAATAAAATGGCGTCCATCTTACAGCTGACTTTTGATTTTGAGTTTTATTCTATCAAGAGTGTCAAATATATTTAGTAATTTGACATTTGGCAAGACACGCGTTACATAGCCGGTTTACTGAGAAAAAATAATTGCTGAACTAAGCGTTAATCAATAAAACATTTTTATTTACTGATTATGGCTTAAATTGTTACTTAGCTAAATAATGCTTAACAACTTGGTTAGCAGCTTTTATAAACAAGTTATTTCTGCATCCAGTACGTAAGTTCATGTAAATGAAGGAACAGTTGATTTAGCACCAATTGTCTCGGCGTTTTTTTGCTCATCTAATTACCGCTGGCTAGCTGCCGGCGTTTCTTAAACGCAAAAAGTGGCATGTGCATGTTGATTTGAGAGTTAGACTTTTTGAAAATGTATTGTTATGGGCACTTTAGATTTGACAAAATCTGCTAGTTGAAAGAAGCCAATAAGGTGTGTAGTGAAAACGTCAGCCTCCAGGATATTATCTCTATTTTTAAATCTATATTTTTCTAGGTGCGTTTTAAAAAGTAAAATTTCGGATAGCAGATAGGCCTAGGGACGTTCACATATTCCCACACTCATGAAACACACATATTCATATTCATTTATTTATTTATTGCGTCCTAAGTGTACAATTAGGTGTTAACAATAAATTAGATCTAACTTATGAACCCTGTTAGGGCATTGCAATTTTAGTAATCATATATTTTGCTTATAGTAAAATTGAATAAAATTACATTACTTAAATATGTATTTACAATCATAAACTAAATTACTTATTTACTATAGAAATTGTAAGACTCCAGGGGGTAACCATAAACTCTTAAAACAATCTCAAATTACGCCCATCCGTCAATTTGGTACCATGAGGTCGTAAAAACAATCTTGTTTTATCGATTTTGACAACATACAATTTTGTTTATCATTCACTCAATTCCATACAAATGACGTTTATTTTGACACTAATGACAGTTACAAATTGATTTCTTAAGTCAAAATTATTGGTATGGAAAATGGTCATAGCAGACATTTTATTGATTTCTTAATTTCTGAATGAATACTGTAAAAACAGTAACAAAATCTAAGAAATAAATGAATTATATGTATAGATCTCTAATTTTAATAATGATACTTTGCTTGGCTGCTACAAAATTGTAAAAGCAATTATGCTGCTTCGAGATTTTGATTTGAGCTTGTTTTGAATTTGTACCATGAACTACATAATTAGGTTTTGTTTAGGGATGTAAAAGAACGAATGTTTTGGATGTTTTGTCTATTAATTGCTTTGAGAAGAAAAGAGACGCAATATTTAAAACCACTGACAACAGATAACTTCGTCTCTTTCAATTTTTTATCTCCGAAGTCTATGGCCTACTGTCATTGCCATCCAGGGAATGTATAAGTACTACGAACACCTACTTATAAATTCTTTGTTGCTATTAAAAGCATGAGACAGTTGTCCGAAACATGAAATTGTGGAAAAGAGAACGGAATAATCTACTCTTTTATAAAAATAATAAAGGCGAGAGGTAATGCAATTAAGCGGTGGCTATACGGCTTTTTAAAATTGAGATTGTTTGTCAATTGCTAGACATTTTTACATGGCTCAAAACTGTTTCCAAAGAATGAGCTATTTGAGCTATAAATTTTGACTAATGTTGACTCAGTTTCGGAACCGATTGATAGGTTTGACTTAGGTCAGCTTCTAATAGTTTACTTGATCAATGCTAATAGTATGACAGTTGTCAAAGGAGTGACACGCGGAAATTTTAAAATCAAAAACTGATAAAAACCTTAAAAATATTTATTCGTTTTTATGAAATCCGCTAGCGCATCAAAGTTACCGACGTGGAAAAAAGGTGGCACGACTGAAAGGGCAATGGGCAGGCCACGTATGCCGTAGAGACGACGAAAGATGGAACCACAAGGTCTTGCTCTGGAGACCCCGCACAAGAAAACGAAGTGTGGGCAGACCACCAGCAAGATGGTCGGACGATATTGCAAAGACGGCAGGACCGGCCTGGACAAGATTCGCCGCACTAAGAGCTAGCTGGAGAGAGCTTCAGGAGGCATATGTCCAACAGTGGACAAAACATATGCTGAAGAGGAAGAAGAAAAAGATGATGAAATTACGTTGTCTAAATCGTAGTAGGTAATTGCACCTTGGAGCAAATGTCTTGACATTAAAATTGCATTCTGCAAAATGAGGCACGCATTTCACGACTTTTGCGAGTAGTGTTTATTATTTTATTATAATGAGATCCTAGACCTAGCTTTTTGTCTTAAAACTGATCTACATTCAATTTAGCGCATATATACATCACGACCTAATATACGACTTTTATTTTGAGAATATACAATAAGGTTCCCAAGGGAGAAGCTATCATGCCAACCTACTTCTTTTTTGTTTCAAACCAATGAATACGGATCTGCGAGCATTAGCTAAACATTTTATTTTTACAGGTATTGATACATTTTAATTACGTAATGAAGTGGCGCTTAATCCAAAACTGCTCAATTAGGGGCCTGCTGCAGAGCAAACTTACAAGTACGAAAGTGCGCCTGAAGTGCTCATCAAATCTTAAACCATAGATACGTGACCCCGGGTTGTTCTTACTGTTACATTTAGTTGTAGAGTCTTTACTTAAGTTATTTAAAGCCTTGCTGTTAGGGGATATTTTAATTTCTTTCCTGATATTTTGAAACACACAAGTTTACTTACTATCTCTACTATCATAATAGAAGAAATGAAAATAATAAACGTATCGAACGCCACTAAGTACTTTAAAAGTCAAGCAAGTAATTAGAGGGACATAGGTAAACAAATATGTGTATGTTCTTAATATTCCATCAGATTCTATTGTAGGCACTGAGTATAGGTCTTTTGTAAACTACATTTTCTAAGCTCAAACCACCTACATGTGGCCAACAATAAAATTTCCATTGTCTGGTTTCTGTGACCCCCCGATACAGAACCCTTCGAGAGTTAATTGTCAACCGATAAACCACTTGACACTAATGTTAAATCCTGTTGAATCATAAGTGTCAAGATCAAATTCAAATTCAAACGTTCATTTGCCAAAATGCAGTTAAAAAGGTAGATAATATAAAAATCAATTAAATTAAAAAAAAGATCAAGTAAAAGTAAGCCGAGATGGCAGTAAAGAACACACCAACAGAAGGCGTATCGTAAGAGGCGACTAATTCCTGTAGCACGAGACGGGCAGCAGCGTCTGCGTGTGAACTATTATAAAAAACTGCGTTCGCCATCCCGCCTCCAAGCGTGGTTGTGGAGATGGTGGTGGGTACGGGCTATTATGAGCACGATCGAACGTGCGACGCGCCTAACTTGTTAAAAAACCCACACATGTCCAGGGCAATAACATCTTTCCGGACGTATTGTCCTGCTGATCGTTGAGCTGGTGGACCACGTGTGCAGCGTGTTAGCTGGAGCTTGGTGGACTCGCCACTGCGGAAACTAAATTGTTTGTCATCTAGTGAAATTAACTAGCATATTCAAAAAAGCAACCGCTCGAACAGCTTTGCTACGTGTTAAATAATGTGATGGGTCGATAGCTATAAGGAAAACGTCTCTTGGTCTTTTCCTGGTTCAGATAGGACTATGTCGCACCCCGCTTCCTATACCTTTGGAAACTGACTGGAGCGGAGAATGTATTTAAGAGCATAGTAAGACAGACCCCTCTTGAGTCGCAAATAAGTGAGTATCGCAAGACGATTTGAGATCTATACGATGAATAACTAACTCATTTGAGTAGCTATCAATCGGGATTTTTTAACAACCTATTTAACTTATTAAACCCGGGTTCTTATTAAAACTAGATAGTACTAAAATAAAGCAAACATATTTATTTCATTATTTATTTGTGTCAATTGGCGTTTTGCAATGATTTTATGAAACTACTATTAGTATAGGTACACTTGTATGCTCTGTGCATCGAATTTTAATTTACACAGCTTACAGTTTCCTGCGTTCCTAATCATTGCCCAGCATAAGCTTTCTTCTCCTTTAGTACCAGGGGTTACTTAAAACTTGAATGCTTTGATTGTATTTTCCTTGAAACATCTGCAATAAAACTATTACTATAAAAAATATTGTGAATTGACGTTGTTCGACGTACTCGTACATAATACAATTTGAATAATTGTTATGATGTTTTATTAAACCATTTTCTAATCTCATTTCTTACTAACTGAAAATGTTATTTTGTATTCCTGTAAGTTATATTTCTAAAGTAAAATAAATTATTTATGAATGTTGACATCAAATAATGACTTTTACTTTTTTCTAATAAGTACTGTCAAGACACCATTGCACTAAGTAGGTTGATATCGGACAATGAATTGTTCCGATACATTTATGAAAAACTCAGAGCTCAGTCGTAGCTCATTTAGTAAAGGTGATATCTACGATAGAATATTTTTCAGCGCTGCTGACATGCCTCTTAGTAGAAGCAAAATAGATTTTCTTTAATATTTTGACAAATTTAGTACGCAAGAATAGGTATTTATTGATTTCACTGAGATTTTGTTAATTTAATTATGACGATTCGGACCACTTGCAACGCATAGACTATTTTTACATACCATTCGGTCTTTCCCAGCCTTATACAAGATTGTTTTACGTAGATCATGGTACCAAATCACGTGACCTAACATATAATCTCATATCAAAGTGCAACCAAACAAAGTTGGTTTTGTAAGAGTTCATGGTTACCCCCCTGAAGACTAAAGACATTTTGATGTTAAAAATTACTTTAATTGTAAGTAAAATGTTGTTGTTTTTAGGTAGGATGCAGGTTATTTATTATAAATTCTTATGGACATGTGATACGAACTACCGGAAAGTAGAAATACCGGAACTAACCAAGTGAAGCCTGGAGGCGGGCAATGCTAATCTGTTCTTGTTACGCAAATTACGAGGGACCGAATATTGTTCCTTTGCTTGAAGATACATAACATCCAGCTCCCACAGTAACAGTTAAAACCACATTTGCTAGAAGACAGTACGCTAAACAGTCATCCTACCTTTATAACAAACTAACAAACACACACACACACAAACTGATACTACGTTCTGCTTCGAAACTTCAATAGATTATAATTTATGGGCTTAAAAATTTGAATATATGGTAAAGTAAATATTTTTAGAGAAGTAAACTGTTGTCTACAACTTTCTTTTTAGGTAATGTTATGTCGCATAAATTCTTATACACTCTTTTTCTGGAGTATAAAGAGGTGGTTAGCGTCTTTACTGTTTCCCCATAAAATCACACCGTAACTCAGCCATGCGTGATTTATTTATTTATACTTTATTTCTCATTTAAAAATAATTGTACAAATGGCGGACTTAATGCCAAGAAGCATTCTCTACCAGTCAACCAGTGATCAAACAGAGAAATACAAATATACACAAGAGAGAAATATATATATAAACGCTAACATTACATACTTAATAAATAGGTATAAATATATATGATTATCAATTATATACATACACATACATAATATAGTACACAGAGCAAATGAAAGATAAATTATTGTTAGATCAGCGATTTTTGATGTGAATGCGTAGAGCTTTCTTAAAAGTAAATTTGGACTTAGATTTCCTAATATTGGTGGGAAGTCGATTCCAGAGTCGTATATAGCGTAATGCGCTAAGGCAGTTTTTTGGTCAGTGCATTTTTTTTAGCTCATGTAGCGCATTGACAAACCTAGATACACGTGCAAGCGTGTGTATTCTGGCAACGTGTATATTAAGGTATTTGTTATTTTATTTGCGAAAAACTAACATTTTGTGTAAAAAAACTATGATAAAGATAGTGTTAGTGGTTAACTTGTCGTTTTTTTTAAGGGATCATTATTAGTTGTTGTCCGCGACTTCATTTTGGTGGTCTTTGCAAAAAATTGTTGTAATTAGGTAAGGTAAGGTATTGTGGTAAGTAGGTAATAACAAATAAAATTCCCTTATTCTGCAACTGATTTATTGTAAATTTCATAATTTTGGAAAATTATAAGTCCAAAATAGGTTGTAATAAGTATCAAGACGTGTTTGCAGTTTACAACGGGAAAGTTATAAAATGCTCTTGTTATTGAATAGGACTATTAATGAGGAATGCCGATGTCGTAGGTTTAAAGTAATTCCAGCATTCTGGCCAAAAGTCTAAATGTTACAACATCTAGATGGGATATCTAGATCTAGATTTTGGCAAGCAATCAGTAGTTAAACGTTAAAAAATATGTTTAAAAAGCCAAATAAAATTTTAATCGATTGCTGCCTTTTTCATCTTTTACGTTTGGCTTTGATAAAAACAAATTATTTATGAAAATAGATCAGAATTAAGCACATATATCTCAATTTTTATTTTTTTACCTTTTTATAGCTTTGTGACAATATTTAAACAAAATACTTTTGTTTACAAAAAAATTAATATCTGAAATACACGTAAGTACATTTTGGATCTTACGGGTCATTAGAATAGCTTTAGGATAATATTAAGTTATAATTCTGCTAAGTAACATCGGATTGTTTGTTTCTTGTCATTGTTTTTTATAGAAAGATGAATAACGATTATATTTTTATCAAAAAACAAAATTGACTAAACATAATTATCAGTCGGAATGTTCCAAGCGCCTGCGACATTGCCGCTGCACCGACCATCGCTCGCGGCGCTTCGATCAATTCTCAAGCGGGGAGATTGGTGCTTCATTCCCGTTTAGGTAGTCATATTCAATATTATTAGAAAGAAAGAAAGGAGGTTGAAAATTATTTATTTGGTTCATATCACAATTTTGTACTTAATTACTTACAATAAATTAATAAAGGCGAAAATATTATGTGATACGAAACCAAAATGGTTGCTCACTCAGCTATTTTGCCATGGCAAAGGTTGCCATAACGCTGGTTTTCTGTATTTATTATTATGTGTACACTAGTGTACATAATTTTTTTTATCTCAGCTTTTGCTGGTAGGTATTTCAAGGCAACACGGGCCTTAGCCAAGTGTTCTCTACATTTTATGTCATTTTCATGTGATTCGACATGTATTTAATATAACAGCTTTCAGGATTTAAATAAGTGAGTTATGTTTGAGTTGCAAGATGTCGAGGTTCTTAGTTAATGATTTATTATCATTAGCACACAAAACCACTAGACGTTTAAGGCCTAGTTATTAGTTTTTTTATAAACTTTAACAAAATTTTAAGTAAACACAAATTTATATAGGAAAATAAGATTCTATAGCAGATTGGTATTTAAATGGTTGTGGTGTGCAATGGATATAAATCGAGGCTGAAAGATACTTACTCTTTGTTCTGATGACGCCGCCTTCAATTGAATCGGGAGGAGCCTCTCCCACTGAAGAGCCATTTCCTATATCTTTCGTTATAGAGACAATGTTTAGAACTTGATAAGAAAATGCTATTACATGGGGCAAACTAAAAGTTTTGCAAGGGCTTCTTTCTCCCTCCGTCGCTGCATATCATATAAGCAAATTACGATGTTCGCAAAATATCATAATCGCAAAATATCATATTCGCAAACCAGCATACTAGCAAAACATGATGATCGCAAAATCTCATAATCGCACGATATTCGATTCGCGAAACATTACGTTCCTAAAACATCATATTAGGAAAATATGACATTCCAACAATATTTTCCTAATAAATATGTTGTCGACTGTACTTCTTTTTGTATCTAAACAACTTTTCTATTTCTTTTTGTATCTAAACAATGCAAAGCATTCTTTTGTAATTAAACTTTTTGGATTTTGGCTTCTTTTTTTAGTAACGATATAAATAGGAATACTGGTGGTGTAGATTGTATTTTAAGTTTATTCTTCGATGCCAACCCTCGTATCGTCGTTAAGTCGAAAAGATTTTAGAGCGATGATTTTTTATGATTTTAAAAGTTCTCTCTCTCCGCAAGACTGTGCGGCTCGTCTTCAAAATGCTTTTGGGAGAGAAGCACCTTGTTTGAGCACCGTGAGGCGATGGTCTGCTGAATTTGAGAGAGGTCGAGTTTCTTTACATGACGAATTTCGTGAAGGGCGGCCTTCAACTGCCATCAACGAAAATAATGTGGCTACTGTTAAGCGGCTAATTGAAAAAAACCCGCGGATTACCTATGAGACAATTCGAGGACTATTGGGGATTGGTATGAGCCAAATTCAGAAAATTTTACACGAACAATTAAAGGTTCGGAAACTTTGCTGTCTTTGGATCCCTCATGAACTCCCACATTACAGCGGAGCAGAAGCGGGCTCGCGTGGAATGGTGCTCACAGATGCTACTGAAGTACGACCACGGACATTCTAATGCTGTTTATGACATTGTCACAGGAAACGAAACGTGGATTTATTGTTTTGAACCCGAAAAAAAACAGCAATCTTGTGAATGGGTGTTTGAAAATGAGAACAGGCTAACAAAAGTGAGGCAGGCGAAAAACGTTGGTAAAAAAATGATCGCTTTTTTTTTCTCAGCTACGGGTCCCATCTGTACAATTCCACTTGAAGATCAATAGAGTGTTAATGCCGAGTGGTATTCTACAATTTGTTTACCCAGGGTGTTAGAAAAAGTTCGCGAAAGACGACATAAAAGCCGCGTTCTCCTACATCATGACAACGCTTCTTCACACACGGCCAACAAAAAAAGTCATTTTTAGGTTCCGAAAAAGTACAACTTGTCACCCATCCTGCGCATAGCCCCGACCTAGCACCATGTGATTTCTGTATTTTCCCCAAAATCAAAGATTTGATGAGAGGTTTTACTTTTACCAACTCCGAAGAGGCAGTGATAGCGTTCAATCAGCACGTAGAAAACATGCCTTCAGATCTGTGGTCCTCCTGTTTTAAAAAATGGTTTGATCGCATGAAAAATTGTTTAAAATGTAAAGGAGAGTATTTTGAAAAGCAATAAACATAATATTTTGGTTATAACATGTTGTTTTTTTAAGTTACGCAAAACTTATAGTGTGACCTACGTATTAGCAGTAATAATAACTCCGCAGGGGCAGCTTGTGGCAAGCTCAGTAGGTGACTGGTAAAACCTTGGACCCTGATCCTCCGGAGGGTCCGTAATAAAATATAAAGAAAACTATTAAAAAATAACATATACTTATTGGTTATTTTTGGAGTCGGTGCCAGCCGTGGTATTTCAATGTATTTTTTTTTACAAACTTGTATTTAATATCAAATGCTATTGCCTCACCGTGAGTACCAACCAACACGCATTTAAAATGCAAACCCTGTCGATACAACGTCAAACCCTTTTTGTTTTACCAGGTGTTAATTATATTAAGATCGCTGGGATAACGTGATAAACTCCTCTCCGACGATGACAAGCAATTGATATTTCAATGAATTCACAATAGGGTGGGATATTTATAGCGGCGAGCGATTAAAATGTCGCAAAGGACGAAGATTATAAATTACCTTTAGTTTGTTTTACACGACTGCCGAAAAAGGAGTTTAATGTTTTCAGTATTCATGTTTGTAAAACTCACACACATACATAGGTATGTGTGTGTTTTTGTATTCTCTCATGACGACTGAATGCTTTAACAAATTTTTAACCGACTCCAAAAAAGGAGGAGGTTCTTAATTCGTTGTAATCTTTTACCTATGCATGTTCAGCGATCATTCGTTACTACGTTGACCGATTTCGATGATTCTTTTTTTAGTTCAAAAGAAGGCATATTCGGGATGGTCCCATATAAATTTGGTTAAGTTTTAATCATAGCATCTACAGGGTGTTCGGTAAGTGGTAACTCAAGCCGAAACTAGCCCATGTTAACAAATGCATAAAAATAGTATGGTGAAGTCAGAAATTTGATATTATAATTTTTTTAATTTCATACAAATCCGATTCGGAAAATTAAGTTTTGTATGAAAAAAAAAATGACTTCACCATAGCATTTACATGCATATGTTAACATGGGCTTGTTTCGGCTTGATATACCATTTACCTAACACCCTGTATAAGAAAATCATTAAACATTGCTTAAACTCAAAACCAAGCTTAATGATTCTTATCTATGTTACCCAATATGTTCGGGAAATGTAAACTGATTGAGTGTCTCAACATAAGACTATCCTCTCCTACGGCAATGGTATTCAAGATGCCTTGACACCACCATGCAACCGATGCTTCAGAGATCTTATTCTTTTTCGCAAAATTGCATGAAAGTCTTCGTAGGATTCAGCGCACATCCCCGACGCACTACAATATCGCGGTAGTCCCATCAGCATCCTAAGGACTAGGACGTAGTTATATTAGGTCTACAGCGTCAACATCATTATTTCAGCCATAGGAAGGCCACTGCTGAAGAAAGGCCTCCCCCAATGACCTACCATCGAGGGGATAGCCAATACTCGCCACATTTGGCAGGCGGGTTGGCGAGCGCAGTTTTTTTATAAGATTTCGCACGCAGACGCTGCTGCCCTTATTTTGCTACAGGAATTAGTCGCCGCTTACGACACGCCTCCTATTGGCGGTGGGGAAGTGTATTCTTTACGGCCTTCCCCACACGGCACCCACACAGTCCATTGTCTTGCAGGTTTAAAATTACTGGCACTAAGCTCTGAAAAAAAAAACCGGCCAAGTGCGAGTCGGACTGGCGTACCGAGGGTTCCGTACAAAACCTACCGCCAATGCCCTGCATGCTGCCTGCGTTGGTTGTAAGTATATGTATAACGTCGATTATCGTTTAGGTCTTCAATGACCCAGTGGCCCAGGTAAGGTAGACCGGGGATAGTTTACTATATAGGTAGGCTGCCTGTCAAAAACTTGACATATTTAACAGTTTTTTTCAAAGTTAAACTGGGTGCGAAAAGCTGTTTTTTCTTCTAGCACAATCATTGGACACAGCATTGCATTTTCGCGCTAAGTTTTAAATGACACTTTTAAATAAGTCTAGGTCTGACAGTAAGTCAATCTACCCATATAGTTTATTTAGACTTTATTGCACAGATTTTTAAAAAAATCATACAAAAGGTTGACTTAATGCCATGAGGCATTCTCTACCAGTCGACCATTAGGCTAAACAGAGACGTTTTGTGGGCGGTGCGATATATATTGACATTTTCGGTCTTTCATTATCATTATATAAAAAACATGTCACTCAAGTCCTATTACACAAATATTAGCAATTCTGCACTATAGACTTATATAAACTCCGATATTTCTGCTCTGTCTATAAACTTAACTTTATCAATTGGAAAATGAATAGGTACTGTTTTGTATTTTTTGTTGTTGCAATGACATAAATATTGTTTCTTTTGCTGTGCGGTTGCGGGGGCGGAATGCCTAGCGGTCCATCAGACTTATAAGTTTTATTTTAATAAAATAAGCCAGCCCGCGCGTCTCGACGTGCCTCTGAGCATTCGGGCTCCGCGGTTGTGCTGCAGAGTCGCACGTTATCAATTAAATTAAATCATATTTATAAAACGTGGATAATGATGTTGGTTGTACAATTACCCAAACTATTTTACAAAACATTGTTTAGCCTAAGAATTGTACAATTGTTTTTTATCCCAAATAAAATAAAATATACAAATTCAAATGAAAGGTCTGTGTAAATTATTTTTAAAAACATAAACTACATACAGTAAATAATGATATACATAAACTAAATACATATATTACATAGGCAAAATACATACGTAAATAAATATGACGTCGATCATGAGACTACAATACCTAAGGGTTCAAGATGATTGATGATTTCCATTTATCAAGAAAATGAGCACGGGCATTCGGGTTTCTTAAAAGAGTATTTACAAGGGGCTTGTTTGATATGTTCGGGAAGAGAGAGATAGTTGGCTATGCCCGGTCTCCCCTACTTATACTTGCACACCTTTGGTAGTGCAGTACCAACAATCGTGACACTTGGCAAGCATATTTTAGTGTCAGCCTTAAAAGTCATCACTTTACTTTTATTCCAGTTGTACCCGAGCGCATGATCTTGTATCCTTCACATATTTTTAATTCTCAATCAATTAATTAATCATATCATTTATTTGCATGAATACAACACAGTATCGATGTTATAGTTAAGGTATGAGGTCATAGTATTCAGCCTGGTCACAAGCGTGCAAATCTTAATTACTAGATTACTTAATTCACAATAAATTCTTTGACCGAAGAAATAAACCACCATGTCATCGACGTAGCAAATATTGTTAATGCTTTCTCCGTCTATTGAGTATCCAACATTGACGGGCTTAGGACCTTTACAGTATAGATTAAAATAGAAGGAGATGTCTCCCTTGCTTACTCTACATTTCAGTCTATACAATGTGTATTTTCGATACTTGATCAAACGAAATGTGTGGATACTAGACCCAAAATTATCGACAAAAAAATCACGCCGCGCGTTGTGATTGAATGGGAAACCATTCAAACCATATTTAGTGATATTTAATTTTATCACAAGCATCTCCACGCTTCGACAGGCACGATAAAGTTGGTCCAGTCCGGTCCTTTGTTCTTGGTACCAAAACTGTGCTCTATGTTTTGCCACACTACGAATCAAGATCGAAGGCTTTCCGTATATCTAGAAAGCAAGCGGTCTTTTTCTTGTCATATAGTATGGCACGGTTTGCTTGGGACACAGAATGGTCGCGTTTGTGGAATGCCCAGCGTTTTCCAAGTGTAAGACTATTCCTTGAAGAGGTAGGTAAAATCATAGTCTAAAGCCTAATTGCGCATCATGCTAATTGAGGTGTTTTAGAATAGAATAAAATAGAAAAAAAATCGTTTATTTAACACAAATCAAAGAATGCATAGCAATAAAAAAAACTAGAGTATCTATGTGTCTAAAAAGGTTACCACACAGCATTTGTCGTGACATTATCGCTAACGCTGATTACCGGCGGGGACCCCGACGCTAGGCGTCTAGCGAATGACGCAGCGGCACAAAGGACTACCAAAAGGCCACAAATCTCTCCAACAGCATAGAACAAACGAACATGCTAGAACAAACACCCTGTATAATTGAGGGTTTTTAAACCGAGAAACTTATATCGGGAAAATTATCAAACATATTTCTACTCTCAGTAGTCGTGGCTACAGCATTTCTTTCTGCATCTGTTCCATTCGTCTTTCTTTGCCTATCCCTAACTTTTATTTTTGTCAGTTTTCTCTCTTTGGCTTTTCTTTCAATTGCCTTCCTTTCTGCATATCTCTCCTTTGCTTTTTCTAGCCTATTCTTTTTGCTTCTCGGCTTGTACGGGAGTTCTCCAAACGTGTGAGCTCGTTTCCAATATACAGGTGGTCGGGATGTTGTACTAGTCGAGGTCATTAAGGTAGTGGTTCGAGCTGTAGTAGTAGGGCGAATACGCCGAGGCTTTGGGGTTCCGTATATTAATAAGTCCATACTTGCTTCTCCGTTGAATCTAAAACCTGTAATTTATTTGAAACCTTAATTTACGTTTAGCGGCTGATTAAAGAGAAGCGTTTTTCAAATAGAGACTTTCTGTTATTTGCATCGTCTGATAGTAAACTAGATGAGTTTGATTCGGACTTGAATACCGTGAGTTTTTTTTAAAGTGGACCATATTTCAAATTCTGCAATATTTACAAAACGAATATACAGACTAAAGATCTAAGTCAAAGTAAAAAATCATCGTCATCATTTTAGCCACAAGATGTCCAATTGTCCACTGCTGAATTTAGGCCTCCACTAATGACTTCCATATTGGCCGATTGGAAGCGGCCTGCACCCAGTGACTTCTTGCAACTGAATTGAAGTGAATTGAATTCAATTCAATTATATATATTTATTTCATTCTATAATGTTACACAGGTGTTATAAATAGGTACATAAAACAGATCATTATAGACCCTGTAGACACACAGATAAGTTGGACAGATGACCTGCGTCTGTCCAACTTGTGAGTGGAGAGTGGACGTCCTACGCTGCGTATGCTGATAAGTAGCTTGCTTCCATTCTAGAACCTTTCTGCCCCAGCGGCTGGCAATTATACGTGCTGTGCCCATCGCACTGCCAATTTAGCTTGCTAATCCTTTAGGCTTGATCCTCTTAATAAGCTTAAGAGGACTGTGCAGCTGTTAATTTTCATACAAAAAGCGATAACGTTTTCCCCACGTAAACATACATAGTCAACTTTTTAAATTATTCGAGAATATTTTAGATATGGGAAAACACCACTCGAGTTGCCTATCGGCACTCCACAAACCTCTTATTATCATTTGACACAGACTCAAAAGACGAAATGATGATAGCAACTCATCATCATCATCATTTCAGCCATCTAGGACGTCCACTGTTAAACACAGGCCCCTCCCAATGGGGAATATGCATGTTTTTTAATTGGATAAAAATAACTAGTACTTAATGATAATTAATAAAACTAAGAACTTTCCAAAAATATTGATAAATACCTTACTTACAGCCCATTACAGTCACGTGTTGGACAAGGAGATCTGATACGAGTATGTACCGTGACGTCACGTTACACGTCCGCCATAAATTTTTCATAGTAAGTTATTTTAAAAAGAGATAGGTATACCTTAATTTCTAATTACTGTATTACGGTTATTTTTACCTAAAATCAATTTCCTTTAAAATATTAGTACTATATTTTATATATTTTCCTATAAATATAGTAAAAACAATATATTTTTTTCATGCATATTTCCTATTACTTTCATCGGGGGAGATTGCCAAAACTCGCCACGCTTGGCAGGCGGGTTTGCGAGCGCAGTTTTTTATAACATTTCGCACGCAGACGCTGCCGCCCGTCTCGTGCTCACGACACGCCTCCTGTGAGCGATGGGGAAGTGCATGCTTTACGGCCGTCCCCATACGGCATGTTAGCAACTATATATTGTTATTTTCTTACATATTTTAATCTTATCTACTGATTAGCATTAACAATTACATTATCCTGCTTTAATTGCCCTTGCAGGGCGTATGTGATGCGCTAGTTTCTTTGCGAGATCGAATCAGAAATGAGGAGATTCGTAAACGAACAAAAGTCGCTGACATAGCCCAACGGATTAGCAAGCTGAAGTGGCAGTGGGCGGGGCTTATAGCACGTAGAACTGACGGCCGATACGGGCCGCTTCCAACCAGCAATCTGGAAGTCACTGGGCTAGGCCTATGTTCAGCAGTGGACGTCCTGTGGCTGAAATGATGATGATGATGATATGCAACGATTTGATTTCATGTGCAAGTCTCGGTTTACCAATAAGCAAATTTATGTTTTCATCATCCATTTTTTGCTCATAGTTTATTTTATCAACTACAAATTTTGGCTCCAAATGTTTTATCTTCCCTCCCCAACTGTATGGGAACTTCGCCTCATCTTCCGCATCCTGAGGGTTGTACTTTTGGGGTAGTAGGTAGTATTTTAGAAGCTCCGACGGAGTGTCATCTTCACCCTTGAAACCGGTGCCTTCTCTTTCAATGATTGTGTCGAACCATATGAATGAGGTGTTTATGTCTAATTTTCCGTTCTCAATCTGTAAAGTAGCAACATAACTTCATTTTAATAATCATTATTACTATTAGCCAATGACTCGTAATGACAATTGTAATGTTATTATAAAATTATATATAAATTAATTTTATAAAAAAAATAAAAACCGACTTCAAAAAGCAACGCTAAAAATAATCTTAACAGTTAAGTACCTAATCAGTAACTTTTGGAGTCGGTGCAAACGAAAACATTGAATCTCTCAAACGAAAACATTGAATCTCTCATTGACTGGCACCGACTCCAAAAGTAACTGATTAGGTACTTATGTGTTAAGATTATTTTTAGCGTTTTAGTTTTTTGAAGTCGGTTTTTTTATTTTATAAAATTAACTTATTTCATCTATTTTAGTGATAAAGCCTAATCAAAACAAATCTTACGAGTGCAAACATATTTTAACTGCTGAACACCGATTTCATTTCCTATTTTTCCACTCTTAGGGGTAAAAAAAATTCCAAAAATGTTTTATCATAGTATCTTTGAAGTATAAGCTATTTATTAAAAAAAGAATCATCAAAATCGGTCCACATTTGGCAAAGATATTAGGTAAGATAGATACCAAAATCAGTCGGCGTTGTACGGAGTTCATGCAATGTTTGATGATTTTCTTATAGATCCTATCATCAGAATTTAACCAAATTTATATGGGACCATTCCGAAAGTGTTACCTTTCAAACAAAAAAATAATTATCGAAATCGGTCAACGTAGTAACGAATGATCGCTGTACATAAAAAAAATAAAAAAAGATTCCGACGAATTGAGAACCTCCTCCTTTTTTGAAGTCGGTTAAAAACTGCACTGCCCGTTATACGCAGTATTTAAGTGACATGTTCTGTGGTTTAGAACCACTCGCACACATTACAACCCTCATGAACCACTTTTCATGTGGGCAACTTTGAAACATAGTTGGTTTAAAAATTTTCACTGTGGCCATTGTGACGTTATGACGTTACGACGTTGTGTTGATATTTTTTCGCAAGGTTCCGTGCAAACTTGTAGGTAGTTCATACATACATAGTTCGTATACGAATATACTTGTACAATTTGTTGAAAACACTTTTTTCCCTTTACTTGTGTTTTAAGACATTATTTAAGGCCAAATTTTATGATCCAGAGACAGAAAAGTGATCATATAAGAGTTTTTATTTACCTTTTGAAATACAAAACTCAAAAAAATTACATAATAGAAAATAACGAATCGTACAAAAATGACAGTCCTAAGAAAAACGCCATAGTTTTCGTTATTACCTTAATTTTTAAACATGTGTAATTATGCATAAACTTGTCGAACAATGTAATCTGCAAATAAAAACAGATTATTAGTAAAAAAATAAAAAAAATAAATGGAACGTGTAAAAGAGCTTATAGGCAGAAATAAATTGGTTTTATTAATAATTCTGACGTTGTAACGAAGAAGGGCACAACTAACTTTTTTGCTTAATTGAGATAAAAAAAGGGTGTCTCGTGGCAGATTTAGGGTTATAAAATGAAATAAACAGAAGTTACAATTTAAAAAATACTATGTATCAAATTTACCGTAAGAAATGCAGATTCTATGTATAAAAACTACTTTGCCTAAATGTTTTTAGTCGTAGCGTATACACTGATTGAATCTTTCAACGGTATTTTGAGCCACATACTGCCACAGAGATTAAAGAATAGCGTTCACTTCCCTCACACTTTTTTTTAAATGCCGATAATGTGGTCGGTTTGCTATCGTACACTTTAGCCATAGAAAATATTCCCCCATAGAAAAAAGTCCTTAAAGATTAGATCCGGCGATCTTGATGGCCATGAGATGTCGCCAAAATGACTCTTAAGTTTTCTAGGGAATAATTTCTTTCAGGGTGTTCATGATGGCCTTTGTTGTATGAGGTATGGCACTATTCTGTTAAAACCATGTGTGCAAACTAAAGGATAAGTGTTTTTTAAGATTGGGCAAATAATATTCCTCAATCATGCGACGATACGAATAATCACCATCAACAGTTTTGGTGACTCCACGGGAATTTATGAAATAAAGGGCGAATTATTCTATTATAAATAAATAAATAAATACGGGACAATCTTATGATAATAAGCTATATATAGATAAGAAGCACTTACAAATTAGAAACACCGACGATACCAAAACACCCAAATCCGAGTCAATATAAAAAAGGTTTTTTCAACATTTACAGACCGGGAATTGAACCCAGGACCTCAGAGATAGCGACACCAAGTCCGGTAAGCTTGCCTCTTGGCTACATAGATCGTCAATTAGACAAAGCGGGTTAGACGGTCAGTTTTAGGCTGTGCTGGGCTTGTTGGTATTTTATTTGCGGGTTTTGTCCCTTCAGTGCCCAATAGTGGCAGTTTTGCTTAATAATAAATCCGTTTAAGTCAAAGTGTGCTTTACCGCTGAACCAAATTGTGTTTACAGTTTGAAATCTGTAATCACCAGTTGTCAAAGTCTGCACCTTTTGTATCTTAAAAGGGTGAAGTTTGATGACAAGAGCGCAAAATTTGGTGTACCGTCATATTTTGAAGTCCTATTAATAATGTTATGCGGTACAAAATAAGCGTGAATTTTCCAGCACGCTGTTTTCAACTTGTTTATTGTTTTTTTCAGTCCTTGATGTTTGACTGTAGCCTGGACGTGGATTATTAAAGGTTGAATCTGTTATACGGATACTTTTCACCTACGTTCTGATCTAATTTTCACTTGGAGCGTCTTAGTCGCCGAATAGTGAGAACAAAATCTTCTTCGCGCAATTACGCACGAATGATTGGTTTTGAAGTTCGTCTCAACAGCAAACGCACATTTCTAACTAGTCCACTGTGACATAGTGAATAATTAATCCGCACAAATGCGGTGCCGAACTATGCCACCGACCTGCTCTTCCGCGCAACGGTCTTAGATATATGTATTTGAATTTTGATTCGTAAATCTGTCACGAGACACCCTGTACATATTCGGGATCAGGAAAAAAAGGAGGATAATCTAACCTTAATTTTCCCGAGTTTTACAAAATTTTAGTTATGCCCTTTTACTTTCGACGGCAGAATTGTATGCACAACAATTGGTCTTGGGGGCGCAACAATAACATTCTACTGATCAAATTCTGGAGCACATAGCTCCAGATTCGTAACAGGACATGGGTTATTTTATAGGAGCAAGTGTTTTTATTTTATTTATTTCTATGTTAGTCCACACGTTAGCACCACGATGATGATGATGATGCTTCCTTGGCCCCTCATCAAGGACATAGGGCTCGCAGAAGGGCTTTCCAATTTTGTCGATCCTGGGCAGCAACCTCCAGCTCCTCCCAGCTTAGACGAGTTGAAGCAGCCTCTTGTCCAACTGATCGCTGCCAAGTCAAGCAGGGGCGTCCTCGTTTTCTTTTGCCCGATGGTTGCCACTTTAGGCTCTGTTTTACAACGTGGCAGTCTGGTCTTCGGAAAGTGTGCCCGATCCAACGCCATTTACGGAGCAGTATTTCTTCTCCTAACGGTTTTTGGCTCGTTAGCTCCCACAGCTTTCTGTTAGAAATTGTTCGTGGCCAATCAAATGAATCTTAAGTATTCGGCGCAAGCACTTATTTACGAACACTTATAGTCTGCTGGTGGCGTCTTTTCGAACTAGCCAGGTCTCGCAACCGTACAGGAGTACCGACTTGACGTTGGAGTTGAAGACTCTGGTTTTTATTTTTATTAGCAACACGAAATGAAATATATTAAATACACGGTATACACTGGCTGCAGCCAGTATCAGTATATCAGATACGTATAATTCAGTATAATTCCATGAAGGAATGCATACTAAACTGTTCACTTTATAGACTGCCTCTATTATTGGCCTCTATTAGACAACTTACCCTGAATTGAGCTATGTTATCCAAGTTATAACTTTCAACAACTTTCATCTTTTCTCGGTAGATAAGTATTTTGGGAGAATTGCAAGCGTCCTCATTGCGCACGTCCAGGGAAACTGTAAAGATCAAAAGTTAATAATTTGGGGCTACAGTTGTTTTATTCAAATATTTTTTTAAGGTAATTTGTCATTTTTGTTTTGGGTGCTCTGTAAGTCAGCATGTAAACTGAATTATTAATAAAATATATAAATAAATCGTACAATTCAATAGGTACAATGCTGAAGTAACAAAAATAAAATCATCAAAAAAAAAAGCATAAAAATGAAAATAAGAGCCAAGTTCATAATTATGAAATGATGATTATGATTATGATGATGATGATGATTTCGACTTCACTGATGAAAGAATTGAGATCTAAATGGTTACCAAATTCTGTAGACAATCCTGAAATTTAATTAGAACGTATAACATTCTTAAGTCAATGTATAATACACTTCATTGTTGTTTTCTAATACAACAATATTTTCTATCTAAAAACATGTTTTATTTTTATTTTCACAGTCTGATTATTTACAAAAAGTAAATAGCTTATGATTTATCGAAATTTGGTAGAAACTAGCCAGCAAATTCATTATTTAGAAGAATATAACTTACAATAATAAAAAAAATTACTTGCGTATATCATAAAGGATTACTTGGATAAGCTATTTATCAAGTTTCTTATCCAATAATAATAGAAATAAAATAATTCCTTCAGAAACCACACATTTAAAGGAAAAGTAAAAATACAAAGTCATCTTAAAATTGATGATAGTCATTCTGTGAAGGCCTTAAAAAACACATTTCATTCATAAGACAAGTGCGAGTCAGGCTCACCCACTTAGGGTTCCGTAAAAATTTGTAGGTACTTATTTTTAAAACATATAAAAAGTTTAATACAAGAGAAAGAGTTCAACACAGGATAATCAAAATTAATAGGGTACGTTCCGTTGACTTAGAACTATGAAAAAGCATCCAACTTTATTGGCATACCTAAAGTTGCAAGTGCCTAAAATGACGTTATTTTGGTGTACACCTATGAAACATACGCCAATCGAAAATAATAATCATTACAAACAACAAATATTCTTTAATAAAATGTAGTAAACTATTTACTTTGTTCAAAATTTCAGTTTGAATATGTAAATAAAAGTAAATATTACATATTCAAACTAAAACTTTGAACGTTTCAGTGCCTTCCAATACTAATATTAGTAACAGGTATTTTGTTAGTTTTTGAAACAACAATAATGAAGTCATTTATTCAGAAAGACAACTTACATGGTAGTCTTTAAACTAGGTAAAAAACTGTCTCTCGGAAACTTGAGTTTTAGCTAGAGTTTGTTTACAACGTTGTGCATTAGTTGAGGGTTACTTACACGCTTAACGCTTAAACAGTAAAAATAAGAAAAAAACGAAACAACTTAAGCTTGGCCCATGAACTCCCTAACAACACACCCAGAAGGCGTAAGCAGGACGACGACGGGTCGGGTCGTGAGTATGGCGGGCCTATTAACATACGTTAAATTAGCGCCCACAGACAGCAGGCGTGCGCAAGCGAGTGTGATGCGCTATAAGAAAGACATCATCATCATCATTGCGACGTCCACTGCTGAACATAGGCCTTCCCCAGTGACTTCCAAATTGTTAGTAGCGGCCCGCATCCAGCGGCTTTCCGCAACCTTTACTAGGTCATCTGTCTACCTTGTTGGTGGACGTCCTACGCTGCGCTTGCCGGTACGTGGCCTCCGTTCTAGAACCTTTCTACCCCATCGGCCGTCAGTTCTACGTACTATGTGCCCCGCCCTCTGCCACTTTAGCTTGCTAATTCGTTGGGCTATGTCTGCGACTTTTGTTCGTTTACGGATCTTCTCATTTATGATTCGATCTCGCAAAGAAACACCGAGCATAGCCCTTTCCATAGCACGTTGTGCAACCTTGAGCTTTCTTATGAGGCCCATAGTGAGATTATAAGAGAGGTGGGCCTGTAAGAGAGTACAACGAAAAAATATAATATTAGAAAGAAATACCAACTAAGACTAACCTTCATCACCCTGGATTTGTTGTTTCTTTTGCACCCTATGAACATCTTTATTATTAATGTTAAATCTGTGGTACGGGAATTCATATAGGTGAAAACCTTTATCTTGGTCATCATGATACGTCGGGCCAAATGGATACGGGAGCCGAAATACATGTGGCTGAGGGGTAGTCGTAGTCGTTTCTATAAAACAAGCAACAAGGAAATTACTAGAGATGTACCGACTATATATTTTGGCCGACTAGCCGACTAGACGAGTCTAGTAGGCGCTCAAATGGCCGATGAGTCGGCCGCAAGGACCGTAAAGGTTACCCATAATTATAGAGGGTTTTAACAGTTAATTTTTACGATTTGGCTGAAACCTGACATTTACGCTTAATCCATAAATACGGGTTAATCCAATATAGGAATCGGTTCCGGCCTAAGGCACACTTTTTATTTTATTTTCGACTTTGACTTTCTTTTAAAAAAAAATTATACAGGTTATAAATACGGCTTAAGCGTAAGGTTGGGTCGTTCGTCTAAGCGGTTAACCATTAAACCCGGTTTTTCGGTCCTTGGTTGGCCGACTAGTCGACAGAGCCGGTCATTGGTTTCAGACGTAACCGAAAACCTTCGTTTGTTTTTAAAATATAAATATCTATTAACGCCAGTAGTATTAAAGTAGTAAACAATGTGAAAAAGAAAATCACGTGTGTGGACATTTTTTGATGAAGTAAACGGTGATTCAAGTGAAATGAGGTGTAACCAGTGCCAGGCTGTTATTTTTCGTGTAGGGCAGGGACAAAAAGCATATCTAAGTTAAAATTATATTTAAAATTTAAAAACCCCCGACACAAAAAAAACACATAAAAACGACACGTCGTCTGTCCACCTTGTGGGTGGACGTTCTACGCTGCGCTACGTGGCCTTTCGTACATATCCTACGTGAATGTGCCTCACCCAATGCCACGTCAGCTTGCTAATTGGGCTATATCAACAAATTTTGTTTGTTTTTCAGATCTCCTCATGTCTGATTCGATCTCGCAAGGAAACACCAAGCATAGCCATTTAGCGTGCGACCTTAAGCTTTTTTATAAGGCCCATAGTGTGAGGCCACGTTTCAGTTAGATATGTATGATTTGTTTAGTAAAATTAGAGATTATGCCATTAATGTAACTGTTTGTAGTCCCAAATAAAGAGAAAAAAAAAAAAAGTCATCCCAGGTAACACACACTGTTTGTAGACTTTTGTCTTTAGGCGATTCAAAATAAGCGAACATTAAAGTCGACAAATAAAATGAAACCACTCACTTTTTTCAGTTGTAGTTTCAGATTCCGTCCTCTTGAAGCTTGAATTAAATGCTGTCTTTCGGCGCATATCTGTATAGTTGCGGATATTCTCAAAGTGAATGAAACTGCTGACTTCCTTAGGGTCAGTGGCGGACTGTATCCAGGGCAAGTAGGCGGTTGTGTCTATGAAACGTGCGGGCGTTGAACAGCCCATTCCGCTGACACCGAAACCGATCTGATGATTTGAATAAATCGCTGTACTATGAAATCCCCATGACGATCGGTCCTCGTGGGGAATAAGACCACTACCCTCATGTCTCAAAAGAATTGACAAATCTATACTTAAAAATTTGCACCTACAATACAAAATCGCTGTCAACAACAGAACGACTGCTAAAATTAACACATGCTCTGTAGAACATAGATTTCGTGAAAATTTGGGACTAGAAGAATTATATATTCTGCTATATTTAACTGAAACTATTGGGCTACATGGAGAGGAATTTCGAGTAAAGAAAACCTAGAAACAAAACATTGTTAGCTTTACTGGAGTATCTGTGAGAGTAGCAATACTCAAACTAAAATTTGAAGACAAATCTTCAACAGTAATACAGACCTATGCTCCTACTGAAAAAGCCAGCGAAGAGGAGATCAGCAAATTCTATAACGATCTAAGTAAGACAAACTCAAGAATCTCAAGATAAAGCTATACTGGTCATGGGCGACTTTAACGTGAAAATAGGGCAACCTAAAAATATGAAAACTTAGTTATGAGCCACTTTGAACATGAAACACAAAATGACTGTTCATAATAAATACGTTCTTTAAAAAAAACCTAGTCGAAGATGGACTTTGTCATAACCAGACCAAAAAACAAAGAATGAAATTGATTTCGTATTGTGCAATGGCCAGGATATGTCTCGAGATATGCTGACAGAAGATGGTTACTATAAACAACCAAATGGACTGGACCAGTAGAAAAGGGAAATGTGGGCAGGCAATGGTGGAGTGACGACATTACTGAAATAGTAGGAAATAACTAGATGGAACCGGGCCGAGACAGAGAGAAATAGAAGGGAACTAAGGAGGTTTTTGACTCAGTTCCCTTCTCCTCAGTTCCGTGCTTCATTAAATACTAAATTAACGAACTAACTAGAGTTTAAAGTCTAGTTTAGTTATGAATGTACGTTTATGTATGAACATAACTAACACACATATTTTGAAATGTAAATCTTTAAAGCACAGTAACAAAAAGCTTAATTATTATGAATGGCACGCTTACACACGCTTAGATCACCTTAGATCAGTGGTCGAATGTATCCACCGCATTCAGTTCAATTTAAATGGCTGGACAGTGACCAAATACGCAATGTAACGGAATACGGTGTAACCGAATAGTGAAAACGCAGTTGATTATTTTTAGTTATAAGCATGCATGCAGCATATGGCATTTAATTGCAAGCTATTGGACAAAATGGAAGCTTTGCAAAAAAAAAAACTAATTGAAATAGAAGTTCTCTTCAGTTAAAAAGGCATAATAGTATCAGTTCCATCTGTACAGATCTAAATAAAACAGTGTTATTGCTTGCAACGCAATTTGAATAGAACATCATGACGAAAAAAAAACTAATTGGTCTCGTAACTGGGTAATAGAAGAGTAGCCCTCAGAGCGAGTATTCGATTGCTAAAGATGCAAGACGAAAATGTCAACAGCTATAAAAATCATTACTATGTTAAGTGGCACGTTCTAGGGTTTTCCAAACTCGGAATACAGGGGGAGGACACGGTAACCTTAGAATCGGGATACCTGTTCTACTTCCGAGAGGGTGACCAAGCATCCAGGGTGGCGTAGGTTTCCTTTTCCACAAAGATCTCCGTGACAATATGTTGGAGATATCCAGTGTGTCGACCCGGGTAGCGCACCTTGTACTTAAACTGACCACGAGATGTTCTCTTAAGGTCATACAGGTGTACGCACCGATCTTGGCACACTCGGACGATTTGGTCGAAGTATGAAGACATCACAAAGGCCATACAAACGCACGGCTATGGAAGCAGAAACCATAGGGGGCAAATGCTGGTCAACTTTGGTCAACATGGGGGGTTTTCTGCCTAATAGACAGTGAACCTGGCGGGGTCCCAATGATAAGACGAAGAATGAGATAGACATCGTCATAACGGATAAGCGGCACATATTTAGAAATGTCTCTGTGATCAAGGAGAGAAGCCGCATAGTGAGGGCTGTTACGTCCGACAATGCTTTAGGCAGAGCATGGCTCCGAAGCGTTCCAATTGGAACTGAAAAATAGATTTGAAGCGTTGGAAACCGCAGATAATGTGGACAAGGAGCTCGACAGTGTGGTAGGTGTTTTACGCGAAGTGGGAGCTAGGCATTTCATAAATAAGCGACCAAAAAGTCCAAACTTTCGAGCGAGACTCTAGAATTGATGCGACTTCAACGGAAAGCGCCAGAGAGAACTCAGTCAGATACCATCCAAAGATCGACGATGTCCCGGAACTGGACGTAAACGAAATTGAAGTGATTCTCAAACAGCTTAGTGATGGGAAGGCGCCCGGCAAAGATAGAGTCACTTCAGAACTTCTCAAAGCACTCAACACTTCTCAAACAGGAGGACTATCCGTTCTTGAGGAACCGAAGAGACTATTTAGCGCCGTAGTACATCGATCGCAGAACCGATCAAAGGTGAAGTAAACGGATTCTCGAGTGAAGACTGCGCCTTGGCAAACGTAATGTAGGATGTGGTTTTGGTTTTTTAGCACGCCTCCGTCCACCCGCGCAACAGGTGGCATGCTCAAAAACAAACGACGGTTGATTTATGAACATGCTCAAATTAAGCATGTTTATGTTCACACATGCCACTAAGTAGTTATTGCTTATTAGTGCCAGTAATTATCATGTCGGTCAGTACCTTTAGACAATATTGTTATTTTACCAAGGTCCATTGGCCCGTGGAGTTAGAGACTAGCGCCATGCCGTTTGCCCAAAAGCAGTCGTTTTTGTTCTTCGCTGCTAACCTACACAGCATATGAGTTGGGGCGGATTTCGGCTCTGTAAACTAAAAGTAACTTATATCAAAGATTTATTATAGCTTACTGGCGACTAAGGTAGTTATTAACTCGTAGTAGCGGAAGCGCTTTGGACACAAGCATCTTTGTACTTTAAAATATCGTAGTAAAAACTAATAAAAGCAAATATTTCTGCAAATAGGCTCAATCTAAGCACTTTTAAGGTCAGACCGTACTTGAGCTGCACTGCGAGACGCGACACGTTGGAGCAGTTTTTTTTAAAAATATGTATGGAGCACAACGATCTTAAACGACGCGGTAGAGACAACCGCTACATACGAGTACAAACTGCCGCGCTGCTACGCGCAGTGCAGCGCTGATGCGTTTAGACCTTTACACGTCTCAATATTTTACTGATTCAGTGGTTCTGTCGCTGATCAAATCAACCTAAAGTATATGATTTCAATTTCAACTCGATACCTCCACGCGTTCCCGAGATAAAAGGTCTTGACAGACATACGGACAGACAGACAGATAACAAAGTGATCCTACGGGTTCCGTTTTTGGAATTTGATGTTATGGTAAAATAAGGAAATTCTTTAATTATATTTTACATAGCTGTCGTATCAATTTGGTAAGAGTGTACCAACGCGCTTGCAACCACGCGGACGAAGTCGAAGGCATTAGCTCATCATCATCATCATCATTTCAGCCATAGGACGTCCACTGCTGAACATAGGTCTCCCCCATTGACTTCCAGATTGGCCGGTTGGAAGCGGCCTGCATCCAGCGTCTTCCTGCGACCTTTACCAGGTCGTCTGACCACCTTGTGAGTGGACGTCCTACGCTGCGCTTGCCGGTACGCGGCCTCCATTCTAGAACCTTTCTGCCCCATCGGCCATCAGTTCTACGTGCTATGTGCCCCGCCCACTGCCACTTCAGCTTGCTAATTCGTTGGGCTATGTCAGCGACTTTTGTTCGTTTACGGATCTCTTCATTTCTGATTCGATCAGCATTAGCTAATAATTAATAATTACTAGTAAAAAAACTCACGTTACAGTAAAACTGTGTGCACAACTCAGGCTCAATGTGTTTTGTGGAGTGCAACACTTTCTCCAAGACCGTGTTTTCTGAAATAATAAGAATAAAATAATAACATACATAGTTACATGAAAGAAAAGTAAAAAATACAATTTAATTAATAGGGTTGTTTAGGTACACCATTCTTAAATAATTCTAATTCTAAGACAACATTTATTAAAACTGTCAACTTGTTTAGGCCTAATAACATCTGACAGTAAGGTTTAGTCACTGGCCTTACAACACCCTTCCACCGCACCACACTGGGCTCGCGTAGTGGAGTATGTTCCAAGCCTCCTCATAGTTGAGGGGAGGCCTGTGCCCTGTAGTTAAACGTTTTTAGGCTAACTTAACTAACCATACACCGCATACACGCTTAAGATATATATGACATCATTGCTATTTTAAGTCCAATAGTCCGTACCTAGTTCTCATCATTTATGTATTTATTTAAAACTTTATTGCACAAAACATTAAAAAGTGTACAATAGGTGGACTTAATGCTAAAAGCATTCTCTGCCAGCCAACCTTAGGGTCATGCAGAAAAACAAGTAATGGGTGCGGTAAAGGTCCGATATAAGAATTACCTTACATTAATAAATTACGTGGTAAGCTTTATATGATACAAATAATTACCTAGATAAATAAAATCAATGCACAATAATATACATAAACTACTTATATAATGACTAAATAAACGTACGTACTTTAAATAAATAAATATTGCAATTATGTATTGAAATATTCTACGTGCTATGTGCCCCGCCCACTGCCACTTCAGCTTGCTAATCCGTTGGCACGTAGAACTGATGGCCGATGGGGCAGAAAGGTTTTAGAATGGAGGCCGCGTACCGGCAAGCGCAGCGTAGGACGTCCACTCACAAGGTGGTCAGACGACCTGGTAAAGGTCGCAGGAAGACGCTGGATGCAGGCCGCTTCCAACCGGCCAATCTGTATGTCAATGGGGCAGGCCTATGTTCAGCAGTGGACGTCCTTTGGCTGAAATGATGATGATGATGATGATGATTGAAATATTAATGGAGTTTATTTTTAAAAGATAGTTTTGATTCCGAATTCTTAACATCAAGGGGAAACAAGTTCCACAGTCGTGCAGCCCTGATTGTAAACGATTTCTAGACGAAAGCAGAGTGGTGGAGATGCGTAAGTAGCTGTAGATTGTTAGAAGAACGGAGAGAGCGGTCATGGGAGTCACATAGGTATGAAAACCAAGGTAAGAAGGTGACGATGGATTAGATTTGAAAAGAATACCAAGGATTCTAAGATATCATCATCATCATCATAACGTCAGCCTATTGCAGTCCATTGCTGGACGTAAGATTCCCAAAAAGAGTGCCTAAGAGCGCCAAAAAGCACGATGTCCCGTTTTTTTCTTTAATCCACCAGCCATCTCCCTAGGTCGTTGATCAATCGAGCTTGGGGGCGTCCTACACTACGTTTTCCAAGGCGTGGTCTCCACTCGAGAACCCGTTTACTCCACCTATCATCGGTTCTGTAACAGATGTGGCCGGCCCACTGTCTCTATAGCTTGCTACATTTTAGAACAACACGTAATGTGTGTACTTTGGTCTTCTGCCGGATAGCCTCGTTTTGGATTTTATACCTTAACGAAATTCTAAGCATCGACCTTTCCATAGCTCGCTGAGTGAAGGCGGTGGGCTTTTATCACACCCTTGCCCCTTTTGGGATTTGAACCCGCAACTGTTGGTTTTGTAGTCCAGCTCCGATACGAGAATCAGTACTCATACCAGACGGTTGTATGTTGCCTTGTGAATGTGAATGTATTACAAACAGTAACATTTTTACAAGCTCTCTTCCCGGGCCGACACACCCGCTGCGGGTATTTTTAAACACATATAAGCGCCGAGTACCCGCTACGGGCATGCACTTAAAATGCACTTGTGTTTTTTCAATGGGGTTGCACCAGCCGGTTTCTATACCTACCTTTGTTTGCTGCGTTAAATTAGGTAGAAGGAAGATTGAGACAGACTTACCACACTAAAATTTGAACAAAGAACGCGTCAGGCATCAGGTTTTGAGCATTTGTAAACAAAGACGCCGCGATGACTCATCAGTCGGTCGTCTTTGAGATCGTTTTTTTTGTGATTTAAGTGGATGATTGTTTAGATTTTGCTATCAAACAATGGATATGTTTGTACTAACTTAATTTATAAACATTATGAGATGTTTGAAACGTACAGTTCGCTAGAACTTTAATAAAATTGTGATAATGTCGTCGATCGTGACTTTGCGTGTTAATAATTTTGCTGTATGTTTTAAATAAATAAATCAGATTTTTTTAAAAAGCCATAAAATAGAAGAAATTTTGACGAATCTAAAAATATATGGTGTTATAAGTGCAGTCATATGAACCTACAACAGGCACCAGCTCTCACAGTGTGGCTCTAAAACATCTTCTGTTACTACCAAAAAAAAAAACAACTATTATATTAATAAATTGTAGTTTGTATGCTGTGAGAGAAATAAATGAATTACTTACTATAGCAAAAGCTCCATAAATTTTAACTAGAAAAACCGAAAGTGTGCACTTCCGTTGTATGACAAATGCGGTGGCACGGGTTTAGCCCAAGCTAGGGAAGGGGTAGTTTGGGCCTAGATAATTGGTGTGATCGCTGGAACTGACGACCATCTAGTGCAGTGGTTCGCGCTTCGGAATACAAATCAAAGCGGTTGCTGGTTCGAAACCCGTAAGGGGCAACTGTTTGTGTGATGAGTACGAGCATTTATACCGTTGTGGTAAATGAATTTTGTTTATCCGTAATTTATAATCGCCATAGTTCAAACTTTGCTTAGTCTGGTCTGGGGCTAGATAATTGGTTTATCTAACTACTTTCGTATTTATTTATTAATTTTAGTTACATACCGTCTGTAAAACCCATCGCATAAAGTTGTTTCGAAGTGTCGAAGTAGCGGTCAGGCCAGCATATTGGTTTTAATGGTGCTGAAAGAAATACATTAGACGGCTTACGGTGTTTGCACGGGCTTTTCAAAACGCACAGTTTGAAATGGTTTTTATTATATGTAAACAGCTTCAAAAATTTAAATTTTGGGGACTCAGACATTACCAACGATTTAAAGCCAATTTCAATAGTCAGCAAAATAGCCTATTTAAGGCCTTACACATACTAACCTTGAGAGCTCTTTCCAAGGTCTAACTCGACTATAGCTAAAGTGTTGTACGTCGAGACGCCGTACTCAGGGTGGATCAAGTAGCCTTTGGGTGTCGTTAACCATGGCTTCCCCCTTTTCAGTATGAACATCACGGTACTGTCCTGGCTGAAAGCAGGTAAACGCATGACAAATTTAATTTTAATCCTTTGCTTTAAGCAAGCAACTATTATGTTACTAACAATTTACTATAATAATATATTAGACAACATCACATACATTGCTCTGATCCTATGATAAGTAGATACTATAAAACTGATGTTATTGTGTCCATAACTCCGTTTAGGAGCATCAACGGGAAATTCCTTACAGAGTCATAAAGATGTTTTAGGGTTTTTCATAAAGAAAGTAAGATCTCTTTTGTCAAGTTATGATGAAATCTTAGTTGGTCGTCCGAGTAATTTTCAACCTTTTGATAATGATGAAGTGCTTCATAGTAATTATTTTAACTTCTGTATAAAGGGTAATTCAACAATTAGCTTACACAAAGATAATGATCGGTATCCGGTTTATGTCGTTGGCGTTGGCAATCGCGAAGCCATCCTTCACCAGGACGAGTCCCGTCACAGCCTCCTCGGTCACATTTCCATCATCTGTTGAACACGTCTTTTTTAAGTTTCATTTGGCTTTTAAAAATGAAATGCATTTATTTTGCTTGTGACATGGTAATGCTTTTCTCTTCCAACCAGCCAATCTGGAAGTCATTAGGAGTAAATGTTCCGTTTTCTGCGCGGGTAATCTGCGCAGGTAATAGGCGCCGAGTTTATTACCTGCGCAGTTTACCCGCGCAGGCCGACTGCAATAAGCGCTGGTAGATCGGCGCAGGCTGCCTGTTTCTTTTTCTGTATACCTACGGCCTAAGACTGCATGATGATACATTTTGATTAATGCTATTTTAATGTTAAAGTTCTTCGTATTGATTGAAACTTTGTTTGTAACACTCAGATGACAGTGCAATAATATTCCATCAAGATGTTCTGATGGTGAAGCCAGGATATAAATAGTGAAACTCATCAATCTACTAATAAAACCCTTGAATTTAGGCTTATATGAATTCTTATGACGACTTACGTACAGATATGTTCAGCATGGATCGGACGGAAAATTTTATTCTCGTTCACACTAGGGCTGATAGTAGTGTTGTCTAAAAATCGATAATATGACTATCGATAGTTTAAATCGAAAATCAGCTACTCTATCGATAGTAGTACGACAGCGCCGCTTACGTCAATAGACCAATAGTATCGATAATAACACAATAGGTACACCACAGGTATTTTAAAAACTGCAACAAGAAAGTTTCAATAGTATGTTATTTAGACAACAATACTGACTAGACTATCGATAGTATCATATCGTAACAATCTATCGTATTCGATACTATCGATCGGTAATAGTAGATGATAGCATAGACAAAGGTAAATTTCTCTATGATGATCAAGGAATTTATCCTTAATGATGATAGTAATAGCTAGCGCGCACCGTTGACTCTTGTTACAGTGATTGTTTTGTCAAAAAGTCCTTGAAGATCCCTCTATCGTCACGTCGTAACGTGCGCGCACCTCTATACGTATCAAAGGACTTGACATGAGTGACAAAACAGTCACAGTGACGAAAGTCGCCCGTGCGCGCTAGCCCTAAGCCAGCTTACATTTTGTTTGAAAGTATAAAAGATTTCAATAACTAAAATATTTCGAAAAAAACTTACATAATTTGACTTGGAGCAGGCCAAGCCAAGGGCAGCGCTCGCTTTGCCCGAAGTTCCCCTCGCGGATGTGCTCGGCGCGCGATTTGTCGCAAGATGGCGATTTGGGCAGTCGCAGACGTCGTATGACGGTTTTTGACAGCGATGTGTCTGTCATTTTTCACAAACTTAGATTAGCATAGATACGTAATCCACACGCAAAATTGGAAGCATGTAAATTGGAGCTACAGATGGCTCCCTACACCTGACAGCTCCGTAGTGTTCAATGTCAATCTGCTCCGAACGCGTGACAATCTAGATGTAGGCATTGCTTTTATCGAATTTTTTTCGCTTTTAGAGAAAACAACTATTAAAAGCAACCTTATTTTATAGTGGTTACTTTACAGTATTGTGTGCAAATGTTTACACGCAGACACACGCTTCGTGTAAACGTTAGCAAGTAAAACTGTTTTGTTGCTTCAATTTTGTATTTGCTGTAGGTAGGTACAGAATTTATAATAATTATTCTTAGTGTCATTAAGTATTCAAAGTACTCAAAGTTAAATAGGTACATTTATCGGGATGTTAATATACGTGCGAAGCCTGGGAGTTCGCGACATTGCCGACAAGATGCGGGAAAGTAGGCTGCGATGGTATGGTCACGTAAAGACAGATTATGTAGGGAATTTAGCATTGCAGCTTTCCCTCCCTGGTCGAAAATCCAGAGGAAGACCCAAGAGAAGATGGGAGAGTGTAGTGCTAAAGGACATGAGGGAGTGCGAGGTTTCCGAAGACGATGTCGAGGACAGAGCGAAGTGGAGAAGAAAGACATGGAAGGCTGACCCCACCACCATATGGGATATATAGCTAGGAAGGGAGAGAGAGAGAATCGGGATGTTTATATAGCCTTAACTGAAATTCTACTTCAGTACTTACAATTCGGTAGGCAAGATATTTAAAAACATCGATAAAAGAGAGTGGGCAACATGGTCTAGTACACTTCCAAAATCATTCATCCAAAAAAATTCTACTGAAAGCTTTATTTTCTTACCAAATAAATATAACACCATAAAAAGACAAAACTGTTTCTTTATATCGTACATATTAAACACTAAAAACTAAATATCACAAAACAAGACTGTCAAGTAGTAAACGACCACATAAATCGCTTGCGAGGAATGACTGGACTATTATAAAGATTTGCAATGGCTCAGTCATTTAACAAACAACAATTTATTTTGTAAATACGAGAGCATACAATAACTAAAACAATAATTATTATGTAATACGCTGCCATGCCTACTAAAGTAATCACGAGGAAATATAGACCGAATAGTAATTCAACACAATACTTACTTCGACCGAACATTCGTTAACTGTACCGAATTTGAAGTTCGACCAAAGATCTGTAATCGTGATTGTCCCAATCTAATGTATTTTAATGAACAAAATACGTCATCCAAAATACGGGAGACGAATGTGTTCATCAATAAAAGCAACTTTGCCTCTAAGGTAAACATCGTATTCGCAATATTTTTTATGTTTCTCGGCAAATATATAAACTTAAACTGTTTTAAAAATCAACCTTGTATAATTTAACCCAACTACGCTCTCATAGCACGTCGTCGGGCTTTCCTCTCTGCGGCTCTTTCTCTTGCTTTCTCCAGTCGATTCTTCCGCTTCATCCGAGGAAATTTGTGGGAATGTTCTTCTCTGGGGTTATAATTATTCTGTTGTGTTGGGGGTAGGATTATTCTTCGCCTGTACGTTTCTAGGTCGGGTTCTTCGGTGGTGGATCGTCTCAAAAATATCGGGTTAGGATACCCGTAGACATACAAATCCATTGTCGCATTTCCCGTGAAGGAAAAACCTAGAAGAAATTAATCAAGCATTATTATTAACTTTACAGAACAGGTTGAATGAGCCGATATCAACCTTGTTCACATATACATGTGTACATACATACATACATACATAACATACGTTAAGAAATATATTTCATGTGATATCTTGCGCTCGCCAACCCGCCTGAAAAGCGTGGCGAGTATTGGCAAAGGCAGAGGCCTATAATAATAATAATAATGCTTTATTTCAGATACAGGATCCATATCAATAAGTACAGTGACAGTAAAAGTAAATAATTAAATTAAAATTAAAAATAATGTTATGTTATAATGTTGCTATGTTCAGCAGTAGACGTCCTATGTCTGAAATGATGATGATGATGATGATATTTTGGTTAGAGTGTAGGAAAGGGGGCGCAGGGTTAGGTTAGGTTAGAACAGTGCGGAACACTGCGGACGAATGCCCAGGGCTTGCCTGGGGCGATAACCAGCAGTTCCAACTCACTTAATGGCACCGGAGGACACGTAAGTGTATGCGGAACAGCATGTTCCAGACGTAAAAAAAAAAAAAGGTTAGAACAGTGATCATATGAATAGATTCTAATTATAAATTTTGTCATTGTTAACTGAAAAGAAATTACTTACAGTGTACACAATAATCCATGCTTGCGTTTTTAGGTAATGTAAATTTATACTTAATGGGCTTTATTACTTTTAATTGTTATTATAAGTAAGTGTAAGAGTTAATGATTGTTATCTTAAATGATATTATAGAACGTAAGATAATATGAACCGTTCAATATATTAAGCGAGTTGTTATAAGAAAAAATATTTTATTAAATAAAATCATGTCATTAAATCGTATACTAATATTTAATTGAAACATTACACACCCTATAATCATGATAGGTCAGGTTAGGTTTAGGTTCAGGTTAGGTTAGGTTAGGTTAGGTTTATAAGTGCACCCCCTTTGCGACACCCGGACCTCTGTTCTAATTCGGCGATTTTCCTGTGCAAAAACGCGGCTCACCTATCAGAACGTTGATGTTTTCAATCCCTGAATAATTGGCATGGTCTGTAACAAATCGCGCCTCCAGATGCTTTCCTGGCTTCCACGGTCTGGCCGTTTCACCCTTGGCTGGTGGTGGTTCTGTGGGTTCGAACTTCTCGGGAAAAGGATAGTGTTTAAGAAGACCCGCCGGAGTTTCACCCATAGATCCTTTAAATCCAGTGCCTTCGATCATGTCTATTTCTTTAAGAAACCAAACTTTAACTGGGTAGCGAGATACTGCGTTTTTTATCTGTGACAAAAATATCTATATAAATAAAAATGAATCTCTATTTCCCTTGGTCATCGCATCACGGGAAAACGGATAGAATAATTTCGTTAATTTGTTGTGTTAATTATTGTCAGGAAAAGGTTCTCATGAAAGAAAAAATTAAGAAAGTTGCGCAGAAAATCCTTTATGAATAAACTAAAGGCCACGCGAACGAAGTCGCAGGCAATAGCTAGTAGTAAATAAATTATTCTTACGGTAATTTAATCAAATCAAACTTTCATTACATTTTTAACTGCTTCCGATAGTAATTCTTTTGTTATTCGTATTCTTGCAGGCCTATCATTATGGAATAGAATACACATTTATTTAAAGCACACGAAAAAAATTAAAAAATACATAACATTAAAACAATGAAGGATATCTGGTGTGTTTTAAAAAGGTTCCCGCTCAGCATTTGTGGTGTCAGTCACAGTCATTACTACTGGATTTGAGTAAAGCGAAGGTATTTTTGCGATATGTTTAACTCAAACAAACGCTACTCCTAAGCTTTTAATCTTAACACATATAATAATACAATAAATTACCTTAACTTTCATGCAAGTGTAATTATATATGAACTTGTCAATCACAGTCGCCTGTAAAAAAAAAAATAACCACTCTAATACCCTAATTTTGTTTTAATAAAGTTGTTAATAATAAAGAATGTTTCAATTTAATATTGGACAACATCACTGATCTTATGACGAGTTACTTTACTTAATATGACGTTACTTTAAGTTACTTTAATGATTTAGCTCAAATATACAAGGTCGCCTTGACTTTAACAGGACTTCTAATTATATACAGTCTAAGTAGAAACCGTGCCTATTATTTTCGTTCTTAAAAAACGGGCTAATTTTCATTTTTATTATTCCTAACAAAAAAAACTAAAAAAAAATTTAGAGCATCCTGTCTAGTCTGAAACTTCCCTTTGTCATCGCCTCTGTCTCTCTCATTTCAATCGTGCCCCACTCTTCCCTCGGGGTGCACGCACGGGGCACGGGTGGTTTATTTTACATTGAAATCAAAATAGTTTTTTCTTTTTTTTTAACAAAAATGATTAATTATTTATGTTTTTGTAATTGCTCTTTAAATTTCACCCGTTTATAAAAGGCGACCTTATATACTGTGCTATAGAGCAGTAACACGAACCATCTTACTTCGAAACTGGTGATATTTCACTTAGTTATTGTTTAATGTTATGTGCTTAAACAAGTATGAGTTGACAATGGTCAACCTCTGCCCATACCAAAATAGTACGTTACTGATGAATTAATGGCGGAGTTTGTGTTCTACAAAATAAATGTTGAAACGGTCACCCATCCACTCACAACCGCGGCGTAGGTTGCTTAACTTTGATAATCACTACTGCCACTGTGCCACAAGCACCGACAAGTATGCGTCCGGTAAAATAATATTTTCTTAATCCATAAACGAAGAATATACGGGCGCGCGCTTACCCTGTATTCGAGTTTGCCTCCATTTCCATATAAGTCGACTAATTTCATACTCTCCCGGTAGACCAGGATTTTGGGAATCCAGCAACGATCCGCCGAAAGAAAGCCGGCTTCGTCTAAATGTAAAGGCACTATCGACAAAAAAATATATTAGAAAACTATAAATAAAGCATCTACTACATCCCGTTACGTTGGTGCAGTGTCTGTCTCATGAGGGGGGGAGGGGGAGAATCTCTACACGATGGCCCATTGATGAGCCAGCGATGGGCCATCGTGTAGAGAGTCTAAAGCCAAGTCTGGTGTTCTATAATTGCGCACTGGACTTCTACACCGACAGTCACGTATACCAGTTAGCACTGACCTGTTAGATTTTCTATTACTTTGTATTTTTACTCACTTTCAAACCAATGAATCTGGCCTTGACCCAGGGTGTAGATTTCAAATTTGGCTGGGACATCTTTTCTCATACCGGGATACGACTCTCGGAACACTATCGGCCTCTCTGTTGTTACTGAAATAGTACAGAAATAATGTTATAGCTAAATTATTTTCATACTGTCAGTCTACTGCTGAATGTAAAGCCTCCCCTAAAGAGCGCCAAAGAATAAGGCAGCCATCATCATCATCAGGCCGTCAGTGCATCGAGCTGGGGAGCGTCCTACACTACATTTGCCAAAGCGCGGTCTCCACTCGAGAACCCGTTTACTTCATCTTTCATCGGTTTTGCGACAGTTGTGGCCGGCCCACTGCCACTTTAGCTTGCTACATTTTAGGACTATGTATGTCTACAGAAATAATGCTATAGCAAAATTACGGGGTCATTAGCTTATCATAAAGAAAGGAGAAGAAGAAGCATAAAAACCTTCTACTGACAATAATTAACATAACAAATCAGAAATCAGAAATATTTATTTGCTTTTAACATAGTTTTAGAAGATGTTTTACAAATGATATGTCCACATGTTTGACCTAATTAGTCATGCAAATATAAAAAGTTGATATTTAATGTACTTATAAAAAAATACAGCAATATTAAAGAACTTCAATGTCAAAAGGATTATCATTATCGAGGAATTAATATTATATTATGATTAAAATATGTCAAGAAAAAGCTATATAATAATTAATTATTTGTCATCAAAATATTCTTGTATTGAGTAATAGCTTTTTAAAATAGAATTAGCGAAATTGTTCCTTCCGTTCACGCGTGATGCGATGACCAAGGGAAATAAATATTCATTTTTATATAATAATAAATAGGGCTCATTTTAGAAAGTCGTTTTACGTAAACGTAGTTCGATAAAATGATACTTATGTCAAGAGATATTTCGATGGACTAAAAATATATCAAATGATACATATAGCAAAAGAAATGTCGGTCTATAATTTTCGGCTAACTGAAATTCTGTCAAGTAAATTACGGACAAGTAATCGGCTACCCGCTAGGCGTCTTACACTACCAGGGTTGCTTTCGCCGTGATCCTTCACCGTTGTTCGATTGCCTAATACTAGAATTTAGAAACCAAAGACGCGGAGGGAGCGGGAGCGGCTGAGGCTACAACAAGTCAATGCTGCGAAAGCGAGCGGACCTTGTTAGGAAAGGGCGAATGATATGGATCCAGCGTCACGACTCACCAGCACCACCTCTCCTCCTGAAGCCTACGTTAAAAGCTGTCTTCCGACGTAAGTCCGGGTAGTCGCTGATCTGTTCCAAATCCGTGGCGGACTCCACCCAGGGCAAGTACGCGGACATGTCGAGAAACCGCGCGGGCGCAGCGCACCCCGGCCCGCGGATGCTGAGGCCGATCTAGAATTAGTCAATTATCTTTTAAACTCGTATCGGTACCAAAAGCGATCTAAATTAATAAATTGTTTCAACAATTACATCAACTTTATCATCATCATGTCAGCCTATTGCAGTTTACGTAAGTTTCTCCTAGAGCGCCAAAGATCACGATCTCCCGCTTACACTGCCAGCTATCTTCCTAAGGTCGTCGGTTCATCGAGCTAGGGTCATCCGACACTACGTTTATCACTCGAGAACCCGTTTACTTCTCCTTTTACATGAATTAAATCTAGCCTAACCTAACCTACCTAAATCAAGCAAATAAATTGGATGTCCTATCATGGCTGAAATGATAATGATGATGATATTTTTAACCAACTTCAAAAAAGGAGAAGGTTCTCAATTCGTCGGAATCTTTTTTTTATGTATGTTCAGCGATCATTCGTTACTACGTTGACCGATTTCGATAATTATTTTTTTGTTTGAAAGATAATACTTTCAGAATGGTCCCATATAAATTTGGTTACATTCTGATGATGGGATCTATAATAAAATCATCAAACATTGCATGAACTTCGTACCACACCAACTGATTTTTGTATCTATCTTACCTAATATCTTTGCCAAATGTGGACCGATTTTGATGATTCTTTATTACTACTTCAAAGATACTTCAAAGATACTATAACAAAACATTTCGGAAAAAATGTCACCCCAAAGGGTGGAAAAATAGAAATGAAATCGGTGTTCAGCAGTTAAATTATGTTTGCACTCGTAAGATTTTTTTTTATTATGATTTATCACTAAAATAGATGAAATAAGTTAATTTTATAAAAAAAATAAAAACCGACTTCAAATAAAAAAACGCTAAAAATAATCTTAACACTTGAGTACCTAATCAGATACTTTTGGAGTCGGTGCCAGTCGATGAGAGATTCTATGTTTTCGTTTGCACCGACTCCAAAATTGTTATAGTTTTTTGAAGTCGGTTTTTATTTTTTATATTTTACATTTATTAAAGACGTAATGAGTATGTTCAAATGTCACATAGTCGTAGCTTATGTTAGATGTAAGCTGTGAGTAGGTGTGATGATAAATTACCAGGGTCCATTTGCCAGAGGAGTTAGAAACCAGTGCCATGCCGTTCTCCCAAGCGCAGTCTTTCTTGTTGTATTCTGCAAAGCCGCACTGGATGTATGTAGGCACGGATTTTGGTTCTGTAAACTAATTAAATTGGTTGGTGGTTTTAACTATCTTGTACTACGCAGGAGAATACTGAATGATCACCAGTAACTTACCCCGGCTCTGTTGTAGAACTCCTTGCACAAAGAAGGTTTAACGTACTGTAAGGAGTACATCGTTTTCTCCATAAGTTTATTATCTGAAAAGATTCAAAGTCGAATGAGAATTGGTAAATTATAAAACAGTTATACTATAGTAAATAACCGAAAGGCGTTTTTTTGTGTCCATACACACAAAATCATTCCCGTTTACAAAATGTTTTTAATTTTAAATTGTCATAAGAATTTATAAACGTCCAGCCCATCTCAACTACTGAGAGAGAGTGACACTGAAAAGCGACGTTGCCAGCTTTCGCAGCGCAAACTAGTGTAAGTTACTAAGTATTTTGGTTTTATACATATATTTATTAAGCAGAGCGTTTTGAATTTTAATATCATTTATGTTTGGTGATATTTTTATCTAATAAACGGGCCTCTGTTATTTTACAAATTGTATTTCATTTACCTTTATTAGGAACATACCGTCTGTATAACCTAATGCATAAAGTTGGTTCGACGTGTTGAAGAAATTTCCGGGCCAGCATACGGATTTCATTGGTACTGAAAAAGATCGAGTTATAAATGATATTACATACAGACACTAAGATAGAATTATAAAACGTAACGTAACAAAGTGTATACATGTAGCAAAAAGCAGAAGCCAAAAAATTTATAAATATAATTGCAACCTGTAAAAATATAAAAATGTAAATGTAAAATAATTGTTTATAAAAGCCCAACATAACCCATACCTACAAAAAAGTTAATGGTACTCAGAAGGCTGGCTTTGGACTATCCAAACACAAGTGACTATCCAAACAACTTAAAAGGGGAGTCCCAAAACTGTAGAATTTAATTGCAAACAATTTAAGTTTTTCTTTTTTTTTTAATTTAAATCTTATTAGTTGGCCAAAGTAACCACCCCTAAGGGGTGTCGTCATCAGAAACATCGACTAAGTATAAGTATATGCATAGTTTGGCAAATAGTTTTGTTTGCCTTAGGGCCCCAGGGTCCTAGCGTCTCCACTGCCACTGCTGAACATAGGCCTCTGCCAATGACTGCGATATTAGCCGGTTTAGAGCGGCTAGCATCCAGCGGCATCCTGCAACCTTTACCAGGTTGTCTGTCCACCTTGTGAGTTGATGTCCTACGCTTCGCTTGCCGGTGCAAAAATGTATATGCATAAAACATAAAATTCAAAATTTTATCATCACCAAAATCAGTCCACGTCTGTCCACTGCTAGTGCCTAGTATAGGCCTCTCCAAATGCACAATGCTCCAAATGCCTCTAAATCCGATCCTAGGCTATCTTTTACTATCCGCTGACAGCAGCTTTGTGTATAATAATATCATCGCTCCACCTGATCAGACGGCGCCCTACACTCCGTTTGCTAAGTCACGGTTTATGTTATTGTATGCTTATCAGGCGGACCAGTGATACTATTACTAATTTTATACCCGAAATAACTTATGATCCACAATAAATATTTCTGATTCTGATTCCACTCAAGAACACGTCTACCGCATCGTTATCATTTCTATAGAAAAACTGACCAGCCTACTGCCACTTCAACTTGCTTGTTTTTTGTGATATATCTGTTACTTTAGTTTTCTGTCGGAAACACAAATATATAAACTATAACGTTAGTAGGTATATTAAATTCGAGTATAATTACAAATTTTATGTAAAATATATAAGGTCTTAATCATACTACCAATTTGATAGTGAATTCAGAACAAGGCGAAAGCGCAGCAGGCTTGCCGTGAGTTCGCTACTAACGCACAGCGCCGACGCCAGCTCGCAGTGTACCATCCGCATTTTTGACAATTAGTTTCTGGATTAAAATGAGAAAACAAAACTTCAAGTTTTGTTAAATCTAAGACGCAGAAAATGAACAAGAATGCAAAAAAGAACTTCGGAAGATCCATGGTACTACTCCTAGCCAACTCCTTCTCTTCCAGTAAACTGGCGGCGAGCCTACTGCACTGTCACTGCGAACTCTTAAAGAGTCCGCTGCGCTCTTGCATCACTTTAAATTCGCCCGCACATCGCCAGGTTGATAGGCTTCTTACACTTTGTCTCTCCCTCTGCTGGCTCTAACTCCACCAGAGCTATTGTGTTGTATGTGGAGAACTCAAACTCGGGATGGATCATGTAGTCCTTCGGTTTTGTGTACCACGGTTCGCCCCTCTTGGGTATGAACATCGCTTTGCTGTCTTGCCTGGAATAAATAGGAGTGTACATATACGTCTAAAATTCATTAAATTATGCCTTTATTACGCCCTACTGCACGGCACAAGCCTCACCTTAAAAATATTAGGTGATTTGGCCATACTCCACCACGCGGGTTTTGTGTGGATTGTTAGAGGAGTGTTATAAGGCCAATGACATAACCTTACTATCAGATGTTATTAAGCTACTCTAAGGAATAGGCTTTAAGACTAGTATCAAGCGATATCATGTGGGACCAACGTTTAACGTGCCTTCCGAAGCATGGAGATGCTTGTGATAAATCTCACTAAATATGATAGGAATGGTAGTGACCATACCATTCCTAGCTTGCTTTCCACGTACGCCGCGGTTGTGATTGGATGGGTGCATCCAATCATACGCCAGTATGTAATTAACTTTGGTAATCACTGCCAAAGCGCTGCCGCCACTAAACTACAAGCACCTCACAAACCTGGCACATATTTATATTTATTAAATGCTACTTATTCATCCAAAAGAAAGACAGCTGATTGTTGTTCCCCGCTGCTAGTTTATATTTATATTTTTTAACAAAAACCACATGATACCTATATTCTACGATTGTAAAAAGATGAGAATTAAAATGATACAGTTTGCGTACCTTAAAGATGTGCGTATAAATCTGGTCGAAGCTTCAGTTACTTACATAAAAAGATACTTGGGTATTCGATTTACGTCATCGGCGTTAGCAATTGCGAATCTTTCCTTCACCAGCACTAGACCAGTCACAGCTATCTTGAGTTGGTCGAATTCGTCTGTGAAATGCAGGTATTATTTAATAATGTCTACCAGCCGGCGTCACCATGGCTGATTAAAACACTTAACTTACCCTAAAGATCAAATGCTTCACTTGTCCTTAATATTCATTATTTTATTTCAAACCTATTTACAATAATGGTTTAACCCATGGCAACGCTAGCCTACAATATTGTCCTGAAGCAGTGACTTGGTGGTGTTAAAAATAATATTGAAACGTCTAAAAATGATTAATTGCAAATGTTTAGGTGTATTGATTTTAACCACTGCGGCCAGTAGGTAATGTGTACCTACATTTTTCACAGGTTTAAAAAGATTCGAGTCATAGAAAGACTCAAGTCATAGAAAGACTCAAGATATAGAAAGAGTCAAGTCATAGAAAGACTCGTCATAGAAAGACTCAAGTCATAGAAAGAATCAAGTCATAGAAAGACTCAAGTCATAGAAAGACTCAAGTCATAGAAAGACTAAAGTCATAGAAAGAGCCAAGTCATAGAAAGACTCAAGTCATAGAAAGACTCAAGTCATAGAAAGACTCAAGTCATAGAAAGACTTAAGTCATAGAAAGACTCAAGTCATAGAAAGACTCAAGTCATAGAAAGAAAGTTGGTGCTGGTGCTGGTGCAGGAACACCTACCAGGTGTTTAGCGGAAGCTACTACTACTTTAGAGTTCCCTACAGGCCCACCCAATGGCCTTAGCTGAGTTCTCCAACAGGTAGGCCTTCGGTTGATCATGAACAATCGAAGGTCATATTGAATGCCCCTGTTGCGTCCTACCTAGTATCAGTTGGCCAGCAGTTACTAGGATTGCATAGGTTAAATAAATGTGTAGTATACGTGCAAAAAATCCTTCACATTACGTACTAGTTCGAAACTGTGCTACGGCTTTGTATTTTGTGTAGTATGTGTGTATTATTATTAAGTCTTTTGATTAGATATTTTGTTGAGCATGTTGTGTGCACCTTTAACTATGAACTTGTACCATCATAATCTTAATTCAGTCGTAGGACGTCCACTGCCGAACAAAGGCAGAATTGGAATCTGGAAGCTGATTTCCAGATTGGCCGGTAGGAAGCGGTTAGCATCCAGCGGCTTCCTGCAACCTTTACCGGATCGACTGTCCACCTTGTGGGTGGACGTCCTACGCTGCGTTTTCCGGTACGTGGCCTCTATTCCAAAACCTGACAAGACAAGAACTGTGACACTAATTAAGTAGTTAATTTTATGATTTGAATTGTTAAAATATAATGTTAGTAACCTATTTCGTTGTATTAAATAATGTTGCATGCCTATAAGATAAGATGTAGCTGACCCAAAACAATTTTTAAGATCTCTGTATGTTCATTCTGCAATAAAAATATTTGAATTTGAATTTGAATATGAAAAACCTTTCTGGCCTATCGGCCGTCAGGCGTACTATGCGTGAACCTGCGTACTTAGTGTTATAGTTAAGAAAGGTAGTTTTTAAATTGTAGTAGTTCAAAAATGGTTGGTAAAAAAAAAAATTAAACGTACGTAAATGAACTCTCAGCAGTCCGAGCCAAGGGAAGTGTTCACTCTCTCCAATGTTCCCCTCTTGGAAGAAGTCGGCACGAGACTCATCGCAGGCCGGCAGCGTGGACACAGGCACTGGCAGAGATTGGCCTGCGTCACAAAGATCAAGGTAGTGGTTCACCTCAATTTTAAAAAATCTTGTTTCTATTTTAAATTAGATTTTCTAAAATCTATGTTATTTGTTTAATTGAATTATCTACAGACAACAGCTCGTCAACTTACTACATAACATCAAATTTTCTTAATTGATATTGATCTCTACTTGTCAGACATAAAGTTGAAAACCGATTCAATGACCTTTAACTTTTTGGTAGGTTGATCTGCTGTTGATTGTACAAAGGGTGCCTTTAATCTCAAAATTATCTGTTTATCATTTTGCAGATGCTTTTGAGACAAGTAAAATCTTACCAATTAAAATTAACACAATAAATGTACACAACATGTCTTTTGATTCGTCCATATCTATCATCACTGATTAAAAGATACGAAATAATTAATTACTGATCCAATCACTGCGTGAAATGAGTGAGCATCGCTCAAGGCAGGGTTACACAAACAGCCAAGGGAAATGCTTCGAAAACAGTTAGTTGACAAACATACAAATGTTTTGAAAACATATTTGTGGTTTATGACTTATATGCTAGATATCTAGGTAATTTTATTAATTCAACGCAGAACCGATGAAAGATTGAGTAAACGGATTCTCGAGTGGAGACCACGCCTTGGAAAACGTAGTGTAGGACTATCGTCCACTATTGCTAAACTATCGATAGTCTATCTATATTTGACGTCATATCAATAGTGTCAATAGCCTATCGATAGTATCGATTCCATAGATAGTGTTATACAGGGCAATAGTATTGATATACAATAATAGTATCAATACTAATTCCCAAAACACAGTTTTCTAGTTTGGTAATTATTGTATTTAAACTATAAGTCTAACCTAACACATCGCTTCTTATTGTTATCACTACAAAAATGTGTTATTCTCATGATGTTTTCCATCTATTAATTCCTAGTTCGATGGTGGACTGCAGATTGATAGTGGAATCTAATTAAGTACCTACATACTTGTGTAACTTTGTAATTCTTGCATATTCGTTCATATTTTAACTGCCTAAGAACTATCTACATTTGAAAAAAAGATTCCGACGAATTGAGAACCTTTTTTGAAGTCGGTTAAAAAATGTGATTAACATTGAAGTGAATCAATTATAGATAGCACTATCGATATTGTTACTAGTTTTCAAGGCCAACTATCGATAGCGAAACTATCGATAGTTGGGAAACTCTACCCCCCAGCTCGATGGACCAACGACCTTAGAAAGATGGCTGGCCGTTGATGGATGAAAAAAGCGGGAGATCATGCTCTTTGGCGGTCTTTGGAGAAGGCTTACGTCCAACAGTGGACTGCAATAGCCTGTCGTGATGATTATGTTAACGATGAGATACCTACTATCGATGAGATCAGGTTTAATCAATAGTACAGAACTATTTTCTTACTAATAAGCTTACGGGTTTGAATCCCTAAAGCAACAAGCGGGTTTTTTATTTTGAGCACTAGCGTTTAGTCATAGACATCATGATATATAGATCCAAATGATATCTATCTGATAAACAATTATTAGAGGTTTGTTTTGCAGGCTAGATACCTAAGTGTGATTGTTGAAAAATATATAATTCAAATTCAAATCTTTATTTACAGCAAAATGCATATTGCGTTGAACATCTTACAACAAACACCAAATGTTTTTTTTAACAAAATCAAACATTAATACTAATTGAAAATGTATACGTCTTAGTCTAAACTCTTATCTGGTGAAAAGTCCTTTAAACTGGAAAAATCCGTCAAAAGTACTTTTGACCGCAGGCTTTCGACATAATACTTTTGACTGAAATATCAGTCACTACTATTGACGAACGTGTGCAGTCAAAATTACTTTTACCTGTTTTTTTTTTTCAGTTAAAAGTAGGTACTTTTGACTGGTTAAGAGTTTTGACGGTAACATAATTATTTATTTAAACAATTTAAGACTCAACGTTTTAGGATCATAACAAACTCAAAGTCCAGTTTACGTTTGAAACATTTTTCTGCGATGTCATCAAACTTGCTTGTTAAAATATTCGTATAAGGCCGGGACGCACTAACGAATTGAGCGCTACGTGACTGAGTTACGCAATGGGTGTTTCGGAACTTTTAACTTTGTCCGAGGTATGATATGACGACTCAGGCTCGGACTACATACATCCGGAATTTATCAGAACTTCATACGAAACGGCTCCAGACAAGCCCGGATACAATCCGATTTGTATGGGGTTCTGAAAAATTCCGGATGCATGTAGTCCGAGCCTAAGTCATATTGGACAGTAATTTGTTTTTATTTGGCAATTTTGATTTTTCAACCGACTTCAAATAATTTTATAAAAAAAATAAAAACCGACTTCAAAAAACTAAACCGCTAAAAATAATCTTAACACTTAAGTACCTAATCAGTTACTTTTGGAGTCGGTGCAAACGAAAACATTGGTCTCTCATTGACTGGCACCGACTCCAAAAGTAACTGATTAGGTACTTAAGTGTTAAGATTATTTTTAGCGGTTTAGTTTTATGAAGTAGGTTTTTATTTTTTTTATAAAATTAACTTATTTCATCCATTTTAGTGATAAATCCTAATCAAAACAAATCTTACGAGTGCAAACATAATTTAACTGCTGAACACCGATTTCATTTCCTATTTTTCCACCCTTAGGGGTGACATTTTTTCCAAAAATGTTTTTTGTGTTTATTATAGTATCTTTGAAGTATTAAACTATTCATTAAAAAAAGAATCATCAAAATCGGTCCACATTTGGCAGAGATATAGGTAAGATAGATACTAAAATCAGTTGGCGTGGTACGGAGTTTATGCAATGTTTGATGATTTTCTTATAGATCCCATCATCAGAATTCAACTAAATTTATATGGGACCATTCTGAAAGTATTACCTTTCAAACAAAAAAAAATTTATCGAAATCCGTCAACGCAGTGACAAATGATCGCTGAACATACATAAAAAAAAAAAAAAGATACCGACGAATTGAGAACCTCCTCCTCCTTTTTGAAGTCGGTTAAAAAGGAGGAGGTTCTCAATTCGACTGTATGTTTTTTTTTTGTGTATGTATGTTACGCGATTGCTCCGCCAATTATAAATCGATTTTAATGATTCTTTTTTTGTTTGGTAGATCATACTTCAGAGGTGGTCGGTGGTTATTGAAATTGATTTAGAACTTTCTGAGAAAATCAACAAATATATACCCAGATAATATTTTGGTTGTGGTTCTTGTTACCTATCTTCGACAAATATGAGCCGATTTTGTTGTTTTTTGTTTTATTAAATAGCTTATACTTCAAAGATGCTATGATAAAAGTTTGCAAAATAAAAATCACCCCTAAAGGTAGGAAAATAGGGGATGAAATCGGTGTTCAGCAGTTAGATTAGGATTTATCACTAAAAATAGATGAAATAAGTAAATTTTATTTAAAAAAATATAACCGACTTCAAAACACTAAAATGCTAAAAATTATCCTAACACTTAAGCATTTAGCATTTTAGTCTTTTGAAGTCGGTTTTTTTTAATAAAATTTATATAATGATTCTTTTGTTTCTCATTTAGCTTTTGATACGAGTAGTATCAACTTACCCACTATAAGAAATTAATCTAAATTAATTTGCATAAAAACCAGCCGAAGATGAGTTGGAATCGCGCATCAACGGATCCGTTAAGGAGACTGGGGATGGTTGGCCCTTGCATTTATGCATGAACTGTCAAAATCGACACATTTGAAAGTGTTGTATTATTCAAACTGGGTACTGTCTAGTTTATGATAATATAGTTGTTAGTTAACCTAGACCTACAGTATATTATCCCCGGTCTCCCCTACTGTCGCAGATATATTTTTAGGACAGGTTTTTTTATTTGTGTGCACTATAAATACGCCACGACTGACGCTTGTATACCTACCGGCAGACTTTTTATTGACTAGCCAACATTTTTACATAGTATTCTATCTATAACTTTCCCCTTTCTTCTTATTTGTCCTCTACCTGAAAGTTGTCTGGAAGAGATCGCTTTTAGCGATAAGACCGCCTAAATTGTGCATCTTTCTGTAAACACAAATTGTAACCTCTTTGTATGGTGTACAATAAAAAGTATCTTCTTCTCAATCGTTCCCCCATTGCTGAGGATCGTGACTCCTTAGACGCTTCATTGTCTGCCGCCAACCGATACGGTCCGTCGCCTGGTGAAGGGCGGCGTTGACTGGTAGCTCCAGCTGTTCGGAGATCTGGTCCGACCATCTCTTCGGGCTGCGGCCTCTGGGTCTTTTGCCTTCGATTTTGCCTGTCACTACCAGCTTTTCCAGGTTGTTGGCCTCTCTTCGTGCGATATGGCCAAAATAACTCACAACTCGGTGAAGGCAAATCGAGGCTGTCCTCGATTCGTCTGTACGTTGAGCATTTTCAATTTTCAGTTCCTTGAGGACCGATACGTTTGTACGGAAGGCTGTCCAAGGAATCCTTAGCAGGCGGCGCCAACACCACGCCACCAGCGGCTTTGATCGTCCAGGTCTCAGCCCCGTAGAGAAATATGGAGAAGACGAGAGTGCGAACGAGGCGGGTTTTAGTCCGGTTTGAGATGTTTCTGTCTTTCCAAATTTTGCCGAGCTGGGTCATCGCTGTCTTGGCCATGCCGATTCGTCTGCGTATTTCTGGTTCGCAAGTGCCCTTGTTCGTAATCACCGAGCCGAGGTACTGGAAACGTTCCACGGTTTCGAACTCTTGAAGGATAGCAGTGCGCTGTGCAGTACCAAAACGGTACCAAAAAGTATCTATCTATCTATAAATAACTTTTACTGGGTATAAAAACAGTCCTAAAACATTTTGGTCAAGTAGCACTTTCACCATTATTATTTTTTATCATTTTCACCATTATTCTCCTAATAAAGTAATATAGACTTGTTGGTTGGTACGGAACCCTACATAAGATAATGTTCATAAAAAAAAGTTCGACGTCACATTTACTAACCCAAGTCACTCAGAAGTCAGTTAGTGTGCAAGCTGACTTAAATTGATGTATAAAGTTATGAAATGTGTCTGTCTGTGTAGGCAGAAAATTATGCATTATGCGAGAGGCGATAAATGAGTTTTAGCTGGAGTACCTACTTGTTTATATTGTATGCATTTCTGCAATGAAAAGGTAAGTTGTTGTGACCCCGTGAAGAAGGTCGCTAGTTTCACAATCAACAATCAACAAGCAATAAATTGTTTTCACAATCACACCAATTAGCTAGCCCCAAACTAAGCAAAGCTTGTACTATGGCAACTAGGAAACGGATAAACATAATTAAATACATTTCTTTTCGGCTTAGAAGCATTCTGGCGTATGTTGCATAATGACTGTATACAACTTACGCTGGTATGCTTCTGAGGTGAAGTATAAACATCCATGACTTAGGTACAAATGCTCGTGCTCATCACACAAACATTTGCCCCTTGCAGGAATCGAACTCGCAACCGCTGGCTTTGTAGTCCAGAGCGTGAACCACTACACCAGACAGATTTTTTCGGACAGACCGTCCGAAAAAATTAGAGAAACATTAATATGTCTGTTAAATATAATTCATTCGACACGATTAATTAAATATTCTATTTTATTTCTCCTTTTTCAAATCTACTTAAACCATTAATTATACTTGAATGATAAACAAATTATTGTTGGACAATATCACATACATTGCTCAGAAAATAAGGTAAATAGCTTAAGCACTTGTGTCATAGAAATATACTACTTCTACCGATTGTTATTATCACATAAATGGTACCTACATCATTTCTATTTTTATCCAATCTTTTTATTAAAATTTTGTTCAATTCATACTCCATTGAATCATATAATCGAAATCCCATTACCAAAATTATGATCTCTTTTTAATATGCATATTAGCTTTTTTCTGTCTGCAAGCTATAATATTCATAATTTTAAAATTCTAAATGGGCTTATTAAATTCAATATGCACCCATAACTATTGTGTTTGTTAATTATGACATCATACATCAACCCTCCACGGGCGCTATGGAAAACAGTAAATCTCAACTGTGACATAAAATAGAAAGGTACAAAAGATCCGCTCCAAGTAAAGTGCGCTTTGAGACAAACTTACATTAAAAACATAGCATTGGCAAACCCGTTTACCGGCCTTTAAACTTGTAGCCGTGCCGTAATATGTTGTTAAAATATTAGTAAACTTAGCTAGGTTTCTCGAATTTCGATATATAAATAAATAAATATTATGCACTACTTAAATGTTCTTTTTTTAACAATATTATGTAAATAATAAGGAATAAACAACCTTAAGTTACGGCGCCCCCCGGATTTTCAACTAAGTCCCTTCGACAATACAAGACAAGTCAGCTAAATATTTTTTAAAATAGATTGCATAAAATTTTAATCGACAAATGTATTATGTACTTTTATGACATATACATATAACATGCCTTAGCATGTTGTATGTATTTTAATACTTGTTTGTCTTGTCTTGTCTGTGTCTTGTCTCGAAGCGCTAGTAGGGCCCAAAAAATAACTAGACATGTTCTGGCCCCCTAAGGGCCTATAATGTTATTATTGACGTTTATAAGTCGCAATTTTGTCCTGAATTGAATAAATGATTTTTGACTTGACTTTGACTATATAGTTGTTTTATGGTTTTTAATAACTTCGAATTTTCACTTTGAATATCATGAGGCATGGCAACATGGCAGACAATATATTTAGCCGCCCCGCCCAGACCTGTGTCGAATCAGGAAAGTTTGTTTTCTAAAGTGACTCAAACTGGGAATCGTGTCGCCACAAACCTTGGTTGTGTTTTATTTGCGATCGCTTTAAACTTTAAGTCTGTATGTGCGTGCTTTGTGTATGGATTGAACCTGCTGTTCGTCTTTGCGTTGTGACGACCGCCGAAAACACCTAAAAAACGGTTGAATAAATAAAAAGGCGATAACTCAAAGCAATGGCTTATTATGCGGCATTATTCGACGGAGGAAGTATTAAGTGTCAAACATATTAGTTACGACGATTGGGAGACGGGGTAGATGTTCCCGTTATTGGACGACACGAGATTTTCACATACGTTATAACTGATGGTGTAGGTATGCGTCTGAAGCAAGAGATTTAACTAACACAACCGCAACACTTACCTCTTTAGGTATGTGCAAGTGTCTGTATATTCAAATCAAATTCAAATCATTTATTCCATGTCACATTAAATAATTAGTTTAGATGGTAGGTTCAGACTAGAATACATGTAACGCCCTGCAAAGGCATGGCAATTTGTGAGGGCTAGATAAGTGCTAGCCAAATTAATATCACAGATAATAATTATTTAACAATACAATATTGGTAGCACCTTACTGAGTAGTTTGTTTAGTTCTTATTTTTCCTTTTTAAACTAAGTAATAGGGCGATTTCAGTGCAGTTTTTTATACCATTTACTGTGATTTTGAAGTAATATAGACCACTATACCATTATGTGTTACTTGTGGGTTGTTGGGTAACGTCATCAAGCACGTATACATATATTTATTTATGTTTCTTATATGTACTCTATAAATTAAAAATATAATGACATAATAGTATGAGTTGTGTCATATTTGACAGCTGTGACACAACTCATACTATTACAGCTGCTGTCAATGTGTATAGGTATTTCATAAAGTATAAGTAAGTTAATTAATATTAAGATTATGTTAATTAATATTAAGATGGAAATAGCATATTAGAAAGTTAAAGTTAAGTAACAATTTTTGCCAGTTTCGAGATAGATGATCTGTATTACTGCTTTTTAAGGTATGTTGCTCATTAGTCGCATTAACAAAAGCATGCCATTAATGAACAATTGCTTTGCCAGTAATAAGCATGCTCTTAACTAAGCATGCAGCAGAAAAAGCATTGCCAATGCCAAGCATGCTTAAAACTAACCATGCTTATTGCTAGCAAATGTGAACAGTGGCACGAGCATGCCAGTAATAAGCATGCTTTTAAACATGCTCTTTTATGAGCTTATCTGTCAGTATCATAACGCAATATTTGTTAGTAGTATACTGGTATTTGGTAAAATAGAGCGAGTGAAATGGAAACGCTAAATTAGGAACAATGGTTCATACAAACTTCGTCTGTTCCACGCGGGCGCCCATTTCGGTTTTGTAATAATCATGTCACAAATTATTTTCCTGTTAAAAACTTTGCATTGATCTTCTTTAAAAAACATTTGTATCAACTAATACAAACGTCAACGAAAGATTTATCAGGTTTTCAAAATGTCCTTACTTTATATTGATGCAAGTTTTCATAAGTTTTAAGTTAAGTTGCGTACTTAATATTTACTTAATTTTTATTTAATATTTTTGATCTATGAAAAAATTAAAACGTAAATTTACAAACTGCATTTATATTAAAAGTTATGTCGCTTTTATTTTTAATTTCGATCCAGTTGAATGGCACGCTGTGGCATCCTATGGGACAGGCATCGGCCTTATAGATATAGGATCCAGCAGTAGATTTCTTAAAGGCTGAAGATGACATATTTAAAAAAACCCGGTATTTTTATTAACATTCCATAAGTCTTTAAGCAATTTCAGTTTTTTCACTTTTACTCGATTTGATCTTCACCAGCACGATATTCGTAGATACGAAGTTACATTCTTTTTCTCAAATGCCGCTACTTCATGCGAGGTTTCACGTCGGTATTATTTTTTGTAGGGCTTATACTGGGGCCATTACGGGGCGCGCGCGCATAAACATGTCATCGATGAGGTTCTATGGTCAGGGGTGGCAGGATCCCATAGTGAAAATAATTATAGGCTTCTTATTGGATTTTAAATGTTTAATAATGTTATAATGTTCTGATTTTAATTGATTTTAATTTTTGTTATTTTAAAAGTGATTTTTATTTATTATGTCTTAAATAAATGAATTTTAATTTAATAAATTTAATTTTTAAGTTTAATTTTTATTTCTGTGAAATACAGAGTTTGTTCATACTCATTATAACAAACAATTTGGCCCAAGAAACTATTGTATCAATTTAATTTTGTTAGTGAACAAAACTATTTCTTACCATAAACGTGGACAGCTAACAAAATTATGTTGAGATAGGCTATAAGTTTCTAGGGCAATATTGTTTGTAATGATTACTTACAAGCCCTGAAGTATTTACATTAATAAATTTCAACCTGTATAGTGTTGATTTGGAAAATAGTTAAGTTAACTAAAGAGATGTAGTTTAAAAAAACATATGTCTGAATAATTTTATTTATACATATGTTTTTTTCGATTACAAACAATTGATTTATACTAATACAAAAGTATGTACTAACGTACTCAAAATTAAAGGTAACTAAAATTACTTTTAGCTGTAATAGTGGCTTTAAATATGTAATTTCTTTCAACAATCACACCAAATATCAACCTTTAAACTAAGCAGAGCTTGTAGTATGCCGACTAGATGACTCAGTTCTAAGTCGATGCGGCAGCCATCGCTTGACCGTCGCCATTTTCGTGCCCGCAGACTTAGACTCAGAAATGATTGCATCTGAAAAATGAAGTTGAGTTACTACGAGAGAGTTATAAGATTTCATTTTTTTTTTAAAACAATTCGTTTACATAATAAAAAAAATATTTTGTATCTCTACACACATCAACAAATTCATCAAAGCAGTGGTTTAATATAGCTATACAGGGTGTAACGAAAAGGTGAAATAAAGCATTACGGGGTTATTCTACGGCTAAATTACATCAACTTTTTCTATGGGACCAACATCAAAATCTCAAAAAAAAATTGACGTTTCCATACAAACTGATGCCAACTGGTCGCGTTTTAGTATGGGAAAGTGTTTTATTTTTTTTGCGATTTCGATGTTGGTCCCATAGAAAAAGTTGATGTAATTTAGCCGTAGAATAACCCCTTAAAGTTTTATTTCACCTTTTCGTTACACCCTGTATATGTCATAGTTTTGAGTGAGGATCAACATTCTTGTGTTACCAAACATTTTATGCTAGGGGCATGTTATATTGACATCTACCATCGTTAAGTTCAATTGAAACACAAATAATATGATTACGGAATTCAGTCAGTTGCCAACCCTACTGGGTATATCTGACCCCACGCTCTCTTTACGGGTTGAATCGCTTTAGTACTATTTATTTTGATTTATTTAACCCTCCAATGCGGTGTTCTTTGCTTTTAACTTTTCTTTAAAGATGTCATTCTGATGATAGTTATAGTTCAACAAGAAATATGAACTGTTTACATTGGGCATATTCAATATCTTCGTGCTTTTTTTATACTTGGCACTGCGGCCACTAACACATGAACATGCGTGACATATGTTATGTCATTCTTTCTGCTGACGGGGTCGCGTGTGATTTTGTCTTTTCCTTATTTCATTTATTTAAGAATAATAATAAATATTTGACAACATCACATACATTGCTCTGATCCTATGATAAGTAGCTTAAGCACTTGTGTTACAGAAATCAGAAACAACGACGGTACCACAACAACTAGACCCGAGACAATATAAAAAAGTTATTTTTCTACATTGACCGACCGGGAATCGAACCCGGAATCTCAGATATAGCGACACCAAGTCCGGTATGCTCGCCTCTCGGCGACGGAGGTCGTCAATGTAAATAATTATTTCTCTTTATGTTCTAATATAATTGTACTTCTCGATATACCTTATTCTCTTGTGTTTGCGCTTCTATCCCTTAACTAAAAGTAGCATGCTCTAACTTAAATAACTTCTATCATCCGGTTCTACCTTAATGTAGTCGATGCATAGTTTGATTGAATATTTTATGAACAAAAAAAAAAGTTTTTAAAGTAATATTTCAATTGTATTCTTTGACATTGTTAACCATTAATTACTGACATAAATAAGTTTACTTGACTACTGTTAACTTTGAAAAAAAATTATTATCTTTTAATTAAATATTTGCATGCTGTTTAACATAGCTAAGTAGGTCAATGCACTATTTATTTAAATACTTAAAATCACATTTTATGTACTGTACCCTACTTAATGGCAAATAAACAATTTGAATTTGAATTTGAAATTCGAGTCCCGATATCATATGTGGGAGGATAGTCGATATTACCCCACAGCACTATTTTTACTGCACATGTATACCTTTATTTTTCTAACACCGCAAAATTGTAATGTGACATGCAATAAACGTTTGAATTTGAATTTAAATTTTAATAACGACTTATAAGCAATAAGATGGTCGGACTGGTCAAGAAAGGTCGGTGCAAAAGCAAGACCATTAAGATGGTTAGACTAACTAATAAATACCTTAGAAATACCGCTCCATGCGGTAGGTACTCAGACGGGCACAGAATAGTGATGACTGGAGACGGCTCATTGAGGCGACCAAATAGACGGGGTAATGATCCTCAACCCAGTGCTGGATTAAGACTACTTGATGCCTTACTTGATACTTAATTATTTGTTATATATTTGTTTTTGGTGCTGTTTCTGGTGTCCCCAAAAACATGATGCTTTTAGCAATTGTTTAATTTGCTTATGGGTTAATCCGGCACTGTCTCAACCGCTGTGGGACCGACTATAAAAGAGGATAATTTTAAAAAAATTTTATGTTGGAGGAGTAATTCCAAATTAAGGAGCAGATTAAAATTTTGAGTCCACGTTTTACTTCTTTATTAAGCATCAATAATTCAACTGTCTAAATATACAGTTTAATTTTATTAACCGTTTTATTAAAACACTAACCATTGTGCAATTGCAAAACCGCTAAAGATTTCATAACAAAGTGAAATATTGGATAAGACGTAATAAAAGTAAATGGTCGTTCGGTGGCAATCAGATAAGCGCGAGCAGATCTGCGCATGAACTTAACTTAGGCTTATTTGAATATTTGCTATTATGATGTCGCCTGGCGTCGTTCGTAAGTTTTTTTTTTTCACAATCACACCAATCATCTAGCCCCAAGCTAAGCAAAGCTTGTACTATGGCGACTTGATAACGGATGAAAATATTTAAATACTTACATAAACATCGATGACTAAGGTACAAACGCTCGTGCTCATCACACAAACAATTGCATTTTGCGGGGTTCGAACCAGCAACCGCTGGCCTTGTAGTTCGGAGCGCGAACCACATCGTCACTATAGTAATATCAACGTTAATTGGTTTCCTAGTAAGTTTTTATCAGTCGAAAACACTGACAATAAGGAAATAAGATAAGTCTAACAGCAATTCTCACGCTGAAATTCATCATGCAGTTTATGCTTTTAGCCAACATTAATACAATAACCAAAAACTTTGACAAAGTCAAAGTCAAAAATCATTTTTCAATTTAAGACAGAAAATTGCCACTTATGAACGTCAATAATAACATCATTGGCCCATATGCGGCAGAACATGTCTCCTTATTTTCGACTAGTGACGTCGATTCAATTTTGCATTCCCAGTGGCTTGCATGAGAGGCATATTTTGTCTAAGAAATTTACTAACGTGGGCTGATTACGATGATTTAGCACACAACATCCAATATATTTTTAGAGAAGAAGTTTCAGAGGTATTTACCTACTACAAACAGACAGACAAACGTCGTTGTCGTCTTTGCAATATTAGTTTAGAGTAGATTTACAGTATTGCAACAAAGTAATGCGCCACCAATAAAATGTTTCGAGGAGTGAAAGTGGACGCTGGTCATGATTGGCTTAAATCTATTATTATTGTGATTATGTTCCACCGACAACAGTGAAATGGTATCTTGATTTCAATGATGGAAGCATTGTGTTTATTATGTTTCTCCTTATTTACGACGACTTAATAGTTTAACATAGATAATACTGTTCATTATACCATCCAATTTTCCTGAATTAGCATTTATTGTCTTCTACGTACACTAAGGGTTGCTCTTAGTTTGATAGGTCAGCCATATTAAAAGTAAATATTAAAATATTCCCAAAAGTTGTAGGTACGTACTATGTGTCCCACCCACTGCCACTTCAGTTTGCTAATCCGTTGGGCTATGTCAGCAACTTTTGTTCGTTTACGGATCCCCGTATTTCTAATTTAATCTCAATTTAACCTCAAAGAAACACCAAGCACAGCTCTTTCCATAGCAAGCTTAGCTTGAACTTTACCGACAAGCGCAGTAAGCGCAGACCACCAACAATACGTGGACAGACGACCTGGTAAAGGTTGCATGAAGCCGCTGGATGCGGGCCGCTTCCAACCGGGCAGTCTGGAAGTCACATCATTTCAGCCATAGGACGTCCACTGCTAAACATTGGCTTCCCCAGTGACTTCCAGATTGGCCGTTTGGTAGCGGCCTGCATCCAGTGACTTCCTGCTACCTTTACCAGGTCGTCTGTATAAAATTGTAATTATAAAATAGACGCTAGAATATAGTATTATTGTTGTACGAATAACTCGTAAATACATTGTATTTTGTTTGTGTTACAAGGCGGCAAATTGCGCTCGTTGCTGATGATGGATTAGCAGATTATTATGTTCGCTTTCATAAAGATGCTAGGTTCGGTTCCAGATTACTAACAACTTAAATAAAACGTATGCTGGACAACACTTTAAACCCTATCATTTATGATACGTTGGTGGTCCCTTTTTCAGGTTTTTGCTAATAGCATTATGATTTCTTCTGACAAAAGTTTCCTACAAATTAGTTCTATTCATCTAGACTCTACGATCAATACTTCAGGAGCTAAATAGTGCTTAAGTTGCAACACAGTTACAATATACAATGCATAACCCTGGAAACTAAGCCCACTAATTTGCTAACACATTTCACCTGCTATAGATCACAGTAGGAAGGGCAACCACGCCCACGCCTGGGACACTCGCCAACTCAAGCAAACTGAACACTCATTATAGTGATAAATCGCTGGTCAGTTTCAACAATAACTTTGTATCAACTAGGACAAGTTTGGTACCAAGAAATCTATAGTTCACTTTGAATTATTCTACCATTTTTGACTGCAGTTTGATATGACTACTACTTATTTTGTTACACTAACTTATAAATTAATTTACCAAAAAAGTACCAAAGTAACGGTACAAACTACTTCTATAAAATCTCTCTAACGCATATGACACTGTTTTAGTTTTCATCCTAATTCAAATGTCTGCATCAAAAATGTGTTTGACATTAGATGTAAATAGATACTCTTTATTGCATAACATAGATTATCACAGAAGGATGTACAATTTAGGCGGTCTTATCGCAAAAACGATCTCTCCTTGACAATCTAGAACATTTTTACAGCTTTTCAATCCAGAAAGATTACTATGATTTTGGGGTTCCTTTGGGTAGTGTGTTTGGTCTGTTCCTTTTGTTCAATAATACGTTTAAGGATTAATTTAAGCAAATTCCTAAAATTATAAAACCTGTCAAGGATATAGTCATGAGTTTTATTTTTGTCTAAGAATGTATTTTTAGTAGCAGTCTTGACTAATGTTTTACGTCTGATGGCGTTAAAAACCGCCAGTGCAAAACGCTGATGTGTTGCAACCTGCGATTGTGCTTACACTGAGCTACAGAACGACCGCTGTGTCCACAGGACGCCTCGTACATCACTAATAGAGAAAACTGATAGAATAGAGATGGGACAAGCAGAGACTACACGGTGGATCATCATCATCATCATCATTTCAGCCATAGGGAGTCCACTGCTGAACATAGGCCTCCCCCAATAACCTATCATCGGGTGGGATTGCTAATATTCGCCACGCTTGGCAGGCGGGTTTTTTCAAGATTTCGCACGCAGACGCTGTTGCCCGTCCTGTGCTACAGGAATTAGTCGCCTCTTACGACACGTCTCCTGTTGGCGTTGGGGAAGTGTATTTTGAAAACATCAACTGTCAACTACCCGAAAAAAACAGTATACAGGGTTATTTTCAAAACAACAACAACCCTCTAGGAGTGAATCTGGTGCTAAAATACAACAAAAATTTTTTTTACAGGACTAATACTGCAAACCAAAAAAATATATACATTGCTTCATAGTAAACTGATCTCAGCTGGTCGGCGGCTTAGTATGGGATAGTACCAAATCAGTGGTATGGGGAAGTGAATTTTTTTGCGATTTCGATGGTGGCCCCTTAGAAAAAATTGGATTTAAGCACCAGAATCAGCCCCTAAGAGGTTGTTGATGTTTTGAAAATAACCCTGTATACATTTTATTTTTTCGGGCTGTTGACCCCTAGTCTCTTTTATTATATACCTTCTTCTCTCTTCTTCAACCTGTCTCCATCCAATGCTGAGTGTAGATATCCTTCATAGCAAGCCATTTTTAAACGATCTTGAGCCTTATGCATGCATTCCTTCCCCACTACCTTTACCAGTCTTCGGTCTGCCCCCGCTCATACGTCCTGTTCTAGGTCTCTATTCCTTAACCTTCCTGCCCCATCTAATGTCTGTTCTTTGACAATTATTGCCCACTTACTTCCACTTCTTTTGGTGCTATTGCTAGGCCTATCATGTCAGCCAGATTCGTTTTTTTTCTGATCTCTGTATTTTTAAAATGATTATGAAGATAGATCCACAACATTATCCTCTCTATGGCTCTTTGAGTGACTGGTAGTATATCATCATCATCATTATCATTTCAGCTATCCACTGCTGAACATAGGCCTCCCCAATTGACTTCCAGATTGGCCGGTTGGAAGCGACCTGCATCCAGCGTCTTCCTGCGACCCTTACCAGGTCGTCTGACCACGTTGTGGGTAGACGTCCTACGCTGTGCTTACCGGTACGCGGCCTCCATTCTAGAACCTTTCTGTGAACCTACGTTCTATGTGCCCCGCCCGCCGGTAGTACATAACTTTATTAAACCATAAATTTACTGGACCATTTTATAGTTTTGTATACTTGCTTAGTTTCAGAACTACCTATTCGATTAAATTTTTTTCTTTTATAACAAACCGATTTCCAAATGCCACTGTTTGTCCTAAAAAAAATCAATTTTCTAAGGGATACTTTTAAGGGATATTTTCTCATACAAAAAAGCTACTACAGCATAGCAGAATTTTTTGAGGATGACCTCTACTAACGAAAAGTAGAATTTTCACTATCATGTCTCATATGATCAGCATGTTATATTATAATAAAATTGCAATTTAATTTAACATATTACAATATTTAATCGTTGCAACGCCCTTACAGGGCGTCACATGTACTTAAACCCCACTACTGTCAACTGTAAACCCATGTGACACGCAATAAAGATTTTGAGTTTGAGTTTGAGTTTGAGTTTGGATGTGAAATTGATGTCAAACTATTTAATTCAATATATTTATTGCGTTCTATAATGTTACATAGGTACATTAAACAGATCATTATAGACCCTGATAGGCACAACAATAAGGTTAGGACGGAGAGGATGACTATTCGTAGTTTATTTTAATGGGTAATTAAAGTGGTAATAATTTTCATTAGAAGAAATAGAAATATATTTTATTATACTGACTGTTTGATACTACAAAATCAATTTTACACCTAGTTACATCACTAGAAAACATCATAAATACTAGGTCCGTCAGCTCGTAGCGCTTGGTATCGATAAATACTAGTTGCGGGCGCGACATTACGCGCTATTACCGTCGCCGTTTGTCACTGCTATCAACATTTGAATAATATAATAAGCCAGTTTTATTCGATTGTTCGCGAACGTAACAGCGATCAGGTAAATTTGCAAGCTTGCTCGTTTTCACTATCTGTATTGTCGCGTTGGAAGTATCTATCTATGGTTGATCTGCTTAATTGGTTTATTTTTGAGACCATATTTTGGTTAATACTTAAATAAAAAAGTGCTTGTAGCTCAATGGCGGCAGCTACCAATGTTGACCATTCCAACTGTATTTTGTGAAATTTATCTTTAGATTCTCTGTGCTTTGACAGGCACGTTAAAAGGTGGATTCGGCTAATATCAAATTCACTTGAAAAAACAAATTGTAAGAGGTCTAGTCAGAGGCCAAGGCGGCTTGATTACATTTGACAGTAAGGTTTGGTCACCGCGAATTACAACACCTATCCACCGCACTGTACTAGGTTCGCGTGGTGTAGTTTGGCCCAAAACACTTCATAGTTGAGGTGAGGTCTGGGCTCTGCAGTAGGAAATGTATAAGTCTATGTACTTTAGTAATCATAATTATGCATAAATTGTTATCCCATTTTGATAATAATTTATTACATTTTAATTAGATAGCGTATTTACTGAATAATTAAGACATCATAATTACTCATGACGTGAAATCGATATCAGTTGAAAATGAAATTAAAAAATAACTGCAAATCACATAAATCGTCTATTTTAAGTAAATAAGTACAAAGTTATAAATCCAAAGCTAATGACGTCTGATTACACAAGATTTATTCGACGCTTAGACCCAATAAATATCTCAATTACTGTCACGACTTACGTTTTGCTTAAACTAGCTTAATATGTAATTCTAAATCTACAACGATCGCTTTGAATTTGACATTTGTAAGGCAACCATTGCTTGTCTTGCGAGAAAAACGCACACGAGTATCTCTGTAAAATATTGGTTGGTTAGTGAAGGGCAAAAAAACTCTATACATGTTAGGTTAGGCATTATAGACGCTGGTTTGCGACAAATATTTTGTTTATTAGACAAATCCTGCGTCTTGGTGTACTGGGCAATTGTTCGAGACTGCGTGTTAGCTGATCTTTTGTGTCTATTGCAAAGTGATAGGATTTGCTGGGTGTTAGGGTAATTTATGTGATGTTTGCGTTGGGTAGAGATAACTTATTGGCCGTCTTACGTCATAGGGCTCATTCAAGTTAGTAAAAGCATATTCGATGGCTAGATATAAGAAGATACAATGAAATAGTAGCAGTAGAAAATCTAGAATAATCGAAGTGATAATTTAAATTAAGAAGTTTTAAAACCTTACACACACAAGGCTGGAACTGAACTGTAAAGTAGCGTCAGGTCCCCAGGAAAAACTTATTAAATCTTAACTAAGCCAAAATCTAAAAGTAAAGAAAATATTTTAAAGGTTTTTTTTCCGCAAAAAACTAGCTTGCGTTTTTTCCCCGTCGCACCCAGCGTGTAAAACCCGCCCGTGCGCAGTTCATCTAATTATAATCCCAGTATTCGTGGGTGTTAAATAATAAGCGCTTGCGATACGTCGATTCCAAGTTACGACGACACACCGACGTCATGGGAGGATTCTAACAATATGTCACAGAATCTAACAAGAGAGTTTCAGTTGTGGTATAAACATGTACTAGTCTTGTCGCGTGTATCATCATCATCATCATCATTACCTAGTTAACCGATTTCGATAGTTCTTTTTGTTCGAAAGGGAATACTTTCAGAATGGTCCCATATAAATTTGATCAAGTTCTGATGATGTGATCTATAAGAAAATCATCAAACATTGCATGTACCATACCGTGCCAACTGATTTTGTGCCTATGTTGCTCAATATCTTCGGCATTTGTGAACAGATTTTGATGATTTTTTCTTTATCCAATAGCTTATACTTTAACGATGGTTTATTGAAAAATTTTTGGAAAAATTTCACCTCTAAGGTGAGAACAATAAGGGATGAAATCAGTGTTCAGCCGTTAACTTATGTTTGCACTCAAATGATTCGTTTTGTTGAGGATATATCACTAAAAATAGATGAAATAAGTAAATTTTATTTAAAAAAAGTAAACCGACTTCAAAAAACTGAAAAGCTAAAAATAATATCAACACATAAGTACCTAATCAGTTACTTTTGGAGTCGGTGCAAACGAAAACATTCAAACTCTCATCGGATGGCACCGGTACTTATGTGTTGATATTATTTTTAGCTTTTCAGTTTTTTGAAGTCGGTTTACTTTTTTTAAATAAAATTTTCATATTTTCTTTTTCCGAAGAGATTCTACTGATCAAATATACCCACTTTTACTATAGTATCAACACCGATATCTTAAATTGTTAACTAATTTGTGGTAACGACCGTCTGGTGTAGTGGTTCGCGCTCCGGACTACAAAGCCGAGCATTTACGGGTTCGAATCCCGTAAAGGGCAAATGTTTGTGTGATGAGCACGAGCATTTGTACCTAAGTCATGGATTTATAAACGTATTTAAGAATGTTAACCGTTATAAATATTAAATAAATATTGGACAACATCACATACATTGCTCTGATCCTATGGTAAGTAGCTTAAGCACTTGTGTTACAGAAATCAGAAACAAAAGTTACATTGCAAAGGGGTGCCAAATTTAAAGAATAAAATCTAGAGAACAATATAAAGGAGCGTCTTAATCGTTATTATTTTTACTAATAGTAATTTACGAAAAAATATTACTTTAAAAATGATACGAACGAAAAGAAAGACTACGAAAGCTACGCGGTTATTCACCAGAGGCGTAGGTACGGCGAGCAGACAAGGACCTTACGCAGTGCATTTTTTTCATGAATGAGTTAAATTATCCACGCGTACGACTTTTAACAGCGGATATGAATAATTATATAAGATCTTTTTTTTTTTTTTTTTTGCATAGTTCGATTAAGTAACTGATTCTGAGTCACTCCTAAAGATTTGGCACCCCTTTATAACCTAACCCTGTGTAATGATAAGAATATATTTTCATGTGTTTCATAACGTTGAATGCCTATAAGATTGTAGCTGATCCGAAAGTGTTTAATACCTTTGTATGACCTACATTCTGCAAAAAAAATATTTGAATTTGAATTTGAAAAGTTGATGTATTTGAGCACTAGAAGACTATACAAATGAAGTAATTTAATTCAAAACAACAATTACTTTGCAAATTTTTAAAAATGATACTTAAAAAATATAAATAAAATAAACCTACAAACTGGTTTTCTTTAAACGGGTTTTGAATATACATGTGAGTGCAAGTTCTACATAAATAATATATCGATAAAAGTGTATCTTTAGGGCATCGATAAATCATGACGAAGTGATAGCATCGACATTGCTATGTAAATAGCATGTTCTTTCCTAATACAAGCTTACTAGATCGCTTACTATAGCAATAAACTATTATTTACTAGCCTTGTGTGAAACTATAAGAATAAAAATAATATTATTTTAATTTGATACAAATGAAGAAAATTAACACACCTAAAAAAATGTGACAAAAAGCTACCTGCTTAGTGTTTGTCGTAACAGCTTGATAAAGAATTATCACGATGCTGATTATAAAGTACATAATATAGGTAGGGTATGCAGTTATATAACTCAAAATTAAGAATTAACCAGCAAACAAAAAGTAAAGGAGTAGGTAAACTTTATTAAAACTTGGTTTTTAACACCTCAAGTTGGTCTCATGAATGTTCTCGAGTAAGTTCTTACAACAGATATACAAGCTTATCTTTTTCTGCTGTCACAATGTTTCGACACCTGTAGGTTGTAGCTCTGGAGCACGCATCGCTTTAAACATTTTTTATTCATTTTACTGACTAGGGTTGTCAGTTATTCAAAATAATAATGAAAACACCTACTTTAACACGCTTTTACTATCGGCTTCTAACAGCTAATTTACTTATTAGGTAGTCAAAGCATAAAAGTTACTTTTGACCTACGACTTAGACGTGACTTACTTAGGTAAATTTTTTTTTTTTGTAGAATAATCGTCTTGCAGCAGCAGTAGCAGCAGCAAGCAGTCGAAAGTTGCTGTCCTCTACTGGGTTTATATTATTACGAGATATTACTCTCAGAATTTTAAAATTAAACTGCTAAAGTAATAGTAAAGCTTAAAACAAATAATTGGGTATTGATACTCTGTAAATATGTGACATTTGGATTACAATACAATAATTTGATATCATCGCACTGATCTGATGTTGGAGCCAGGAGGTGTATAGTAGATATATTTTATTGTTACAAGTAAAACTTTCATGTTTGGGCGCAGATCAGTGTTCTGCTCTTAGAGAAATCAACTAGTGTAATTTAATGACTTTTTTGTATTTTATCATGTATTGTTCCAAAATGTTTAGCAAATAAATGGTTTATCTATCTATGATCGTTTTTATTCGAAATAGGCAGACTTTTGTTTGCCTTCAATATAAATTCCTTTCTTGAATTTTGGAAAGGCCTTTTCTCAGCACTGCTGCAATGGGACATTAAAGTAAATTAAAAAGACAGAACATATCAAAATATGTTAGTTATACAAGGTGGCCAGAAAAGTACCGTCCAAAAATTTTTTTTTGGTGTCTCGTCTTGAGAGGTATCTGAATCATCCCTATGTACGAGTATGTTCTACGATTTTTCGTAGCTTTTGAGTTGTTTTTTTTTAATAGCCTATGAAGCCTATGAAGTACTACTTTTGTATTATTATTATGAAAGCATTTTCTGAAGCTACTTATAAACTAACGTATAAATGGGATGTGTTATACTCCTACATCGTAGTAATAAGTATTAAACCATTGGTCATACTATTTTGAATCTAATAAAACTGTTACCCAGAAGCCAAAGACAGCCCTAACAAGACTGTTGATTCGCCATGACGTTGATTTGAGCGGGCATGCTTGAGTTTGAGTCTACGATATACTGAGATCACTAGTTTTATTGTATCAGAGACACGTATAGTTTGTTAATGTTTCATAGTGTAGAGTCCAATTGAAAATTACACACAAATACTTGAACGCAATACAATTTCGATATTTTATATCATGCTTAAATGCTAAAATGCCAAAATACCTCAGTGCCTAAAGACGAAAGTCTACCACCAGTGTGTGTTACCAGTGATGAAATATGGAACTGAAACGTGGCCTCTCATTATGGGCTTCATAAGAAAGCTCAAGGTCGCACAGCGTGCTATGGAAAGGGCTATCTATGCTCGGTGTTTCTTTGCGAGATCGAATCAGGAATGAGGAGATTCATAAACGAACAAAAGTTGCTGACATAGCCCAACGGATAAGCAAGCTGAAGTGGCAGTGGGCGGGGCACATAGAACGTAGAACAGACGGCCGATGGGGCAGAAAGATTCTGGAATGGAGGCCACGTACCGGCAAGCGCAGCGTAGGACGTCCACCTACAAAGTGGACAGACGACCTGGTAAAGGAAGCCGCTGGATGCAGGCCGCTTCCAACCGGCCAATCTGGAAGTCACTGGGGGAGGCCTATGTTCAGCAGTGGACGTCCTATGGCTGAAATGATGATGATGATGATATCATGCTAATATTGTACGAGATACGATCGTACATTTGTCTGCTAGTAGTAGTAGATAGTTCCCGTCTGACCTTATATTCTGGACGTCCGGAGCGGTGCCTTAAAACCACTTCCTGCCTGTTCAAATGTAATATGTTATGGTTAGTTTGGATATTTGTTTCTTATTTCTTTCAGCTTTTAAAGCGTCATTACTCTAAAAGATGAATGGAATAAGCTGAAACAAACAATAGATACTCGTAGATATTGATCTAAATTAACACATTTTTCTAGTTTCTTATTTTGTATAATAAATTCTCTTTATCTCATGGTATAAAGTAAAGTTATACCGTAAAATTTAAGGTATGCCTTTATATGTCCCACTGCAGAGAAACTGCCTTACCTCAGCTATGAGGTCGTTTGGGCCATATTACATCACGTGGGCCCAGTACTGTGTGGTGGAAGGGTGTTGTACGTTTAGTGACTTATCCTTACTATCAGATATTATTAAGCTACCCTACGTACAGGTTACGCAGCGCACGCGCCGTCGGGCCAGTTATTTGGTTCTATCCAAGACCCGAACGAATCACGGCAAGCGAATGTTTAACTATGAGGGAGCACAGCTATTTAACAAACAACCGCCATCAATACAAAGTATTGACTCCTTTAATTTATTTAAAAATAAACTTGCACAGTATGTTCAAGAAGTTGTGGATTAGGCTTTACTGGTTAATATTTAATAAAAAATTGCCATTAAAACTATTCTTGTAAGTAAGTTATATGTTTATTTAGCCAATACTTTTTATAATATCACCGCGAATGATGCGAATGTGAATTACTTAGTTTATTCTGTTCTCAAGTAAGTGACGTTATGTTTTTATTAAGAATTAAAGAATCTATAAACCTTACCCTAAGGCCTCTGACTAGGTTTTAAGATAAGTATCAAGCGATATCACCTTTTAACGTGTCTTTCGAAGCACGATACTTGTGAGAAGTGTCACTAAATATAGTTGGAATGGGCACCTATCCAAACACAACCGCAGCGTTAATCATTACCATAGCACTGCCGTCACTGAGCTACAAGCACCTCAGTGAAATAAGTTTTTTTTTTCTCTATGTTAAAGGCAAAGTCAAAAATCATTTATTTAATTTAGGACAGAAAACTGCCACTTATGAACGTCTATAATAACATTATTGGCCCATATGGGGCAGAACATGTCTCCTTATTTTTTGGGCCCTACTAGCGCTTCGAGACAACACACAGACAATCTGGCAAGTGCTCTATATTTCTCTTTATTTTACTCATGTCAACTCACGCGTCGAAACGCATAAGTTATATTTTTTGTAGTTCCTCCTAAGTCCATTACAACAAAATAGGTAGCGGATACTATCAGCAGAAAAAAAACTTTATTAATCGCCTTTGGCAAACGATGTAAAGATATCGCGAAGATTTTTGTTATTTTCCATGTTAGTTCGAAGAGTTAATAAATCTAAAGACAAACTTAACCAATTATGCAATAACTAAAATTAATGTTGCATTTCAAATGTCAGTTTTAAATAATTATCAAGAAAGTGAAATTTATTTATGCACAAAATTGCTAACAATCTTATACCTTCTAAATGGTTGTATACTCGTAAGTACTCGAATGACGACCATCGTAACCGAGTGGCGAGCATACCGGACCTGGTATCGCTATTTCTGAGGTCCTGGGTTTGATACCCGATCGGTCAGTGTAAAAAAAATACTTTTCTATATTGTCTCAGGCCCATACCGAGGTACGAGGCACAAGTGATTTGGCTACTTATCATAGGATCAGAGCAATATGTGATATTGTCCAATATTTATTTATGATACATGAGTATCCGCGCCGCATACGCGACCTTCAGTTTTCGTCTACGTCATTACCTACCATTAAGCCTTTTGCCCTCTCGACTCTTGTAGCGATCCTGTCGCGCGTTTCTACATGGCATGTCGCTATAGTCGCGGGTTTGGTCGCATTTGCAAAGTGCGACAGAAGCGACGAAAGCTTGCGTCAGCGTCGCTACTATAACGATGCAAACGTGACTGTTTCTGTCAAAATATTGAATATGACATTTTTAAACCATTACAACCTGTGTTTTTAAGTATTTTAAACATTGCTACATAATGTATTATCATTTAATATTTCTTCAATAAAATTTACACTGTTTATGTTGCCTACGCTTCTCAGACAGTAATTTCGTTTACGATTGTATCGTAAGTAACAATCGAGTCGAACTCTAACCAGTCACAAATCAAAATAGAAAGTGTTAAAAATAGTTATCTGAGTATTAAAAGGCATTTAAACCATGCCGCCCGAACACATCCTAATTCTTATCGGCCATTATCAAGGGCTGTGACGTCAGATGTGTCAAACAGGACAACAGACCCCGTAAAGTCGGTGACGGATCGCTGGGCAAACGTAATGGGATCACACTTTTTTTGGGACAGTGTTCAAAAAAAGCTTTTGTACCATATTTCAATCGTATTCAAGCAGCAAAACAAGGTAACCTCTACGTAATGTTTCGAGTTGTGTCTCAAATATTTAACGATCGATGAAAATGCAAAAAGGTTCCCTTTTGACACACCAGAAATCCTTTTTTTATGTATTTTTTATTCGTGTGTGTGTCAAATAAATGTTTTCTATTTCTATATTTTCTGTTTCTATTTCTGTAAAATATTGGAAAGAATCGGTAATAATGTTAGTTTAGTTAGAGCTACTAAGATTTTCGCGGTGATTTCTAATTCGACGTGAAGCATCCTTTTCTTGTGACCAAGTTCCGAAACATTTACTCAATACAACTGTACATAAACAAATATACATTAAAGGCCTTCATTCGTATTGTCTTGTTTGTTGTAAGTAGTTGCATTTTTGCTTCGCTATCAGAGTACGTGGAAATACTGTCTCTAAATCGTCGTACATAGTCTAGCAAGTTATGGTACCTATAAAGAAAACAGAAAATCTTATAAACATGTCAGCTTCCTCATTTCTACTAGATTAATTAAATATGTTCAAGCACCTACTTATGTAATACACAGCTGTAACTTTATCCTCAAACTAAAAACTACAGAACCCGTCCAGTATATTTAAAGATGACCTATTCAGTTTGATTCAACAAACCTTTTAAAAGGTGTCCCTATCAGCACTCTTCTAGCTATTTGTTAACGAATTAATTGGGTAGGGATCCTCTATTGTGTCAGATAACAAGGGTGCTTTGTGATTAAACAAATAGATATGGGGATGTTGGGAATTCTTAGACTGGCGTCTTTTTGGGATGCTGGGACATGGTTTGGAGTTTAATTTGGCTCAGTTTAAAAATAATTAAATTTAAACTCTAACTCGTAAACGCTTACGGCACAACACATTACATATAATTTCGTAACATAATTTTAGAAAATATTTGTACAGATACCCATAAACACTACAAATGTCTCGTAACTTAATTAATTTTGATGGCAAAAAGCGTATTCCATATAGAGGTATATTCCGATAAATTCCGTAGCCAAAAAGCGAGTATATTGGACTTGGTGTCGCTATCTCTGAGGTCCCGGGCTCGATTCCCGATCGGTCAATGTAGAAACATTACTTTTCTAGACTGTCTCGGGTCTGGGTGTTGTGGTACCGTCGTTGTTTCTGAGTTCTGTAACATAAGTGCTTAGGCTACTTCCCATAGGGTCCGAGCAATGTACGTGATGTTGTCCTATATATTATCATTTATCCTCAACTCCATCCAATAAGTCCGGTAACTCGTAATAGAAAATGTAATTATGCCTAACTTTTAGACAATGTCTATTAGTTAGTGTTTATCTCATGCATATTTTGATTATTTATTTTGTGTATAATAATATTAATCTGTAATATAAACGCACCGTATGTTGTAGATATTTACCCCAGACACCTCTGTGGCGCCTCGAAGCCATTTGCACAAATACAAAGTGCGCCTTTACTAGGCTCCGTTGAACTATGTTCCGCCCGCGGCGCCGCTCATTACCCCCCATTACGGTGTCACTGTTCGTGCTTACGGCGCTTTGTTCGGCCCTGTTATACCCAGACGCATATGACTTTTGTGGTAATATTTCTATATGTGTAGTAAGTAACAAATAGTAAAATGAAAGTAAAAGTAAAAAATAAAAACCGCCTTAGATGGAATTTCATTTTATTTATTTTCTTTTACTTATATTTAATTAGATGCCAGTTTGCTAAATCTATATATATATGAAACAAAGTCGGGTTAGTTACACCATTTATAAGTCAAGTACGGCTGGACCGATTTTTGTGATCTTTCTCTCTTTGTGATCTCTGAATTTGTCTCCGCCCCGAATAGCAGAATAAGTATTAAAATATCGGAAAAATTCACAAAAAAAAAATGAAGAGGTGGTACGAAGTAGTATACGAAGTAAATAATAATAAATATTGGACAATATCACATACATTGCTCTGATCCTATGATAAGTGGCTTAAGCACTTGTGTTACAGAAATCAGAAACAACGACGGTACCACAACCAGACCCAGCAAAAAATATTTTTCTACATTCACTACATTCGACCGGGAATCGAACCCGGGACCTCAGAGATAGTGACACTAAGTCTGGTATGCTCGCCTTTCGGCTACGGAGGTCGTATATATAGTTTTATGATAAACTTTGCCTATGTAGATTCAATATCAAAACTACATCTTATGTTTATTTATATCATTTTAAATGAGGCTTCCAGGAGACAAAGCTTTAAAACAAAGTCCCACAGATTCCTTGAACTAAATATAGTGCTTTTTATCCCATAATAGAGTTCAAATTACAACATAACTACGGTTCTTCGTATTTCTACACATTGTTTGTGTTGGGCTCGTTTGAGCCTCGTTAACATAATGGCGGCTAAGAAGCGACTTGATTTGCTCGAACGGTGAGAGATCCCTTCGGAGGAGAGTAATTGCGCCTATTTGCGTGAGAAATGAAAATATACGTGCATTTTGCGGTATATGTTCATGTTGTAGTATGGCAGAGTGAACTATGCTTACGTTTACTATCAGACAAAAATAACTGCTACCTTTGGATTTAGTAGAAGCAAATGTCATTATTGTTGTATTTTTAATAAGTTAATCATCATCATCATCATTTCAACCATAGGACGTCCACTGCTGAACATAGGCCTCCCCCAGTGACTTCCAGATTGGCCGGTTGAAAGCGGCCCGCAATCAGCATAAACGGATGATAAATATTTAATGCCTAACAAATCTTTAATCACAAATTATATATTATTGGCAACACTTATTGGTCAATCGAGGAAAAAACTTGATGTTAAGCTATGGTGGGGAATCAGTGCGGTAGTATTGAGAGACATTGCTACTCAGTCAGTTGCTCGTCAGCGTTTGAAGTAAGCGGATCATTAGCAGTTGATGTAGTAATTACCTCAAGTGTACGGATATAATTACTACATGAGATGGAGAGTTTAAAAAATTATAACTTGAATAAATCGAAGCGTTGAATTCGACAATAGTATCATTTTACTACAGACAAAATAATTAATAGTTAGAACCAGAAATTAAGTTTTATACAATACGCGCTAGAGCAACACGCATAGACATCGTTCACGGACGCGACTCACGACTGCGCGTATTGAATAAAGCTTAAATTCTGATGTCTATATATAACTATTATTTGTACTGTGGTAGAGGTCCTTACTTTTACCATCCCGCCCTAAGGTACGACTACGCGCGTTGGGCTCATTGAACATCATCATCATCATAATCAACCCACGTCAGTCCACTGCTGAACATAGTGGCGTGCTTTTGAAGAATGAATGCACGTGACTGAGCTCGATCTTCGGATTTTTTTTCCATCCACTGCCAGCAATTTGGCTCGTTGGTCGATGTGAACTTAGCGCTGTTCAGACTATATACGTTCTTGGTTTTCCGTGAATGTGTTCCATAATAAACAATTACTATGTCTCCGATTTCATTTTGTTCTTTGTTGACAGCCGTAGTGGACATGAGCTCTTCGATATAACTATAGTGAAGTAAAGTATGCCTATATAGGTTGTACTGCATGGCACAGGCCTCATCACAACTATGAGGTGGTTTGGGCCATACTCCAGCACGCAGACTTAGTGCGGATTGGTGGAGGTGTGTTGCAAGGCTAGTGACATTACTGTCAGATATTATTAAGCCGCCTTTAGGCCTTTGACTAAGCTTCACGACGAGGCAGAATCTACTGTTAACGTGCCTTCCACGATCGACGACAATGATCACCCATCTAATCACAACCGCGGCGTAGGTGGCTTAACCTTGGTGATCACTACCAAAACACTGCTGCCACTGAGCTACAAGCACCAATATTTAACAATAGTCAACCAAATTACCTCTAGGTCCGGATGTAAGTAGGTTACATTAGATCTAAATAATGTCTGTTATAATTGGCTTGTGTCTAAGAATCGTGTTAGAATGCGATTCGGGCCGGTCGGCGCGTGAGTGGATACTTGTAACGTTTGTAGGGCTAAATTAAACATGGCACCTGTTGTTTCGTTGACGTTTTATGGGTTTATTAAGTTTATTATAAAGTAGGCTGGATTTTGGCCTAATATAAGGAAAGTTTATAATACATTTCACAGATTAAGAAACAATTTTACCAAGCCACAACCTTAGTAACTAACATAGGAATACCCGATTGGGGTAGTTGCGTATTGATTTGTCTTGCACCTAAAAGACCCTAGGTTCAATTCCTGTTTTGGGTCAGTTTAAAAAAATTACTGTTTTTAATGGGTTACGTAGTTATTGTGCTGTTATACGCCCCTGACAAAGTTCAGTCCTGTCTAATAACACAAGAATATTGATTCTTACTTCGGAATCATGCAATAATAATTGGTGTATTGTCTAGCCTATTTTTCTTTATTTTATTCATTTAGGAGATGAGTTGATTTGACGGACTGTCAGCAGCCATTATCATCAACATTGGAGTCCCACTGCTGGACATGCCTTCCCAATAGGACGCTACAGCGAGCAACTCTAGACTCCAACCACTGCCTGTAAACTTGACTAGGTCGTGACTTTAGGCTCGTTTTTAAGAGGTCAACAGTCAAGGACCTCGTCTAAATGCCGTAAGTTATCACGGGCAACACGCACTGCTCAAAGACTTTAGTCTTAAAGCTCTGGGGGATATCGGACGAGAAGATATCACTTAATTCCCAAACGCTGCCCATTTATTTATTTATTTATTTATTATAATTACAGCACTGTTAAAAAAAATACATTTAAATTTAAGCCTCGCAAACCACTTTCGTGGTTGACTGCGAGTGCGAACCTTGGCTTATTCTTTACAAACTGTTAAAAGTTATAACATACTATATTTTATTTATGAAGTCGTCGTTTAAGTTTAATGCCAAATTCTTTTTTAAATGTCAATTTTGCTATTTCGAGCGGCAGCGCGTTGATCAGATATGGTAAACGTTTGTCTAATGTACGGTCTCCGAATCCTGGGTACTACGTACTTGCCGCTCGAAGCAGCCCTAGTGCGGTGACTGTGCTGCAGCGGTGTCAAACGCTCCAGACGCTCATGGTTATTCTTTAGTAGTAAGTATTTGTGTTTTAAGCCAGCTGGTAATATTTCACAGATTTTAAATAAATGGTAGTAGTTATTTTTACATCTATTTTTAGTTTTATTGTTAACAAGTAATTTTAGGAATCTAATTTGTAATGCTTCTATTTTATCTAAATATGATTTAAATGTCAATCCATAGGTGTCGAGAGCGTAGGACACCACCGATTCCACCATAGTCAAATATAAAGTTTTCAGTATTTTAAGTGGTACCCTATACCTTAAGTGATAAAATTTACCTAACAATAATCTAAGTTTATTACAAATATAATCGACATGGTTAGACCAGGAAAATTTTTCATCCACTATTAATCCTAAATACTTGACATTAGATACTCTTTCAATTGGGAGACAGTTACAGGATAGATTTGTTTTTTTGTGGAAACAATCATATGAGTGTGCTATTATGGGATGGTTTATTATGGGAATTTGTGAATAAGGTGACCTGATGACTATCATTTTATTCTTCTCAGCACATAGAACAATTCCATTGTCATGGGACCATTTAACAATGCTGTCGACATCCCGTTGCACGAGTTCTAGTACGCTGGACAGATCGGTGCCGGCCCTCAGCACACACAGGTCGTCGGCGAACATGTAGGGAGTGCAATGGCGAATGACGTTCGTGAGGCTGTTGACGTGCATGAGGTAGCAGAGCGGGCCGCACCCCGAGCCCTGGGGCACGCCGCATGGCGCGGCGCGCGGCGCGCTCGCCTCGCCGCCCACGTGCACGCTGAACGAGCGCGAGGCCAGGTACGAGCGGAACCACTGGCGCAGCGGTTGCTCCACGCCGCACTCCCGCATGGCCTGAAGTAAGGTTTCGTGCTCCAGGGTGTCGAAAGCCTTTTTATAATCAAAGAATACAGCCACCACCATTTTTTTATCGTTTAGTGATTGGTTAATATCGTTCGTGAACGAAGATATGAGAGAAGCAGTACTCTTGCCCGACTGAAATCCGTATTGACTAACATTGATTATATTATTATTTGTTAAAAACGTGTTAAGCTGATTAATGATACATTTTTCAATATTTTTTTCTATACTTGACAAAATTGAAATGGGTCTATAGTTACTACAATCATCTTTTTTACCTTTCTTAAATATCGGACGAACTATTGCTTGTTTTAATTTTAATGGAAATTCATTTTTAGACACACATAAGTTAATAAGGTGAGCTATAACAGGACTAATTAATTCGGACAAGAGCTTAACATCCCCCATACGAATCGAGTCACTACCTGGCGATTTTTGAGATGACATTCTATTAATTACTTTAAATACCTCCTTGGGTGTTACATTTCTCCATCTCATAGACAAGTCAGGTGTTTTGACATAAGACTTTCTATCTAACCACTTATCACTACAAGTATGTTTAGCAAGTCTCACCTCATGGTCAAATGTTTCGGCAAATCTATTACATAAAACAGTAATATCACCGCTACTCTTCATGTTTTTTAATATTATGGTATCTAAAGATTGTTTCTTATTACCTAACAATAAATTCAATTTATCCCATAATTGTTTCAAGTTATTATTACATTTCATTATTTCTTGTTTTTCATACTCCACCCTACTTTTAGAAATTGCTTTATTGCACTTATTACGTAGTTTAGTGTACTCTAATCTTTTTAACATATTATTTCTGTCATTACACCAAACTTTAAATAATCTATCTTTTTCTAAAATTATTTTTTTTAACTTTTGTGTAATCCATGTCTTTTTATTTCTTTTGCTATTGACTGTGATAACTTTGGTAACATAACATTCACTGTAAACATCGTTAAAGATGATATTTAATCTCTGATACAATTCTATGGGGCAATTAATCTGTAGCAAGTTATTAAAATTAATACATTTTAATTTTTGACACAATAGTTTGTTATCCAATATACGACGAGTATCGTATGTGGGGCCTGAGGTACAGGGGGACGATTGATTCCAGTCTATAGCTGCGACTACGTAATAATGATCAGAGACTTTATGTTGTATTACTGATGAATTAATAAGGGCACATGGTGAGCGTATATAAATGTGATCTAAGCAAGACTCAACCAGTTTACCAGCGAGTATTTCTCTTCTTGTAACCGTACTTATGCATTTAACAAAGCCAAACTCGCTTAATAAATTTTCGTATGATATGACAGCACTATCTGTATTTTTTAATATATTTATATTTATGTCCCCACAGTAAATAATCTTATTATTAGGTGGTATAGACTCAAATAAACTTTTAAGTCCCTTAAGGTAATCTATTATCGTACAGTTATTCCACATTCGCGGCGGTCTATAAACAGATACAAGTAAAATAGAATCACTTCCATTTTGCACCTCAACAATCACACATTCGGCTGTTGCCATGAGCGCGAGCTGGGTGGGGGCGCAAGCACTGGCTGCAAGATGCGTGCGCGTGTACACCAATACTCCTCCCCCACCCCGCCCCTCGCGTGTGTATGTGTTTACATCAAATCCTTCAATCTGGTAAAAGGTTAAATCATTAAAATTAATATTTGGCTCAGATATAACGATCACGTCTAGTTTACACAAACTAGTATGTATACTGACTAGAAATTCAGCGAAATTTTTATTCAATGACCTTATGTTTACATGCAAAATACCTAAGGTTTCCGACCCGGTAAACGTACTAGTCCACTCGTCTAGACTATTTAAGATATTCTCTTTGACTAAATTATTAGAAACAGAATTAAGATCAAGCGGATTGAATTTTACTACTAATTTGCATCGAGCCTCTTAATAAACGTTTTAAATTACTAATTATCTGAACTCATCGCACAAATATCGCCTTCAGATCGGATCCATATAGCCTTATCATTATCACCTTCCTTTTTGACAAATATTCTTCCTTTGGACACCCAAATATATTTATATTTATTCCTCAGTTTATTCTTCGTTATCCATAGTAATTCCCGAGTAAACTTGTTAAGGTCCTCATTGATAAATATCCTATTCCTTGATGTGCCACCTGTTATCATGTCGCTAGCCAGGGTGATGCGATTACGTCTCTGCGCCAGCCATGCATCTCGGGTGCTAGCAGCGCGCCCAGCCCCCTCGCCGCCGTCGCCAGCGCATGGCCGAAAGCCCACGATTATAGATGAAGGTTTGTTTGTTTGCTTACGTTGCGGCAATCTTTTCACCCATGTAATGTCTTGGGTTGGTAGATTCAATTCATGACCGATTTTCGTCACAATGTTCATAGTATTTTCTTTAGGTAATAGTTCAACACCTGCGATCTCGATGTTATTTTTTCTAGACATCTGGTCACATTCCTGTAGTTTCTGCTCTAATGCTATGTTGCATTTCTCCAAGTTGATATAACGATTTGAAAGGTCGTTCATGTTTTTTTCAACTTTATGTAGCTTCACCTTCATAGACTCATGTTCAGACAAAAGCTTATCATATTTATCCGATAGTAAAACTTATAGAATCGTTCAATCCACTTAGTTGTTGTTTAATTCCCGGGATATCACTCACTTTTTTGAGAATTTGCTTGAGTAACTTATCGGAATCGGCGTTGAAGTCTCTGTCATCATCCGCCTGGACATCCAAGTCATCCTCCTCACAATTGTTGCAGTATTTTCTTACTTTTCCCGCTTTCATATCCGCAGCTAAACCACGAACACAACTACGATGAAACATTCCACCGCACTGACCTTGACACAAGAAGTGCGAACCTCTATGAGATAATTGTTTTTTACACTTTAAGCACTCCATGTTAACTGGCACTATAATATCAAGTTGGTAGATATTTCGGTAGGTATTGTATTTCCTATATTACACAAAAAACTGTGATTATTATTAAGAAAGTAAAATTATTATCTCAATTTACGTGTTGACATTGTCAGATGTCAAAAAATGAGGATCAATCCAATCCAAGTTTGATTCGTCGGGCTACCTCTTTCAGCGGTGCATACTTGAATTTTTTTACCTTTCTTAACATATATAACAAATAAATATTCTCATTAATGTCATGTCAATGACCCTGTAGTCCTTACGGTATGTCAACCGAAGCAGGGGGCGAAGACATGTGTATCAATATTAACTAAGTAATAAATATGACGGTAGAACGGCCGATAGAATGTACGATTAAAAGCCCACCGGCCAATACCTAGTGCAAATTGATAAGCAAGGTTCTAAAAAGATCAGATTAACTATTTGAGCTCATAAAGATTATAACTATGAATGGTGAAATATTTATTGTGATAATTAAATTAAGATGTAATTGGGTCAGATTACTTGAGAGTCAGGAACGAATGATTTACGTTAAGTCAATTACAAACAGTAAACAATTCATAGACGGGTGTAATTCTCATAAAAAATGTGTATATATTGGCTATAGGAATATATAACTACTACAAATCGAGCCTAAATCGAAAAATGTATGTCATTCCTTTTGCGATTTGGTTACTCTTTAAACTAAGTCAGTAAAGATAATGTCTACACACAGTAAAAAACACAGCCCGACCATTTTAGGAAGTTTGCAAACTGATCAATAATTAATAAATGGAGCCCCATATACGCCGTACATTCCCAACGCATTGAGAGCATACAGCGTGCCTTTACGAGACACCTTGCATTTATATCACCAGGAATATCCCACAGGGCACTATACAGCCAAAGGTTGTCGCACTTTGGCATTGACGGTCTGCAGTATAGGCGATCTGTGCATGATCTGGTGTTTCTGCACGGACTTCTGAATGGGTCGCTGGGGTGTGAGGCCCTTGTGGAGAGCATCTCGATTGGCATTCCCTCTCACGTGCCTCGTAAGCCACTTAACAAAACATTTGCACTTCCTCAATGCAGAACGAATGTAGGAAGACATGCCCTTTTGGTCAGATGCTGCACCCAGTATAACTCACTAATGAAAAGGGACGTGAATGGAACCCTGGATGTTTTTCGCGACAAGTTGCCATAATTTAAAGCATATCTTTACGAATTGCTGAGCGGTGAAGACGGAGATGGTATAGGAGTTTGAAACCAATAATGTTATTATTATTATTATTTGAATAAGCGTGCTACGTTACTGTAACTTCTTTATAAATTTCTAACAAGTACTGTTTGTTATAAATGCTGTGTACGCCTGAAAGAGGTATATATATAAGAAGCTTATGTTATAGTAGTTTGAGTTATAAATGATAATAATAACACTTGAAAAAAAATCTGTAATTTGCAGATCTGCATGCAGGTTACATTTTATAAAATGCATACATAATTATATTTTACTGGTATAAATGCATTTCCTGAATGCAAATAAAAGTCTGAATAAAAGTAGAACTTTTAAAAGCATTAATTTTGGCAGAGTATTCAGAAAATGCATTTATTTAAACCACTGGGCTGTAAAATCTGATTAACTCTTCGAGTGTATGGACTGTTTTAGGTATTTTTGTATACAAGGAGTCCAGGCTTGGCACAGTCGAAACTATTTATTGATTACGTTTAACACAGACAGATTGTTCTAACTATCACAGCGTATGAGGAAGAGAGCTAATGAACGATACGGAGACAAAAGAAGATGTTCAAAACCAACTATATATGTATACTATCATAGACAACTTGTGTTAACTAGTCTCTATATGAGGAATTGCTCAGCCATGTGCATTAAGGTCTTTAACGCTTTGCCTACAGAGTTACAAACACTTCCAAAAACCCTGTTCCACAAAAGAGTGAAGTCATGGTTACAGGAGCAGTGTTTTTATTTTGTTGAATAGTATTTAAATTATATGTTTAGGTTAAGACATTAGTAGGTAAGAGTATTGTATTGTCTGTCATTATATTTCATGACGTATGTATTATTGTGTTTTGTAATCTTATTAATTTAATTCAACATATTTTATTTAATTTGTAAAATTTTACTATTTATGACATTTGAATGCTGTTAGCGAAATATGCTTGGACATTTTAATTTTACAACTTGTGTTACAGTATTTCTTGTGAATAAATAATTGAATTTGAATTTGAAAAGAAAGAAATGGAGTGCTTGTTCAGTCTAGGCTATGCTAATAGCATTTATCAATTAAACAGCGCTATAACGCCCGAATTCATCCGCGGGTCAATCGCCTTAATGTTTATTGCATTCTGATCGAGTACGTAAACATTTGGGCAATAAAAACTATTGCCACGATACCTTGGAATGTCTACAAATCGTCGCTCTACTAAGAGCATGTTGAGCTACAATCTTTATCGTGAGACTCGAGTGATTTATTTTCATTTACGTATATTTACGTGTTTAATTTTGTATCAAACTTAAGACTTACACAAGTAATTCATTCACAGTTCAATGAATACATAGAAATGGTTGCTGTTTTATCCGTTTTTTCCGTTTCTAGTAGTAGCACGTTTGATTTGACTATGATTTTAGACGTAACAAGTCTAGTTATATTTGAAACAAAACTTCGCATGCCTCGTTTTTTTCTTCTTCTTTATTTATTAAACCTTTTTTCTTACTGCCCTCAGAACATTTCTGTTAAGCCTAATGCTGGCAGGGAATGCCTCATGACATTAGGTTCATCATAAAAACGTTTACATAAATTTCAATTAATCTGTGCCATAAAATTTCACCTATTAACAGTTCCTATAGACAATGATGGGCACAAATGAACCCAAATTGTAAGGTGGGTGTCAAAAGATGGGTATGATCATATAGGGAACGCCAAAAACCAATTAAAACAGTTTATAGAAACAAAAAGAAAGAAATAGAAACGTTTATCTCTGCAAATAAGTTTAAAAGGTTGTTTTCCAGGTCACAATTTTGTTTCTTTTGACCCTTCTAAGTGATTGTAACTTGACAATTCAGAGAGGATGCCAGATTTTAACAGTAGAGCATGTAACAACTTGAAAGAGACCGTGTATAAAAATATAAAATATCGAATTCCCTACTCAATTCTGAATATTAATAGACTTGTTCGTATAATTGTATTAACATATGAACACGTATGTGTGTAGTAGCGAGTGTAGCCGATAGCTGAGACAATGCGCGAGTGTTAAGTTACATAGATTGTTAGAGACGATTGGGTACGGACAGCATCATCGCTAATTAATAAAATATTGTACTATATTATTTTGTTTTAATATTAAATACAACCAACTAATAACGTAAAATTATGTATTATGTTGCATAATACATAATTTTATTATATATAAAGTAAAGTATAGTGTTAGTTTAAAATGCAACAACAAAGTTTAAAATGTGAAATATAATATTGTAATTAAAAGATCGAATCAGAAATGAGAAAATTACTAAACAAACAAAAGTTGCTAACATAGCCTAACGGATTAGCAAGATGAGCAGTGGGCGGTGCACATAATTATGTAGAACTGACGGCCGATGGGACAGAAAGGTTCTAGAATGGAGACCACGTACAGACATGCGCAGCGTAGCATGTCCACCCACAAGTTGGACAGATAACCTGGTAAAGGTTGCAGAAGGAAGCTGGATGCAGGCCGCTTCCAACTGGCCAATCTGAAAGCCACTGGGGGAGGCCTATGTTCAGCAGTGGACGTCCTATGGCTGAAATGATGATGATGATTATGAATTAAAAGGTAGCTCTAAGACTAATATAATTTACAGCTTAACTCGAGTATCTACGAATGACGACGATGAATGTTGATTTTAATAATCTAAAGTTACAAAGTCAGAGGAATCGTAAGCTTCCTTGGAGGAACCAAAAAAAGACGAAGTAAATCTAATTTATTGAAATGAAATAAAATGAAATAAAATGAAATAAAATGAAATAAAATAAAATTCAATAAAATTCAATAAAATTCAATAAAATGAAATAAAATGAAATAAAATGAAATAAAATGAAATAAAATGAAATAAAATGAAATAAAATGAAATAAAATGAAATAAAATGAAATAAAATGAAATAAAATGAAATAAAATGAAATAAAATGAAATAAAATGAAATAAAATGAAATAAAATGAAATAAAATGAAATAAAATGAAATAAAATGAAATAAAATGAAATAAAATGAAATAAAATGAAATAAAATGAAATCAAATGAAATCAAATGAAATCAAATGAAATCAAATGAAATCAAATGAAATCAAATGAAATCAAATGAAATAAAATAAAATGAACTGAATATTTATTTGCCTTTGAAAAAGGGTACATTTTGGTGTTACTTTTGACAGGAAGTTCAGCTTTTTCAGCCATCTAAGTATAGCATGCAAATACATTTTTATAATTATGTAAAATTAAATTACATTATCAGATTCAAATAAAATATTTTTCGGAATGTCATATAGCAATAGTAATGTCAATATTTATTATGATATGTCACAAAATTTAAGGTAAATCAAGTCCATCTATTAAAATTTGAAATTACCAGTTCACATTAAGTCAGATTAAGATATTCATTAACATTGTAAAAACAGTGTTCATTTATGTAGTTCCAAACTAATAAAAAAACCGGCCAAGTGCGAGTCGGACTCGCGCACCAAGGGTTCCGTACAAACCTGTAGGTACCGTTATGTGTAAAAGTTCACCCATCACGACAATCGAGTCATAGTTATTTTTATTGCAAAATGAAATCCGATTTACGATTTATGACGTATTAAAAAAAAACTAATTACTCGATCTCGTTCAAACCAATTTTCGCTGGTAGTTTTTATGGTAATGTACATTACATATTTTTTTTAGATTTATCATTAAATTTGTTAGACACATTTAGATTTATCGTTAAAGGGGGGGGACACACATTTTACCACTTTGGAAGCGTCTCACACGCAAACTATTCAGTTTAGAAAAAAATTATATTAAAAACCTCAATATCATTTTTAAAGACCTATCCATTGATACCCCACACGTATGGGTTTGACGAAAAAAAAAATTCGAGTTTTAGTTCTAAGTATGGGGAGCCCCCAAAATTTATTATTATTTTTCTATTTTTTTGTAAAAAAACTCAATGCGGTTCACAGAATGCATCTACTTACCAAGTTTCAACAGTATAGTTCTTATAGTTTCGGAAAAAAGTGGCTGTGACATACGGACGGACGGACAGACGGACAGACAGACAGACAGACATGACGAATCTATAAGGGTTCCGTTTTTTGCCATTTGGCTACGGAACCCTAAAAATACGTATCCGCTGCAAATACAAAAAAAATGCATAGCATATTTTGTATGTGAGAGGCTAAGCGGACAAGCGAATAGCGCTAAGTCCGGTCTTAGTCATCAAAGGTAATTAGGTATGTTTTTTTAACAACTTGATCTTTTTTCTTGATGACTCATGGTAGATTGATGTTTTGTTTTACAATGTTTCTAGTTTGCTGCCATTCTTGCGATGCTTCTTCGCGGCGCTAGCCCAAAATATTCCCGAAGCAGTGGTAGTGTAAAAAAAATATTGGGACGTGTAAGAGCTAAATTTAGGCCTATTTGCAGAAATAAATTGGTTTTATTAATTTCGGTTTATTGGTTTTATGACATTTGCTGTATGTTATAATTGTTTAATATTTACAGCAAATATCACAGTCATTATTATTCATTCAGAATACGTTCGTTTTATTTGACGACCTCCTTAGTCGAAAGGTGAGTCTAGTCTAAAGTCTAATGGAAAAACATATTCGTGAAAGCACGAGGAGAAAAGATATAATTAATAAATGTGTACCTCATCTGAACATAGTAAGGCAGTTCCTTTTATCAGTCTGTTGCAATGTTTAACAAGTTACCAATCGGATTAAAAAATATAGTTTATCATAGTAGCTTCAAAAAAAAGTTGAAATTTATTTTATTGGAAAAATGTTTCTATGATTTAGATGAATTTATAACTGTAAATTTGTAATTGAATGATGTTTGACAAACTGAATAATTTTATAATTCGACATTGAAATGATAATTGACATTAGGTATATTCATGGTAATAATTTGAATTTAAGATAATTTTTATTAGTATGCATGTTTTTATTCTGAATTAGTTTTATTGTATTATTCCACACAATGTATATTGTTTTGAATAAAGAATTGAATTGAATTGAATTGTATATCGGACTTAGTATCCTTATGTCTGAGGTTCCGGGTTCGATTCCCAATCGATCAATGTGGATAAATAACTTTTCTATATTGTGTCGGGTCTGGGTGTTGTGGTACCGTCGGTGTTTCTAATTCCTGTAACACAAGTGCTTTAGTTACTTTCTATAGGATCAGAGCAACGTGTGTGATATTGTCCAATATTTATTTTTCATATTTATTTTGCGACCAAGTCAGATTTAGATCTTTGACAATAGAAGTCAGGTAGAGCACGCTTATTCACGAGATAATTTTTGCCTTTTATCTAAACCACAACAAAAAAAAATTGTCGTAGAAGTCGTGGTCTTCACTCAAGAATACGTCCACCCGATAGGTTAACGGTTCTACGAAAAATGTGACCAGTTCACGTCTACTTTAGCTTGCTTTAAGCTATATCGATTCTTAAATTTTCAAAGAGTGCTGTCCGTTTTTCTCGCCATGCCTGCATCAACGAAATCCTTCGTCGGTCCCTTGCTACCATCAACGTGCCGGCCATACTTGAGCTGAACGGTATCGCTCGTGATGATGGCAAGAGACCGGAGGGAATGTCTCTTGTTCCTTGGCGGATGGGTCGGGCTCTGGTGTGGGACGCTACCTGTGTCGACACATTAGCCGCCTCCCATCTTTGCGGGACGAGCAAAGATGCAGGTGCGGCTGCGACAGACGCCGAATATAGGAAAAATAATAAATATCGGCAAATCAGCGCGAATTACTTTTTTATACCTTTTGGCGTCGAAACACTAGGTCCTTGGGGTCCCAACGCACTCTCTTTATATAGAGAGATTGCCAAAAGATTAGTTGACACTAGTGTGGACCCAAGGGCTGGCAGCTACCTCGCACAGCGACTAAGCATCGCAATCCAGCGAGGTAACGCTGCCAGCATCTTGGGTCCACACTTCCACGAGGACCATTTTATAATTCTCTATTTTCGTAGTTTTTATTTGTATATAGTATTTCATAGATGTATATATTATTTTAAAAATTACTTATTACACCTTTTCCCTATTAAATTATTTTAATCAAATTTTCTATCATATCCGTGGTTCTCGCTCCGGAATACGAATCTAGGCGGTTGCAGGTTCGAATCCCACAAGGAGCAATTGACAAATGGTTGTGTGACGAGCACGAGCGTTTGCACCTAAGTCATGAATGTATTTAAATGTTTATCCGTTATCTAGTCGCCAAAGGTTTGCTTATTTCGGAGCGAGATAATTGGTGATTATGATTAAAGGATTAATTACTTGTTTAATGACTTTTTGCCGACGCTCCCTAATCATATATTAGGGAAAGCTGCGGTCTGCGGCCAGACGGAGCCGATCGCCGTCGTTGCTAACGGTACGCCGACGGTATTAGTTCACTTGTCTCAGCGTCCGACGCTGTGAACCTTACTGGGCTGTAGTGGCTGGGCTTACCTTACAGAGACTGGCTACCTACTCACTGGGGGCAGAAAAACGTTGTTTTGTTGTAATCTGGTTAGAGGTAATAAATTAATTTATATTTACTTATGTATAAATTGCACATCTTTCGGTAAAAATCATGTGTATTTTACTTGTATGGTGTGCAATAAAGAGTATCTATCTATCTATCTATCTATCTATTAACGGAGGTGCTTGTAACTCTGTGGTGCCAGCACTTTCCAACCAATAACCAAAGTTGATAACCAAAATAACCAAAGGTGATAACCAAAGTTATACCGCGGCTTACGGTTGTGATTTAATGGGCGACCATTCCAACCATATTAAGTGACATTTATTACAGCATCTCCATGCTTCGGAAGGAACTTTTAAAGTTGGTCCCGGCTAATATCGCTTAATACTTGTCATAAAGCCTAGTCGAAGGCATGATTACATCTAAAAGTAAGGTTAAGTCACCGGTCTAACAACACCCATCCGCACTAGACCCCCTGGTGGAGTATAGCTCAAACCACCTCGTAGTTGAGGCGAGACATGTCTCTGCAGTAGAACGTATATAGGCATACTTCATGTATTAACAATATAAATCATCATGATTTCAGCCATAGGACGTCCACTGCTGAACATAGGCCTTCCTCAATGACTTCCAGATTGGCAGGTTGGGAGCAGCCTGCATCCAGCCAGTTCCTACAACCTTTACCAGTACGTCTTTCTACCTGGACGTCATCCGCTGCGCTTGCCGGTACGCGGCCTCCATTCTAGAACCTTTTTGCTCCATCGGCCGTTAGTTCTACGTAGCTAAGGTGGCATTAGGCGGGGCACATAGCCCCGCCTAATGCCACCTTAGCTAAGTTTTTGTTATATACTTCATCATTGTTACAGTAAGTTCTCATCAGTCTACTGCTGCACAAGAATTTTCGGAGAGCAATTGCACGTCTCTGAGCATGATCCTCGGTAGTGTTATCAGAACGAAAATCAGATACTAAAGCTAGCGTGGTTCACATCAATAATTGTTTTATTTTTTTTATTAGACATAATACATTGCTCTGATCGTATGGTAAGTTAACAATTTTGTTAACATCATTGATTTACCATGTTTACAGCAAATAAATATTTCTGATTTCTAAGTAACTAAAGAACTTATGTTACAGAAATCAGAAACAACGAACTTAATGTAATTGAAAATAGATAGATAAGATTGACGCATTATTCCACAAAAAAACTTTAAAGGTATTACAAACAAGATACAGTTATGTACAATAAAGCAGCCTTATCGTCAAAAACTATCTCTTCCAGACAACCTTTGGGTAGAGAAAATTAAGTTGTAGTGGAGTGGGGTAACGTATTGCGAGAGCGTAATAGTGCGTAAGAGAAACCAACAGAAACAAAAATAAATAATTACATACATTTGCTACCTCGTCCGTACCGGCTATTCTTGAACCGAATGGCCTGGTGCAGAGTGATGGCAAGAGGCCTGATGGTATGACCTTGGTTCCGTGGAAGATGGGTCGGCCTCTGGTGTGGGACGCAACCTGCGTTGACACACTTGCTCCATCTCATCTTTCACGTACCTCGTCAGGGGCTGGCTTTGCTGCTGCATCAGCGGAGGACCTTAAGCGTCGCAAGTATGAAGGTCTCAGTAGTTCCTACATGTTTGAGCCGTTTGGGGTCGAGACGCTCGGGCCGTGGGGACCTAGCGCACATCGACTGTACAGTCAGTTAGCCAAGCGGTGGTGATTGACTGTACGGGCGACCGGAGGGCTGGCGCATTTCTTGGTCAACGTATCAGTTTGGCCATTCAGCGTGGAAATGCGGCCAGCCTTCTTGGCACCATGCCCCGATCATTGGACGGCGATTTGGGACACATTTTTTACTTGTAAATATTTTTGTACATATATTTATTTTTTAGGGTTAGTTTTTGTTATTCAATTTCATAAAATGTATCTTTCATACACTACATATAAATATTAGACTTTCGTCTTGCTATCGATTCCATATTCATATTCCAAATTTCAGACTGCATAAAGTGGGTAATTCGTTTATGGGAAAATGTATTCGCTTTTTTAACAAATTACCACAGTCCATTGCTGAACTGCCTATGTATGAATTAAAATCGCATGTCCAGATGATTTTAAAGAAAAAAGGTTATTACACTGTAAATTACCATTTAAGTGATTCAAATGTATGGAAATAAATACTGCCATGCTCGCACAGGTACATTTTATCTTGTAGTGTAAACACATCATTTAAAAAGAGGCTGACAAATAGTGACCAAGTTTCTTGCGCTGCTTCTTCTCGGCACTAGCCCACAATAGTCCCAAAGCAGTGGTAGGGTAAAAAAATAATTGGGATGTGTAATTTAGGCCTATTTACAGAAATGAATGTTTTTTTTAATTGGTTTTATTAGCACTAATCCTCGGGTATCTTTTAACATCCTCCATTATCCTCCTGCCAGCATATTTAATTACACAAAATCGAAATTGATACTAGTAATTTGCTGTCGCTCCATTACCTCTTAGCCCGCGTCTCTAGGTCGCTGGGCACGGCGCTCGTTGTAGCCTGAATCCATTCAGTGCTCAGGCTGCTATCTCCCCAGATAACAGCACGTGTTACAGTGATTAAACAGATAAGATAACACTTATTAAGCCTTGAGATTCATTAATTTATTCTTTAGCAAAACATTCGAAATCAATTACAAGTTTTATTTATTTTACTAACACACTTTGATCTTGTTGGTCGAAATAAGGATTAATTTAATTTAATTTAATTTAACTTTGATAAAGTCGAACATATTATGGTTTTAGAATCAATAAATAAATAAATATTGAACAACATCACATACATAATCTGCCGTTATATACAGGGTGTAACGAAAAGGTGAAATAAAACTTTAAGGGGTTATTCTACGGCTAAATTACATCAACTTTTTCTATGGGACCAACATCGAAATCGCAAAAAAAAAAACACTTTCCCATACTAAAACGCGACCAGCTGGCATCAGTTTGTATGGAAACGTCAATTTTTTTTTGAGATTTTGATGTTGGTCCCATAGAAAAAGTTGATGTAATTTAGCCGTAGAATAACCCCTTAAAGTTTTATTTCACCTTTTCGTTACACACTGTAGAAAAAACGCACATTTTTTGGAAATACCTGATATATAAAAAAATCTAAATAGAAGTCGACTGCTGGATATGTTATTACAAAATGTTAAATGCGCCCTTGTGCGTTACTAAGGTAGCATTGCTCTAATCTTAAAACAAATAGAACAAGATAATAAACCATTGTTTTAGAAATCAGAAACAACGACCTAACACCAAAAGCAGCTTAGTATTTGAATTTTTCAAAAGAATCTCATAGCAAATATCATAATAGTCTAACAAAATTACTACGCAAAAGTTAATTAAGTCAGATTATTGTGACGTTTAGTAGAGTAGAGACTTTAAAAAAAAAAGAATCTCATAGCAAGACATATCATAATAGTCTGACAAAATCACTACGCAAAAGTCAAATAAAGAAGTCATATTATTGTGACATTTAGTAGAGTAGAGAGACTTTACAAAAAAAAGAATCACATAGCAAAACATATCATAATAGTCTAACAAAATCTTTTGCGTAGCAAAAGTTAAATAAAGAAGTCAGATTATTGTGACATTGAGTAGAGAAACTTAAAAAAAAAAATTTGATCAGCTACTTTTGATGCTGACTGTCCCACACCATCTAAACCCGAGACAATATAAAAAAAACATTTTCTTCATTGACCCGACCGGGAATCGAACCCGAAACCTCAGAGATGGTGGCGCCAAGTCCATCGTGCTTGCCTCTCGGCTACGGAGGTCGCTAAGAATAGAAATTGAAAATTGGTATACTTAAGTGAGCTTTCATACAAAAGACATCAACGCGCTAAGGACTACGTAAGTAAGTTGCTTTGGCGTATACGAGAGAGAAAATATTGCAATTCAATTAAATAGATAAAATTAAGTGAATGTTTCAATTTGTGTCGCTATCTCTGAGGTTCCGGATTCGATTCCCGGGCGGTCAATGTAGAAAAATAACTTTTCTATATTGTCTCGGGTCTGGGTGTTGTGGTACCGTCGTTGTTTCTGATTTCTGTAGCACACGTGCTTTAGCTACTTATCATAGGATCAGAGCAGCATATGTGATGTCCAATATTTTATTTTTATTTTTATTGACAAAGAAAACCAACAGTGTTTACAAATAACAAATCTGTCAAATACAGTCCAATTGTAAGGCCAATAACAGGTTTTACTTAAACTATCAGAAATTTAACGTGTCTGGTAATGATAAAAAGAAAAAAAAAATAAGCAGAAAAGTTAAGCAATCGTTGGGCTATATTTTATTCATGATTCTATATAGTCACCATTTAAAAAAAAAAGACCAAGTGTGAGTCGGACTCGCGCACCGAGGGTTCCGTACAAACCTGTAGGTACCGTTATGAGTAAAAGTTCACCCATTACGACAATCGAGTCATAGTTATGGTATTTTTATTGCAAAATGAAATCCATAACATTACGAAAGTTAAATTGCGGTTTACGATTTATGACGTATTAAAAAAAAACTAATTACTTGATCTCGTTCAAACCAATTTTCGTTGGTAGTTTTTATGGTAATGTACATTATATATTTTTTTTAGATTTATCATTCTCTTATTTTAGAAGTTACAGGGGGGGGGACACACATTTTACCACTTTGGAAGCGTCTCACACGCAAACTATTCAGTTTAGAAAAAAATGATATTAGAAACCTCAATATCATTTTTAAAGACCTATCCATTGATACCCCACACGTATAGGTTTGATAAAATAAAAATTTCGAGTTTTAGTTCTAAGTATGGGGGGTTCTAAGTTCTAAATAATAATAAATAAAAACCCCCAAAATTTATTAATATTTTTCTATTTTTTTGTGAAAATCTTAATGCGGTTCACAGAATGCATCTACTTACCAAGTTTCAACAGTATAGTTCTTATAGTTTCGGAAAAAAGTGGCTGTGACATACGGACGGACGGACAGACGGACAGACGGACAGACGGACAGACAAACAGACAGACATGACGAATCTATAAGGGTTCCGTTTTTTGCCATTTGGCTACGGAACCTTAAAAACCCAAATACTTATTAATAAGTTACCCACTTTATACTCTTAATCACTTCATACTTGGATTTCAAATCAAATTTACAAATGGATCGATATTAGATGATATTTATTTATTTGATAATGGTTTCATAATTTTTTGTATGCCTTACAATGACAAAGCTAAAGGTACTGAACTACATGACATTATAGCAAACATATATATATTTTATAGCAAACAAGTATTATATTCATTACATTACTATGATTAATAAACAAGTTATCTAACAAATCAATGGTTTTTACATTTACACCAATTATCTAGTCCCGAACTAGCAAAGCTTGTATAGTAGACGAAGAAATTGGTTTACCACCCTGAGGTTGAATATCACTTGCTCATTTTTAGGTCATTAATATCAGTTGTGGATATTTGAACTTCAAAATGAGAAGCTTACAATAAGCCTTAACGTATACTGGGATAATAATAATAATAAATAAATAATAATAAATTGTTCAAATACAAATACAAATACAAAATCTTTATTTGCGATTAAGTAGGGTACAGTACATGAAAAAAATGTGGTCTTTGGTTTGAGACAGTGCCATGACCTACTTAGCCATACAACATAGCATGCAAACATTAACAGTAGACAATAAAAACATTTTACGTATAATCAATAAATCATCAGTACTTAAATTAGGTATTTATAGCAATAATGTCAACAGTTATTTTTATTTTTGTTAGGGTTCTTTGTATTTTAAAAACTCATCTATACTATAAAAAGCCCCGTCCAACAACCAAGTAAGCAACGAAGTCTTAAAAGCACGAAATGGAAGTTCTTTAAATCTGTTTGGTATTTTATTGTAAATAGTTTTACACATGGCGTAAGCATTGTTTTGAAACCTTTGAGTTCTTTCGTTTCCACAATCACACTAATTAGCTAGCCCCAAACTAAGCAAAGCTTGTACTAGATAATATAATGTACATAACGGATAAACATTTTAGGGGTGCGAGGAACAGGGTTGTAATGTTCCTCATCCCCCATTGAATAGGGAGGATCCTCCGACCAGACGGGTGTTGTGTCTGGTGGGCTACTGCCCGATGGTTGTTTGTCGGGTTCTTGTATATATGGTTCAATCGCTCCGATAACTTTAATATCGCGATGTAGGATACGTTATATTAGTTCGTATGTGGCGAGATAGATGTCGCTACAACATACGTATATAAATTTCTAAACGTCCATGACTTAGGTACAAATGCATATTAATTGGTTCAATGACCTTTAACTTTTGAGGAAGGTTGATCTGCTGTTCACTGTACTTAAAACACCTGCCCCCCTAGCATGAGCACTAAAAACACGATATGATATGATATGATATAGCGAAATATCGACACCAACTGTAAAAATATGATAGATATAGCCGCCATGTTGAATCGCCGTCACATATTAGGATCGCTATTTCGATAAAAATTTAAAATGGCGGCTAAATCTGTCATATTTTTAAATTTGGTGTCGATATTTCGCTATATCATATCATATCGTGTTTTTAGTGCTCATGCTATTCAATTCAATTCAATTCAATATATTTGGGCTTTGGGCTAGGCAGGCTGGTGCGTTTATATAAATTAAAAGTTCACATTCCAAGTTCAAAGGCTGTCAATTGATATGTTATTCACAGTAGCTTTTCAATAACAGTATTCCCTGCGTATTATAAACAGCATATATCATAAAATGACATTTATCGACTGTCACATTCATACAACATTCCTCATACATGAATCCGAGTTTACAGCCTGCCTCAAAGCCTCATTACTTCACAAAAAGCTCGCTTGCAGACCGCTCCGCACATGGCGCGTCATAAAAACTGATCCAAGGTGGTATTACGTTTGGGTGAAAGAGATTAGTCATGTCTTAATCGCTATAAATAAGTCGCTTTCAAAGATTTTTCACCATATATGGGGGAGGGGGGCGTTTAAGTGTTTCTGACCTTTGGAAAATTGGTTACTGCACTTGTACGACTTTCGGTAATTCCAATTTTAAAGTTAACCTTCAATTTAGTAAAAATCTACATTATCACACCTTGATCAAACAGAATTGAACTAGGTCAATAGTATACGAGGAAATGGATATACATATAAATTGTTCGAGATAGGAACATACGAGTATAAGCAACAATCAACACTAACTTATACTGCTTATTTTGTATCAAAAAGATAACCCCCCCCCCCCCAAACACACAATTAAGGACCTATATTTGGTCATGATGCTCTTTTAACTTATTAGCCAGTTACCATTTTTTTCTACACTAATAGTAATTTCTGTTGGTCTTCTGGTGTAGTGGTTCGCGTTCCGGACCACAGAGCCTGGCAGTTGCGGGTTCTAATCCCGCAAGGGGAAAATATTTGTGTGATGAGCACGAGTAATTTATTAAAATTACGAGAAAATTAGTAATTTTAGTTAGTCATGTATGTTTATAAATGTATTTAAGTATGCTTATCCGTTATCTAGTCGCTATAGTACAAAAATTGCGTAGTTTCAGAATAGTTTAGTGTGATTGTTAGACTAATTTATTTTTTTCTCTAATAAATAATATGACCAAAATATTTAGTTATATTGATATATATGTAATGTGCCGTGTGGGGACGGCCGTAAAGAATACACTTCCCCACCGCCGACAAGAGGCGTGTCGTAAGAGGTGAATAATTCCTGTAGCAGGAGACGGGCAGCAGCGTCTGCGTGCGAAATGTTATAAAAAAACTGCGTTTGCCAATCCGCCTGCCAAGCGTGGCGAGTATTGTCAATCCCCCCGATGTAAGTCATTGGGGGAGGCCTGTGTTTAGTAGTGGACGTCCTATGGCTGAACTGATGTATGTAAAAAAGAGAAATCATTATTTTTTGCAAATAGGCCATTGACAAAGGTGACAGTGGCAGTCGTTTTCGCCTCACGTAATACATACCAAGTACACACTCGCGACGAGACATAATGAGCTGCCTGGCTCACGCGACTTGCGTTACAATTCGATATCTTTATGTAATGTGCAATACATAATAGTCGATATACATCATTCCGGGTACTATTTCAAGAACGGGGCTTTTTATATATTTGAGTTTAAAACAGGTAACAAAGCCATTAATAATTTCAGTTCAACTTATTCCGCAAGGGGCAAATGTTTGTATGATGAGCACGAGCATTTGTACCTGGATCGATGTTTATACTTACTTGTATTGAAATATTTTTATCCGGTATCTAGTCGTCACAGTCATACGACAGACGACAGACAGAAGACAAACATGGACATTTTAAAAATTGTTGACGAGAAGAGAAGACGTTGTTGGAGACAATTGAAAACAGGTGGGGGAAAATTTAGAAACTCCTGATTCGTCAAGACGATTTTATCAAGACTATTAAATAAGGAAGATTACAAGAGAAAAGGAAGCGAGGAACACCAGGAATAAGCTGCATGCAGCAGATAAAAGAGAAGCTGGGCTGAAATGTCGTATCAAAATGTGGAGAGGAGGGTGCAGGGATGGAAAGAGATGGAAAAGAATCTACTGACAAGGGCAAAGCGCTTAAATAGGATGATGATGAGTCGCCATAGTACAAGTTTTTTCTTAGCTTGAAGCTAGATATTCAAGTGAGTTTTGTAACAATTTATCCATATTAAAATAAATTTAATATGTATTTTATTTGTAAGTAAAGATTTTGAATTAAATAATAGAGTTTAACGTCGTACAAACATGAGATCTGTGCTTGCTTTATGTTTTAAAAAATACTTACTAACTATTTTAAACACAGAACCGAGGCCCAATTGCCGTAATTTGACAATAGTCGCAATCCGGTATCGATTCGCTCCCAGTATGGGACTGAAAATGGAAGAAACCAAAATTAGATATATTTTTGCTCTATTTTCAGTCGTATTGGGATAGTTTTGATAATTTTACGTCAAATTAAAAGTTTACGAGAATACCGTTTGTGATCGTAATGGGAGTGGATTGACACCGGATTGCGGCTATTTTCAAATTATTGTAATTTGGCCTCAGAAATGACACGCTACGCGATTGTAAATATCAATGTTCTCTTGTTATTCAATGAAAACTTCATTCAAGATTTTAGTATAAACCTTTATCATCAATCTATATTGGTAACTTTACCACTGTAAATCCCCGCTGAAAATTAGCGTCCTGATAAGTCTACCTTCTTAACACATCAAAAGATAGTAGATACTTTTTATTGCACACCAAAAGAAACAAAGTAATAGGAAAAAGTATATTAAGATTAGCACAATTGAGGCGGTCTTATCGCTAAAAGCGATCCCTTCCAGACAACCTTCAGACAAATTTTTAAAGATGTATTTTTTTTTGCTTTTTTGTATGTTTTTGTTTTATGTGTTATTAAAATATTTTCTTATTTTTATTCTAAGTATAAAATGTGTAAAAAAATTAACTATTAGATATTTATAACCCATTCTTGAAGTAAAAAATTACCATTAACATGACAATTGCCCTTGACCATTAACATGACTTTGGTTAGTTATTTATTTTACATTGTGTAACTCTGCTTGCATTTTATTATTAGATAGACTACTTTCACTCAATAAAAAATCTATTGGTTAGTTTGCATCTCCGTCAACGTTCGACTGGTCACCAAACAATGCACCTAACTCGGCGACTCAGTGGGATCTCGCATCAGAAGCTGAGCTATTCTGAATCAGTGGATGCTGTGCGTCGAAACCGATCGCACGACCGCGCCAAATCGCGCCGGGAAACACGACTTGAAGACGATAACTTTTTCCAAACGTATCGTTCTATCTGAATAATTTGTGGCCAGCATTTTTAGGTGAAATTAAAAAGGATTTTACTTTTTTGTGCAGTGTTCAAAACTTTTTGGACGAGTGTTACTGTGTTTATAAACCTTTTTTTGCATTTAACTTTTTGTGGTGTTTTTAAGTTTTTCGTAGTTGTGAAATCAGCAGGATTTTGGAATTTCAAAGGTAATTTTCATACAAATTTTTCCATTTATTTCCGTTCTTTGTTTAGGAAAAAAAATGATTATGAAAACTAACACTGAAAATATATGACAAACATTTTTAGTAACTTTATACTCAACCTAGAAGCCATTTATTTTAAGAAAATTTGTGGTTTTTAATATTGAATTAACAATTTTACCGTAGCAATTTATACAAATGAACTCAAATGTCATAGATCTTTATCTATGAACGAAAGGCAGGAAAAAATAAAAACTAGAAGCGATTTGTTATCTTCTAATGCATATTCAACGGTTGCAGCAAATTCGGTATCAACTAATTTAAGTGTTTTATTAATAACATTAATTTAATCACATAGACGCATAAAATAAATATTAACTTTTAAATGGATCAATATCTGACACAATAAAATATAAATTTAATGAATTGAATGCAAATATAATAAATAATACATTTAGTATTTAGGTACGGTTATAAAAATAACAAGCATAATATTAGTTTTAGTTTCTTAGTCTCTTTTCTAGTCCAAAAACATACATATAATCAACGAAACCGTACAACCTAATTAGAAGTCGTATAGTACAGTAATTAGTCAGAGAAAATTAATTTTATCAGTCTATACAAAATAAGTCTCCTAATTTTTACTCTACAATCAATACTGACTACGACACCGTAGCCGAAAGGCGAGCATACCGGACTTAGTAGGACTATCTCTGAGGTCTCGGGTTCGATTCCCGGACGGTCAATGTAGACAAATAACTTTTCAATATTGTCTCGAGTCTCGGTGTTGTGGTACCGTCGTTGTTTCTGATTTCCGTGACACAAGTGCTTAAAAGCTACTTATCATAGGATCAGAGCAATGTATGTGATGTTGTCCAATATTATTACATTAGAAGCTGCAGAGAGTTTGGGTTAAGAGAAAGATAAAAACTTATACGAGCAAACTTGAAAAACAGTTTCTTCACCCTTAGCACAGCCCTCACCCTTTAGGCCTTAAAATATTAATAACAGTCATTTATTCAGTATATAGGCGAAAAGTGGCCGGAAGAGGGGCCACTTATATACGTCCCAAAAATATAGCTTTGCCTACCACCGCTTCGGGACTAAATATAGGCTGGTGATGAGAAGAAACGGTGCAACAAACTTAGTCACCTTTGTCAGTCTATTTTACAGAAAATACAGTTACAAGACATGTAAGTGCGAGCTGTATAGCATGCCCACAACTGTCCCAAAGCAGTGGTAGGGTAAAAAAAAGATGGGACGTGTAAAAGTGCTTTATTTAGGCCTATTTACAAAAATAAGATAAAGAAAATTTATTGCCAAAGGACATTACAACGACACATAACAGTAAACCACACAAAAAATGATTACTTCAAAACATTATTAAATTAAAACATATGAAAATGAAAATTGAAAATATAGGTATTTATTCATAAAAAGACATAAATTAACAACAAAAACTAAAATTAAAATATTTAACAAAATAAGTTTTTTTTTTGGTTTGTTAGGAGAGTCCTATGTTCCGCAGTGGATGTCCTTTAGCTGAAATGATTATGATGATGATGATTGGGAGAGGCCTATGTCCAGCAGTCACTGACGTGGGCTGATTATGATCATGGAAACATATACAGTGTGTACAAGAATAGGATACTCCTTAAAACTGCGTGATCAGCTGATCATATACAACAATTTTTACTACGGGAGCAACATCGAAATCGTGTTTTTTTTTTTCAAATGCTCTATACATTATTATTAGGTAGCAAATAAGTTTGTATGGAGCATCAAAAAATTTTTTTTTCTATTTCGATGTTGCTCCCATAGAAAAAGTACTCGTACATGAGCAGCTGATCATGTGGTTTGAAGGAGTGTCCTATTCTTTAGTACAACCTGTATAAATATCTGCCATGGTCTCGAAGTAAGAAATTAACTCCCTTGTGTTACAAGGTACTAGACAATGTATTTTGCCAGGGGCGTCGCCCAGCACACCCAAATTCAAGACAATATAGTAAAGTTCGTTTTGGGTCAATTCCCAGAAGTCGAACCCAAGACCCTTAGCAAACAACGCGAATTACCACGCCACTACACCAGTCGTCGTCGAATGATGACTCATAATATATGGCGGACGTGTCCTGTGACGTCACGGTACATGTTGGATCTCCTAGTCTAGCACGCGACTTTAATGGGTTGTAAGTCAGGTATTTATCAATATTTTTTAGAAAATTCTTTAAGTTTTCTATAAGGATTTCCTATTATTGAGTAATATTTATTTTAAGACCACATATTACGCTGTCTATTCAATAATTTATCAATAAATATTTCCACGGAAAAGTTTTTACTTTATAACGTGAGTAATGTATAACTACTTCTTACTTACTAATGCGTCATAATAGCAAAGTCCTGTAGTTAGATTTTAATCTCCGTAAATTCTGAGGAAATTAGTATTAACATTATAAATGTTATGAGGTTTTGTGACTTTTTATCCTTATAAGGTTTTTATGCAGGTAGACTTATAAACCAATTTAATTTTACCTGGAAAGATCCATTTCCTTTTTGTATTTTTTCCCCTTAACTTTAATCAATAAAGAAGTTTGTATGTTTATTACCATACCCGAGACAATATAGAAAAGTTATTTTGCTACATTGACCGACCGGGAATCGAACCCTGAACCTTAAGATGTAGCGACACCAGGTCCAGAATTCTCGCCTCTCGGCTACTACTCGGTTAAGGCACGGAACCCTAAAAAGCAACACAAAAGAATCTATCTCTCTTAAGACTGTAAGTTTAACTTATAATACGACTAGGTCAAACTCCCGTAAAAAATACCTGTTACCGAATAATCGTCCGAAAAAAATCACAAGAGGACGCAATAAATAAATTAATAAATAAAACAGGACACCTGTTAAATGGCGCACGTCATTTCGCGGCCGTAAAATGCAAATTAAACCGATCTTTATAGCTACCACCGCAAACGCATTTATGACACTTTTTATGTCGCACGTTATCTTAATCGTTATGTATAATCGGATTGATGATAAATTTGGCATTAGTATTTGCTACTTACTGCAAGTCCGTCTGTCTATCATCTGAAGCTTGATTTTTATAATCATCGAAAGAGTCGTATAGTGCAATCTAAGGATTATCAATTTTAACGAATGTTTTAAGCTTTTTAAACGTTACTGCATTTGCAGTATTTTATAACTACGAATTAATTACACTACCAAGAACTCAGGTGGCGATTAGTTTGATAAATGATCATCATTCATCATCAACATCAGCATTTAGCAATGGTTCAAATATACATGTTATGCAAAAAACAAGAAAATGCAATCCTCAAAAAAAATCCATTAAACAATAATTTTAACGTTCCCGACTGTATTCAACACGGGCAAGCCGTGGGTAGAAGTTGTTAAGTATTTTCTAATTAGAAATGCAAAACTTATTGTCTCTCTTACAGTTACTAACCGCCACAATACTTTAACTATACTTTGTTGAGATTGAAAACTGATCCGATATACTCAAAGAAGGCAAACGACAAGTGGATATCATCTATCGTTGACAAAAATGTGCCTATTCACAAATAAAATAAGTTATTTCAATAATCACAATTGATGTAATTGTAAAATAAATCATTTAATTTTATTACTTTAATATTTTTTAGGGTTACGTACCCAAAGGGTAATACCGAAACCCTATTACTAAGACTCCACTGTCCGTCTGTATGTCAGTCTGTCACCAGGCTGTATCTCAGAGCCGTGATAGCTAGACAGTTTTAGAGAGAGCTAGATTTTTTTTACAGGTGATGCATTTCTGTTGCCACTATAACAACAAATACTAAAAACAGAATAAAAAAATATTTAAGTGGGGGCCCCCATACAACAAATGTGTTTTTTTGTCGTTTTGCCTCCATATCGGTAGACGCTTGAAATGTTCACAGAATACACCGATATTTAATACCCACAACAACGGTATTTAATATCGTTGACAGAATATTATTGAAAATGGTACGGAAACTTCCTGTGCGAGTCTGACTCGCACTTGGCCGATTTTTTTACTAGCCCCAAATGACCCTGTAGGTACTAAGTCTATGGCGATAAAATGAATATAGAAAAAAGACATCTATACCTAACTGAAATGTGCTGTTCATTGACAAACTAACATTTCGCAATTTATTTGAAACCCACAGAAAATATTCAAAGCAAAAGTCGCGGGACAGGCAATATTGTCGAATCGAAATCGATTTCTAATCAATCGAACGGAGATACAAGTCCAAAGAATGTGTTTAATTAAGTAAAATGGTTGTAAAAACCGATCTAATGCGTCTCGGAAACAGGGAAATTGGCATCCGAGAGAAACTTGATAAGGTGTTGCGTTACATAAAATTGAGATAGCCATAACGTTACTTTGAAATATATGTTACTTGTCACATCGATCTTTTACAAATTAATGTAATTAATGTACAGTTTTTATTTGTATTTCAGTACGTATGTATAGTCAGCGTTGTATTTTAACACGTGCTTGACAAACGAAGTTTGATATTTTGATAGATTACAAGTTGTTTGAGTCTCTGATAAATCCATTAATTATTAGCCACATAGATACTTCACTTTCCGACTACCAGCATGGGTTCCGCAAGGGTCGCTCAACGCAGACTAATCTGGTTTCATTTGTCTCCGATATTGGGCAGGGAGTGGATAGTGGAGGTCAAATCGATGCCGTATACACTGACTTTGCCAGTGCTTTTGATAAAGTGAACCACTCACTACTTTTATCAAAGTTGCAAATCAAAGGTATACATGGTGCTCTGCTTCGCTGGTTTGAGTCTTACCTTAGTATGAGACCTCAGGCTGTTGCTGTTGGAGGTTTTGAGTCAGAGGTGTACTATGCATTGTCCGGAGTCCCACAGGGCTCTCACTTGGGTCCGATACTCTTCCTTATATTCATCGACGATATAGTGATGCATATAAAAAATTGTAAGTTCAGCTTGTTTGCGGACGATTTAAAAATTTACAGAACAGTCAATTCTTCCCTTGATATGAGACTGATCCAGGAAGACTTAAACAGTATTCACGCGTGGTGTAAGTCGAACGATATGATCTTAAACATTGACAAATGTTATCATATCAAGTTCACGAGGAAGAAAAGTTATCTCACATCCACTTATAGGATCAATGGTTCAACATTAACTGAAGTAGAGGAAATAAGAGACCTAGGTGTTATAGTGGACAAGCAACTTAAATTTACATCACATATAAATGATATTGTAATAAAATCTTCCAAAATGCTAGGTTTTCTCAGACGAAGCGCCGCGGGTCTCCGTTTGACTTCCACCCGCAAAATATTATTTAATGCCTTGGTCCGTAGTAACTTGGAGTACGCAAGTGTGGCGTGGAATCCTGTGTATGTGGTTCACTCTCAACGCTTGGAGGGTATTCAGCGTGCATTCACTAGATATCTGGCGTTCATTTCGCAGGGAGTGTCACACAGGTCACCTTATGACCAACGACTTGCCTTTTTCAAAATGAGCTCGTTGCGTCGCCGACGTAGTAACCAGGATTTGGTGTTTTTGCACGGACTTATCAATGGTAAAATAAAGTGTAGTGAACTCTTGGAACGTGTTAAATTGGCGGTGCCAGCTCGCATGCCCCGATATCCGGTCAAAAAGACCTTTGCATTGCCATCGGCAAGGACTAACCTCGGGCGTCACGCTCCTCTCGCCAGAAGTTGCGCTCAGTATAATGAGACTGGAGGCCTAGATATTTTCCACGATTCATTAACTAAATTCAAACGGAAATTGGCCGATCTGTTTTAATAGAAAGTAAATGGTAGTTTTAGTTTGTTATTATTACTTTTATAAAGCTTCGCTTATTCATAAATTTTTGCTATGGATATTTTATTATGTTTAATTGTTGCTGTGTAAATATTTGTGTTGATAAATCTTATTTACCTGTCAATGTTGTGTACGCCTATAATAGGTGCATGTATAAGAAATTTATGATGTATGATTGGTGTTATATATAAATATTGTATACATGTACTGTTGGTGTACCTTTTACAATAAATAAATAAATAAAATATTATATTTTTGAAACACTGGAAGTCTATATATATATATATATATATACTTATCGAGTGTCAAAGGTGTTTTAAATATGAAAACAAATGAATTTATAAATCATTTGACACTAACTTAAGCACCACAATCATACCCAGACCCACATTCTGTGAACCAACTCAAATATCAAAACATCAGAAGACTAAAACCCTTTCTTTGGCGCGAAAATGCATCCCTTGAAAGGTATCCCATGGCAGTCAAACTAACATATGGTGGCTTAGCCGGCACGCCAGGGGATAAGGCAAGTCGGTATCATCTTCTGAAGATGCCACGTGATGTAGAAATACACGTGACCATTTTTGTACCGTATAAATGTTGCAGCCGGTTAAAATAGCCGTTTAATTGCATGACTAGCCAATTCATTGAACAACACCATTTAACCTCACGCCTAGGCTTATAGTTGAATTATTATGACATTTAAAACATTTAACATTACAGCTGACTTGTAAGCCGTATTAACATTGAATTAGTTTATTTCTCCGCCACCACGGCGCTGTTTCGTTTTGTTTAAAAGATGGCGGTAAGAGCAGGTGTTTTTTGATCGTTGTGGCTTATTTTGTGGTGATAAAAATTACCAAGATATTTTCGCAATATTATTTAGAAGTACAAATAATTGAGTTACTTACTAGCGTTTAAATTAAAAGTTATTTACATTTAATCAGCTAGCAGTTGGCTGCGACATAAATATTGTTCTAAAGCAGGTTCTTGAGATGATTTTAACTAATATTTTCATACTAACAATTTAACATAGGTTTTTTTTTCGCAATAAAATAGTTCCCAGGGGTGCGTGGTAAAGAGCTTTTGTAACAGTTCGAAATAAAAGTGATAATTTCAATAATATTTTAAATGTTTTCTAAATTATTATCATCGTCATCATCATTTCAGCCACAAGACGTCCACTGCTAAACATAGGCCAGTGATTTCTGAATTATACGTATAAAAAAAAACTGAAAAAAGTATTCAGTAACAAGTCAAGCACCTGAAATCTATTTTGAAAAAATCTTTTTGCTTATTTCTGCTTCAAGAGTAAATTAATTGCTATCCTACAATGAGTGAAAAACATTAATTACTTATTTGTTGAAAATAAAAAAGCTCTTATTTACTTCAACTATAATCAGAAGATAACTAGAAACTCAGAACACTCATCCACCAACAAACCTATTAATCCAAATGAACTTAAAGCTCACACAACCCATTGCCATTTAAACTATAAAACCGCGAATTATTCTCGCATCAAACCGTTCGATAGATTGGCTCGTCTTATTTACGTCTTCTAAATTGACCGGCCACTTCTAAGAACGCTCCTCGGGACTGATGTGGTGAAATAAAGCAGTCCTTAAGATGCGTTCACACTATAGAATATACCACGAATCGTGCGGAATTGATTTGGCAAATGACTTGTGCGGTATTTGCCTTATAGTTGCATGGTTCGGCTAGTTTGCTGAACTCCACTGACGAGGAGATTTTATTTTTAAAAACGCTGAGCAAAGCGTTATTCCAAATCTCTACATGCTTCTGTATTAAAGACCAAAGTCTGCCGATCCTTGGCGTGAATTCCAAACTGGCAAACAAAGTCGTAGTTAAGTAAAAGTTATGTTCCTCCTAATTAGAAATTAAAAACAATGTCGCTCTCATATTTTGTAACTTTTTGCAACAAAATCTAACAAGTCTTTGTTGACTAGTAGACTTCGCGTTTTGTAGGTTTCTTTTGAATAATAAATTTTTAAATACGTGACAAATAGCAGTAGATATATACTGGTCAATTTAAGTGTGGTAATATTTAATTTAAAAAAACAGGCATTTTAGGTTTATTATTAAATATTACAAAAAAATAAACTTATTTTTAACTAAACCTTTAGTTGTCTTGTTCCTTATTCAGATTAGCGAAACATGAATCTTGTTGTATGCTATCAAGACCTGAAATTACCATGTTTTTTGCAAATAAAGATTATTCTATTCTATTCTATTGAAAACATTTGGCAGAAAGTGACAGATCAGTTCTTTAACTAAAGCATTGCCAAAGTATTGACAAGCTTGCGAATGCAATATGCGTTGCATGTTACTTGCAAAATATAACGACTTTTTGTTATTTCTTTCTTTATTCTACAAGTATTTCTCCGTGCTTCTGAAAAAACACATTTGCTGCTTATTCACCAATGTGGAATCACCCTTATTCGGTTATTTGGCTAGCGGGATAAATCACCGGTTTGAAGTTATAGTATGCTAATAATATTAATAATAATATATCCCTAGACAACTACACACCAGCCTAAAGACCCTCGATATAACCCCATCCATTTATAAAATTCTACAAAAAGCGACCATTTTAAATACATGCAGGATAGTTAGGAAGTTTTTGAATTTAGTATAAGATTTCATTAGGATGCATTTGGCTACGGCTCGTGCTCCTAAATTTACCTCTACGGAGAGAAAGAATATAAAAACAAGTATAATAATAATAATAATAAACTCATTTATTTCGGACCAATAGTTATCCATAAGAGTGTTAGTAACAAATGACTTAATAATAGTGTTAGTAAACTTACATTAGGGTTTGGACAAACTTTTTATTTAAGGGAGAATAGTAATTCTCCGCTACTGTTTCTAGAATGCTGTTGGGACTATCTCTCACTCTTCTTAGCAGAGAAGCTGTTTTTTTGCGTATTATCGCTTGAAAGCCGTCCGTGCGGGCTTGCGCGAACATCTCAGAAGCACTGCAGTACCGTGGCAGTCTCAACAGCATTCTAAAAGCATTATTGTATTGGACGCGCAGGACATCCAGCGACTTTTTGGTGTAATTGAACCACAGATTGCCCGTGTACAGACTTTGGCAGTATGCCTTAAAAAGGGTTATTTTAACTTGGTCTGTACATCGTGCAAATCTGCGGGCCAGCATGTTACTCCTGACCGCTAGTGCCCTACGTTCCCTTTTAATATCTAAATGGTCTTTCAGGTCATCGGCAAGAAAATGGCCTAGGTATTTAAAGGTTGACACTTTGTTAATCTTAGATCCATTTAAGAACAGCTCAGTTCCATCTTCTCGACGTTTGCCGCTGACCCCAAAGACCATGTATTCACATTTTTTGACATTATACATCAAACCATGTGAGGCAGCATAGGCTTCACACACCTTTAGTAGCTCCCTGACCGCCCCCACTGACGGACCCAGCAGCACCATATCATCTGCATAGCTGATGTTGTTTATATTAACCCCACCAACACTGCATCCGACACGCCTGCTGCTGAGCTCACCTATGAGAGCGTCTATGTAGAGGCTGAAGAGCCTGGGAGAGGCTAGACCCCCCTGCCTCACCCCGCAGTCCAGCCTATACGGTTTACTAAGTGTACCGTCCCATTTCACGTGGTTTGTTTGATTGCCGTACCAGTACTTTAACAGCCCACATATATCTTAATGATCAGCCAAATATAAATAGGGGAAAATTGGTCCAAGCTCCTTGACTTGCCATCAAAATGTGTTTGTGAAGATTTTAATGAGTTCTAAAGCTTTATTAAAGCCTATACCTATACACATGATAATGTTTTACAATCTTGCTTTGAAACAATAAAGAGAACATTACCTTTTTATAAGCGGCACCATGTGCACTAATTAAACATAACTGTAGCTATAATAAAATAAATATAACAATAAATAAATTGTATTTACAATCGCACTAATTATCTAGCTCCAAAATAAACTAAGATTCTACTATGCGATTAAATAACGGATAAACATACTTATGTACTTTTATAAACATCCATGACTTAGGTACAAATGCTCGTGCTCATCATATAAACATTTGCTCCTTGCGGGATTCGAATCCGCAACCACTGGCTTTGTAGCCCGAAGCGAGGACTACTATACCAGGCGGTCCATTTCACATAAAAATTCTAGCTTATCGGAATTTCTGAGAATTAATTTCGACGTATACTGCACTTAGTTACTGTACCTTCGCATATCTACCTATACAGTGGCCTACAGCTTCAAAATGGCGATAATCAAATAGGCATGATTGATTTTGACAGTAGCCAGTCCAGGTTATTACAGGTCAAAGCTAAAATCTCATAAACCCTGGAAAAATAATATTAAATTAAAAACGCAAATCTTGACTCTAACACTGCCATGTGCCGATCTATAAACCGATCAATATGAATCACGCGAAATAGCAATCGACACAAAAACTACACAACTACACGACATATGACGCCGATTAGCGAAAATGCCTATACATAACTTACACCGGTTTGGGTGAGCTCTCATTTGTATGGGGGATTTGTGTTAGACGTGATATCGGCAATCATCGTCATCAAACGAGTAAGTAGGCCTATGCAATATTATCAGAACCGTTTCTTTTTGTTATAATGTGACAGATAAATAACTAATGTTAATATTGTGTTTTAACACAGAATTTTTAAATTTTCTTATACAGTTCTGTATTTTATAACCAATAGGTTTTTAAATAACTTATTTAATTTATTAAACTTAAATTTAATCAGCTTGTTATTTGTTCAAATTTACAATCAAGGCTACGCGCTACAATCTTATTAGTTCAAAACCTGTAAGAGATATGTATAAATGTGTATTAGTGTTAGTTTAAAAATTGCAACAAGAAAGTTTGAAATATTATAAGTGTAATATATGTTTAAATTTTGAGAAGGAGGTCAATCGTCGAATCCAATTCGGCTGGGCAGCGTTTTGAAAACTAAGCAACGTCTTCTCGTCCAAAATACCTCAGAGCCTGAAGACGAAAGAGTGTGTTACCAGTGCTTACATTTGGAACTGAAACGTGGCCTCTCACTGTAAACCTCATAAGAAAGCTCAAGGTTGCACAGTGTGCTATGGAAAGGGCTATGCTCGGTGTTTCTTTGCGAAACAGGAACGAGGAGATTCGTAAACGAACAAAAGTCGCTGACATAGTCCAACGGATTAGCAAGCTGAAGTGGCAGTGGGCGGGGCACATAGAACGTAGAAAGATTCTGGAATGGAGGCCACGACGTACCGGCAAGCGCAGCGTAGGACGTCCACCTAGAAGGTGGACAGAAGACCTGGTAAAGGTTGCAGGAAGCGGCTGGATGCGGGCCGCTTCCGACTGGCCAATCTAGAAGTCACAGGAGGAGGCCTATGTTCAGCAGTGCACGTCCTATGGCTGAAATGATGATGATGATATGTGTGTTTGTATTATATAATGAACTAGAGTAAGGGCCTCTTTCACCACTTGCTGACAGACAACCCATACAATTAGCTGTCAAAAAAGTGCCAGATAGGTTATCTCGAACTTATCAGCAAATGGTGAAAGAGGCCCTAAGTATTTCAGTATATCTATGTGTCATCTAGTCCCCGTAGAACAAGCTCTGCTTAGTTTCATTGGTTTGATAGTCGGAACAATTTACTTCTATTTATAAAATAAACTTAATACTCAAACATTTATTGCTTTACCATATTAGCAGTTAGGTGTTACAATCTTGGCAGTTACATAATATAGACCCAGTAGGCCACAGCAACTTCGAACGGAGGCAGGACGATCCTTCCAGAGACTTTATTTTTTGTATAAACTAAGCAGTTCAGAATCAGATGATTTGAGTGTACGTCGATTAATAATTCCGGTTTTTCCAGTATCGAAATATCTGGATAAGTCAAATCTAAAAAAATTGACAGTTAAGTGTTACACATCTGATTGATTGATATCCTTCAGAAATATTCCCAATCTGAAACTTTTGTAGACATACCAAATGTCATCTAGCCATTAAATCATATATCATTAGAAGGCTATTATCATAAGTAGTGAAGATATCAAAATAATTTCATGTCGAACGCAGCCCCCGCACGCGGCAACGCGGCTCTCTCACACAGATTACGACGACAGATACGACACGTCTTTGATAAACTAATGAAACAAAATATGTTTATTTGACAAATCTGTTAGATAGATCGAATGCCTAACTATGAACTCTTAAAACAAAATGATTGCTATGGACGTATTTTCCTATCCTGTTTACTCTTTCACGTCACAAAACTAAACTTCACTAGGTAAAACAAAAACGTATCAAAAATAGACAAAAATAAAATATCAAAAAAGGCCGGGGCAATTGCTTTAACATGGTCACTGCTTAATAGGATCAATTACTATGACATTTAAATTTTAAAAATTACACTACTAGTTTAAATAACACCTGCGTATTTGGCTCCTTATAAATTAATACTACTTATTAAATTGTGGTTTTTGTGAGTTTTTTATGACAAACGTTACGAAAAAAAAAAAAAAGTCAATGTTCTTATTTGATGCCTAAACTTTTTTATTTTGCTCATTTTTAAGTATGAGTTAACATAATTAATTACCTAATGAATGACACCAATCCATTATAAATGCAACCAAATCTACCCTAACCATATAAGGTTTTGAAGATGAGAAACACGATACTGACCCAAAAGTGTACACTAATAAAATAATTTAAATTAATTTAATCTTTGACCTGAACAGAAGCTATTTTGGACTAATTGGTGGTTTACCTCCGGGGCCGATATTACGTAAATATAATCGAGACTACAGTCTTCAAGCATCGCTATTAACACTATAGGACTTGGTCCAATTTTAACATTGAATTTGGTAAACAAAACAAATGGCATTTGGTTTAGATTTTGAAAACATAATTCTTATAATAGTCAATTGAACAACATACCAAAATACAATAACTATCATGATAATGTTTTATTTTTATAAAAATCGATGAAACTTCCACTGAGATATTAGCCCAAGCATATTCTGCCTTTTCAAAATGATGATTCAGGTTCGTCTCACATCAATCAATCCAATCATTGTCCATTGTTAGACTTCCAGGCCTTATCTAAGCTGGGCTACAGCTCCAGATCTTTTGCTTTCTGGCTCCAGATCCAGCCCAACAGTCCATCGGACAAGGGCCACCCTTTAAGCCATTATGCGGTCTTTGCTAGAATACTCTTTGACACCTCCAGCAGAAAACACCTGCATACTGCCCTGCCATATAACATCACTTGAAGATTCATAACATTATCTGAAGTAGTTTTTCCAAAACTGTCGTTTGTTTTACTGCATGAGTTCCTAAGCAAATTTGACGCCAAAACTCAAAATGTCTGTAAATCAACTAGTTGCTATTCCTTTACTTAATAGAGACGCGGTTTTGCCCAAAACCGCGAGTACTGTCCGCCGACCACGCACGCTCTCGAAATTTATTTTATGACCCATAAACGTTGATTGGCTTTTAATTAGTGCTCTAAACGGATTGTTTATGCCTTTATGGTGATCTGACTGAGTTAATTGGGTGGCGTAACAAGCTTCTAACAAAATCTTTATAATTTTAGTATCTGTAACAAAAAAATTTATGAACAAGATGGTAACACCGTAACATTAAGTTTAGGGTCGGTCATCGGTCGTTGCAAAATAAAGTCAATTTGACCGTTTTTTCTAAAATTTGTTATTTTTTGCTGCGAAGAAATCTGTAGTCGAACAAAAAACTCTAAACAGGGCTTTAGCAGTTTAGTTTTTACGTCAAACTATTTACAGACAAAACAAAACACATAAGAAAACAAAGAAAACCAAATAAGTAATACTGTTTTAAGAGCTCAAGGTGAATTGAGCATGAACAAAGACATTTCTCTTTGTTAATCATCATCATCATCATCATTTCAGCCATAGGACGTCCACAGCTGAACATAGGCCTCCCCCATTGACTTTTAGATTGGCCGGTTGGAAGCGGCCTGCATCCAGCGTCTTTCCGCGACCTTTACCAGGTCGTCTGTCCACCTAATGGGTGGACGTCCTACGCCTTACCTTTACCTTTCTGCCCCATCGGCCGTCGGTTCTACGTGCTATGTGCCCCGCCCACTGCCACTTCAGCTTGCTGATCCGTTGGGCTATGTCAGAGACTTTTTTTCGTTTACGGATCTCCTCATTTATGATTCGGTCTTGCAAGGAAACACTTTGTTTGGCTAGGGAATAAGCAACTAATTGTTTTAGAGAGAGAGAGAGACTGAAACCATATTTTGAGTATTGTTGGATGTTACGACTAGTCCTACACGTGACCGATGTGTGCCTGTCTCTGCCTATTAGTCTCTTTATGTTAAAATAATTAATAAATTAATAAACAAAATACTTTTGTCTTCAATCCTATATTTTGAACAAAACTACATCTGATATTTTGATTTTTGGTAAGGGCGTGCAAAATCTAGGTCACGTTCAAAGACGAAATCTTAGATTATTGAATCATGGTATCAATTTTCTGTATTTGCATTAAAGTCATAATTATTTTAACATAAACAATGCAGTTAATTATTATTGATGTAATACATGTTAATTTCAGACCAAATGCAAGGCTATTTGCTTTCATAAATAAAGGCAATTAAGACTACACGAAAGCTTAAATTACTAGAAAGCCGTTGCAGAAAACGGTTTTGTGTTAAAATTGCTTAAGCAAATAAAAAATAATTGGTCAATCTTGCAATTTGTAAAGGTGTAAAATAAAACTGTGCCGGATGAAATGTGCGTATATTTCTCACTTTATAGCAAACAATAAAATATAAGTAGAATCTGTTATTAAAATGTCTTAAAAATAAGGTTCGGATTTAATAATAGTGATTTAATTTTAACTTGGTATGGTGAATATAAAACGAACAAAAGTTGCTGACATAGCCCAACGGATAAGCAAGCTGAAGTAGCAGTGGGCGGGGCTCATAGCACGTAGAACTGACGGCCGATGGGGCAGAAAGGTTCTGGAATGGAGGCCACGTACCGGCAAGAGCAGCGTAGGACGTCCACCTACAAGGTGGACAGACGACCTGGTAAAGGTTGCAGGAAGCCGCTGGATGCGAGCCGCTTTTAACCGGCCAATCTGGAAGTCACTGGGGGAGGCCTATGTTCAGCAGTGGACGTCCAATGGCTGAAATGATGATGATGATAATGATGGTGAATATTTAGGATGGCAAGATTATTCAAGAACAGGCGAAAAATGGTTATTATGTTCCCATAGTTCATTTCAACCTGAACGTTGTCTCTGGAAGATATCGTTTTAGCTATAAGGATACCGAAATTATGCATCTTTCTATAAACTTCAACTGTAACTTATTTGTACGGTGTGCAATACTAAGTAATGTCAACCTATCTATTATAATGTTTTCACCTATTGTGTTTACTATGAGACGGGAATATACAAATAACATCGCATTTCAAATGCAATCATTAGATCGCTAAACCCTTTGCGATAGATTGCCATTAATAGCCCATACAACTTTATTACTAAACATTTTAAGTGATGCTTCTAGAGTAGTATTTCAATAAGTGGTCCTAAGGAAGCCGCGGTATCTCCGGTGTTGGCTCAGCAAGTAATTAACTAAATAACAGTCGTGACGACACGATCGCAATCGCCGAAACAACTTTTTACTTAACACTAACGGGAGCTTAAACGGAAAGCTTTTTTCTCACACTTCTTTTGGGGATCAACCAATATTTTGAAGAGACCAAAAAGTTTTAGTAATGTCAAACGTCAAACAAAAGTGCCAATCTATTTCGCAAGGAAGTGTTCTCGGTTATGTATTATTTTTACTTTACATCAATGATCGCCCAAAAACATGAAACGAATAATATGTGCTTTGCAGATGAAATTCCATTAATAGTACCTTGTTCAAATAGCCATAATATTCATATGAAATCCCGTGTTTTCAACCACATTCAAAACTTTATGATTGTAAAAGAAACTAAGTATTTACATTAAAACAAAATTGATATAAATAAGGTGACGCCACAGAACATACAATTAGGACGTGTCGCTGCCGCCGCTTATTTGAATCAAACCTTTAGACACGTAACATAATACCAGAGAAACAAAATATGAAACAAAAGTGTAAAACCATCTACAATAAAACTTCGGGATGAACCGTGGCATCATTTTTTGATCCATTCATCTCGGGATTCCACATTTTTTTCACGCCTCTTAAGCAATTAGCAAGGCCAGTAATGTCAGTATCCATTCAGGTTGTTTACGAGCGGTTTTAATGCCGACTTGATGACAATACTCGGTGGTAACGTTAATAGCTGGATTAACGGACAAAAGAAATTAACTCGATTAACTTTTAGTGTTATTGGATATTCATTCTTTTTTTAAGCGTGTCTAAATATTTTGAGCTCAGTAACTCGCCAAGGGTCGTGGCGTTTTCAGTGTTTTACGTTTTTATAAATGCATTGTATCCTCCTTTTTAGTGCAGATTGCGAGTTGCCACGCACACTTGGTGTACATGCTTGACCATAATGCTGAATTTGGCATTTTTGAATACTATATGAGAAGCAAAAATCATCTAATATCAAAGCTAGCAAAATAAAATATAAGTTTGGATTAATTGAAATGTCAATGTTGGGAGCACAAAAGGCCAATTCGCAGACTCTTAAAAGATGGACAACATCAGAAATGATGTTGAATGATGTCAAATAAGAATTCCATCCTGACAACCCGAGATAGAATGAACTGGATGAGGTTGAAAGAGGTCTACAGTAAACTGGTCCCCGAAAACGTAAGATGATGAATGCGAAAAATCTTGACGACTTGACACAATGTCATGTTAACTATGTTAATATTTGGAATTGACTGCTTTATCATGTAAACCAAAAGCCTTCGAATGAAAGCTATCTTTATAAACATTAGACTAAACTTCCTTCTGACTTCCAATACTTCTTATACTCACACAGGACCGGTGTATCACGACATGACTCATGGTAGCGATTTATAATCTCCTGCTAACGAGGCGCCGTAAAACGTAATAAAACTTTACACAATTATTGCACCCGCCATATTGTATATCGTAGGCTAAATTTGATTACGGTTGTAATCCATTGTCAATTTACGACTTTCTAATTAAAAGGTTTACTGTTGTCATAAATAAATTCGCGCCGGAGGCTAGACCAATATACATATTGTTCGATTTCAAGGATATTAGACGAGATAATCTTCTAACAACCACGAATGGCAATAAACGATGATATTTCTTTATAGAATGAATAATGAATGGATGGAATTTAATAAATCTAAAGAATACAGGTATCAAACTTACGCCTTAACCTACAAAAAATTGTGGATACCGATCAAACTAAACGCTCTTACATAATTTACTATTTTGCTGAAACAAGATTAAGCGGGTAAGTTAATGTTAATCACAATAAACTTTCTCTAAATCTAAGCATCGATTCCATTAGTAAGCCTACAAGTGTTTTGTAAAATAAATTAAAATAGTGACTTGAAAAAGGAAAGTCTGGAAAAATTGTGTCTTCACACACAATCAGATACGAGTGGCTATCTAGACATTCCTTGACAGACATTCTTCTAATTGCGTCGGTTCAAAGACCCTGTAATAAAGGGCCTATGCCCGAAATGGCAATACCAAGTATTTACCACCAATCGACTAGCTCGGGCTTGCCTTTAGCACGCATACCGAGAGACATGTCTAGATCATTTAAGAATAATTGACCTGACTGAATATTTTTCAATTGGCTCTGGTATCGGTGTGCTAGCGCCTTCGGCAAAAAAATGCTTTTGACGTACGTACAGACAACAGCTCGTCGACCTTATATACAATGTTTACTTGCAAATAAATTATTTAATTATTAACCTACGACAAAACGTCAAATTTTCTCAATTGATATTAATCTCTACATGACTGACTTAAAGTTGAAAATCATTTCAATGACCTTTAACTTTTTAAGTAGGTTGCCGCCTGCCTACCTGCCGTTGACTGTACCTCAAGACAAAAGAATGTTAATTCCTTACTTCGAGACCATGAAAATTGGAATGCTGTGTGGCGTATGTTCATAACCATGAGGAGCAAATCCACTGCAGCGTTTCGTTTGACTACCCCCCACCGAATCTACTCAAATGTAGTAGGTAGTCAACCGAAAAGCGTGGTCGATCTATTTTAATGGTTTTTATATTATTTAAAAAGCTTTAGAATGCAGTTTGGTGTAGTTTGTGTTCTAATATTTAGTGAAATGATAAAGATCTGAAACTATAGAAATATCATTGTATTCAACGCCGCATCGAGTGTCAAATGACTTGTCTCAAGATAACTTGCTTGAGACCCGATAGCGTCTTGAAACCTGCTTCTACGGGAAGAGTAGACTTCACGTTATCCAAGAAAAGCAATAAAAACTAAACATCCGTTATTCATTGTAAACACTATATCAAGAAAACACTCGACATTGGCAGAATCACTGCTCTGCTTAAAGGACGGGATTGAGTCCATATAAAAAAACATTTGAGTACATCTAAGATGTAGAGATGTTGTACCTGCGTATAAACATAACATTAATGAGACAAAACGCTGGCTTTGACAGCGAGAAACACTTGACAAGTTAGCTAAGGTAGGTAGGTAGGTAAGGTCCTCGGTAGCTTAGAAGAGCACTCGTCCGGACTGCGAAAAGCCGTAGGTTCAATTTCCAAGTGAGGCGGTCATAATTTTTTAAAATCTTATATTATCTGAGATACGAAGGTCTATGGAAACAGAGAACTAAAATGATTTGTAACTTTTTATAGCCATCTTATTTAATTATTATAATGAGTTGCCCGAAGTTTTTCTTTGATTATAAAATTATGTGTTACACGCCAGCAACAAAAACTAATTGGACGGTTTGACACCTGCTTGTTCGCGAAACAGAACACACATTTTTTGTTAAACTTTGAGAGAAGCTTAATTTGTTATCTTTAGTCCAAGTGTAAAGTTAGAAGCTTACAAAGTTAACGTTTTGATACTGAAAGGAAGAAACACTAATAAAATGTGCTTTTGATTATTTAACTGGCCTTTATTATAAGCTCTTAAAGCAGGGATATGTAGGTTGCTTTGAGAGATAACCCATACAATTAGCTGCCAAAAAAGTGCCAGATACTCGTAGGTTATCTGGAACTTATCAGCAATTCTTTCTTCTAATACTTTATGTCATTTATGTTGTTTTAATTTTATTATTATTAGATTTTTGTTGGGTGAAGGTTTGACCTGCTGATGAAAAGTTAGTATGACTTGGCATTCGACTTTTTTATTTTCCCGAAGCCTTAATGATTATAATCGAACTATGCAAGATCGCTCACGCTTGAGTCTAATGCTACCACATAATCAGCGTTACTATTATCCAGCGAAATGATTACAGACTGACTGAGCTAGATCTAATTACATAATTACAGTATTTTATATTAGCTCAATATCTATGGGAACCTTGGCATTTTTATTCAAATTATAACACTAAAGTCTAGACGGTATATTAATGTTCCTAGGCTTAATATCAACATGCCCTCAGGTAATATATGTAATTAAAGGTAAACATGAATGAATTATAGCTTGTATGTTTTTACTTAAGGAAAAAACGGTGGAATTTAATAATAAGGATTAAAATTTAATCTAATTGGAATATTTGTTGAGTTCTAGGAATTAAACGATATGAGTCAAACACAGATGTGTTTGATGAATAGGTTTGTAAATAAACTAGGTCTGGTAACGCATATGATATAAAAATAAATATATTTTGCGCTTCGTCCAGTGATGATCTGATCAGTCTCGGTATTAATTTGCTTTTGCCGTTTGTACTATTATCTGATGGCATAGCTACTACTATTATCTGATGTGAAGGTTATACAGGGTTACATTGCAAAGAGGTACGACGAAAAAATACTTTAAAATATCCGAAAATAAAGTCAACAGAGAGACTACGAATGCCGCGCGGTCATTCATCAGAGGCGTAGGTACGGCGAGCCTACAAAGACCTTACGCAGTGCACATACGGTGCATTTTTTAAATAAATGAGTCAAATTATACACGCGTACGATTTTATACAGCGGACAGGAATAATAAAAGGTTACAATTTTTTTTTGTTCTTTGCATAGTTCGATTAAGTTACTGATAATGAGCCACTTCTAAAGATTTGGCACCCCTTTGCAATGTAACCCTGTATAGTGGAATTTTGACACGCACATTCAACCCTACAAGCTCCTTTCACGTAATTAACTTTTTTCATTATTTCGATGCGAACCAATTAATAAAACATAAAAAAGTGTGGGTACATGGTTTGTTTTATTAATTAAATCGAGGCCACTTTTAATTCAAAATCTCATATTACAAACCGCCTAGCAATAAGTCTGAATGCAAATAGTACCGTTTTCTTACTGAGTTTATGTCCCCAGTAACTCGGTAGCGGGAACCCATGTTCAGGTACACTTAGCCTCATCGATATCTAATACCATTCTTGGTACAAGATCTCAGGGAGCTGGCCGTTATCGCTAGGGTATCGTTTAAAATTTTCGCGTTTCTTCTTTCGTTAGAGGTGCTTGTGGCTCAGTGGCGGCAGCGCTTTGGAGTTGTTACCAAAGTTAAGCCACCTACGCCGCGGTTGTTAGTGGATAGGTGACCATTCCAACTATATTTAGTGACATTTATCACAAGCATCTCTGTGCTACGGAAGGCAAGTTAAAAGTTGGTCCAGGCTTATGTCGCTTGATACTAGTCGTGAAGCCTAGTCAGAGGCCTTAGGGCGGATCAACAACGACACCTTCTACCGCACTGGGTCCGAGTTGTTGAGTATGGCTCAAACTACTTAGGTAGGTAGGTAGGTAGGCTAGGAATTCCTAAAACAGGGTACTTGAAGTTAAAACTCTAGTATCGTTACGTTACTGATCAGTGGAGTCTTATGTGCAACAGTCAACGTCTAATAGGCTGGGCTGGGTTGCGTAAAGTGTTCAGGGATTTATATCACTTCTAATAGGCTAACTTAGTCTCAAGTATATTTTTTTAATATAAGTTATATCGCGGTGATATACCTAAAACGAAAATGGTCAGAGGTTCGATTTTAGGTTTGATTCAGGAAAGTACAACTTTGAAAAAACTTTTACTGCTGGGAGCTGACAAAATTAACACGAGGATGTCAATTCCATACTTCGAAACCATGACAACTGGTATGTCTAGGGCATATTTATTTGTTATTTATGAAAATAAAAATCTGACCTCTATAACTTATTTTTAACATCGCGAGCATTTCCAGAAGAAGCCTGAACATTCGTGATTTTAAGTAAGTCAGTACTCACATTACGTACAGTAACTAACTTTAATTAAACATATTATCCCAACATTTATGGCGCTAACTATACCATGTAAGGTTAGTTCAAACGCTAGCAGCTATAACTCTGTGTTAGCCAAAGGGGAGCTTGTAAGTCTGAATCAGATGCGGTACCTGTCGCGCGGCATTAGCCAGCCAGTTCTAACATTACATGGACAGTGGTCGGGGAAAGTAGGGAATGCTGCTATAAACCATTTGGACTTAATGATTAGAAACACACTTAAATTAGCGACAGTTGTAACTAACCAACTATGTAATTAAATCACGATGTATTGCCTATTCAAAAAACTTGCCGCCTAAAAGATTATGGTTTACACTAGGAACATACCAGGAACGGCAAAACGCTAAGAGGAAGATATTCAAAAGTAGACTGAACTATTTTTATTTTTTGCTTTCACAATAATGCTAGTTTATTATATCAAGGAAAATAATTTTACTTGCAAAAACTTTTCAACTGTCTCTAGAGGGACTCGAACCCACGACCTTTCGCTATCCGAGCGACTGCTCTCTCAACTGAGCTACGGAGGACATAGAAATGTTGACGAATTTCTTCATGTGTTTATAGCTGTTATTAAGCCAACATTGTTTCATCAATGTCTTGGATTTTATACCCACAAAAACCCGAAAGAAATATATTTGCAAATATTTAAACAGCCTAATCAATTCAAACTTTGCAACAGTATTTCGTTCAGGTGTTTGTGGGTAAAATTATTGTCCTTGATAGACTGGAACTAGTTATTCTCTACAGTAAACTTCAATACTGTCTGTATGCTGAACATTGGCTTCCAGTCAACACACTTAAATAAAACAGATATAGATAGATGGATAATCTTTATTGTACACCATTCAAACAAGTTAAAATTGATATTTACAGATAGGTGCACAATTTAGGCAGTCTTATCGCTAAAAGCGATCCCTTCAAGACAACGTTCAGGTAGAGGACAGATTAGAAGAAAGAGGATAGTAAATATCAGATCAGAATATCATCGGGACACCCTCTAACTACAATTTAGAAACGTTATTATTTATATTCAACATTCAGCATTAGCAAGTTTCCATGTCTACAATTAACAAACTAACCGCACACTAATCCTAATTTGCAGTTTCTCGTATTGTAGAGCTAGTCACAATAGTCTTTCAGTCGTTCAACAAACGCAACTGGGTCGAAACTGATGCGGTTTCTCGGAATACGCGATAATGTGCGAGCTCTAGTTAGGAGCTGGAAAATTGCTTCCTACAGCTGGAGCTACAATGAGTTAGAAGCAATTTCTGTTTATTGTAACGCTATTTGAACTTTGTTGCTTGTTTGAATTGTGCGAAGAAAATAAAGACAAGGAAATGATGGGAGAGTCCGGTTGGGAAAAGTTGTTGACAGACAATATCATATTCAGAAATCTCTGGATACGTGTTCAGGGCCCTAATTATGTGGTTCCCTTTTTCCAAAGGTTATCGAGTCCTGATGGTAATCACTCCTAATGCAATAAATAAATGATTTGATTTAATTAAGCAGACCTGCTTTTGAACTGCCTTGGGGTTCCGTTCCTGAAAAGAAAAGTTTTTATTTTAGTTATTAGCTCACTAGCTCACGACACCCAGCTCACCTGCTTTGCCCGTGTGCAGGTACATAAAGAAGAATCGAAACTTTCAAATAGTCCTGAAACTAAGGCACACCCTTAGGCACTAAAATAGATCCACCTTTAAGTCAACCTTCCTCAGTGAAGTTCCCACATCGCGGCCACTCATCAAAGTCAAGGCCTCGTATTTTTAGCTGCGGCGAGGGAACAATCGTTCAATTAACTCATTTAATTAGTCCGCTGCAATTGCCTTGATCGGACGCCGAATACGGGAGATGAGAATTTAGTTAATGACCTAAAAACTAGAGCAGACACACAGACAACCGCGTCTAAGGATCAGAAGCAGGTGCTTATTCGACCAATCAAATCAACTTATTATATTTTATGGCTGTAAAAAGAGATCTTCTAGCCACCATCTGCATCCTAATACGAATAGACACTAATACTTATATATGCGGGTGACTGAAATTTAAACCACTTTAGGAAATTCACATATAGAAGAAAGGTCATTTGTAGTTTCTAGGAAAAGTAAGGTCCAATAATGAGCAAAATAAAAGTTAAGTAAAGTTCAGACAAATTATTATTTTTTAGTATTTCTTTTTTAAAACTTAAAGCATCTTATTTTTTAACCCTAGTTTGAAGGAAGTTCCAACATATTTTGATCATAAATGTTTTTGACTACGAATAAATAATTTAAAAAAAACTCAATAAAGTATAAAATTCGACAGATCTCCCAAACTACAAAACTTTAGCTTGGGATAGTAAGGTCCAATAAAATTTGCAAATTATTTTCTCTATGTGCAAATTTGCTATTCAATGGCGGGTTCAGTTCCTGTCACCCTGTATATAACGTGATTTTCCCTGGACCAAAAAAGTTAAACACAAACAATATCGCTTTCCGAGCTCAAGGAACAACTGTGTAATCGTACCTCAAGATCGTATTTGTACCGTTAAAAACTTACAACTTTTATTGATACTTTGACACAACACTAGAGAGTCGTTTCCGGCACAAAATCTCGCACAAATTGACAGCAAATCTCCGTTTAACATTTCACCCATTGATTTACAGTTGCGGCGCGCCATCGCTCACTGTGCCATGTATCGGCGAACAGATTGCGGCTTGATGTATGGCGGTGATTCTGATCAGTTAGGCATAACGCACAGTGGACGACACGATGCTGTAACTTCACGCGGAAAGAGATAAAATAAAACCTATTCATTATTAAGTGATATACATCATAACGCAAGCTAGCAGACTTCAAATAAAAAACCTTTTAAAATTACCATTCACTGTTGAAATAGTTGTTATATGATAAATACAAACTTTATTACCCTCAAAGGATGCGTTCCTGTAAGCAAAAATTATACCTTTTTACTTCAAATCAGAAATCAGAATCAGAAATAAGAAGATCCGTAACAAAAGTCGCTAACATAGCCCGACGGATTAGCAAGCTGAAGTGGCAGTGGGTAGCACATAGCACGTAGAACTGACAGCCGATGGGGCAGAAAGGTTCTAGAATAGAGGCCACGGACCAGCAAGCGCAGTGTAGGACGTTTACATATGACCTGGTATAGGTTGCAGGAAGCCGCTGGATGCAGGCCGCTTGCAACCGGTCAATCTGGAAGGCACTTGGGCAGGCCTAGTACCAGCAGTGGACTTCCTATGGCAGAAATGATGATGAAGTCCTTTTCACTTTCAAACGGTAGTCTAGTAAAAAAATATGTCAATCAATCAATCAATTCAGCCATAGAACGTCCACTGCTGAACACAGGCCTCCCCCAATGATTTTCATCGGGGGGTGATTGCCAATACTCGCCACGCTTGGCAGTCGGGTTGGCGAGCGCAGTTTTTTATAAGATTTCGCACGCAGACGCTGCTATTTGTGTCGTGCTGCAGAAATCAGTCGCCACTTACGACACAGCTCCTGTTGGCGGTGGGGAAGTGTATTTTTTACAGCCGTCCCCACACGGCACGGCAACGGCAAAAAAATATTTATTAAAAATGTATTTCAATAAGAGTGCAGCACGCCTAACTCCGGGCCATAGCTGCAATTTTGTCAAACAGCTCGTTACGCGTCGCGACATCAACTTTAACTCCATAAATCGACTACTACGCTTGTAAAACATATAATTTGTACGAATATAATACTACACTGTTAAAGTGTCTTCGGGTGTAATATATTCAACTAGACGTTCAATGTGTTTAGGAGAAGCGACGGCGATTTGTGAATGCAACAATACGATGTGCTTAATTGCAACACACACGTGCCTTTGTAAGCTTGCACCAATACATACTTATACCGTTCGTTAAGACTTCTATTCTATAATAAAATAAAATCTATTGCAGTTTTTTAAAGCAAGGTAGGAATTCATTGTGCCTTCTAGCGCTTTTTTCTATTTCTAATCGAGGTACACGACTTATAATTTGCTATTCTCTTACAGGGTTCATGTGTTGTCCTTTTAAATATTTACCTGTAAACCATAATGTATAAAAAGTAAACGAAAACAGATTAGATTTTTGAAAAAGGGTTTTATAAAATCTAAAAAATCTAATCTAATTTTTTGGGATTTATAAAATATATTTATATTAGTGCCGTGTCGAGACAGCCGTAAAGAATACACTTCCCAACCACCAACAGGAGGTGTGTCGTAAGCGGCGACTATTTCCTGTAGCTTGAGACGGGCAGCAGAGTCTGCGAGCGAAATTAATAAAAACTGCGCTCGCCAACCCGCCTGCCAAGCGTGGCGAGTATTGGTAGTCCCCCCTTTTCATCATCATTATCATCATCATTTCAGCCATAGGACGTCCACTGTTGAACATAGGCCTACCCCAGTGACTTCCAGATTGGCCGGATGGAAGCGACCCGTATCCAGCGGCTTCCTGCAACCTCTACCAGGTCGTTCAATTCAATTCAATTCAATATATTTATTGCATTCTATAATGTTACACAGGTGTTATAAATAGATACATAAAACAGATCAGATCAGGGTCTATCCCTGTAGGGCACAACAATAAAATAGGTATTGTGGGCAGAGAGGATGACGCCATGCATAATTAGATCAATTTGTTTATTTTAGAAAGAAAGAAAGAAAGAAACGTTTATTCGACACACAAAAGAAAATAATAATAATAATACACAAAACAATATAAATTAGATATTGTGTCGAAAAGGTGCCCAGCATTTGTCGTGACAGCCACAGACTTATCACGACGCTGATTTTCGGCGGGAACCTCCGACGCTGGAACGTGCAGCGAGTAACGCAGCGGCACATCGGACCACCAGAGAATCCCAAATCCCTCCAACGGACTTCGGGCCCATGAGGAGCACCAGATCGGTCGGAGAAAACTCGGAACCCCCGATAGGCTGATGCACCGTCGCCCACAAGCACGGTGCCAGACGGGAAGTTTTAAGAAGTTGTAAAGAATTAAAAATATCATATGATAATTATTAAATAATATATTGAATAACATAATCAAATAAATAGCATTTTTAGGCATTTAAATATTTATTTATCTTTGGATTTCATACATTCTTTTAGATTATTGTCATTTAAGTATTCGTTTATTGTGTAATAACATTTTTTTATTAACATTAATTTTTATTGTTTAATAAATTTTAAATAATTTAGTTCATTTTTCATAAACTCCGGCAATCTGTTATAAATTCGTATGGACATAACGTATGGGCTGGAAGAATGAAGCTTTAGACGGACAGTAGGTAGAATCAATTTATTTTTATATCCTAGGTCGTCTGTCCACCTTGTAGATGGACGTCCTACGCTGCGCTTGCCGGTACGTGGCCTTCATTCCAGAACCTTTCTGCCCTATCGGCCGTCAGTTCTACGTGCTATGTGCCCCGCCCACTGCCACTTCAGCTTGCTTATCCGTTGGGCTATATCAGCAACTTTTGTTTGTTTACGAATCTCCTCATTCCTGATTCGATCTCGCAAAGAAACACCGAGCATAGCCCTTTACATAGCACGCTGTGCAACCTTGAGCTTTCTTATGAGTAGACTTTCGTCTTTAGGCACTGAGGTGTTTTGGACGAGAAGACGTTACGTAGTTTTCCGAACGCTGCCCAGCCGAGTCGGATTCGACGATTGACCTCCTTCTCATTGACCTACCCAACTGGGTCACTTGTCCCAGGTAGACATATTTTCAACAGTGGACGTCCTACGTCTGAAATGATGATAATAATTTATATTTGCCCAACATAGGTATGTACGAATATATTCAGATGTCACGAAGGCCAATTTTCGCTTCCAGTTCCAGACCAAGCAAATGTCTGTACGATCTTGCATCAAGCTTCTACTTGCCTATTTCGCCGATCGTGTATGTTTATAGGTAAGTTTTGATAGACACTTATAAATCTCACAGGCACTTCAGAGGTGTCAAGAATGCGCAACTTGATGTATCAATCTAACAAGTGACATTTACGAGTGGTGTTCGGTTACCGTGGGATTTGTAATTATAAACACTGACATCGATATTTATGTATGGAAAATTGATATGTTGTTATTATCGTAAGTAAACGAGCGAAGCTAGATTACGGTAGGCGTCATATAGGCTGTGAAGTTTTTTAAAAGTATGTTGGTAGTTACGTTTAAACTGTCCCAAATAAAACATTATTGATTCAATTATACATTATGTGTTTTATTAAATACTTCTTACATAAGTAAGTTAGTGTGCCGTGTGGGGCCGTAATGAATAAACTTCCCTAACGCCAACAGAAGGTGTGTCGTAAAAGGCAACTGATTCCTGTAGCACGAGATGAGCAGCAGCGTGTGCGTGCGAAATCCTGTAAAAACTACGCTCACCGACCCGCTTGCCAAGCGTGGCGAGTTTTGGCAATCCCCCCTAATGATGAAAGTCATTAGGAAAGGACTTTGTTCAGCAGTGGACGTCCTGTGGCTGTAATGATGTTACATAAGTAAGTTACAGTCTTACATTACATTACTTTAGTACATGTTTATTAGTAGGGGAGACTGGGGATAGTTAACTATATGGGTGGGTTTACAAGTGTCGAAAACTAGACTTTTTTGATGATGTTGCGTCGTTCAACTAAGCGCTAGAATGCAATGCCGTGTGTTCAGTGATTAATCGGGAAGAAGTAACGGCTTTTCGCACCCAGGAATAATGCAATACTTTTAAATAAGTCAAACTTTTGACAGCTAGGCAACCTACCCCTGTAGTCCACCATCCCCGCCGTTTGCATTATATAAATTAACTAGGATAGCCTCAAGGAGTACTGCTCTTACAGCTTACTTTGCATATGTTGAGTCAGTCTTAAGATATGGCCTCATCATGTGGGGAAATAGCACTGAAGTAAACAAAGCCTTCATTGCACAAAAGAAATACGTTAGGGCAATATGTGGTACTGCGCCTGACGAACCGTGCAAACCGCTTTTCAAATATTTAAAAATCTTGCCACTACCGTGCCTTTACATTTTTGAAATTGAGAAGTTTGTAAAGTTAAATATGCATTATTTCAAACAAGCTAAGGATATATACCCACACAATACACGAAATAGTAATAGACTTGTATCTGTTGTCACCCCAAGAAGAGTGATGTTTAAAAAAAAATGCTATTTTATGTGCATCCAAATTCACAACAAGATACCAGAGCACATAAAACAATTACCATGTAATCAATTTAAGACTGCCTTGTACACATGGCTTTATGATAGAATGTTCTACAGTGTGACAATGTTCTACCTATGATGACGAATAAATATTTCATTTCATTTCATTTCATTTTGTGAAAGACTACTTAGGTTATACTTCCGGTTAGTCTATTAAGATAAATATGAAATATTCTCATCTTTCATCTAATATGTTTTGACATTCTTTAATTTGATCGATCTGTTATATTGTTTGACATCTATTAATTACTATAAACCTGTGTAAACTGTAATAATCTATATGACATAAATGTTTATATAAACAAACAATACATATAGAAAATTGTAATAGTTTATAAAATTGAATAATAAAATTGAATTGTACTAATAAATAAAATATGTATGTGACATCACAGTAAATTAATAATTCTTATAAAATTAATATACATGTAGTGAATCTTATAATTATGTTGTACATTTGCATGCTATGATAATGGCTAAATGGGCCGAACGTTAAACAAATTGTAAGACCTTCAGTGTACCCTGTTTAAACGCAAATAAACTATTCTATTCTATTCTATTCTATTCTCCCCTAGGTTCATAAACAACAGACTTCATAAAAAACTTTTGTCATTTATGCACGTAGGTCTCAAATCAATTCAAATCTGTTTATTTCCATGAAAGTGGTTACAAGTTTAAAATGTCTGCATAGTCCATAATTATTTTTTTGCACAAATAAAGTTAATAAGCATTCATGACAATTTAAAAGGTCACATAACTTATTCCATAGTATTTCGTTTATAGTTCAGCGAAGATGAATAATTATAATAGAAATCATTGTTACATACAAATATTTATTTCTAACTCAGGTCAGGTAAAAATATTCACATCTTTGACCTTTCACAAAGGCAAACTTAAGGTCATAAAGCATTCTCTACCTACTAAGGAACCTTTCTAAGAAATCATAAAAATATTGAGTACGCGATGCTTGATAGTTTATGATAAAACTAAATTACTAAAAAAACACATTATTAAAAAAAAATATCACTAAAAACTGTTCTTCTGTAAATAAAACCATTTTAAATTAACTTCGATAAACACAAATCAAAAGTCGCTCGACCACAAAAACCAAATAAATGATAAACTTTATTTTATCTCAGTCACTTATCTTACCGAATTTTAAACTACTGTCTACTTTATATGGTTCACAATAAAAATATCCGCTCAATAACTAAGAGTTTTCATAAATAAACTCGTAAAAAACTGGTGGAACTATGAATTTGGGCTGTCAATCATAAGTCGTGTGTAGCAACACTAGCCGCAGTCGTACAGTCACGTCGTGTTAGCCTAATGGTCAACAAGAAATATGGGCTTTAGTCGCGTTTACATCTAACGATTAGCGACACGATCTATGTGTTATCTTGGGGTTCTAGCCTTTGATTAAAGGGTAATTACAAGTCACGTGATCGTAGCCGCTGATCAATTTAATAAAACGATCGTAACAAACAAAAATATATAAATTTCGGATTGAGTTTGATCCGGGATGTAACTTATGCCCTAGGGAAGTATACTAAGAAACAAGAACTAACTACCGAGTCCGAAGTAAAATGTATTTCTTTTATATTGGCAAAAATGGAAAATAAACATGGTGTCTTGATGAGGTAAATTATGTATGCCACGAAAACGCAATTTTGAAAAAAAACTTATTGATTTTTTTATTTGAATTTTTGCACGTCTGCGAGCAGACTAAATACAAACACTGTACCTTATTCTTGTAAACTTTTGTTTCTGTTTTGGCAAATAAACGATTAAACTTGAACTTGAAGTAATTTACTCATTCATAATGTTATAATTAAGGACACTGGCCTTAAATTTTTTTTATGTTGCTTACACCCCTTTATCTACTTTTTCTAAATATAATAGGCATAAGCATACAGTTTTAATTGCAGTATAGTACATGACGATAACACTTGACACGGTTGAAACTTATGTATCGTGTCAATTAAATACACACTTCAGAACAATAGTAACACCTTTTCTGTTTTATCACAAACGGCTGCTTTACGTGTTTCTCGGAAAAAATCTAGTATTGTAAATGCGTCTAGGCCGGACTGGCGATCGGTCTAGATTAGTCTGAATTTGATCGATGAAGCACTGTTCAAGCGGACTTGGACAATAAATGACTGTGGGAAATTAATGTTTTTGAGTCGGGAACACGATGTGGTTGGCTTGAACGAACAGTTTGATTGGGATGATCCAATATTCGTATTATACTTACTTACATAAATGGTGTACATCTTTAAATATATATCTTTATTTACACGTCAATGCCTTAGCCAGTATGTAAGTAATCAGCTGATGATACACATCCTCTTTTTTTGGAGAACTATTTCTAAATTACCAGATGAGAAAAAAAATCTACTTCGATGACAAATATAGTGAACGTCAATTTTTGCGCTTGCACAAACATTTAACTTCTTAATAAGAGATTTGATTACATGGACTGCATTTTAATTTAATTGTTTATTTTTTATGTATTTCCTATGGCATTAAGTTTAATGAATTTGATAAGGATCAGCCCCCCTAGCATGACCTTGGTGGTGAACACAATATATGATATGATATAGCGATTTATCGATACCAACAGTCAATTTAAAAAAATATATGATTGTTATAGATGACCTTTTTAATTTTTATCGAATCAGCAATCATAACATGTGACGTCACTGGCTCGACGATTCAACATGGCGGCTATATTTATCATATTTTTGCAGTTGGTGTCGGTATTTTGAAGTACTCACATAATAACTACAAACAATGTAGGATACTGAATGATAAATTGAAGCAGTATTTGAATAAGCAAGTAATAGTTCATTACACGTCACACGTTAAAAGTCAAACGCAGCCTTTGTTTTAGGATGTTATGGGGTTTTGTTGTATAATAACTACGTACCCTTTTTGAAATCAATCCACAATAATCAACTTGGCAGATTTGCAAAAAACATGACGTACGTAGGTATTTGGCCGCTTATAAAAATCACAGACTTGTTCACAGTCCTGAGGTTTTTCTTTGTTGAATGAATGATGCTACGCCTTTTTTTATATAAGACGCAAAATTATCAAACGACCTCATATAAATCATATGTATATGTAATATTTTATTCGGCAGCAAATTCTTAATTGACAACATTGTGTAACCGGTCCTAAGCGTTAAGGTTTTTAATCCATTACGCTAGTTTGACACTAAATATGCAGATTTAGTTTATCTTTAACGAAATCAAATAATAATAAATTACCATAAGCACTCACAAGATTACAATTTGTTCGGAAGTTCGTTCGAGTCAAGTATTCACTTAGAAGATAATTCTAACTAAATGGATGTATTTAATCTTTCTTTGTACAAAAACCTGTTTAATGTCAAATTAAAGTGTTTAAGTTTGAGAAACGGTTGATGCAGTAACAAGGGATTAAAATACAATATTTTACTGAGCTGAATGCAAAATAAATCATTCAAGAGGTATTACATTGACACTACAAACAGCATATATGTATAACGTTGATTTGGAAATCACATACTTTAGTACTCCTGATTTTTTCGGAATATCATTATCATTTCAGCCATAGGATGTCCACTGCTGAACATAGGCCATAAAAGAATAGAACATAAAATAAAAAGATAGAACATAGACCATTGACTCCCAGATTGGCCGGTTGGAAGCGGCCTGCACCCAGCGTCGGAATATACATATATACAGAAAATAGAACTACCTATCACTTGTTTTCGAAAGTCAGACAGTCTATGATAACGTCGATAAAATACTTGAACACTCAGATAACATTGGATGTGTGACCATGGTCCAAAATGGCCTGGTTCCTCTTTCCAAGAGTATTGGAGTCGGAACAATCGCTCGAAATATCAATACCCAAACTTGTAATGTTATCTTGGGATCATCAACGTACCCTGACTACTAACGAGACGAAGTTTTTGACACACCAGATGCCCTTGATTGTTCTGTTGTTGTTTTTTTTTAATTGTGTCCAATTAATATTTCTTTTTCTTTTTCTATTTCTAAGTGCTAGAAGGAAAAGAAGACTGACAGTTTAAACAACAATTAAAAAATAATTTATTAAATTTAACTGACACCAGGTTCTGTAAGATAACCTAACTGGTCGATAATAACAAACATTTTCTAAATCAAACTGAATCTCCAGGCGGACGAAACCACGGGCAAAAGATGGTTGAGTTTATTCTCAAGAATTTTAAATGTTTTTTTACTTTGCCGCAAAATCGCATAACTTAGAAGAAAGTTTAAATACCCATCTGTTTTGAATAACGTCATTATGCACGTAAAGTTATTTTCTCAAATTAATAATTACTTATAAAGTTGTAATTAATAAGCAAATATTAGAAGAAGCATATTGGAAACGGACGAGAAATGAGTGGCTGTGATTATGAGCTGTGTAATTAGTTTACGGTTGATAGTGTTAAGGGGAATGTGAAATAAAATCTATACTATGCTATGGAAAGAATGCTCAGTGTTTCTTTGCGAGATCAACTCAGGAATGAGGAGATTTGTAAACGAACAAAAGGAGCTGACATAGCCTAATGGATATGCAAGCAGAAGTGGCAGTGGGCGGGGCACATAGCACGTAGAACTGACGGCCGATGGGGCAGAAAGGTTCTAGAATGAAGGCCGCGTACCGGCAAGCGCAGCGTAGGACGTCCACCTACAAGGTGGACAGACGACCTGGTAAAGGTTGCAGGAAGCCGCTGGATGCGGGCCTCTTCCAACCGGCCAATTTGGAAGTAACTGGGGGAGGACTATGTTCAGCAGTGGACGTCCTATGGCTGAAATGATGATGATGATGAAAATAAAAGCATTACCAACAAATATGATGAAAATAAAATAAAAAATACATTGCTTAAAACTTGTAAGCTACATAGTATTATAGTCAGTATACTCGTAGTATATGGGGCACACTAAAAGTTTTGCACTTATAGCTAATCGGAACTATTTGAATTTCGAATGTTATATTTTTTTAAACGTTGCAACCTTCTTAGTACTAAAAAAAAACAATTGGCGGGAAATGATTTGTCAATTGTTTTTTATCACACATCAAAGTTCTACGTACGCAACGAAAATGTAATTAAGTCGAAAAGATTTTAGAGCGATGATTTTTTAATGATTTTAAAAGTTCTCTCTCTCTCCGCAAGACTGTGCCGCTCGTCTTCAAAATGCTTTTGGGAGAGAAGCACCTTGTTTGAGCACCGTGAGGCGATGGTTTGCTGAATTTGAGAGAGGTCGAGTTTCTTTACATGACGAATTTCGTAAAGGGCGGCCTTCAACTGCTGTCAACGAAAATAATGTGGCTACTGTTAAGCGGCTAATTAAAGAAAACCCGGGGATTACCTATGAGACAATTCGAGGACTATTGGGAATTGGTTTGAGCCAAATTCAAAAAATTTCACACGAAGAATTGAAAGTTCGGAAACTTTGCTGTCGTTGCATCCCTCATGAACTGACAGCGGAGCAGAAGCGGGCTCGCGTGGAATGGTGCTCACAGATGCTACTGAAGTACGACCTGTCGTACGAAATTCTAATGCTGTTTATGACATTGTCATAGGAGACGAAACGTGGATTTATTGTTTTGAACCCAAAAAAAACAGAAATTTTGTGAATGGGTGTTTGAAAATGAGAACAGGCCAACAAAAGTGAGGCAAGCGGGAAACGTTGGTAAAATAATGATCGCGTTTTTTTTCTCAGCTACGGGTCCCATCTGTACAATTCCACTTGAAGATCAAAAGAGTGTTAATGCCGAGTATTCTACCATTTGTTTACCAAGGGTGTTAGAAAAAGTTCGCGAAAGACGACCCAAAAGCCGCGTTCTCCTACATCATGACAACGCTTCTTCACACACGGCCAACAAAACAAAGTCATTTTTAGCTTCCGAAAAAATACAACTCGTCACCCATACTGCGCATAGCCCCGACCTAGCACCCTGTGATATCTGTATTTTCCCCAAAATCAAAGATTTGATGAGAGGTTTTACTTTTACCGAAGAGGAAGTGATAGCGTTCAATCAGCACGTAGAAAACATGCCTTCAGATCTGTGGTCCTCCTGTTTTAAAAAATGGTTCGATTGCATGAAATCATGTTTGAAATGTAAAGGAGAGTATTTTGAAAAGCAATAAACATAATATTTTGGTTATAACATTTTGTTTTTTTAAGTTACGCAAAACTTATAGTGTGACCAACGTATTATAGTAAAATAAAATTCTTTATTAACTACGTCATACTGCAGGGCAACGAAATAAATATTTTTGATTTCTGAAAGTCCGTTTTTCTTTGCTTTTCGAATAATTATTTTATAAATCAAGTAAAAAATAGTAGTTAATTTAGATCAAGTCCTCGTTTTGACTAAACGGAAGGATATTATCTACTTTTCGCTTTTGCAGAAATAAATAAATTATAATAAAAATTAATAAATAGATAATTAAATTTAACACTTATAAACTAACCTATAACTAAAATCTACTTGTTCAAAAATAAAAGCAAGTCGTAGAAAGGATTTTTTTTTCACCTTTAAATTTTAACGTTATTCTCCTTAAGCAATTACCAAATTCCTAAAAAATAGACTCCTATGAAATATTAATTAACTCGGATTCCGAATGAATGTTCATCCAAAACAATGACAACGTTACTCTTGCATACAACTGAGTCTTTATTACTAGGGAGTCAAGGTTCAAAATCGCATGCATCTTGCTAATATAATATTGATGGAGAGTTTGTTTGAATATTGGATTTATCAATATTGAAACAGAGTGCACGTTTTAAATTAATATGAGTTATTAATAAATCGGATGTTGATGTAAATTAATAACGCGTTGGACGGGTGGTCTATTCATTTTATGTTTGTGAAAATGCGTTTGCTTATAAAAAGGTAAACATAAATAGTTGGAATTGTAATGTATAATATCCCTTTTTTGTCTGTGTTTGTTGTAATCCGGCAAGTAAGTCAAACAACGCCAGGTCAACCTACCCAAATCTAAACGTTATTGAACCGATTTTCGACTTTAAGTCCGACATGTAGAGATCAATATCAATTGAGAAAATTTGACCTATATCATATCAAAGAAAAGAAAACCTATATCAAATGTCAACTGATTAACTTCGACCTTCGACTACCTGAGACTATACGAGAGAAAATTTAATTAAGGTTTGATTCCTCTGGTGAATTCCTCAAATAATGTTTAGCCAAAAATTAGAAGTTCACGTTAAAATAGTAGCTACTGTACACTCTATTTTGACTTAACTTCTGATATGGGTGATATTTTTAGCTAAAAATCATTTGTGGAATTCACCAGAGGAATCAAATTTTCCAGAACGACCCTAACATATACGCACCTACTGATTCAGTTATCTTTCATACTCATATTTACATATTTACGAAACTGATCCACAACAATACTCTTATATCTTGACCTCAGAAGCATAAGGTCTGATGTGTGATTGAAAACCTTGCACACATCAGACCTTATGCTTCTGAGGTCAAGATATATAACTATGCTTTTGTTCTGTGAGTTGGGACTTGGTGACCTATAGTACAGGTTTGATAAACCCATTTTAGGCACTAGTCTCACACAACAGGACAACTTAGGACGTTATTAGTGTAATAGTTATTAAGTCTTACTATGTACAATTATTGTGAGAGAAAATAAATAAATACTGTATTGTATATACTTTAATAACCTGCCAATACAAATCCAGTCAAATTGGGGTTTTAGCAAATACTAATCATGAAAATGACAGATAAAATGTTTGATTAGTGCACTGGAATGTATGTAAGTATTAAGATTTTTTTTGTAATGATAAATAGACTCATGATCATCTTAAAGCAGACTACAGAATTTCTAGATCAACAAGACGAATAACGGGGGAAGAGCGCGAGCTCTCAGGGCTGATCACTAGACTTATTTTCTTTCTTTTTCCTAATCACAAACTGCCTTCATAACCTGAGAATAGTTCGGATCACTGTTGCCAGGAAGAGTTCGCTATTAGCAGTAAGACCGCCTAAATTTTACGTCTTTCTGTAAAAATCAAGTGAAATTTACTTTGCATAATGGGCAGTTAAGAGTATCTATCGATTTTATTACGAACGTATCTTAACCAGATGGTTGGTCTGAGAGAAGTCTTAGACCTGTAAAACGAGACACAATAGATAGTTCATTGTTCCACGGTCATACGACCGATCGACAGCCAGTAAGTTAAATAAGATTTAATTACTAGATAGTGCCAAATCACGCACACACACACACATACACACACCAAAAACAAATTATCTAAGCAAATGTAATCTCAAATTGCTCTAAAATAAATAAATAAATAAATAAACATTGGACAGCATGACATACATAGTTTGTAAGTTTAGAAATAAATAAATAATATTGCTCTAATCCTCTGGTAGGTAGCGAAAGCACTTGTGTTATAGAAATCAGAAACAACGAAGGTCTCACGACACCTAGACCTGAGACAATACAAAAAAGTAATTTTTCTACATCGACCGACCGGGAATGTTTTTGTCACTTCAGAAGGCTTTGCACTTCAGTGCGTTTTAACTAGTGTAATCTTATACATTGTGCAACTTATTAGTTTATGTTTCTTCATTATACTTTTTTGTATTGTCAAACGCATTTTTTCCGTTTAATTTGTACCACCCCTACTTATTACATTAAACTATCACTGCATGTTATTTCACCAGACGTAATATATTTGATCACATACACCCACCCTTAGTGACCAATCCTTATCACCCCTATATCTCCTAACTAAAGCCTAAAGTCGCATGCACCGTGTTATTCCTGGCTGTACCTTCTGTATAAATTATATTTATCACTGTATAATAAGTTTTGTCACAAAGTCGTAGAGTACGTTATATTTTACATTCAATCTAACCGTACAGTCGTCAGCAGTAGAAGCAGTGTCGAAGCTGGGTCGTTTGAACTTTAAATCATTAGACTTAAGGGTCAATTTGACAAGTTTGATGTTTATTGCATGTAAGCCAGTTCTGGCCGCAAGAGTGTTCAATCAAACTATAATCCTGCAGAAGCACCTGTGCTGCCATGTTGGCATTTGGGTGAAAAATTAACTGCTAGATTTAACCGATTCAGTTACTGCATAAAGATATTAATTTTATAGATAATATTTACGTCTACAAATTGAATGACTAAAATTACTGTAACTGAATTATAACGCAATTATTTATGTACATGGTATTTAGTAATTGGCATATTATTGAGCCGAAACTAGCCTACTTTAACATAGGCATATACATATAAATACTATGGTAAGTCAGAAATCTTATTATAACCATTTTATTTATCACAAAACTAAGTTCTTAGAATCCGATTTGTATTGTTTTTTTTTATTATGATAAAAAAAAATCACTTCACCATTGTATTTATATGCATATGTTAGCATATACCTTTTTGGGATTGATACGGTAATAGTAACCTAACACCTTAAATACAAATAAATAAATAAATATCAAACAACATCACATACATTGCTCTGATCCTATGACAAGTAGCTTAAGCACTTGTGTTACAGAAATCAGAAACAACGACAGTACCACAACACCCAGACCTGAGACAACATAGAAAAGTCAAACTGTAAAATTGAGCAAATTTTAGCAATAAATTGTACTAAGTAGTCAGGTTAGGTGCAGTGGTAAGTAGCTAGTCTCGCCTTAATCAGTGAGCGAGAGTTCGAATTCCAGCAAGTATCTGATAAAAGATAAAAAAGATAAAAGATAAAAATATGTACGGATTTATACCATTTTCACAGCAGTGATGAAAACGTCTTAATTTAGCATCTTAGCCATAGTCCAATAAGTCGGATTTTGTTGTCCAAATGCGTTCCTTTGGACAGCGGAATCAGAAGATTGTTTCCTTTCTAGCACTCAATTTACCCGATTTTTCGTAAGAATCCCAAAGATATTTTGCAATACAATACAATTAATTTCAATAGTAAAGTTTATTCAAACTAGGGCAAACCCTAAGTATAGGGGAGACCGGGGATCCCCTATCGATAGATAGACTATAAGGGGTAGGTTGACAAACTGTCATAAACTAACACTAACACCAATTAAATATGTCGGCCAACGCTTTGTATATCTCACACATGTTTACGTAAATAAAAATTATCTTATCTTATCTTATCTTAAACTATCCTCTTTTGACACTGTTGCGAAGTTGCGTCAATAAAATCAATTCAATCAATGTATGTCAGTAAATAGGCCTAAATTAAACACTTTTACACGTCCCAATTATTTTATTACCCTACTACGGCTTCGGGACAATATTATGGGCTAGCGCTGAGAAGAAGCAGCGCAAGAAACTGGTCAGCCTCTTTTGATAATTTAACTAAGCGCGAGAAATACAATACCGCATGTCCTGCGGCTGAGCGGGGAGAGGAAACTGCTTTTCATCATCATTATCATTTCAGCCATAGGATGTCCACTGTTGAACATAGGCCTCCCCTATTGACTTCCAGATTGGCCGGTTGGAAGCGGCTTTTCGCATTCAGTTAAATAATGCACCACTTTTATTAAGGTATTTTTTTTACAGTTAGTCAACCTACACTTTTATTCAACTAACAACAATAAGATTTGAGTGTTTAATATAGATAGGTTATCATAACCTAATTAGAAATCGCCAGCCAGTTTTATAGCCATAAATATATTTCGAGCAATGGAAAAATATCGTCAACAATAATCACTTAAACCAATGTAACAACTTTAAAGGGTTTAAAGAAATCAAGTTGAACGGCATCACACACTTGTCATATTATCAGCGGTAAAGGGCTACAAAAAAAGGTTTTATTAGCGATCATTACACTGCCCCGGTGAGAACATCGTCTGTAATGTCATCGGTGCGCCGGCGCAGGGATATACTCGGGCCAGTAAATTGTTGTACGCAAAGTTTACTTTATTTTTATTTTCAACATCCACTATTTATTTCGTTTATGGACACTTGTTATACACTCAAGCGCAATGAATTCGGGTAACTTACAAAAATACTAAAGTTCTTCTACGAATGATAAATTCAGGTTTTACCCATGTGCAGAGAGGACCAGAAAATGACGAAAATACTGCACTATTCTATTGATATTTTTATTAATCAAGCTGGCTTTTTTTGGTTACTCGGATACAAGTAAAATTAATACATGACCCGAATTTATTATTTACCAAATTATTATAAAACAAATATCGGAAAATATTACCAAAGTGGTAGATGGCCACTTTGGTAATATTATCCAAGCGTTTGATTGTATTACTAGCTGTTGCTCGCGACTTCGTTCGCGTGATCTTCAGTTTATTCATAAATAATTTTCTGTGCAACTTTCATATTTTTTTCATTAAAAAGAACCTTCTCCTGCCAATTATTAACACAACAAAAAAGAATTAATGAAATTGTTCCATCCGTTCACGCGTAATGCGATGACCCCTTGGTTGGTGGATTACCCTTGTAATAGAGATAGAAATACAGTCGATCTGTCCGTCCATTTTAGAGGGTTCCTTACAATTTTATAAAGAAATTAAAAATCATCATTACCTAATAACTATTTAACCGAGAAGTCATTGAATCAATGGTGGATTTCATTGAATAATACATAAACCGCCGTGTCACCGATAGTCCGATAGGACCTCCATTTCTTCGAGTACCTACACACGTTTATTCGAAGGTCAAAATAAAATAATTATTAATTTGATACACTGATAGGTAAAAAAGAGAAATAATCAGTGTATCTAATCACTAATCACAAATAACTATTTGTTTAAAATTCTAATAGAACAAACAAATCGTTGGTTTCGTTTATTCTTTTTGTTGTATTTAATAAAAACGATTGTATATTTTAATAATCTTCAAATGAGTGAAACTCTAAAGAGATTGAATGTAATAGTTAACATGGGAGAACTCTTGTAGTAACGCAGGTACAAGTAGCTACTTATTTATTTTTTTATTTTGAGAAGATTTACAGTTTCAATAATACAGTAAACTAGTACAATATACTGTGGTTCAATACTAATTACAAAAGTTTCATAGATTAAATGTTTCATCAATTGATTCACGTAGCGTACACTTAGGGGTCCTAACTATCATTTTCAAACCCGTTAACTTAAAAGACCACGGAAACCTGTACTGTGCGTGATACGGCAAAATTTTGGCGTGAAAATAATATTATGAGGGTGGGTGAAGAATCTACCTCTCATGCGGAGTGAAGACATCGTCAGTCAGCCTGTGACCACGGTCGGTGTAACCCGGTCGAAACGTCAGGCAAATAAAAGGTAAAATATGTACCTATTAAGAGGCCGTCCTCGAAATCGTCGTATTTCCGTACATTTTGTTCTCTGATAGTAAAGACGTGAATGATAGTTGAAACAAAATAACACGTGATTTTAAAAGATTCTTATTCTTGCATGTAGTGTGAATGGATTTTTCATATCATTTCAAAAATAAAGGTAATTCACCAAAAGAAATACCCATATTTCAAAAAAAATACGATCGAGTTATGTTTGAACATCGGTTTACAGGAGACTACAAGTTATCCTGACAATTCGATTTTAACATTTAATTGAAGATATGGTCTACTTGCACATAGGTTGAATACTTTTTTTTACTTTCTTACAAAATATAGCAGAAAAAAAATGCTGAAATAACAAAAAAATTTAGAAATTTCCATTCAAATATCATTTATTTTTCTATCGTTATGAACAACTATTATATAAGATTTAAACACTACACAAAAATCTTCAGATATACTTTTAAAATAACATAATTTTTATTTTATGGAAAAAAAGTAAGTAGTAAATCGATGTCAAAATTAACTATAAAATCAAACGCACAAAACCGATCGTTTTTCAAACCTAGTAGGACGTCCACTACCTAATAAATTATCAACATTATCTTGGGTCAACATTGTTGACGCTTTATCCCGCATTATAGACGCACACAAGCATAGATAGAACTGTATTTCAATTTTGCACTGAAAAAAGGTGCACGGCTTCTTAATGACCACTTTAATTCCCGTTTTAGCGTATTAAATATCAGTAGGTATAATAATTTCTCAGTCCGAGTGTACCTCGATAATAGCGTTCTCGTATAAAATCGATTAATGGTAGTCGACTGCGTTCGACGCGCGCGCAAATGGCTTCTCGATGCATAACATAAGAAGTATCGGCGATAACGCGTCTCAATATAATACTCATAATACCTGTTGAAAAGCCTGCTTGTTAAGGAACAAGTGAGTAGGTTTGTATCCCTTAGTAGTATTATGGATTAAATAGATATAAATAAATTCCCACCAAAAACAATATAATTTAAAATGTTTTCAAGACGAGACCATATGGCTTGCACCGTCAAAAAGTTATCATATCTCATGTAGAGCCGAGCTTCTAACTCTACACGCCCTAACTCTACAAGCCCTAACTTCACAAAAATCTACACCTTAGTCAAAATATGTGGCTTGGCCGTTTGTATGACCCACTGCAGAGCACATCTACAACTATCTATGTTCCACCACGCAGGCACAGTGCGGATTGATGGAGAAGGTTGGGAATCTAGTCTAAACCTTACTGTCAGATTTAATAGTGCTACCTAATGGTCTGACTAGGCTTTACTACTAGTATCAGACGTTATCAGTTGGAACCAACTTTAACATGCCTTTTAAAGCACGGAGAACCTTGTGTTAGGTACTTGTCATTTATAGTCGAAATGGTCACCCATCCACTCACAGCCACGGCGTAGGTTGCTTAACTTTGGTAATAGCTACCAAGGCGCTGTAAATAAAACGTACCGTTACCGTTATTGTTATGTTTCCGTTGCTTGACATCCACGAACTTTAAAGACAGAAGAAAGAAGGTTTCTATTACTTATTAACCAGTATATTTATTACTCAACCACACATGGCGAAAACACAATGTTATAATAACCTTGTCAACATAACTTGCAAGTTTTTGTTATGTGCAGTAGTAAGAAATTCTGTGTTATTTTTTATCTTTACTTTTTTTTTCATGTGCATACAATCAGAATGTCCGTTTTATCGTCAAACTAGCTGTAGCTCTTAGTGGTAGACTTAAAAAAGGGTTTGAAGTTTAGTTCGCTAAAAACATAATAGATATACTTTTAGAAGTTTTAGAATATCCCTGCGACGATGCACGAGTGGTGTATGACTCACGAACAAAAACACAACCGATAGTTCATAAAACTATTATTAGTGCAAAGTAAACCGCAAGCTATTTCGGCGACATTCTAACTACCGCCAAAATAGCCCGACACTTGCTAAGGATACAAACACACTGAGGAAACAAGTGCATTGCATGCAGTAACATTTAGAAACTGAAATAAAGACCTAAACGCCGATGATTTTTACACGACTGCCCAAAGAGGAGTGTAATGTTTTCAAACAGGCTAACTACTCCTTAAAACAACGCAGCAACATAAAGGAGCAAGATCAAAATTGTAATTAAAATTTTAGGTCTTCTTCCATACATTGTCATCGTAGCGCGTTAGTTGGTATGGCATCTAAATTTAAAAGTATGCCTTTACTACGTCCTACTGCAGGGCAAAGGCCTCAACTCAACTATGATGCGATTTAGGCCTACTCCACCACGGGGCCCAGTGCGGATCGGTGGAGAGGTGGTGTCAGTAGAGTGAATAATCCTAACTGTCAGATGTTATTAAGCCGCCCTAAGGCCTCTGACTAGGTTTCACGACCAGTATCAAGCGATATTAGCCGACATTACAATTTACGATTTTGATTTGGAAGTAACCTTTAGTAAAATGTTATAAGTAAGAGCAACTGACGTGGTTTTAAGGAGTCTTCTATTTATTTGTATGCTGTATAAGTATTTTAAGGACGTCCACCCACAAGGTGGACATACTACCTGGTAAAGATTGCAGGAAGCCGCTGGATGGCCAGTCTGAAAATCACTAGGAGAGGCCTATGTTCACCAGTGGACGTCCTATGGCTGCAATGATGATGATGATGATGATAAGTATTTTTCTTAAATGCGTATCGTTGCAGAGTGCTAACTTAGCTTTTAAATGATGACGATAATAACTCCAATGACATCAGCAACTTGGCGCTATTGCAGCGCACTTGCACCCAACACTTTTAAAGGTGAAGCGGAGAAAATAAGTCTTCTCAAACGAGGCTCCTACCTCTTTTAAACGAATGCTCAAAGTTACAAAAATGTTTGTGACATTATTAGAGACGAGGTACAGAATTTTCGCGTTTCTGCCGTTCAATGTAAGGACCCTCTAAGGACTCCGAAAACAACTTGTGAAAACTAAAAACAAACACAGTTTTGTACAGGATTCAATAATCCAGCGTATGACCCCCGCCTAAGACAATACTAATGGATACCTACATACACGCACAGTGAACAGTGAACGGACGGGACTATGAGTTATGATTCGGGGTTCTAAAGATAAGGCCAGTGACATAAAACATTTAACTCTAATCGAAAAACACATTTTGTCTTTTCAAATTGAAATGAATTCCTGTGCCAATTGCGGTTGATCTTATTTGCGCAACAGTAACAAGACTAGATATGTTTAGCTTAATAAAAAAGATAATAATACAGTATTGTACTAATCTTATTGATGGAGAGTTTGTTGCGCCACTTCTTCTCTTCACTAGTAGTCTATATAGGTAGACTTTGAAGCGATTGTAGGGCAAAGTTATCTATATTTTAAGACTCTTAAGTCTACAGAAATAAATAATAATAATAAAAATAAAAATGAGTATTATTAAAACATGAGATTGCTTTTGTTATTGAGTATTCTCTATTGTTCTTGATCGCCTAATATGAACTTTTCGTTTACTTGATTCCCTTCTTTTTTAATGTCACAAGAATAGAAAAAAAGATGAATTGCCAGCAAATAACCACCAATGACTTGAGCACGTTGGGTGACTTTGAGCTTGTTTAGGAGGCCAATAGTCAAGGACCACGTCTCAATATCATAATTCATAATGTTGTATAATAATATTGATTGAATTATAATGGGCTAGTTTCCTAAAAAAATCTAATTAGTCCGTCAGTTGGAAACAGAAAACATTGGACATTTCATTAACAGAAAACATTGGACATGATTTTTTCTTTTCTCAATCAAACAAAAAATTATGAAGATATAGCCCGTTAAAGTTCCGCGTAACGTCACGCCTTGCGACACTTTTTAGCAAGGCGTGACTTCGCTTGCTCACTTTAATGATTTATCTTCGTCATTTTTTGTTTGATTGACAAAAGATAAAATATGGGTCCAATATTTTTTGATAAGCTAACTGACGGACTAAATAGAATAATCTTTTTTTTACCCAGGTAACTAGCCTATAACCATCATAATTTAAGCTACTTGGATCCTGCTGGAATAAAACTCGTCCGTAGAGCACCATGTACTACAGCCCTGTGCTAATATCGATTCCAGACATTTTCCGTCTTTCTTATGGTATCACCCTCCCATCTAGCAGCAGGAGGACCCGACTACCCTTATAAAAAGATTTTTTTTGCAAAAATTTGGTATATAGAAAAGAAATTAGAAGGAAAAATAAATTATGAGTAGTAAAAATAGGCTATTAAAAATCTTAACTCCTATTTTTTGTCCACAGTCTACTTAAACGCAGTAGAGCAACACATATATTTTTTTAAATGATTATTGAAATTTAGTTTAGTTTAATCTAATAATTATAAAGTTGAAATATAGGGAACAAGACAAAAGTGTTAAAAAAAGGTTATTTATAATAAGATTTGTTTGTCCACAGTCCAGTGACACGCAGTAGAGCGGGCCCCGCGATGGCGTGAGCCGTGTGCGCCCACGCATGCGCGCGCGATGTGAGCCATGAGGCGATGCCGGCCTCGCGCGCCGCCTGTCCCCGCGCGGGCCAGCGCGCGCTGCTCATCTGCCTGTCGCTGCTCTGTGTCAGGTGAGTCTACGTCATCATCGAGGATTTCAGACTTTAGATCAGCTTGACTGTCATACTTCACTACCTCTACCAAGGTTCTTCTTCCGTGTATAGAAAATACATCTAGTACAAACCAATGACACAGAAAAATTACTCAGTATTGCCATCTGACACACACACACCCACACAAAGCAAACCTCAACATTGTTTTCTCTTTCTTTTAGAAATTAGCGTAAATTGATTTTTAATATAGTTTTAGAGACCCTCGTTAAAACTGTACCGAGGAGAGGAGGGCCTGTTTGCCTGTAACACAGGCAACATTTGTTATTAGAAACAATCTATTCATCCAGCCTGCTCTTTAATAATATAATTAATTAGTATTTAATGGAACAGAGGGCGTTTTACATTAATGTTGTAGTCAAAATAAGGAAGGACTATACTTTAATATTCTCACTTAAAAATCGTTTGTTTGTTTATTAAACTTCTACTTAAACTAAAAACATGAATTGTTCCATGGTGATTAATACCTTGTAATTCTACTGTAACTTCAATCCAACTGTTATATCGAAGTGTGTTTCTCAGTGTCACCCGCTTTCTTTTTAAGGAAGTATATTAACATGTTTATAATAAGCCAAAGTAAAACAACATTTTAATAATGTTTTCACCGCTGGAAGCTCACCGCGAGATTAATTGTAAAAGCTTGCGCCCGCTGGGCTGGCTGCCTCGCCGGGCTGGACATAATTTATATTAAAGTAAACATACTCAATGTTTGTTTTAAAGTAAATATTATTGATATAAAATTATAAGCATGTTATATCCATGAGCAAAATTCTTCATTCGTAAATATTGTTATTCTTTCAACACGCTAAAAGCGTCTACATGCGTCACTTGTCATCACTTCTAACTGTCGCATTTATTTGAAACTTGTAAGTTTTTTTGTAATTAACTTGTAAATTTGTAAGTTTGTGTAATGAAGCCAAGAGCTATATAGTAGAAGAACCCTTCTGCTACCCAATATAACCTTCATCCTTTTTCGACATTTATTTGACACAAAGGTGAATACATAAAGGTGTATTTAAGGAATAGATTTGAATTTAATATCATATTATTAATAAATCAGTCATTCCTTTTATACTGTACATACCTAAAGGATACTATTTTGTACTACAACACTCCTATATCTAAGACTTAATTCGTTTGCCTTGCCAAAACTAAAATATACAATAAATTTAGATAGATAAACATATAGATCAATAAATGTTGTATCACTAACCTTATCTTATAAGATAATTTTATTTACAACAAATTGTTTAGACATTGTTAAAAAACTTTATAATTTATGTATTTCATTAAATAGAGCAGTCAGAGCCAACCGACAAAAAACGAACGACATGATATTCAAATTTAAAAAAATGTTTTACTTAATTTAAATTACTTTAGCGGTGGGTCTCGCTACCATTTCAGTTTTAGCCCGAATTAATCATGTCACAAAAACTTAAATTGCTTAATACAAAATGAGCAAAGTGGGTGGCATGCAATAACTTGTCGGTCCAAATGGTTTATAAAATTGACGATCACCTTACGGACATGTAAATCTAAATTGCCATCCATAATGTTATCGACGGCTACCAAAAATTGATCACAAAATAAAGCCAAGGCGTAGTAGTACTCTTTAATAAGTTGGGTTCTATAGACATTTAAAAACACCTTGGTGTCTTTTTGCATTTAAATTTAAATTAAGTTTTTTGAGAAAACTATACTAATCTTTAACGAAATAAATTTAAAGTGTTAATAATACTATTTAAACCTGTATGTACTCGTGTAATATAAAAATATCCAATTATTAACTAAATTGAAACTCCACAGACATTTTCTTTATTATTTCATTACCAAGTTCTACATTGTAGACTCTCTATGCATTTATTTTACAAAAATTTACTTGTCAAATAAGTTTTCATGCATATTTTTTGCGATACCATAACTAACTCCATAACTTTAACATACACACAATACAAATGCAATCAGATAAGAAAGAATTCTAGAATTTGTGGATTCCCAGTGCAATGAATAGAATCAGTCAACCTCTTAGCATCGCAGTATTTGGAACACTTGAACCAAACCAATAAAATATGTTTGAAATACCAACTATGACATGATAATAAAAAACGGATCCCCAAAACTGCCAAAAAACACGGCACAATATGCCCCAAATCGATCTCGCCATACATCGGCCTTATTTAGTGCGCAAAAAATGCAAAAGGGAGCCAAGCACAAAGCACCCTGTAATTACGGCCGATAAATCGGAACGCGCCGCGAACAATATTACATTCACCAAAAAACAAACACACGGGAACATTTCAGCCTATTAAGTCGGGACATGCGCGGGAATAGATATGGGTAGGGCTGCCTATCTCTTTTATATGGGTCAATAAATAGACAAAGGTAAAACAATTCAAGAAGATATCGATCAAGGTTGCATAGCGTGCTATGGAAAGGGCTATTTCTCTGTGTTTCTTTGCGAAATCAAATGAAGATATCCGTAAACGAGCAAAAATGGCTGACATAACCTGACGGATTAGCAAGCTAAAGTGGCAGTGGGCGGGGCATATAGCACGTAGAACTGACGGCCGATGGGGCAGAAAGGTCTAGAATGGTCTCCACGTATCGGCAAGCGCAGCGTAAAACCAATAAAACCAATTTATTTCTGTAAATAGGCCTAAATTAAGCTCTTTTACACGTAGGACGTACACCTACAAGGTGTACACCCACAAGACGACCTGGTAAAGGTTACAGGTAGCCGCTTAATGCAAGAAGCCAATCTGGAAATCATTGAGAAGGCCTATGTTTAGCAGTAGACATCCTTAATTTATTTTCTGTTTAAATAACAGCTAAAAATAATGACTATTTTAATATTTAAAAAAAAGAAACTGTGTTATATCTGTTCTGATAGTATTTTTTCAAATACTCCAAAAACTCGTGCATGTTAATTACTTTTATTTTAATCCTGCTTGACAGGGTCCTGTATTTGTGCAAGCAAATTATTTTCTAGGGAGCCACAGGAGCAAGCAAGAGAAAATAAATTGCCTTATCATACTATTTTACATCAGTTCTATGTGCTATGGGCCCCGCCCACTGCCACTTCAGCTTGCTAATCCATTGGGCTATGTCACAAAATCTCGGAACACTCTGACCGTGTCCGTGAGCGATGTCTATGTGTGCACTGCTCGAGTGCGCATTGTATGAAACTTAACTTTTGATAGCCATAACTATTATTAGTTCTGTGACCCAACCGAATAACAGTTTATGCTAGTCGGAGACTGAGAACGGGTAGCCGAATAATGTAATCGCGGTATATCTTTGTAGGCAGCCCTAGAGTCAGGTATCGCGGGACGATCTCGCCGAACGTGACGCGAGCGAACGAGGAGCGCGGTCGTGCTCATTGCGCGCGCGCCTGCTTCGCCGTGCGAGTCTTCCGCCAAATGTATGGAAAGCACGTTGAATCCCATATAAAGTGCTCGTATGTAAGACATGAGAGCAATAATATTATTTTAGATTTAGACTCTGCAAAAAGTTCGTTATTAGGGTTTAACGTATAACTTTTTTAGGGTTTTGAACAAGAAACGTTTAAGTATCGCCAAGACCTTCTGTCTGTCTGTTGGGTACACTTTATATTTGCCTTTCTGCCCGTGGCTAAACTCAAAGACTCGTATATTTTACTCCTTTTCTACAGACACTATAAAATTTTATTTAAAAAAAAAACCGATTTCAAAACTAAAAAGCTAAAAATAATCTTAACACGTAAGGTACCTAATCAGTTACTATTGGAGTCGGTGCAAACGAAAACATTGAATTTCTCATCGACTGGCACCGACTACAAAAGTAAAATGACTGACGACTGAAAAATTTTTTTATTAGACTGCAATAGACGTATGACATTTCTCAACTGTCTGTAGACCAAGGTTTTGAGATTTTCCCATTAGAGAAGAAAATGCATCCTTGCCTTCAGTACATGCCGCAAAGTCCTCACATCGGCTTATTTATTTCTAATCGCTGCACAGATAATGCATGCAAAAATGCTAAATCACGATCTTCATTAAAAAAGAAAACGTGACAAGTGCCCATCAGTTTTCAGTTCTTTGATAAGCAAATAATAATAAACACTCGACAAGAACTAATAACTGTTAACTGTACTTGTCTCAAAGCAAGGAATTGACTCTTGTGTTACGATGTCAGTACCAGTCAATGAATTTTGCCAGAGGCATCTCCCTGCACATCCAGGCCCGCCGGGAATCGGACCCGGTACCCATTGTGTTCTTTGCGAATTACTGCGCTACTACGACAGTTGAGTCGTCAACGAAGCCAGTGTGTGGCCATTCCTAATTTGCGGCCCGGAAAAGTGTAATTATTTATCATCATTACATCATAGCGAGCGATAAAGTTATTCTTTATAAATTATAATATTACAGCTCTAACCACTGGCAATAGTTAACTAAGAAATAAAACCCAACAGCGTAGTAAAGACAAATTATTTCGACATCAAACAGACATTCCCATCAAGGTCTTGTCATGATTTTACAATGCATTTGAAATTAAACGCCAATATATCGAGTTCTCGCGAAGTTACAGAGGTATCATTTAAGATTTTTATTGCCTAAGATCTTAATGGATACTCACATACAAAAGGTGATGGTCGCCTGCACCTATTGTAATGAATCGATGACTTCATTAAATGCTCATCGTTGTAAAGTTTATATACAATATAAAATAAAATAACATTAATTAAAAATAACAACATGATTTGCTAAAATAAAAAGCTCGTTCTCTCCAGCAGGAGTTACAATATCAAGGAAAGTATTTTTTGTTGGCAAAAAATGTCAACTGCCTCTGGTAGGTTAAAATTTAAAAAAAAAACTATTATTGTGAATGTTTTTATTAAATTGAGTTCAAAATGGTCTTGATAATGAATAATTATATGATATGTATACAGGGTTATTTTTAAAATATCAACAACTCCCTAGGTACTGATTCTGGTACTCAAATACCTACAACAACTTTTTCTACGGGACATTGTAATAAAAAAACGATTTTTACTGCTTCAAACAAACTGATGTCAGCTAAGGAAGTTGTTGATGTTTTAATAATAACCTGCATAATTGAATCATACATGGCTTTCCCAGTTATCAAAGAAGTATCTCGTAAATATGTCTGCCTGGGATAAGTGATCCAGTTGCGTAGGTTTAATTTTGAGAGGTCAATCGTCGAATCCAACTCGGCTGGGCAGTGTTCGGTAAACTACACAACGTCTACTGGTCCAAAATACCTCAGCGCCTAAAGACAGAAGTCTACAACCAGTGTGTGTTACCAGTGATGACACATGGTTTAGAATCGTGGCCTCTCACCAATGGGCCTCATATAAAAGCTCAAGGTCGCACAGCGTGCTATGGAAAGGGCTATGCTCGGTGCAGGGGCGTGCATCCCATATAGGCTATTATGCAGAGCCTACCTTCATAAAAAACTGACAGAACAGCTAACCATAATTATTAATTACGTATTCAACAATAAACAATAAATATTCTGTAACCATTTTGTCGTCTACCTATACTTATTCCTTACTAAAGCCACATAATACCTAATAGTACTACTACTAAACTAACTACCAAAGCGCGCAACTTAGATCGTTCCTGTGCAATTTAACCAATGCTAGGCTGCCGCGAGATCGCCTACTGTTTCACACAAATTTACTCAATTTTGACTCACAGCCTACCCCCATCTTAAACCAATGCACGCCCCTGGCTCGGTGTTTCTTTGCGAGATCGAATCAGGAATGAGGAGAATCGTAAGCGATCAAAAGTCGCTGACGTAGCGCAACGGATTAGCAAGTTCGAGTGGCAGTGGGCGGGGCACATAGCACGTATAACTGACGACAGAAAGGGGCAGAATAGTTCTAGTATGAAGACCACGTACCAGCAAGCCCAGCGTAGGACGTCCACCCACAATGTGGATAGACGATCTGGTCGCAACAATAAGCCACTGGATGCAGGCCGCTTCCAACCGGCCAATCTGGAAGTCGCGGGGGGAGACCTATGTTCAGCAGTGGACAAACTATGGCTGAAATGATGATGATGATGATTTTGTAAATAAGGAAGTCATTATTTATAAAAATTATAGTCATTTATCCAAGTGTATCAGATCAGAATTAATACTAATTGTCTGACAGCTGTCAGCCGCAATAACCTTTTTATACCAAAACAAGATTTTTTGCGTTAACGTTACGGTTCCTAAAAAAATTGTATTGTGCGATTGCGTAAACCTGCGTGTGAAATACAATACACTTTGTGGTATTGCGTCTTGGTGGGCGGAACCGTTAAGTTCTAAATTTGAAATGATCAACTGTCATAAAGGTTCTGTATTCAACATAATGTTGAACTCTAAATGCACACACATAACGTAGATTTTTGATTGAATCAGGGGGCCCTAAACGTGATTTCACACTGTCTCATTTATGGTCGGAAAGGATTGGCAGTAATGATGGGTTGTCTTCGTTCGGAAATCAAGTAGAATGATGTTTTGGCTGTTAACAGAGCGGAAGAGAAAAGCCAACTCACTTCATCAAGCTGTTGCAGTTTGGGTTATGGCAGTTAGAAAGGCACGTTTATGTGAGGAAGGACGTAAATTATGTACTTGTGGTGAACAAGTAAAGTTTTTGCATAAATGAGTACCTATAAAGACACAACAACAAAAACTGTTGCTCGTCTTGCAGCTTAGTTTTAAATCTTTTCCAAATGCATGCGTGTATTTTCGAGTGTTTGAAAACTTTAGTCTTATTATATTAACTCGTCATCTTCTTCAAACGCACAACAAAACAAAAAGATAGAAATCTAAAAAGAATGAAAAAATATATAAATTTGGCCCATATTACAAATAATAACTTGCAAATAATGAATAACTACGAGAAAAATTACTGTGATATAATATCAAAATGTTTGCTACATAGCTATTTTGCCGTGGCAAAGGTTGCCATTTCTGTGAAAACCATTGAGGTATAGAGTCACTGATCCACTACAAAAAATAAAACAAATTATTACCAATACAGTTGTACACATAATGAAGTGAAATGAAATTGAACGGTATTTATATACAATGTTTTTCATAATCATAATTTCAGCTTCAGCCATGGACGTCCACTGCTAAACACAGGCCTCCCCCAGTGACTTTCATCGGGAGGGATTACCAATACTCACCACACCTGGCAGGCGAGTTGATAAGCTCAGTTTTTTATAACATTTCGCACGCAGAAGCTGCTGCCCTTCTCGTGTCACAGGAATTAGTCGCCCCTTACGACACGCCTCCTGTTGCCGGTGGGGAAGTGTATTCTTTACGGCTGTCTCCACACGGCACGTTGTTCTTATTATCTTTTATTAAATATACGCCAGTGCTGCGAATGAGTGTTTGTGTGTGTGGTGTATGAGAGTGTGTGTAGATTTTTTGTATAAATTTTTTAAATACATGATTTGCAGTTTGAATGAAATGAGCTGGTGTATTTTTTTGTTCTGTGTCGTTACCGTCCAGAAATAGGCGCAGTTTCACGCGACCGCCTCGCCTATTGACAGGGAAATTATGCGCGCCTGGGAACTTGTCTAATGCGCATTGTAATAGACCAACACGCACTTTGTCTCGGCCTGAGGTGGCTTTGATAAATTGGTATCTATTGCTAATGGTATAGATTCAAACAAAATAGTGGAGATTACTATTTTTGTTCGAAACAATTTTGTTCACTTCGGTTAGCGTGTTTAGAAAAAGAAACATTTTTCGAAGATTAAGTGATTGTTGCACAGTAGGTAACTTTATTTACATAAATAAATTGCTTTGAATCAATCGTAATGAGAAAGAGAGATGAAATAAGACGTTTCAGTATTCTCTTTCAGTTATGCCTTTTTCGTTTTGCAAAATTTAATTTTAAAAAACTTTAAAACACGTTCGACTCATGTAAAATAGCTAAACACAATTTCAATAAGCTTACTTGATATTGAAGAATTCCCAACTACTTACTGCTTCATCGTCAGATGAATACAAAGGTATTAAATTATTCAAGTTCGGCCTCCCACCTGACTGACTGACGACCTAGTCAAGGTTGCAGGTAGCCGCTCGATGTATTGCACTCATTCGATAGTATAGCCTCGTTATATAGTATCACCATCATCATGTCAGCCTATTGCAGTCCGCTGCTGGACGTAAGCCTCCCCCAAAGAGCGCCAAAGAGTACGATCTCCCGATACATAGAGCACATATACCCTACAGAGTATAAATGTTATAATTATGATTTGTTCGACGAAATTTTCCTCCATTTTTTATCTGCATCTGTACTTTTTTGTATGGGCGAGAGTTGACAGAACTTGTCATTTCATACTTAATGTAAGTGAAAAATCACTTACTAGTTTCGGAAACCGTATTGCTGCTCTATAGGGTATGTACTCGATGTCCCGATATTATCATCCATTCCCTGCCAGCCATCTTCCTAAGGTAGTCGGTCCACCGAACTATGGGGCCTCCTACATCGAGTCGAGAACCCATTTACTCCACCTTTCATCGGTTCTGCGACAGATGTAGCCGGCCTACTGTGGCTTTTTCAAATAAAAAGTTTTATTCCCGATAGTTCGGCAACACTATTCTAGTGATCGGTCGTTCAATTTCCCTTTTTCTCAGACACCATTGCACCGAGTGCGCGCGCGCAGGCCGTCGTTTACGACGTGTCCACTGCAACTCAAGCTACATTTCCATTCTATTCTGAACTCATATTTAAGGTACCGTCTATACAATGCAAGTTTAGTTTATAATGGTTATTGAGCTTGTCATTCAGCTGTCTGTACAAGCAAGCTCACTCGCCGTTACTATAAAAGGCTCGGAAATATTCGAACCCACTGTTTTTACAGTTTAGCGGGCTTTTAACCTGTTGTGACTGCGATGGGTTCGTAAGACCTGTTTAATTGATAACTTAGTTTATGTTCGACACGTTCGTATAGTTCGACTATTTTATTAAAGTTTAAAATATAATTAGAGATATGCGATACACAACTTGTCTTTATTTTTATTAAAGAGTTGACAATCAATACATAGGTTTATTGGAGCGTAGCGTGTCATTTTTGTTCTGTGGATTTATAGACACTATGATTATAGGTACTACGATTAAGCTCATAATTAATAGTCTTGACGTTAGTGACTGACAACGTGACGTAAATCTTTACTCTTTCTTTATTGCAGGCTCCTCACATTGAACGCAAAAGTTTTTTTCTTGAAGAAGTGGTAACAAAAATAATGACGGTATAAACGATTAAAATAAATGCCCAATTTGCAAAAATGAATTGATTTTGACATCAACTCAAGTTAACACAAACTCAAGTGAGTTTTAACTCCGAATTAAGTGTGTGTTTCTGTCTATAAGACCTCTCGCAATTTAAATTCTTAAGATGAATGACACTTTAAATGTCTCTTGCTCATAATAATGACATCGATGCCTTACAGAACGCGAAACTTGAAACTTAAGGCCTTGCGTAATGTAAGAAAGCGGTGTATCTTAGTATCGGAACCCTATTGAAGTAAAATGGTTTACTTCTGACCTTTATTGACCTTTGAGAATCACGCTTTACATCATGAAAGTGGTGGTTTTAAAATGTTTGGTGTCAAAACTCAGGAGAATGCTTGATTGAATGGGATTAACGTGTCACGCAAACATTTTATTATGAATGGTGGTAGTTTAGTGATCAGGATTTTGCCTCAAAATTCTGTGGTGAGTTTGCATCCCAAAACGTATTTCTAAAGCTTTAGTATTGTGAGCCTCATGAGTAAGAGGTATTAATCAGAAAGATATCGTTGCGACGGTCATTATCGTGACGAATCCTAAACATCCAGATTGTTAAATCTAGAACTAGCTTGCTCTAGTTCCCCTATCTTAGGGGATCATATCACTTCTAGACCGGACGGTATCTGAATTAAATTAAACAGTTTGATTTATTTTTCATTTAATCAAACTAGCTAACAATTTCTTTTCTTTTATGCCCCTAAATTCAAGAATTCTTCTTCTTATTCTCCATGCTTAAGTTGAAGTTGGCGATGACTTGTATTAGACTTAAAACAAGTTATTTATCACTCGTAACATACTTAAAACAAATTATTTCAACTTAAACATTGATTGGTTAACACATTTGCACAAATGTGATAACCAATCAGCAAATATAATTTCAAATCCAATACCGATACCTACAAAACAAATATTAAAATGCTATGAATTGTAACGAACTTATTATCAGTTCCAGCATTTTGAATTATTTATTATAATTATTAGGTACTTCGACCAATTTGAAGCACCTCCGTAAAATTGCTCCGAAACTTAATAATAGTAATAGAGGGGCCACATCCGACTCAACACGCAGCAGAAGTGTAGTTAATAACTCTAATAACATAAATTACAGTAAGCCCATAGATTAAGACGTTACGGCTATGGGCTATGGTTTTGAAGGCAATGACACGAACGCGGGTCGTAAAAAGTGAATCGGCGCCTAATTCTGATATTTCCAATAAAGGTTCCTTAAATAAAATTACACATGAAAATAATCATTTGATTTTATGCCAGCTTTTTTAAGAGCACTAAAACAGGCTAAACTTATACAAAAGAATAAGATCTTAAAAAACATGTAATTAGCTGATCATAATACAACAACTTTTATTATTAGGCACGGCGAAATCATATTGTTTTTTTTAGATGCTTTTTTCTCCTTACAAACTATGTATGCATTAGTTTGTGGTAGTGCGTTAGTTTGTATGGAGCATCTAGAAAATAAAAACGATTTCGATGTTGCTGCTTTCGTAAAATTTACGGTGTGAGCATCTGATTATTGAGATAATAGTATTATTTTCTTCTGTACCTACACCCTGTATAACAGCTAATTAAATCAAATCATTTATTTGTAAATAGTTGATACATAAAAACAGGGTAGGTATAGGGAATGAGGGTACTGTGATCAGCTTTGACAGAATACAAATGTAACAGAATTTTTAATAAAAACAAAATATCTAGATATGAAAGTTTATAATGTTGAAATCAATGTCAGTGAGAGCTATACTCCACAAAAATAATAAATAATCACACTTAAAATCTGCATCAGTCCTCTTTAGTACAATCAGATACTCAAGAGTGACTATCACTCTTGAACACCTCTTGAGTGAAACCTCTCTGGATCGACATAGAAAGATTGCAATATTACTTTACTTTACCTAGACTTCGTAACTATGTTAAAAATAACAGATTATTCATAGGTTTCAGAATTGAACAACGACTCACTTAACCCTAAAATATTACAGATGTTTATAAAGAAGTTAGTGATCAACTGATCATGTACAAGCCGATCATTTAATGTGATTTGATTATAATAGCTCCACAGCATCCTACGAGTGGCTATAACTAAGTGTAACGTTGTTTGATAGATTATATCCGATGATAATCTGTACTAACTACTTTAATTAGTGAAGCAATGAAAACATCGTTAAATTGGATTAAGAAATATCCAAATAAATGATACATGGACAAACTGTGTAACGAAATATGAGCAATTCAACAAAAAGGGCTGTTTCTGATGCTTAAATACTTACAAACAGTTTTCTTACTCAAACAAAATCTCAAAAAAATGTTGCTTGCTATTTACACTCCTTTGCGTGCTGTCGGTAAAAGCTTATGAGATTGCGATAATATGGTTTCCTAAACGAATGTTTTATTTGAGTGAATCGGCGAAGTTTGTTGTTCTTTTAAAGATTTTTTTAAAGTAAAAAAGAATGCAGGACCGTTTGTGATTGGGTCTTAAGTTTTGTAAATACATACATTATTATAGACCACAGTTACACCGCTTTTAACATTTCCAGATACCTAGTACAATTTTGTGTGGTTGAACCAAGTTATTGTATCCCAAACATAATTAATTACTCTTAAGTAAAGTTTTTTGTTTGCATGATTGGTCATTGTTGATGCCGTGTGGGGACGGCTGTAAAGAATACACTTTCCCACCGCCAACAGGAGGCGTCTCGTAAGAGGCGACTAATATTCCTTTCGCACAAGACAGGCAGCAGCGTCTGCGTGCGAAATATTATAAAAAATTGCGCTTGCCAACCCGTCTGCCAAGCGTGGCGAGTATTGGCAATCCCCTCCTTTTCGGGGAGGCGTGTTCAGCAGTGGACGTCCTACGGCTGAAATGATGATTGATCAATACCTATGCTTAAATCTAAACCTTAACGTGCACGGAGTAGCCGTGGTTAATAATAGTGTACCTTTGCCACAACAAGACTTTAACCACAAAGTCATGCTTCGTCCTTGGTTCCCATTCTTACCATAAGCTCCACTAACAATTCAGCAATAACATGTCCCCTTTATATCCTTCTGACAAGTTGCCTCACGGCCCACTGCGCAAATCGCCGCATTGTCTTCGCTGCACAATCGCAGGCACCTTGATGTACGACTGGAGCGCCACAAAGAGGTAACTTTATTACCTCCGTGTTGACAATGAAGTTATAATTATTATAGTAAGGCAGCTTACAGACGTTTGTACGGCACATTTTTGAAAATATTTCATTTAAAATCTTCTGACACTGGCAAATGACACTGCCGCAAAAGTGGCATTTGAACGGCTTCATGCATATAATTACTGTTTGCGCCTGTGGTAGTTCATTGGTCGTGTAAGCGTCCTAGTACATACCGACTCTCGATTTTACGGAATCTATATGTCATCATCCTCATAAGCAGCCCACATCAGCCCTCTGCCTGGACATAGGCCTCTCCCAATGCACGTTGCTGCGGCAGATCCTCAGCTATTCTTTTCCATCCACCATCAGCCTTGTGTATAGGTATAGTCCCTCCACCTTGCCGGAGGGCGCCCCCACCCACGCTGTGCTTGTCTTGCGCGGTCTCCTCTCAAGAACACGTCTACCCCATCGGTTATCGGTTCTACGGCAAATGTGATCCGCCCACTGCCGCTTCAGTTTGCTTATTCTTTTTACTATATCGATTACTTTAGTTTTGTGTCGGATAACCTCATTTCAGATTTTATACTTTAGAGAAATCCCGAGCATAGCTCTTTCCATAGCTCGCTAATCAACTTAAAATTAGTGTACCAGTCGCAACATGAGTGTCCACGTCACGGATCCGTATGTCTTGACAATCAGTACGCACTCGTAGTACGCAATCTATATGTGTAATCATTCTATCATTAAACTAGCTCGGTGGTGAACATCGTAAGGATTCAAAAACTTAATGGATTTACTCTAAATTATTTATAGGTTATCCATGCGAATTTTCAGAATCAGAAAAATTGCCAGCTCTTATACAATAGTGAAACACAACAAAGCTGTGAGATGGTAAGGATAAGCAAGAGCTTTGTATGCAAGTAATCTCGAGCAAAGATCCACCACCGGTACACCATAGCCTCAGTTATAAGTGACGCAACTAACTGGTGCAAGTGACGCAGGCTATGACTTTTTAGGTGTTCATCATAAACAGCCCACGTCAGTCCACTGCTGGACATAGGCCTCTCCCAATGCACGCCACTGCGCCTTGCGTATATCGTCGCTCCACCTTGACATGTTGTCATCATTGAATATTAAGTCGTATTATGAAGATTAGCGGCGGCGGTAGGCGTGCCTCGGTCGAAAGTTTATATGCCCTACTCAATTTAGTCTGCCCTACTGGTTCCATAATAAGTAACTGCTAAAATTACCTACCTAACTGCTAATATGGTAAATCAATCAATGATTGAGTCAACGGCTTAAACAAGAAAACACCCACATAAAATGAAGGACTCGTATAATATAGAAAGATGTTGAATATTATGTTTCTATGGTGTTAGAAAAAGATTATTATAAATCGGTTACTTATCTATAATGATAATAAAATACCTTGTCACTAGGTTAACTGAAGCTAACTATCTGTTGTCTCTGTTAACACAATAAAGATACTTAAAGTAGCCCCACTCTCCACTTCTAATCATCGAATTGCACGTATTAAGGCTTGAACTTGTAAGTGCGAGCCGGGGCGCTAGCCACGCTTGGGATGGTAGAAGCCAAAAGCGTATGCTCGGGTATCTAGATATATTTTTGAGCGGAGACCACACATTGGCAAGTGCAGCGGGTGAAGACGCTGCTTTGTAAAGGGCGAGTCTTTAAGGAGCCGCATTCTTTACCCGCCACCGCCACCTGATTGTTCAGTGTTCGGTTTGTACCCAGAATAGTATACCTCTACCTGAAGGTTGCCTGGAAGAAATCTCTCCTAGCGATAAGACCGCCTAAATTGTACTATTCTAAATTTATTGTTTCTCTGTACTGTTTGTTTTGTGTGGTGTGCAATAAAAGTATCTATCTATATACACAATAAATCGGTCATTTTAAAGGTTACTTACAGCTAAAAAGATTCTCAACGCTTACTACCATAAATATACTTTAGTTAAGTTCTAATTCTGTTGTACAGTGGCTTAAGCATATTCAGTGGCTCTGGGCTGGGCCTATGCGATATTATGTGGCTGAGTAAGTGAGCTATCTCTGTTCACCGCTGTTATGCTGCTGCACTCAAAATGGTAATATGACGATTGGATCAGACATTCATTTAAATTAAATATTTATTGTGACTACTTTATTACCGATCTGCCCACTCGAGTGAATTCGATTATATTTTACATCATTTAATTGACTGTCAACGCGGCAATAATTGATAATGTGAACATAATTTAGTATTAGCGATACTTTACGAAGTTATCAGATTCAATAATCAAAAGCGAAATTATGGGCATTAAATAAGTAGCAAATTGCAGCTGACTTAATAATATTTGAGATTAGGATTTTTGTGTTCATAATAATGTTGTTTGAAACTTTCATGGTCAGGTTAGTAAAAAGTTTTAACTTCCCTTTTTCTTTTATGTCCCGCGTATACTCACAAATGCACACGCGAAGACGTCGTGTATGCGCCGCCAAATAGATAACAAAATAATAAAGTTACCATCAACACCAAAAGAAGCGTTTACTTAAGCTTAATTACATTAATATTTTAATAATTAAACTTAGTGACTATAAATCGCTTCACTTTGTAACTAGTTTAGTAAACAAATGTGGCCTAAGATGACTTAAAAATATTAGCGCTATAAAATACTTTTACTATGGCGTGTAGGTCGTTCCAATTCAACATTATTATCTACCGCGATTGTATGAAAAGCACCGCATTAGTAAGACGATAATTAGCGATATCAGTGCGTGCTAAAGCTCTTCAGGCTATCGCGGCCCGATCGCGGGCGATGTAAACTAATAAGTAAGTAAGTAAGACTGTGATAGTCAGAGTGGCTTTTACAGAGACAGACTTTGTGTCTGAACGTTCTCAAGAATTTGACTGTGGATGTACATGTTTATGAGATTGGGTAAAAATAGAAGATATTACAAGACTTAATTAGGTAATAATAATATTCTACATTTGTGGTACAAGTTCAAGAAAAAGAAAGACTAGAAAAACATACTTGAAACAAGTAAAAGATAATGCACGCGTAGATAGTAATAATTAAAGAAAGCGTTGTTGATGAGCCTATGTGCCCAGATGTATGGTTCTCACTATATTTTCTATCGACTGACTGTCACTCTCACTCACTCACTTTGATACACAGTGAGTTATGTGAGGAGGTATTTGATCTGAAATCTTTGACACAATTTTATCACACGCACTCAGAACTAAGATCCTTCCAATGTCTACCAGTCTATGGTGAACATAGCTGAAAGAAACGATCTCCATTTAATAATTATTTGCACTATAATGAATTGAGCTCATTGTTTTTGTGGTCACGATACGACCAAAATTTTATAAAATTCCTATTAGCAACAAAGCTCATATTATAAACTGTCTCTCTCCACTCCTTCTCTCCGCACTGGTTTTATTTTCAACTCTTTTTTCCTTTAATCCATTCGGCTTTTTCTCTGTCCGCTCTCTCTCCCCGAAAATATCAAACAAGCCCCCTATAAATACTCTTTTATGAAACTTGCCCGTGCTCAGTTTCTTCATGAATTGAAACCATCATCTTGAACCTATATGTATTGTAGTCTCATGATCGTCGTCATATTTATAAATGTATGTATTTTGCCTATGTAATCTATGTATAATAGTATTAAGTTTCTATATCGTTATTTACTGCATGTAGTTTATGCTTTTAAAAATAATCTACACAGACATTTTATTTGGATTTGTATCGCCTATATCGCACCGCCCACAAAACATCTCTGTTTAGCCTAATGGTCGACTGGGACAGAATGCCCCATGGTATTAAGACCACCTTTTGTATGTTTTTTTTAATCTGTGCAATAAAGTCATAATAAATAAATAAATAAATTACTTAATCTGAATTTTTGCTTGGTATTTAAGAACAAAATCCATCGCTCCGTGTAAATACCACTGTAAGTGCATCTCCAATAAAACTCCAACTTTATTGTATTGGCATTGATTGAAACTTTATACACGCGATATGTTTCAAGTGCCGACAATCTGCCTGCTGTTATGGGGTGTTTATATGCAAATAACCATAATGTTATGGGATTGGACGACAAATACAATTGCATGTGATGTATGGTAATGTGATAATGCCGTTGTTGACGGTAATGGCGGCATCACGACAACCAACTTGGTTAGTTTAGTAATATACAATTATTTGTTTGTACAGTACTATGATTCAGCTTTGTTTTTACAAGCTATTCGGCTGGGTTATATGACCACAATACTATCCCGAAGCAGTTTACCCTACGTAAACGAATAATTGGGACATGTAAAAGAGCTTAATTTAGGCTCATTTACAGAAATAAATTTTATTTGTTTATTAGTTTTTTTTATCGTTACATTTGTAATGATTGCATTAGAGTTATTTTCGTGGAACGTGCATTTGTAGACAAAGATTTATTGAAGTATTATTATCTAGAATCTTCTTCTTCTTCTTCAGCATAAGTGTTTCGTCCACTGTTGGACATATGCCTCCTGAAGGTCCTCCAGCTAGCTCTTATTGCGGTGACTTATTATTATTATTTATTATCTAGAATAGTTGATTTAAAAAATATATATATTGTCTTTACTTTCCCCTTGGGGTTAATCGTAAAGATAGTTGAAGATATGATTTCTAAATAAATGGTTTACTTGTGAATTCATCGTATTCAAAGTCATAGTTTTTAATATAATAGGCTAGCTTCCTAAAAAAAACTAATTAGTCCGTCAGATGGATTAATAGAAAATATTGGACACGTATTTTTCTTTTCTCAATCAAACAAAAAATAATGAAGATATAGCCCGTTAGTTCCGCGTAACGTCACGCCTTGCGACACTTTTTAGCATGGCGTGACGTCACATGCTCACTTTGATGCGCTTTATCTTCGTTATTATTTGTTTGATTGACAAAAGACAAAATACTTATGGGTCTAATATTTTTTGATAATCTAACTTACGGACTAAATAGAATAATCTTTTTTTGACCCCGGAACCTAGCCTATTTTACTTGACTGCTGTTGTACAGTCAGCATCAAAAATTACTGATCAATAACTAATTTTAAAAGCACTGAGTCCTCCAAATGTCATAATAACATGACTTCTATATTTAATTTTTGCGTAGTAATTTGGTCAGACTATTGTGATACATTTTTCTATGGGATTCTTTTGAAACAAATCTGATACTAAGCTAATTTTGATGTTGACTGTACCTAAGGTCATGGTCAAGGTTACGCCGAAGAAAAAATACAAAAGCATCAGTCCGAAAAATCTGTCATCAAGCCTGGAAGAAACCGAGAGGCGAGTATGCCGGACTTAGCTTCACCATCTCTGAGGTCCCGGGTTCCATTCTCGGTCGGGTCAATGTAGAAAACGAACTTTTTAATGTTGTCTCGGATCTAAGTGTAGTGGTACCGTCGTTGTTTCTGATTACTATAACACAAGCGCTTTAGCTACTTACCTTAGCATCAGAGCAATGAATATGATATTGTTAAATTATTATTCCAAATATATTTTTTAAAATATTAACGCACCCGTACTGTTTATCTCTTGAAATATGTTTAAGTCGATTGTGTTCCTCTAAGGCTCTAATACTTTGAACTCATAAATGAAAACAAATGAATGAACAGACGATATAAATCTGCAGTACCTCATATACATAATTTAATCTGTAGTGCAGCTTGAGAGAGGTTTTATGTCACAGAATAGATAACATTTCTATGCCCAGTAGACAAATGATATGTTAACAATCAGCCAAAAAATATGTAAGCGCATCCATCCAATATAAATAATCCTTTTTACAATTGTAATGCTCATGAACATATAATTTGGGTCTAAGTACCTAAGATTTTTTATCATACCTCCTCAACTACACATCTCTAAAAACCCAAAGTCAAAGTCAAAGTCAAAAATCATTTATTCAATTCAGGACAAAATTGCCACTTATGAACGTCAATAACAACATTATAGGCCCCTAGGGGGCCAGAACATGTCTCCTTATTTTTTGGGCCCTACTAGCGCTTCGAGACAAGACACAGACAATCTGGCAAGTGCTGAGAAGAAACGCCGGAACAAACTCAGTCACCACTAGCTGCCACACAAAAAATATAAACCAAAATAAACAGGTAGGTACATCAGTTAAGTGCAGGCTGGACTGACCATACATTCTTGTCATCAAGATAGTCTTGAATTTTATAATATCCCTTAGACATCAGTGTAGTTTTGACATGTGACTTAAATTTATTAATAGGAAGTTTGGTAACATTGTGAGGTATATTATTGAAAAATTTAATACAATTTTTCCCAAGAATGAATTACTTGTTTTGGCCAATCTAAAGTTTGGGACTACAAGTTTGTTTTTGTTTCTGGTGTTATATGAATGAATATCACTTTTCTTTATAAAAAGATCTAAATTTTTGCGTACGTACATGATATTATCAAATATGTATTGAGAGGCCACAGTGAGTATGTTAATTTCTTTAAAGAAATCTCTCAGGGATTCACGCGGACTAAGTTTGTATATAGCACGAATAGCTCTTCTTAAAAACCAAATGCGTCTACTTTGACTATGACAATGAAATCTGTAACTAATCCTCAAACATTATTAAATAGACTCAGGCCGCCCACAAAATAGGAAGACTTAGCAAGTTCACTCCACTACGCACTAAACTAGCTGAAACAACAGTACAAACAAACAGCGCACGCAAAGTCAATTTCATGACATTTATCACACTGCACTCAGCTAGTCTAAGATTGCCAATCAAATCAAACTAATATAAGTCCGCTCATTTAAATTGATATTTATTCCTTCTTACTTTCTTAGCTTAAGGCACTGACAAGAGCCAATGACCTTGAGCAATAGGCACAGGTCCGTCAAGTAACGCGCGGCAGGGCGCCTTAGCGATCACTGTCGAATTCAGTAGAAGTGAGCAGGTACTGCTTGGAATAAAAGGGCCTAAGTGCCAAACCACAAATTACACGATTTTCATAAAAATTACCACTTTATTGAAAATCAAAAGTGACCAATTGCTTTAGTAATATGAACGCCATAATTTTGTCTAAGATTTGATTCACCATAACTATAAGTACAAGTGAAAAAAAATTGAATGTAGGTATTTTCAGGGACGAATTTGTTTTTGTTTTCCATTAAGTGAAGTTTGTAGAACTGTGTTTTGGAAATAAGCATTAGGTCAGATATACAAATAATTATAACTCCCTAATATTTTTAAAATGATATGACCTATAGATTTTACACGAAACCTTCTTTTGTTAGCACAATTTGGCTACATTCAGCTTCATAAATAAATAAATAAAATAATCATTTATTTGTTCGGACATGTGTACATGGTAAACAGGTAGTCTTAATATATCTTAGTCTTAATAGCGGATCGCTTTTAATTGCCTATAACATAAGTATTTTATCAGAAACGTCAACATTTCATTAATATCTATGCGAAGGATTCTGTTATAAAAAATAAAAATAATAAAGGCATTTTTGTCTCTTTGTTCTAAATATTCCGATGACTACCTACTAATTAAAAGCTTCTTAAAATTAGTCTAGTGGCCTCGCAATGAACGGTGTTACTGCTTTATACGTGTAGTGTAGCTTGCGCGTCCCGCGCGCCTGACAAAACCGGCGTAATGCGATATGTGTTAATAGGGTATGATTACCTTGGTGATGGACATTACTAGGGCTGACAAATTTATACCACAAGCCATGTTTGTTTAAATTTAAACGTGTAGTATTAATTAGTCTTTACTGTACACTTATTAAGACGTCATCGTGAGACTTTAGTATTACAATATTTTAGAATATAATTTAGTTTGTTACATACATATACCTATTTAATAGCTCTTGTAATTATAATCTGTTTTGTGTGTCTAAATAAATTGAATAAAATCGTTTATTATAAAAGATGTTTTATAAAAGTTACCTATTGGAAATTATACCCAGCTTAAATTTAATTGCATTATCCTGAAATTATAATCCAATTCAACAATTATGTTTTATTCATAATAAGATAAACATAAGTAGCTATCTATGAATGCACTTTATTGAATGATATCAAATAGAAGTATATAATCTTAATGAACCACTATTGTGTGTGGTGGAGGAGCACACACCACCTCATAGTTGAGATTAGGTCTGTGCTTTGTTGTGGAACGTATATAAACTTATTTTAATTTGATTTTTTGTTCATTTTGGCTAATTTCCTTGTGTGTCAGCCCTAGCGCCGGATGGGCCGCGGCCACAATGCGCCACGCTCGGCGGCCGCGTTTGTGTCGCGATGCTATCTGTCAATGGACGTCTAGGAAATGGAGGTGACATTGTCATGGGCGATGGGGTTTTAATGACAGACCAGTCTGGCACGTGGGGCATCCGTGCTATATCATACGGACCATGATATGACGTGTTTGCTCCTATTATTTTATCAGTAAAACAAACGGATGCTTAACTAATAATCAATCAAATCAGACTATCATAAAATTAATATTTATGACGAATATGCACCAGACAACACGATACCTGCCTTGATCCAAAATTTAGGAATTATATCCATAAGTTACGACTTAGAAAATACCAGACAACAGATTTTTTCAGGAGCATTTCAATCAAATCCAGAGATTTGCTGGGAGATGCCCTCAGAAAGATGTGAGTGATCTAATTTAAGAAAGATTGTTTCCTAAATTGACCCTACCGGGATTCGAACCTATAACTCATGCGTTCAACGCGAATCGCCGCGTCACTGCATCAATCAAGTTCTCTCATTATCCATTCATCATCGTCCATTTGATTGTGAGCCTCACAAGCGGCACCACGTTTTCATGTCCTGTTACCTTCCGTAAGTCCTTTACATTAAGTGCTGCAGTTGTCTGCTATTTACAGAAATATAAATGAAAATAACAACTAAAACTTGCCTTATTATTGTAAGCTGACGTATGGAAATTTTAAACGGTTAGTGAAAAAAAACTGTTTTTAGAAAATCAGTTCTAAAAAAACCTTTTTCAAAAAGTACCATTGTTTCGTCGAAACGATTCAAAAAATTTGCCAGTTGGCAACCCTAGTTTCCTGTGTTTTTGTACACGCGGTATACTCGAGATTTTTCTTAGACGACATCTATGCCAAAAGCTTTGCAATATAGTAAACACCTATCCAGATACGTTTTAGTACATTTGATATAGGCAGACTTCGGAAAAAGTTAAAATCAATCACGGTCAATAGAGACAAATATGCTGGACAAATATCGTCCCACTTGACATTCGAGGGTTTGTTTTGCGAGATGCTGACTCAGCCAATTGCTATTTGTTCAGGATGCCGAGCCGGCACCCTTACCTACGCACAATGAACTTTTGTAAAGCTTTGTTGAGTAGTTAAGTTCTCCTTCTTATTTACGAAAGTATGATGCAAAATTAACAAAAAGTCAACAAAATAAGACGCAAAGGTACCAAATGAGTTAAAACAATATTTTCGTATATTATTATTTTTATTTTATGTAAATACAACCAACAAGACAAAAATGAGTTAGTTAATTTTAGTACAGTTTATATTGATTTTCGCAAATAAAATTAGTTACAAAAATAAATTTTGTTATAACTATTAAATTGCGTAAAAAGACGATCTCTGTAGCTGTGAGACGAGCATACCGGACTTGGTGTCGCTATCTCTGAGGTCCCGGATTCAATTCCCGATCGGTCAATGTTGAAAAATAACTTTTCTATATTGTTTCAGGTCTGTGTTGTGGTACCGTTGTTGTTTCTGATTTTTGTAACAAAATGGCTTTAGCTACTTAACAATGGATTAGAGCAATGTATGTGATGTTGTCCAATATTTATTTATTCATTAATATCTTAGACTTACTATAGATTATGCATGCAATCCTGTATAATGTAAATTGAAACATGATTTTCGGTCTTTCTACTAAATGTAAATCTGTCTACATTTAAATTAAACTTATCCCTACTTACATTGATTGGGTGAGAGAATGACCACAAAGACACATAAAAATGTAAATCGATGGAGTAAATGGTAATCTTCTATTAATGATTATTACAAATGAAGACGTGTAATGACCATTTTACTAGCCGGACAAGGGTTCCGTTGAGAGATTTCTAAATTATTACACTACGATATTACGGGGACATAATTTGTGTTCGATTTGTTAGTTAGGTCACCTCAAGGTGGAGCAGGGATGTGAAAAGGTCGATGTTTCTCATGATATCTTTTTTTTAATGACAAAAAAAGTACTCGATACGGATGTATTTTCTTAAATGTATAGTTTTAATTCCTTTATACGGACTCGTTTCATGAGTAATAATACTAATAAACAAAATTAACTTACCGTATAACTTACTAAAAAAACTTACCGTATATAAACTGGCTTATTAGTTATTTATTATTTATTTATTTTAGGAAGACCAAGGTTTAAAATTTTTCAATAGGTAGGCATACAAAAATAACACAAAAAAAATCACTTACAGGTCCACACAGATAGAAATTAAGTAATTTAAAAGAGAAGGTATTATACAATTTGGAGTCCACATTAAGCAGCACATATACCAGCCAATAACAGAATAGGCTACTATTATTATTATTGTCTACTTCGCTAACCTAAACATACAAATATATAAAAGTATTTATTTAGATAGAGAATTTGAAAAAACGCTCGCCCAACAGTCGCCTAACCGCTGCTATGTTAGTACAAAAAAGGTCTAAATCTAAATCATTACTTAGCTTGTTGAATTTGTCGCCTACACGCCATAAATAACTGTTCTGCCTATAGTTAGTTGTCGCTTTCGGGAAGAAGTAAGTTTAATTTTTTTCTTTTAATATTAAACATGTATTTTGGGATTGCAAGAGTAAATAGTAAACTTGTAGTTTTCAATTGCTCGTCAAGCACGATTAATCTCTCAGTTCCCATCCCAGCTTAACGAGAGACAATAGAAATATTATTGTTGCGCGGGCAAATGCAAACGGTTGGCGTCCAATAAGAAAAAGACGAAACCTTCCAGTCGATCGACACCTCCTTGCCCATCCCTAGAGGTCCCGTAAATCACCGTTACGGTATGTTAACGAGATTCCCGCATCGGTACATTATTTTATTATAATATATCGGCGCGGGCGCATACGTTACGATCCGTGGTTGATTACGTAACTCTTAATAGGAATTCTGTTTTGGGCATGCTCTACTCTAGGGCAGTGAAATGAAAACGGCCAGTTTATTTATACGAACAGCTTAATACAGCCTACGTAAAAACTTTTTTAGATAATAAACAATATTATCATTAGAAAATGTGTTTCCCAACTATCAAAGTATTTGACTGGCTTAAATAAACGAGTGTTCAAATCTCACTAAAATCTTTAAATGTAAGAACGTAGTAAACACGAAATATACAGTTTCTGTAGAACACTACACAAACAGAAATAAAATATAAATTAAGTAGGCTCTACTGACTTATACGCAAACCTATATTTTTTTAAATAAATGTTTGTTAGTTTGTCCCATAAGCTTTCCTATACAATTTATACAATTCATCCGATTGCGGCGGTAAAACTTATTGTTCGCACGTAGGGAAGAATTTAGAATTAATTTCAACTCGAACCAAATTGCGGGCAACAGCTAAGTAATTTTATAGATGACAGAGTTTTATCGTCGTTTGTATTGGACTGGCTGTACCGTTTTGTCTTTGGTCGAGTTGGGACCACCTCTGGAATCATTAATCCTTTTCCTGTTGCATTTTTCGAATAGATTCGCCGAATATGGTTTGTTTGGGCGCTGGCGCTGGTAGCGCTTATATTTCTAAATTGCTGGACCAATTAATGTTTAATTTTAGATTAATGGATTTAAGGTATTCGTTAAAGATAACTGAGATTATACGTGTATGGCTTTGTTCGAGTTTAAAGTGATTTTTAATATCTTTTGACCATGTACAGATAGCGGTTGCTCAAGTAATGGAAAACGTCGTAAGGAAACCTGACGAAACGTCGAATGATTGATTGATTACTGTGTAAAAACAATAATAAATAACTTATTTAACAAATAGCTTATTTTGACACAATAAATGCATAGGTTTCATCTAGCCAGACACAGACACGTCCTGGAAAAAGATAAATAATCGTTCGTGTTCTTTTCTGTCCTGTTTCTGGCACTTACTTTTTCACTTCTTTTTATTGCTCCAGACCATTTTTATTATTATATCATAGTTTAATTAATAGTTTATATGCTAACTTCTGTGATGTGCGCGAGCGTGTTATGAGACTCAACTCTGATATACCATCGTATACATCAGTACAGTACCCCTGTACTGATGGGAGTCGAGGAACTAATGAACGATTCTACTAGTACGAGACCGATGACATTAAAGCTATCGGTGGAATGATGCGATGCAGTTGCACAGATCTTCATATACAGAAGTTTGCCGCTGTAGACAAAATTTGGTAAGGTTAGACGGAACAGTAGAGTGAATGGGACTGTGATGCGGACCCATAAACTATGGCTCACCTGCTCTCCTGCCCTTTGTGTCCCCACACCTGCACGAGGGATGACCTAAACAGAGCGACACAAAATGCCGTAGAAGTTAGCAAGTTTTAGTCGTAGTCCAGATAGAGTCGTTATTGACACGAACAGAAGATAAAGAAGTGAGACTTAAACCTTGCATCCACAGCAAATTGTGGATGGTGATTGCAGTTTATAAATAGCCCATGTCTTAACATTGGGCCAAGGTCAAACAGTAACAAGATGAACGCCGTGAAAACTACAATTATGTGTTCAGACATGCCAGATAAACTTCTGCCCTTGGAATTTGACAACTTTCTTGCCAGAGAAATATGGGGAAAAGACATTTGCACCTTCCTCACTAATGCGGATAATTATTTTTTTATTAAAATAAATAATTTTTCGGATTTCGACTTCTATTCCTTTGATAAGCTTGTTTAATTTTATGAGCACAACTTCATTTTGAAATGGCTTTCTGTATGTTAGACAATGTATAAAAAAAAATTCGAATCAAATTTGATTGTATTATGTTTTTTTTATGGACACGCGTAAAGGATTTGAAACACCTAACTTTAAATTAATTTTAGAAGTAAAAATATTTCAAGCTCGTGTTTTTCATCACCCGTATTCTCAAGACACTACATCTTCCGTATCGCGCATTAAACTTCGGTTTATTCCTCGCTCATTGAGTTTATTGTAAACACGACGATAGCTGTAATTTATAACCCGATATTGTTATCCTTTAGACGTCAATAAAATTACTCAGAGTCCTTTAAATACGAATAAAATTCTTAAACCCTAGAAAATAAAAGTAAGTGTGGAAAAAGTTTACCGTTAATGTGTTTTTAACGATTATACATAAGTCTTACATTTGATACGCTTAATACGTGACTTTAATACCAAGGAGAACCAGAAAAAATATTCTGTATTATGTAGTTAGATGTTGTGATCGCTCTTAGCGATAAGACCGCCTAAATTGTACATCTTCCTGTAAACATTAAAGGAAACTTCTTCGTATGGTGTGCAATAAAGAGTATCTATCTAAGTATATATTATATTTTTGGGTGCAAGTGTCTGTTTTGCAAAACAAAATTTCGATCATACATTGCAAAAGGGTACCAAATTAAAAAAATAAGATCTTGGGAACAATATAAAGAAGCGTCTTAATCGTTATTATTTTTAATATTCGTATGTTACGAAAAAAAAAACTTTAAACTATCCGAAAATAAAGTCAATAGAGAGATTACGAAAGCCGCGCGGCCATTCATCAGAGGCGCAGGCAGGTACGGCGAGCCTACAAGGACTTTACGCAATGCACATACGGTGCAATTTTTTCATGAATGAGTTAAAATATCCACGCGTCCGATTTTTAACAGCGGATAGGAATAATTAAATGTAAAAAAAAAATTTTTGTTCTTTGCATGGTTCGATTAAGCTACTGATTCTGGGCCACTCCTAAAGATTTTGCACGCCTTTGCAATGTAACTGTATGTCCTATACAGTACCTGAACAATAAATATTTTTAATAAATAAACTTGAGAATTTACTTAGTAAACTTAATCTGTTTAAAACTAGATTCCAGAGTATAGAATCCTTCGCTTCGCCCAATAATAGAATTATTCTCCTTTGTGTAATATAGTTTTAAGTAGGTAGTTTTAGATAATAAAAGTAGGGTATGCTTTTGTAATCATAGATCAGTTCAAATATATCATTAGAACGCAACAGACGCTTTACTCCCTATAACACCCACAAACTCGTATATAGTTTATTGGCGAACGAGGTTAATTAAATATGTCTTTCGGTAAAATCAACGAATTCAACATGAGTACAGGGAACTGGTCGTTGTACGTCGAACGCCTGGAAATGTACTTCAAAGTAAATAAAGTGAACACGGAGTTGTGGCTACCTACGCTCATTACGGCGGTAGGAGACGAAGCGTACGAGGTGTTAAGCAGCTTGGTGAGTCCTAAAAAACCTGCGGAAATTACGTACGAAGCGGCGGTAAAGTTATTAAAGGACCATTGGCAACCGAAACCCTCCGTCATGGCTGAAAGATATCGCTTTCGGCAGAGACGGCAGCGAGATGGCGAGTCGATTGCGCTATATATTACGGAGTTGAAGAAATTAACTAGGTATTGCGATTTCGGAGCGTACTTGGAAGACAGTTTACGTGATCAATTAGTGTGTGGGGTAGGTAGTGACGTCATACGGCAAAGACTGTTCGCAGAAGAAAATTTGAACTATACAAGTGCGGTAAAGTTGGCGTGTTCGTTGGAAGCGGCGGAACGTAATGCGGCTGTAGTAGAAGTTTCGACAATGGGAACTACGGGCAACGCGGGCGTCGTACACGCAGTGAGGGCGAAGCGCGAACGCGGGCAGCGCGCGCGGCCCTGGCAGGCTAACGGCTTTAACAGCACGGAAAATTGCACGGTGTGCGGTAATAACGGCCACAACAAAGAGGAATGTCGCTACAAGAAATTCATTTGTAGCAAATGTAAGAAGATGGGGCATCTTCGTAGGGTATGCCCTAACTCAATTAGGAGCACAGGTCCGGACCGAAGAAGGGTGAACCACGTCTCGTACCAAAACGAGGAGTCTGATGACGATTCCCAGCCGGAGGACATCGAGGAGAAGTTGAACCATCTCAGTTTGAGCAGTTACAGACCGGTAAGCTTGGACCTCGTTATTGATGGTGTTTTGTTAAAAATGGAGATTGATACGGGTTCATCAGTTTCTTGTATTAGTAAGAATACCTATGACAAGTTTTTTAAATGCCGTAATATCGAAAGAAATGAGTTGATTTTTAAATTTTACGACGGTAGTTGTATTAAACCGTTAGGTTTAATCAAACCAACGGTTCAGTGGAATAAAAAGTCTAAAAGATTGGAATTATTTGTTATCGATGGAGGCACTACTTCATTGCTAGGTAGACATTGGTTGTCTGAGCTAGGAATTAATATTCCACCTTTTCATACAAACAATATTAATATTATAAAACATAACTTGGAGGGAAGTGATTGTAATAGTTTGAAAATGTTAATTGACAGGCATAAGGAGTTGTTCAGCGGTGGATTGGGGCGGTTCACGGGCGGTCAGGCTCGGCTGCGGGTGCGCGAGGGGGCCACGCCCGTGTTCCACCGCGCGCGGCCGCTCCCCTACGCGCTCAAGCACCAGGTGGACGCGGAGCTGGACTGTATGTTGCGCGATGGCATCATTGAGCCGGTCGAGGCTTCAGACTGGGCTACGCCATTGGTACCGGTACGTAAGGCTGATGGGGGATTACGTATTTGTGCGGATTACAAGGTTACGTTAAATCCCGTCTTGCTGGTCGATAGGTATCCTTTACCCAAAATAGAAGATTTATTAGTAAGTCTAAATGGAGCTCAGTTATTTTCTAAAATTGATTTGTCACAGGCGTATAATCAGATAGAATTAGACGATTCGAAAAACCTTACTGTTATTAATACTCATAGGGGCTTATTTAAATATAACAGGTTGGTATTTGGGCTTTCTTCTAGTCCTGGCATATTTCAACGTATTATGTCTAATCTTTTGAGTGATATTCCGGGAGTAGAGGTATTTTTGGATGATGTAATAATAGCCACTAAAGGGGGTCATTCGAAACATCTAGCTATCTTAGAAAAAGTTTTAAATAGATTCTCAAATAATGGTATACAACTAAAGAAAAGTAAATGCTCATTTTTGGTAGATGAAGTAAAATATTTAGGATACATAATTTCCAAGGAGGGGGTAAAGGTCGACCATGACAAAGTGGCGGCCATCGTCCGAATTCCACGGCCCGAGGACTTATCGCAACTAAGATCGTTTCTGGGTTTAGTAAACTTTTATGCTAAATTTGTAAAAAACATAAGCGCAATTTTATTTCCTCTCTATAAGTTACTTAGAAAAGGTGTAACTTGGAGATGGTCTAAGGATTGTGAAATTGCGTTCAATAAAATAAAAAATATTTTGACAAGCGCGGAAGTGCTAGCTCACTACGATGCAGATAAACCCTTAACTTTAACTTGTGATGCTAGCTCGAAAGGCATCGGCGGGGTGCTCACTCAGCGGGCGCGGGGGGGCGGCCCAGAGCGGCCGGTCGTATACGTGTCGCGCGCGCTCACAGATGCGGAGAAACATTACTCACAGATCGATCGGGAAGCTTTGGCTATAGTATTTTGTTTACAAAAATTACACCAATATTTATATGGTAGGCGTTTTACGCTCAGAACGGATCATAAACCGTTGGTGAGTATTTTCGGGCCTAAACACGGAATTCCAGCTATGGCCGCGAGTCGTATGCAGCGTTGGGCAGTCATCTTATCAGCATATAGCTACGACATAGAATACGTAAATACAAAACTGAACGGAGCGGACGGCCTGTCGCGGCTACCGGTGGTTGCGCGCTCTGCGGATATGTTGCAGAATGACTCATCGCTCGACCCGCCCGAACAAACCTATTTACACTTCGCACAAGACGAGTTATTACTCGATTCTAATAATATTAAACGACAAACCTTACGGGATCCGCTGTTAAGTAGAGTATAGATAGATAGATACTCTTTATTGCACACCATACAAGTAAAATACACATGATTTTTACAGAAAGATGTACAATTTAGGCGGTCTTATCGCTAATAGCGATCTCTTCCAGACAACCTTTAGGTAGAGGACAACCATTAAAGAAAGGGGAAGGTGTTGCAGAGTTCTTAAAATTCTTACCTGATACAAATAGAATTGCATAAATTTATGGCATAAACGTAAACATACAGTAATAAATAAATAAAAATAAAATAAAATAAATACATAACAATAATTATACATACATACAATAAACATACATACTACTTATTAGTTGTTAGTATTATTGTATATTAGAGAGGGATGGCCTGATAAAAATGATATTAAGCAATTACAACCGTATTTTAATAGGAAAAAGGAATTATATGAGGAATTAGGTTGTATCATGTGGGGACATAGGGTTGTAGTACCCGAGAAATGTAGAAGCAGGGTATTAGATGAACTTCATGAATCGCACATGGGTATCAGTAAGACCAAGGCCATGGCCCGAAGCTACGTGTGGTGGGCCGGCATCGACGAGGCAGTGGAGGCGCTGTGCCGGGGCTGCGAGGTGTGCGCGGCGGAGGCCGACGCACCACCCCGCCACGCCGTCACACCGTGGCCGTGGCCGGCAAAACCTTGGTCGCGAATTCATCTAGACTTTTTGGGCCCCTTTTATGATAAAACGTATTTAATTATAATAGATGCTAGAACTAAATGGATTGAAGTTTATCCGGTGCCTAGTACAGCAGCTCGCTATACGTTAAATAAACTTGAGGAAGTATTCGCTAGGTGGGGTTTACCGAGACAGTTAGTCACCGACAACGGGCCACCGTTTACAAGTGCTGATTTCTCACTTTTTATACAAAGAAATGGTATTGAACACATCTTTTCAGCCCCTTATCATCCTGCGTCTAATGGGGCTGCTGAAAATGCGGTGCGTACTATTAAAAAGGTAATAAGGAAAGCGATTCGTAAAAGGGAAGATATTCAGACGTTTTTGAATACGTTTTTGTTACACTATAGAAACACCGAACATTGTACCACAGGGGAAAGCCCGGCCACTCTAATGTTAGGACGACATATAAGAACAAAATTAGATTTACTTAGACCAGATAGAGGTAAAAAGGTTAGGGAAGCACAGGCTAGACAGGTTAAAATAGGTACAGAGGGAAGTCGAGTGTTAGAACCAGGGGAAGAAGTGTGGATCCGCCAATATCAGGGCGGTACCAAATGGGTGCCGGGTAAAGTAATGGCAAGGTTAGGAACTACTGATTATAAGACCTTAGACGCTACTGGTAAAGGATCCCATAGACATATCGACCAGCTAAGACGGAGATCTTCACGTAAATCCCTTGTGGTTCCACCTCCTGATATCGTGGAACCATCCGCGGATTCCCAGGTAACGGTACCAATATGCGAGGACCAGGTACAGTCCAGCGTGGATCCGCCGGTGGGTAACAAATCAGACAGTGATTTGTCTGTCCATCTGGACCAAGACTTGGATAGATTCAGTGATGCTAGTTCCTCTCCCACACCCGCACCCGCATCTGATTCGCCTGAGTTTGTCACGCCGCCCCGATCCAGACCCATAAGAAAATGTAGAATCGAGAACCCACCACAATATACTTTTAAATAATGTACTTAGTTTGTAAGTTAGTTTAGTTTATTAAGGTAATTAGTTTAGTTATATTTAGTAGCTTAGAGGGGAAGATTGTAATATAGTTTTAAGTAGGTAGTTTTAGATAATAAAAGTAGGGTATGCTTTTGTAATCATAGATCAGTTCAAATATATCATTAGAACGCAACAGACGCTTTACTCCCTATAACACCCACAAACTCGTATATAGTTTACTTTGTAATACACTTACTATTTCTAATCCAATCAAAACCCCTTCAAAATATCAAGTTGCTCTTTATTTGCGAAACAGTCTTAAAACCTTAGGTACTCATTAGGAATAGGATCGTCAGGCCCATCGCGGCACGCGCAGGCGCATCCTTGGCCCGTGAAAGTTGACCCAAATGCGGCTCATAGCCCATAGTCGAGTCGGCCCGACATTAATCACGCACAACCATTAATCCTACCAATAAACACATTTATCATTCTCTCATTAACTTCAGTATTAGAACAATATAGTCAGTACATTTAGTAGGTTTACTACTATACACTACCACAGATGTTAATCAAATAAGTTATTATGGAACCAAAGTGATTCAGCTAGAATATGAAAACTGAGCGTAAAGTAAGATCAATTTTAACTATGTCCTGGATAAATAAAGTTTTCATTTCAGTTAATTTTATTTCATTTTACTTCAATTTATTTCATTTTATTTCATTTCGCATGCAGCGGGTTTACTATATACTTTCATATATTGCAGCTACCGTATCGTCGTGCATTAAACATTGCAGTGTGAATGGTGTTTTAGTAAGTAGTAAGTACCTTTGTTGTAGTACGTACCTACGTTGCATAGTACTTATTAAGCTGACCTAATTGGCGCAGTGGCGCCATGAGCCCAACGGTCCCGGGTTCGATTTACGGTAGGGTCAATTTAGCAAACAAACTTTTTCAGAATTAACTCGCATTTACCTGTGTTGTGAGACACACCCTTTCATCCTTATTTTATTAATACAAACGAAAGCCTCTATCATCTCTTTACATATCTCTGCCGATATCGATACCAATAAATAATGTGTGGTTGTTAAGTCGTGTCCTATTAGCCTATCGATGGTCGCTTCGCTCTCGAGCCATAACGGAATACGCTATTGTAACGTAATGTTATCTTGTACAGAACTAATGTATCGCTTTTGTAGATAAACATTTACTACAGTCTCATTGAGCCGGCATTAGTGTTTAATCGTGAGGTTGTTGGGGTTTCAATTTAGTTTAGAGCCAAATTACCGTACAACTTTGCAAAATATTACAGTAATAGTATTTTAAAACTTATTCTGTTTATTTTAATTTTAAGATTTCATCATCATTTTAGCCATAGGACGTCCACTGCTGAACATAGGCCTTCCCCACTGACTTCCAGATTGGCCAGTTGGAAGCGGCCTGCATCCAGCGTCTTCCTGCGAACATTACCAGGACTTCTGTCCATCTTGTGGGTGGACGTCCTACGCTGCGCTTGGCGGTACGCGACCTCCATTCTAGAAGCTTTTTGCGCCTTCGGCCATCAGTTCTACGTGCTATGTACCCCGCACACTGCCACTTCAGCTTGCTAATCCGTTGGGCTATGTCAGTGACTTTTGTTCGTTAACGGATCACCTCATATTAAAATTCACCGTCTCCTATTTAAATTCCTTTGGTTGCAATGTTGTGAGCAATAGAAAAGAAAAAGAAGAGTGGGTTTTAGAATAGTTGGTAACTGCCTATCTGCATAAACTAATTTCAAAGTGGAGTGAAACCTGCAGTATGATTCAATCGGTTAATAGCACGTTTAAGACATAGAGCAATGATATAATTTGAATTATTGTTTTCTCCTGTCTAATACAACGCCGATCTGTTAATCCAGTTTCGTACTGTCAGCCCCAATAAACATTAAAACAATTTGTATTAATCAATTATGACAATATCTATAAATTAAAACTAGTGTTTTGTTCACTACAAATCATTTCGCTAAAACCTATTTATGTATTCAATAAATAAGTTTTAAATCAGTGGCTAAAACTTTAACATGTAAGAAGAGGATAATGGTGCTGGTTGTACAATAAGTAACATTAATGTAAAACAATATGTAATCTAAATTGTACCTTTATTAAAATAAAATAAGATATACTAACAATTTTAAATTTGTTGTAACATGATGTGTTGTAAGGTAGATACATAGATTTTAGTATAATTTTAAGTCATATTATGACTCGGTCATTAAAAAAAGTTTAACTAGTCATCATTTTATTAGTACTTAGGGCTTATATACTTACTCAAGCCCTTATGTAGGTACTATAGTTTTTAAGTTTATGATGATAGCAATAAATTATTAACTTATTTGGGCTTTTTAAGTTTTTAACATGTTTTGCGGTGTTTTCAACACCGTAACGGTTGTTTGTGACACCACGAGAAGTAACCACTTACACTAGATGCTTTACTCTTCCAATTTATTAATGCCAACTGTACTGTATATAAATCATACAATTATTGTGTGGGTACCACCGGTTTGCGATCGACAGATTTGCCTGACGATTGCGGGGAATTATGTTTCCTGTCGCTATCGCAGTGTTCGGCTTGTGAAACGCGATTTCGGCGCGATGATAACAACTGGTCACTCTGGGAGTAGAACACGACAAATACTCTCTTGTCATACGCATTCAGTAAATTCGACGTATCTATCTTCAGGCCTTAATCATGTAAATACGGTGGTATTGGTGGTGGCCGTGGTAGTGAATTTATAATATTTACTGATTTTACGGATTAATTTAGTAACCCAAAAAATTTATTAACTCTCCAAAAACTAGTTAAGTTTTATTTCTTTTCATTTTACAAAGACTGTTATTTTATAGGAGCGTTAAAAAAAGAACTTTTAACCTATGTTTATATTTAATCGTTGTAAGTAATAAATATTAAAAATATTTTATACTATTTTTAACAGTGTTAATCCCAACAGCAATGTGCAGCAAGCAATTCACTTCATGATTTTAACTAGTCGGAAGGTTGGAACCACTCGGATCACCTCAATGACATTCACTAACACTTTTAAAAATAAGAAACTGACGTGTAACGTAATATCGTGGTAACTCGAAAATTACTTTTAATTAATGCGAAATCTATAACATTGAAAGACCATGAAGTCCGAAAGGACCGTACTTTTACACAGCCTATTTTTTCCCTATACTACTGCTTGCTTAAAACATTATTAGTTACTTAATAGTAATTCCTACAACATGTTTCATCCTGTAATTTATAGTATAGTAAGTAATCATAACTGCGAATTATATTAACACACCCAAAAATAGAAACTATTTAAGGCCCGTTATAACAACAAATTGTGTTACACCACACATCAAACAAACCTTAAAACTGGAACAGCTCATCACAATACAATCATATTTTCACGCATACACTCTCACAATCAAAAAAACGTCATACGTGCAATTTCACGACGGATGTGACGCGCGGTGTCATTGTGTTCGGCGGAAGCCGCGGCAGTGCTGCCCTCTGCTCGCAATTTGTGCTCGCAGACCATGTCTGATCGCCTCTTGTACTCCTGTGCTAATAATGACATGTAGCCAATTGCGGTTTTTGTCTGATAATTGTGGCATTCAACCAAAACCAACGGCAACGGATGTCGAGTTGTTTGGATGAACGGTATATACGGATCGTTGGTCAGTAGTTTGGATATTCAATTAAGCGGTGGTGTCTAGAGCGAGTTCGATGAAGCCTGAGAAGCTCTATTACTAATTTTTATAAATAACAATAAAGCATTCAATGGTGACACCAGTTAGTTCAATAGAACCTGACAGTAAAGTACAGTAGTAATTTATTAGCATTAAAACTCTTACCATTATAATGGCGCAATATCCAAAAGGAATTAAACATTACACTACTCATCCGTTAGGTCGTGAGTTCGGTCTCTGTCGTGTGCCAACCCACTGAGTTTAATGTGAATTGAAGTGCACTCTTGTCTAAGATACTGCTCTATGGTAAAGAAAAACATCATAACAAAAGTGGTGTTGATGACAAGTGTCATCAATGTAGAGGTATTCTTTACTAGTAAATGCAATAGTGTGAAAGTTTATTGAATGGTAAATTCCGTTAAAAGTGCCAATGAAAGTCGTTAAGTGCGTTATATTGCTTAAAATAATCACGATCCTTAGCGTGGTACAGACATCGGCAGGTCAACTTACCCAAAAAGTTAAAGGTCATTGAATTGATATTCAACTTAAGTCCAACACGTAGAGATCGATATCAACAATTGAGAAAATTTGACGATTTGTAGTAGGTTGACGTGCTGTTGTCTGTCCAAGACTAAAGACTTGCAGCAAACTCAAACGAAGCATTACATTCCACACATATCTGCACAGTGAGCACATGTTTGTTTTTGCTAAAAAAAAATATTCCATCCACAAAACAGTTAAAAAATGCGTGTTTTTTTACAATTCACAAATAGGATCAAATTGAATACTCCTTTGCTCTAGTCCGAAAAAGATAAATCATTGCAGGCCTCTACGAGCAGGCCACCGTGGGCGGTGTGAATTGCCGTCCGTCTGTCAGCCGCGATAATTGGTGCACTCATTAACGACTCAGTATTAATGAGCACACTTGCACAACTGTGTGTATCTATTTTGCTGACAAAAAAGTTGGATTTGCACAGCCTTTCTAAGCTCCAGTGTTGAATTTGTCGACTCCTTTAAAAATACAACAAATATTTTTGGGCGCTCTTATTTCTTTAGCTATAAAGTTGAGACTTGGAAATGAACTGACCATTTTGCGTGGGAATTTTATACAGTCACCCTCAAAGATACAAGTTGTTCTTATTTCAGCAGTATAAAGTTTATTATAGAGATACATTTTGAGGTCGACTGTACGAATGGCTTCATTTTCACTTTAGTGAAATTGAGGTATGTTAATGAATCAAATTAGTGGTTACAGCGACTTCGCTTGACGATTGAAGTCTGACAAAGACAGGTGAAACAAAACTGTTAACAAAGAGACAGTTGAAGTCGAAATTAAGACACGTCGCTTTCCAGTCTTTTAACTTAAGATTGATATTTGAAAGATAGACAAATAAGTTGGCTTGTGAGAGATTTGCATTGCTTCCTCTGCTGATAATATTAACCTAGTTTATTTCATTTGGTATAACCTATACATACAAGGTTAGGTTTAAAAACAAACAACTTTTACTTAGTCGTAAAAATCATGAAAAATATATTTTATTTTATTAAAAAGATACACCAACAGCAAGACACATAAAACAATCACAAAATAAATCAAAGAGGTCTTATTATTATATATATTTACTGCTCCATACATTTTCAATTATCATCTAGGTAGAGCGTTAGTTTTTATGGAGAATATTAAAAATTGCGATTTCACTGTTGACCCCATAGAAAAAGTTGTTCGTATTGATGAACATGTTAGCCTCTTTAATTTCAGCAACTGTCTCAAAAGTCACCCAGTATAGTGATTAATGTTTTATGGAAATATCAGAATGCTGTGTAAAGTTTTAAATAAACTCTATGGTTTCCATACCTTCTATTTTTGTTAGTTAAATAATATAAGGTTGCCTTTTATAAACTGGTGAAATTTTAAAGAGCAATTACAAAAACATAAATGAATAATTTTTGTTAAAAAAAAGAAAATTTGTATACGCTAGTTTTCGATAAAAACGCCAAGAACTATTTTGATTTCAACGTATAATAAAAATACCCCGTTCCCCTTGCGTGCACCCCGAGGCAAGAGTGGGGCACGATTCAAATGAGAGAGACAGAGGCGATGACGTAGGGACGTTTCAGACTAGACAGAATGCTCTTAAAACTTTTTTTTTCTGTTAGGAATAATAAAAATGAAAAATAGCCCTTTTTTAAGAACTAAAATAATAGGTCCCGGTTTCTCCAAAATAAGTAGAAGTTCTGTTAAAGTTTCACCAGTTTATAAAAGGCGACCTTGTATAATAAATAGTAAAAATGGTTTTGATGTTAAAATTTCATAAAAAATAATGAACGTCTGACCCTTTTCTCACCGTTCGAGCAAGGTAGAAAAGCAACGTTGCCAGTTTGCGCATTGTAATTAGTACAGAATATAATAATATAATATATGGACAACATCACATACATTGCTCTGATCCTATGGTAAGTAGCCAAAGCATTGTGTTACAGAAATCAGAAACAACGACGGTACCACAACACCTAGACCCGAGACAATATAGAAAAGTATTTTTTCTACATTGACCGACCGGGATCGAACCCGGAACCTCAGTGATAGCGACACCAAGTCCGGTATGCTCGCCTCTCGGCTACAGAGGTCGTTTCCGGTTAGTATTCCGCGTTACAATTTTGGTTTGAAACAGGCGTTTCGATTTTATTTTATTTTATTCTACACAAAATTATTTATTTAGATTTTAATTTTTTTTAAAGTTTATTTTAGTTAATGTATACTTTTATTTTTATCTATTAATTATTTTACATACTGTATATTCTCCCACTTTAATAAACCCACCATAAATCACTATTGGAAATATCAGGCTGGTGTCGGAACTAGTCGCTTGTCGGTCGGTCGGCGCTCGCGGTTACATAACGCGTGGGAGCTCCAATTAAACACAATATTTGTTTATATTAATTACTGGCACTAAATCACAATTAAAAAGCGATAAAGCGCGCCCCGCAGCGACCGCTTTCCAACTATCGCTTTGTGTTATTTAGTAAGGGATTATGCTCTTAAGATTGTTACAAAATCGTATTAACCTATTGTGGGTGAGTTATTGTAGGTATCGTAAAGCGTAACACACACAGAAGGCGTGAGCGGAACGGGTCGTTTCTCGGACGTGAGTTGCGCGGCTCGTCGTCTTCACACAGAGAACGGGTCGTGCGCGGAGCGGTTCGGCGGCGGTTTTGGAGCGATTCAAAGGCGCGGCTCGGATTCGTGCTCTGGTCAATAACGCACATAATATGAAGCTTCTGTACTACGATCACTCTTCCAATTAGTCACTAAACTAGAGGTTGATTTACCACGGTCACCCATTCAATTAGTGACCAGACTTGAAGTTGCTTAACCACGGTCCCATCAGTAGATAAGATTATTTAACCACTGTCACCCATCGACTTTTATGACGTTGATATTTTTGGTGACGATGGTTAAGCAACCTCAAGTGTGGACACTAAATTGATGGGTGACCGTGGTACAGCAACCTTGAGTCTAGTCACATAAATTATTATCTAGTTAGTACAAACATTTTATTTCCTAACATATTTAATATTATTTTCATTCAAATCCATACCTAGCGAAATGATATTTTGTAAAATAACACAACAGTCGTAGTATACGCGCGGCACCCGTTCCGCGCACGACCCGCGCACGCTCTCTGTGTGAGCGCTTTGGTCTGAATGCGTGTATCACGACGAATGTAACGAACGCCGCACCCGCGCACCACCCGTCCGCCCGCCGCCTATCTGTGACGGCGGAAGGGCCGCGCGGGACCCGTTCCGCGCACGACCCGCTGCCGTTCCGCGCACGCTCGCTGTCTGTGGGCGCGCATTTAAACCTATGTTAATAGACCCGTCGTACACCCGTCGTGACCCGTCGCCGTCCCGCGCATGCTCTCTGTGTGTGTTACGCTTAAAAGAAGTTGTTGGAACAAGGTAAGTACCTACATTAGAATTAGGTTGTACATTAGGTAATAGGTTAGTACTTCATTCTGGATTGTGTTCATAAATGTAGTTCCAAAGTATTTATTTATTATTTTATAAGAGCATCAAACAATCTTATACCAATAATACACATAACAAGTAATAACAAATATGTGCTTAGTGCAGATTCAGTTACAGGCTACTATTACTTTTTAAACAAAAAATAATGATCCAAAGCTTCAAGTGAAGTAGATAAATAACGCTAAATATAGGTAATAAATTATATCACGATGAAAATCAGATAGTAGTTTCATATACCGGGGGCGTAAACAGCAAACCTAGCATCGACAAAATTAGAAAAGTCCGTTTCTCAATTTAACTTAGGTATTCAACGCAAGACCTTATTCCATGGTCCAGAATAAATCAGACTTACTTCCAACTGGACTTGACTTCATATGACCTCAGAAGCAGAAGATTATCAATTGGACTCAAATGCTTACGAATTGTCAAGGACTTAAGAGGACAGGAACCAAATGCCAAGAACTGCTTAGTACCGATACAGAACTGTACTTTTGGTTCCGCTTCCAAGCCCTGATTGCTGCTACTGCTACATCTTTATCGTGCTAACGTATTGCCTGTCTGTTTGGTTGACGCAGGTCGTCGTGGTGCGGCGGGCTGCTGGGCGCCAACATCGTGTGCGCGCGCGGCCTCACGGAGCGGCAGCGCGCTCTGTGCCACGCCGCGCCCGCCGCCGTCGCTACGCTGGGCAACGGGCTCAGGTAAATGCTTTATCAACCAGAGTGAGACTCCATCGAGGCGGAGACATAGCTGTTCTAAGCTGAGCTGAGCTGTGTGGAAATCAACCAACTTTGCTTTACTCCAACGGTGAAACTGAGATAAGCTGTTAAAATAAAGGGACACTATTTATTGATATCTTCCTCAGCTCAGCTTAACAAAGCTTAGATTTCAGAAAATCGACAAGTCCCATGGAGTAATGGCCTGAGCTGTGCTGAACTGACCTAATCGTTTCCTCTAGGACTTGGTCCTGTGAATCTACTCCACTCAGCTCGGCTAAGCTCCGCTGAGACTGTTTCGCCATTGTTTGATAAAACTGCTCAGCTCAGCTAAACTCCGCCATTATGAAGCATCATCATTATTTTAGACATAGGACGTCTAATGTTGAACATAGGCATAACCAATGATTTCCATATTGGCCTGTTGGAAGCGGCCTGCATCCACCAGCTTCCTGCAACTTTTTCCAGGTCGTCTATGGAGCTCGATAGCTGTTAAAACTGACCAGTTCAGCTAAGCTTACTTGGTAAATGCGTGAATGATGTAAATTCTGTACTAATTAATTATAGAACAAATAAAATAATTTGATTGGTAGAGTTTGGTTTTATATTCGTCTATATTCCATTTAAAGCAGCAGCTATTTTCATAATCCGTAAACGTTGATTCACTGCTGCACATATGCCGGTCCCAATGCACGCCACTGAGCCCGACCCTAAGCTATTCTTTCTTCAAAAGATAAGCAAGTTGAAGTGGCAGTGCAAGAAGTCTGGTCACATTTGCCGCAGAACCGATATCCGATGGAAAAGAATAGCTGGAGATCGAGCTCAGTGGGCCGTCAGGCAGTGGACTGACGTGTTTTACAATATAATGAAATTAACTATTTCGTTTAAATAAATTGAATTGAATTGAACATTATGATGATGATGATTATTACCCTGTGTGTCCAGCATGGCGTACGCGGAGTGCCGAGCGCAGCTGGCGGGCCGCCGCTGGAACTGCTCTGGCGTCGGCGATGACCCCCGCGTGGGGCACGTGCTGCCTTTGGGTAAGTCACAGCGTAACTGTAAGGTATTTATTACACGAGAAACGGTAGGTACTCTTATTATACTCTAGTCACGGCCGCTGATGTATGCTAGTATACTATAGTATAGTAGTATCTAGATGCTTCTTGTTGCGCCGCTGGGCAGCGGTAGGAGGTGGCAGTGACGGTTGACCGCTTCTACCGAATTGTTACTGCCAAGATCCGAATGGTACCTCTAGGGCCCAAACTGACGGGCTTCATTCGGACTGCCAATACATAAATGTGTAGGTATCTACGTAGGGAAACATTAAAAATCGACTATACAATGTGAGTACCAATAAGCTTATAAGGAAGTAAATTTATTGGGCATGGCGTGATTTTATGTAATTATTACATGTCAAAAATTTGTTGGGTTAATGTTTACACAATGTTATGTATTTTTACGGATCTCCTAGTGCTAAAATTAAGGCCACGGCCACTACAAGAAACATAGGTTATAATGTAGCTAATAACTTACTCATTTCTCGTTAATGTATTTACATCTATTATGCGCATTACAACATGATTACCGGTAATAAATAAATCACCTTGCTTCAACAGATAATTATATTGTTAACACGGTATATTTGTGGGATTGAATCATAATCATAAATTAGCGATGTGCTAATATCAATAAGCGCGGCCTGGGCTCGGGCGCTTGCGCAGGTCGTGAGTGGCGCCGCCCTAGCGGATCTTCGTGAACCACTGATAGATTACCTACTTGTGCGTAGGGAATCGAACCCGGGACCTCAGAGATAGTGACACCAAGTCCGGCATGCTCACCTCTACTAGGCTACGGAGGTCGTCAAAATTAAAAAGTCTTTACTGGCAACTCTGGGTCTTTAGTCGTTTCGCACCACGAGTTATTCTAACTACTTTACGCCGTCTAAACAATAGAAATCATTTGACAGGTTTTCAATAAAGTAAACAGCATATGACATATGATATTCATTAAATACCAAGTTTGTAATCTAACATCAAATTGATGCCACGTATTTTCAGTGTAAAGATACAAAAAACTATTTAACTAAAAAGTTTGAATGAAAAGTAGAAAAATATTTCACTTTAAAACATTTTGCACAACTGTTAGAATTAATATAAGTGCATACTTAATCAAATAGTTTAAGAACAAAGTTGTAATAGATATTCCAGCTTTTTTGCATACCTTTGTCAGTGAATCTGCAGTCGAGTTCCCTTGGCCTTGTTGTAAGTTTATGTACAGAGCTTAAAGCTACAGCCAGGGTGGTACGCACCACCTTGTTGCACGGCGTAGTTATCTAGTATTTAAGTTATTTATTACTACTTTATAAGATAAATAATCAATGAACCAATTGCTTCTGTCGATAATGAATCAAGGGATCTTTAAGATATATTTAAATTAAATTAAATAATAAATTCGTTTTGTTTCTCAAAAATAATGATACTTTATCTATTGTTCTTTATCGGAATCGTAATCGGAAAAAATATCAAAAAAAGTCTTCAATTACGATTGTTGCCTAAATTAAATAGTTTTTATCAGATTTCACTTTTTATTTATGAATTTAATTTATTGTACTAGTATTAAAATAGATACTTTTTATTGACCTAAGCTATTCACCACAATCTATTTAAAGCTACTTGTTAGAAGCTTAGGTACCTATAAAACTTGGAGATAATACAAAACAGATAAAATAAAGTATGACAAAGAATTCATAGCTATCATTCAAGGCTCAACCATATCAAATACCCTATCAGAATAAAAATACCTAAGGCAGAAGAAAAAATTGACTGACCATAGTGATCACATAATTGACAGTTCCCGGTAACACAATAATACCAATAATACAGGGTGGGGTGGATAAAGATTCTAATCTGAAACCTTATATGCGGAAACCTGTAAATGGTAGGTAGTTTTTTTTTCAATTTTTAGTAGTTATGTTATTCATACTGTATTGTTTTCGGAATAAAATAAAATAAAATAAATTGACTCACTTTTTTTAATTTTTTTGCGTTCGAAATAATGCTAGTTTATTATAGCAATGATAATAATATTTTCACTTGAAAAAATACTAATCCCACCAGAAGTAAGTTAAAAAAATATCATGTAAAAATATTAGTTTTGTTCACAAAATAAATAGGTAGCCAAAATTTTAATTTTAAGTTTGTAGTCTGGTTATTGAATATTTATTTATTTATTTTATATTTCACTAGGTTTAGTATGGTGCCTACATGGGTTTTAGACATGCATGCCAATGATCTCACAACTAGAGACGCTCAAGACCGTGCGAAGTGGAGGTGTCGTCAAGGAAAGCGGTCCCTGGGCTCCAAAGCGACGGCTTTAGACGCGACCGGGATTGACCGTTTAGATGACGATGATGATAGAAATAGTATTTATTGCATAAACATAGTAATACAGGTCACAATAATAATGTCCGCATATTTTACCGCGATTCGGCATGCAAAATTATGAATCTTGTCTTGTTATGAATGATACAAACAAACAACTCACCTTAGGATTTTAATTTAACGTGTTTATATTGTTTGCTCGGGCGTTGAAATTTGAAATTTTAATATTGTTTAATTTATGTTATCATGTAAGTGAAATGTATTTTTTTGTTTCTTATGAGAATAAATCATCTTTAAACCTAAAATTTTAACACATTTTAACTTTTAAAATTACAATAATAATCAATAGTTAACTAAGCAATAACAAGTAATAATTTAATTCTATCAATAAAATACTTGAAATGGTGCCTACCGATATTTTAATGGTTTATGTTTGTGTGCATAACTATATAAACTTATATAATATTAAAATTGAATTCTTTATTGAAAATTTAATAAAATTTTGTTGGATCCATAACTTCGATAGCAAAAGTTGTTGTAGGCACTCGGATTACGCATTTTACAAGCTTTTATTTATATTTATACATATCTATAAATAAAAATACAATAATACCGAATGAATGTAAGCGCATCACTCCAGAACGGCTGAACCTATTTGGGTAATTCTTTTTTTGTTGTGTTCGAGATTGTCAGAAAATTGTTTGTATCGCAAATTTTTCAAATTCGGGAATAACTGAATGTAATTTTTTTCTATGTTATACAAGACAACTTCTGTCAGGGCAGCTAATATAAGATACATATTGCACATCGGTGATGGCCGCATACCGATACCATAGTTTGCAGAATTAAGCGGCGACCCCGACCTTTTCTATTTGTTCTAACTTTGCTTCGCACAAGAGGAAGGAATCTTAAGGCCATTCATTGTGAGTTATTTATTATTAAACATATGTTAGTTAGGTGCAAACAAAAAGAGTTAATATGCTGTAATTTTTATAATATTTCGAGCCTTCAAGTTTTATTCGTGTTACTAGCTGTTCCCCGCGGCTTCGCACGCGTGTGTTTTAGTTTGTCACAAAAAATCGTTAACGTTAACGTCTCTTTGTAATGTCAGTGAGTTTTTCGGAATGAACAATAAGTAGTTTTTATACTTTATACAACTGCATATTCTACGCATGATTAGAGAATGAGTAACAAATATAATCTGAACCTAACATTTACGTTTTCTTTAATTGTGACTAAGGTTTTAAACCGTTGAAATTCAAACTGAATTAAGGGGGTGCTCAAGTCTAAGGAGGATCACGCTTGATGAGTAAATACGGTGCATATCTTGCCCTCTTATTCGCAACAAAAGTAAGTCATCAAGCTACGTGGGTACCGACATCCTATAAGATGTCGGTACCCACGCGGCCACGTAGCTTGTTACCTCACGTGTTCATTTTAAAAAAAAATAAAGACATTTAAGTGGTTTTAAAGTCTCTAAACCACTTCTCAGTAAAGTCTATTTACAAATCTACTTTTTGACATTTTAAGCAGCAATTAAATACCTAAGTGTGATAGTTATTATTGTACATTTTTCTTCTTCTATCGGGTCAATGGCGACTCTAGATTTGCTTCGACTAAAACTTAGCAATCTCTATAGTTCGCGGTACTCTGTTTAGGTCATCTCTTGTGCAGGTGTAGGAACACAAGTCAATACGTTTTTAAATAGGTTAATACCAGGGATTTAATAAATCAGGCTAAGTAGTGAACGATCGTTTAGAATGCGTTATGAGATTTACATCTCAAAGGATTTTAAACAATTATATATTATAATCAACATTTCGTAAGGACATCTTCATCATCGCATGATTTCTGTAGTAAATACATAACCACCGTTGACTTGACTTTGACTTTGACTTTGCGAAAAATTCGAAACAAATACTTAGTCTGGCCATACATACTTTTCGCTTGGTTACTTTTCGGTACGCAAAGGAAAGTCACAGAATATTTTTGTTTACGGATGAGATTTTTTTTACAATTGAGCAACATTTTATCAAACAAAATGACCGTATTTATGCTTAAAGCTTTAAGGAAGCTTCCCAATTAGTCGACAGAGTACAACGTGGGCACTATCCGACTTCAGTGATGGTTTGGTGAGGTATTAGATATGAAGGAGTTACTGAGCCATACTTTTGTGAAAAAGGTATCAAAACATCGGCACAAGTGTATCAAGATACCATTCTTGAGGAGGTAGTGAAGCCCCTTGACAACACCATGTTCAATAACCAAGAATGGTCCTTCCAGAAAAAATCGGCGCTGGGTCTTAAAGCTCAGTCTACGCAGTCTTGATTGGAAACGAACGTTTCGGACTTCATCAGAGCTTAAGACTGGCCGTCGTCTAGTCTCGATTTAAATCCGCTGGATTATGATTTATGGTCAGTTTTAGAGAGTGCGGCTTGCTCTAAACGCCATGATAAAACAATCCGTACGATTGGCAGTGAAGAATTTTCCCATGGAAAGAGTGCGTGCTTCTATTGATAACTGGCCTCAACGTTTAAAGGACTGTATTCCAGCCAATGGAGACCACTTCGAATAAGCTTTTTATATTTTAAATTGTGTTATATTTATGTATTAAACTAACACACTGTAAAAGTTATAATTTTTTTCTTTGTTTTAGTATTTATGGCAATACTAAGTAGTTACAAATAAAAAGGTATTTCTACAAAAACTTGTAGTCACCTTAAAGAAATGACCTTTAAACGTTTTTTCCGCGCTATCTACAAAACTTACTGCTCATGTACCGATAGCGATCGAACAGCGGTTTTACATTAGCGCGGGCGCTTTATCTTAACGCTTACCATAACGCCATCGATCTACTAGTCTCTTTTCTTTCTCTACGTGAATCAGTTGTGTGAACTTGCGTGTGTTGGACGCGTCGCGAGATAACCCCTGACCAGATACCACTCTAAAGACATGGCTGACATGGCTGTATCTACTACAAAGATTATGCCATCTATGGTTTAAGGACTTTATGATTACACATCAAGTGAACCGGCGGGAAGCAAGTGTTTGTAAGGCACCGCTCCCGACGTCCAGAATATACGGTCAGACAGGAAACTAACTCCCTAGTGAGCGTAGAGTCCCTTTTACCCCAAGACACTAAGTCCCTAGAGCCCTAGCCCCACCTAACAATAAATACGTAAATATAATAAGGACGTAGAAAGAGGAGTAAAGAGCTGCTCCCAGGTCGCCCAGGGTAGCAGAGCTAGGACGGTAGGTAGGCGGTGTGGACCCGCTGCCAGTCTGGCAGACTCACCAGACTGATCATAGTGACGGCTAAGGTACTCTTTGCCGCAGCGGAGGGGAATGAGAACCAACACGGACGGTTGATATCTGATTTATTTAGTGTAATGTCATGTTTAAATACAAAAGTTAAAGAATGTACACAATTACAAGGTTTTCATTGTGTGCCTTCGGTGTAGAGTGTCGACGGTGCATGCGCAGGGTCCATGGGTCATCCGCCGGTTTGTAGGTCGCTGACGGCGCGGCAGACAAATGTACGATCGTAGCTCGTACATCAAGACTAATTTACAATTCATTTACAGACGATCTTCGTAGCACTCTCACTCTCTAAGGTCCCAGGTTTGATTCTCGGTCGGGTCAATGTAGAAAACGATATTTTCTATGAGGTCTCGGGTCTGGGTGTTGTGGTACCGTCGTTGTTTCTGATTTCTGTAACACAAGTGCTTTAGCTACTTACCAGGATCAGAGCAATGTTTGTGATGTTGTCTAGGTTTACTTATTATTATTGTTACTGAGAAAACATTTATTTAGGTCATTAAATACACTTTTTTGCGATAAGTGATGTGGCCTACTTCAGCTTCAGCTTTGCAATTCGAACAGCTATGTCAATAACAGGCCCATTCAATTTTCCTTAACCTTTATCACCCAGAAGTAGATAGTTCAGGTGTATCGAACTTATAATTCAGCCTCGCACCGTGTGAACCGACCTTGGGCGGGACACATCGACGCGATATCCGCCACGTGGGCCGTGATTTATACCTACAGGCTAATTGACCGGAGCATCGTTTACAAAATACGATCTTAGAATTAAACTGTGGTACGATCTCTATACGATAAAACTTCGACGCGACATTAATAATAATTTTGCATGTTGAAGTTCCAGGGTTATTAGAAATATAAAGATAGATTGACAAATATACGGCAATATATATTAGTGTCAGCTGAAACTCTGAATTTTGATTTTGTAGAATTCTGTTTAAGTGTGTCATTGTAATTGTAAACACATTACGCTTTTGAAAGCTCTTTATTTTATGCTTTATATACGAGTATATATTGTACTGGTATCTCAACTTCATTCAAACTCTACCAACTTCAGTATGTATTTACCAACTTCAACTATGTACTTTATATTTACTTCAATATTGATTAACTTAATTACATCGGGTGGACGGACTCAACAAATTATAAGTAAATGAAGTTAAATCGACAGATTTCTCAAAATAACTTCAAATATTAGCCAAGTCTAGAAGAAACTTTAAAACAAAAGCTGCTAATTAAGTTTACACTCCACGACTCGGACACGACTCGATAATTCTCTAATAAATTATAGAGACGGGGATGAGCCGATATCCGCGGGGGCAGTGATTTATTTATCCCCGCTAATTGATTTTGCGCTTGTTTAATTCGTACCACGCAAAAACAATTGCTTATTATTATTAAGAAGAAGTTGTAACTGTAATTTTTTAATTATATTTATGTTAGTGATCACTAATCAGTGTAATATTATCGATAGATCAATAAAAATATTTATTTAAAGGTTCCTTGACGAACCCTTCAACATCAGCGATGTTCAACACTGCGAAACTTTTAACAATCTTAAGCAATCAGAATCAAACATTGTACCCAAGCCATTTTGAGGTAAACAACTGAAATTGAACCATTAAAATTATCTCCAGCGGAGCGAAACCAATAACTTGTTCTCTAGAACCGATAAGGACACCTACAGACAGGACTCAATTACTGTAGCCCACAGCCAGCGGTCAATCAGACTGCGCTGCGGTATTAATATGCTGTCACGGCGGAATGTTAACTGTTGTGGCACAGCCTGAAAATATGAAACAGGACTTTCCAATTATCCATTTTATGCGACAAAAGTAGCCACGCTGACAGACAACTGTAAGATAACATCGTCACTCATTAACATCAAGAAGTTACATTTGATAGCACAAGATAGTTGTAACCTTAGTATTATTAAGCGCCGATTAACGAAATATACAGGGTGTAACTAAAAGGTGAAATAAAACTTTAAGGGGTTATTCTACGGCTAAATTACATCAACTTTTTCTATGGGACCAACATCGAAATCGCAAAAAAAAAACACTTTTCCATACTAAACGCGACCAGATGGCATCAGTTTGTATGGAAACGTCAATTTTTTTTTTTGAGATTTTGATGTTGGTCCCATAGAAAAAGTTGATGTAATTTAGCCGTAGAATAACCCCTTAAAGTTTTATTTCACCTTTTCGTTACACACTGTATATTAATATTATGTTTCCTATAATATTCGATTTAGGGCTCGACTGGAACAAAGACTATGGTAGCCTTAAAGTAACTGTGGCAACAATATATAAACATAACAGGAAATTACGATGCTGATGATGAGCTCACTCCTTACCTCCTCGAATAGTCTGTGTTGGCGACATAGGCCGTTGTTTGTTTACTTGCTTGTCTCTTTGAGCTGTGTCATTCTGGACGACAGTTTGACAAATGATCTCATGACAGCGACATAGTTGCATAACAGTGCGGTTTACTTGCAAATTATTGGAAACAATCTTTGTTATATTATGAGAACTTGTAACTGCAATATCTGAACATCTTAATAAAAATGTGTTTTCTGTTTCGCCTCAACACCGCGATTCAAGATACTAACCTTGATGTAGCATAAAATAGCTAGTTTTAAATTATTGAACTTGTCACTTGTCGTAGGAAACAATTAAGATGTGTAGTCATAAAGATACATAAACACTTTAAAAAATAATAGTACTTTGCATAATTTACGAAGTATTATTAAAAATATTTGTACACATTTCTCGCACTTGGCACATCTAGTGAAATACTAAAATGACGGAAGCTATTTTCCATATTATACACAATCCTAAACAAGTTATTTGATTCAAATAAACGTAAATAATTTGCGGAAACAGCATATTTGGCAACAAAACACAATTAATACAGAAAGGAAATCAGCAATTCAAATTAGCTCACATTATTCAGTTCTCAACTTACTATCTCGGGATAAGAATTTGTTTACAAATCGGTCGTGGGGTGTAAACGTTCCTCGCAGTCGCATACCGCGTGTTTGTTCACACGTCACATCGATTGCATTTTTGTTTATTTTGTTATTAGAGTGTTAATTGAGGGGCAGGCGTAGGGCTGCCAACTTATTTCAGATCACATTTATGTTTGATCAGATCACAAATTTATTTATATTTATGATTTTCACCCAAGCTTTCAGCTTAGAAACCTTTAGTTTTTCAAAATAAAAGCCGGTAAATTTAAAAATTTTAGGTCATATTTTATTAGTTTACTTATTTATATAAGGTTGTTTACTGCTCAAATATTATACCTTTTTCGAAAAAAACGTTCCCTCAAAACTTATTAGTTGATCAACTGTTATAAGTTATACCGAAGATCCCTATTTTTTTAGTAGCCTAACGAAGGACAATTATTTAAATATGTTGTTGTATAGGGTACCTCTATATTCTGAGACTTGCATTATTAACCCAGTCAGGCCACTAAAGAATAAGAATAAGAAACGAGATACAATAAAATTATATTTTTACTCGACCACATGTGGGTAACTTGAGCTTGACAGACTACTTGTCTAAAAGTAAACTGAAGAAAATAATTAGTAATGATGACTGTAATGAGTAATATTTTTTCCGTCAGAATCATATAAGTATAAGTTGGCAACCCTTAGCAGGTGGCGCGTTTGTCTGCGTGTTTGTTTACTCTGTCCAGCAGATAGCAATAAATTAATTCGATCGTTGTAAATCCGCCGCTTAGAGCCACAAAACCTTGTATTTGTTACCCGCCTACTTGTTAACTAACCCTTTATGTTGACGACCAAAATGCTGTTAACATTTCGAATGTTTATTTTTATACGGCCACTAAACTTGACACATCGTATCTGATTTATTTTAAACTTAAAGTTAAAGTTGGCAATATATTTTATTTACTAAAGAAAATGTATTGTTACAATTTGCTCCTATCAATTAACGTGATATTAATTTTATCTTGATCAGATTCCAAAAATGATTCCTTGAAAATGAAAACCTTGAATCGATTTAAATAAAAACGTAATGTCAAAGACATTAAAGAATTAATTAATTAATGAAGATTAAAGAATCTGGAATAATCTGGAACTGAAAATTTTAAAGTTTATTAAGAGCATTGACTGAAAATATTAATCTCTTCGCTTGCTTCTTTTATCTATTTAAAATAATTTTGAACACAAACATAAAAAAGTACATTGTCAAATTAGTAAAATCGTTAGTGGGTAACGACGAGTGTAATGTGAGTACGTGAGTTGACTTAATTGCATTTATTGCGCAGAGAAGTTGCTCGTATGATGACCTCTATGTCTTTAGAACGGAACTGTTTTATTTGACGCGTTGCATCAAAAAAATATGTTTTTTTTTATCGCGTGTTCGTGAATGTTGTAATACAGTTTTTAAACACTAAATACTTATATAACTCCTGAAAAACGCGTACACCAATAGGTAACCTTGAGGTTTCGGGTTCAATTCCCAGGCGGTCAATGTAGAAAAATAACTTATTAACCAACTTCAAAAAAGGAGGAGGTTCTCAATTCGTCGGAACCATTTTTTTATGCATGTTCAGCGATCATTCGTCACTACGTTGACCGATTTCGATAATTATTATTTTGTTTGAAAGATAATATGTACTTTCAGAATGGTCCCATATAAATTAAGTTAAATTCTGATGATGGGATCTATAATAAAATCATCAAACATTGCATGAACTCCGTACCACGCCAACTGATTTTAGCATCTATCTTACCTAATATCTTTGCCAAATGTAAACCGATTTTGATGATTCTTTTTTTAATGAATAGCCTATACTTCAAAAATACTATAATAAAATTTTGCGAAACTATAATTTCTAATTAATGTTATGAATATTATTGTAAGTAATTTGTTTATTGTTTACTTAATTATTAAAATTTTGCATGATATTTTTGACAGCGACACATAAGTGCTCATCTGAACTGTATCATCCTTGTATACCATGTTTTACGCAAATAAAGTTTCTGATTCTGATTCTGAAAAAATTTCATCCCTAAGGGTGGAAAAATAGGAAATGAAATCGGTGCTCAGCAGTTAAATTATGTTTGCACTCGTAAGATTTGTGTTAGGATTTATCACTAAAATAGATTAAATTAGATTTTTTTTTTTATAAAAGAAATAAAAACCGACTTTAAAAAACTAAAACGCTAAAATAATCTCAACACTTCATGCCAGTCGATGAGAGATTCTATGTTTTCGTTTGCACCGACTCCAAAAGTATCTGATAAGGTACATAAGTGTTAAGATTATTTTTAGCGTTTTAGTTTTTTGAAGTCGGTTTTTTTTTAAAATCTATATTGTCTCGGATCTGGGTGTTGTGGTACTGTTGTTGTTTCTGATTTCTGTAACACAAGTGCTTAAGCTACTTATCATAGGATCAGAGCAATGTATGTGATGTTGTCCAATATTTATATATTAAGTAGAAGAAAAATGCTAAATCCTAGCTATGGTCACACTCATCTTTTCTCGTTTCCAATAAGTCACTACTTGCATCATTATTTTTTCGCATAACAGGAAACAACGTGCCAAAGCATGTGGTGTCTCATACTTTAACGATCACCTTCAAGCCACTAGTAAACAGTTTTAAACCATACTATCCCAGTTCTTAATCATTAGTTGTCGCATAAGCCGGATTGAAATTTCTCGGCATAAAAGGGCCAAACGAGATGAATTCCGACGAGGTGCCAGGAGTAAATCTGTCGCGGACAGGACCTAGCGCGGGCCTATAACTCAATTAGCGCGACCACGCTGCTATCGGCGCTGATAGCGCGATAGCGCTGCTTTATGCCTTTGAAGCGCAGTCGCTCGTGATTTTATGCAGCGGACCAGTCCCCGATTCAGAACTCCTCGATAAGAAATTATCGATAGGAAAACCACGTGATACTATAGGATTTAACATCAGTGTCACGTGATTCACCGGTTGACAACTCACTATCGAAACGTTCTGAATCGGGGGCCTGGAGACGTGCTTTTGAAGAATTAGAAATTAATCTTGAATTCAAACACGAAAACAAATCGTGCATGAAAATAGTTTCTATTGCTTCCGATTTTACGCATTTTTTAATCACTCGAAATAGGTGTTGCTTTTAAATTGAAATCTTTTAACTATTTTTGTTTTACGCACAAAATATTATAAACCATAAAGCAAAAACTCATTAACGAACGTAAATAAAAATTTGCCAAGTTCTTGTCAATGTCATTCGTCCGTACTTTCTACTAGTAGAAATAAAAAAACGAGTGGGTAAGACAACTCGTAGCAGAATTCACGGAATGAATTTTCAAAAATAGTGATTTTAGGTATTTGCATGCGAATCTTGCAATTTCGTATTCGGATTGGAATTCGCATGATTCAAAAATACGTCTCCTGATGCCCAGTCATCGGCTGTAAAGCGACTTGCTTGAATTATTCATTTAGGGTGGGTTTTCACGAAAGCCCATGTCTCCAGAGGAGCTGTGTTTTCACAACCTAAGCGAACACGAGTGGAATTCCATTTTGTTGACATTTGTATGAATTTGTATGAATAAGGGTATTCAGGCTGGACGTATCGTTATTTTCTTATTTGTATGTGTGCCATAAGTTGAGTTGAGTGCTTGTAACTGAGTCTCGGCAGCGCTTTGGCAGTGCTTACCAAAGTTACCTACATCGCGGTTGTGAGTGGATGGGTGACCATTCTAAGTTTCTAACCATATTTGGTAACATATATCACAAGCATCTCCGTGCTTCGCAAGGCACGTTAAAAGTTGGGCCTGCCTCCCTAGCTTGAGCACCAAAACACGATATGATATAGCGATATATCGACATCAACTGTAAAAATATGATAGATATAGCCGCCATGTAATGTTGAATCGCCGTGCCGGTGACGTCACATATTATGATCGCTGTTTCGATAAAAATTCAAAATAGCAGCTATATCTGTCATATTTATATCGCTATATCATATCATATCATACCGTGTTTTGGTGCTCATGCTAGAGGGGCTGGCTAAGATCGCTTGATCCTAGTCGTGAAGCCGTCAGAGGCCATAAGGCGGTTTAATAACATCTTACAGTAAGGTTGTCAATGGCCTTACAACGCCCCTCCACCGTACCGCACCGGGGCCGCGTGGAATAGGCGTACTGTACATAAGTGGAAACATTTTTAATCTTATATATAAAATTCTCGTGTCACAATGTTCGTTCCCGTACTCCTCCGAAACGGCTTGACCGATTCTCATGAAATTTTGTGAGCATATTGAGTAGGTCTGGGAATCGGCCAACGTTTATTTTTCATACCCCTTAGTGATAAGGGTTGTCCATCCTTAACATTTTTCTTTAATTTTTAGAAATTTTTTAAATTTCTTTATTTTTTTTATTATGTCGCATTAAAAAATACATACAGCCCTAAATTTTTACACTTTTATCACCAACCCCTATTTTTAATAGCCATTTTAGTAATTTAATCATTTTAAAAATTATGAAGGGGCGGTACGAAGTTCGCTGGGACAGCTAGTTGTTTATAATATTGTGTTGTCTGTTGCAGCGACCCGGGAGGCGGCGTTCACTTACGCGATAACCGCGGCGGGCGTGACGCACGCGCTGAGCGCGGCGTGCGCGCGCGGCGACCTGCCCGCCTGCGCCTGCGCCACCAACAGGTACTGACGGGGCACCTCACTACACATTTATCCTGAATTCCTGATAGGTGGCACATTATGTTTGTTCTGTCTACTGACCTGTATAAATACCTGAACTGGCTATCCCATACAAATGACAGCTAATTTTGTGTGCCCATTTGAAACGCCATAAGTGAGAGTAGATAGCTATTAACTAAGTAACTAAATTTGTAATACCCGCCTATCTTGCACCTTATTTATAGAAATAGAAACGTTTATTCGACACAAAAGAGAAAAATACACTACAATATAAAACTTTAAATGGATCTGATATGTCGATAATGTGCCCGCTCAGCATTTGTCGTGATTTAGTTCCTTGGAACACTCGTATCTGCCTATTCAGGCGTAAACTTATTTTGGCAGCATACAGGTTAACGATTATGTCCGTAGTAAATAATCACTATGTACCTACGTAGATTCTGTTCTGTTAAGTTGTCTGACACACCTTTGATCTTTTAAAGTAGAATAGAATTTTATTTGTTATAAACATGGTAGTACAAGTTGTTACAATAAAATTTATCCTCATGTAAGTTTATCCTAAAGGTCGTGCAAATATCATTACTACTAGAATCAATTAATTATAAATTCTACATTTAAAATAAGTGACATAAAATCACAATCAAAATAAATAATGTCATAAGTAAAATAAAAAGAGAAAGAAGTCACAGCAATAATAAATCATTAATTTTGAAAGTACTCCTGAAGTGAATTGAAACACTTTTCCATGAGCCAGGCATGCAGTTGTCTCTTAAAAACTAACAAAGGTAATTCTTTTAAATACTCCGAAAGCCGATTAAAATTTTTGATGGACATGCAAAAAGAGCCTCGTCTAAATAGTTGGAGTCTTATATTTGGTAATAATATTCTATTTTGATGCCTCGTCGCTTGCTACTTGCGTCAAACAAACTAAAACATAATAACCATATCCTAGTTATTGTTTTTACTTGTTATAAGTACTTAATCATTAGCATGGTACATTTTGTGTTTACCTAGCGAGCACAAAAAAAAACAAAAATTGGTATTTATGAGGATATAGTTGACGATGTGTTGACAATGATTGACAAGATAGACCCGAATAACTTACACAAAAAAAATTGCGGCACGCGTAATAGGTTATAAGACATTTACTATTATCCACTGCTCAACGTAGACCCTCTAACGTGTGTCCTTTTATTTGAATTTTCTCCGATCTTCATAGTTGACCTCTACTTTTAACGTTATCTGTAAGAAATCGCATTTAGCGATAAGCCCGCTTAAAGCGTGGTGTGTATTGGAAATCCCCCCTCCTTTTGAAAGAGGCCTATGTTTAGCAGTGGACGTCCTATGGCTGAAATGATGATGATAATTTTGATGACTTGCTCTACTCATACATAAAATAATTATGAGATCAGACATTTTGTGCCGAACACAGAACGGCACCCCAGTGGGAGCTCACCATTATAAATAGTGCTTTAAAGTGATGTTTGCTTCAGGCGGCGATTCTCCGGCACAGCGGAACAGTTCGAGTGGGGGGGATGCGGGGAGGCGTCGTTCGGCGCGCGCTTCGCGAGGCGCTTCCTGGACGCGCGGGAGCTGGAGGCCGACGCGCGCGCAGCCATGAACCTGCACAACAACCGCGTCGGGAGGAAGGTGAGCGAGGTACTAGCACTGCATGCCTAGCACTGAGCACCACTAGCACTGAGCACTACTAGCACTAAACAACACTGGCAGAGGAATGTAACCAAAGCGGTAGTACTATTAGGTATTCTGTGACCAAAGTACTACGAGTAGCACTGTGTACTCTAGTACTGAGCAACACTAGCACTCAGCGTCACTAATTCTGTGCGTCACTTGCACTATGCGTCACTAGCAATGAGCACGTAACAGAATCTACCCGTTAATAGTACTGCTACAAAAACTAAGAACGTAAGCTGGAGCCCGCCTGCACCAATGACTGCATATCACTAGCACTACACGTCACTAAAGACTGTTTAGCCAAAGTGACTATGAATACAAAGCTTTTGATGAATAAGTAAGAGTAGTAAAAAATAAATAAAACAGTTGCTAAATAGTTTTTTTGTCTGTTATCGCAAAGCAATGGATAATTAAATCATCACAAGGCTTAGTATATGGTAAGACTCAACTTTCGTTGGCTCAAAGTGTAATACTACTAGCACTGGCTAGTGTATGCGCGGTATAAATATCACACTATGGCCAATGTTAACCAGAGAAACATCAACAATAATATTAATACTAAGCCAGACCAGACTCTCCAAACAACACTGGTAACAAATGACAACATATAACAAGGCAACATAAAATTATCCAGATTCTCGTAAGATTAGATTGCAGACATTGCCGGGGCAAATAATTGGAGATGATCTGAGCGATCGTTTGCTGCCGTAGGGTTGTCAAGCGTACATTTTATTATTTTCATGCCTATATATTGCTTGTATTTAATAATTAATAATCCAGTCTATCTGATCAAGGAAAAACCACGTCTTGTGAAATCAAGTAAATAATAACAAAACAAATGGCTTTTTTGTTACTATTCAGTACAAACAGTACAATATCACATGTCAATCTAGTCATCTGTTTAAAAGGCGCTATTTATAGCATGAAATATGTAGGTCTTTTATTGTAAGAAAAGCAAGTCATGGGTGCCCTTCGACACGCCTAAAATGTTTTGTTCTAATTTGACATGGCCGAACCGTATTGGCCTAAACTTATAACGTAAAATTATTGTTTAGCCTAACAGTTGTTTTGCCACTATTATAGTTTGGTCTGAGAATTGAAAGCCCTAATTTTAGTGCATCTAATTTTAAAAGCACTAAACTATTTTGGCACAACTTTCTTCCGGCATTACGACGATTTCACTTCAACAATGAAAGCTCTAAATTGCTAATGTAAAGAATGTATTGGCCTAAGAAACGAATTGCCATAAAACTGACACCAGGCAAAGCCGACTCCACGCAGTCTTGTCCGCCCTACCCCTAGAGTGTAATTTAAAAGCGCGTAGGGACGGAGAGGCGAGGTGGCCCGCGGGCTGAGGAGCAGGGTGTTTCAATACACGCCGTCACGGCTGAGACTGGCCGGATCGGCCGGCCAGCAAGCCGAAGCTGCGGTGGTGGGCGAAAGCCATCTGCGACGATAAGCTCGCGTAGGACCACCGGAGCCCCGCAGTGCCGGAGCCGTGACAGAAACTATGCATGCTGCATGCTTGCTTGCATGCTGCTTGCTTGCTTGCTTGTTTCTATGCATGCGTTCATTGCTTGCTTGTTTTCATGCATGCATTGTTTGCTTGTTTGCATCTTTGCATACATATATTATTATTATATTGTGCGTTTACTTTTGTGCGTTTTAATTTCATGCGAATTACCATTACTATTTAGTAATTGTAAGTAGTAAGGATTACAAATTGTTCCGCCTAATGTCACCTTTGGCAAGTTACAATATGGCGATAAAAAGTTAGGCTAAGTGAAAATAGACTAAACACAATTAGGAAAAGTGAAATTGTGCAAAAAAACTTAAGCTGGCCGTTTGTGTGCCACTGCCAATTAGAAGAACCAAAAATTAGGCGACCCAATATATACCCAAGTCATACCTAGAATCTTCCCGATGAGAACTTGACCCCAAGAAATATTACAAATATCTAGAGCTGCTTGGCACAGGAAATTTAGCATTTCCCAGAAGTGAAATGGTATATGTTTGAAAAAAAATTATACCCGTCACGAAAACGAGACAGTGATAATTTTAATGTTACGCGGCCACTAAGTAGGTGTTTTGAGCTTGACAGATTAACATAAGAATACTTTTATTTGACACAAAGAAAATAGAAAAAATCTTAACAAAAAAAGTTAAATCTGTTATCAAATTTTTTGAAAAGGTTAAGCATTTGTTTTATTCGCTTTAGCGTCTAGTTTTTCAACCCTAGTAATTTACTACTCCACGGCTCTGAGCTCGCCACCGGCGCATATAACCGACTCCTGCGCAAGCGAAGCGTTTGGTCGCCGCGGGCGAACGTCTTTAGTGCTGTCGAATTAGAATATCGATGAAACAGAGGTTTTCATTATAAGATACAAAAACTCTACATACATTTAAAGATAGCGTGCTATTGGGCAGCGTTAGCGTTACTGCTGGAGTGTGTGGTGTTCGAGTAAGATAAAACTTCTTTTGTGTTTAGTCTAATTTTATTACCCTATGTATAGTCCAAAACCAGTTTGTAGTATATAAAAGTAATGGTTTATTCTGAGTTTGACTACTAGCTTGAGGCGTAAATGAATTTTAATTTGGACAGTGTAGATTAAATATAAGCTTTTTTTATATTCAACCGAGTTTAAAAAAAGGAGGAGGTTCTCAATTCGACTGTATGTTTTTTTTTGTATATATGTTACGCGATTACTCCGCCAATTATGAATTGATTTTGATGATTCTTTTTTTGTTTGGTAAATCATACTTCAGAAGTGATCCCATATAAATTTTACCGAAATTGATTAAACAATTTTTGAGAAAATAACAAAAATATACCTAGATAATGTTTTGGTTCGTGATTCTTGAATCTATGTTACCCAATATCTTCGACAAATGTAAACCGATTTTGATAATTATTTTTTTGTTGAATATTAAAATTAATAATAGTAATAATTATTAATATTATTTAAAAAAAAATTATTTTAAAGATACTTTAATAAAAAATGTATCCCTAAGGGTGGAAAAAAGAGGATAAAATCGGTTTTCAGCAGTTAGATTAGGATTTATCACTAAAAATAGATGAAATAAATAAATTTTATAAAAAAAACAGACTTAAAACACTAAAAAGTTAAAAATAATATTAATACATAAGTACCTAATCAGTTACTTTTGGAGTCGGTGCAAGCTGATCAGAGTTTGCATTCACAATGCTAGTATAATTTATCAAGGAAAATAATTTTCTTTAAAAAAGTGTTTCAACTGCCTCAATACGGAGAACATAATAATGTTGGCGAATTTCTTCAAGTGTTCATTTTTTTTTTAATTCAGGAAATCAACGGCGATACATTGCATTTTAAAAATTAAATAGTTTCTTAATATTCTTAATCTTATTTATTATTTATTTATTATTTATTCAATCACTGTCAAGTGTGCTTACAGTATAATCCAAAGCGCACACAAGTTAAACAATTTAATACATACATAATACAATGTCACTTCATAATAAAATATAAAACAAAATGTCAAAAACGTCAATTGATAGGATTCATAATGTCAAATAGAATAAAATAAAAATAATCAATGTCAACAAAGGTCAAATAAAAAAATAAAAACTGAATTAGAACAAAAAATACAAAACATAGTCAATTGATATTATTATACAGTCCAATTATTGCATATCACTTGATTATCTAAAATTGTACGGAATTTATTAATTAAACCCCCCCAGCTGTCATTATACAAGTCAATATCATCGTGCCGAGCGAGTATATCGCCTATCAGACCTAATGCGTGGTTAGTCGGCGCCAGTGCAGCGCGCTTAGTGCGGGCTCTGGGCCGGGCCAGCAGGCGCGGCCTGCGTCGCGGCGCTACCGTACCCCACTCGTCGCGCTGCAAATACCTAGGTACCAGCAGTCTAACACTGTGGGACAATCTAGTCTATTCCTAATAATGGACAGATAGTGTATAACAACTGCCATCATTCGCCTAAATTTGAGAGATTCCAAATCCACCATTCCTAACACAAATAACGAGGGATATAGATATGGATAGTAGCCATAGCATCTCCTGTATAACCACCGGGCAAATTTGCGTTGGATTCTTTCTACCAAAATAACATATTTTTCTTCGTAGGGATTCCAAATTAATGCGCCGTATTCGAGTTTGCTACGAACATAAGCATTGTATAACATTTTAGCAACCCGTTTATCATTGAAATCGGCTGCAATTCTCATAATGAAGCCCAAAGTCTTGCTAGCATTTTTACTTATTAAAGTCATATGATTATGAAAGTCCAATTTTGTGTCCAATATTAAACCTAGATCTCGTATATCACTTACTCTACTCATTGAGGCGTCCGATAACTTATAAGCTACAAAGATAGGGTCACGTTTACTGGTAAATGTCATAATTTTACATTTATCTATATTAAAAGGAAGACGGTTATCTATACTCCATTTAGCTATGGCGTCAATGTCTCTTTGCAGAGTTTTAGTATCATCTTCAACTTTAATACCTAAACTAAGTTTTAGGTCGTCTGCAAAAAGTATTATTTAAGTATTATTATTAATTTCTTTATAGCTGTTAGTAAGCCAGCATTGTTTCATCAATGTCTTGGATTTTATACCCACAAACATCCGAAAGAAATATTATTGCAAATATTTAACAATCAGTTAAGATGACACAGCTAAATCAGTCGCCCGATTAGCGAAAGGTCGTGGGTTCGAATCCCGCCAGAGGCAGTTGAAAAGAAATTTCAGGTAAAATTATTTTCCTTGATTAGATTAAATAGTTAATACTAATTAAGGCAAAATCCTGAATTTATGGACAGGACAGGCATTAATGAATGAGGCATAAATGGTATAACTCCCAAAAGTTGTATCGATTTCCCCGACAACGTTAAACAGTTTGCGTCACAGACAGTGGTCCCGATATAGCCGGGATAACATAATTGGCGCCTAATGATATTCTCATTTTTCATATGCGATCCACGCGGGATGCATGTCTATTTTATGTAACTATAAAATAACAACAACAAACTACCACTGAGAAAACATGAACGGACAATTAATATATCTATATTTATAAAAGAAGGTCGGGTTAGTTACACTATTTATAAGTCAAGAACTGCTAGAACGATTTTTATGATTTTTGGTTAGTTGGATTTGTCTCTGCTCCGAATAGCAGAATATCTGAAATCCACAAAAAAAAGAGGCGGTACGAAGTTCGCCGGGACAGCTAGTTAATAATAAAACTAAGTCGAAAACTTTTTTAGAAGAAAAATATTACGAATCCTGTTGTGTCAGTATTATACAATAATACTGACTTATCAATGAATTAATATAGATATCTTTATACATAAAACATTTGTTTCTTACAGTAACACTTAAATATTAAATACACTGCATGATATAAGCCCATCCTCAGTAAATGTTGTCTTATTATTTACTGAATCTTGAAAATTATAAATCGTGAATGAATTAGGTAATGATTAACCTTCGTGTTTAGTGAGCTAAATAAAATCGTGTAATAAACAAGCTACCATTAGTTCCGATCTCAAGCCTACCATTTGCATTTAAACTCATATCGTTAGTTAAACTGCAATTTACCTACTGTCGTTAATATAATTTACAAAGCAACAGCTCAATAAACAAGAAAATTGTTTTATATCGGCACGCCTGGGGCGGCCATTAATATACCTTTGTAAAAATAGACATCCTGCTGACTGCGCCCATTCGGAGACGTTTAAGAAGTGATCCTGCCCGATTAATGTCGAGTAATGACTGAACTGGGACCGCGAGTGCCGCATTACGAATCGTTGCGCTCGCGACTGGTCATTATTGTCTGTCCGTGGTAGTTACCCGGCATTAGCTCTCTGGGAGCTCTCGCCCGCGCACTGCCTCATTACCATCTTATTTTACCATTTTTACCGCTCAGAATAGCCTCCACGCTGTGTTTTGTTTTTTAAATTGCTCATTTGCGTGCATGTTACCTGCAGATTCAAAATAGAGACGTCGCGATTTAATATTTTCAGTTTATGGTGATTGTATTTTCGATGTTTACGAATGTTTTCGTTAAGTTCGCGATAAATGAGGTGTTTGTTATAGTTGTTTATGTCTTTATTGTCACGCGCCGTGGTTAACACGCATAACTTGCACATATTACTACCGAAGTCTTCAATTTTTTATTCATTTTTGTCTGAGTTCAGCTGATTATTGTTTTCCTTTAGAAACCAGTCACACAGGTGATTGGAAGTCAAAGTAAATATTAAACACGGCCGACACATTCATCATTGGCTTAGTCTAGTACATTTCCGAGGTAATTATACGTTTGCACAGACATAGATACTTTCTTATCCATATCACGTCCTCTCTGTAACAAGCTTTCTTGGGTAAAAACATTGCAGTTGAACCACTAGTTAGAGTCGTAATGGGCTGGCGGAGAGGTCGCACCTGAGAACCGATGCGGCTAATTTACGACCAATCCAACCTAAGTTGTCATTTAGAAGCGGCGAAGCAAAACATCGTCTTATGCCTCTCAATTATTTTTACCAAGAAAGTCGTTATGTTCCACTTTGAGCAATCATCTTCGTCAACATTACGCGATAGAATACGAGTACGGCTTAGTAATTTTGTATGTATAAATAATTATTTCGTTATTAGGTCTTTCGAACCGAACATTTGTTGACAATAATAAATAATTTACATTGACGCACATATACTTTTACATATTAAAATGTTAGATAGGTTACTTCCTCTTCATCATTCCTCCTGTACATGATATCAGCTGCATTGGGTACATTTATCTTACAAGGCAAGTGCGTAAAATATGCTAAAAAGAAAAATAACACCATCTTGATCTCTGATTTTATTAATTGTCTTTTAAATTTTAATATTCCTCATCGTCGGTCGTCTTGACCATATTTATTTTTCTTAATTTTAATTTTTAATTTTCTATATAATTACTCAGATTTAGGTATTCTGGGAGACGTAACGCAAAGATGTTGATTCCTTACTTGTGTTACGAATTTATATATTTTATATAAACTGACCCAGTACACTTGTTACAGGTAGTGAAAGAGATGGTGCGTCGCGAGTGCAAGTGCCACGGCGTGTCGGGGTCCTGCGCGGTGCGCACGTGCTGGCGCGCGCTGCCGCCCTTCCCGGCCGTCGGCGCCGCGCTCCGGGACCGGCTCAAGCGCGCCAAGCACGTCATAGCAGAGGAACACGACTTCAGGGGACTGCGCTCGAGGGCAGTGTCCTTGAGGCATCCGAGGCTGGTAGTACGGAGGTGAGATCGGTACTGCACACTACTCAAAGCAAATATGGTTTAGGAAATACTTAGAGCTGCACAATTTAGGTTTACGTCCTATGGCTGAAATGATGATGATAAAGGTTGGTTTATATAAAGATCACCATTCTGTACTTCATCGGTTCTTAGATTGGTTTTTACTCTGAACAGGACCGGTAAGCCCCCGCGCAAGTCGGAGCTGGTGTTCCTGCAGAAGTCCCCGCAGTACTGCGAGCCTGACGTAGCCGCTGGCTCACACGGCACGCACGGTCGACACTGCAATCGCACATCTAGAGGTAAAGACATCTTCGTGTCGGTTCTTATTAAAACTTATCCTTGGAGAATTTATTCAACATTAGGTAACACGAAATATTAATTGGAAATAGAAGCTACTTATAATGCGCTTATGAGTACCGAGCCACTATGTCGCTTTAGCACTACGCGACACTAACACTATGCGTCACCAGCACTGAACGCTAGCACTACGCGTCACTAACACTACGCGAGACTAGCACTAAGCGTCACATGCACTACGTGCCACTAACACTACACGTTACTACGCATAACTGGCGCCACTAACTAAGAGCACACGTTACTCACAAAACGCATGTTAACCGAATATTTAGATGACGCAATATGCAGTGAAACATGCCAGCTAACTTATTGAATTAGGTCCTTACATATGAAATTGCCGATACTCAATACTCAAATTCAAATTCAAATTCAAATTCAAATTCAAATTCTTTATTGCGTACTCAATACTGGCAACTTTAACATCAAATATTTTGCGCTTGATTAAGAATTCAAAATTCAAATTTATTTCGAAATAAAGCCAGAAAAATATTGTTTTAAAATTTGTATTTCACATCATTTGTTTGAGCTTCAACATTGCTATAACAACAACTATGGACAAATTGAAAATTTGAGGTATTTACGTAAACGAGGTCCACCGTGGCACCAGTGCTGCAGAAACGACTCGAAGAATTAACAACAACGACGACGAATTATACACAATGAGCCTCGTGGACAACCTGATACTCAAGTAAATAACGAAGAATTGACGGCGATAGTGGAAGCGGATCCATCTCAAAGCACTTCTGAATTAGCAGCAGCCTTTGGCGTAAGTGACAAAATGATACTTATCCATTTGCGCCAAATCGGAAAAGTCAAAAAGCCCGAAAAGTGGGTACCGCACGAATTGACTGAAGCAAACCAACAAACACGCGTCGCTTGCTGCGTTTCCTTTGCGTCACCCACCATACTCTTTAGATCTTGCCCCAACCGATCACCACTTTTTTCAAAATTTAATACCTTTTTACAAGAAAAAAAATTTAAAACCTGATGAGGCAGTCAAAACCGCCTTCAAACAGTTCATAGAATCTAGCTCCCAGATTTTTTTTTTCCAAAGGCATCAATAATCTGCATATAAAATGGTGGCATACGTTCAAACATACCTATATAATGTTCTGTTTCCAGGTGAAGACGGGTGCGAGACGCTGTGCTGCGGGCGCGGGTACAGCACGGTGCAGCTGGTGCAGGAGAGCAAGTGCCGCTGCCAGTTCCACTGGTGCTGCAGCGTGTCCTGCGACACTTGCGTCACCAGGTCCAAACTGCACGTCTGTAACTGAGTTATGTGTAGCAGTGACAATGCTGGACTATTGTGAGATACCGCTGAGATGTAACAGCACTTGCTGAATCGTCTGATGCAAAAGGTTGAAACAAGAAGTGCTGATTCCAGTTTGACTGATGCTACAGCGTTTAATTTGATACTTGTTTGCTTAATCACGGTCAAACTACAAGTCTGAAATTACACAACAACACAACACCGTGGAATGTGTAGCTAGCCAATAATATAATGGTTGTTCTGAAAAACCGAAAACATCTATGGAAAGAACTGATGGTACTGGCCAGAGTAACCTGCAAGAATAGACACATCTTTCAAATAAGGTGTTAAATTAAGAAGAAACGTTACATTAACTACATTATGCAAGACACATAAAGCCAATATTTGAGAAAGAGGAAGAGAAGGTATAGGGATTTTTTATAAAAAACCTTTTTAACAAAAGAGAGATGTGGTAACTAAACCTTCCTAAACTTATATGACCTTCCGTAATAAGTTCTTGTAATAAACAAAACGACCGAAGAGACTGCGCTTCTGTGCCGGCGTTATTTAAAAGTCAGTCTATCGGGTTCATACTTATTCATTGTATTTGTAATGAGTAATACCTCACATCACATGGCTGGAACTTACATTGCTATCTTTTTCTGTGTATTGCGTGAAGTTGGAGTTGGTATTGCTAAACTATGCAAATAAAGAAAACAATAAAGTGAAGTGGTTTCAGTATTTATTTGTATTAATAAAGTGATTAAAAACAATAATCGTAACTTTTAAGCAAAAGTGACTTAAAAACTAACACGAAAAGTGACCGTCCATGCGTTTTACATATTAATCAATATTAAATAAACTTTGTTGTATGTACTTATTTCTCCATGTTATCATTAAGGCACTCTTAATTCCTATCTAAATTTTACTATCTACACCCCATTACCAACCATAACTTTGATGCAAAGTAAGGGGATGAATTAATTCTACAAAAAAAAAACAACTTCCAATAATCAAGGTTTATTTTAAAACAGTACCTTTAAAGGGCTACATCTAGTGCTTAAATCATGTTTAAATACAACAACAGCCTGTTTCTAAGACGCCAACTTTAAAAATTAAAAAAAAAACACTAATACGCTTTGTAAGTGGGATATATTTTTTTTATTTTCAATTTGATCAAAAAAAACAACAAAAATTGTTTTTTATCATCAAAATAAACCCCCTAGAGGTGTTTTAAAATAGCCTGTTATAACAACGTAATTATTTGGCATCAATGACTCAGGCGGATGGACAAATGCTCATTACGCAAACACTTGCCAGTAGCAAGATTCAAACCGCGTCTGCTGAAATTGTAGGCCGAAGCACGAACCACTCAGACAGTCGAAAAAGTATTCATCATTCAGTAGAGAATTAATTCATCTGAAAAGTTTATTTTAAGGCGGAAATAAGCAAAAAATATTTAAAACTGTAATTACTCCATTTCGTACATAGCTGCTTTAGCCACATTTTATGGAATACGTATGTGTAATGTAATGTATCTCTTTTAAAGTTTTGTATTGCCAGTAGATATTGAACATTCCCGCCAGTATTGTATGTACTTAATAACTACTCATTATGATGGCTAATGTTTTATTTATTCATGTTAGTGTTAAGTTAAACAAATTCTCGAATGACGCTTAATTTTATATGTTATTTTGTACGACTTATACAATAATGGAACTCGTTTTGGTTTTGTCTAAGTTATCAGAATGTAAAAAGCACACAACAAAAAGCAAATAAAATTCTTGTTTGAAAGTTGAAGTTTGCACATAAGTATTCGTTATTTCTGATAAACTTTCTTCGTGAATATATTGTTGACTTACTTAAATGTGTTGTTTGTATTAAAGTCTGAATTACAATAATATAGTCTGATTCTTTATTCTGTAGAAATTTTTGAATTATTGTGTCTTGTTCATATATAAAATTCCTATGGGATACCAAATCAGACATGTTTTTGACAGTGATAAATCATGTTATATAAGTACTATTTCTACAAATAATATTACTATTGTTTTTTGTACTTATATGAATCTTGCTTGTTAGAACAAATAACATCTAAGTAATATTATGATGGCGCTTAACGTGCAACTCAGCGGCTTATTAATTTTGTGTGTATTCTTTTCTATGTCAGTTTTCAATATAATTTGCCTTTTACCATCCTATCCTGCAAGGGAAGACCCAACTTACAATAAATACTTAATAGGTACAGCCTTCAACGATAAAACAACATATTAACCTATTATTTTACAGCATAGAATGCATCTCAACCACCTCCGATAAACTAGGTAGACGACATCTCCATCACTAAATACATTACGCTAATCAAGTAAAATCTTGAAACTCTAGGTTTAATAAAAATCTACTTTATTTGGGAAGAACTAGTACGTAACAACATAAAGTTAATGTTATATTTTTGGCAAATTATATTGAAACCTAAAACATTATTATGAGCACGCCATGGCATGGCCGGCGCCCGTGCACCACTCTACATTCCGTAAACTAATTAACTTATTCACTTTCATCGTGCGATTTTTAATAAAACATTGTTTTGTATCTGTGCCTTTTATTCATCATTATTTTCAGATTTCCTTAGATCGTAAGTCATGGCAACCTTATCTACTTCTATACTATACTCGTGTATATTAATATTGTAAAGCTAAAGAGTTTGTTTGGTTAAACGCGGTAATCTCAGGAACTACAAGTTGGAATTGAAAAGTTTTTTTTGTGTCGGATAGATCATTTATTGAGAAATGTTATAGGCTATATAACAGCACGCACGCTACGTCTAATAGTAGCGGAGTATCAATTATTTATGTTGCAAAATGGGGGAAAATATTCCTTTTGAGATTTCATTATTCTGGACTTTACTTGGACAGGTTAGTTCTGCCTCTATGAATGAAAATGTTTGGGCTTAATGTTTCTCATTTTAAAATAGGCCAGAATGTGCTACAGGCTACAGCTCAGGGCCTAAAGTCTTTCACTTACTCAAAAAATTGAGGTAAGTACTTATGGCACTTTAAGAGTATCCAGGAGACCTTTTTATACTAGTGTACCGACGGTGGCGGGGCAAGACCAAATTTTTATGTGGGTAAGGTACACTTAGCGAGGCCCTCTGGTGGCGCAAGTAGCAATGTTATAAATTAAAAAACAGTTTTTACTACTTTATTATACCTACGTATTTAATTCTTGTATTAATGGTTAAAAAAAAGAACTACACTACACTTAATCTCACATGAAATATTAACAGAAAAACACAAATATCATATATGTAAGGAGCGGCTGGAGTTATAAAGTACCTTACATAGCAAACGCGAGGGGGCTTCCCCGTTCGTTTTCCGCGATGACAACACAACGCCAACAAATTTTGCTAGCTAAAGAAAACTTTAGTATTTCAAAAATTTAATTCAAATACTATTCATTATCGTTTATTCATTTTACGTTGCGTCCGAGTTATGCGGTTTGAGGTGCGAGGCCCCTCAGACCGCGGAGGCGGTGGCCCACGTCGCCTACGCCTAGCGCCGCCTCTGTGTACCGACTGAAAATGAAATATTTGTATTTTGTGATAGCAGTAGATTATGACCTAAATAGGCTTAAACAACTTTAACGTTTTTAAAGTGCTTCTGAAAGTTTTTCTCCAGTTTTGCTTTTCTATTTCTATGAACGAAAAGCTTTGATAAAACTCTGAAACAGGCTTAATATGTTCACATAGACATACAAATTGTTAAGTTACGCATATTAGCACGGAATTAAAAGTTGTATAACGGTTCGTTAAAAGTTTGAACGGAACTCGCTCGTCGGGCGAAAACTCTCGAAACTTTTAACTAGCTGTAGCTTGAGCTACTCGCGCAATATTCGCTCCGTTAATATTTGATAAGCTTTTGAAATCAGCTTAGGTTAAAAGACTCGTTAACTAGCTTCATTTTTTCTGACATACTTTTGTTAAACAACGTAGGTCAGATATGGCATAGAGCATGGCATTTCTTTACAAATTCATTTTGTCTCCTGACGGGGATTTTCTTGATTATTAGGGTTCTGTAGTCAAATTACTTATAATTTCGCCTTGTCCGTCCGTCTATCTGTTAGACCATGCGTGAACTGTGCATCTGACTACTGCTTGGCTCAGACACCCTTAGTTACTATAAAACTATAATTTCGCAAGGGTATGTATATTAATCACGCCGACAAAGTGGTAGAATCCTGAAATATGATATGGTATTAGGGTACCTCCCCTACACGTAAAGTGGGGATGTTTTTTTTGTCGTCTAACTCATGGTGTGGGGTGTCGTTGGATAGGTCGTTCATTATCGTCATAGGACGTCCACTGCTGAGCATTGGCGCCCTGCGTAGCCGAATGGCGAGCATACCGGACTTGGTATCGCTATCTCTGTGGTCCCGGGTTCGATTCCCGGTTGGTCAATGTAGAAAAATAACTTTTCTATATTGTCTCAGGTCTGGGTGTTGTGGTACCGTCGTTGTTTTTGATTTCTGTAACACAAGTGCTTAAGCTACTTATCATAGGATCAGAGCAATGTATATGATGTTGTCCAATATTATATTAATAAAGGCCTCCCTCGTTACTTGTTTAAAAATATTGTGAGTAATATGCAAGCACAATTTTTTCAATTCAGTCATCCGATTGCGTAATATTCAGCTTTAAAATCCAATTTTTGGCCAGAGTTAAAAAGTATCTTCATAAGTATACCTACTTTACCTTTACCTTACATACCATAACATCACAGCAGCCTATTTCATTTCACTGCTGGACATAAGCTAAAGAGCACGATCTCCCGCTTTTTTCATCCAGCCATCTTTTCAATGTCGCCGGTCCATCGAGCTGGGGAGCGCCCTACATATGCCGGATACATAGACGGGGTCTCTACTCGAGAACCTGTTTACCCCAACTTTTATCGGTTCTGCGATCAATGTGGCCGGCTCACTGCCACTTTAGCTTGCTACATTTTGGACTATGTCCATTACTTAGTATAACAATTACTTAGTATATAAATAAAGTATTGCTTAAAACATACAATGCTAAATATAAATATATTGATATTTTTAACATGAATAAGTGTGCATTGAAAAGGCAATTAAAAAAAATAAAAAATAATAAATAAATAAATAATGACAAATACTTAAACTAAATAATTTTTATACATTATATAAAGAAAAAAAAAAAATTATACCTATACTTATTGTGATGGTGCCGGTTGCCTGCGGGCACCTGTCAGGTTTTCACTGTCGCCTATTTATTGGCGTAAGGTGCCATGAGCCAATGGGCGACTTTTCTTTTTCTATTTGACGGGTGGTTGCGGCAACCGGCACTATCTCAAATACATCAAATACATCTACTCACATTAATAAAAAATAAAAATTTTCAGTACTCTTCCTTGGTTAGAACTAGCAACTTTTGCCACATCTGGATGAATGATGTTTAACTTTGTTGTTACTTATAATAAGAAACTTTGTACGAATACAAATTAAGCATGTTATGAAACTCTGTTATTGGCTAAGTGTCACTTTTGTTAAACTAGGCTAATATGTACATTGTAATAAAGCTGTTGAGTTTCTCAATAAATAAATAAAAAAAATAATAAAAAAAACAAACGAGGTTTTATCAAAATTGCCTATGCGACAAAAGATTTGCAATTTTAAATTGAATCAAGAGCACTCAATTTCAATATTTACAACAACACTTTGTATGAAAGCGTTCCGGTTAGCGCGGATTTGCAATAAATCTATCAAAGGAACGGCTCGCGGCGGCAGTCGCGCGCGGGCCGTCCGTCAGCCGCAACGGGAGTCAACCGGACCGCAGCATTTCCCGCTGGGATTCTGTGACAACATAAATCCAACATTTATGTTTCACGTCAATGGAGTTGTACCGACTGGTTTTACATTCGTAGTTCGTACATGACTTTGAAAACAGTGGTAACGTGTAGGTATTAAGACATATGTTCAGTTTCTAACTGTGTTGGATGGACCAATTTTTATTATTCACTAGGTTAAGTACTACATTAAAGTATTCTGTTCTTTTCACATAATAATCATTTTATTACAATAAAATGCTTAAACCATTTTGGTAAATGTATGGCTGCTATTTTAAGCTTTTACTTTTTAGGAATCCAAGGCATTTAGCGCCCATCCCTACGCCAAATGTATTATTTTCTTGTATGCAAATAAAATAGAAAAGATACATAAATAAATTGATAGAGCAAATTTTTTAATGACTTCTATCTTATGAGCTCTTTTTATTGTTTAATGTTACCATTTATACCGTGTTTTGTGCAAATAAACGATTTATTATTATTATTATTATCTAATATTATACCTGTATATTGCAGTTTAGAGTAGGAAGTACTACACGTACCCATAGGTACAGACAACAGCTCGTCAACCTAACCCACACCCAACGCCAACAAAACGTCAATTTTCAACCGACTTCAAAAAGGAGGAGGTTCTCAATTCGACTGTATGTTTTTTTTTTTTTTTATGTTTGTTACGCGATTACTCCGCCAATTATGAATCGATTTTAATGATTCTTTTTTTGTTTGGTAGATCATACTTCAGAGGTGGTCCCATATAAATTTTATCGAAATTGATTTAGAACTTTTTGAGAAAATCAACAAATATATACCCAGATAATATTTTGGTTGTGGTTCTTGTTACCTATCTTCGACAAATATAAGCCGATTTTGATGATTTTTGTTTTATTGAATAGCTTATACTTAAAAGATAATATGATAAAAGTTTGCATAATAAAAATCACCCCTAAGGGTACGAAAATAGGGGATGAAATCGGTGTTCAGCAGTTAGATTAGGATTTATCACTAAAAATAGATGAAATAAGTAAATTTTATTAAAAAAAATAAAACCGACTTCAAAACACTAAAATGCTAAAAATAATCCTAACACTTAAGTACCTAATCAGTTACTTGTGGAGTCGGTGCAAACAAAAACATTGAATCTCTCATCGGCTGGCACCGACTCGAAAAGTAACTGATTAGGTACTTAAGTGTTAGGATAATTTTTAGCATTTTAGTGTTTTGAAGTCGTTTTTTTTTTTTTTTATAAAAATTTTCTCAATTGATATCTATTGATCTCTACGCGTCGGACCTAAAGTTGAAAGTAAATTCAATGAACTTTAACTTTTTGGGTAGGTTGACCGGCCGTTGTCTCTACTATAAACTTCAAAATGTAATGTACTGGTAATGTACCTAATATAAGATAATCTAAACCTTATGTATCGAGAGTCAATAACAGTGTAGGCACTGATTTGGTATTATACAGATGCCCCATATCAAACAAAAAAACCTGACCGCCCTAACTGGGGCTCGTGTAGGTATCTTGGCGGTAGACCTGCCTCACCGTGTGTGATTCTCAGCCCATAAACAGGGCTGTTTGCTGCCGTATAGTTGCGACCTGCTGCCATCCAAACAGTCTATAGCGGGCATAGCACATAAACTACAAATAGTTTTGCTGACACAAAATACCTTGCTTTAGGAGACGCATTTACTTAATTAAAATTTATTTTCGAGACTTGGAAAAGGTAAAAAGATGGACAAAAAAATTTGCAGCCACAGAAGGCTTGGAATCCCACGACGTAAAATTTTTTTTTGCCTAGCTTATCTTGTTAGGCTATGGCCGTAGATACAGTCATAACTCACTGGAATGTGCGATTCATGCAAATTTATAGATTAAACACCACCACGCTTGAGTATTATTTGTGCCCCGAACTATTAATTAATTACTCTAATTCATTGCGACCGCTTTGCATAGATAGGAGCCTAACGGAACTATTTAAATAATAAATTAGACAATGCGTGAAATCCACGCCAATAATTAACACAAGGATGATGAGTATGATGACGGTAGACAAATAAATTACAATAATCTCGACTCCTTGGGTGGTTACAGAAAGGACATCTCATCATCATCATCATCATTTCAGCCATAGGACGTCCACTGCTGAACATAGGCCTCCCCCAGTGACTTCCAGATTGGCCGGTTGAAAGCGGCTCGCATCCAGCGGCTTCCTGCAACCTTTACCAGGTCGTTTGTCCACCTTGTAGGTGGTGGTGGAGATTCGTAAACGAACAAAAGTTGCTGACATACCCCAACGGATAAGCTAGCTGAAGTGGCAGTGGGCGGGGCACATAGCACGTAGAACTGACGGCCGATGGGGCAGAAAGGTTTTGGAATGGAGGCTACGTACCGACAAGCGCAGCGTAAAGGACATCTATCTTCCTTTAATTCAAGAAAATAAGTAACGGTGAGGCTTGTGCTCTGCAGTGGGACGTACATAGGCATACTTTTACTTTACAAAGGTAGATTATGATCTAAATGAAGATAGACATTTTGTTGTACAGACGACGGCAGGTCAACCTATCAAAAAGTTAAGGTAATTAAACCAATTTTCAACTTTAAGTCCAAGATGTAGAGATCAATATCAATTGTGAAAATTTGACGTTTTGTGGTAGGGTGACGTGCTGTTGTCTAAACCTACACCACACCAAGCAAAATAAATAAAATAAAGGAAATAAGTAAGCTGTACGATACAGGCGGTCTCATCGCTAGAAGCGATGTATTGTATTTTTTTCTCTTTATTATCACATAAAAGATCTTATAAACGTATAGTAGTTATTTAACTTAGCATAAAAAACCACTTAAGTTTTAATTATACTAAGTACCTATTAAGTTTACATCGATCAACATTTAAACAATTTAATAAATGAACGAAAAGTTATAATAGCTGTAGGTAGGTAGTATATAAATAGGAATGATAGGAACCTACAACAAATATACAGATAAGAATTGGACAAATACATTCTTTTCGGTTATTAATTCAAATTTTAATCATAAACATTTTGAAGGGAACTGAGGAAATGCAGTTTCAGCTTATATTTAATATTTTTTATTGTTAATTCATCCCGTAATTCCGTAGGTAGTTTGTTTATGAGTCGAGGGGCAATATAATCAGATGTTCGTCTTCCGTAGTCATTGTTAACGCGAACCGAGCTGCAACTCAGCTGACGTCGAGCTACCGATCGGGTGTATACAGGGTGTTCCATTTGTGGCTGATTATTGGTTACAAAGAAGTTTTTGACGACCTCCGTCGCGTAGCTTGTCATTCCTGTTCTGTACCGGACTTGGTGTCGCTATCTCTGAGGTCCTGGGTTCGATCTTCAGTAGAAAAATAACTTTTCTATATTGTCTCGGATAGGGATGCATACTATCACCACTCCTCTTTAACATAATATACGCTGAAAAAATCTTTGCTGAAGCACTTGAGGATGCGGCTGAAGGAATTGCTGTCAACGGAAGACCGATCAACAACATTAGGTATGCTGACGACACCATCTTGCTAGCTGGAAATATAGATTACTTACAACAGTTGGTCACCCGCGTAGAGAGGATAAGCAGAAGATACGGTCTAAACATAAATATTAAGAAGACAAAGTTCATGGTTGTTGATCGTGTCTGCAACCGGACGAGTACCCTGTGCATACAAGGCCAATCATTGGAAAGAGTTCACTCCTACAGATATCTGGGGTGTATTGTGAATGAACTGGGAGATCACAGTGTCGAAGTAAGATGTCGCATAGAGCAAGCACGAAATGCATTTATGAGGATGAACAGTCTCCTCACAAACCATTTCCTAAAGATACCCACCCGTATAAGACTGGCTCGTTGCTACGTGTTTTCTGTTCTATTGTATGGAGTCGAGGCTTGGACACTCACGGAAACAATGTGCAAGCGGATTCAGGCCTTTTAGATGTGGGTATACAGAAGAATGTTGAAGATTTCATGGACTGACAGGGTGAAAAATGAGACGGTTTTACGGAGATTAAACAACGGGGTAGAGGTTCTGCGCACTGTAAAGCAATGTGAACTTGAATATCTTGGCCACATAATGCGCAACAACAAGCATGAATTACCCCAACTGATCATCCAGGGGAAGATTCAAGGACGCTGGAAACCAGGCAGACGTAAGACCTCTTGGCTCAAGAATCTTAGACAGTGGTTCGGACTTAGCACCAGGTCCCTGTTCAGGGCAGCAGTGGACAAAGTAAAAATTGCCATGATGATCGCCAACTTCCGGCAGGGGAAGGCACCCTAAGAAGAAGAAGAAGATATTGTCACGGGGCTGGATGTTTGTGGTACCATCGTTGTTTCTAATTTCTGTAACAAAAGTGCTTAGGTTATCATAGGATCCAGAGCAATGTATGTGATACTCAATACTCAATAATTTATTGCAAAACCATACAACCATATAATAGTGATGTTGTCCATTATTTATTTTTATTTATTTATAGATAGATAGATAGATAGATACTCTTTATTGTACACCACACAAAACAAACAAATCACAGGAAAGTAGTTAGTGAATAGCACAATTTAGGCGGTCTTATCGCTGGAAGCGATCTCTTCCAGACAACCTTCAGGTAGAGGAAAGTTGAATTAATATTGAGAGAAGGGAGGCGGTAAAGAGTTCCAAAACATAGAAGTCCAAAAAATTTAACAAACTAATTAAACAAACAAATAAAATAAAATAAGAACAAATAAAATAAAATACATACTACCTAGTACATGTACATAGTAAAATACTTATATAATACAGACATAATATGAATACATACTTAAAATAAATACATGTGAATAAATAAATACCCTATTAACATGAAAAAGAATCTAGTGACCAAGATGTAGGAAAAATGGCTAAATAAATAAAGTAGAAGAAAAATAGACAGGAGAAAACTACAGTGAAAGGAGATAGGTTTTAAGTCTAGTTTTGAAACTGTGAAGCGATTCAGATTCTCGAATAGACAATGGCAAGGAGTTCCATAGGCGGATGGATTGCACAGTGAAGGAGTGGGAATAGGTTTGAGAAAAATGGAGTGGAAAAACGAGGCGAAGTTTATTGGAAGACCGCATTTCGTGACCTAGGGCAGGTTGCAAAAAATTAAAGCGCTCCTTTAGATACGGCGGTGACTTAGGATTAAATAGGATAGAAAATAGAAAAGAAAGAATGTGATATTCACGCCGACGTCGAATAGGTAGCCATTTTAGCAGAGCTCGGTATTCTGAGACATGGTCGTACTTACTTATATTTTTCGGATAAAAGAAGATTCAGTTGGAAAATACTATTTTGTGTTTATGTAATTTTTTTCAGGTCATGCGGTTACCAAAATAGCAACTAAATTCTTTTAAATGTGTTTCTTTAAATGTCTTCGTTGTTTGTGGTAAGTTTATTTTTGTAATATTAATATTTTAATTGTTATTTATTATATATTAATAATGTTTGTTATAAACCGAGAAAAACTTTCCAATTAAAGATGAAACAAGTAGTACCCTCCATCGCACAGTGGGTCGAAACTGCTATTTGAGGGACTTAGGGTACTTTTCTTCTAATTATACTTTTTAAATATAGCAATCGATAGATCTTTTTATTCTTATGAAAAAATGTAATTACATATATTAGTCTAAAACTAATCGTTTCACGGGAAAAAAATTGTTTATGTTTTTTTTGTATGGAACGAGACATTGAATGAGCTCTGACAACCAATTCCCAACTTTTCCCACCCTGAAACCTCTGTAGCATTAATCTTTGATATATTAACTATAATCCTACATTATTCGCGCGCGCCCTAACTTGCCCGTTCGATACATACTGAAGTTATAAATTTTGTAAAAGAAGTATACAAAAGTAAACACATTTGAGTAAGTTTTGTAATTTTTTATTAATGATAAACATTACGAAAGTATACAAAACGGCTCAATAAGCTCTAAGCCCTTTAGTATTATTATTATTTATTAACATAATCACAATACAAATAAAACAAAGCTCTTAATATTTACATTAACACTTAAAGAATCTTAAATAATCTATACTAATATAATATCTAATCACTATCGCTATCTTGTAACTTATCTACATCTATAAACTCTAACTCCGATTCATTAGGACGAGGTATCAAAAGCTCGACTGCTTTCGCAGAAAGGGTGGTTTTACGTTGTTTGGCCATTCGTGGTCTAAGAAAAGTAAGTTTCGGATCAGACGACAAAAGAAAATGGTGTAAGATATCTTCATTTGTAGCTGCCCTACTTACTTTTCTAGAATGGTGCTCTCGAAACTTTCGGAAATCCTTATTTCGAGCCTCTGATGCCTCTTCCGATAGTTTACCAATTGGCATTAAACCAAAGTGTTCAATTATATCCGCACCATGTACAAGCAACTTATGGACGCTAGAGGGCATGTAATACCACGGATATAATTGGACGTACAAAGTTGCTGTTTCTGTACAAAACTGTGTAAATTTTTCAATATCAATACGTTCTCCAGATGCCACTGTTTGTAAAATAACATATTTTTTTTCTATAAGATCTTCATTAATACCTGTTATCCGAGCTGATGTTTTGTAATCGCTGAAGAAACGTCTTGCCGTATTTCCATCGTTGGTAGTGCCTGCTCCTTGTTTGACAACGTCGATAAGTAATCCACTCTCATCTTTAAAGGCTTTTTGGATTTGTAGTTTCTTTTGTGTCATTTTCTCCTTGTGTTCGCCTCTAGAAGTCCACTTTTTGAAGTCCAAACGATAAGCTGCAACCAGAAATAATGAATGTAAAAATACAAAACACAAAATAAAGTCTATGCTATCGGAAAATTAAAAAAAGACTAGTTAAAAAGGATTACCAATATGAAGAAGACATTCCATGCAACGTATCCACGCATGTAATGATGATAGTCCGTACTGGTACATGTTTATATTTTTATGTCTACGACCAATTTCTTCCAAATTGTTCATTTCCACAGGCTTTGCCTGGCAAATATCACAGACAGCACAAGATGTTTCAGATATCACTGAAGATACCTTTCCATCGATCATTGTCAGGAGTAGTTCATGCTTCACGTTAACTTTTTGAAGTGTTGATGATTGAAGTGTTTCTATTTGCATTTGTATAGCTTGTTTTTGAAGTTGAATTGTCTCTCGATTTTCTTTTGTAAACTTAAATAGTATCGGGCGGCAGTAGTCGGTTGACGATGGACGATCATTTTCCCACATTATTTCCTCAGCACGCATGAGCCTTAGAGGTACTAAACTAGCCATAAAAACACTGGAGTCGTCAAAGTCTGTACTAATGGGCTTTTGTTTGTAGTTACTCTGGCTCGACGCTCCATCGAAACCCCATTTAGATATAAGTTTTAATTCTGCTTTTGATGAAACATCAAATTCCATGGCCTCTAATAGCCTAGATATAGTCAAATCTAGCAGCGCTTGAAGTTTGATTTCGGCTCCATCTTCAGTAATAGTTATATCTTCTTGTGGAGGATAGCACTTCTTTTTTTCCTGTTTTAGCTTATAATATGACGGATACATAGATACATTTTGCTCTTGGGCAGAATCTTTTAAATTTAAATATTGCCATTTAGACAGGTTGAGGGATATATACAGGGCTAATGCTTTTTCAGGAGTATATACGATGCTATTTTTACTTTTGCTAATACAGTTCTTAACTTTGTCAACGTCTTCAGGATGGTTATATAAGTGTTCCATAATTTTTTTAAGCTCAGTATTTCCACTACTTTGAAGATTTGTTAATGATGCGGCATTTAGTTCTTCTGGAGAAAACGACTTATTAAGCTCTTCTATCCGTCTTCTTTTTTGCTTATTACCTAACTCTTCAAATGGTTTTCTAGGTGTAAAATATGATGTTGATGGTTGAGGCGTAGATGACTCTGACGCAGATGGTTCAGGCGTAGATGTTCGAAGTGGCAGATTTTGAAAATTTTCACTGAGATTATCTTCGGGAAGCTGGAGATTTTCGGTATGAAAAACACCCGTTATGTTTGTTGGCCAGTTGATGGCACTTTCTAACCAATCGCCATTTTTTTTCACAAAGTTTGCCAGGGTTCGGTTAGACCTTTCCCATTTACCACTGATTCTACTACACAATTTTTGACAAAACAATAAGAGAGATGCACTTGATTCTTCGGTCCAGTTATGATTCAGCGTTTGTTTTAAATATGCACAAAGTTGTTTTCCGTCCGACAATAATCCCACATGTTCTCTAAGAACCACAAACAGATCAATGTTATTGACCAAACTTTCCATTATAGTCACAAAATAAGAAGGTACGTATAATGCAAGTAATTACTTTGTTTAAAGCGTAGCTTCGAATGACATATTTTATTTGAAACTCTATTTATATGCATAACATAAAATGCATAAGGTTTTTACATACTTCAAAGGGTTGATTCTCATCCCCCACCTTTCAGATAGTTGGAAAAATCAGTTATGGAATTTGTAAGAATTAATATTTAAAATAATAAAAACTTTTTACCTTACCCAATAACCCGAATAATTCTTTTGTTATTAAAGATTAGCACACACTAATCTCTTTTTGTTTTATTAATGATGTGATAATAATAAAAGCGCCTCACTCGTCGTAGGTAGGTTATTTACAATAATAGTAATAGTTCAATAGAAAATCATTAGCAATTTCTCAGAATCGAGCCTTGTTGTGGCGAGTGCTGACTGATAAGGTAAATTGTGTTATATAAATGAGTGTAATAATTTAAATACTATTTAATAACAAAAGACTTCACAACAACAAGATCTATACTTATATCAATTCCTGAAACCCTTTATGGCAGAAGCCATACCCATTATGTTATAGAACACGTCAACAATGCAGGGATTTGATATTTGTAGATATTTTTGATGATAAGTATGTGTAAATATATTCTTTTCAATGCATTTTCATATATTATGTTGATTCATATACCAGGCGAACGGGCAAAATTGGACGCGCGTTAATTATGTAAAATTATAGTTAATGTATTAAAGATTGATGCTTAAGTGTTTTCAAGGCGGGAAAAGTTGAGTATCGGCTGTAAGAGCTGACTGAATGTCTCGTTCCATACAAAAAAAACATTAACTATTTTTTCCCCGACAAACGGTTGGTTTTAGACAAAAACATATCGTAATATTTCTTCATTAGAATGAAAAGGTCTATCGATTGGTATATTTAAAACGTACAATTAGCAGAAAAAACCCCTAAGTCCCTCAAATAGCTGTTTCGACCCACTGTGCATCGGTGTCTTAACTCACTTCATGCACTTAGTTAAAGTCTACCCACCAATAGATGGCAGCAAAAAAATACCACAATTTCTTTTCCTAATCAGAATAGTTAAATATACAATTTTATAATTACACTACAGTGCTATATATTTGCATACCAAAACCCAAAACCATCGAAAACTTGAACTATTTTACAAATGAATTGATGGATTTGATGTTCGAACGAACAGAACGGAACTGGTTGGTTGTCATTTGTCAACTTTGAGTTGTTGACTGACAGAAAGAAAGAAGTAGCAGCTTCGTGATTGTATTAAACATACAAACAACAAACGTGATAAACTTTTTAAAACTGGAAAAATATTCATGAAAACAGTTTTAGTGGCCTGAAATTACATTAAAATGCCTAAACCGACGTGTGTCCAGTGTAACACAAATGATTCTTTGCTCTGGCGAAGCGCTGAAAACGGCCAAATATGCAACGAGTGTCACCTGCTGAACACTGCAAATAAAGATATCAAACCAGAAGCTGCAGTGAAACTTGAGCATGAAGTGAAGGAGGAAAAGGAAGATGGAGATAGTAAGAATGGAAAGACAGAGTCGGAGTCGACTCCAGCAAAAGCTACGGGTAAGGGGACAAGAAAAAGTACACGGTCGACACGTTACAAGCCGAAGACCCCTGCCCCCGCTCTAGCCAAGCCGCCGGCGCCGCGCGGTCGCGGCCGCAGGAGCATCTTCAAAAGACAGCCGGTCAAGGCACCTACCGCCACAGCAACTGTCGTTACTAGTGATTCAGTATTTTATCAGGTTGTTACTCTTATATCAGCTTACAAATCATATGAAGCATGCACACAAAATATGTTGTTCAGAGAAACAAACGTTTCTTTGATTAATAGAATGTTCTATTTCTGTATTGACAGTAAATAGTTTATTGATCATTGTATAAAATGCTAATCTTGATATTTTAAATTATAAAACCTACCTATATTAAGTGATTTTGTGCTAGTTTCACCTGGTAGCTTGTGCAAGCGAGACAATGATAATTTTATTGTTATGTGTACAATTCTGCTCCCATGTTTATTTGTTTATGTCATTACTGTACTATTATCATTTTCAGGGATCATACATGCAAGTAGGTGACATAGTATCAATGACAGACCTGGAAGGAGACATATACTATGCACAGATACGAGGCTTCATGACAGACCAGTACTGCGAGAAGAGTGCGGTCATCACCTGGTTGCTTCCTACCACAGCGAGCCCACCACCTGAAAAGGGTTTTGATCCTGCTACCTATATTATTGGTAATGTTTCTTTAATAGTCAATCAATTATGAAATGACACTTACATAGATTTTATTTATTTTTGAGCTTTACCTAAAAAGATACACTGAAATCTATTTTGGTAGAGCTATGATCTTTTATCTCTGTAGCATTGATTTTTCATCTGTAGTAATAAATAGTATTTATCTATCTCATCTACAGTCAGAAATTCATTTGTTTTATCATAAATGACAATAAATATTTTCAGGTCCCGAAGAAGACCTGGCGCGGAAACTAGACTCAATGGAGTTTGTAATGCATGCACCATCAGACTACTACAAGGCCAGCAACAGCCCATACCCTCTCATCGACAGTGAAGTTAATAACTACACCGGGTACATCTGGACGTCCCTTGAGCCTAAAGAAAGAGTGTCATAGCAACATCAGTTGTGTGTTTAGATTATAATGTGCATGTAATGTATTACCTAGTTTTAAAATTTTTGTTACATTATAGTATAGGGTAATTGATAAGATAAAGAAATAACAGTTACAAAAATAGTAAAATTGTTGTTTCATTTTGTGATAAATATTTTAATTCTTTAGGTTGTTTTTTTATAGACTAAATCCCACTCCCATGTGGAACAGTGATTCTGCCAATGGTCGGTAAAATAAAATAATCATTTATGAACATTGACTTATTTATTGAAGTGAGAATTGAGATTGGGATTTCTAAGCAATATTCGTAAAACTGGTGACAAACTGCGAAGGACGCGGCTGCGGACTCGTCTTGACATTGTGAGGTCAAGCGCTGCCCAAGGATCGACCAATGGCAGCGTTTGACCTTACAATGTCAAGACGAGTCCGATGCCATCTGTCACCGGCTTTAGCCTCGAGATTAATGTTGCCGCTCGATAGGTTAATATCTATAGTTGAAAAAAAACGATAAAATCGATATCTTTTATTGCAATACTATTGGTAAACAGCAATACTATCGATAGTTTTGATCGCTGCCAACCAATGAACTATCGATAGTATCGATATCAATACAATCAATATTGAAGAGCGATATTATCGATAGTATCGATATCAATACAATCAATATTGAAGAGCGATATTATCGATAGTATCAATAGTTTATTAGTTGGCAGGGATCGAAACTATCGATAATATTGCTGCTCACCGATTAATTAATTAAATTAATTGCTCGGTGAATGCAATACCAATACTATCGATTGTCCTATCGGTCGTATAGACGAATTTAGCGTTCAACTAACGGTTGCAAGACTATCTATTTTTCGGCAACACTACTCGAGATTGTTTTATTTGCTTTTTCCTCTTTTGAATGGCAAAAAAACCCGCGTTCTGACATTTGTTGTCGTAGTACACCTAGGACCAATACTAGGACCAATACTTGGTCCTAGTAGTTCACGATTTTATAAATTAAGCTGGTGACAAAATGCGACGGACGGACGCGACCCTGGACGCGTCTTGACATTGTGAGGTCAAGCGCTGCCATTGGTCTATCCTTCAGTCAACTTCCGCCAGCCTAAGGATCGACCAATGGCAGCGTTTGACCTTACAATGTCAAGACGAGTCCGGAGCCGCGTCTGTCGCCATCTGTCACCGGCTTTAGACGACAAACTTCAAAGACGTCCTGTCACTAGGTAATTTCCGAATTGAGCATAACCAAGTTTGGCGTGTATTCCTGGTATCTTGGTTATGTTCGACATAACCAAGATACCAGGTTCGACCACTTTAAAATCGGTTTTTCATTAATCCGGAACAAAATGGTCTAATCCATTGCACCACCAACCCAGTGTTGCCAGACGCGCGATAATTATCCTAGATCCACGATATTTTTGAGTGTAATTCCACAGAAAAAATAATTAATTATCGCACGATAAATCTACGATAATCCACGATATTTTGCTCAGTTGGAAATAACTTTAGGAAATCATTTTAATCCGTATATTTGAACACATTTTACGTTTATTTGGACAGTTTGACTCCGACAGCACGATAGTGAATTTAATTTCTTTGCTCTAATTACGAGATCGACTCTTGTCAGCGTGAAATTTGACAATTTTGAACAAAAAAGGGTGAATTGTCACTGTCAGTTTGGTGTCAGTCATCATGACGAGAAAAACTGGTTTACTATAATACTTGTGTAGTGAGTACTGCAGTTCAGTTAACAAAAACTTGTTATTTTAAAAAGTAAAGAAGTAGGTAGTAACAAGATTTAAACTTTTCAGTCGTATATTCTGGTTTTTTCTAGATTCGTTGGAGTTACAATAGCGATAATTTTGTGAACTGGGGTTGCGATAAAAACACGATAATTTTTCAGCAAAACTACGATAATTCTAACCTATGAATCTGGCAACACTGAACCGACCTGTCACTGTCAAAATCATATAATCTGTGGTCAACATTAAAAATTAAAAATAATTGTTTCCGCCGGGGTTTGAGAAAGTAAAATTTGCGTAAAATTAATTTTATTACTAGAAAATGAGTCGTAAAGAAGCTCTATCATCGTTCATCCAGCAAATCCATGGCCGTCCCGTAGTTGTGAAACTAAACAGTGGCGTCGATTACAGAGGTAAACAAAAGATATATATTTCTTTGATATCACCGCATTTGTAACTAATTCAACAATAAATTATACAAGGATGATGCTTTAAACTTACCTACATGATTTTAAGACCTTACAAGTAACTAATACAAAACAAAGAAATAGCATCCAAGTAGAGATGTTATAGACTTAAAGGTTATGTTTTCACTTCTATTTGAGCCTTAATAGACTATCGGTTACTTATTCCTTACTCTTAGTCTAAATAATTCATCGTAAAATAACTATTTGTTATTGCAGGTGTGTTAGCATGCTTAGACGGTTACATGAACATAGCTTTAGAACAAACAGAAGAGTATGTGAATGGGCAACTGAAGAACAAGTACGGAGACGCGTTCATTCGCGGCAACAACGTCCTCTACATCAGCACTCAGAAGCGCAGGATATGAAACTGGTTGTACTGTTACATTACTAAGCTAGCATGTAAGGATAAAATAAATTAAGTCCCAACTTTACTACTGGTGTTATTTACTTTATTGACTATAAATTTAAAAAATGCTGTCATTAGTAAGACAATCCATTTGAATTAATCAAATCAATTTGATTGATTTCTTTCTAAAAGATATAACACCAAATAAAACTAATACATTATTCTATCAAATGATTTCATACATAACACTTTGCAACAATAATATTTTGCAAACAATAATTAACTGATCAAGCATATTATGTAAACGAGACACAATAAAAATTCTATTGTTATGCAGTCTTATGAGAGCGCTTGGATGTTAACGGGTTAATGATTGAAATGGACTTAAGTACTTTCTATTTACTTCTTGTAAATGAACTTTTCTCCTACCATCACACCAATTACTTAAATAATAGATCTAAAGTAAGCAGCAATCATATAAACGTAATCATTGACTCAAATCAGTATTTATAATATAAAACATTATTTCAATTATTTATACTGTCCATCTCTACTATAAATAAATGGACATAATTATTTTGTCTTTTCAAAGATAATTTAAGTCAACAATTAAAAAATAACTTTTATTTCAATCAATCTGCCTCAGAATAAAGTTTTATAGATTAGGAATTATTTAGTTTTATTCAAAGTCGGTCATTGCTCAGGTGATTGTCTTGGTTTGCTCTGGGGTATGTGTAATAAAACCTCACGTCACCAGTACTCTGCAACAAATATTATTCATTATTATTTTTATGCCTATTACATACATTTAAAGTTTTGTTTTCACTGATACTGTTGTACCTTAAGTTGATCAGTAAAGCTTTGTTGATTACTGGTATATGTTGTAGCTCCTGGAATGGAAAGGATTCGGCACCACTTTAACGGCGAGTACATCACTCACCTTCGGTTTGCCGACGATATCGTGGTCATGGCAGAATCGCTTGAAGACCTTGGCACAATGCTCAATGGTCTTAGTCGAGTTTCCCAACAAGTAGGCCTTCGGATGAACATGGACAAAACAAAGATCATGTCCAATGCCTATGTTGCGCCCTACCCAGTATCAGTTGGGAGCTCTACTCTCGAAATTGTTAACAAATATGTCTACCTGGGACAAGTGATCCAGTTGGGTAGGTCAAATTTTGAGAAGTAGGTCAATCGTCGAATCCAACTCGGCTGGGCAGCGTTCGGAAAACTACGTAACGTCTTCTCGTCCAAAATACCTCAGTGCCAAAAGACGAAAGTCTACAACCAGTGTGAGTTACCAGTGATGACATATGGAACTGAAACGTGGCCTTTCACTATGGGCCTCATAAGAAAGCTCAAGGTTGCACAGCGTGCTATGGAAAGGGCTATGCTCGGCGTTTCTTTGCGAGATCGAATCAGGAATGAGGAGATTCAGCAACAAAAGTTGCTGACATAGCCCAACGGATAAGCAAGCTGAAGTGGCAGTGGGCGGGGCACATAGCACGTAGAACTGACGGAAAGGTTCTGGAATAGAGGCCACGTACCGGCAAGCGCAGCGTAGGACGTCCACCTACAAGGTGGACAGACGACCTGGTAAAGGTTGCAGGAAGCCGCTGGATGCGGGCCGCTTTCAACCGGCCAATCTGGAAGTCACTGGGGGAGGCCTATGTTCAGCAGTGGACGTCCTATGGCTGAAATGATGATGATGATATTTTGTAGATTTCGATACAAAATCTTTGTATAAAAATACATTTTTATTATCAATCAGGTTATTTTTTGCTAGGAAAAAGTTGACTCTGCTGCTGCGTAAATAGAATAACTCCCCATGCTATTTGTAACGGCTAACCTGAGTAACAAGATTATCTATATTAAAATGCATCTTACCATTTTTAGCACTTCATGATTAAAACCAAATGTAATTTTTTTAAGAGGACAAAAGATAACCATACTTTATCTAAACGAAAAAGTTATGTTTATTTCACTAATATTATTGTCCTCCTTACACTCATGCTCATATTTTTCATGTACAGACAACGGCAGGACAACCTACCCAAAAAGTTAAAGGTCATTGAACCGATTTTCAACTTTAAGTCAGAGACGTAGAGATCAAAATCAATTGAGAACATTTGACGTTTTGTGGTAGGTTGACGTGCTGTTGTCTGTACTACTATGTTCATCATCATCATCATTTCAGCCATAGGACGTCCACTGCTGAACATAGGCCTCCCCCAGTGACTTTCAGATTGGCCGGTTGAAAGGCGGCTCGCATCCAGCGGCTTCCTGCAACCTTTACCAGGTCGTCTGTCCACCTTGTAGGTGGACGTCCTACGCTGCGCTTGCCGGTACGTGGCCTCCATTCCAGAACCTTTCTGCCCCATCGGCCGTCAGTTCTACGTGCTATGTGCCCCGCCCACTGCCACTTCAGCTTGCTTATCCGTTGGGCTATGTCAGCAACTTTTGTTCGTTTACGAATCTCCTCATTCCTGATTCGATCCCGCAAAGAAACGCCGAGCATAGCCCTTACCATAGCACGCTGTGCAACCTTGAGCTTTCTTATGAGGCCCATAGTGAGAGGCCACGTTTCAGTTCCATATGTCATCACTGGTAACACACACTGGTTGTAGACTTTCGTCTTTAGGCACTGAGCTGCTGCTGGCTAGGCAGCGTTCGGAAAACTACGTAACGTCTTCTCGTCCAAAATACCTCAGTGCCTAAAGACTACTATGTTACTACTTAGTAAATGGAAAATGCCAATGCCATTGGCTTACTAGTGTAGGTACAGTTCGTCTTCAAAAAATATTTTTTTATAACAAAACTAATAATTATCTTTCAAATCATTATCATTTTTTTTCTAAAATGTGCCTTATTTTACAAAGGCTATTAAAAATAAAAATAAAAATTGCATTGTCATAAAGACTTATTATTCTCTTCTCATGACAAACCAATATTAAATAGAAAAATTATTGGTCCCATAGACCGGCGCCAGTACCCATGTTTTTTTTAGAAAGTATAGAAAGGCTAACAAGGATGAAAAAAAAAAACTTTTTTATATCTTTTAGCAGTCATGGCACAATGTGCATTAGAAGTCATGATGTCACTAAATATTACCTTATTACTCTGTGGAAATTCAACTGGTCTTTTGCCATTTCCCAGGTCGGATATAAGTCTTTCACCCTTCACTCCATAATTATTCACATACGCCTCTCTGTCGCGTCTCCCCGCCGCCGGGTCGAAGGCAGCATCCACTCGATAGTTCAGTATCCTGGGGTTGAACAGGGGAGCCCAGAAACTCGAGTATAACACCCCGTCACCACACGCCGATAACACCACTAATAAAACTAATCGTAGGTACATTTTACTTTGTAATTAAGAGATATAACCAAAACTGATGTCAGAACTATTTGTTCAGGAGCACTAGTATTTTTTCAACGTCCAAATTATGCAACAGGCTGGACGCAAATGATCGGAATAAGGAAATATTTAGATATACGACAAACAAGAAGTGTAAACCGCCTACTATAGTATGTTTGTATGTAAACAGTTTGGAGTGCTAACGTCTGTTCAAGGCGAGGTGATGTTACGTCTTAAGGTTCGGTCAATATACTTCAAAGCTAATTCTAATTAATGTAAACCTTGAAAACGGGCTTACCAAACCTAACATCTCTGAAAGTATGAGTGACGAGAGATAAGAGACTTACCTGACGAAAGCTTTTGAAATAACTACCTAACATCAAACAATGTGTGTGTAAACGAGTGATTGTTTACAAGTTTATCAGAACGATATAATAGAAGGTCATCCATCATCATGTCAGCCTATTGCAGTCCACTGCTGGACATAAGCCTCCCCCAAAGAGCGGCACGGAGCACGATCTCCCGCTTTTTTCATCCATCCACTGCCAGCCATCTTCCTAAGGTCTTCGTTCCATAATATTCCTTTTCCGTATACTTATTCTGGCTGTTGGTGACTGTGTTGCTCAAATTTGAATTACGTTCTATAGTCTATACGCTATGAGTTTAACTTGTAAACATTGTTTCAATTCTTATGAGGAAATAAACCATAATATGTATGTGCACTAAGGTTAATAATGCAAAGTGAAGCAGACATACTCGGTGTAACTCAGCACTTCACTAGTGTGTTTACAAGTATCAAAAGAAACGTTTCAGCTCTATCTGACGATAGTATTGCCCTTAACATTGTCCTGGATATAGCTTGGCGTAAACTATGTAGATGCATTTTATTACTACACATTGAACACGAGGCTCAGTTCTCGATGGCTTGGCAAATTATCGTTATTTACCTTCACACAAAACCCAGTTACTAGTAGGGTCATACATTGTTTACCCTTCAGTGTTTTGCTAGTATTTACAGAACACTTGTTGTGTACTTCAATTTAACATTGATTGAATATGTCACTGAATCATTAGTTAACTAAAACATCTGTAGTGCAAGAACTCTAGTTGCCTAAGTAATACTTACTTTTTAACAGTTAATGATTATTTTACTAAATCTTTAGCTATCTTAAAACGTACATTGTATAAGAGTAGTGCAAATTCGTTTATGTAAAGAACAAAAGAATGAATGCGTACTGATGTAAAATTATTTATTTAACAAAAACACCTACTTATGGACCTTTACAAAAATCACTAGAACATACAAGTCTTCAGTCACCCTGTATCTTTGGGATATTCTATTCTATTTGAAATGTTCTCCTCGACCTATTCACAAAATATACTTATTTAGTAAGATTTAGCATACCTACCGTAGCATACGTACACATTTTCAGTCATCGAACCAGGGAAGTTAACGAAGTGGTCATGATATAGAGCATTTTGTTTAGTTATTTCTCGATATTTTCGGTTCTTTGTAAAAATTGTTATGTTTCCCATGGGTTGCGGAGGTCTGATGACAGTCGCGCCAAATGTAATAACTATGCTTGCCACATCTTTGATCATGGTCAAGCGTGTCCCGGCTAAGAACGGAACAGAGACAGGAAGAAAATGTTCAGTTCTCTGTTAGAGAACGACGGTAGAGACAGCTACATGTCGTACCATAAACGCCTACCAATTTCGTTCCAATTGGTGGCTTATTGAGACAGAATAGTTATATTGGAACATGTATACAGGATATATAAATGGTGTAACGAAAAGGCTGTATTAGGCCAAAAAGGAGTGATAAGTAGTACCTACTATTGGATATAACTTCAACATCATTATCATCATCATGTCAGCCTATTGCAGTGCACTGCACTGCTAGACATGCCTCCCCCAAAGAGCGTGAAAAGAGCACAATCTCCCGCTTATTTCATCCATGCACTGCCAGCCGTCTTCCTAAGGTCGTCGTCAAGCTGGGGGACGTCTTACACTACATTTGCGAAGACGCGGTCTGCACCAACATCGCGTAACAAATCTTATCTTATCCATACTAAATTATAATTTAAGTACGAGAAACATAATGAATAGAACAGCTGCTATTTTCACGATTACAAAGATTGTGTCATAGTAAAAGTTGCATGTATTCGACGCGTACTTTGAGCTCCCTTTCGTTACACCCTGTATAACTAACTTACTATAAAAAGTTTTTTTGTTGAGTCGGCAAACAATAAATCTAGCTAACATCTAGTGGATGCCCTCGAGAGGGGAGTACGACTTGTACTGGTAGAGCTCGGGCCCGCCGTACCCGTACAGCAGCTTGCCTTTGCCGGTCTCGTCGTAGTACGGGTAGCGGTAGTTTGGTCTGGAACAAACAATTTTTTGGATTATGGTACCTACGACTTATATAGTTACTGACTGCGACACAGTCACTGACTAATGTAGTTAGTAACGTTACCATGTATTTGTAACATGTTATTTTTTATTTCAATAAAGCAATAAAGCACAGTACAGACAGACAATCTCGTTTGGGTAGGTTGATCTGCCGTTGTCTGTGGATAGCTACAGTACAGTCAATACTAGGTGCTTCAGTGCGATTAAGCGAGGGCGCAAACGTGGATACTTTTGTGTCTTGTGTCAGACACAAGCTACCGATGAATATTTGATTTCTATAGAACCTGTATGAAATCATTCACTCTCTGCGCTTACGTAAACATTTCTTGTGTCTTAACACATACTCATGACGATCAAAAAGTGTTCGGTACATCTAAACAAACCTCGGCCCGCCTTACAAAAAAAAAATACACTAGCTGTGACTGTGCCCGCGGTCGCTCGCGTCGCAGTTTACACATAATACTGTGCTCGCGTGGAATACGGTTTGTCACACTGACACCCTATTTTACTCGTTTAGGAGATGGAATGAAAATAGTAGCCAATCCCTAGGGTTCAAGCTTTTTCCGTTCAAAGTTCATTAAAATTGGTTCAGCTTTCATGACAAAAAAAATCTTTTCCCAAGCTCGTAGTCTCTCCTGTACAAAATTTCTTTAAAATCGGGTCAGTAGTACCTATAGCAAGTTAAAAATAAGTAGATAATCTAGATATAACATTGAACAGGAGTCGTTAAATCCTGTCAGAAACTTTGCGGCAACATTACTTTGAAATATGAATAATTGCAGTGCTGTTTTACAACCCCCGTAATCTCTACTTTACTACCGACAGATCTGCATATTATTAAGATGGGTAATACGGTTGACATTTGAAGTTTAAGTAACACATCTTCACGAGGTGTAAGAATAGGCGACAGGGTTCGGTATTTATTGAATTACTTACTGCGAAGTAAATCATACGTACCTTTCAAAGTACTGGAAGTTAGGTGCCCTGGGCTGCGGGAGCGAGCCCTCGCCGGCTACCAGCATCGCCATCACCATCAAAAACTGCTGACAATACAATGACATCACGATAAGAACGTCACGCATAACACATTTTGATGACAGGCGGAAACGGAGGACTTATCAGCAGTTGAACACATCTATTAAAATCTATTTTACTTCAAATATTTAATACGAATTTACTAATTACCTATTACGCGATGCTAATTACTAATAAGGCATACTTAACATACAATAACAAATCCCAAAGAAGTTAGGTAACAATTTACCTAATGAAATTCGGATTTTAGTTTCCATGCTGTGCAATGTAACATCGATTTGGTTTCTTTAAACTACCTTAATAGGTCAATGTAATTTCTAATTAATAATAATATTATGTAATTGTTGAAATACATTGATAATCAGGTGAGACTTACACAGTCAGCAACATTATTCAGTTAGCACTTTCACTTTTAACCATTTCACTGCCAGACAGAATACCTACCTCGATTGATTTCGTCGATATTTAAGACACTTAACTATGTTATCAAATTTGAACCTGAGCACCGTCACGCATCCTTCGACCCAGACACACTTTCACAAACACACAACTACTTATTACACAACAACACATTAGGCACACTAAAGTAGTTGATATCAGAGAGAAAGTTCATAGCTGCAATGCTTACCGTTAACAGCAGATATTTGATGTACTTGGCCATTGTGACACTTCCTACCGAGCACTATTTAAAAGTTCCCGATTTTTCTTGTTAGTAGACCCGTTGGGTGAGTAGGTACGTGTGTCACGCATAGAACTGTTACGAATACTGGTTTGTTTGTGGAGGTGGTAGTGTTCGCTTCGCCGCTCGCCGCACCATCTTATTCCCCTCCCCACCAAAACGTGTATGGATGTACCTGCGTGTTTGTTCAGAGCATGGCGATTGGCGCCACTGTTCATATGAAAACTGTTGGATTAAATTTAATATGTATAGACTTTCATACAAAATGATGAATAAAAGCCCGTAACAAGATTACTTTTAAGATAAACACAGTTAGGCTTTCAGTCAAAAATAATCGCAGAACCAATGAAAGGTGGAGTAAACTGGTTTTCGAGTGGAGACCACGTCTTGCCAAACGTAGCGTAAGACGCCCCCCAGCTAGCTCGATGGACCGACGACCTTAGGAACATGGCTGGGAGTTGATAGATGAAAAAAGCGGGAGATCGTGCGGGGAGGTTTACGCCCAGCAGTGGACTGCAATAGGCTGACATGATGATGATGAAGTGTTAGTGTTCTTGGAAAGGGTTTGCCCTGTTTAGGTGTTCCCTCGTTCACGTAGGGACACGACGAGCAGAACAGTAACTGCGGCCATAGTTTGGTTTGGGTAACTATATGCACCGCTGCAGTCACCAGCTACACTGCCTGTCTGCCGCTCGGCGCTCAACGATGGTAGACTTGTCAACCATCGTTGACCGACTGGAAATCGAACCCGGGCCTCAGAGAAAAAGCAACACCAAGTGCGGTACATGCTCGCCTCCCGGCTACGAAGGTCGTCAATATCTATTACCTAATTGTGAATCAGTGTAATGTAAGGTCCTGTTTTGTGTAATGTAAGGTCACAGAATAAAATATTTATTATTTATTTATTTATTATTATTACAGAATTGTGTATTAAAAACTTACGGTCAATTATTTTACAATAATAGATACCCATAAAATTGCGTGTCTTAATTTCCTTCCTTCTGACTGAAGGCCTATTTATTTATTTAAACTTTATTGCACAAATAAAATCGTACAAAAGGTGGACTTAATGTCATGTGGCATCTCTACCAGTCGACCATTAGGCTAAACAGAGATGTTTTGTGAGCGGTGCTTATGACGTTACAAAATTTAACATTATTATATAATCACAGCATAAACTACACACAGTATCTATGTCAAATATTATAATAATAATAAAATCATTTATTTGCCAGAATATAAAATAAACTAAATAATATAATACATAGACTACATAGATAAAGGAAAGTAGAGAGTCAAGGGTTGATGACGATTTTATTTTACCAAGAAAATAAGTGCGAGCAAGTATCTTAAAGGCGTATCTATTGGGAGCTGCTTTGATATATTTGGGAAGAGAATTCCAGAGCCAAGTGGTTTGAATGAGAAAAGAGTTGGATACGAAACCAGTGCGATGAGAAGGGGTGGAGAGAGTAAGTTTGTTGGAGGAACGTAACTGGCGCGAATATGTCGAACTGAGAAAAGTAAATTGGGATTTAAGATAGGAAGGGAAATTGGGATCGTTTAAAATAGAAAAAAGAGTGGATAAGATTCTGACGTTACGTCGAAGAGAGAGAGGAAGATATTGAAGCTGCGAGCGGTAGGTACTGGAGATGTGGTCGAATTTGCGCAAACACTATATAAAACCAATGCCATAGTTAATCAGGTGATCCAGTTTATTTAGTAAGGCCTGGTTAAGGTCAGGGTAACACACATCAGCATAATCAATGAGAGAAGAACCAGGCATTGGACCAGAGAAATCTTAGTCTTGATAGGGAGAAAGTGCTTCAGTTTGCAGAGGGAGCGTAGTGTGGCAGTGACCTTACAACTTACTTCGCTACTACTTACTTACACGAGTTGTCCGACTGAGAGTTCGATCCATTCGAAGGCCAAGGTTTTTCACGCTCGAACAGAAACGGTAGATCTACCCCATTGAAGCTCAATAATTACAATTTCAACGGTTTCAATTATGGAAATTAATAGTGTGGCTTTTTCATAGTTGGTACCAGGTACAATTACTTAATTGCAAATATAAGGTTGCTTTGTTGTTTTTATATATTTAGAAATTCGACACAACAGGAAAATCCTAGATTTATTAAATTCTAAATATTACCTAACATTGACTGTACCGACCGAGCGATCTTTTAAGATGCTTTTCAACCGACTTCAAAAAAGGAAGAGGTTCTCAATTCGACTGTATGTTTTTTTTTTTTTTTTTGTACATTTGTTACGCGATTACTCCGCCAATTATGAATCGATTTTAATGATTCTTTTTTTGTTTGGTAGATCATACTTCAGAGGTGGTCCCATATAAATTTTATCGAAATTGATTTAGAACTTTTTGAGAAAATCAACAAATATATACCCAGATAATATTTTGGTTGTGGTTCTTGTTACCTATCTTCGACAAATAAATATATATTTTTGTTTTATTGAATAGCTTATACTTCAAAGATGCTATGATAAAAGTTTGAAAAATAAAAATCACCCCTAAGGGTAGGAAAATAGGGGATGAAATCGGTGTTCAGCAGTTAGATTAGGATTTATCACTAAAAAAAGACGAAATAAGTAAATTTTATTTAAAAAAATAAAACCGACTTCAAAACACTGAAATGCTAAAAATAATCCTAACACTTAAGTACCTAATCAGTTACTTTTGGAGTCGGTGCAAACAAAAACATTGAATCTCTCATCGGCTGGCACCGACTTCAAAAGTATCTGATTAGGTACTTAAGTGTTAGGATTATTTTTAGCATTTCAGTGTTTTGAAGTCGGTTTTATTTTTTTTAATAAAATTTACTTATCACATTTCAATTTGTGTAAATTACACTGGATGGTAGGTAAGCCGTTAGTGTGTAAGGCAGTATCAATCAACTTGTTTTTTAAGGTGAATGAATCATACTCATTCACGCACGCCGGGTCGCCGGCACGGCACGCCTACAGTTCAGTCAGTCAGTTGTACCCAAGGAAGAGGCGCGTCGTGTTGTGTTTCGGAATAAAAACAAATAAACACAAACAGTGAACACGTCTTTATGAGATAAAACATAAACAACAAGATACAGGTGATTAAATTCCGTGAAATGACATTATCAGTGCTCGTCTGTTGTACTTGTATTATTAGTCATTGTTACCAATTGTTATTTTATCATAATAATAGAACTGTATTGCACAACGTTTAATAACTACACAAATGATACATACGAGTGCGATATTTTTGTTAAATGTCTCGAAATTACTAGTAATGAGGAAATTTGAAATTTAACCAAGAATCATTGATTTAAAATAAATCAATGCTCAGAATAGCTAAACGAATTTGTACTTATAAAAATAATTTTCTTTCACAGAAACTTTACCAAAAATGGATTTGACTCTGAGAAAACAACTCAAAGATATTGTATGGTAAGTACTTAACTACCTATTATTAAGACGAAAATATGCCCGCGCTAGTGCGCATAAGAATAAATACTCATTAAGGCTGATCATAAGGAACAAAAAAATATTTCGTACGGATCACTAATACAGACTGCGAATTGCAAAATGGGAAACCCAAAATGCGCGTTGCCACGCGGCGTCGACTGAGTGCTTTAGATGTTATTGCGCCGCCGAGCGTACTTACCTCCTACATCTCACCTACATATAAAGACATCAACGAGTTCTCAATTCACTAAATGGTTCTGTATAAATGAAATTATAAATGTCGTAAAACAAAAGAACGTCGCCTGTATTTATCTCATTTTCGAATATAAAGTACCTAAGTAATGGTTTTACTCCTAACTGCTGCACTTAGAAAGAAAGAAAGAAAGAAAATTATTTATTTGGTTCATATTATCACAATTAGAGACGTTACTTAACTTTAATGGTTGTACTGAAGAAAAATCTGTGATTCTAAAGTCGATACGAATGAAGAAATTATTGAATGAACAAAAATGTAAACCAACACTGTACTGTTAATCCACGTGTCTGAGTGAGGCAGCAAGTAGGGTAGGTTTATTGAAGAGGACCAAGTTGGTAAACCCGCAAAATTATGCATAGTACGAAACGTAACGAACATTTTAGTCCTAGCAGCACTTAAGTTACGAGTAATTGTCGGCTCTGCCATATTCGTTACCTACTTACTTATCTAATCAGTCTGTCTGCCACACAATATGTATTGTTAAATTCTTCGTACTTACATATCTAATCAATTCTGATCAATAAGGTATAAGGTAGGTAATAGGACATAAGTTGAGGTAAATAGTTGAGGTTAAGATAAATAAATAGGTTGATGATTGAGATACATAAAAATCCTATTTTTAGAGTATTTGAAGGAGGCCTCCTACCTACACCAATTTTGTCGAAGGGGGCATTCGATGATGACGATAATTTTAATTTCTCAGGTGCAAGGAAGAATGGAAGGTGCCGAGTTGTAACCCGAATGCGCATGAGTTGATCCGCCAGTGTGCGTCCCTCCCCGCCCCTGAGCCCTCCGCCGATGCCCTCGAAGTCATAGCCAACAGCAAGAACTTTCCTATACCCTTCCCGATTGATACAATGAGGTAAACCGACACTTAGTTTTCGATGTTTTTGCATTGATTGCAATTTGCAATGAAGTGCAATTTCACCCCCTATATTTTATTCAAATGGGACCCATAAAAATAATCATAAATCGGTCCATTTTTATTTTTTTATTTATTGGACAACATCACATACATATCTGATCCTATGATAAGTAGCGTAAGTACTTGTGTTACAGGAATTAGAAACAATGACGGTACCTCAACAAACAGATCCGAGACAATATAGAAAAGTGATTTTTCTACATTGACTGACCGGGAATCAAACCCGGGACGTCAGAGATAGCGACACCAAGTCCGGTATGCTCGCCTCTCTGCTACGATGGAACACCCAACATAAATATTTAAAACGTATTTATTTAACGATGACAATATCTGTCTGTTGTACTGACTTGTACTTCGATTTCGTCCCCTACTTTTCCGCCCTTGGGTTTTTATCACTTTCTGTTTTTCTTGTCTTCTCTATACCTATATTATGACGTTCACAAGTGGCAATTATGTTCAAGATTTAGTAAATTAAGTAAAATTAATTTAAATTAAGTTTATTTAATTTCAACGAGTTTGTGATTGAGTGATTACATCATATAATATCACCAACTTATAATTTTCAGGTTAGAAAAACTAAAGTTGAAATATTCTATAGAGAAACTGAATCGCAACATAGCTTCCACTTACCCGATTGTGCACGAGAGAGTGGTGTTGCTAATTGCAAATTTTCTCCTTTACAAAAGGTAAAATTCTTTTATTTGTAATAGTACCTTTAATTTTAATTTAGAGCCTGTGCACACTGCGATTTTTAGCATCCGCAATCGCCGATTTACGAGTAGCGACTGCTTCGATGCTGCCGTTTTGGCGACACTGCGATCGATCACCACCCGCGACGGGCGACTTTGCGACTGCACCGCGTTTTGTTGAGATTGAATTCCTGTGGCAGTTTTAATTTTCCATCGCTGACTTTAAAAGTCAGGTAGCGCAAACTGTAAATACAGTTATCTTGCATCCCTCAGGAACTGTACATTATTTCGGAATAAAAAAGTATCTTATCTTTTATTCCAGACTAATATCTATTCCTGTGACAAATTTCATCTAGATCCGTTCAGCCGTGGCATGATTCAGTAACAAACACGTTCGCATTTATAATTTTTGTAAAATTGATATACCGCTTACCTACCTTATTATTCCAGGAAATATGGAAGCAACATTGAAAAAAAATTGTACAAAAACATGACAATAGCAGAGTTCATTGACAGAATACTGAAGAAAAGAGCGGTCACGTTTATCAAGGCCGAAGACAAGTACAAGCTGCTCAGTGGGCATACCGGGTAAACGAATCAAGCGTACTATAACGTACTAACTTTTTCCTGTGACTTCGCCTGCGTGAACTTCAGAATTGATGTTAATCCCATATTGCCATAGATAAAATCTTTTTATTTTTTATCTAGGTATTCAAGCAGCTTTTCAAAGAATAATCACAGTCTTACATGCATCATAATATGTGTTATTAACATAGAACTTGGTATATTATTTTGTGTTCAAAATTTTATCCTAATTCTATAATTTATGTAGCTATTTAACTAAATATATGCCTAGCCTAAAAACCGCTTCATAAATTTACTATCATCTATCTTAGCTGTCGCTGTTCCATTAGAATTATTTCTAATAAGATCCGCTAACCGTGAGTGGTAAATTCTTTTTTTCCAACTGGCCTATCTGGAAGCCACTATGATCAGCAGTGGACTGTGGCAGCAATGATGATAATGATGAACTATTCAAACAAATTCCGTTAAAAATTACCAGATCTTATTAAATTATCTTGATCCTTTTTAATAAAGACAAATAAATTAACTCCTCAAAATGTGAAACCAACTAAGTACTTAAGTAATTCGATTTCAGGGTCGACGGGTGGGAGTCCGTGGGCACAGAGAGAGAGAAACCGCCGCTGGTTTTGAAGGAGTGCCTGAGCTACGACGAGATGAAGATCGCGGCGCTGGTGTCGGTCAGCGGCCACACGCACTGCATCAACGACGGCGCGCGCAAGAACGCCGGCGTCGTCAGGGACCAGGACGTTGAGACCGAGGCTGTCATTATCGGTAAGTGAATGAGGTACATGCTTGTAGCTCAGCTGGCTCGTGGCTGCAGCGCTTTGGTAGTGATTACCATAGTTAAGCTACCTACGCCGCGGTTGAAATTGGATGGGTGACCATTACAACCAATTTAGTGATATTTATCACAAGTAACTCCGTGCTTCGGAAGGCACGTAAGTCGGTCCCGGCTAATATCGCTTGATACTAGTCGTAAAGCCTAGTCGAGGCCTTCCGGGGGGTGGCTTAATAACATCTGACAGTAAGGTTAAGTCACTGGCCTCACAACACCCCTCCACCAACCCGCACTTCTCATAGTTGAGATGAGGCCTGTGCCCTGCAGCGGGACGTATATAGGCATATTTTTCCAATCTGGGTGTAGGCCTCTTCCCTCTGCTTCCTTTGTTGTTTGTTCTTGAAAAATGTGTGGTGTCTACAGCCCCGAAAACATGTTAACTAATAAATAACGTCCTTAAATATTAAATAACTACCGATAATTTAATTCTGTGTTGCAGGTGTCATAGGCCCTCGGTTTAAGCGCACAAATCGCATGGAGTATGAAGACATACTAGTGACCGAAGATCAAAACGTTCCCGAGAACGGGTACGGGGCAAACTGTCCCGACGCCGCCAAGCGAGCTTGGAGGCAGTTGTGGGATGACTTCTATCAGGTACATAAGAGCACTATCCTTTTTTTAGAGCTTGATTAGGTACCTAAATTTTTACACACTAAAATTAAATAATCTTATTTAAGTACTTAATACCCAAAGGGAAAGACTACCCAATAATCTTCAGGTATACTTTTAAAACAATATAATTTTTATTTTATGAAAAAAATAAAGTAGTAAACCTAAGTCAAAATTAACTATAAAATCAAGCGCGCAAAACCGATTCGTTTTTCAAACCTAGGTAGGAAGTCCACTACCTAATTATCAATATTACCTATCTTTTAAAGGATCAACCAACATTGTTGACGCTTTATCCCGCATCATAGACAAGCATAGAACTGTAAAATTTAAATTTTATTTTGCACTGACATTAATTAATTTGAAATTTTTAATAATTCTTTAATTAATCTTATTGTTCAAATAAAGATATTTTATTTATTTATTTAAAATCGTTCTCCATTTCAATGAAATGAAATGTGATGTATACTAAAATCTTTTTTTTTAAAAGGCAACGTTTTTAATGGCAGCCTGTCTAAAAATTCATGTTTAAGCAAACAAAGGCCTATAAAAATCCAGTACTATGTCTGCTCTTACTGGCTCTCACATATAAAAGTTTATATATAATATAGACTGGCTGCTGTCGAAATGAAATTCGTGCTTATTTGATTTTCGCCATTTTGGCACTGTACTCCGTAGTATCGGAACTTGGAACTAAATTAGTGATGTCCCCAAGTCGTTATTCGTAACGTTTTTTAATCTTCATTTCATATTTATATTCAATGTCGTATCGAAACGTCAAAGTATTTATTTCTAGCTTCGAGACGTGGACGTTCCACAAATCTTCTCACACACAAATCCGTCAATCGTTATTCAGATCCCGAGCGTGACGCACAGCGAGCTGGCCGCGCGAGTGAAGCTCGTGCCGTGCTCGGGGCGGCGCGTGTTCGGCGAGCGCTGGGCGCGCGTGCGCTCGGCCGCGTTTGACAACGCGCGGTACTTCCGCCGGATGTGCCTCACCGCGGACGTGGTGCTGCTCGACGCGGATGCACGCGCGCTCGCGCAGGGGACCAGCGCGTTTCTAAATGTTATCGGAGCTGGTGTGTAAACAGATCATGGTAGTAGAGTTGCCCAACTATCGATGGTTAACCTTGAAAACTAGTATCAATATCGATAGTGCTATTGATAGTATCAGAGAGGCGCAAATGCTGAGTGCGCGGAAGCTCTTTATAAATAAAAATAAAATAAAATAATTTATTTCGGAACAAGAGTCCAGTGTTAGTAACAATTATTTTTAAAAACCTACGTTAGTGCAAAAACGTATTATAATTTATTTTGGTTTCTTTGGCGATCTGGACGCGCGTCCAGTGCTGCGTAATAGCACTGTCCACGTCAAACCTCGCCGCGACCGTCTCCAGGAGGCTGTCGGTGCTGCCTCACATCCGCTCCAACAGGGACACAATGCACTTTCTAAATAATTTTTTTCTTTTTTTCTTTCTTTCTAATGAAAGCCGAAGTCGATAGCCAGCAGGTTATCGACTTCGGCTGCCGCTAGCATCTCTGATGCGCTGCAGTGTCGTGGCAGCCCCATCAACTCCCTGAATGCGTTGTTATACTGAGTGCTTAGGGCCCGGTACGCTCCTTGAATGTAATGTGTCCACAGGCTGCACGTGTATAGAGATTGGCAATATGCTTTAAAAAGCGTAACTTTTACAAGTTTCGTGCAACGCCCAAACCTGCGGGAAAGCATATTTGCCCTAACGCACACACAGCGCCCTACGCTCTCTTTCTAGATCTAGGTCATCCTTTAGTAACTCGGTGATCCAATGTCCCAGGTACTTAAAACTGTTTAGTTGTCTCAGAGGCGTGCCACTGAGCTTAACAGGTGGAACTTTATACTCGTATTTCTTACTCTTAGCTTTGTAGACTAGCAACTCACTTTTGGCATAGTTTGACCTGAGACCTATATTTATACTTAGGGCTGTGCACGCAACCCACAAATTGGCAATAAATAGCAGACTATCAAAATTTTCTGAAGAAAAGAGTTTTCAAGGTACGTTTAAAATCGCAACTTTAATAGCAAAAAGGCAAATACATTTTTTATATCCCTTCATTTACAATAAAATAGTGCTAATGTGTGACATTAAATCGAGCCCTCTACGCTTGGTAAAGGATACAATTACAAAATGGCTTCTTACCTTAAGTTATCATGCGCCGTGTGGGGACGGCCATAAAGAATACACTTCTCCATCGCCAACGCGAGGCGTGTCGTAAGAGGTGAACAATTGCTGTAGTACGAGACAAGCAACAGGGTCAGTGTACGAAACATTGTTTAAAAAAACTGCACTCGTTAACCGGCCTACCAAGCGTGGCGAGTATTGGTAATACCTCCTTTTCGGGGCCACAGGCCGTGTTCAGCAGTGGACATCCTATGTATATTAACTAACGTGTTGCGTTTTTTTTAACCTAGCATGCAAAGCATAACTAAGTAGTTTTAGTTTAGATCTTTTATTTACTCCTATCAAGTGCGGCGCTGGCGCGAATATTCTCTCATGTGCCTTTTATGGTGTCTACGGAAGATCCTTGTGGTTTCTTGATATATTGCTGAGTGGAGGCCGTTAAGTTAAAATTAAACTGTCTTATTCTATTCCTTGTATGTGTAGATTCTAAATTTTAAAAAAACTTGTAATTCTTCTAGACATTGACATTGACCTTCGGCAACGTCCCCAGGTCTCGGGCTGTGGAAAGTATCGGGCCACCAGCTGGACGCGTACCTCCTGACCTTCCTGCAAAGGGTCGTCTTGTTCCTGGACGCAGGCCGACTCGACAATGTGTCCGACGTCAACTTCGCTTACATCAAACCAGGAAAAGAGGTTGCTGGTAAATACTGGCTTTAATAATAATATAATATGCGCCAGACAAGACAAACCACCCGTTCTCGTGGTCTCGAAGTAAGGAATTTATATCTCTGTGATGCGAGGTACCAGATAATGTATTTTTACCCGGGTGTCTCCCAATACACCCAGACTAGGGCCTATTTAAAAAAGATCGCAGAATTGATCCGAACCGGGAATCGAATCTTTTCATTTGATCCTCATAATAAACCCATACATAAACTGGCTGGATGCAAGCCGCTTCCAACCGGCCAATCTGGAAGTCACTGGGTAAGGCCTATGTTCAGCAATAGAGTCCTAGAGCCAAAATGATGCTTATGAATAAACCTACATTTATTATTCATTAATACTTATAGATTTGGTTTGTTTCTAAAAGCTAGCTAAGCTACCCAATGCATGTTTATGAGTTTGCATTATAGACATAGTTATATATATAAAAATGTTTGTACGATAAAATTTTACGTTTCAGCATTCTTTAAAGAAGACACAGGTGATAGTAATCCAGACTGCAAGAAACTGTTCATCAAGAACGACGCACATCCAAAAGGTTAGTATGCGAGTGCACTCGTGACATTTTTAAGTGGAAGCAACTTGTCGAAAGAAGTTTAGTTTGATTAGCTGTCCAAGATGACAGATATGTCGAACTAATTAACCCTTAACCTTTTCTGTACGGGAGGCACCTATTGATGCCAAGCGAAAAGTGACTTATCCATACGGGTGGCATCTATTGATGTTTTGGCAAAGCCAATACAAAATCGTGGTTTGCCAAAAAAAAATCTATGGTAAGGTACTGTTTTATCGATGGTGTCTAGTACGGGATTGGTTGATCTATTTGACAAAGTAGTATCCAAGAAATTTACTAGATGTCTCTTAACAAAAAATACCGACAAAGTTGAGTACCGAATCATGGGCATCTAATGATGCCACCCGTATTGGCGAGGTGTTCTTTGAGAAAACAAAATGGTGGATTTATAATTATGTACGACTTTAGAATGTGGGTATATCGATATAATTTTAGTACGAGTAATATGACGGTATTTATCATAAATAATTGTAATCAGTATCAGTCTACTAGTTGCTATCAATCGGTCAAGTGGTTTTTGCTATTTTAATTCAATTCATTCAATTTATTTATTACAATATTATGTCTGGTGCGGGTCCTAGCAGATCTATTGTTGGACTCTCTTCCAAATTCAGATGAAGAATTTGAGCTTGATGAACCAATACTTGTAAACGATTTGGACGATATCGATGGCAAAGACACAGAAGACAATAAAGAATTTGCATTTACCAAATTATGCCCAAAACTCTGTTGTATGTCGCATATCGCGATCATATAACAAACACTTTCATACCGTTGATCCTTTTTGTTCGAGTAAACAGTTATTTAAGAAAGGCATTTTGGGTGTGATAGGAAAAATCAATAAATAAGTAAATATTAATACTAGACATACACACACACACACACACACACACACACACACACACACACACACACATATTATGCACATTGTTGATTGTATGGTGTAAGTTCACGTTCCCCTCTTTAACACGTATTGTATAAAATGTAACAAAATGTAAATCCAATACTGGCTGTCTGCTTTGTCACCAAGAAAATGTATTCTGTACTTATGAGCTGTGGATTTTGTAAAAAATAAAATAAATAAAATAAATAATTTACATCGGAGTATGCTCTACGCGGCACGGAGTCGTTCGCCCCAGTGTGTTACTACTTTGTTCTTCGCAAATATTTACGCCAACTATTCATCTGTTTGTTGTTGCAATAGTAGTCTAAGGACAAATTTGACTCATCAATCTTTAGGAGGCAAAATTTATGTTTTTGATGGCATACCACACTCACTACAAAACATTGCATTATTAAACAGTGTCACTAATAAAATGAAAAATGTTTTGTAAGCCCTTATTTCAAAATATTTCTACTTTTTGTCTTGTATTTTAAATTTTATTTGTACAACAAATTTAAAACTTAATTTCATGACCGCAATATAATACCTACTAGTTACGTACTCAAGAAATTAGTAAATCGATATTATTTTTCAAAGGCACATCACTAAAGTAGAGTGGCAAACATTGCTTTTATAAATGGGTGTTTTTTCTAACTTTTGAAGCTTATATCTTTTATATCTTAACTGGATTTATCAACAATTTAACCCTTTCTGTACGGGGTCTTGGAAACCGAAGTGCGCCTCTCAATACGGGGATTTTTTTACGAAGATATTTTAAAAACTATAAGACTTACGGTATTGAAATTTCGAATATATATTCTGCAACGAATGTAGTTTCTTAATAACATACACATTTTACACTTTAATTGCTATTTTTTGATAAAAACTATGTTTATTCACACAAAATATAAAGTCCATTTCCGAGCTCCAACACACAGTTATTTATATAAAAGTTATCTTTTTAAGCACATAATTAAACAGGTCTGGCGTATTGAAAGTTTTCATTGGATTTTTCCACCGTATGCCATGTTATTCGAAACTTCAAGGCTGGCACCTTCTATGACCACTGCTAAAGTAAAGGCTTGGAAATGAGAATTGTTTTTATTTTCTTGTTTGTTAACCACAGACTATTTCAATTACAAACACACACGAACACAGATTAAGACTGTTAAGGAAGCTCCATTAGTTGTACCTATTTGATTTATGAATCCTAAATATATCTAAGTCATATCCAACAAAAACTTGATGCGACGCAGACGTCGCGTCGCCATTTTCAAGCTGTCGAGTATGCTAGCAATCAAACGTAAAAGCGATGCAGTCACAAAATAGCCGATTGTTGTTGCTTAAAATCTATGAAATATCTAGCACATACCTACCCTATAGAGTAGAAATGTCAATTTGTTTGACAAAACATCTTTTATCTGATGAAACCTATCATTAGCTGTACTACATTACGAAATAATCATAAGTTAAATTATATGTAACGCTGTTGATCTTTAATAAATAAAAATACAATAAAATTTTCCGCCATTTTTTCATCTGTACCTGTGCTGTTTTTGTATGAGCGAGCGTTGACAGAAGTGTTTATTTCATATTAAATGCAATTGGAAAATCACTTACTAGTTTCGGAGAAAGAAGGTTCGTATTGCTGCTCCATAGGTATGTGCTCGATAGATCAAATAAAATACAATAATGGGAATGAATACTAAGGCGGTAATAGACATACAATTAATGGGAATGAATACGAAGTGACCGGTACCCGTACGCAGGTGGGATCAGCGTTCAACTCGAGTCCCGCGAGCCGTCGGCCGAGCTGCGCGGCGCGCACGCCGGCAAGCTGCTCGTGCTCACGTACGCCTGGGACTCCAACGCGCACCCCGGGAACGAATTCTGGTAAGTTTCTACAGTACATTGTATGCCCTATTGCCAGGGCCGTAACAGGACTGTGCCAGCAGTGCCTGTACATGGTGCAAAATCTGGAGGCGCGCAGAAATGACTAGACCATACCACGTTTTGGGTTGTGTTGTGTATGGGCTCATTTATACAGGGTGTACAAAAGAATTGGACACTCCGTAAAACTACGTGATCAGTTGCTCATATACAACAACTTGTTCTATAAAAGCAACATAAAAATCGTTTTTATTCAAATTTATTTTCCATATAAACTAAATCGCTACCTTGATAATAATACATACCCTTTAGAGTAGAAATGTCTATATTTTTTTTGACAAATTTTTCCGCCAATTTGTATAGCTGTACTGTTGTAGTATGAGCGAGGGTTGACAGAATCTGTCATTTTATACTAAATGTAAGTAAAATTTACTCGCACACAACTCTCAAAGTCGTTATGCCAACATTCGTTATTACGGCGCATGTACGATCGCATGGGTTTTGATTGAAATAATACATTTTAAATACAGTTTTATTGTATTCTAGACTCGACTCTGAACCACAGAGTCGAGTCTATAACCCTATTAAGTTTTACTGTAACAGGAGATTTCGGGTATTCATTCTATGCCACCCACAGTCAATGAAGATCGAAAAAGTTACGAATATCGACATCACTAATTTTAGTTCCAAGTTCTGATGATCAAAAGCATGAATGTAATTTGACAGCATCCAGTTGTCTATTTTATGTCAGTTATTTATTTTATGTCAGTGATAACCACCATAGCTTTCTCTAGGGATGTTACATTAAGAAAAAACGATATTTAATTATCGATTGAACAATATCAATAAAAATCGTATATTTTTTTTTTAACCGAAAATTTCTTATTCCGTAGCTCGCTGAGAAACTTTTGCCTTCGTCTACGTAAGTCATGATATGTAGCACGCACTCGTTGAAGACTGTCGTTCTCAGACTTCAATTCTGTTCGCAGGATAGGCAAGTTGTCGTCGTCCGGCGACTCGGCGGCGGCGTGCTGCACGCAGGTGGCCGAGCTGCACAACGCGAACATCAACCCCGCGCTGCGCGGCGCCGGCGCGCGCGTCGCCGCCGCCGCGGGCGTCGCGCCGCTGCCGCGGTACTGCGCCACGCTCGCCACGCTCGCCACACAGACATAGGGAAACCCGTGTTGCCGAACTATTTGATACTTGACCTCACTCTCACATGGCAATAGTATCATTACGGGACAATACTATCGATAGTTTGTAGATGTAGCTCCAATATTCTTATTTGTAATACTAAAAAAGTAACTGTCGTTTAAAATTTGTCTTTTGTGAAATATCTTATGGTAAATATTTAGGCCTTTGTTTTATATAACTTTCTAACCAATTGTAAATAACTAAATTAAAACTAAACATCTATTTATATAAAGAGACAACTCCTGACTCACTCGTTCATTTACTGAATGGCTCGTCAACGCCCAGCCCAAACCCTAGGGTTTAGGCTGGGCGGGCGATCCCGTAGGGATCTAGAATTCTGAAACTCATACTTGAGTACTATTTGTCGATGTGTAAAAAGAGTAATAATCTTCTCTATAATATGATCTTTGGTTGACATAAAGGCGCGCATGAAACTGTGAAGATCGATATTATGAGTGAGGAATATTAATCAATTATTTATAAATCTATTTAAATTGTAGTGTGATATCGATGTGTACAAAGCGACCGGATCGAGCATTATTATTTTCTGTGGTAAATTACGTTTAAATTGACCGAAAATGCTTTTTTTTGGTACCGAACAACGTTAGCAATTAATTAAAAATATGAACACTAGATCGTTCAAAAATAGTTATGTGTTATTTATTTACCCAATTATTTGTTAATTGCAAAAACTATCGATAGTGTAACTGATTTTCGATGTTACGATATTGGGTTTGTATCTATAATTATCTATTCGCTCGAAACACTATCGAGAATCGTGCGGCTCATTTGTACCGCTAGAGTCCAGTCCTATAATTCTAATACAAAAACTTACGCAGCCATAGGTCGCAGCTGTCCATATAAAATATTATTACTATATAAGTGTTGTATAATGTATTAAATAAAATACCAAACATTAAACAATAGTCAAGTGAAAATGAATTTTCATTTTTTTATCCTTGTAATTGTAAAAAAACACTGAGAGGCCCACGGGCATTGAGAGGCCTTTCTTCCACAACAAGTCTTAAGTACTAGTTATTTATGAATTAAATTAGTCCAAGGGATGCTATTTCTAAGGTTGTCAGTTAGGCACCAATTTCCGGCTATGCCTTTTGGTCTGATTTACCTTGGATTCACCATGCCTTTTCATTTTCACGTTTCAACTTTTCGTTATGATTTTTTATATTCACCATCCACCATACGTTTTATTTTTCAATTCCACCATATTTCCCATCTCGTTGTTATTTTTTATTTTAATTGAAATTTATATTTCTTATTCATTCCCATTTTTATCAGCGTTTTTAGTTTTGGTTTCCATTAGAAGAAAAAAAAATGATTCTATTTTTCTCTTCCACGATCTCAATAGGTTAAAAATCTGCATGCTGACTCGATTATTTTGCATTTAAAGAGAGTACCTTAAATTTTTTTTGAGGGAATAGACTTAAATCATTTATAAGTAATAATAACTTATACTTTTCATCCCAAAGAAAATTCATCTACTTACATCGAATAAAGATCAATCAACAAAAACAACATTAATTTCCTACTATTAGAAAGTGACTCAATTTTTGTTATGCTGGTTAAATACCTACAAAATAACAAACAAAAACAAACTATGATCTAAAATTCTGTTTTGCGAGGTGCGCTGTTGTTGTTTAGTGTCGCATGCGTATTCACGTGTGGTAATTTGTTTGCACAAACATGCAACTAGAAATGCGTATGCGTGGTTTGAGGGTGGCGAATAGCTCTCAAGTTGTTATCTAGAGAACAAAACAAGATAACAGTATTAGGCGTAGAAGCACGCGTTCTGCGCACTGTCTATGACCTCGAAGCGGCGAATGTCCGCTCTACTTCTAAAAATAAATTCGCACAAAAATATTTATGTCCGCTGAAATCTATAATGTTCTTACATAACATCTAGGCAGATCATACATAACTATAAACGTTACTTACAACGTTAAAAAAAAACTTAAGGTTATATTCCGCTAATTAGATACAACTTGGAACAAAATTGTGGGTAATGAGAATGTAGGTGCAGATGCAGTCCCTATATTCTCAATTAATTAACATTTCTTTGAGGAGGTGTTTTTTCGACTGCACGAATTTCCTTAGTGACCAGTGCATTAACGACTGGTCCGATTTTGTAAAACTCGACTCTACGCTCATTAAATTAGGAATTGAATAGTTAAATCACGATCATTGCTACTTTTAAGGATCTACATAAAATGCGTGAACGAACACGTTAGGTAAAGTAAGGTAAGTACCTACTTAATTAGAGTTAGCATACAGCGTCAAAAATCTTTGTTACTTATGTATTAATTACTTACATCAATAAAATGTATTACTTAGGGGCCGCCTTAGTAGGAGAGACACGGAAATCATTGGATCAGTTACAAAACACGATCGTACGATGTTTGTTTACAATTTGCAGTGTTTTCATTGAGTCGCTGTGGAGGTGTGGCGCCGTGTAGCCAACATCGTCATTATTTGATTTCGCATCGTCGCACGCTCTCACACCACCGCACAGTCGGGTTTACCGCTCTCGCAAAACATGTTTTGACATCAGTATAAAACTTGATACTTACCTTTCAGCTGATACAGTAATAATTTAGAGTTTACAGAGGTAACTTCTAATAATTATTATCGAAGTGATTTTATATAGTCGATTTATCAAAACGAAAGTGATTGTTGTTTTGTTTTGATATGTTGTGGTAATAATTAGGTTGGCAGCACTGATCGTCCGATTTTACGTCATTGGAAATGTCATCGATTTATTTATATTTCTCGTAATTTGCCAAGGTTTAATAATTTGGTTTTAAGTGAAATTGTATTCTTGTTCGTTTATCAGTGGTGCTGGTGTTATTACAAGAAAATAGACGACCATATAAACAATTTTAGTGCGTGCAGTGGCGTACGTGAAGTGGGTTGTGTTGTTTACTAACACACCATTCGTACTTATTTTTAAGTTTATTTGATGAGTGCAAGACTAATCTAGAAGAGTCTTTCATAAACTAGACGAAGATGTCGTCGCTCGGAAGCCAGTGGCGGGTCATTCGGCACTACCTCTCCCTAACAAACTTGAATGCCGAAATTGAGAAGTTGGTTCAGAAAATCAAGCCTGCTACGCCTGAGCAGTGGGACCGTAAGTACATTTTGGCCAGACAGATTTATTCTTCAGTGCATATTGCGATCATAGTAGGTAGGTAATTAAATTAATGTACGACTGTACAGGTCAACATCAATTGCCTTTGAATGCTTACCTCCTGTCAGAGAATAACAGTACATACTTTAGTAATCATTTCCAACCCAATACATAGGGTACATAGTTTTACTAGTACAACGAACTTGCTCTGTTCTATGCAGTTTATTATTCTATCAACAGTAATTACAGTATAGATAAATAGAAATTTGAGTTTCCAAAATAGATAGATACACAGAAAATTAAAGTAAAGTAAAAAGAAGATGATGAATATTATTATTGTATTGTATGATGTAGCCTTTTCGTCCTGCACCATAATTATATACTAATAATCTACAATATAGAGCATATTACATTGCCTGATTTTCAAAATAATCAATCAATTTTCTGATTTTCAGAATTAATAAATAAGTTTGAAAATGCTGTCTCTGCTAGACTAAAAGATACTGAACAGGCCAAGACCAAACATGTATTGAAAGCTACCACAGTTGATGGAACCGATGCAAAAATCTCTACTAATGAAAAGAGTGAAAAGGCTGAGGAGAAAGTGTCACAGGAGGGACTCACTGTGGGCTCCGAGGTGAAGGAGATCACCTTCGAGGGGCTGCTGCAAGGGCTTAAGCTCAAAAAAGATTTGCATTTTGGAAAAATATCTGAACCCAGCTGGAAGGCTAACAAACCTGTGGTTACTAAGGTATGTTGTTTTGGGGAGATAAAAAGTATTTTTATAACTACAGTCAACAGACAACCTACAAACATATAACATTAAACATATTGTCAATGACAAAGTGTGTAATATAAGAAACGGTGCACTACATTATCAAATAAAAGAAATGTAATATGACTGATATTATTGTTTTAGTGGGTCATATGTTGAGGATTAGATAAAGTTGTTATGTTGATGCTGATAATATCAACAATATAAAATAACATCTGAATGTTTTAACGTTATCACTCTTTATCAAACTGTGTATATAAATAAAGCAAGTCTATCGGTACATCTCTGTGTCATGCCCGCATCATGCATCAGAGATCTCTGTGCCATGCCGGCATCATGCATCAGAGAAAGTGTTATGTAACAGAGCACTGACACTTTGCAATGTCTTTACACTTTGCTATCACTTAAATTAATCATGTTCTTTACTTTGTTTGTATAAAGCAGTTGCGAAAATAATAAGAATTTAGAAAAAAATACTGTTATAGTTTGTTTTGTTTTCTTTAGTTTAAATCAATGTTTTATGTTTAATTCAGTGATTTTTTCTCACATACTCCACTATCTTTAATTCGTGTTTTAAAAAGTGGTTTAAATATTTTAAATGTTTGTTTATTTTGAACTTCTATGAGTTACAGGTGTAAACAACTTCTTTTTTTTTCGTAATAACTTCTTTAAAATAGTTCCTATTTTTTTTGCTAATGGTTGTTTAGTAAACAATGCTTCTTGGTATTAAATCAGCCATTTGTAGATTTATTTTTAAATATGCAAAGAAGTGAAAATTAAGAGTGATATAGTTTGCCTAACATTAATTACTGGACACTGCAAAAAGTTTGGTCAGGTAAATCTATGAGCAGAAGTTACAATTATTTATTGTATAACATATAATTCTTAAACGCCTTTTGTCATTTTAAAGTGTAGGTAATGTAATTGAATACCTACACCTACAAACTAAACAAACAATATTTGCGAAGCATGATAACTCTTGGCCTTGAAACACAGTTAATAATCCAGTGCGAAAAAATTGCGACGCATGCGGTTATTATTCTATCGCGTTACCTTGGCTCTCTTAAAGTCTACATTCAGAGGAATAATATCGCGATATTTAAGTTATGCAAACAATTTTTTTACATTCATAATTATCATATAAAAATAAAAATGTATTTATTTGTCACAAAGCAGATTACAGATACAACAATAGTACTGATAGTAGTCAAACCCAATGTTCAGAGACTAAGTAGTCTATGGCTCAGTGTTTGCAGACCCATAAATTCTGTTATTCAGCCATAGCCTTTTATAATTTTAGCTCAATTAAACTGTGAAAACATGAAAATCTACACATTAACCTATCACAGGTTTTGTAGCAGTAGAAAATGCCTATTTAAATTTATAATTCATTACTATTATTCCTTCAGTGCTGCAACTGTGGCGGCGCCATGCAGTGCCTGGGCACAGGGCGCAGAAATTATTAGAAACCATGTTTTGGGTCAAGCAGGCACATTTAAAAAACGGAACATTAAGTTTAACTCACGGTTGGTTCTTTGACGTTAAAAAATATATTGTTAAGAATAGGATTTTTATTACTAGCTACTAACTACTAAGTAAAACCCCTAACTAAAACAACACATAAACTCTGGTCTGCACGACAAATAGATAAGTATTTTCAATTAAAACCATTATTTTAGACTTACAAGTAACATTTTGTTCCAGACATCGATACACTCCCGGACCGCGTACGTGATATCCGCGCTGGTGACGGCGGAGACCACGGAGTGCCAGCTGAAGAGGACAGAGCACTTCATCGACCACCTGCACCAGTACCCAGAAGCGAGGGACTATGCCATCAAAGTAAATTAAATTGCAGACATTTACTTGTAATATAAAGGGTGCCGGGTTGATTTCCGGATTGGTTCAATTCAGGGTGTGTAATAATGACACAAATGTTACTAGCCAAAATCAGATAGGATGGCAGTAATATTTTCTTTTCCATAGATCCATCAATCTAATCTAAACATTCAACTACATAAGTATCATTTCAATTACGTAAGTATCTAACTAATTTGTTAGTGCCAAGCTATCTATTTCATTACCTTAAATATTTTAAATAAGATGCCTGGTAATTAAGTTCCTATAAATAAAAATGTGTGGTTATATTTTAAGTCTTGAGACTGGCATACCTGAACCTGGTAGATAGATAGACATCACCGATTCCGACATCTCTAGATTTGTATGTGTCACTGCTCAGAGATTTTTAATTTTGCCTTTGTAGTTGAGTAGCATAGCAATTAATGCAAATATTGTTTTGTTCATAGGAAGGCGCGGTAAGAGCGCTCTTGCGAGTTCGGTCCAAACTGAACGACGATTCGCCAGCTACTAAAGAAGTCGATGGGATCGTCAACGAGGTAGGCATTACATTTAACACATAAAACCTTCCTTTCTCAGTTCGACAGGAAAATTGCTATACATTTAGCTTCAGCGGTGTTCAGGTTTTTTGTGTTTTTGAAAATAATCAGAACTGTGGTAAACATGCAAATAAGCCACACTGGTGTTATTCAAAAATCCTTTCATTCAGACACTGAATTTAAAAGTTACGACCTTGTTAATCAGTCGTACTATCGATAGTTTTTGTAGTAGTAGGTACCGTAAGAGATTAGTGTGGCGAAACTAACTAACTAACAGTTTACTGTCGAATAGTTGACCTTGTTTATTAATCGTACTACGGTACTAACGATAGTTTTTGTAGTAGTTCCGTAACATGACAATATCGATACCGAGCTTTTTGTATAATTTTATCTAAAGTATCAATACAATTGAAAATTGTGAAATGAAATATCGTACTTGAGCATAAAATAAAGATTATACTATCGATAGTTGCACACTATCCATAGCCTGCGCCCTGCGGCTGTAAACTGTCAATAGTTAAGTAAAAGTGAAGTAAATTTTTATTTGCGTAAATACACGTTGTAACTAATTACTTATGTCCCATAATACAATTTTACGAGTGCACACGTCTCGCTATCTTAAATCGACAAATAATTAAATTATTTTTATTATTATTTTTAATAAAATTAAAATTATTCGAAATCATTTAAAATTATGTAATTAATTATTCAGTGTTAAGCCAAAGTTAAATTATTTTTCGGTTTATAAGTTACGATATTTTGATTTAAACAAGTTAATATTCAGATATTTAATGTCATTAAGAATAGTATTATTCGGTATACACATAAAAAAAATATGAAAATGAAAATGTTTTATTACATAAATAAACTTCGTTTACAACACATTTTGGTAAGCTTTCTTTTAAGTATAGTAGTTATATACCAAAAGTTACAATACTATCGATGGTATTTTGCCAAAAACTAAACGTGTCAATACTCACATGACGATACGAGGGCTGCACTAAAAGTATCGGGAATGAAATATTTCCACTGTTCCTGTCATATTAAAATCTTTTTAATTGAAAACTCCTTGGTTTTAAAAATCGAACACCATTTATTTATTTAAAAAAAGATTCTCGGTCTTATAAGCTTGGCCATAACTGCTGCGCACTCTCTGAGGTATGCGCGCGGCGAGACGGGGGGACGCGCTCTGTCAGTCCGCCGTCAACGCTCGTGGCGGCAGGTAGTGTCATTTGTATCGGACCGTCAATGTCAGACGCACATGAGATAAAAATACAAAGATGGGTCGTGCGTTATCTCGTGATGTAAAAACCGTAATTTTTAAAGTGGCTGAATATTTTAAGAAAAGAAAAGCAGACAGAGAAAGCAGTGTGTAGATGAAAAGTTAAAAGATAAGTTGCTGCCGAATTCTGTTGTTGTAATGGACAACGCGTCTTACCATAGCGTTCAGGTTGAGAAGAAGCCAACTATGTCAAGCCTCAAAAGAGAAATGCAAGACTGGTTGCTACGCCACAATGTAGAATTTTCAGGAACCATGACAAAGGCTGAACTGCTACTTCTCATCACAAGTACACAAAAAGAACCCGTGTATAGAATTGACGAACTCCTGAAAGCCCGTGGACGCACTGTTCTGCGTTTACCTCCGTACCATCCAGATTTAAATCCAATCGAGGTGGTCTGGGCTGATATTAAAAACAACATAGCCCAAAACTATATTAATTCTTCTCTAGACGAAAAGATAATCATATTGGATAAATTGTTTTCGGAATTCACGGCAGAAAAATGGCAGAGATGCGATGCTCATGTCCAGAAAAATGAAAATGATTACTGGAATCGCGATAGTAGGTTCGATAATATTATCGATTCATTCATAATAAATTTGCAAGACTCTGATTCAAGTTCCAATGGCGATATGGACGATGAAGATGATGACGAAATGGAAGATGAAGTTGAAACACAATCTATGTCAGAATAACTTTTCTACTTATACTATTTTTATTTGTTTGTAATTATAGTAAATTATAAATAAAACAAATTCTGATTTGAATTATAAGTTTAGTTCTTATTCATCAACTGCCTAGGTCTTTTAATAAACATTGAATCGAGTATATGTAAATTACATTTTTATCAACTAATAAGATAATACAACTAATACATTTTTATCAACTAAAGAGCCTCCGACCACCGTTCCGCCACAAGTCTTGCCTTATACGTAAACTGATATCGTAAGATTTTTCCGACGTGTATTGATCTCATGTGAACTCATGCTCTTTTTTTCCCGGCTCCCACCTCGCCGCGCATACCTCAGAGAGTGCGCAGCAGTTATGGCCAAGCTATTCAAACTTGTGCAAGGTCTTGTCAAACTTGTTCAGTCGTTGAGAAAATGGAATTGACTCGAGAAAATTCAAGAGCGATTATTTATTATGACTTTCGAAGTGGTTTAACACAAAAACAGTGTGTTGACCGGATGATTTCTGCATTTGGTGATGAAGCCCCATCCAAAACCACAATTTATCGCTGGTTTGCTGAATTTCAACGTGGACGTGTCAAGCTCAGTGATGACCCCCGTCAAGGTCGTCCAAAAACTGCAATCACCCAAGAAAATGCTGTTGATGCTGTGCGTAAGCTGATTGAGGAAGATCGACATGTGACATACCGCGAAATTCAGGCAACTTGAGACATTGGCATGAGTCAAATACAAATAATCTTGCATGAACAATTAGGTGTAAAAAAGTTGTTTTCCCGATGGATACCGCATTCGCTCTGTGAAGAGCTAAAAGCGGCTCGCGTTACTTGGTGCTTCAGAACTCTCGAAAGATTCCACGCAAGATCCTCAAATGCTGTATACAACATCGTATCAGGTCACGAATCCTGGATATACGCGTACGAACCCGAAACAAAAAACCAGTCACGAGTTTGGGTGTTCGAAAATGAGTTAAAGCCAACAAAAATTGTTCGTTCACGGAGTATTGCAAAAACAATGGTGGTAACGTTTGTCTCCAAAACCGGCTATGTTGCGACTATTCCTCTTGAGGGACAAAGAACGGTTAATGCAGAATGGTATGCTAGCATTTGTTTGCCACAGGTCGTTTCTGAACTCCGTAAAGAGAACTGCAACCTCCGCATCATCCTCTATCACGACAATGCGAGTTCTTACAACGCGCACAGAACAAAAGAGTTTTTAGAGCAAGGAAACATAGAATTATTAGACCATCCGCCGTACAGCCCCGACCTAAGCCCTGATGATTTCTATACTTTCCCTAAAATAAAGAATAAATTGCGTGGTCGGAGATTTTCATCACCTGAAGAAGCTGTGGACGCCTACAAAACGGCCATTTTGGAGACCCAAACTTCCGAATGGAATGGTTGCTTCAATGATTGGTTCCGTCGTATGAAAAAATGTGTCAAATTTCGCGGAGAATACTTTGAAAAGCAATAAATACATTTTTAAATAGTAATGTGTCACTTCCTTGATTCCCGAAATTTTCAGTGCCGCCCTCGTACTACTGCACAAACTGTCGATAGTGATAGGTATTTCCGAGGCCCCGATAGTATCGATAGATGTTGTGGTCGTGTGTGCAGGCGCTGGCGCTGGTGGGGTACGCGGCGGCGCCGGGCGGGCGCGGGCCGCGCGTGCTGTCGCTGGACGGCGGCGGCATCCGCGGCATCATCGCCATCGAGCTGCTGCGCCGCCTGGAGCGCCTCACCGGCCGCCGCGTGCACCAGCTGTTCGACTACATCGTCGGCGTCAGCACCGGCGCTATCATCGCCGCGGTCATAGGTACCGTCCGTACCGTGCGCATTGCGCGACGACACTGCATTTATCGATTCGACATCGATTTTTGTTCTATGTAATAGACTTTAGTAATAATTTATTCGTTTGCACACCATGATGTATAGGAAGTTGGGCCATTTATAAACCTTGATGGGAACAGCAATCTATTTAGGTAAAAGGATTATAATAAATTTTATTGAACTCACTTGTAATAGAATATGTTAATTACACAAAATACTAATAAATAGCAAAAAATGTATTCCTTCGTCCATCGAAAGCATTCATACTATACTTGTATATGTACTTTTCTTGATAATCTGGCTCGGATCGGTAAAACGATGCAATATTTAGCGACCCAAAATATCGATATATAGCACCCGTATCGTGCGTCCCTACGCCAACCCTAACTCGGTATTTCACGTCACTTCCGTTGTGCTGATTAAAATTTTTCCCTCCCGTATTATTTAGGGTTCCATGCATCGTGGTTAGAAACTGTTTAAAAAAAATGATATAGGCGAATTCTTATACAATAATAAACATACCTATGAACTCTGAATCCTTCGATATACGCGACTTTATCTCTTATACTCGTAACAATACCGTATTCCAGCTGTGACTCTACATAGAAGATGCTTTATTGCAAACATAAAAAGTTTAAATAAGACACAGTTATGTACAATCTACCTTTGGGTAGGGCCAATAGAGTTGTAGTAAAGCGGTGTAACGTATTGCGAGAGCAAAGAGAGTGCTCGCGGTCCCGTTCGCTCGCCTCACACAATAAACACGTATCGTTGTGGGTAGGAGGCGGCGTGGGCAACCTGGACACGGCCAACGAGATGTACCTGACGCTGTCGAAGAAGATGTTCGGCAACACGTCGCTGATCGGCGGCGCGTCGCGCCTCGTATGGACGCACTCGTACTACGACACCGGCGCCTGGGAGCAGATGCTGCAGGACCACCTGGGCGACTGCTCGCTCACGCAGTGCAACAGACACAACTCGCCCAAGGTGACCTAGCTGTACGGTGTACGTTGCAAGCACCTCCATAGTAGCTGTATAGTTGAGGTGAGGCCTGTGCCCTGCAGTGAGACGTGTATTGGCTTACCTAACTTTACCTACATTTTAAAAAAGACTTAGGTTTTGGATTTTTATCATCATCATTTCAGCCACAGGACGTCCACTGCCGAACACAGGCCTTCCCCAGTGACTTTCAGATCAATGGCCGGTTGGAATTTATACTCGATGAAAAAGAAATATGCGCGATTATTTCAATATAATACCTGCCAAAGTAACTAACAACATTTGAAATGCTTCTGAATTTCCGGGGATTGAGAATGGTAGCTTTTTCCATGTTTTCTGTACAGTTTTTAAATGTTTTAAAACTGTATCACATTGCAATGCCATCTACATTTTGTTTGATGACCTAAGATCCAAAGATACTAACGATGTGGAGCCGTTTGTAACCATGGTACACTAATACAAAACCGACATATTTTTATTCATAAAGACTTTGTAACAGTAGAATTTACAGCGCCCTCGTACTAGGTTATGCTTGTATCATGGGCAACCCAGCTGTATCATGAACTAGTTATTGGTGCTATCCGGCTATCAGTACGTCGCGTCAGAGAATTTACTCTCTATTTTATGCTAGCAGTAGCAAAATGGTAACGAAGCTCGTAATTTTAAGAAAAATCTAATTTCACTCAAAGGGAGTCGTGGGTAGTAGAAAGATATTACCGGCTTGGATGAAATACAAAAGATATTTATTACCCCTCTGATGAGTTGCTAAAGTTCGTGCCAAACGACCGTAGACATGACATGTAAATGAACACACATTACGTAACATTGTGACAGGCAAAAATCTCATTTAGATAAATTGTTTATCTACTACTGATCAATTAATAAATCATGTTGACTGAATATTAGTTACCTATCAATAAAATCCCACGCTTTTTGAGGTTTTGCCTACTGTATAACGACACATAATGTCTTAATATTGATTTAGTATAGATAATGCACACACTATCAAGGAAATGTGTGTTTATTTGGCACTAGTGAATTACCTAATAATAGAACCACGTGTTTACCTTTTGTTTGGGTTGCTGTACTCAGGAATACTATCTGCGAGCGTAGTAAAATGAGGTGATAATTGTTTATAAATTTTATTATATTTCAATGAAAATTATTGAAATATAAACTAATAAACAAAACCGGTATTATTCGTTTTGTAAACTAGAGCGCGGTGTTCGGATACGTACTCGTATATGACTCGCAAACATTGCATTTTATCGATAGTCCAATGTATTTGCGCGTGCGTCTCTCTGTTATGAAAGTAGTTTATAGCACCATCTGCCTGCCACGAGACTGTCTGTCTGGCTGAATAGTATAGTAACATAATTTTACAGAGGCTTAGTCTTATGTGAAGTGAATAACAACCGTTCCATAGAACGCCTCCTCGTCGAGGGGAAATTGGATGGCGTTAGACCACGCGGGAGGTCACCCATGCGATAGACCGACTAGATAAAGTCTGTCGTGGATGGTTCCCTTAACGAATAATTATATTTTTGGAACGTGTAGAAGTGCCTGGAAGAGGGCCTATATAAATAATAATAAATAAATAAATATTGGACAACATCACATACATTGCTCTGATTCTATGATAAGTGGCTTAAGCACCTGTTTTTCAGAAATCAGAAACGACGATGGTATCACAACACCCCGATCCAAGACAATCTTCTTCTTTATCTATACGGTCAATCCCGGTTGCGTCCAAAGCCATCGCTTTGGGGCCCAGGGTCCGTTTTCCTCTATTCACTCCTCCACTTCGCACTGTCTCGAGCGTCTCTAGTCGTGAGATCATCGGTATGGCGTGTCAGCCCTCACGACGTCGAGCCAGCATTTCTCGGGTCTACCCCTTTTGCGAGGACCCGGCGGTGGCGGCACGGCCAGACATTCGTTTCCTACGTAGCTCGCGCGAGACCGATATAGATCCAAGACAATATAGACGAGTTATTTTTTTACATTGTTATATCCGGAATCGAACTCGGGACCTCCTAGTCGTCAATATACTGAATAAACGAGTATCACTATCGAGTAACTGAGTAAACGCAGCTCGGTCACCTTCAGTAGGGAGAGACGGCTAGACATCGTGAGGCGCATAAAATCTGTCTCGTCCGACACTACTGACTACATGTCAATAAGAGAAGAAGAAGCGAATAAAACGTAACGTGTGGCGGTAGATGGCGCTGGTGTCGTGCGTGGTGAACAGCGGGTCGCGGCTGAGCCCGTTCCTGTTCCGCTCGTACGAGTGCGGGTTCCGCGTGCGCAGCGTGTTCCCGGGCACGGCGCGCGCGCGGCTGTGGCAGGCCGTGCGCGCCTCCGCCGCCGCGCCCACATACTTCGAGGAGGTACTCGTGCGCTCCAGTCCGCTCGTCCAGGGGCTTGCAGCACCGATGTAACCTTGTTTTAGGAAGTCGGCTTAGGGACTCATCGGATCGTCAGACCGAAAATCGCTTCCCATCCGAATACGAGTTACGAATTTATACTTTTATTTATTTTTTCTAGTGAAAATTTCAAGTTTTATTTTAATTGCAGGTTCTTAGATAAACACTGTACTGTCATAAAAAAAACCAGACCGATATGTAGAGCTTAAGTGCATTTAATTTTAATTTGATTCTGGGAAAATGACTCGGTCCGAACTCTACGGATATTTTAAAACTGCAATTATTATTTTTTTCTGACACGATCTGATGGATAGGACCCTAAGACGACTTCCTAAAAAAATGTTTTATCACCCTGTATTACCTGTATATTATTTTAGTCCATTCGAGATAAGAAGGGTTTTATGACACTTTGGATCTCTCGTTTCATCCATACTACTTATAATCATCATTTCAGCCATAGGACGTCATTAGGCCTGCCCTAGTCACTTCCAGATTAGCTGGTTGGAAGCGGCTTCCTGCGACCTTTACCAGGTCCTCTGTCCACCTTGTGGGTGGACGTCCCCCGCTGCGCTTGCCAGTACTCGGCCTCCATTTTAGAACCTTTCTGCCCCATCGACCGTCAGTTCTACGTGCTATGTGCCCCGCCCGCTGCCACTTCAGCTTGCTCATCCATTGGGCTATGTCAGCGACTTTTTTCGTTTACTACTAGCTGTCATTTCGTTTATTACTAGCTGTGCTTATTGGTGGAGACCGCGCCTTGGCAAACAAAATGTAGGACGCCCTCCAGACGGACCGACGATCTTAGGATGGCTAGCAGTGGCTGCATGGATGACATAAATAGAATTCCATTTTCTTTACCCATCTGTCAGTCCTATTTAGAAAACATCGTTCTCTTATCATAATGAAAACGTTCCAGTTCCGGCTCGACGGTCTCCTGCACCAGGACGGCGGCATCATGGTGAACAACCCGACGGGCGTGGGGCTGCACGAGGCCAAGCTGCTGTTCGGGCCGGACGCCTTGAGGAACGCTACCGTGGTCTCCATCGGCACGGGCCGGCCGCTGCACAAGCCGCTCGACTACAAGATCCTGGCCGGGACCCCGCAGGGGACCAGCTGGAGGGACAAGTTCAACAAGATACTCGACTCCGCGACCGATACTGAAGGTACATATTTACAATCAATATATTTGCATATAGCCCAACGGATCAGCAGGCTGAAGTGGTAGCGGGTATGACACGTAGCACGTAGAACTGACGGCCGACGGGGCAGAAATTTTCTAGGATGGAGGCCACGCACCGGTAAGCGCAGCGTAGGACGTCCACCCACAAGGTGAACAGACGACCTGGTAAAGATCGCAGGAGAAGCTGGATCAGGCCGCTTCCAAGCGGCAAATCTGGAAGTCATCATCATATCTTATGTCATTTAGCTGCTTTAATCCTAATTTAAATATCGAGTGCTAGTAAGCCTAGCCAGTCCTCAGTGGCTGGGGTAAAAAGATTCAAGTTCCCACAGGTCACCAGGAAAACAGTACAGCTGGCAATCGTTGGCGATATGCGCCAGGGTCTGGTCTGCGGCACCACAAACACGGGACGGTGACTCCCTTAGCCCCCACTTATGAAGGTGGTGATTGGAACGGCCGTATCCTGTCCTGCAGCCTTTGTTTAGCCTTATCCATACTTGACGTGTAGAGCTAAAACCAGCGGGCTTCGATGTCGGGTCCAGAACTAAGTCCTTTTGTGAGTCTTCAAAGGTTTCCCAGGATAACCGCCACACTGTTTTCAGACTGAAGTCGGTTTTGAGGCTATTATCAGTCCAGATTGGAGACTTTGATGGAAGACCAATCTGGAATTTATTGATTAATTTCTTATTGTGTGCCCCAGGCGTGCACCTGGTGCTGAACGACGTTCTGGCTGGCGGCGGCTACTTCCGCTTCAACCCGCCGCTCATGAACGAGTGCGCCATGGACGAGGTGGACGCCGGCAAGCTGGACGACATGCTGCGGGACACGCAGGCCTACGTCCGCAGGAACCAGCACAAGTTCCAGCAGGTAATGAGACAGTATTCTAGATCCTCCATTGACGAATCGTCATTATCATTTTCAGCCGTAGAACGTCCAGGCATCCAACAGTAGCCGCGGTCCAGTGTCGATCCGTTCCCAGTAAAATTACTATCTAAAACGGTATTCTCGTAAACTTTTAATTTGACGTGAAATTATCGGTTTAGTAGATATTGGACCTATTCGCAAAATGGCTTACGCCAAAAACGACCTATTCTCGAAATGACCCATTCTTAAATAGACCTTTTCGCATAATACCTCATTCGTCAATTAGCCAAAATCAACTTACCGGCGATTAACCCCGTATTATTTAATGACATAGTAGTTCCTTACAGTGATAGTGTCAAAAATCTCGGGTTAATCATAGACAACACCCTTTGCTGGAGTAAGCAGATCCTTGAGGTCAGCAGAAAGGTTACTGCAACGTTATGCGCCCTTTACAAGTTTAAAAACTTTCTTCCACCTCACACAAAGATCCTGCTAGTTCAAGCTCTCGTCCTTCCCCTCATTGATTACGCCGATGTGTGCTGCTCAAACCTCTCTCAAGCCTATCTTGATAAGCTTGACCGCCTCCTTAATAATGCTATCCGCTTCATCTTCGGGCTTCGTAAATATGATCATGTCTCTTCTTTTCGTACCAAGCTAAAATGGTTACCCATCCGTCAACGGAGAGATCTAAGGACCCTAAGCACGCTCTTTGGCATCCTACATGACCCTAACTCCCCAAGTTATATGAAACAACGTTTCATCTACCTGGGTACCACCACTTCGCGCAATCTTCGCTCCTCTCACAACCTTTCTCTTTATACTCCCCTTCATAAATCCGGGTTCTTATCCGATTCTTTTACTATCTCAGCTATCCGTCTTTGGAATTCTCTCCCTCTCCGTATCAAACAATCGTCATCTAAATTTGTTTTCAAAAAATCACTTTTTGAGCATTATCTTAGCACCCTTCGGAACTGATCATTTTCATGTGTCTCCTGTTTTCTTTGTTTTTTTCTTTTTTTTCTTCTCTTTTTCTCTCTCTAGACCTTCACCCATCAATGTTAGACTTCCCCGTATGTATGTATTCTTATTATTATTTATGTATGTGTATTTAATATATATGTATATCTAGTTTTTATAAAATATTTACTTATGTGTATTAGCATGTAATGTTTATTTTAATTAGAGTATTTTCTCATGTAATAAACATGTCAGTTACTTCATACTCCGCCACAAACTTCACTATCTGCACTACCTCAAGGTTGACTGGTAGAGAATGCTGTATAGCATTAAGTCCGCCAATTGTACCCACCTGTGCAATAAAGTTTAAATAAATAAATAAAATTCTGCAAAGGACTCATTCCTACAATGCCTTATTCGTGAAATGACCTATTCTTAAAAGGACTAACTTTTAAAATTCCTATTAGCATTAAGTTTAAAAGCAAATAATTGGTAACTATAAGGTAATAAATGATTTATAAGCATTTTTTGTATGTTTTCGGCATAAAGCCAATAATTAGTATTTGATGAATAGTTTTGAATTCATAGACTTTTCATATCATGTTAATGTTATGACGATAAATTAATTCATCAATAGTCGAGTTCATTTGACTTTGCCGGTTGGTTGTTTATTGACTGAATCACAAGTTAGTTCCATGATTTTAGCACAGATGTCGTTGATGTCACAACTGCCTTATTTTATTAAATATTGAAATTGTAATGCTGATTTTTTTTTGAAAAATAATATTTTAAAAAACTACACATTAATAATTACATGCGCGTATTATTATTGTCTTTATTTTTCCTCATACTTATTAACGGAGGGTACTTAGTAGTTTAATAGTCAAGTAAAATAATGTTAGCAATTTGAGGGTATTTTTGTTTTTGTGTCACTTTGGTAGGACCACTCGTTGCAGAATTTACGGAATGAATTTTCAAAAATAGTGATTTTAGGAATTCGCATGATTCAAAAATACGTATCCAGAACGTTCGTATTATTTCCACACTAGTAACGCGTCCGCGTTCCGTATGTGTCCCAGGCGGCCGACCGGCTGACGCAGAAGCGCAGCGTCGTGCAGCGGGCGGTGGACTACGCGCAGCACCAGGCCTTGCTCATGGGCGTCGCGCCGCGCTACTGACCCGCGCCGCGCCCCGGCCCCGGGTCGCCGGGGGACTGAGCGATATGGACTCTATTGTGCTGTACTTATGGTGCGAATTGCTTTGACACAAGTGGCCGTAGATAGGATCTTCGTTTTTTCGAACAGTTTCGAACGGCAGTTCGAACGTTGCGGTATTGAAATTATTTAGGGATGACGACTGGGTAAACAAAATGTTAAACGCCTTCTTGTACACTTATGACGCAATAAATATATATAAAATAAATTCTATTCGGTCGTCCGTCGGTTAGATTATCAAAAAATAATCGATACTTATTTTTTCTTTTGTCGATCGACGAAAAAATTACAAAGATGAAGCGCGTCAAAGTTCGGGACTCACTTCTGAGTTAAAATTGTACTAAGACGTGACGTCATGCGACATTTCAAATCGACATGTCTGTAATATTTAAATTATGTAAAAAAAGAAAAATACGTATCCAATACTTTTTGATAATCTACGTGATGGACAAAGAAGAAAAAAATTGTCGTCATTTCTATTGTGTTGTGATTAGTGAGCTTGTGCATTGGCATACTTGTAAAAGATTGGATAGCAGTATTTTAATCCAACGAATTTTTTTGTACATAGTCGATATTTTATATGCGCGTAGTGAGTTAGTTATTTTGATTTAAAATTTTATGGTCATTATCGTATTATTAGAATTAATTGATACGGAATTTTTACAATGATTTTTGTCAGATCTTAGACAGATAAAAAAAATACTTACATGATAAAATTTTCGAAACAATTTATTCTAATGTAGTTATAATGAATATGTAATCTTTTATAATCCTTTATCGTAGCTATTGGCATATTTGACCAAACAATTAGTGCGATTTGGGGATGACTTATATAATTTATTGTGTATATGATTTGCTCGACAATAAGCAATCGCATGTCGTTAATATTTATACATACATATAAAAGATAATTGAGAATTCGAGTCGGTCTGTAATAAATTTACTATTATTGCGCTCATCGCATTGTAAATATTTTAGATATACATTTTTGTAGAGTATAGTATAAAGAGTTCGGTTTTAAGAAAATAGTCGTCTTTATCTACTTCTCTGACATTAAATGAAGAATAGAACACTGTTAGGGCTTCATTCAGCCAGAATAGTTAGTGACGTATGTTTTCTTATTGTTCGAAGTGTAGATCTCCGTCTATCCACTATTATCGAATAATCATCGTATGTTTAGCTGTATCGATTGAGCTTCACCGGGCGAGCTACTAAGTGTACATACATAGTATTTTCGTTTTATAAACGATTGTTTGTTTTGCATTTTGTAATTAGATGTTAATTATAATGTCATTGTTGTGATGTCGCTAAGAGTTTATCGTTAGTTACTTTATCTAGAGAATAGTTATTCAGCAATACCTGTCGCCTTGAACATTCGCATTAGATGTAGATAGACATTAATCTAGTCACGTATTTGTAAAATAGACGCGTACTTAGTACAACGCCTTGTGCCGTGTTGTAGAAAGTTACTCCAGAGTAAAGTTTTTGTATAATTTCATGTTACGAAGTTTACGGCAGACTTACATTTTGGAATACGGCTTGTTAAGTTTTGAGAGATTCAAATTGTATTTTATGAAGTCAAGTATTTCGTAAAATGGTTTGTTTCGTATAAACTATTTAAAGACTTACTCGCGTGGAATAAGTTTTATTATTGTTGGTTTTTTTGTTCAGATTACGAAATACTTGCAGTTTTAAGTGTGCCTATTAAAATCACAAATGCATATTAAAATGAATGATAGATGAGAATTCTACGTAAGAAAAATTTTACACCTTTGTTATTAGAAAAAAAATGTGATAAATGAATATTATAAAACATTATAAAGAATATTTGGGTTTTATTTTTTCGGCTTAACATAATTACACTGAGCAGAGAAGTCAATCGTGCCATATCTTTTTATTGATTTGAAGGTGAAATTGGGTACTTATTTATTTTTATTTTTTATGCATAACATTAATAATTACGGTTAAATTGTTTTAGCGAATGAAGAAGTTGAAATTTCCAGCATATTGAAAACCAAAAGTAAAATACATAATAACGCAGCTCCAGCGGCCGATGTAGGACCTGTCCCCCGCCGCCGCCGGTGCTCGGCGACTGCAGATTTGTTTCCTGCCCCCCTAGCATGAACACTAAAACACGATATGATATAACGATTTATCGACACCAACTGTAAAAATATGATAGAGCTGCCATGTTGAATCGCTGTGCCGGTGACGTCACGTGTTATGATGTTCGCTGTTTCGATCATGGAGGCTATATCTATCATATTTAAAAAAAACCGTTGGTGTCGATAAATCGCTATATCATATCGTGTTTTAGTGGTCATGACACCCCTGCGCCTCTATGTCGTAGGGTTCCAAAGAATTAGGTTTGTAAAAATAGTCAGTTGGGTTTGTAACACCTAACCTTACGGCGCGGCGGCCGCCCAGCACGACGCAGGTGAAGCAGCCGAGGAACCCCGACTGCGGGATCAGTCAGCCCCTCAGTGACTCCGGCGATAAGGTCGCCTAGCCTTCTGCGTGCTGTACCTGTGTGTGTACACCGACGCATTTATAACTCCTTTGATAATTCTAGCGTGGGAGCGGCTATTTGGAAAAAGCGTACGATCTGCCTTGAACGATCCCCCTTTGATCTAGATTTAGCCTAAATCTGGAAATCTGGATTAAAACTATTATGTATTCTGTAGGTATATAAAAACAAATATTTTAAACCAGTTTTAGGTAAGTAATAGTCCATGAAGTTATGCGAATGGGCCTATTTATTTTTAGGTGCTGAGTAAATTATTATGAATTCAATTAAATAAATAATCATCGATATTATTACACGTATACACATGTTTATATATGTTATACATTATATAAATACGCGCTGATTGGCCCTTCGACTTTGACGCGTAGGTCTGCAGCACAAACGGCGGTCGCTGATTGGCCAGCGCGTTAACATAAACATCGCGTCGCCTTGCGTTAACCAACCAGTAAAAGACGAACGAAGTAAGAGAGACGGCGGGAAAAGATGCGTGAGAAGTACCACTCGATTGTTTTGTTTTTTAAGTTCATAAATAAGTACATAGCGCTATTTCCCTCTGAAAAAATATATCTAATTAATCATTTAGTCCCGTTCGCAATGGACGAACGTACGAAGTCGTAGGTGATGTGGGACCGTTGTACAGCGATACAGCGAATACCTACGCCGATTCTGCAATTTATTTCTCATTAAGTTAACAAAAAAAACTGGCTTGGATTAAAGTGAGTGACTAAAGGCATATATGAATGGAGAAGGTAGGTGAGTAGATTTACCGATTTCATTAATTAGGATAAAGAGACTAAAAAAGGTAAGGTAATGTTGATTTTTTATCTCATTGTAATTATAAGCTGTTAAAGGGAATCAAGAACGCAGGGGTATTGATATCACTCACAACGTAGAGGTAGTAACTGTGCTTGCGCAGAAATTCAGAATTCCACAGAGCTATGTACCTACCTATTAACTTTACAGAATTCGTTAGAAAAAGTAGCATGGCTTAAGTACTTGCCCCCATTCTTGCCGCAGTACCACTCGACACCACAAGTTGTGGTCAACAACAATTACGCGCATGACAGCGAGATGAAGAAAGGAGAAGAATAATAATTATGGAAATGATTTAAAAATTTAATAAACAAATAAATGCGTTTATTTGCCAGAAGTTGTTAATGAAGAGGCCAGAAGGTGGGTGTTAAGCAAACAATATTCACGTGATTAATTTTAAGTTAGGTATTATTTTTTGTAATTCAGTCACGCTGTATGTTATTTAATTAATTTTATGAGGGTTGTAATATTGGTAAGGTTTTCCTTTATGTTTTGTCAAAAAAGCTAATAGCGATGTCGACATATTTTTCAACAGTCTTCCATTGTCCCGATCAGTGCCGATAAAAATAATAAGTCAGTCTATTTTATTTATTTGCTTTTTTTATTGTTTGTTTTTTTTACTGTGTTTATTAAAAGGGCTTTTTGGTCAATGAGCTACGTTTTACAAACTTTTTTGAAAGTTACGGTATTATAATTGTTGGTTTGGTTTTGGATAAATTATATAGAACTGTGTGTATGTTTAAAGCAGGGTTCGTACTTCGTGCCGTGAGTGCTTCGTGCTTTAGTGCGGGCGACCCCGCTGAAGGCGACGCGACGACGCCGCGCGGTGCCCGCGGCGGCCAGTGCTTCCTGCATGAACGGTGTGCATTTTTATTTATTTATTCACTTGCATCAGAAGTATCCCTTTAAAAGCGCTTAGAAGATTAGATAAGTACCATTGATTTACGAAGTAATATACATCGTTTGCTTGATACTAGTCGTGAAGCCTATACATATAGTTAGAGGCTTTAAGGCGGATTAATACCATCTGACAGTATGGTTAAGTTCAGAGACTATGCCTTACAGCAACCCTCCGCCGCAAAGCACTGGGCCCGCGGTGGAGTGTGGTCATCGAGTCTAAGCTCGATGTGTATGGCCCAAACCACCCTCATAGTTGAGGTGAGGCCTGTGCCCTGCAGTGGGACGTATACAGGGTTACATTGCAAAGGGGTGCTAAATCTTTAGGAGTGGTTTAGATACAGTACCCTAATTTGAAGTAAGTAAAAACAAAAAATTTTTTTTTGTGCATTTAATTATTTTATCCGCTGTTAGAAATCGTGAATAATTTCATTCATGAAGAAAATGCACCATAAGGTGCATTGTGCACTGCGTAAGATCCTTGTTGGCTCGCCGTACCTACACGCCTCTGATGAATGATCGCGCGTTCGTAATCTCTATTGACTTTTTTCGAATATTTTAAAATATTTTTTTTTTCACCATACGATTATTATAAATAATAACGATAAAAACGTTTCTTTATATTGTATCCTAGATTATTTTTTTTAAACTGGCAGCCCTTTGCAATGTTACCCTGCATAAACATTTTTTTTCTGATCTTGGTCAAACTATTAAAGAACCTTACTAGAAATGGAATAGTATAAAATTAAAAAAGTGATAACACTTAAAGCACGGAAAGCTACATAGCAGAATAATGTTTTGTTTCTATAATAGTTTCAAAAAGTAGGTAGCTTACCAGAAAAAAGATACCCATAATTTTAGCGCAGGTAAAATTATTTACGCATACGAGCTCCAAGTCAACAATTACAATAATCGTTCCCAGCTCCCTTCGGTGTTGCTTCCAGCCAGAAGTTGAATCCACTTTCATAAGTAAAAAAAGTTTCAGGTGAATAAACTGTCCCCACCCGCGCTGTGCCGCGCGCCGCTGCTCCACAACTGACTTTACTGTTAGGTGAGTAGGTACTCACCTAAGTAACGAATAATAATAACAATGTATTTATTTGCCTCAAAGAAGATTACAGATACTACGAAACTGGAAACGTATGTAAAGATATGGGCTAAGCCTGAAATAAATGAATTTTAATTTAATTTAATTAATTATAAAAAACCCGGAAACTGTCATTCTGCCATAGCCTTTTATAAGTTTACTAAACAAATAAAAATCTACACAACTTTTTACAGGTTTTGAACCAGTGGAAAATGCCCATTTAAATTTATATTTAACTAGTACTAATGAATGTTTGTGGAAAAGCTAACATCTTTGAGGAAGGCGTCTAATGGCTACTAATCAAGTCATATACACTACTTTCTAATTATTTGGATTTATTTGCGAGTTCTATCAATTAAAACAGTATTATTAGAATGCATAGCTACGTATAAATAATTGTTTTTATATATATTTGTTTAAATAATTTTAATTCACGAATGCCTTATGAAGGTTGTAATGTTACAATTGACCATCTATAATGTACATTATGAAGTGGTTAAATGAATATGAATATGAATATGAATATAGAAGCAGAATGATATAGGTATCAGTCCCATAATACGTTAGTCCGGTGCACCGCAAGTGGCGCATAAGTCCACTATCCACTCAATCAATCAATCAATCATTTATTTACTATACCACTATAGAGTATTAATCGCTAATTCTGCCAACTATTCGCATTCCAGGGTGACGCCGCCGCGGCCGCTGCGGGCGCTGCGGCGACAACTTGACTGACATCCCTTATAACGTAAGTGAAAATGAGATAATAGTACATCAATCAAAATAGTCAATAAGTAAGTATTTTATCGTAAAGGCTTATGTTTAGCTGTGAACGTTTTATGGCTGAAAAGATGATGAAGTCGACATCAACAAACTATTTTAAATTTGTATTATTATATTCACGCTTATACTCATACTCGCAAATGTTTCGGTGTCTATATTGTGTGATGCTAGTAGATTGATCACGAACGAATGATTTGATATTCGTCTTATAGTAAAAGCCTCAAGCTTTTGATGCCACCGTATATAATATTGATTAATTATTGTTATTATGACTTTAATCGAGTGGTGTACATATTAAGTAGGTAACATAGTAATCAGTAAGTGGTAAAACACATTTTATTATATCTTGTATGTGGAATCTGCTTGATTTTGTTTGCTGGGAATATTTCCGTATAAAAGTGTAAAAAGTAATGATTGACGTTCCAGGTTCGTGCGAGGGTGCGGGTGAGGGTGCGGGTGCGGATGCGGGCGCGGATGCGGGTTAGAGTGCGGATGCGGATGCGGGTGCGGGCGCAGGCTACGCTGTGCGGGGTCGAGAGGTGTGTACAGAACGGCTCATCAACTACCGAACGTCTAATTTCCTCAGATTTTAGAATCGAGAATATCTTAGTTGTCCAGTAGTTCTAGTACTTTCAATACGCTTAATGTTATGCTATGCTATGCTTGAGGTATGATTCTACAATGTATATTGTTATGTACTAATGATGTACTAATAAGAAAAAGAGCAGAGCCAATAATAATAGCTAGTTATAATCGTTCGGCGGTGGCTGGTGAAATTCAAATGAAGTATATTTATTTTATAAATTGTCTGTTTTGGAATAGATGACTTTGGTGCAATAATAGGTTTAGTTATAATGTGTGAGATATTATTAATAATAAAACATTTATTTCAGACCATCACGATCCATACAGTGCTGTGTTAGTTACAATATACTTAAAATCTATGTTAGTATCAGTCAAAAAACCGGTTACTGGATCCATGGCGATGAGTATGAATCCAGTGTTTAAAGATAGAATATGATAGCGTAAAAATCATCCACACGCGCTTCCGCAAACATAGATGAGGCACTGCAGAACCTAATTTGATATGAACTTAATTTGTATTTTTGTTAAAGACCTTATTTTTATATCCTTGTGTTACGAAATACTAAAAGACAACGTTATTTTGCCGGGACACCCAGCACACAATCAGTTGTGAAGTTTTGCCAAAGTGACTGCAAGTGTATTTATGTTAAGGTTGTTGTATAATTGATACATTGTTTAATGGTTTTAAAATGTTGACACTACACTGTTTTTAATGAGAAATCTAGAATGGATCACTTCCTCTTACAAAATTACCAATAAATAGCTGTTACAATTTATTCGATCAGTATTCTTTATTTTATTTGAGATTTCGATTTTGGTACTTATACTTCGAGTTCGATTTTGGTATACATAAACGTCATATAAATTTTACACCTTTAAAACTAAAGAAAATTCACTTTGTGTGCACGAGTAGGTATGTATGTTTCGTGTATAATGTAGTAAAGTATTTAATATGGGGACAGAGACTACATTAGTCTGTGCGTAGAGACCTTAAGTTAGTATTTGCAATTAATTTTTATTAATATCAAATTTTAGGTTCCGTTTTCGTCTCTTGGTGTTGTTACCGGGAGTAAATGAAATAGTAATGAAATTTATAGCAAATCGTGATGTAACATTAGCAGTAATATTATTAATGTTATGGCTACAAATAATCGGAGGGTGGAAATCCTTAAATGAAGAATTGAACTTTTCATTTTATTAACCATAAATGTTCTTTGTGTAGTAACCATAAACCGTGAAAACCATATACAGTAAATTACAATATGCAGTAAAAAAATATATAAGTAGGGTTACATAATAACGAAAAATTTAAGCAAACTGGAAGATCTACTTATTAGTATCGAATTGTTTTTTTTTTTTTTATAACGATAAATGTAGTCTATACAGGTTTTTTAATTTTTTTAAAATATACATATTTTTTGATTATAGAACAACACGTCGGCGACGACCGAGCTGCAGCACGCGCCCGTCCGCCGCCTCCTGCGCGCGCCGCTAGCGTTAGTGCAGCGCCCCGCGCGCTAGAGGTAGGTTAGTGCAGCGCCCCGCGCGCTAGAGGTAGGTTAGTGCAGCGCCCCGCGCGCTAGAGGTAGGTTAGTGCAGCGCCCCGCGCGCTAGAGGTAGGTTAGTGCAGCGCCCCGCGCGCTAGAGGTAGGTTAGTGCAGCGCCCCGCGCGCTAGAGGTAGGTTAGTGCAGCGCCCCGCGCGCTAGAGGTAGGTTAGTGCAGCGCCCCGCGCGCTAGAGGTAGGTTAGTGCAGCGCCCCGCGCGCTAGAGGTAGGTTAGTGCAGCGCCCCGCGCGCTAGAGGTAGGTTAGTGCAGCGCCCCGCGCGCTAGAGGTAGGTTAGTGCAGCGCCCCGCGCGCTAGAGGTAGGTTAGTGCAGCGCCCCGCGCGCTAGAGGTAGGTTAGTGCAGCGCCCCGCGCGCTAGAGGTAGGTTAGTGCAGCGCCCCGCGCGCTAGAGGTAGGTTAGTGCAGCGCCCCGCGCGCTAGAGGTAGGTTAGTGCAGCGCCCCGCGCGCTAGAGGTAGGTTAGTGCAGCGCCCCGCGCGCTAGAGGTAGGTTAGTGCAGCGCCCCGCGCGCTAGAGGTAGGTTAGTGCAGCGCCCCGCGCGCTAGAGGTAGGTTAGTGCAGCGCCCCGCGCGCTAGAGGTAGGTTAGTGCAGCGCCCCGCGCGCTAGAGGTAGGTTAGTGCAGCGCCCCGCGCGCTAGAGGTAGGTTAGTGCAGCGCCCCGCGCGCTAGAGGTAGGTTAGTGCAGCGCCCCGCGCGCTAGAGGTAGGTTAGTGCAGCGCCCCGCGCGCTAGAGGTAGGTTAGTGCAGCGCCCCGCGCGCTAGAGGTAGGTTAGTGCAGCGCCCCGCGCGCTAGAGGTAGGTTAGTGCAGCGCCCCGCGCGCTAGAGGTAGGTTAGTGCAGCGCCCCGCGCGCTAGAGGTAGGTTAGTGCAGCGCCCCGCGCGCTAGAGGTAGGTTAGTGCAGCGCCCCGCGCGCTAGAGGTAGGTTAGTGCAGCGCCCCGCGCGCTAGAGGTAGGTTAGTGCAGCGCCCCGCGCGCTAGAGGTAGGTTAGTGCAGCGCCCCGCGCGCTAGAGGTAGGTTAGTGCAGCGCCCCGCGCGCTAGAGGTAGGTTAGTGCAGCGCCCCGCGCGCTAGAGGTAGGTTAGTGCAGCGCCCCGCGCGCTAGAGGTAGGTTAGTGCAGCGCCCCGCGCGCTAGAGGTAGGTTAGTGCAGCGCCCCGCGCGCTAGAGGTAGGTTAGTGCAGCGCCCCGCGCGCTAGAGGTAGGTTAGTGCAGCGCCCCGCGCGCTAGAGGTAGGTTAGTGCAGCGCCCCGCGCGCTAGAGGTAGGTTAGTGCAGCGCCCCGCGCGCTAGAGGTAGGTTAGTGCAGCGCCCCGCGCGCTAGAGGTAGGTTAGTGCAGCGCCCCGCGCGCTAGAGGTAGGTTAGTGCAGCGCCCCGCGCGCTAGAGGTAGGTTAGTGCAGCGCCCCGCGCGCTAGAGGTAGGTTAGTGCAGCGCCCCGCGCGCTAGAGGTAGGTTAGTGCAGCGCCCCGCGCGCTAGAGGTAGGTTAGTGCAGCGCCCCGCGCGCTAGAGGTAGGTTAGTGCAGCGCCCCGCGCGCTAGAGGTAGGTTAGTGCAGCGCCCCGCGCGCTAGAGGTAGGTTAGTGCAGCGCCCCGCGCGCTAGAGGTAGGTTAGTGCAGCGCCCCGCGCGCTAGAGGTAGGTTAGTGCAGCGCCCCGCGCGCTAGAGGTAGGTTAGTGCAGCGCCCCGCGCGCTAGAGGTAGGTTAGTGCAGCGCCCCGCGCGCTAGAGGTAGGTTAGTGCAGCGCCCCGCGCGCTAGAGGTAGGTTAGTGCAGCGCCCCGCGCGCTAGAGGTAGGTTAGTGCAGCGCCCCGCGCGCTAGAGGTAGGTTAGTGCAGCGCCCCGCGCGCTAGAGGTAGGTTAGTGCAGCGCCCCGCGCGCTAGAGGTAGGTTAGTGCAGCGCCCCGCGCGCTAGAGGTAGGTTAGTGCAGCGCCCCGCGCGCTAGAGGTAGGTTAGTGCAGCGCCCCGCGCGCTAGAGGTAGGTTAGTGCAGCGCCCCGCGCGCTAGAGGTAGGTTAGTGCAGCGCCCCGCGCGCTAGAGGTAGGTTAGTGCAGCGCCCCGCGCGCTAGAGGTAGGTTAGTGCAGCGCCCCGCGCGCTAGAGGTAGGTTAGTGCAGCGCCCCGCGCGCTAGAGGTAGGTTAGTGCAGCGCCCCGCGCGCTAGAGGTAGGTTAGTGCAGCGCCCCGCGCGCTAGAGGTAGGTTAGTGCAGCGCCCCGCGCGCTAGAGGTAGGTTAGTGCAGCGCCCCGCGCGCTAGAGGTAGGTTAGTGCAGCGCCCCGCGCGCTAGAGGTAGGTTAGTGCAGCGCCCCGCGCGCTAGAGGTAGGTTAGTGCAGCGCCCCGCGCGCTAGAGGTAGGTTAGTGCAGCGCCCCGCGCGCTAGAGGTAGGTTAGTGCAGCGCCCCGCGCGCTAGAGGTAGGTTAGTGCAGCGCCCCGCGCGCTAGAGGTAGGTTAGTGCAGCGCCCCGCGCGCTAGAGGTAGGTTAGTGCAGCGCCCCGCGCGCTAGAGGTAGGTTAGTGCAGCGCCCCGCGCGCTAGAGGTAGGTTAGTGCAGCGCCCCGCGCGCTAGAGGTAGGTTAGTGCAGCGCCCCGCGCGCTAGAGGTAGGTTAGTGCAGCGCCCCGCGCGCTAGAGGTAGGTTAGTGCAGCGCCCCGCGCGCTAGAGGTAGGTTAGTGCAGCGCCCCGCGCGCTAGAGGTAGGTAGGTTAGTGCAGCGCCCCGCGCGCTAGAGGTAGGTTAGTGCAGCGCCCCGCGCGCTAGAGGTAGGTTAGTGCAGCGCCCCGCGCGCTAGAGGTAGGTTAGTGCAGCGCCCCGCGCGCTAGAGGTAGGTTAGTGCAGCGCCCCGCGCGCTAGAGGTAGGTTAGTGCAGCGCCCCGCGCGCTAGAGGTAGGTTAGTGCAGCGCCCCGCGCGCTAGAGGTAGGTTAGTGCAGCGCCCCGCGCGCTAGAGGTAGGTTAGTGCAGCGCCCCGCGCGCTAGAGGTAGGTTAGTGCAGCGCCCCGCGCGCTAGAGGTAGGTTAGTGCAGCGCCCCGCGCGCTAGAGGTAGGTTAGTGCAGCGCCCCGCGCGCTAGAGGTAGGTTAGTGCAGCGCCCCGCGCGCTAGAGGTAGGTTAGTGCAGCGCCCCGCGCGCTAGAGGTAGGTTAGTGCAGCGCCCCGCGCGCTAGAGGTAGGTTAGTGCAGCGCCCCGCGCGCTAGAGGTAGGTTAGTGCAGCGCCCCGCGCGCTAGAGGTAGGTTAGTGCAGCGCCCCGCGCGCTAGAGGTAGGTTAGTGCAGCGCCCCGCGCGCTAGAGGTAGGTTAGTGCAGCGCCCCGCGCGCTAGAGGTAGGTTAGTGCAGCGCCCCGCGCGCTAGAGGTAGGTTAGTGCAGCGCCCCGCGCGCTAGAGGTAGGTTAGTGCAGCGCCCCGCGCGCTAGAGGTAGGTTAGTGCAGCGCCCCGCGCGCTAGAGGTAGGTTAGTGCAGCGCCCCGCGCGCTAGAGGTAGGTTAGTGCAGCGCCCCGCGCGCTAGAGGTAGGTTAGTGCAGCGCCCCGCGCGCTAGAGGTAGGTTAGTGCAGCGCCCCGCGCGCTAGAGGTAGGTTAGTGCAGCGCCCCGCGCGCTAGAGGTAGGTTAGTGCAGCGCCCCGCGCGCTAGAGGTAGGTTAGTGCAGCGCCCCGCGCGCTAGAGGTAGGTTAGTGCAGCGCCCCGCGCGCTAGAGGTAGGTTAGTGCAGCGCCCCGCGCGCTAGAGGTAGGTTAGTGCAGCGCCCCGCGCGCTAGAGGTAGGTTAGTGCAGCGCCCCGCGCGCTAGAGGTAGGTTAGTGCAGCGCCCCGCGCGCTAGAGGTAGGTTAGTGCAGCGCCCCGCGCGCTAGAGGTAGGTTAGTGCAGCGCCCCGCGCGCTAGAGGTAGGTTAGTGCAGCGCCCCGCGCGCTAGAGGTAGGTTAGTGCAGCGCCCCGCGCGCTAGAGGTAGGTTAGTGCAGCGCCCCGCGCGCTAGAGGTAGGTTAGTGCAGCGCCCCGCGCGCTAGAGGTAGGTTAGTGCAGCGCCCCGCGCGCTAGAGGTAGGTTAGTGCAGCGCCCCGCGCGCTAGAGGTAGGTTAGTGCAGCGCCCCGCGCGCTAGAGGTAGGTTAGTGCAGCGCCCCGCGCGCTAGAGGTAGGTTAGTGCAGCGCCCCGCGCGCTAGAGGTAGGTTAGTGCAGCGCCCCGCGCGCTAGAGGTAGGTTAGTGCAGCGCCCCGCGCGCTAGAGGTAGGTTAGTGCAGCGCCCCGCGCGCTAGAGGTTAGGTTAGGTGGCAGCCCCCCGCGCGCTAGAGTAGGTTAGTGCAGCGCCCCGCGCGCTAGAGGTAGGTTAGTGCAGCGCCCCGCGCGCTAGAGGTAGGTTAGTGCAGCGCCCCGCGCGCTAGAGGTAGGTACCCCCCCCCCCCCCTATACCCCCCCCCCCCCCCTCAGTAGTACGCCCGCGCGCTAGAGGTAGGTTAGTGCAGCGCCCCGCGCGCTAGAGGTAGGTTAGGTTAGTGCAGCGCCCCGCGCGCTAGAGGTAGGTTAGTGCAGCGCCCCGCGCGCTAGAGGTAGGTTAGTGCAGCGCCCCGCGCGCTAGAGGTAGGTTAGTGCAGCGCCCCGCGCGCTAGAGGTAGGTTAGTGCAGCGCCCCGCGCGCTAGAGGTAGGTTAGTGCAGCGCCCCGCGCGCTAGAGGTAGGTTAGTGCAGCGCCCCGCGCGCTAGAGGTAGGTTAGTGCAGCGCCCCGCGCGCTAGAGGTAGGTTAGTGCAGCGCCCCGCGCGCTAGAGGTAGGTTAGTGCAGCGCCCCGCGCGCTAGAGGTAGGTTAGTGCAGCGCCCCGCGCGCTAGAGGTAGGTTAGTGCAGCGCCCCGCGCGCTAGAGGTAGGTTAGTGCAGCGCCCCGCGCGCTAGAGGTAGGTTAGTGCAGCGCCCCGCGCGCTAGAGGTAGGTTAGTGCAGCGCCCCGCGCGCTAGAGGTAGGTTAGTGCAGCGCCCCGCGCGCTAGAGGTAGGTTAGTGCAGCGCCCCGCGCGCTAGAGGTAGGTTAGTGCAGCGCCCCGCGCGCTAGAGGTAGGTTAGTGCAGCGCCCCGCGCGCTAGAGGTAGGTTAGTGCAGCGCCCCGCGCGCTAGAGGTAGGTTAGTGCAGCGCCCCGCGCGCTAGAGGTAGGTTAGTGCAGCGCCCCGCGCGCTAGAGGTAGGTTAGTGCAGCGCCCCGCGCGCTAGAGGTAGGTTAGTGCAGCGCCCCGCGCGCTAGAGGTAGGTTAGTGCAGCGCCCCGCGCGCTAGAGGTAGGTTAGTGCAGCGCCCCGCGCGCTAGAGGTAGGTTAGTGCAGCGCCCCGCGCGCTAGAGGTAGGTTAGTGCAGCGCCCCGCGCGCTAGAGGTAGGTTAGTGCAGCGCCCCGCGCGCTAGAGGTAGGTTAGTGCAGCGCCCCGCGCGCTAGAGGTAGGTTAGTGCAGCGCCCCGCGCGCTAGAGGTAGGTTAGTGCAGCGCCCCGCGCGCTAGAGGTAGGTTAGTGCAGCGCCCCGCGCGCTAGAGGTAGGTTAGTGCAGCGCCCCGCGCGCTAGAGGTAGGTTAGTGCAGCGCCCCGCGCGCTAGAGGTAGGTTAGTGCAGCGCCCCGCGCGCTAGAGGTAGGTTAGTGCAGCGCCCCGCGCGCTAGAGGTAGGTTAGTGCAGCGCCCCGCGCGCTAGAGGTAGGTTAGTGCAGCGCCCCGCGCGCTAGAGGTAGGTTAGTGCAGCGCCCCGCGCGCTAGAGGTAGGTTAGTGCAGCGCCCCGCGCGCTAGAGGTAGGTTAGTGCAGCGCCCCGCGCGCTAGAGGTAGGTTAGTGCAGCGCCCCGCGCGCTAGAGGTAGGTTAGTGCAGCGCCCCGCGCGCTAGAGGTAGGTTAGTGCAGCGCCCCGCGCGCTAGAGGTAGGTTAGTGCAGCGCCCCGCGCGCTAGAGGTAGGTTAGTGCAGCGCCCCGCGCGCTAGAGGTAGGTTAGTGCAGCGCCCCGCGCGCTAGAGGTAGGTTAGTGCAGCGCCCCGCGCGCTAGAGGTAGGTTAGTGCAGCGCCCCGCGCGCTAGAGGTAGGTTAGTGCAGCGCCCCGCGCGCTAGAGGTAGGTTAGTGCAGCGCCCCGCGCGCTAGAGGTAGGTTAGTGCAGCGCCCCGCGCGCTAGAGGTAGGTTAGTGCAGCGCCCCGCGCGCTAGAGGTAGGTTAGTGCAGCGCCCCGCGCGCTAGAGGTAGGTTAGTGCAGCGCCCCGCGCGCTAGAGGTAGGTTAGTGCAGCGCCCCGCGCGCTAGAGGTAGGTTAGTGCAGCGCCCCGCGCGCTAGAGGTAGGTTAGTGCAGCGCCCCGCGCGCTAGAGGTAGGTTAGTGCAGCGCCCCGCGCGCTAGAGGTAGGTTAGTGCAGCGCCCCGCGCGCTAGAGGTAGGTTAGTGCAGCGCCCCGCGCGCTAGAGGTAGGTTAGTGCAGCGCCCCGCGCGCTAGAGGTAGGTTAGTGCAGCGCCCCGCGCGCTAGAGGTAGGTTAGTGCAGCGCCCCGCGCGCTAGAGGTAGGTTAGTGCTAGAGGTAGGTTAGTGCAGCGCCCCGCGCGCTAGAGGTAGGTTAGTGCAGCGCCCCGCGCGCTAGAGGTAGGTTAGTGCAGCGCCCCGCGCGCTAGAGGTAGGTTAGTGCAGCGCCCCGCGCGCTAGAGGTAGGTTAGTGCAGCGCCCCGCGCGCTAGAGGTAGGTTAGTGCAGCGCCCCGCGCGCTAGAGGTAGGTTAGTGCAGCGCCCCGCGCGCTAGAGGTAGGTTAGTGCAGCGCCCCGCGCGCTAGAGGTAGGTTAGTGCAGCGCCCCGCGCGCTAGAGGTAGGTTAGTGCAGCGCCCCGCGCGCTAGAGGTAGGTTAGTGCAGCGCCCCGCGCGCTAGAGGTAGGTTAGTGCAGCGCCCCGCGCGCTAGAGGTAGGTTAGTGCAGCGCCCCGCGCGCTAGAGGTAGGTTAGTGCAGCGCCCCGCGCGCTAGAGGTAGGTTAGTGCAGCGCCCCGCGCGCTAGAGGTAGGTTAGTGCAGCGCCCCGCGCGCTAGAGGTAGGTTAGTGCAGCGCCCCGCGCGCTAGAGGTAGGTTAGTGCAGCGCCCCGCGCGCTAGAGGTAGGTTAGTGCAGCGCCCCGCGCGCTAGAGGTAGGTTAGTGCAGCGCCCCGCGCGCTAGAGGTAGGTTAGTGCAGCGCCCCGCGCGCTAGAGGTAGGTTAGTGCAGCGCCCCGCGCGCTAGAGGTAGGTTAGTGCAGCGCCCCGCGCGCTAGAGGTAGGTTAGTGCAGCGCCCCGCGCGCTAGAGGTAGGTTAGTGCAGCGCCCCGCGCGCTAGAGGTAGGTTAGTGCAGCGCCCCGCGCGCTAGAGGTAGGTTAGTGCAGCGCCCCGCGCGCTAGAGGTAGGTTAGTGCAGCGCCCCGCGCGCTAGAGGTAGGTTAGTGCAGCGCCCCGCGCGCTAGAGGTAGGTTAGTGCAGCGCCCCGCGCGCTAGAGGTAGGTTAGTGCAGCGCCCCGCGCGCTAGAGGTAGGTTAGTGCAGCGCCCCGCGCGCTAGAGGTAGGTTAGTGCAGCGCCCCGCGCGCTAGAGGTAGGTTAGTGCAGCGCCCCGCGCGCTAGAGGTAGGTTAGTGCAGCGCCCCGCGCGCTAGAGGTAGGTTAGTGCAGCGCCCCGCGCGCTAGAGGTAGGTTAGTGCAGCGCCCCGCGCGCTAGAGGTAGGTTAGTGCAGCGCCCCGCGCGCTAGAGGTAGGTTAGTGCAGCGCCCCGCGCGCTAGAGGTAGGTTAGTGCAGCGCCCCGCGCGCTAGAGGTAGGTTAGTGCAGCGCCCCGCGCGCTAGAGGTAGGTTAGTGCAGCGCCCCGCGCGCTAGAGGTAGGTTAGTGCAGCGCCCCGCGCGCTAGAGGTAGGTTAGTGCAGCGCCCCGCGCGCTAGAGGTAGGTTAGTGCAGCGCCCCGCGCGCTAGAGGTAGGTTAGTGCAGCGCCCCGCGCGCTAGAGGTAGGTTAGTGCAGCGCCCCGCGCGCTAGAGGTAGGTTAGTGCAGCGCCCCGCGCGCTAGAGGTAGGTTAGTGCAGCGCCCCGCGCGCTAGAGGTAGGTTAGTGCAGCGCCCCGCGCGCTAGAGGTAGGTTAGTGCAGCGCCCCGCGCGCTAGAGGTAGGTTAGTGCAGCGCCCCGCGCGCTAGAGGTAGGTTAGTGCAGCGCCCCGCGCGCTAGAGGTAGGTTAGTGCAGCGCCCCGCGCGCTAGAGGTAGGTTAGTGCAGCGCCCCGCGCGCTAGAGGTAGGTTAGTGCAGCGCCCCGCGCGCTAGAGGTAGGTTAGTGCAGCGCCCCGCGCGCTAGAGGTAGGTTAGTGCAGCGCCCCGCGCGCTAGAGGTAGGTTAGTGCAGCGCCCCGCGCGCTAGAGGTAGGTTAGTGCAGCGCCCCGCGCGCTAGAGGTAGGTTAGTGCAGCGCCCCGCGCGCTAGAGGTAGGTTAGTGCAGCGCCCCGCGCGCTAGAGGTAGGTTAGTGCAGCGCCCCGCGCGCTAGAGGTAGGTTAGTGCAGCGCCCCGCGCGCTAGAGGTAGGTTAGTGCAGCGCCCCGCGCGCTAGAGGTAGGTTAGTGCAGCGCCCCGCGCGCTAGAGGTAGGTTAGTGCAGCGCCCCGCGCGCTAGAGGTAGGTTAGTGCAGCGCCCCGCGCGCTAGAGGTAGGTTAGTGCAGCGCCCCGCGCGCTAGAGGTAGGTTAGTGCAGCGCCCCGCGCGCTAGAGGTAGGTTAGTGCAGCGCCCCGCGCGCTAGAGGTAGGTTAGTGCAGCGCCCCGCGCGCTAGAGGTAGGTTAGTGCAGCGCCCCGCGCGCTAGAGGTAGGTTAGTGCAGCGCCCCGCGCGCTAGAGGTAGGTTAGTGCAGCGCCCCGCGCGCTAGAGGTAGGTTAGTGCAGCGCCCCGCGCGCTAGAGGTAGGTTAGTGCAGCGCCCCGCGCGCTAGAGGTAGGTTAGTGCAGCGCCCCGCGCGCTAGAGGTAGGTTAGTGCAGCGCCCCGCGCGCTAGAGGTAGGTTAGTGCAGCGCCCCGCGCGCTAGAGGTAGGTTAGTGCAGCGCCCCGCGCGCTAGAGGTAGGTTAGTGCAGCGCCCCGCGCGCTAGAGGTAGGTTAGTGCAGCGCCCCGCGCGCTAGAGGTAGGTTAGTGCAGCGCCCCGCGCGCTAGAGGTAGGTTAGTGCAGCGCCCCGCGCGCTAGAGGTAGGTTAGTGCAGCGCCCCGCGCGCTAGAGGTAGGTTAGTGCAGCGCCCCGCGCGCTAGAGGTAGGTTAGTGCAGCGCCCCGCGCGCTAGAGGTAGGTTAGTGCAGCGCCCCGCGCGCTAGAGGTAGGTTAGTGCAGCGCCCCGCGCGCTAGAGGTAGGTTAGTGCAGCGCCCCGCGCGCTAGAGGTAGGTTAGTGCAGCGCCCCGCGCGCTAGAGGTAGGTTAGTGCAGCGCCCCGCGCGCTAGAGGTAGGTTAGTGCAGCGCCCCGCGCGCTAGAGGTAGGTTAGTGCAGCGCCCCGCGCGCTAGAGGTAGGTTAGTGCAGCGCCCCGCGCGCTAGAGGTAGGTTAGTGCAGCGCCCCGCGCGCTAGAGGTAGGTTAGTGCAGCGCCCCGCGCGCTAGAGGTAGGTTAGTGCAGCGCCCCGCGCGCTAGAGGTAGGTTAGTGCAGCGCCCCGCGCGCTAGAGGTAGGTTAGTGCAGCGCCCCGCGCGCTAGAGGTAGGTTAGTGCAGCGCCCCGCGCGCTAGAGGTAGGTTAGTGCAGCGCCCCGCGCGCTAGAGGTAGGTTAGTGCAGCGCCCCGCGCGCTAGAGGTAGGTTAGTGCAGCGCCCCGCGCGCTAGAGGTAGGTTAGTGCAGCGCCCCGCGCGCTAGAGGTAGGTTAGTGCAGCGCCCCGCGCGCTAGAGGTAGGTTAGTGCAGCGCCCCGCGCGCTAGAGGTAGGTTAGTGCAGCGCCCCGCGCGCTAGAGGTAGGTTAGTGCAGCGCCCCGCGCGCTAGAGGTAGGTTAGTGCAGCGCCCCGCGCGCTAGAGGTAGGTTAGTGCAGCGCCCCGCGCGCTAGAGGTAGGTTAGTGCAGCGCCCCGCGCGCTAGAGGTAGGTTAGTGCAGCGCCCCGCGCGCTAGAGGTAGGTTAGGTTAGTGCAGCGCCCCGCGCGCTAGAGGTAGGTTAGGTTAGTGCAGCGCCCCGCGCGCTAGAGGTAGGTTAGGTTAGTGCAGCGCCCCGCGCGCTAGAGGTAGGTTAGGTTAGTGCAGCGCCCCGCGCGCTAGAGGTAGGTTAGGTTAGTGCAGCGCCCCGCGCGCTAGAGGTAGGTTAGGTTAGTGCAGCGCCCCGCGCGCTAGAGGTAGGTTAGGTTAGTGCAGCGCCCCGCGCGCTAGAGGTAGGTTAGGTTAGTGCAGCGCCCCGCGCGCTAGAGGTAGGTTAGGTTAGTGCAGCGCCCCGCGCGCTAGAGGTAGGTTAGGTTAGTGCAGCGCCCCGCGCGCTAGAGGTAGGTTAGGTTAGTGCAGCGCCCCGCGCGCTAGAGGTAGGTTAGGTTAGTGCAGCGCCCCGCGCGCTAGAGGTAGGTTAGGTTAGGTTAGGTTAGGTTAGGTTTGGTTAGGTTAGGTTAGGTTAGGTTAGGTTAGGTTAGGTTAGGTTAGGTTAGGTTGGGAGCAATGTGGGATACCTCCTCGTGGTGCTACCTGGGCAACGTCCGCGCGCACGGAGCGTGTGGGCGGCTGAATTCCCACCAGCGCGGCGACGCCCGCCCATAGGCGCCTAAGGCGTCTGGCGGGCCCGCCGGGCAACCCGTTATCCCCCATGGAGGGGGACCGGGGACCGTCGGGGCATTTGCCCGGGTCAAGTGGAGCGACCACAATAAAAAGCACTGGAGGGTCCCTCCTGGAGGGACAGCGGCAGGGCCTGCGGTTGGGCCCTGCGTGGCGTGGGGCCATAGTAGTGGCCCCGATAGGGTTTTCCTGGGTTTACCTTACCAAATCCAGGCCACGTGTTATTGCCGTGCGTGGGGACCCGTACGCTGGGAGAAGGGGAGCCTGGCTGTTGAGTCTGTGGCAGTCCACCCAGACAACACGCAGCTTCGGCCCCGGATTCCGGTCACTCGGGCGGCCCTGGCCTAGCCAAACCAGGGTCAATCGGCTGGAGGTGGCCGGCTTAACCGCCGCCTCGGCGAGAAGGGGGTGCGGGGGGCAGTACCGACGGCGGGCTCGGCGTTGCGTGTGTTTGGTCGACATCACGCTAGCCTTGCCCCAACCTGTCGCGTAAAGGATCCCGCACTCGGGCCCTGTTAAACGGGCCTCCCTTCTATACCCGGCACGTAGCTCTGGGCTACGGCTCCCCAGATATGTGGGCTCCAGGTGGGTGGAGAGCGTGCTGGGCGAATTAAAAAACCCCGAATATAAGATATGGACTCTCAAATTTCAAATCTGTCGACCAACCCCCGGGCGCGAGGCGTCCAACATCCATACACAACCGGCGAGCCAGCTGAACAGCTGGCGGGAATGGAAAACCCTGCACTAGCAGACGCAATCATTGATGCGCAGTTCCAGGTGACTGACGAGACTGTGGCTGGGGAGGCGGAAACCAACCGCACTCTGCATCCCTCAGCTCTGTCCCCGAGGTCAGACCTGAACAGCCTTGTTCAATACTCCGATTTTGACACGTGTGGTGCCAATGGTGCCGCACTAAATCCTGGCGAGATGATGTCGCAGAGACTCCGCAGCCGTCAGCTGCGTGTTTCCCTGACCCGCATCGATTTAGACTCTGACTCAGCATCGGTTAAGTCTATGGCGTCGGCAAGATCCCGGTCTCGGTCGCCACGTGTGCTTCAGTCGCCAGAGTCGGCTTTAAAACGAGGACGAGAGAATTGGGAGGAAGATTGGGAGAGCGCGGACTCTGATTCGGCATGCCCCAAAATTCGGGCCACCTATGCTGGTAAAAAAGGAAGAGGACGAGGTCGTCCTGTAACGACCGGTGAGTCCATAGGACAAAGGGAGAAGAGGACTCTTGCAAAAGCTCTCCTCAAACAAAAACAGAAGGATGAATCTGACAAGGAAGCCGAGGAAGTTGCTATCAGCTTCACGGAGAGGATGGAAAAGGCACACAAGCGCACTATATACATGGCACGTGATCTCACTGCACAGGAACTGGGAAAAAGCGTTCGCGTCGCCACGGACGCTGTTGTCCACTGTTGCCGGAAAAGCGGCAACATGAAAGGAACCCTTCAGAGGTGTCTTAACTTAGCTGCGGAAACCATCACGACGGCAGTGGAGACAATACTGAATAGAACAGCTGACGACGAAGTTCGACGTCTGCACGCTGCCAATGAGAAATTGCAGAAGGAGTTAGCAGACCTTCGCAAGGAGTTTTCCCAATTAAAGGCGGACAAGACCAAGACAGCGTCTGAAACTCATGCTCTTATTCCTACCCCAGCAATACCATCCCAGCCGGGTGACCGAGATGAGTTCGAACGAAATATCATGGCCCGATGCAGCGCCATGCTGAACGCACGCATCGAGGGCCTTGACGACCGTCTCCTTCCTGAGAAACGGCGAATTGCCCTAGCAGCGGATCGCAAGAGGGCTCTTCAGGCGTCAGAAGAGTTCTCATCTCTCCCGACGAGACCCTTGCCGGCCAAACTAGTAGCGCCCAAAACGGCACCGCCCTCAAAGGCGTCTACCCCTAGATTGGCTGACAAATCTGCAAATAAGGCCACTGCGGCAACTGCAAAATCAGCAACCGTTACGCAACCAGTAGCTGCCGCAACCGCAACCAAAGAGGCGGCTGCGCCTGCGCCAGCTGGAGGCCGCAAAGGCAGGAGCAGAAGACGGCAACATAAAACGTCAAACGCACCAGCTCCCAAAGCGTCCTCCCAGAGGGCACCCCGTCCACTCCCACCTGCTCCGGAGACTATGGACGAGGGATGGACCACTGTCGTTAAGAGGGGCTCTAAGAAGACTAAGCAAGGAGATCGAGTGCAGACAAACATCACGTCAGCCAAGTCGGCTAGTACCAAGCCTGTCACTCCTAATCTTCGACCCCCCCGGTCAGCTGCTGTAGTGCTGACTCTGCAGCCTGGGGCGGAAGAGAATGGTGCGTCGTACCAGGCCCTGATCCGGGAAGCAAAATCCCAGATTGATATTGAGGGTCTTGGAATTAAGGGAATGCGTTTCAAAAAAGCTAAAACTGGAGGTAAGCTCCTGGAAATCCCAGGGGCAGCAAGCTCGGACAAAGCAGACGCCTTAGCGGCCAAACTCAAGGAAGTACTCTCCGACGACGTCGTACGGATCTCTAGGCCCATTAAGACCGTGGACGCTCGGATTACAGGCCTGGATGACTCTGTCACCAAGGACGAAGTTGCAACTGCAATCGCCAAAGCTGGCAACTGTCCCTGTGACGCCATCAAAATAGGAGAGATTCGGGAGTCCTTCTCGGGTGGTGGAACAGTAGTAGCTAGGGTACCAATCACGGCCGCTAAAAAGCTGACGCAAGGTCGTTTATTAGTTGGCTGGGTTTCAGCACAAGTAAAAATATTAGAGAGGAAGCCGCTTAGGTGCTACCGGTGCCTAGAAGAAGGCCATGTCCGTGCACAGTGTCCTTCCGAGACAGACCGCAGTGAGTTGTGCTACCGCTGCGGTTGTCTTGGCCATAAGGCACGCGACTGCACTGCTACTCCCCACTGCCCACTATGCGCGGAACATAACAAGCCGGCGAACCATAAAGCGGGGAGTAAGAACTGCTCCCCGCCAAAAACTAAGTCGAAGAAGGCCGCAAAGCCAAAAGCCCCTTGTAGCACAGGGCAAGTGACGGATATGGACACTGCTGGCCCGTAATGGCCCTACGTGTACTACAGGCAAATATCAACCACTGCACTGCTGCGCAGGATCTTCTGGCGCAACATGCAGTGGAGTGGTTGGCAAACGTAGTGGTCATGTCGGAGCCATACTGGGTTCCGGACAGGGACCAAGACAACTGGGTGGCGGACCGCTCGCGCAAGCTGGCCGCCATTAAAACGCTGAATGGGCTAACTCTCGAGGTCAAAGCCAAAGGCGACGGTTATGTTGCAGCTAAATGCGCAGACCTCATGCTGGTAGGCCTCTACCTTTCTCCCAGTAGTAGTATTGCGGCAGTCGAAAATGTCCTGGACAAAGTAAATGACGTAATACAGCAGATTCATCTTCCTGCGCTAGTCTGTGGTGATTTTAACGCCCATGCAACTGCATGGGGTTCGCCAGCTACAGACCCCCGAGGAGACCTGGTGATAGAATGGGCTACAACATCTGGTCTAATTCTGCTTAATAGGGGGGCAGAGGCCACCTGTGTACGACCTCAAGGCGAGTCTATAGTAGATCTGTCCTTTGCAAGTCCGACTGTTGCTGCTCGAACTAGTAACTGGGGTGTACACATAGAGTCGGAGGCATTGTCAGATCACAGGTATATTACCTTCAACGTCTCCACCTCAAACTCCACAACAGCGCTGCGACCTACTAACTATCCGTCACCTTTTCCAAGGTGGGCGGTGAAGCGACTGGATAGGGACACGGCTAAAGAAGCCGCCCTGGTCAAGTCATGGCTGCCCTGCCCAAGCGGACCAGCCCAAATTGACGAAGAAGCTGCGTGGCTGAAACAGGCTATGTCACATGTATGCGACGCTTCCATGCCCCGAACCAAGCCACTGCCTCCCAAACGTGCCGTCTATTGGTGGTCAGAGGATATCGCACAGCTGCGGCGGGCATGCATCGCAGCATGTCGCGAATCCTCCCGACATCGCCGTAGGCGACACCGCGACACGAATTTAGACGGCCCTCTCTACGAGGCATACAAGCAGGCGAAAAAAGCCTTGAAGGTTGGGATTGCGCAGGCTAAAACAAAGGCCCGCCAGGAGATGCTCGATGAGCTTAATCGTGACCCGTGGGGACGTCCCTATCGATCCGCAAGGTCCAAACTGCGCCCTTGGACACCTCCGGTTACGGAGAGTCTCGACCCAGAGCTACTCGATAACATAGTCTCCGCTCTGTTTCCATCTAGAGCGGAGCATGTTCCTCCGGCAATGAGGCCCCATCCAATGGCCCTTACCGAGCCACCAGAACCCGTCTCGCAGGCGGAGCTTGGAGCAGCAATGTTGCGGCTACGAGCCAAAAACGCGGCTCCTGGGCCTGACGGAATCCCGGGGAAGCTATGGGTGCTGACAGAAGATGCCTTAGGAGAACGCTTGCGGCGCCTTTTCAGCGCCTGTCTAGACCAGGGTCGCTTCCCACGACTCTGGAAGACCGGCAAGCTAGTTCTTATAAGGAAAGAGGGTCGACCACCTGACTCTCCATCGGGGTATCGTCCGATAGTGTTGCTGGACGAGGCCGGAAAGCTCTTCGAGCGTATCGTCTCCGTACGCCTAGTCCAGCACCTAGAAGAGACCGGGCCAAACTTGACAGACGTTCAGTACGGGTTCAGAAAGGAGCGCAGCACTATAGACGCCATCCTTCGTGTCAAGGGGCTTGCTGAAAAGGCGGTGGCCCGCGGCGGTGTGCTTTTGACGGTGTCCCTAGACATCGCCAACGCATTCAACACGCTACCGTGGGCTTGCATCAGGCAAGCCTTAATACACCATGGTGTGCCCTCATACCTGCAGCGCACAATCGCCAACTACCTAGCGGATCGAGAGGTGGTCTGCGTCAACAAGGATGGCACCCTGCTCTGTCGCAGGATGACGTGCGGTGTTCCTCAGGGGTCGGTCCTCGGGCCACTCCTGTGGAATATTGGCTATGATTGGGCTCTCCGCGGGCGTCTTATCACAGGGGTCGGCGTTACCTGCTACGCCGACGACACCCTTGTTACTGCTCGCGGGGACAACCTAGGTGAGGCACTGAGGCGCGCAACGGCAGGTGTTGCCATGATAGTTCGGAGAATTCGGGAGCTTGGACTGGAGGTGGCGCTGGAGAAGTCCGAGGCCGTATGTTTCCACGGGCCTCGACAAGCACCACCGGACGGCACACACCTCATTGTAAGCGGAGTGAGAATAGAGGTATCCAAGACCCTCAAGTACCTGGGCCTTACTCTGGACGGGCGGTGGCGCTTTGAACAACATTTTAAGCGCCTAGTGCCAAAGCTCCTAGCCACAGCCGGAGCTCTGAGCAGTCTCTTGCCAAACGTCGGCGGGCCCTCCGCCTTATGCAGGCGCTTATACATGGGCGTCATAAGATCTATGGCCCTGTATGGGGCCCCAGTCTGGTTCGGCGCAATGTCAAGAGAAAACGTTGCTGTCTTGCGAAGGGCCCAACGGGTCATGGCCACCAGGGTCATCCGCGGTTACCGAACAGTCTCGGCAGACGCTGCGTGCTTGCTTGCCGGGTGTCTGCCCTGGGACCTTGACTCCCTGGTCCTCGCCGCTGTATATCAGTGGCGGGGAGACCAAAGGTCACTAGGGCATCGACCAGCGCCGCGCGAGGTTGAGGCGGAAAGAGCAGAGCTAGAAGCGTCTGCGATGGAGAGGTGGTCGGAGCGAGTGGCCGTCAGTCAAGCCGGACGCCGCACCGTGGGGGCAATCCGCCCGGTGCTTGTAGAGTGGGTGCAGCGACAGCATGGTCGCCTCTCATATCGGCTGACCCAAGTTCTGACGGGCCACGGGTGTTTCGGGTCATACCTGCACCAAATAGGCCGCGAGACGACCGCAATGTGCCACCACTGCGATCGGTCAGATGAGGACACAGCTCAGCACACCCTCATGTCGTGCCCAGCGTGGGCGAGGGAGCGCGATGTCCTCACCGCGGTGGTCGGTCGGGACCTGTCCCTTGAGACAATAGTGTCCCGCATGGTGGGAAGCGAGGAGGCTTGGCGAGCGGTGCGCACCTTCTGCGAGGATGTCATCTCGCAGAAGGAAGCAGCGGAGAGGGAGCGAGAGGCTATGGCTGACGCCCCAATGATCCGCCGCCCACGCCATGGGCGCCGCAGGAGGCTCTACGGCCTTCAATCGTCCCTCCTTGACGGGCCTCGGGCGGCTGGCACGGGGGTGCCGACCGTCCGCTAAAGGAGGCCCGCGACGGCAGTGCGTGTGTCCAGCACGCCGTTCGCTGGAGTCCGGGGGGAGACTACCTTCCCCTCGAAGCCGGGTGGCGCTCGCTGTCAAGCGAGCCACAGCCAGAGTCGAGACTGTGGACGAATGCCCATGGCTAAGGCCTGGGGCGCTAACCCACAGCTCCCGTCTCACTTAATGGCACCGGGGACACCGTCTGGTTTTTAGTGGGTAGGCGGGCTCCTTCTGAGCCCGGAGTCCCACACACCCCTCCAGCCGTCCCCCGCGGCTGGAGGATAGTGCGTGACAGCATTTTCCAGACGATTAAAAAAAAAAAAAAAAAAAAAGGTTAGGTTAGGTTAGGTTAGGTTAGGTTTTTTTTTTTTTTTTTTTTGTGTTGTCAGGGCTATATATTTGAGTACTATTTGGGTTTTGAAGGTTTATTTTGTGGATCATACATTGTGTTTATTAAGGTACATTGAGTGTTTCCAAGTTTTCCTGCGAATGGATACAGGGCCATTTGGAAATGGATTAGGTTTTATTGATACTTTTTAGTCTTCTGACTATGGTCGTTATGAGTTTTACAAAGGTGGTAATTGGTTCATTTTTAGTAAGTAATTCGTCGATTTTGTAGGGTTGGATTTTCAAGTTAAGGCAAGTTTGTTCGTGATCGTGTCTCACACTACCGAAGATTGGGCAGTGTCTTAGGAGATGGTCTATGTCCTGGGTGCTGGTGTCATCACAGGGGCACAGGAAGTTATCAGTGATCTTAAAACGATGTAGGTACTTTTTATGATACCCATGCCCAGTAAGTATTTGAGTGAGTTCGAAGGAAATTGCAACCTGTTTCCTGAACTCGCCAATCTCATCGATAGTTTTGAACCATTTGGCTATTTCCGAGTATTGTGTGTCTGACTCGTACTCTTGCTGCCATTTGGTATGTATTCGTTTGCGTATGGTGTGCTTCGCATATGAGATCGGGAATTCGTTTGTACAGGTCGCTGTTTTTTGGATAGCAGCCTCTTTAGCCGCTTGGTCAGCCAGCTCGTTTCCTTCGATACCACTGTGTGCCTTTACCCAGGTGAAGCTCACGTTCAAGTCGTGGTTCTGCCTGAGGTCTTTAAGCACACCGTGAATCGAGGATACGGTAGGGTCCGGATTGTTTCGGTCTTGTAGGGCTTTTAATGATGAGAGGCTGTCCGTCGCCATGATTGTATTTTCACGCCATTGAGAATCGAGCAGCCATTGGAGGCCCATCTCGATTGCGGTGAGTTCCGCAATGAATACGGAGGTGGTTCTGCCGAGTTTCCTCTTGAGGCGCACTAGTTTCCCATTGGGCAAGAAGATGATGGCAGCAGAACCAACCTCTCCGCCGTCCAGTTTGCTGCCATCTGTGAATAATTTAACGGGAAAATTACTGGTGATACTGTCAATATCATTCTGAGTGTGAGCCTCTTGGTATTCAATGCTGACTCTTTCGGCAGGATGCGGTTGGTCCCGCACAGGGACTTTTTGCCGCAAAGTAATGTCTGATGGAATATCTTGGAGTGTGCCAGTGTATTTGACTGTTTGTACTTCTTTGGCTTCCTCTATGGCCAAATGGAGCGGGACAAACTGCGCTAGGGCCATTGATGCTGCTGCCGACACCGTGCGGAATGCTCGGATGGCTCTGATAGCGAACTGGCGCTGGAAAGCCCTTAGGGCTTTCCGCACACAGTAAAACTTTGTTGCTCCGCCCCAGATGCCGGCAGCATAGGTGATAATCGGCTGTATTACTTGTCGATATATGATTGAGATCGTGTCTGGGTGGGCTCCCCAAGTTGGTCGTACGAACTGGGTCAATTTTTTAAAAATATTTGTAGCTTTGCCGATGACATACTTGCTGTGGGCTATGAATTTTAGTTTGGAGTCAATCATGACTCCGAGAAGTTTAATTTCCGGGCTGAGTGGGATTCTCTCCTGGTTCATTATAATTTTGGCTGAGTTAGAAGCTGCCGAAAAAGCGATGGCTTGCGTTTTGGCCGGACCGAACGTCAATTTGGCCTCTTTGCCCCAGGTGAGTATACTCTGAAGAGCTGCATTGGTTACGCGTGAAATTAGTTCTACAGAAGGCGCTTCGACGATAAGCAGAACATCGTCGGCAAAGGCCTGTATGTGGGCTCCATTTGGTAGTTTGGTTTCGAGAAGGTCATCGAGGATTATATTCCAAAACATGGGCCCACACACTGAGCCTTGTACACATCCTTTAGAGGTTGTCTTGCTGGCCGCTGAATCACCATAGTCCAATATTGCAGTTCTATTCTCGAGGTAACTTTTAGTGAGTTTATAAAGGTTGCTAGGGCATTCTAGGTGTCTGAGTCGGTAAAGGAGCAGAGGCCACCAAGCGTTATCAAATGCCGCTTTTATGTCATGCGACACAGCGATGACTTGGCGTCCTCTGGCTTTTGCGTCATTAATTTTATTAATTGCTGCTTGGAGAGCATCAGTGGTTGAGGACTGCTCTTTAAATCCATATTGGTCGGGATGGTATTTTTCTGATCGTTCCAGGTGGTACGTGATGCGCTTTGACAGAAGTTTCTCGAGGAGTTTGCCAAATACCGGTATAAGGCCGATTGGTCTATACGATGAAAGATCGTTGGGGTCCTGTTTATTGAGTTTAGGCAGTATTTTTACATATGCCCTTTTCCATGAAGCCGGGAAATAGTGCTGTTCAAGGCATTTATTAAGGAGATCGGTTAAAGTATCCGGGATAGTGTCAAACACTTGGAGACAGATATCGGACGTCAGATTGTCGAGTCCAGGTGCACGAGATGGATTCATGGACTTTAATAAGTCGCGGATCTCATCTCTTTGGAATGGTTTATCGTTGTCGGTGGTGATAGGAGCGTTTACGCTACTCCGAAGAAGATTCTGCTTAGGTGTCGTGTCATTGTGATCGTCATTTGGATAGAAGTGATCCAACAAAGCCTGGGCAGTGGATTGATGGCTGTCGGTGTACGACGTCCCGGCTTTGAGAGTGTGTGGAGGACGGCGTTTAGCGCCTTCTTTGATGAGACGATTTGTCAAACTCCATACGTTCTCTTTGCCCTGGGTAGAGCAGAATTCCCTAAAGTGATCCGTTGAAGCCTTTGAAAGTGCCTTGGCGTACTGTTCTTTTAAGTCTTTGTGGGCCTTGACTGCCTCAGCGATGGGCCTGCCGTGTACTTTCATATCATGGATCTTATGATGGGCTTTTATGACGTCTTTCTTTAGGCTCTCAAGCTCATCAGTCCACCAGGGGTTATATGCAGAAGCTGGTGGCTTTTTGTGTAAGGTTTCCTTGCAAGCTGCCTGCACGTCTAGAGTTAGGCGTTCAACAAACGTATCGATCCCAGATTGATCGAGATCATCAATAGATTGATTGAGGAGTTTGCTATCCTGGAATTTTGCCTTCAGCGCGCCACTAAACTCATCCCAATTGGCTTTAGAAGTGTTATATTTAAATGTAGTGGTAGATTTAGGTTTAGGTAGTTTGTCGGAGCTGTTGATAACAAATTCTGCGGCATTGTGGTCCGAGTTAGGGCACGCTGAGAGGTTGACCTTCCAATTGCTCACTAAGTGGAGTAGGTTGTCCGATGCTAATGTGACGTCAAGAATCGAGGAGACATGTTTGCCACAGCGAATGGCCTCGAAGGTTGGGATATTTCCAACATTGCACACGTGCATGGCGTGAGTGGAAGCGAGATCGACTATATCGTCGCCACGGTTATCGGTCTTGATTTCACCCCAATCAGGATGCTTCCCGTTGAGGTCACCGCCAACTAAACGGTAGCTGCCGCTTGTGGTAAGAAGGAACTTGTCTAGTGCCGCCAGTGTATTATTAGAATCGGCATCAGGCTCTATGTAGGTAGAGGCAGCATAGAGTTTCCTCTGGCCTAAGTTCAGCTGCACTACCGCCAGGTTGGAGGTAGACAGCTGAGTAACTCCTAGGCCGAGCCCCGACTTGGTCTTGATTATCACGCAAGCTTTAATCGTGCCAGTCGTGTTAAATTGGTATGTATCAAGTCCTGGATGGTTTTGCACGCACTGTGAGCGGCCTATGTATGGCTCTGTAACCAGAGCGATATCATAGTCGTTCGCGTGAAAATAACGTATAAACTCAGTATGTGTAACGAAACAGCGTTGGAGGTTTGCCTGGATAAACTTTATTTTTGAGTTAATAACCATAATCGATAGTTTCTTCTAGTTGTTTGCGTGTAGTGTTGATCCGGGGGCAAGTTTTAGAATTAGTGGCAGAGTGTTTTGTTCCAACGCTGTTTCCTGTTTTCTCGTTATACCTGGTACAATTGATGCACTTGAGTACATCTGGGTTGTTCTTAACCGGGCAATTTGCGAAAGAGTGCGCCGTGGACGCACAGTGCGAGCAAGGGTAATACTCGGCTTGGCACTTGTTATTAGTATGGCCAAATTGGAGGCATTTGTAGCATTGGACAAACCGGGAGAAGTCTGTCACTCGAACGCGTTGGTGCTCAATGTTGACGCGCTCTGCTTCGATTAACCTCTTCCGGGTTGCCGGGTGCACTTCTAGGACCACATTATAAAGAAGATCATTGCGATTTTTCAGTGCAAAGCAGAAACGTATCTCGTCTGCAGGCACAGTATTTTGTTGGGCAATTATTGGAATCAACTCATCTTTGGTGATTTCCTTGTTAACGCCTTTTAAAATAATAAGAGGCTTCCTTTTGCGGGCGTCCTCGGCTTGGATGCCGGGGATGGCGTTTACGCGCTTTATAGCTTCGCTACAGTGCTCCTTCTTATCAAAGTCAACGCGAATGGTATTCTTAGATAGTGGTTTGACTTTAGTTGGTGCGAAGTTTGTGTCCCTAAAAGAGACCTTCTTCCTCCATTCGTCAAGGACGTTAGGTTGGGAGGCACCTGTCTCTGTGGTTTTAATAATGATGGAGGGTAGTGAGCGTGGTGGAGTTGGATTTTTGTTGGGTTGAGTTTTGGCAGTCTCAGCATACGTCTTGGGTGGAGGCCCAGGGAGGGGAGCCTTGATGGATTTCAACTCATCCCTTATGCCTTGACGTATAGCTGCCAGGAGTCCTTCTTCTATAGGTGTGGCTATTACTGGAACAGAAGACGTAGTGGCTTGGGGACTATCTATACAGTCCGAGTACTCCAATTTCCCTTCCAGGACTTGGGTAGCCTTTAAGATTTCGTCTGCGGCCCGTCTAATTAGTCGTTTATTTGCACCCGTTACGCTCTGAGGCTTTACGCACTCATTGAGCGTATGGGTAAGCTTTTCAACAAGTGATTTAAATGTAGTAAAATCCTGCACGCTATCTGCATAGCAGGGGAGGATTGCCTCCTCTTTTTGGGACATTTTTGGCATCTTGAGTGGCGTCAAAGAAACGAAGCAATTTTCCATTAAACCGTTAGTTGGTTGGTTAGTATAGGTTTTTGCTATCTCGATGATTACTAATGGTATCTACAGTTATAAGGGGCGAAATGTACAAAGTTAACGTAGTAAATGCGATAAGGGAGGGTGGGCGGGCAAACTTTTGCGGTTCCCGGTGTCGTAGACGAGCAAATGAGGTGTCTACGGATAGGTATCAACAAGACGCACCCGACGGCGTAAGAATAATATAGGGTGGTCTTACAAAAATTTTAAAAGAGACGCTAAAATGTGAATTTACGAACTATATTTAACTAAAATAACTAAAATAAATTTACAAGATGCAATTAGTGCGTTTAAAACGACGGCGCTATACTTATATAGCCCGAATGTGTAATACTGGCAGAAGAAAAAATTTAAATCGGACTAAAATTGACAAAGTTGAATTTTTTGTATGGAAATTTACTATTAATTTGTTAAAACTACGTAAAAGGCTAAAAACAAAACTAAATGAGATATTTTGACCGCTTTAGAGCGTGGACGTGATGGAGACTAACGATACGAAGAGAATGAGTGCCCAAGAGTGCAAGTGTGATGGTTTCAAGTAGGTTTTTTAAGTTGGTTAGGTTAGGTTAGGTTAGGTTAGGTTAGGTTAGGTTAGGTTAGGTTAGGTTAGGTTTTTTTTTTTTTTTTTTTTTTTTTTTTTTTTTTTTTTTTTTTTTTTTTTTTTTTCTAGTTCCCACTGGCATGGGGGACCAGTGTCTTTTAATATATATTTGTCTTAGTTACCTATTTTATATTATTCTTATCTCTTGTTTCTATATAAATTTCTATTATATCGATCTTCTATCCTTTTTCTACACTAACTCTGCAATATATCTGCAATTTCTTTCCTTACTCTAAAACATATTTATTTTCCAATACACCTGTTTAACTATATTTCTTATTTCCTATTTTTTAGTCTTATAAACTATCATCTATTCTTTTTCCTATATTATGCCTTTTTCACTTTTCTTAGCTTAGTCTTAACTTACAATATATGCTATTTTCATGTTTATTTCATGTTTGTTTTTATTTGCTACATATTTAGTTAACGTGTATATATACTACATTATATAAACAAGTTATACTATGTCTACTTTTTATTTTTCTCTACTATTTTCTTAGCTATATATTTACAATATTTTATAAACTTTGTTCTTATTTTACTATTTTTCATTATTTCTGCAATATTCTCTTCTTTTAATTTTGAATTTATATCTAGTTCCAAATTGTATCTCTCTTTACCAAATATAGGGCACTCCACTAATAAATGCTTTACGCTCTCTTCTTTTTCAGGGTCGCAGGCGCACGACGGACTCTCCTTGCACTTGAAGCGGTTCAAGTACCCGGAGAATCCGCCATGCCCCGTCAACACCTGCACCAGCAGCGGATCCAGGTCTATCTTTTTCACCGTGCTATAGGCCTCTATCGCGTTCGGGAAGAACATTTTTGTCACTCCCGCGGCCTGCTCTTCACTGTAGCGCGATTCCCATTTGGCAAGCGTATCTTGACGAATGATGCGCTTGACAAATGACACCGGGCACCGATCGTAGTCCGGTTTCGTCTTCAACTTCAGCGCCGCCTCCTTTGCCAGTTCATCGGCTCGTTCGTTTCCTTCCAACCCCGCATGGGCTTTAATCCAAAAGAGGTTTATGACCTTACCATTAAGTGCCATACTGTGGATTTCTTGCCTGGTCTTAACTGCTAGGGGGTGGAAGGAATTTCCGCTGGTCACTGTTTCCAATGCGGATCTGGAGTCGCTGTAGATGTTGAAGACGTCACCGGTCTTACGATTTCCTGCGATCTCTACTGATTTGGCAAGAGCCAATAGTTCGGCTTGGAATACCGTACAGAATTGTTCCAGTCTGAGTTTCTTGGTTTTGGTCTCCGCCCCATTATCCCACAAGGATATTGCTGCGCCGACCTTTCCCTCGATTTTACTACCGTCTGTAAATAATTTTGGGCCTCCATTCTCAGTCTGGGACAACTCTGCACCGTTCGTGATGAGCTCGAACCTGATCCTTTCTTGAGTCGCTGGGTGTGGCGTGTCGGTGTAGCGCATTGGGGTCTCGACGCTTCGGTCTTCTATTACTCTCCGGGAGTGTCCTTTCTTTATCTCATAAAGAGAGGCTGCTTCCTTGATCCTGAGGTCAAGTGGAAGCAGTCCGGAGAGTATTAGAGCCGAGTTCAGGGACGTGGTCCTGTACGCCTTGACCATCTTTTGAGCAAAGCCCCGCTGCACCTCGTTAAGGTGTTTCTTGACGCCTATTTTGTCCGCTGCCGGGGCCCACGCACTTGCAGCATACATAATGATGGGCTCTATTACCGCCACATACATCGTCCCGATTATCTCCGGCGATAAACCCCACTCTACTTTGGCCGCTCTAGCCAGCTGTTTGTAGATGCCTAGGGCCTTCCGACAGACATTTGCAACGTGACCGTTGAATGTGAGCTTGTTGTCTATCGTTAGGCCCAGCATTTTGATTTCCTTCGACATGGCAATGTCTTCCCCTCCCATGCGTAAGAGTGGCGTGTCGTGTTTAAGCTTGTTGGTAATAATCATGGCTTTGGTCTTTTGCGGTGCAAATTTGAGCTTATTCACGACACCCCACTCCCGAACGTGGGCGAGGGCCTCGTTTGCCTGTCTCTGGACATCCAGAGCGGTTTCTCCGGAGAAAATCAGAACGACGTCGTCTGCAAAGGCTTGGCAGTAGTCACCCCTGGCCTCCAGTCCCTTCAGCAGTGGGTCCAACAAGAGGTTCCAAAATGTTGGACCCCCTACTGACCCCTGCACACATCCCTTTGTGGTCTCTGCGGTATATTCGGCTCCTGCGTATCTTACCCTGACCCTCCGGTTTGTCAGATAGCTATCTACTACCTTGCGGATGTTGATTGGACAGCTTGTCTCCGCTAATCGGCATCTGATCGCGGGCCACCACGCGCTATCGAAGGCTCCCTCTATGTCTAGTGACACCATAACCATCAACTTCTTTCTACTGAGCTGGTTTTTAATGTAAGCCATCATGTCATAGAGGGAGTCCTCGGTACTGCGCTGTGGTGTAAAACCGTATTGCCTTTTGCTTAAGCTGCCAATAGTGTGCCATCTGATCCGACGGATAAGCATCTTTTCCCAAATCTTACCCAATATTGGCAAAAGGCCAATCGGTCTGTAAGATTTGGGATGCGTGTAATCTTCCTTTCCGGGCTTGGGTAAGATTACGACCACCGCCTCTTTCCAGGCTGAGGGAAAGTGGGAGAGTTCGAGGCATTTGTTTAGGATATCTAGGAAGAGCTCTGGGTTACCGTTTATGGCCGCTCCACATATGTCCGCCGTTAATCCATCAATCCCAGGTGCCTTTTTTGGGTTGAAGCTACAAGCTGCCCACCGCAGCTCCTCCAATGTAAACGGGGGGTCGGATGACTCACCATCTACACCACCGTTCACCTGGTCAGCGGTCTGCCTTATGTGCTTGTGGGCTTCGTTGTCCGCTTGTGTCTCATCCCTGGGATAAAAGGTCTCCGACAGGACTTTGGCGGACTCGGCTCCCTCCAGAACTCTACCCTCACAAACTAGTGGGATATCCTCCTGTCTCTTCGCAGTCCGGCCTATGACCCTATAGATCCCCTCCCACATTGTCTCCCTCTCCTGTTTCCCGCAGAAGTCCTTCCAGCTCTCCGTCTTTGTCCTACTTAAAAGCTGCGCGTATTCGTTTTTTAGTTGCAGGTACTCCTGCAGGACCCTCTCGCGACGTGCTGGTGCTGCGTTCGGTATGCGTCGTTTGAACTTCTTGACCTCCGCTTTTTTGTGTGTCAGTTCGTCCGTCCACCAAGGCAATCCCTTTCTCTTCTTTTCTGAAATTTTTGGTATATGTTTCTCACAAACTTTTACTATTTCCTCTGTGTAAATCCCAATTATCTTATCTATTTCCTCCTTTGTCCTTACTTTCATGATTTCTTTCCGATTTATATTTTCCCTTCCCCAATTTTGAGTTAATTCGTTTTTAATATCTTGCCAATTTGCTTTTCTAGTGTTAAACTTCCTAGTTGTTCTTTTTATGTCTATGCCCTTAGACTTTGTCAATTTTACTTCGAAAAGGATTGCTTTGTGGTCGGACACTGTCAAGTTTGCGTCCAGTCTCCAGTTCTCGACTCTGTCAAGCATATCCGCACTGCACACTGTGATGTCGACGCTGCTTCTGTACCTTCTGCCTCCTCGGTAGTAGTCAAAGGTGGGATCCGTGCCTTGGTTCAGTATATGTAGGCCCATCTCGTCAAGTGCTCCACCCAGACTCTCCCCTCTCCGATTTGTCTCCACACTTCCCCACCAAATGTTCCAGGCATTCACATCGCCTCCCATTATCACGCGCCTGTTTCCTACGCCATCCAGGATCTTTTGTATGTGGTTTTGATCCGCTTCGATGTTCCCATCTCCCTCCAGGTACACCGAGATGACCACGACTTCCCATGCTTCGGTCCTCAGACGCGCCACGGCGATATTTTCTGTGGTCAGCGTTGGGCATTGGGTGACGTCAATCGTGTCATCGAACAGCACAATGGCGGACTTGATGGTCTTGTCCGTGTTGGCTTCGCATTGCACTGTTCGGGTGCCCTGGTAGGTCTTCATCTTTTGGATGGCTCCGGTGTAAGGCTCCTGTACAAGCGCGAACGAAACACGGCGTTTTATCGCCTCCATGATCAGTTCGTCCGTCGCTTGGTTACACCTCTGTAGGTTCGCCTGTAGCGCGCAATACTGGTTACTATCTGGGGCAAATGTGTTTCCTCTGCTCTCTGTGTTTTCGCCCGGTGCAACTTTAGCAGTACGCCACTGCGGACCTGGCTATGCTATCCCATTTACGTCGCACCGGACACTCCGAGCTGAAAGCGTTGTGCTCAGCGTCCCCCAGCTTCGCCTTTTGGCAGTTTCTGCATGTCGGGGACTCGGCTGCAAGGTAATCGGCGCACTGCGTGCGGAGGTGTGGGCCTCCACAGTGCGAGCACGAGTCCTCGACTTCGCGGCAGGTCTTTTTACTGTGTCCATATCCCAGGCAGCGCGAGCATTGCACCAGTGGAGACTGGTCCTCTGCTTTGAGGCGCTGCATGTCGATATGGACACATCTTGCCTCTATTAGTAAGCACCAAACTTGCGGCGACACGCTGAGCACAACGTGCATCTGGTGGGGGTTTCTGGCATTCTTTTTGTAGCGTATGACCGCCCTAAATTCTTCCTCCTTTATGTCCCTAAACAGATTCTTGTTTTGAGTGTGCAAAGCTTTTAGAATATCCTCTTCTGTGTTGTATTTATTGACATTCCTTATAATTATGAGTGGGTCTTTATTCTTGATTTCTTCGACATTTAGATTTTTCCCTTCATTCCTTATTTTTTCCTTTACTTTTTCTACCTCTGTCTTTGTCCTACAGCCCAGAATTACCTTCCTGTCTCTTCCTTTTCGGATCCTATCAATTTGGAATCCTTCGTCTCTAGCATTGACCACTCTTCTTATCTTTTCCATCACCTGGTCCCCCGTTTCTGTCTCGTCGGCGGACGTTATTATGACGGAGTGCACCGCGGCGTGCTCCGGGGCCTGTCTCCTTGGAGACGCAGCGGCTACACTCGCGTACGTCACCTTACTTTCCCTATCCTCTCTACTCCTCTCTATCACTTCCTTCAGTTTCCCCATTTCCCTCTTACTTTCCTCTATTTGTTTACTGTGCTCTTCCATTCTTTGTAGTAACTCCATGTCCAGCTTTCTTCTCTCCTTTTCCATTTCCGTTTCTCTGTACCGTCTGTTCTCTCTTTCCAGCTCTATGGGTTCAATGGTCTTTTCTGTCTCCTTGCTGTCCGACTTCCTTTCGGCATCTGCCTCTTTCACTAGCTGGTAAAGCCGCTCCAGTGCCTGAGTCACTTCAACTTTAATATCTGTTCTGATATTCTTTGAGTTTCTCAGGTGGAGCTTAGCTTTGGTCAGCATAGCCTTGGCCTCTGTCGTCCTATTTAGATATTTAGGCTCGACCCGCGGGGAGACACTGAAAGCCTCCGATGATGGTCTGCGGGCGGCCGTCGGCTTTGAGTCCTGTGACAGGGCCTTGGCTTTAGCTGGCCGGGCTGCAGGGACCACCTTCCTGGGTGAATTTGGGGATTTGGGGTTACCTTCCACCTTCCCTGCCTCCCATTCGCCGGTGAGCCGTCTGACCATTGAATCCTGCGTCGCGTTTGAGGGCCCTGCCCTCTGTCCGTCGTCCCGCGGGCTGCTGGGACCAGCTTTCGTCGGTTCCGCGGTCATTCTTTTGACAGGGGTGTGAATGCCGAGCATGCTCGTGGGAACGCGTCAGGTTTGTATAAAGTATTAATAAAGAATACTTTCGTAATAAAAAATTGTAAACAAATGTAAATAGAATTTCTTATCCTAATAATAGTGACACAATAGTGTTACTATCGTCTGTATCAGTTTGTAAGACTCTGCAGTCAAACCCTGTGTCCGTCTGTTTGCTATAGTCAAGTTAGTAGGCAACTTTAGATTCGCCCTCTCAACCGAGTCTTGGTGGTAAAGCGCCAAAGGGAGGGTGGGCGGGCGAATTTTTGCCCTTGATGACGTCGCAGGGGCGCGTGAGTGGTGTCCTAAGATAGGTCTCGCGAAGCCGGATCGAATGGCGATGAAAGAACACCGGGTGTCAGAACAAATATTTTCAGGAGCACTGAAAAACTGAATTTATGTTGAAATTTTGAGTCTAAAAAATTTATAATTAAATATCTATACGTCGCAGCGCGCTGAAAACAACGCAGCTATGCTTATATAGCTTTAATCTATAATAAAGGCCGAAAAAATTTTGAAAATCTAACAACTTATAAAAAAAGTTAAAAATTTTGTATGGAGTTCTAAGTCAAATATATAAATAAAGCCAAAATTTAAAGTAAATAGGATTATATATGTATTCTTACGCGTTAATATTGCTGAAACTACTAATAGTAACCTTCGAAAAGCGCAAGAGTGGCTGTATTTCAGTTTTCAGATGTCAAATTTGTTACTTTTCCTAGAAAAACGCGCCGCTTAGGTAACCTCGGTTAGGTATTTATGCAAATTTTTTCAGAGAAAAGGGCGAATTACTACCCTTGATGACGTCGCAGGGGCGCGTGAGTGGTGTCCTAAGATAGGTCTCGCGAAGCCGGATCGAATGGCGATGAAAGAACACCGGGTGTCAGAACAAATATTTTCAGGAGCACTGAAAAACTGAATTTATGTTGAAATTTTGAGTCTAAAAAATTTATAATTAAATATCTATACGTCGCAGCGCGCTGAAAACAACGCAGCTATGCTTATATAGCTTTAATCTATAATAAAGGCCGAAAAAATTTTGAAAATCTAACAACTTATAAAAAAAGTTAAAAATTTTGTATGGAGTTCTAAGTCAAATATATAAATAAAGCCAAAATTTAAAGTAAATAGGATTATATATGTATTCTTACGCGTTAATATTGCTGAAACTACTAATAGTAACCTTCGAAAAGCGCAAGAGTGGCTGTATTTCAGTTTTCAGATGTCAAATTTGTTACTTTTCCTAGAAAAACGCGCCGCTTAGGTAACCTCGGTTAGGTATTTATGCAAATTTTTTCAGAGAAAAGGGCGAATTACTACCCTTGATGACGTCGCAGGGGCGCGTGAGTGGTGTCCTAAGATAGGTCTCGCGAAGCCGGATCGAATGGCGATGAAAGAACACCGGGTGTCAGAACAAATATTTTCAGGAGCACTGAAAAACTGAATTTATGTTGAAATTTTGAGTCTAAAAAATTTATAATTAAATATCTATACGTCGCAGCGCGCTGAAAACAACGCAGCTATGCTTATATAGCTTTAATCTATAATAAAGGCCGAAAAAATTTTGAAAATCTAACAACTTATAAAAAAGTTAAAAATTTTGTATGGAGTTCTAAGTCAAATATATAAATAAAGCCAAAATTTAAAGTAAATAGGATTATATATGTATTCTTACGCGTTAATATTGCTGAAACTACTAATAGTAACCTTCGAAAAGCGCAAGAGTGGCTGTATTTCAGTT